>OV702297.1:58301850-59551850 GCA_916181665.1 Avena sativa | reverse complement strand
GGATCTAACTCTATTTGGTGGTGTTTTCGTTTTTGGTGTGCTTCGTCTCGAGGACTCCTCGAGGGTCCTTATATAGGGTTTTTTTAGGTCAAGAGAACTCTGTGGGCGAAAGAATCAAGGCGATCGGACGCCTAAGGAGGGGGATAGCATGGGTGGCGGGTCCACCTAGGTTGGTCATGCCACACAGGCTATCTTGGGCCTCCTATCCCTCCTGGTGGGATTCTTGTGCTCCATATGCTTTTGTATAGGTCCTAAAACATCAAAAACATTGAAAACAAGGTTTTTTTTGCCCTGCTGGGTTATAGTCAAAATAAAGGGGATCATTGGTAAATCCCTAAAAATTAGTATAAAACATGGATATAACATTATATATGATGAAAATATGTGGGAAAACATGTTAACAAACTACAAATTTCATGTATGCATTTTACATGCATCAACATGATAACAGATCTAAGCTCCGAGAGCTAAGATTAGGTGTCTCTTATAGTGATCTCAACATCAGAAGACACTGACGACATGTCGGAGATAACCGAGGAGGAAGACTTGCCGGAGATGTGCTTGATCCACCGGAGTAGGAGGCGCAACCTACCTCCTCGTCGGTGAAGAAGACGATTTGGAGGGAAGCTCAAAATGGGAGAGAAATGGTGGCGCAGAATTGGAGGCGAGGCAAAGCGGTATAAATAGGCGGTGCGAATCGGCAGGCGGTGATCCAATTTCTCCAGCCAGAATTTTCCGTACGCGGGTGTCGTGGTATTGCCGATGAGTACGACATGGAGGGGTCCTCATAGTGCGTGTTTAGAGACGTGGGGGAAGGCAGACGGTTGACGGGTATGAGGTAACACAGCTTACCCAGGTTCAGATCCCACAACGGTGGCGGAATCCTACTCCTGCTATAAATCACTATAATGGCAATACGCCGAGTTACAGGGATTGGTCCGCTGTGCGAGGTGACTAGAGAGTCTAAGTTATCGTCTGAGATTGTCGTGCCCTAAATGCTCCCATAGGCCCGACTTATATAGTCGCCAGGTCCTAGGTTACAGGGAAAAGTCCTAGCAGGACAGGTTAAAGAGTCCTACACCGTCTATTACTAGTCTAGCATGTCTTGTACTCCAAGGCTCCGGGTACGCTGGTGACTCCACCGTAGCCTTCCTTTATCCGGCATGGGCCTCCCTTCTGGATCCATCTAACTAGGCCGCCCAGCAGGCCATGGGCCATGATACCAACTGTGGGCCACCCGGGTTATTCGGATAAGAGACATGCTATGAGGATACCCATATAGCATATCCCCAACAGTAGCCCCCGGAGAACTCTGAGATCTTGCGCCGTCTTGCCTCTTCACGTGGAATGCTCCGTCTAGATGGATGTCGGCAAATCGTCAAGCAACATCTTGTAGTCCTCCCAAAGAATCCTCCGTCTTCAATTTGTAAGTCGGAGAATTGCTGAATCTTCCATCGTACTTTTCCGTAGCCGGACTGGATCCGTCCATGCCGGAATCTTCTGATGTGATGGTTCATTTGCCTATGATAGCTAGGGTGACATAAACATAGGTCAGCAATGCCTCGTAACTTACACATGCAGATAACACAATCATGTCCACTTTTCCCGCGCGAGCGATACGAACCGTTGGCGGCGATGGTTGGTACGTGGCGAAATTTCCGCGCACATCTCCACACACGTCGTCTACGCGGTAACCATTCGATCAAGCTGCATGAATCTTGATGCCGGAGACCATAAATAGTAACTACGGTAGAAAATTTACTTTTTCACCTCATTCTCCCCTGCATCGTCTTCTTCCTCCAGCGAGCGCCTCCTCGATCTCTCCACGCAACGTGCGAAACCCTAGCTCTCCAATCTTTCCCAGCCACCGTCGAACACACCCAATGGCTAGCAGCAGCTCCTCCCCTTCGATGGCAGCGTCGGGCAAAGCCGCGGCAACACCGACGAGCTCCGTCGTTGTGCCCCCAGAGGGCCTGGTCATCCCAAGTCTGCGGTGGTCGAAACCACCGGCGGCGACCATAATCCAGCGGCGCTAGAGCTGCTGGAGGAGGAGTATGACTCGCACAAGGGCGACTGACACGGTTCGAATATCACGGACCGCGAAATCAAAGAGCTGATCAACGAGGGCTACCTCCCCGCGATGGAGGGACTTGCCTGGCGGGCGGTGCCGGCCGGCGAGGTCACACCTTCTCCCCAAGCCGGAGAAAAGGTGTACCTCAAAGCACAGATGGTACGCGGCGTCTCCCTGCCCATCTCCAACTTTTTCCTTGCTGTCCTGAATCATTACCGAGTACAGCCACAGAAACTCTCCCCCAATAGTATCTTAGCGCTCAGCAATTACGCGGCGCTCTGCGAGGATTATTTAGGAATCAATCCTAGGCTAGATATCTTCATATACTTCTTTACCGTCAAGCGCGAAGCCAGATCCGGCAAGGACGAGCTTAGGATTTGTGGAACCATTAGTTTTAAGATCCGGCCTGGCCGGCACTTCCCTGACATTGTCGGCCACGAATCCTGCAAGAATTGGCAGCGAACGTACTTCTACGGCCCATATATCCCTCTGGCTGGCCGAGAAGTCATGTACCCGGACTTTGTCAATGGAGCAGCCGTTGAAGCCTCGACATGGAGATCCTAGGCCTCCCTTCCCTCCGACATCGAAGCTTCCCGCGCTATAAGGCGGATAGAGTGGTTCATAGAGACGGGTTTGACCAGACTGGACCTAGCCATGTGCTGGTTCATCAGGCGGATCCAGCCTCTGCAGCACCGCTTGAAGCCGATGCACGAGTATTCTAACGATAGAAGGGATAGCCTTCGCATCTCCGAGGACAACTTCTCGAGCGACTCCGTCAAGCTCCGCCTCAAGGACATCGTCAAGGTGAAGGACATGAAGTGTGGCTTCACCATCACCTACGACATGTTCGTAGAGAGCAAGTGCCCAAAGGTAACTGTTTATTTTCCGTGTATGACATATACTCTAGTTCTTCCGTCTAGCCATTACCATCTCATCTATCACGGTGGTTCTTCACTTTAACAGCTCAGCGACATAGATGAGGACAACATGGCTCCTCAAATCTATGATCCAAAGATGAAGGAAGTCACCGTCGTGTCTGACGATGATGCTCCGCTGGCGCGAAAGCGGAAGAGCTCCACCTCTGACGCTGCCGGCAGAGGCAAGAAGAAGAAGGCGGAGGGTGGAGCCTCCAAGAAGACTACCGCCGCCCTGGAGGCAGAGAAAAAAAAGGTTACTGGGATCCCTTTTGCTAAAGCACCCCCTCTTGTGTAAGCTTCTTTCTCTCTGACATTGTCCATTTGTCTGTCTTGTTCCCATACTTGTGCATTTTGCACATTTCAGGAAGAAAGCCACGACCAGCTTGAGGAAGACCTCCAAAACTGTGGGGGCTTCTAGAACCATCAAGGATATGCTGCATCGCGACGTATCTCCAGCCATCGCCCTTGTCACTCTCATCGTCCAGCCTTCGTCCGCTCCGACAAGCTCATAAGCTAAAGAAGCATCTGGCCCTTCCGCCATGGAAGTGGACTCAGGCGCCTCCACAGAGCTCGCTGTTGTCGGTGAACAGGCAACGCAAGAGAGTGCCGCACACCAAATGGCTGAAGCTCCGGCTAAGGATGCCATGGGTAGCGGTAAGGCGGTGGTGGAAGGTGGTACATCTGTCGAAGGCAGCGCCCCCGCACCCAAGAAAACCATAGATTTTCCAAAGATAGTCTATCCGGTACTTACGCCGGGTAGCACTTCTCTGGTTCCTGGTGCGACGCCGACATCTCCAACGTGCGGTCTCGAGGAGCTTCTCCGGCAAGCAGAAATCTTGCAAGGAAACAATGTATCCTTTGGCAAGTTGCTAGCTGAGAGTGCTACCAACCTCAAGATCATTGCACTTGTAATATTTGCCTTTTTGCATTTCATATGAGTATCCCACTGTAGCCCCCGAGGATTTAGACAGAAAACCATAGGTCTTTGCATCTAAATGCTCTAAGAGTGACTAATCTAGAAAACTTCTCACTGTAGCCCCCAAGCATATAGGTGGAATGAATTATTCCGACTAGATGCTTTAAGAGTAGCATACGCAGTGTTTATAAATTTCGATACTGTAGCCCCCAAGCTTCTAGTTGTAACTGAATTAGTTCCAACTAGATGCTTAAAGAGAAGCGAAGCATATGTCCGAGTTAAAAAACTTTATACTGTAGCCCCCAAGCTTCTAATTGAAAACTGAATTAGTTCCGACTAGACGCTTAAAGAAAGACTAAGCATATTGCTAAGTTAAAAAACTCTCGCTGTAGCCCCCCGAGCGTCTAGGTGGAAATTTTTCCGACTAGATGCTCCAAGTAGACCAAACAACGTTTAACTTTCTTCTTTCCATAGAATGAGAATGTTCGGAGGGGCATGGCAAATGACAAGTACCAGAAGATGCGCGCTGATTTGGAAGCCGAAAAGGGTAAAACTGCCTTCTTGAAGGAACAAATCATCAAGAGCAAGCGTCTGTTTTTCCTTTTTTTTTCCGCACTCTGGCTTGTTCTTGTGCCAACATTCTCCGAGTACTCACTGTGTACTTTTCTTTCTCCGACTTGCATAAACCATTTCCAAGGCTAAGGATATTGTCGAGCAATCTAAGCACATTCAGCAGCTGGATAGCGAGAACAAGATCCTTAAGAAGGAGAGGGAGGAGATGCTGAAAATGCATGAAGAATCGATGAAAGCCCTACAGGACTCCGCCACCGAGGAGATGAACCGCTTGAAGGAGGAAATTGCGATCTTAAAAGATCAAAAGAAAGCTGCCGATGAGCAAAATCAGCGCCATCATGAAGCGTATAAGATCCTCCAACAAGAACGGGAATCCATGGCAGATACTCTCTGGCAGGCTGAGGCTAGCATCTTCAGTAAGTGATTCTCCGTCTTGGATTTCTGTAGTCTAGATACTCTGAATTTTTGAACTCATGCGCTCCTTCGTCTGGAATTCGCAGCTCCTATGGGTTTAACCCAGTCACCTCCTTCGCCAAAGGAATGCATGGTCCTTTCCGGCAACTTCATCAACACCTCCATCGCGCAGACCAAAGAGATTGCCGAGTTCCTCCAGATTAACATCAAGGCATCGGACTTTGTAGCGAAGTTCTTAGAGATCCTGCGCCGAGCCCCCGAGCATATCTCAAGCTGGAAAGCTTCATGTGCACGGGCCGGCGCCAGGATGGAATTGTCAATGGTGAAGGCACACTAGGAGAATGCCGACATCGACACGGTAACCTCCGGTATCCCCGACGTAGACGACGAAGGCCAAAAGATAAACCATGAATCTATCTTGGCGTCGCTCGCGGGTTATGACACCAGAGTTGCCGAGTTGGTCAACCTTAACGTCTTTGTTCCCATGAAAACCATTGAAGACAAAGGCCGAGGCTCCTCCGAGTCCCCCAATACTGCCGACTTCGAGGGTGACTCTCGTGCTGCCGATGATGTTGCTTCCAAGTCGCCTGCGCCAGAGGAATAAAAACAACTTGTAATATTTGTTTCCTCTGTAATGTGTTATGCGGAAAAAACATGTGTTAACTTAAGGAGGAAAACAATGGTGTATGTCCTGCTACTTAAGAACTATTTCCAGCATGTATATATTTTTAAGAAAGTGCTGGCTTATCCACTACTTCGGCTTTTATGCTTGACTTTTCGTGAGTCGGAAGACTCGTTGTCGGAAGCATGCGCTCAGGTGATGATGCCAAATGGCACCTTCAATAACCTAAGCAAAAAATCGCCGACAATAAGTGCCAAAGTCACTACTCCAGAATCCACATAAAAACGACAAAGAACGTGTAGACCAGAAAACTTAAGATAACGCCCGTAGGCGGAATTTTCACAAGTGCAATTGCAAAGCTTGTGCATAAAGGTTTTATACGATCCAAAAATGAACACTAAAGGAGGTAAAAGACTCAGAAATATGAGTGAACCAAAGAGCTTTATTTCATTGATCATATAAGAGGTACACAATTAGATAAAAAATGCTAATAAAAAATGCTAAGTGTAGAAAGGACGTAGCTGTGCTATGTTTCATGGCCGATCAAGCTCCGGGTAGTCATCATCCGGGTCATGTCACTTACGCTTATGATCCTCGTTGGGTCTATCCTTCAGTTCACGATTGTCAACGAGGTAGTATGACCCATTGAGTAGCACCTTGCTTATGATGAACGGTTCTTTCCATGGCGGGGATAATTTGTGTGACTTCTTCTGCTTAAGTCAGAGCACCAAATACCCCTATTTAAACGAGCGATGACTAACGCGGCGACTATGGTAGCTGCGTAGCTTCTGCTGGTAGATGGTGGATCTTTGGCATGCCAAAACGCGCTCCTCCTCGAGAAGGTCCGAATCTAGGCGTCTGGATTCTTCAGCATCATTTTCATCGTAGGCGGCAACCCTTGGTGCATCGTGAAGTATGTCACAAGGTAGGATGGCTTCTGCTCCATATACCATGAAGTAAGGGGTGTAGCCGGTGGATATGTTGGGTGTAGTTCGTAAACTCCACAGCATAGATGGCAATTCTTCCGCCAGGCTCCAGCTGCTCTATGTAGCGGTGCCTCAAGACGTGGCTTTATTCCCTGCAGAATTAATCCATTGGCTCGCTCAACCTGACCATTGGATTGTGGATGTGCCACAGATGCAAGGTCAAGTCGGATGCCCTTCTCCCAATATGCCTCCACTTCTTCGAGTGACAAGTTGCTACCGTTGTTGGTGATAATGCTACGTGGGAGACCAAATCTCACCACTAGATCCCAGACAAACCTGGTGGCAGTTGCCCCATCAAGCTTTCTAATGGGTTTAGCCTCTATCCATTTAGTGAATTTATCAATTGCTACTAGCAGATGCGTAAACCCACATGGTGCCATGTGCAACGAACCAACCTTGTCCAGCCCCCAGACAATGAACGACCAAGTTATTGGTATTGTTCGCAATTATTCAGCAGGAACATGTGGTTGTCGGGCATAATACTGGCATCCCATGCATGTCTCAACCAGCTTGTCGGCGTCCGCCTTTGCGGTTAGCCAGTAGAATCCTTGCCGGAAGGCATTCGTGACCAACGATCAAGGAGCGGCGTGATGCCCGCAATCTCCGAGATGGATTTCGCGTAGGATTTCAATACCTTCTTGCTGGGAAACACACTTGATGTATACACGAGTAGTGCTTCTTTTGTAGAGCTGTCCATTGATTATGGTATAGCCATTCGATCGACGTACTATTTGCCGTCTTTCGACTTCGTCGTCGGGCAAAGTTCCGTGTTCGAGATATTCCATGAACGGTTTTGTCCAAGACGGAGGGACCTTTGCCACCATGTGGACGAAAGAGTCAACTCTATCCAGGTTGTCGATGTCTACTCCCTTCACGGATGGTGTCCGTAGATGCTCTAGGAAAACTCCTGGCGGAATTCGTTTGCGCCCTGATCCAAGCTTAGACAGCAGATCAGCCGCCTCGTTTTGTTCCCTAGGTACATACTTGACCTCGTAGCCCAAGAAGCTCTTGGCTATATCGTCCACTTCGTCTCGATATGCCGCCATCATAGGGTTCCGCGCATTCCAGGTGCCAGCCACCTGCTGGGCAACCAAGTCGGAATATCCGCAGCAAACTATGCGCTTGATGCCAATATCCTTGGCTACACGTAATCCGTGAATGAGTGCTTCATACTCCGCCATGTTGTTCATAGCCTCGAAGTGGATCTGCAGAACGTAGTATAGTTTGTCCCTAGTTGGTGACTGTAGCAGTACACCAGCCTCCGAGTCTTTGAGCAGCTTTGATCCGTCAAAGTGCATCACCTAGTATTTTGGTTCCGGCAATGGGTAGCATCTGGCATCTCTGTCCAATCCTCAATAAAATCCGCCAAGGCTTGTTACTTGATAGCGTCGCGTCTCTAATAGGTGATCTCGAAGGCGGCAAGTTCAATGCCCCACTTCGTGACCCTTCCCGTAGCGTCGCTGTTGTTGATAATGTCGGACAGTGGAGTCTTGCTCACCACTGTGATTGGGTGCACCTGAAAGTAATGCCTCAGCTTCCGAGAAGCAAGGAATACTCCATAAGCTATCTTCTGGTAGTGCGGGTAACGCTGCTTGGACTCCGTCAAGACCTCTCTTACATAGTAAACTAGTCGTTGAACTCCGTGCTCATAGCCTGGTTCCTTCCGCTCTACCACGACGACAATGCTGATTACCCGGTTGGTGGCCGCCATGTAAATTAACATGGGCTCTCCAGGCTCGGGTGCTGCAAGGATGGGTGCTGAGGAAAGAATCTCCTTGAGCTGCTTCAATGCTGCATCTGCTTAGTCCATCCACGTGAATTTGTCCGCCTTCTTCAGCAACTTGTACAGCAGCAGAGCCTTTTCTCCAAGTCGACTGACGAACCGACTAACTGCTACAACACAACATGTTAGTCATTGAATGTCCTTTAGGCATGTCGAACGGTTTATGTTTAATATGTCCTTGATTTTCTCTGGGTTGACCTCGATTCCACGTTGGGAAACAATGAAGCCCAACAATTTGCCGACTGGAACCCCAAAGACGCACTTCTTAGGGTTAAGCATCATGTTGTATTTCCGAAGATTATCAAAGGTTTCTTTTAAGTCGGAGATTAAGTCATTTGACTTTTTAGACATCACCGCTATATCGTCCACATAGGCGTGAACGTTCTGACCAATTTGATCTGGTGGTATCCTGAGTATGCAT
Organism: Avena sativa; assembly: GCA_916181665.1. Lineage (NCBI taxonomy): Eukaryota > Viridiplantae > Streptophyta > Magnoliopsida > Poales > Poaceae > Avena > Avena sativa. Next base: position 59,543,147 of record OV702297.1, on the reverse strand, counting down.
CAAGGAAAAACAAAAGTTCCGAGCTAGCCGTCGAGTCAATGACTTGGTCAATGCGAGGCAAAGCAAATGGATCTTTGGGGCATGCTTTGTTCAAGCTGGTGTAATCAACGCACATTCTTAATTCTTTGGTTCCCTTTTTGGGGACAAGTACAGGATTGGCCACCCATTGGGTGTGAAGGACTTCTCGGATAAAACTAGCCTTAAGTAATCTAGCTATCTCTTTACCTATGGCGCGTCTCTTGTCATCTCCAAAGCATCGTAGAGGTTGCTTCACTGTTTTGCATTTTGGATCAATGTTTAAGCTGTGCTCGGCAAGTTCCCTAGGTACACCTTTCATGTCGGCAGGTTGCCAGGCAAAGATGTCCCTATTCTCACGGAGGAACTCGACGAGCGCGCTTTCCTATTTGGTATCTAGGTTCGTCCCAATGGCGGTGGTCTTGGAAGCATCGCCTACCACAAGTTCCATCGGCTTGGTCTCGAAGGCGGCCTTGAAAGCTGGAGCGGAGTCGGAAATCTGTTTCTTCAATGCGGGCATCTCTGAGGCATCGACCTTACTCTGGATCTCTTTGAATTCTTCGCTATAGAGGATAGCTTCCGCGTAGGCTGCTTCACTAATCTCGCGGTCCCTAGCTTTGGCAAAGCTTCCGGATACGGTGATGGCACCGTTTGGTCCGGGTATCTTGAGTTTGTTGTAGACGAAGCATGGCTTGACCATGAAGGTGTGGAATATGTCGCGGCCGAATATGACGTGGTACACGATCTTGAAGGGGACCACCTCAAAGGTCATGCGCTCTTGGCGGTTATTATTAACATCGCCAAAGGCAACCTGAAGTGTGATGCACCCAAGGGACTGAGCCTCCCGACTAGGAACTACGCCGTGGAAGATGGTGTTCGTCCGCCTTAGGTTTGCCTCCGTCAAGTTCATCTTCTGCAGTGTATCCAGATACATGATGTTGATGCTGCTTCCACTATCCACCATACATTTGGTGAACTCATTGCCGTCAATCAAAGGGCTGATGACCATGGCGTATTGGTTCTCCGTAGGGATAAGGTCTGGGTGATCCTTCCTGTCCCAAGTAATTGGAACTTCCGACCAGCGCAGGAACTGGGGAACTGGGGGTAGAGTAGCCATCAGTATCCTCATAGAGGTCTTCTGTTGTCGGACGGTGGGGGTGCCAAGGAAAGTGTGGAAAACTGCCGCCATCTTTTTGAAGGGGTTCTTGCCTTTGCCGTCGCTCTTGGCGGCGTGCTTGGGGGTCAGCATCCTTGTCCATGTCACTTGAATCCTTGGACTCCTCCTTCTTATTCCCCTTTCCCTTGCCTCGCGGTCTCTTCTTCCGACTTCGCTTGTAGCCGGACTCCGGGTCCTCCTTGAGGTTGTTGACGAACTTGCAGTGTTGATTGGTATGGGTGGCTTTGCCGTTGATGTCGAGGTGTACGAGGCACGGCATATCGCGGTACTCTTTGTAGGTTTGGGGAACACGGAGCGCTGCCGAGGTAGTTTCACTTCCTCGCTGCTGCCCACGACCAGCTCCCCGTCCTCGACCACGTTGTCCGCCATCACCTCGTCCTGCAAAGGTCATGGCGACCATGTCAGGAGTTTGATTTTCTTCTGGAGCGGTTTTCTACTTTGTACTGCTGTTCCTCTGAGCTTGAGTTGGAACAGCCGTTGCCGGCAGAGAGCCGCGAGCATCGTCGTAGGCAGCTGCGAACTCACTGGCCAACTGAATCATCTGGTTCAAGTCAAGCTGGTGATTGTCCTGCAAGCGCTTCAGCTTATGTCGGAGCAACGTGCCCCTTTCCAACCCATCGATGAAGGCGGCCATGACGGTCTGAGCGTGCACTCCTGCGTAGGAATTTTTCATATCCAGCCAGCAGGAGAGGTAGGCGCGAGATGTCTCGTCTTTCTCTTGCACACACCACTATAGATCGCCAACAGTGCAAGGATGTTTGTACGTACCCCCGAAGTTCTTGGTGAACACTTCTTGCCTGTCCAACCAATTGCAGATGGATTTCTCCGGCAAGTCATCAATCCATTGGCAGGCTGTGCCCGCCAACATCAATGGGAGGTACTTGACGGCAACGTTGGTGTTACCCCCAGCAATCTCTACCGCTTTGCTGTAATCCTGCAACCATGTAGCTGGCTTAGCGGTGCCATCGTAGGGCTTGATGGTCTTGTCAATCCGAAAACCTTTGGGTAAGTTGCGGACCGTATCGCAGGTCCAAAGCAACATGGTCCCAGGTATGGTCCTTCATGGGCCTCGTGGATCTTATCGATCCGCGAACGTGCATCGTATGGCTCCGGGTTTCTTTTATTCTTGTCAACAAGGGATGGGATGCATGAATGACACGGGCCTCCTCCGCCATGGTGACTGCTAGGTGGGACAGAGGCGGAGGTGGCGGTGGGTTAGCCTTCTTGCTATTACCCTCCTGCAACGCCTCACGCCTATCGTGATTGCTTATCGGACGCGGAGGGTCTTGGCGCGACCTGCTCTTGTGTACCTGGTTGCGCTCTCCGTCATGACGGGTCTGCTCCGTGTTGTCACGTATGACGATGCCGCTCTGCCTTGGCGGGGGCATATCCGTACGACGGTGAGCCTTGGGGTCTTCGCGATGTCAGGGGGAGCGGGGCGATGGCGATGGACGATGAGGTTGGGCCTTTTCTCCGTGGTCGGAGGATATGGGGATATCATCCTTCCTGTTGCGTGCATCCCTCCGTCTTTGTTCTGATGAACCCATCTGGGACCCGTCATCAAGAGGAGATCTATCCCTTGGCGGCTTATACTTGCTAGACTGGCAAAGCGCTGGGTCAAACTCAAGCCTCTGAGAGGTGGCCTTTTCCTGCTATTTTACCGCCTTGGCCACTAGGTCATAGACCTAGTCCACCACCTCGGGCGATCTATCCTGCTCCAGAAGGGTCTTGGCGACGGCGAGGTTGAGGAGAGGAGTGGACATCACCTGCCTGCCTTCAATGTCAATGTATGGCTTGGCTTGTGCCAGCTTCAGGGGAGCCCATCCTAGGTTTTGCCGTACACCAGGATCGTTGATGACGCGAGCCGGAGCTTTCTTGGCCTTCTGCTGCTGCAGCAGAGTGTTGTACTCGGCCTCCATTGCTCTAGCTTTCTCTATGGATTTCTGCGTGTTGACCAGATCTCGATCTAGCTTAGCGCCTTGCTCCGCGATGGCCTGCGCTTCCTCCAGCAGCTGCTGGCGCTTCTCGTCAAGCTAGGTCACGTTCCGGATATGAGCTACGGTCAGTGGCTCGATGAGGAGATTGTCGTACATCACTCTATCAGCTGGAGTAACTTGGGCAGCAACCGACGTAGATGCCGGAGGTGGCAAGTTTTCAGTGTTGTTATTGCTCGGACCGGTGCCGAGTTCCTACGGCTGTTGCGCTAGGTTAGGCGGAGGGGGCATGACCTTTGCGCGATCATTGTCGCCAGCAACAGGTGGTCCCTTCCCTTTGTCGAGAGCTGTAGGCGGAGCTCGTCCGGGTTGATCTTCATCCATCATCGTCCCAATGGTGATGAACACCTCTCGAGACGTGACGGCGTTGTTGGCTTGCTCGTCGCGCGTGTACTCCTCTTCCATCTCCTGCATGGCGGAGTCTAGCTCTTCTGGACTGAAGTCTATCTCCTCTAAATCTGCACTAAAGTCGGCATATAGCGTGTCAATCACAGAGTCGGAGGGCCAGGACTTCCTCGATGACGGGAGGTGGAGGTGCGATAGCAGCGACGATGACTGGAGGTGGTAGTGCAACTGCGGCGATGGCGACCGGAGGCGGTGGTGGCGGTTGCTGAGGCGGCGGCGCTCCGCCAATGAGCGCAAGATCCGTCTGAGCTGCCTCCTTGGCTTCCGCGTAGATGTTGACGGTGTTCACCATGATTTCGAAGGTGAGGCGTCTTGAATCTTGCTGCCGCCTTAGAGAATGCCGGAGAAGCGTTCCCTGGTCCAGTCCTTCCACAAAGTGATACATAGCATCATCATTGGGGTAGCGGGCCAGATCGGCTCGTATACGGAGCCACCTGGCAAGGTAATCGCGGGGGTTTCGCCCTCTCTCTGAACGCAATGCGCCAGATCGAAGATGGTAACCACGCCGACGAACTTGGATCTCTGCTGTCCAGACGCACGGACGAAGCCGGTGGACTTGCAGTGATCTTCCACCTTTATGTCCTGCGCAGGGCGGTTTGGGTGGGCCTTGAAGTTTTTCGATCTTTGCCGACAAAGTCCAAAGAGAGATCCGACATTGATCCTTCCGCGAACGTATCCTGCCCGTAGGCGGTCCGTGCGGGTCTTGATGCTCCTCCGACTCCCAGGGAACTAGTGCCCGAGTCAGTTTCGCCGATGAAGAGGTGGATATCTCCGATAGGAACAATCGAACACCGCGTAGGGTTCGTCTTCGCCGGGATCCAGAACTCGTCGGGAGGGACGATCGGAACGTTGCCGGAGAATAGAATGCGACCGATGGCTACGGTTTCGCCGATTCCCGCGAAGATCTTGGTCCTTGCCCGCTGAAGAGCCTGAAGCGCCTCTTGCCCCACGGTGGGCGCCAACTGTCGTGTTATTGCCGACAAGTACGCCATGGAGGGGTCCTCATAGTGCGTGTTTAGAGACATGGGGGAAGGCGGACAGTTGATGGGTATGAGGTAACACAGCTTACCCAGTTTTAGATCCCACAACGGTGGCGGAATCGTACTCCTGCTATAAATCACTATAATGGCAATACGCCGAGTTACAGAGATTGGTTCGCTGTGCGAGGTGACTAGAGAGTCTAAGTTATCGTCTGAGATTGTCGTGCCCTAAAGGCTCCCATAGGCCCGACTTATATAGTCGCCAGGTCCTAGGGTTATAGGGAAAATTCCTAGCCGGACAGGTTACAGAGTCCTACAGCGTCTATTACTAGTCTAGCGTGTCTTGTACTCCAAGGCTCCAGGTACGCTGGTGACTCCACCGTAGCCTTCCTTTATCCGGCATGGGCCTTCCTTCTGGATCCATCTAACTGGGTCGCCCAGCAGGCCATGGGCCATACTGCCAACTGTGGGCCACCCGGGTTATCCGGATAAGAGACATGTTGTGAGGATACCCATATAGCATATCCCCAACAGCGGGCGAGCTCCTGCCATCCCTCCCTTGCATTCACGCGTGCATATTCTTCTCCCGCGAGTGCGAGAAGAAGTTGGCTGCATGGAAACGCCTGATTTCGACGTTCCTCCAGGGTCAGGCCGAGGGCTGCTTTAAAACTCGTGCGGTGTAGAGATTCTCTTCCGCGTGGGCAAGCAAACGCCCTTATTTCTTCCCACCCCTTACGATAAATGGGGATTCGGGCTAGCGAACATACCCAAAAATCATGAGGTGTAGATCCGAACCGTTTCTAAATGGACAGTACTAGGCATCCCCCGGGGATCTGTGCTTTTTATCCCCGGGTCCCCAACCAACCACGTGTCCTCTTTTTTGGGTCAAAATCCCGCTTTTGCTACAGAAAGTCCCGCTTTTGCTACATATTTGTTTAGCTTTTGCTGCATGTAGCAAAAAAGGTTCAGTACAGAAAATAGAAAAACAGACTGGACCTCGCCGACGACCGTGTAGCAAACAAAATTTCCTAATATGGCAAAACCGACTTCGCCAGATACATCGCCGGAGACTCTCGTCAGAGACCTCGCCGGAAACCTCGTAGCAAGAAGTGTGTGCTATTGTAGCAAATTTAGAAAACTGATATAGCAAAATAATTATGCTAATGTAGCAAAATAGGACTTTGCCGGAGACATCGTTGGAGCAAAAACTTGTAGCAAAAAATATGCCATTGTAATAACACTGCTCGTCGCAGGTAGCAAAACCAGAAGCCGTATGTAGCAGGTTCGATCGCCGTGTGTACCAGGGCCTGTTGTCGCAGGTAGCAACTCTGAAAAAAAGATGTCGCCAGGTTCTTTGTACCAAAAAATATATGTTATTGTCGCAAACTTTGAAAACAAATTTAGCAATTATTTTGTACCACTATAGCAAAAATATGACTTCGCCGAAAAATTTGCCGAAAGCACAATAGCAAATTTTTATATTAAACTAGCCGAAAAGTAAAACTTTTGTAGCAAAATAATCATCCTAAAAATAACATCTTAAAAAAATCCTGCTCGTTCCGATCCATATTAATTGACTTTGATTTGTAATAATTTGGATAAACCTATATACTAAATAGTATCTAGTTTAATCTAGAAAAATTTGAGTCAACTAATTTGGCCGGACGGAGTAAAATCATCCCAAAACGGTTGCTGTAGGCGCAAGCGGCGGCGAACAAGCAAGTTTCCGTGGCTGGCAGACCATGCACGCGAACGAAGCGACCCAGAGGATTGGAACGCGCGATCCCCAAGGGGTATGGTATCATTTTCCTTTCTAAATCATCTAAGAACTTGGTTGTTGGCATTTTGTCTAGCTTGTGTTAGTAACGAAATACTCTGTCTCCCTTTCTAAAAACTAAAACAGAGCAACATTATTAGCACAACAATAAAATGTATGGTAAAATTTATAGGATGAAAAGAAATGAACAGGTGGTGATATTCTTGTTCATCTTTCGCGAGTTCAAAAGAATATTTCTTTGCTATGGCAATTGGTTGGAATTCATAAGAGTTTTATTCTATGGGTAGGTTGTCCATTGAGACAGGTTTTGATAATTCAGCTTACTCGACAAATCTCGTTGGCTTACTCTTCATTTCGTATAACAAAGTTTTCTCTGCTTTCGCGCGTATATCTCTTCAACCGATTATAAATATGTTCTATGGGATGATCTTTGCTAAACTATGTTATGATAACCTTATTCCATAACATATTGTGGTATTTGAGATTACCGCCTAAGGAAAATAGACCTTCCTGGCTGCACACACGAGCGTCTCTAGAGGAGACCCCAACCTAGCCAAGAACCACCGCCTCCACACTTCCCTTGGCTGCCATTGTCGCTGCCGGCGGCGTGCATGGACGGAGCACCCTGATGGGCATCCCACGCGCAAGGTATTTGCAACACAGAGGGAAGCTCGAGGAAGTCGTGGAGTCTTGACTCATGCCAGGGAGGCACGAGGAAGATCGGCAGGGGGCTACGACGGTGCGAGAAGAAGGAAACAACACAATGCTGCTCCATGGAGACACCGTTGTGATGGAATACAACCAAAGGTCCTGGCATGCAACAAATGGTTGTCACCATGGAACGGAAGAGTGATGATGGTCTCCATCTCGTAGGAGCTCAGGGCCAGACAACGGCGGCGGGGCCGATCTAGGCCTTCGTGGCGTCATGCACGTCTTCTCCTCAGCTGATCTAACTGGTGGCATGGAGACATGCTAGTTTTGAATAAGCAGGTGGTCCTAGGGATCTTCTTGCGCAGAGAGGTGATCTGCTTGTTGCCGATATCCTTGATCTAACCATTGACTATTTCTAGAATGCTTTGCTGGTGATCTTCAATGGGTGCATGACGAACCTAGATTGCTTGATCGTATGTGATTCGGTCGTGCACATCCTTATGATCAACCCGTGCAGTTTTAGGAGGGCATGAAATGAAGCTCCGTTGTTTGTTGACATCATGAGACATGTCGATGTCTCGATTTTCATGGTGTTGACATCGATTGAGTTTTTTTGAGGATTATTAATGGTGTACCGCGTCTTCGAGGCAATGAATACTTCTCTTGGTGACTTGTGACTTGCAGTAGTGGCCTCCGCATGTGGGGGTGGCTGCATTGGAAGAGTAGGAGTCTTATATTTCAGGTGAAAACCCAAGGTCTGACCTTAATTGGTTATACCTGGCAATGGCTTCGTTGAAGGCATTGTTTTAATAGCGCGGACTTTCTTCAGGGTGAAAACCTAAGATGTTTGATCGGACGATGATGGCGCTCATGCACTGTTTTCTTATTAGAGATGTTTTAGGAGAATGTGAACTCTGGGTGTTATCTTTGGTGGTGTTTTGCGCTGCAATTGCAAGAAATGATCACTATGATGAGATCTTTCTTTTTTCTTCATCTTCTTTTTTGTTTTTGTCTCTGTGCATCCGTAATATCTTTTCACATTTCATTGGTGCAGAGGCAAGATATAATAGGTATCTCTGCTATGTTAATATATTCCCTTTGTCAAAAATGTAGTGATTTCTATTTTCGTGCCCCCGGTTTCTTAGTTGTACTCACTTTTCCCCAGGCGCTAATTTTTTCCTCACTTTTGCCCAACCCCTTCTCTGAAATTCTCACACGGTCTAAAACTCGTTGTCCGTCAGCCTTGCCGTTTGATGTAGCGCTCAGTTGATGTAGGAGTGCTTCGTTGGGAACCCTAATAGCAAGGTGTGAAGCAGCACAGCAGCAAGTTTTCCCTCAGTAAGAAACCGAGGTTATCGAACCAGTAGAAGGAAGGAAATGTCACACATGTGTTGGTAGCAACGCGGAGACCTGCACAACACAAACTCAAGACTTTGTCCCAACGAATCAGTGAGGTTGTCAAGCTCACCGGTTTGCTGTAACAAAGGATTAAATGTATGGTGTGGAAGGTAATGGTTTGCAGCAAGTAAACAAGTAACAGTGGAAGATGTATCAATGGTAAAGATTGGACCGGGATCCATAGTTTACTAGAGATGCTCTCCTTAGATAAACAACATGGCATGAAGGGTAAACAAATTACAGTAGGGCAATTGACAGGAGCTGAGCAAGGCATAACAATGCAATTAGTAGTCGGAAAGATCCTATGAGATTCGATTGGGCAATACAACAATATACATAGACCGCCATCCAACTGGATCTATGACTAGAAGTCCACCTTCAGGTTATCATCCGAACCCCCTCCAGTATTAAGTTGCAAGCAACAGACAACTGCTTTAAGCAAACTGTGTAAGGTAAACAGCCCACATGTTCCATGAACAAGAGACCATTTTTTTCTCCCTAGTAGCAACAACACATCTACAACCGAAGAGATTATTGTCACTTCCCTTGGAAACTAGAGGCATGAACCCACTATCGAGCATAAATACCCCCTCTTGGAGTCACTAGCAACTACTTGGCCAAGATAGCTACTAACAACAGACAGCATGCAAGATCACAAAAAACACATACATGATAGAATCATAAAGACAAAACCATTAATCAAACCAACATAATAATCTCAATATCCATCAGATCTCTGCAAACACAACATGCATGATTACAAATAGATTAGATCTTGATCATGAACGGAGCTCACAAGATCTATACATGAAAGCACAAAGGAGGAGATGCAAACCATCCAGCTAGTACATGGACACATAGTCCAAGGTGGAACTATTCACGCATCATAACGGAGAGAAGGCCTCCAGGATGATCTCCCCTCCGGCAGGGTGCCGGGAAGAACTTCAGATCCTCCCAATCTAGGGACAATGGTGGCATCGGCTATAGACGGTTTCATGGAGATTTGATCAGGTGCTTAGGGTTTCTGCATCGGGGACTTCTTATAGGCGAAGGGGGAGGCCTAGGAGGCGGCCAGAGGGGCCACACCCCTCCCAGGTGCGGGGCAGGGCCCACCCGTGCCTAGGGGGGTCTGGCCACCCTGGCTAGCGTCTCCATCTCATCTTCTGGATTCTTGTTCCCCACGGAAATTTATTGACTTTGACGTTTGTCCCGTCCAATTCCGAGAATATTTCACTAATTTTTCCGAAACCAAAAATAGCAGAAAACAGGAAACTGGCACTATGGCAACTTGTTAATAGGTTAGTACCAGAAAACATGTAAAAAACACCTCAAAGTGTAGACAAGCAAAGCAAAGTAGATACTAAACAAGCATGGAGCATCAAAAATTATAGATATGTTTCCGACGTATCAAGCATCCCCAAGCTTAACTCCTGCTCTTCCTCGAGTAGGTAAGTGATAAAAAGAATAATTTTTGAGGTGACATGCACCCTCACAATAAAGATCCAACCATTTGCAAGCATTGAAATCTAGGATCAAAGAACTCTAAACATGTGCATGAAAGATGGAGTTCTAACAATAGAACATAGTAACTATGCATGCAACATGACAATCTACAAACAAAGATCATGAATAACATGCATTGAAAAACGTTTATTTGTTTCACATACATAAAACATAGCATAGTGGAAATCAGCTTGTACCTCATAGAGTAGCAAATAGATGCATAGGACACTTTCAAAGTTCACAAGGGTGACTAGAAACAAATAGCACAAGAACAAGTAATATCACAATATGCATCAATCAATAAGCTTTGGAACACTGCACACAGAATGACAACTATGCTCTCTTAATGGTGCCTAAAGGTAGAAGGTGGAGTATCAATAGTGGTGGAAGAAAGGCATTTTATAAAGGAAGCAGGGATTTCAAGTTTCAAAAAGAGCTTCCAAAAATTATGGTACTTGTTAGCTTTCAGCCCTCATTGCCCCTATCATAAGCATCTTGAAGTGATTAAGGTTAAAGTGAACAAAGATGGAATATATGCTTGACGAAGTATAAGTTGGCAATCTCAAGTCCCTTGAATACGAGGGCCACACCTCAAGCTACTCAACTTTAATCACCTGTAAGTTCTTGTCATTGTAAGTATTTGCATATCATTGAGAATCGCCAATGGGATGCACCTTGCACATGGTACAGGAGCTATGACATAACCAAAATGACAAGGCAAGCATACAATGAGCATCTCAGCAATCTTCTTATTTAACATGGGAATATGGTGCTTTTTTCTCTCTCTTTCCTCTTTTCTCAATGTGTCTCTTTTTTATAAGAAGAATGTTTCATAGATGTCACTATGGTGATGCTGCAAGTTTTCCACCATGATTAGGCATGGCTTAGGCTAGCGGCCCAGGCATTTCTCTAACACAGGATACAAACTCCATGGACTTACAAGTTCCCTCTTTATTTCACACCGGTGACATCCATAGACAAAAGAGCATGATATCAACTAAGTACAAAGTACAAGTGCAATGTTGAAAACGTTCCCCGTGACAGCACGGTTTTGCTAATTCGAACGTATATGTGCAAGCATATACAACATAGATGACACAATGGTTCAAGTTATTAGGGGCAAGGAATATAAAGTGTGCCATCAATTTTGTGAGGGCTTTAATCACTAAGTTTTCACATAACAAAATAGTTTTTAATTGGAAGATAGTTGAAAACAAGAATATACTTGGAATGGTGTAACACACCATGCATAGAAGTTTATAGTGGACACTTTGGAAAAACTTGGTTTCTTGGGAGTTGGAAGCATGAGTAGAACTTACTCATACAAGTGGAGGCTAACAAAAGACTGGGAGCAACCAACTAAGAGAGTAATAATGACCATAATCATGCAGTGCAACAAAGCATTACTAATCAAAGCATAGAGTGGTACTACAAGTCAAGGACTAAATGATCATAGAGGCTAATGGTGACTTGTGAGAGTCATAACATGGTGTGAGCATGTGCCAAGTCAACCCAAGCAAAACATCAAAGGAGAATACCACAATACTATGCTTTTGCATGCTAAAACAACGCATAATTTCTTCAAGGCACACTAAGCAATCCCAATTGTTTGGAACAAGACATTCTACAACAATAATCACTAAGCATAAAGTAAAAACAACACCTAGCATGTCATGCTAAAGTCTAAGTCATAATCAATGCAAGCTCCTATTGCACTTCAAGTAAGAACTTACTACTCCTTTCCAACACCAAGCAACTTATTTGCAAAACAACATAGCGAGAACAGGGGTCCAAACTACTTAAGGAAACTAAAGAAACTAAGCAAAGAAAATGAAAACTAAGACGCTCCAAGAACAACACAAATGTGCATGAAACAATAAAAACAAAGTGTCTAGATAGACCTGAGCTTTTTATTGATGAAGAAGTGGATGCCTTGGCCATCCCCAAGGTTTGATGCTTGTACCTCTTGAATATTTCTTGGGGTGACACCATGGTGGCATTCCCAAGCTTGAGCTTTTGTCCATTCTTCATCTCATTACATCATTCTCTCTCTACACCTGAAAATTTTCCTTCATACAAAACTTCACACAATCTTCATTAGCAACATTAGTGTATTCAAAAGATATTAGACCTCTGGCAAAGCTTTGGAACAGCAAGGATTTTTACTAAAACAACAAGCTACTGTAGTAACTCCTTCAAAAATCTCAATTTCCCAAAAATAACCCAAAAAGGAATCAATAAGAAGCAAATGCAAATAATGGCAGAAATCTGTCAAAACAGACCAGCAGGTAGAGACCGATTTTTTCGAACATCTTCTGTTGCTCAAATCAAAAAGTGTTGAACTAACGAAAGTTAGCTAACATACTGGGGGATTTTTTTGGTGGAGGACAGAAATCTGTTTCGGGACAACAACTCCCCAAATCTTACTTCCCTCTCATTAGAGGTCATTCTTGGCACAAAAAGCAAACAAAAAGGATAAGTAGAGGTCATTAATGAAGTAATAACTTTCAAGACTCAAGGAAACTCTTGGGTTATCTCCCAACAAGTACTTTTCTTTAACGCCTTTAAGTTAGGCACAAGAAGCAAGAAGAATCAAGTATTTTCAAATGAAGAAGCATTAACATCAAACCTTGCTTTCAAAGGAGGAGCACATAGCAACCTCTCTCTCCTCATAGGGAAGTGTTCAATACCTTTCTTGAATGGAAAATGATATTTAATGGTGCCTTCTTTCATATCAATGATGGCACCAACTGTTCTAAGAAAAGGTCTTTCCAAAGTAATAGGACAAGAAGCATTGTATTCAACATCCAAAACATAGAAATCAACAAGGACATAAGCATTGTTAACCATAATGAGAAAATCATTAATACTCCCCATGAGTTTCTTCTTAGCATTATCATTGAGTGGGACATCCAAATAACAATCTTCCAATGGTGGCAAATCAAGCATTTCATAAATCTTCCTAGGCATAATAGAGACAATAGAACCAAGATCACATGAAGCTTTGAGATCAAGGTCATTCACTTGCATATTAATAATGAGTTCCCAACTATATTCTACTTTCCTAGGAATAGAAGCTTTGTGTTTTAGCTTCTCTTCCTTAATTTTCACAAGAGAATCTGTAATATGTTTAGTGAAATCAACATGCATATCACTAGCATCAGGATTTCTAGCAAGCTTTTGTAGGAACATAATCACTTCAGAAATATTGCAACCATCAATATCAAAATGAAACTTAGCATCACTAGTAGTAGGCTCAATAGGCTTATGCATAGTATGAGGAGGAACAAGGACTACTTGTGGTTTAGTGGTGATGGTGAACACACTATTGTTTCTATCAATTTCAGCTTCCCTTTCCCACCTAGCATGAAGTTGGGATAACAGCCTAACATTTTCATCAATAGTAACTTGTATGGCATGAGCAGTAGCAAAAGTATTTTCCATAGTTTCAGGTTTAGCAGCCATTTTATTAACCAAGGAAGTTTGAGCTTTAGACAAAGAGGATATATTTTTCTCAACAGTTAAAAGCTTTTCCTCTATAGTCTTATTGAAAGTGGTTTGTTTACTAATAAAGTCCTTGAGCATAACTTCAAGTTAAGAGGGGGCACTTCTAACATTATTGTAAGAGCTTCCATAGGAATTGCCATTATTAGGAGGATAAGGCCTATAATTGTTGTTGCTACCAAAATTATTCCTATAGGCATTGTTGTTGAAATTGTTGTTTCTAATGAAGTTCACATCAACTTGATCTTCTTGAGCAACCAAGGAGTCTAAGGGAACACTATTAGGATCTAAAGGAGATTTCCCATTAACAAGCATAGCCATAATGACATCAATCTTATCACTCAAAGAGGAAGTTTCCTCAACCGAATTTACCTTCTTACCATGTGGAGCTCTCTCAACATGCCATTCAGAGTAGTTAACCATCATATTATCAAGGAGCCTTGTTGCAGCACCCAAAGTGAGGCCCATGAAGGTACCTCCAGCAGCGGAATCCAACAGATTTCTTGAGGAGAAGTTTAAACCTGCATAAAAAGTCTGGATAATCATCCAAGCAGTGAATCCACGAGTGGGGCAATTCTTAACCAAATATTTCATTCTTTCCCAAGATAGAGCAACATGTTCACTATAAAGTTGTTTAAATTTCATAATGTCACTTCTCATAGATATAATCTTAGCAGGAGGATAATACTTTCCAATAAAAGCATCTTTGCACTTAGTCCAAGAATCAATACTATTTTTAGGCAAGGATAGCAACCATTCTTTAGCTTTTCCTCTCAAGGAGAAAGGGAAAATCATGAGCTTAATAATATCTCCATCTACATCCTTATACTTTTGCATCTCACAAAGTTCAACAAAGCTATTGATATGGGCAGCAGGATCATCAGAACTAGCACCAGAAAATTTCTCTCTCATCACAAGATTCAACAAAGTAGGCTTAATTTCATAAAAGGTAGCATCAGGAGCAGGTGGAGCAATAGGAGTGCTTAGTAAATCATTGTTGTTGGTGCTAGTGAAGTCAAACAACTTGGTGTTCTCAGTAGAGTTCATTTTGGCAAAGGTGGGCAAGCCAAAAACAGCAGCAGTAGCTAGAGCAAGAAGTAATTTTTTTTGTGTTTTTGAATAAAGAAAGCAAACCAAACTAAACTATTTTTTTTAAAAAGAGGCAAACAAAACCAAGCAAAAGAAACAAAGCAAACTAAAAACAAAGTAAAGAGAAAGAAGTGAAGGACTCCCTGTAGGGGTTCGTAGCATGGAAAACAAAAAATTTCTACCGCATGCAAACAAACAAGCCAAGATCTATCTACTAGATTGTAGCAACGAGTCGATAGAGGAACTCACCCTTGAAGATTCCAAAGCGGTTAACGAGAGCAGATTCCCGTGGGTGATGTAGTCGTACTCTTGCCGATCTCAAGACCGTGTAGACGATCCTTCCGGCGCTGCGTTCCGGCAGCGCTTCCGTAGTCGGTCACACGTTCGGTACTCGATAAAGACCTTCCTCTCCCTTGTTCCAGCAGGCAGCAGAGGTTGTAGCACTCTCCTCGCGATTCCAGCAGCACGATGGCGTTGTACCGGAAGTAGAGAGATCTCGCAGGGCTTCGCCTTAAGACGGAGCGAGTATGGTGGACTATGAGAGAGAGGCCTTGGCGATCTAGGGTTTAGAGGGCACCAAGGGGAGAGTGTAGCTGGCGGCTAGGGTTTGGGATCACCCCAACTCGGCGAGTTGGTGGTGCCCTAGGTGGCGGCAGCAGCACGGGTGGTGGCACCGGCGGCTTAGGGTTAGGGTTTTGGGGTGTGAGAGGTGTAGACCAGAGGGGCAGCCCTGCCCCTCCTTATATATGTGGGAGGGCGCCGGTTGGGAGGAGGGAGTCCTCCCCCAACTCGGCCTCCTTGGCCGGCGGGTGTAGGGAGGAGGACTTCCTCCCCAAGTAGGTTTCCTACTCTCCCTCCACCAAGCAAACCTGCCGTTTGACTTTTCAAACTAGGATTTGATTTCTCCCTTTATTTTGCCCAGCCATGATACCTAGTACATGATGCAACCATTCCACATTGTCATGACACATTCATATACCCTTCCCCTCCAGAGTGCCGGACCTTCCGGAACCTTCTAGAACATTCCCGATGAAAACACCAGAATCATTCCCCAACTCCGAAACATGACTTTCCTTATATGAATCTTATTCTCCGGACCATTCCGGATCTCCTCGTGATATCCCGGATCCCATACGAGACTCCGAACAACATTCGGTCTCTTACTCATCATTCGATAACTACTCAACAACATCGAATCCTTAATGTGTCTCCCTACGGTTCGTGAATTATGCGGACATGATCGAGACACTTCTCCGAACAATAACCAATAGAGGAATCTGGAAATTCATATGGCTCCCACATATTTCTACGATTACTTTGCGATCGAATGAACCACTTACATACGATACCAATTTCCCTTTGTCTCACGATAGTTTACTTATCCGAGGTTTTGATCATCGGTATCTCTGCATACCTAGTTCAACCTTGTTACCGATAAGTACTCTTTTCTCGTTCCCGTGATATGTGATCCCTTGTGAGCCAGTCACATGCTTGCAAGCTAATTGGATGACATTCCACCGAGAGGGCCCAGAGTATATCTATCCGTCATATGGATGGACAAATCCCACTCTTGATCCATGTGTTTCAACCCATACTTTCCGAACACTCAATGCCACCTTTATAGCCACCCAGTTACGGTGTGGTGTTTGATGTCATCAAAGCATCCTTACGGTGATGGTGATAAGCATGATCTCATGGTCGAAGGAATTAGGTTACTATGTATCAGAAAGCTTATAGCAATTGAACTATTAAAATGACTTGATCTTTATGCTACGCTTATTTATAGGAGTATGTCCATCATACCATTCTCCTAATGATATGATCTTGTTGTTAATAACATCTCAATGTTCATGATAGGGAAACCACAATCATCTATTAACCAACAAGCTAGTATTATGAAGAGGCTTTACTAGGGACTCTATTTTAGTTTACAAATCACACAAGTATTAATGTTTCCTGGTCAATACTATTATAGCATGAATGTAATCATTTATCATAAACACAAAGATATAATAATAACTACATTTATTATTGCCTCTAGGGCATATCTCCAATAGTCTCACACTTGCACTAGAGTCAACTATTCTAGATTACATGGTAATATACCGAACACCCATGGCAGTTTGGTGTTGGTCATGTTTTGCCCTCGGGAGAGGTTTAGTCAACGGATCCGCCACATTCAGATCTGTGTGTACTTTGAAAATCTTTATGTCACCATCTTGGACATGTTCCCGAATAGCGTGGAAACGCAGCTTGATGTGCTTCAGCTTCTTGTGTGACCTTGGTTCTTGCGCATTGGCTATGGCGCCCATGTTATCACAGTAGATAGACATTGGGTCCAGCGCACTTGGAACCACACCGAGCTCTGTAATGAACTCCTTCATCCATATCGCTTCTTGTGAAGCCTCCAAAGCAGCTATGTATTCTGATTCAGTTGAAGATCTCGCCACAACGCTTTGCTTTGCACTCCTCCAGCTAACTGCTGCACCATTCAAAGTAAATACGTATCCAGATTGAGTTTTAGAATCATCCGGATCGGTTTTCCAACTAGCATCGGTGTAACCATTAACAACGAGCTGTTCATCACCTCCATAAGAAAGAACCATATCCTTAGTTCTTATCAAGTACTTAAGGATGTTTTTGACCGCTGTCCAATGATCCACTCCTGGATCACTTTGATATCTGCTAGTTAAACTAACAGCATATGCAATGTCGGGTCTAGTACATAGCATGGCATACATTAGAGATCCTATGGCTGAGGCATAGGGAGTCTTACTCATCCTTTCTCTATCTTCTGCCGTTGCTGGACTTTGAGTTTTACTCAACATCGTATTGGGCAACATGGGCAAGAACCCTTTCTTGCTATCTTCCATTCCAAACCTCTTTAGAACTTTGTCCAAATATGTACTTTGTGACAATGATATTAGGCATCTCGATCTATCTCTATAAATCTTTATGCCTAATATGTAAGCTGCTTCGCCAAGAGCTTTCATTGACAAACTATTATTCAAATATTCTTTGACACTATTAAGAAGGTCTACATCATTCCCAATCAACAATATGTCATCTACATATAGTATTAAGAATGCTACAGAGCTCCCACTCACTTTCTTGTAAATACAAGCTTCTCCATAAGTTTGTATAAAACCAAAACTTTTGATTACCTTATCAAAACGTTGATTCCAACTTCGGGATGCTTGCTTCAATCCATTTATGGACCTTTGAAGTTTGCATACCTTGTTAGCATATTTAGGATCGACAAAACCTTTGGGTTGCATCATATACAACTCTTCATCAATGTCTCCATTGAGGAACGCTGTTTTGACATCCATCTGCCATATCTCATAATCATAATATGCAGCGATTGCTAACAAAATCCTCACAGACTTTAGCTTCGCTACTGGTGAGAAAGTCTCATCGTAGTCAACTCCTTGAATTTGTCGAAACCCTTTTGTGACAAGTCGAGCTTTATAGACAGTGACATTACCATCAGCATCTGTTTTGTTCTTGAAAATCCATTTGTTCTTGACAGCCTTCCGGCCGTCCGGTAAGTCCACCAAAGTCCATACTTGGTTTTCGTAGATGGATCCAATTTCGGATTTCATGGATTCTTGCCATTTATTGGAATCTGGGCTCATCATCGCTTCCTCATATGTCGCAGGGTCATCGGTGTTGTCCACCAACATGACACTCATAACGGGATCATACCAATCTGGAGTGGTATGAGTTCTCGTTGACCTGCGAGGTTCTGTAGCAACTTCAACCGAAGTTTCATGATCATCATCATTAGCTTCCTCTCTTATTGGTGTAGGCACCACAGGAACTTCTTCCGGTGCTGCCCTACCCGCAAGTTCGAGAGAAGGTTCAACAACCTCGTCGAGTTCTACTTTCCTTCTAGTCACTTCTTTCGAGAAAAATTCCTTCTCTAGAAAGGATCCATTCTTGGCAACGAATATTTTGCCCTCGGATCTATGATAGAAGGTATACCCAATAGTTTCCTTCGGGTATCCTATGAAGACGCATTTTTCCGCTTTGGGTTCAAGCTTGTCCGGTTGTAACTTCTTTACATAGGCTTCGCAACCCCAAACTTTAAGGAACGACAATCTAGGTTTCTTCCCAAACCATAATTCATACGGTGTCGTTTCAACGGATTTAGATGGTGCCCTATTTGAAGTGAATGCGGCTGTTTCTAATGCATAACCCCAAAACGATAGCGGTAAATCTGTAAGTGACATCATAGAATGAACCATATCTAAGAGAGTTCGATTACAATGTTCGGACACACCATTACGCTGTGGTGTTCCCAGCGGTGTCAGTTGGGAAAGTATTCCGCATTTCTTCAAATGCTCGCCAAACTCGTAACTTAAATATTCACCTCCACGATCTGAACGTATAAATTTAATCTTCTTGTTACGTTGATTCTCCACCTCACTTTGAAATTCCTTAAACTTCTCGAAAGTTTCGGACTTATGTTTCATGAAATAGATATACCCATAGATACTCAAGTCATCCGTGAAGGTAAGAACATAACGATAACCACCGTGCGATGCTACACTCATTGGACCACACACATCGGTATGTATGATTTCCAATAAGTCCGTAGCTCGCTCCATCATACCAGAAAATGGAGTCTTAGTCATTTTACCCACCAGACATGCTTCGCATCTTTCAAGTGATTCGAAATCAAGTGATTCAAGAAGTCCATCGGAATGGAGTTTCTTCATACGCTTCACTCCAATGTGACCAAGACGACAGTGCCACATATAGGTCGAGTTATCGCTCAATTTCAAACGTTTAGCTTCAATGTTATTGATATGTGTATTTCCACTATCGAGATTCAATAAGAATAGACCATCTATCAAAGGTGCATGTGCATAAAACATATTACTCATATAAATCGAACAACCATTATTCTTGGACTTAAACAAGTAACCGTATCGCAACAAACATGATCCAGATATAATGTTCATGCTCAACGCAGGCACCAAATAACAATTATTTAAGTATAAAACTAATCCCGATGGTAGATGAAGAGGTAGCGTGCCGACCGCGATCACATCAACCTTTGATCCATTTCCAACGCGCATCATCACCTCGTTCTTCGCTAGCTTCCGTTTATTCTGCAGTACCTATTTCGAGTTACAAATATGAGCAACCGAACCAGTATCAAATACCCAGGCACTACTACGAGTACTAGTGAGATACACATCAATCACATGTATATCGGATATACCTTTCTTCTTGATGTTGCCGTTCTTCAAATCCGCCAAGTACTTTGGGAAATTCCGCTTCCAGTGACCCTCTCCCTTGCAGTAAAAGCACTCAGTATCAGGCTTAGGTCCTGCCTTGGTCTTCTTCGCTGGTGCGGCAACTTTCTTACCACCCTTCTTGAAGTTTCCCTTTTGCTTAGACTTGCCTTTCTTGAATTTGGTGGTCTTATTGACCAACAACACTTGATGCTCTTTCTTGATCTCCACTTCTGCAGATTTCAACATGGAGAAGAGTTCTGGCAACGTCTTGTTCATGTTTTGCACATTGTAGTTCATCACAAAGTTCTTGTAACTTGGTGGTAGTGATTAGAGGACACGGTAAATCCCCAAAGCATTAGGAATCACTATACCCAAACTTTGGAGTTTGTTTGCGTGCCCAGACATCTTAAGCACATGCTCACTGACGGAGCTGCCCTCTTCCATCTTGCAGTTAAAGAATTTTCCAGAAGCTTCATAACTCTCAACTACCGCGTGAGACTCAAATATCATTTTGAGTTCACGGACAATATCATGTGGGTCATGGTTCTCAAACCTTTTCTGAAGCTCCGATTCCAAACCATACAAGATAGCACACTGAACTGTGGAGTACTGATTCTTCCGAGTGAGGTAAACGTTCTTTACTTCATCGGTAGCATCAGCTGCAGGCGGGTCACCCAGCGGTGCATCCATCACATAGGTCAAATTACCAGCATTGAGGACAATCCTCAAATTGCGGAACCAATCCGCGAAGTTTCTTCCATTGTTTTTCAACTTTTCTTTCTCTAGGAACGCATTAAAATTGATGGTAGGGGCCACCATTGATCTACAACATATTTGCAATAGTTTAGACTAAGTTTATGACAAATTGAGTTCTAATTAATAGTTAAATTAATCTAGGTGAACTCCCACTCAAAACAATGTCCCTCACATTGTTTTAGTGATCACACGAACCAAATCCACCACATCAAAACCGATCATCACGAGGGTTGATGTAGCTTCAATGGCGAACAATCGACATGTTCATCATATCTACTATATGACTCATGCTTTACCTTTCGGTGATCCGTGTTCTGAGACCATGTCTGTACATGCTAGGCTCGTCAAGATCAAACCTTAGCTTCCGCTTGAGCAAATCTGGCTTGCTCACGTTGTATACACTTGCAGAATCTAACACACCCGATCATCACGTGGTGCTTCGAAATTTATGTGCATGAGGGATCATCTTATAACGCTACCGTTGTTAACTAAGCAATACAAGATGCATAAAGGATTAACATCACATGCAATTCATAATATGTGATATGATATGGCCTTTCTTCTTGTGCTTCCAATCTCCATCTTCAAGCACGAACATGATCTCCATCATCACCGGTCATAGCGTCAAGGTCAATGGCGCCGTTTCATGGTTGTCGTCTACCAGCTCCAACTATTACAACTACTTTGAATAGACACGCGGGTCTTAACAGAATTTAAAGACAACCATATGGCTCCTGCCGGTTGCCAACTTACAATAAGGAACATTGCATACATCAAATATAATCACAATCATGGCCATATCACATCACAACACACCCCTGCAAAACAAAGTTAGACGCCTCTAATTTTCTTTGCATATTTTACGTGGTTTAGGGCTTTCAATAAGTGTCGATCTAACTTACAAACAAGAACCACAACATTGATGTTTGAACTATCAAGTGCTCGTTGTAAATTGGATCTATACTATAATGGGAGAGACAGACACCCGCAAAGCCACTTATGCAATACAAGTTGCATGTTGAGCGTGGAGCAAGTCTCATGAACGATGTCATGTAAGGTTAGCCCGGGCCGCTTCATCCCATCATACCGCAAGATGCAAAGTACACAAGAAGCAATTGATAATAAAAGCACCACCGCCCACAATGACCATTGTGTTCTACTCGTGCAACAGATCTACATATAGACACGGCTCTGATACCACTGTAGGGGTTCGTAGCATGGAAAACAAAAAATTTCTACCGCATGCAAACAAACAAGCCAAGATCTATCTACTAGATTGTAGCAACGAGTCGATAGAGGAACTCACCCTCGAAGATTCCAAAGCGGTTAACGAGAGCAGATTCTCGTGGGTGATGTAGTCGTACTCTTGCCGATCTCAAGATCGCGTAGACGATCCTTCCGGCGCTGCGTTCGGGCAGCGCTTCCGCAGTCGGTCACACGTTTGGTAATCGATGAAGACCTTCCTCTCCCTTGTTCCAGCAGGCATCGGAGGTTGTAGCACTCTCCTCGCGATTCCGGTAGCACGACGGCGTGGTACCGGAAGTAGAGGGGAGATCTCGCAGGGCTTCGCCTTAAGCCGGAGCGAGTATGGTGGAATATGAGAGAGGCCTTGGCGATCTAGGGTTTAGAGGGCACCAAGGGGAGAGTGTAGCCGGCGGCTAGGGTTTGGGATCACCCCAACTCGGCGAGTTGGTGGTGCCCTAGGTGGCGGCGGCGGCAGCAGCAGGGGTGGTGGCGCCGACGGCTTAGGGTTAGGGTTTTGGGGTGTGAGAGGTGTAGACCAGAGGGGCAGCCCTGACCCTCTTTATATAGGTGGGAGGGCGCCGGTTGGGAGGAGGGAGTCCCCCCGCAACTCGGCCTCCTTGTCTGGCGGGTGGAGGGAGGAGGACTTCCTCCCCAAGTAGGTTTTCTACTCTCCCTCAACCAAGCAAACTTGCCGTTTGACTTTTCAAATTGGCGTTTGACTTTTCAAACTAGGATTTGATTTCTCCCTTTATTTTTCCCATCCATGATACCTAGTACATGATGCAACCATTCCACAATGTCATGACACATTCATGTACCCTTCCCCTCTAGAGTGCCGGACCTTCCGGAACCTTCTAGAATATTCCCGATGAAAACACCGGAATCATTCCCCAACTCCGAAACATGACTTTCCTTATATGAATCTTATTCTCCGGACCATTTCGGATCTCCTCGTGATATCCTGGATCCCATCCGAGACTCCGAACAACATTCGGTCTCTTACTCATCATTCCATAACTACTCAACAACATCGAATCCTTAAGTGTGTCTCCCTACGGTTCGTGAATTATGCGGACATGATCGAGACACTTCTCCGAACAATAACCAATAGAGGAATCTGGAAATTCATATGGCTCCCACATATTTCTACGATTACTTTGCGATCGAATGAACCACTTACATACGACCAATTTCCCTTTGTCTCACGATAGTTTACTTATCCGAGGTTTTGATCGTCGGTATCTCTACATACCTAGTTCAACCTTGTTACTGATAAGTACTCTTTTCTCGTTCTTGTGATATGTGATCCCTTGTGAGCCAGTCACATGCTTGCAAGCTAATTGGATGACATTCCACCGAGAGGGCCCAGAGTATATCTATCCGTCATATGGATGGACAAATCCCACTCTTGATCCATGTGTTTCAACCCATACTTTCCGAACACTCAATGCCACCTTTATAGCCACCCAGTTACGGTGTGGTGTTTGATGTCATCAAAGCATCCTTCCGGTGATGGTGATAAGCATGATCTCATGGTCGAAGGAATTAGGTTACTATGTATCAGAAAGCTTATAGCAATTGAACTATTAAAATGACTTGATCTTTATGCTACGCTTATCTATAGGAGTATGTCCATCATACCATTCTCCTAATGATATGATCTTGTTGTTAATAACATCTCAATGTTCATGATAGGGAAACCACAATCATCTATTAACCAACAAGCTAGTATTATGAAGAGGCTTTACTAGGGACTCTATTTTAGTTTACAAATCACACAAGTATTAATGTTTCCTGGTCAATACTTTTATAGCATGAATGTAAACATTTATCATAAACACAAAGATATAATAATAACTACATTTATTATTGCCTCTAGGGCATATCTCCAACACTCCCCTAGTGAAGACGTCCTTAGCCTCCCCGGCAACAACGCCAGAAAAAAGCTTGATGCAACGTTGAGTTGATGTAGGAGCGCTTTGTTGGGAACCCCAAGAGCAAGGTGTGAAGCAACACAGCAACAAGTTTTCCCTTAGTAAGAAACCAAGGTTATCGAACCAGTAGGAGGAAGGAAACGTCACACAGGTGTTGCTCGCAACGCGGAGACCTGCATAACACAAACTCAAGACTTTGCCCCAACGAATTAGTGAGGTTGTCAAGCTCACCGGTTTGCTGTAACAAAGGATTAAACATATGGTGTGGAAGGTAATGGTTTGCAGCAAGTAAACAAGTAACAGTGGAAGATGTATCAATGGTAAAGATTGGACCGGGGTCCATAGTTCACTAGAGGTGCTCTCCTTAGATAAACAACATGGCATGAAGGGTAAACAAATTACAGCAGGGCAATTGACAGGAACTGAGCAAGGCATAACAATGCAATTACTAGTCAGAATGATCCTATGAGATTCGATTGGGAAATACAACAAGATACATAGACCGCCATCCAACTGCATCTATGACTAGAAGTCCACCTTCAGGTTATCTTCCGAACCCCCTCTAGTATTAAGTTGCAAGCAACAGACAACTGCTTTAAGCAAAGTGTGTAAGGTAAACAGTCCACATGTTCCATGAACAATAGACCGTTGTTTTCTCCCTAGTAGAAATAGCACATCTACAACCGAAGAGATTATTATCACTTCCCTTGGAAACTAGAGGCATGAACCCACTATCGAGCATAAATACCCCCTCTTGGAGTCACTAGCAACTACTTGGCCAAGATAGCTACTAACAACAAAGAGCATGAAAGATCACAAACAATATAGACATGATAGAATCATAAAGAAAAAACCATTAATCAAACCAACATAATAATCTCAATATCCATCGGATCCCCGCAAAGACAACATGCATGATTACAAATAGATTAGATCTTGATCATGAACGGAGCTCACAAGATCTATACATGAAAGCACAAAGGAGGAGATACAACCATCTAGCTACTACATGGACCCATAGTCCAAGGTGGAACTACTCACGCATCATACCGGAGAGAAGGCCTCCGGGATTATCTCATCTTCGGCAGGGTGCCGGGAAGAACTTCAGATCACCCCGATCTAGGGACGATGGTGGCGGCGGCTACAGAAGGTTTCATGGAGATTTGATCGGGTGCTTAGGGTTTCTGCATCGGGGGCTTCTTATAGGCGAAGGGGGAGGCCGAGGAGGCGGCCAGAGGGGCCACACCCATCCTAGGCGCGGGTCAAGGCCCACACATGCCTAGGAGGGGGGGGGCTGGCCGCCCTGGCTTGCGTCTCCATCTTGTCTTCTAGATTCTTGTTCCCCACGGAAAGTTATTGACTTTGATGTTTGTCCCGTCCAATTCCAAGAATATTTCTTTACTAACTTTTCTAAAACCAAAAACAGCAGAAAACAGGCAACTGGCACTGTGACAACTTGTTAACAGGTTAGTACCATAAAACATGTAAAAAGCACCTCAAAGTGTAGACAGGCAAAGCAAAGTAGATACTAAACAAGCATGGAGCATCAAAAATTATAGATACATTTTCGACGCATCACCGTTATATGCTGATGAGTGGAACCACGTTCTATCGGGTCCCATAGTGGACACCTCTTTCCACTTATCTAGATTAGAGTGGGAGCCACAACTTATCCACGTGAGTGCCGGACCCACAACTTACCCATGTTATTATTGCAAGATGGGAGACCGGGCAAGCCCTGTGCCCGTGCCTGTGCCGTTGCCTCCCCTTTCTTCTTCTTCTCTGGTGACAGTAGCCCTTCTCCAGTCGGCGAGTTATGTCTAGCTTCACTTAGGCCTCTCGTTCGTATTGACCGCAGTATGGTGTCGTTACGTTGACCTGTATGAAGGATGACAATGGCAACCGTGCATAGAAAATGTTAGATATCACACCAAATTATTCTGATTAGAGGGGGCTGCTTGCTGTGGAGAATCAATTGGTGCAACTCAGGAGCTAAATTGGGCGCGCGTTTGATGTGGAGAATGCGACCGACAGAGGAGCCATTTCGACGATTTTATTTGTTTATCGAGTTAGTGTCTCGATAGCAATCAAGTGAATCTAGGTGAAGGTCAAACTTTAACGTTTAGGGAGATGGAAGTATAAGAAATAAGATAATGACACAACTCTTTAACACTTTCAAATTTAAAAAATTATACAACTCTTTATGTAAAAGAGAGTTTATATTTTTTAGAGGGTGAAAAGTAATGCATTCACTAAAATCTTTATGTCTCATGCATATACCAAAATCAACAAATCTTAAACACTTTCAAATTACACATTGGACATGATAATGTTGTCCTAACAAAATATCGAGAGTTTACCATTTTTAGAGTGTGAAAAGTAATGCATAAACTAAAGAGATCCCTAAACTAAAATCTTTACGTCTCATGGATATACGAAAATTATACACCTTTAAACACTTCCAAATCGCGCTTAGGACATGATAATGTTGTGCTAATAAAATCTTGAGATTTTATCATTTTTATAGAGTGAAATGTAATGCATAAACATGCATATATGAAAATGATATGCCTTTGAACACTTTACCTTCAAATCACACTAAGGATATGATAATGTTGTGCTGAGAAAATCTTGAGAGTTTATTATTTTCATAGAGTGAAATGTAATGCATAGACATGCATATATGAAAATTATACACCTTTGAACACTTTCCCTTCGAATCACATTTAGGACATGATAATGTTGTGCTAAAAAAATCTTGAGAGTTTATCATTTTCAGAGAGTGAAATGTAATGCATAAACATGCATATACGAAAATTATACATCTTTGAACACTTTACCTTCAAATCACACTTAGGACATGATAATGTTGTGCTAAGAAAATCTTGAGAGTTTATTATTTCAGAGAGTAAAATGTAATGCATAACCATGCATATACGAAAATTATACAACTCTTGACTTTCCCTTCAAATTACACTTAGGACATGATAATGTTGTGCTAATAAATCTTGACAGTTTATCATTTTCATAGAGTGAAAAGTAATGCATAATCATGCATATAAAAAAATTATTCACCTTTAAACACTTTCTCTTCAAATTACATTCAAATTCATTTGTTTATGGCATTAAAGTATCGGTGGCAAACTCATTGTTTAGCATAGATAGAGGGGTAGCCACCGACAGAGAGAGGGGTTATCCTGCCCGCTAGATCATAGAGGATCAACGGTTGGTGGGTACGATCCGCGTGACAACTGTCTCGACTAATCAGAGCATAGCATCCAAAATGACCATAAGTTTGGGATTTTGTGAGAGTTTGTGACTATGAGAGAGGGAAAACTGAGTACTACTAAAAAACCAAAGGAAAATAGAGCAAGAGATTCAAATAGAAAATATAAGCAAATTTTAAAAATGGAAAATGCATGTTTTATACAATGAAATACATCTTAGCATACATCAAATTATTTCCAATTCAAATATACATGAATGTGACAATTATGGCCTCATTTAGAGAAACTGTGTTTTGGGGAAAGATGTTTTAGGAAGGGGTTTGAGTGGAAAGCCATGAAATTTCATAGACAGAAGGTTATTTGAGAAGTGGTGATTTAGGGTAAAACTTGATTTCTCTATGTTTCTTATGGTTTCTTAGGTGGCAGGTCACTTCCATGGGTAGGTGCTACTATGTTTTAATATTTTTTGAATATGTTATGCATAAAATGAATCAATTAGCTAGCTAAACCCCATTCATTGACTCTCTGTTGACCAGCCACCGAAGGGTAAAACTGAGTATATTGCACGTGTCAGTGTTAGTACTCGAGGATAAAACTGAGTATATTTAAATTGCCAGTGTCACACTCGAGGGTATAACTGAGTACACCTAACTCGCTAGGGTTAAACACAAGGGAAAAACTTGATGCACGGGGCAATAGCGAACGCGTGTGGCGGTGCATGGTCCAATAGAGTACACGGTTACGCGGTGCATGGTGGTGCAACGAAACTTCCCTTCCCTTCACCTTTATAGAGGACCTCTCCCTCTCCCTCTCGGCCTCCCTACTCTCACTCACTCACTTACTCGCTCACTCACACAACCATGTCCACTGTCCCATCACCTTCTACAAACCCCCAGGAAAACCCTGAACAAAACCCCAACCGCGTCGTCGATGGAGAAGAAGGGAGCGGTGTCCATAAGAGCCTCTAAGGCCATTGGAGAGGAGGCCCCCATCCCCGTCCAGGCCCCCTTAGAGGCATCGAAGGCATCCACCGCCCCTGTCTAGGCCGTTGTCCCTGCTTCCGTTGTAGCCGCCGACTAGGAAGCCCCCGCCGGTCGCGGGCAAATGCCGCTCGATTGGGACCCCTAGGAGAATCTTGGGGGCCCTTAGTTGGAGCCATATGGTGAGGTAATCTAGGGGGTTCTCACCATCCCTCTGAATGCAATGAGTCAGATCAAAGATGGTCATGACACCGACAAAGTGCGACCGCTGCTTTCCAGATGCACGGGGTAACCCGACGGATTTGCATTAGCCTTCCACCATGATATCCTGCACATGGGCGGTTTGGGTGTACCTTGAATTTTTCCGATCTAAGCTGGCAAACTCCAAAGAGAGATCCGACTTTGCTGACAATGTCTACATGTTCTAAGGAATCTGAAGTTCGACTGGTACAATGACTACTCTGTGGCAATGTCTACAGGTTCCCCTTTTGAATAAGGAGACTCGGCGCCACCGGCTTCAACTGCCTCGTGATGCATGCCAAGGACGTGAGCTCCTGTAGTCCCAATGTCGTCCAGACCGTGAACGTCCATGCCTTCTTTGCTAAGCACAAGGCGCTCGACATTCACCCCGGTAACCTCGAGAAGGTGGCCATCGAAGAGGGTTGCATGCCCCTAATCAATCCCAAGGTGTCCAAGATCAAGGGACAAGGCAACAAAGAAGTGGAGGAAGCGCTAGAGGGAGGAGGCGGAGACCAGGAGTTACTAAACTTGTGTGCTGCTCCTTCTACTGTAAAGCAGCTTCTTTTGTTTTGTTTGTGTTGAACTTATGCGCTGCTACTGTTGAGCAGCAAATTGTTGAACCTCATTAGGTACCATACTATCTATCACTAGTTATTCTATATTAGCTGCTATAAGTACCTTATCTATATTTTTTTTGTTTTCTGAATGTATTTATGTTGCTCTAGATTTGGTACCAGATTAGGGAAAAAACAAGGACAAAAAGAATAATGAATAAAGAGAGAAACTTCTCTAGATTTTCTACCAATTTGGAAAAAACATAACGCATCAGGTGCACACGTAACGAGAGAACTACCAATTAACAAGACAAGAGAGGAAAAATACGCTCTTAAAAAGGCCAATTAACAATAAAAAAGAAAACTGCCAATTTACGCGAGAGGTGCGCACGTAACTATCAAACGTGGCCCAACACAACCCCACACTATGCGGCCCCACACATGAGCATAACGTGGTCCCGACCAACCGGCCCCACACGGTCCCACATGGCACGGCCCCACACGTCAGCATAACGTGTTACCGACCAACCCCACATGGTTCCATACGGCGTAGCCTCATACGTCAGCTAACGGTCAACCTAACGGCAACTGCTATTCGAGCTCTTTGTTGAGTTTTAGACATGAAGTTGGGCAAAAGTGAGAAAAAGTTTAGAGCCTAGGGAAAACTGTGTACAACTAAGAAAGCAAGGGCAGAAAAATAGAAATCCCAAAAATATATTATGAAAAACAATGGGATACTATGATAAAAATGTGTCAACCCAAATGATAAAAGTAGGCAAAAGAGATCTAACAAAATGGGATTATCATAATCCACCGCATGACAATTATTGCGTATGATAATCCAATTTAATAGGTTCATTATTTCAGTGTGTTTCACTGTTTGGTATCCATTTTATATAAGCAGTTTTCTATATTTTTCATGGGCGATCTATAGTCTAATGAAGTATTTTCTCAAAATTATATTTTTATTGACCAAGTTATTACTGGTTTCTAGAAGGGCACAAATTATTATTTTATTTTTGCACATTTTTAAAACTTATTGATAAAAGAGGAAAACTATGCCAACAAGATGCTATAGGACAAAAGAGAACTCCGCGCAAAGGAGACTCAAGGTTGGAGGTTCACAGTCATAAAAAAGCCTTGCAGGGTGGCTTGTCCTAGCGACCTCCATAATCTTGTTTGTGTGTCGTGATCTCTGATGACAATGTGCTTTGATCCAAGGTATATTGGTGTTGAAGTCAGGAGTAATCTCCTTAGACTTTGCGTGATTCCGAGTTATGGACCTCCCATTATAAAAGAAAGATTAGATGCATCTCTAGGAGGGTAGGAACAACATATTTTCATATTCAATCTAAACGAGAAGCTCTGCGAAAAAACATCTAGATCCATGACCTCCAAATTAAAGGGAATTTCCCTTTCTAAGTAAGTTTTGGTTGTTTGTTTGTGAACACAAGTATCTCCTAATCGTGTGCTAAGTATGTTCCAGCTAAAATAGATGAAAATCACGATGTTTGACCCCTGAAAAATATGAAAAGATTGATCAAGGATAGAATAGGGTTCCTTATCTTTATTTGCTATTTTGTTAGGAACCCAGACTATTAAGAGGGGTGCCTCGATGGAAGGTCTGTGGGATCTCACATCTCTGTCACAGCCCAAAATACACCCACTAGCCTTCCTAATCACTACAGCAAGTGGAGCTCATAGAAATGTACTTTTGGTGCCCTAAGGCCAGAGACTCGAGGGTGCGCACTACGGAAACTCCGGATCAATGTCTCTGGTCAGGATTCTGGCCTGGAGTCTAGGAGCCTCTGAACCTGGGTCCGGAGACTGGTGGGTCAAACACCGGAGATTTTGCAAGGCCAGAGACTCCATGGTAACGGGGATCCAATGGCTATTTTCTAAGAGACACCATATATACTTGTCTCCAACCTCCAGAACAAGCTCCGATTTCCACTCTCTCTCCACCATTGCTGATGAGCTCAAATTTTCCCTGGGATCGGCGTTCTAGGAACGTGAGTGGAGATGCTCTAAAACTTGATGCCCCTTTGGGAATTAAGGGAGAAGACCTAGATCTACACTTCCACTGAAGGAATTTGATTTCCTCCCATGTGCCATTGAGATACTTGTTACTCTTGGGTTGTGAAACCCTAGCCGAAAGAAGTCGCCCCAAGCTCATTCGTGTGTGTAAGAGCTTGTGATCGAGTTGGGAGACTCTAGTTGAGTTGTGGAGAAGTGCCCCAAGGATTTGTGAGAGGTATCAGTCGCCACCGACAAGCACGTCGTATAGTGGATCAAGTACCCACCTACGTGGTGCGTTCCTGGGATAATAGGGTGAGGTCTTCGTGGAGTTGGTGGTCTTTGATGGAAATATGCCCTAGAGGCAATAATAAATGTATTATTAGTCATATTTCTATTTAATTAAGTTTCTCGTTCTATGCTATAATTGTATTAGTTCCAAATAATGTGTATTCGGAGGAAAACCCTAATACATGTGTGGGATGATAAACACCATACAAAGATATCCCTAGTCATGCCTCTGAGACTAGTATGTACGTCAACTATAGTTTCGGTTTCCTGACTATGGGCAAAGTGACAATGTGATTGTAGTGTTGCCAATGACATATATGATCGGAGTTGTTGGAGAACAACAACGATGGATAGACCCAAACATGAGATACCGTGAAACGCATTGTCAATATAGTTATCGGTTTAATCTCACAAAAAAATGTATTGCCTTTACTAGAAATTGTTAGACCACGAGACACTTATGAACTTGGATACAATATGGACGTGGCAAGATTCTCCAAACATTGCTCTTAATGGGGTAATTGTAAAGTTGATGCTTGTTCGTACCAGATGGTTCGCCAATTATTCACATGGTGTTCTTGTGGAAATTAATACTCCCGTCGATGGAGAGATACACTCTAGGCCCACTCATGCACTGTGATGTTTGTCATCATCTATCCGGACACATAATCAAGTTGTTGAACACAGGAACATCGATAGTACGGGATGAGTAAAGTGTACATGCCAGGAAATGAGAAAAACCTAGTGTTTCATGATGACTACAAGTGCACAGATCAATTATATCTAGTTTTGAAGTAAATATATCGAACCCACAGAGAGCTACTGGTAAAGGTCTCTCTGCTCCTCGTCACTATCTACTAAAGGATACTTATCAGCTGCCTTTGATCTCAAGTAAAGGGAGTTTGAAAGGTTTTTGGTTGTTTGCAGAAAAGTAATTAAAACGAGTAAAAAAGCAAGTAGGAAGGTTGTGTGAAAGCGTGGTTAAACTCAATAGGGATAAAATGTTCTCGGGGATGTAGGATACACCCATAGCATGGTATTGTTATTATTAGAAATTAAGATAACATACTTCGTGTGTCATGAGATGTGTGGAGAGAGCTCCATAATAAGATGTTCACTATATGGCTCTTAGGAGGCAACTTTGTTGAGACAAGAGTGAGGTCACCTCTAAATAACCACTGTGATGTCTGAGATAAGTCATCCATACAAACCATCGCAATTAAGAGTTTCCTCGTAGATATCGTAATTAGCTTAGGGAGTCCCTCTTTAATCCTCCTTTGACCGTGTAGGTTACGAGCCATCGCCAATCTTTCACGGGGCGATTCTAGGTACGCTCCCAAAACACGTCCAAAGAACTTCTCCCTCCCTTTAGTCCAAAGGGCAAATGATATGCGGACGACTAGACATACCATCTAAAGAGAGAGATCAAACACAAATCACAAATCTATCATAGGCCGACAAGTCATATGTACACAATAATAAATCATCTTTATTGCAAATTAATAATAGTGCTAGGGTTTATCCATCGTCCCAAGAACAAAGGAACTACTCACACATGGAAGCAATCAAAAACATCATCATAATCAAATGGATGGATAAAAATACAAAGATAGATCTAATACAAACCACAACTGAATGTGTAATTACAACAAGATCTAATAGATGAGAGATGGGGGTAATGGTGGTGATGTAGATGCAGCGATTGATGATGAAGGCGATGATGCGTTGTCCTCCAATGATCCATGAAGAAACTGGGATTTTACCTCATCCAAATTCCTCCTTCAGATCCCTTTTAGATGTGGTTTTTTGTGGTTTCTGGTGGCTATGAATATCAGATCTCCCCCTCGTATTCACCAGGGGAAAGTATTTGATGAGGCGAACGCGATGGAGCATAGTACGGGCGGGCTCCGCCTGTACCACCGGTCGTTATGGGTACTAGTTGCTTCTCCTCGCTCGGTATTCTCCCGGGTGCACAGGTAAATCCATAAAATGACTTTTATCACTTAAAAATACCATATTATAGCATAATATGACATCTCTAATTTATATATTCATATAAGACTTAGTGATTAAGGATCCTATTGAAACAAGGACAAAAAGGTGTGTGCAAACATATTAAAATACAAAGATCCCCACTCTATTTATGCAAAAACAAAAGGTAAATATAATTCAATTTTGGACTCGTTAACTCCTCCAAGATAGACTCTTGCTTGTCCCCGAGCAAGATGGTGGATTATGGACAAGATCATCATGTTCATGAGACATGGGTCCTTACAGTAAATGAAGTAGAAATTGAAGCATGATTAGAATATCAGATATAAAGATACTTTGGGGGTATTACCATACCCTTACACATTACATGACTTAGAGGCTTTCACAACTTTTCTAGTGTTAATGAAATTATTAGAAGCTCCTAGTTATTCAACATATCATATAATCATAAAGTTTAGAGGTGTCGAGCACTTAGTTTAGTAATGAAGATTCATGATCATTCTTTTTCTTCTACACTTGATTCTTTTGATAGCTGTTCTTTCTTGTTTCTTCCTTTCTTATCTTTTCCCTCTCTACATGTGTATGCATATAAATTTTTACTCCTTCTTTCTATCTCTTTTTAGCACAACTATTTGATCATGCTTAGTACTTTAATGACTTTAAAAACTCTTAATTATGATATGCTACCAGAATTCTTCTCATAGCCTAATCAATACTTTTATTGGTGTGGAAGTCCCTAAAATCATGATAGTTGTACAAGTATCATAACACTCAACCTAGTTCAATCATCTAATATAATAATCATGAACTTGAACACAACTTCAAATATCATAAAGTCTCGCAACTCAACGAATATAAATCTTCTCTTGAACAAAGGGAGCTCGAAGTTGATGCAACTAATGCAAATTCTGGAATTGAAGTCTAACATGCGTGCAGGAAAGTAAACATGCTAAAAATTGTAAGATAGATTACAAGTCTCTCACAGATTCCCCAGGCTTGGAATCAACCCGGGTGGATCAAATAATTCCTTGCGATTATTTAATACCGTGGCACGCCCTTTAGTCTGCAGAGGTCTTGCTGGAGATTGCTGCTCACAGCTTCTTGTTTGTTTTCTCCAAAATAGATACGCGTCGCAGGAACTTCCACAGATCCGAATACAAGAGGAACATCCAATCAGCAACCTTATTCATCATGTCGTTGAGTTCCTTCTTGCCTTCTAGATCCAAGAGGCGCTTGCGCACAATCTCCCTGTGGATAAGTTCTTCTTTCTGATACTTCTCCAATTTGCGAAGGTGTTGTTCAGTCTTCGGAACATGCGCATGAACGGGCACATCCAGAAGGTTGAACCCCAAATCCTCTTGAGGCTTCATGCTCATACGTGCATTCATGGTGATCTTCTTTGTTGTTGACGTATGCTCTGTGGTCTCCTTGTAAGTTCCTGCATCGGGAGGGTTAGAATTCTTACGCTTTGGCGAGGAGTGGTTAATGGTGATGAACTTGAGTGACTCCATGCAACGCTTCCCATGAGGATTTTTGGCCTCCTATTCATCTTCGGCCTTCACCATAGCCAAGTAGTTTGGCTACTGCCACCCCCTCTTTGTTTGCTCCATGAAGGTCTCGTACTCTTCATCATCGGAATCGTACAAGTACTGCTTGTTCTTATGGCTCAATCCTTGAGCCTCACGGTCTTCGGCTTCAATGGAGGAAGTCTTGGAAGCTATCCCATGAAATATCCATGAGATTTAGAGGCTATCCTTTGCCTTGAATAGGGTAGGGTATCATGTAGGTTGGATATGTTGATATAAGAGGGAGGAAGACCTCTATGGAGGCCTATTAAGGGTTAGAGGCAACGAGAAATTTGTACTGGAAGGGAAAGGAGCGGCCAAGAAAAGAATTCCAATAAATATGGAAAAAATAGGCAAAAAGGAAGAAATCGCGATCTTAACAGCCACATGGTACAGGCGGACGCCCATACGGCGCGCCCGTACCGGGTCGTTCCCAATAAAACTTGGCTTCCGACGTCGGTAAC
This sequence comes from Avena sativa, assembly GCA_916181665.1. Classification (NCBI taxonomy): domain Eukaryota; kingdom Viridiplantae; phylum Streptophyta; class Magnoliopsida; order Poales; family Poaceae; genus Avena; species Avena sativa. Next base: position 59,508,141 of record OV702297.1, on the reverse strand, counting down.
TAGCTAACTGACTAAGCAGTAAAGGCGGGTCTCACCCGTACTGTCCGTCCGTACTGACTTTACTGTCTTCAGTTTTGTTTTTGTTTTTTTGACACATCAACAAAGAACAAGCGGAGAGATACCGTATCGGTGATGACCAACTATATGGGCGGAGGCACCCGTACTACGCGGTCGTACTAGAAATGCAAAAATGGAATAAGGGTACCGCCTTCTTAGCGATCAGCGGTACGGGCGGATCCGGTCGTACCGCCCGCCCTACCGACTTCACAAGACCGATAGTGAATTCAAAAAAGCAAAAGGAAAACAGAAATGCAAAAAATAAATAGCAAAAAATTGTCCAGAACAAAGATATGTTCAGATTTCACATACCTAGATTATTGAGAGAGAACGAGTTCATTTGAGTATCTTCTCCTTTCTACATCTTCTCCTTTGTACATCAGCTTTTTCTTTTTCCCTTCAAACAAAGTTGGTTGCAGAAAATCACCAAAACCATTGAAAGGAGAAATCGAGAATTTTCTTTTTGATAGTGTGGTTCCCACATATATGTAAATGGACGATACTTCTTTTGGTTGATGAATTTCTTGAATGACCATGGATGTCTCTTCTATCTCCTTTTTTCTTTGTAGAATCTGCAAATCAAATTCTTACAAAAGTAGAGTCCAACGGATCATCCTTGGCTTAACGTCAGTCCTCTCTAGGATTTATTTTAGGCCAATACGATCAGTATGCACTCTTACTTTTGAGTTATTAATACAAGATCTAAACTTATCACAGAAGAAAACCACAGTGATTTTTTTATACCATAGGGTAATTATTTTTCTACCATAGGATAGCATGATGAATGATATTAAGATCATCAGCACATACTAGCAAAGAATTGCTCCCACAGCTTCATGACTAGTCTCACAAAATAGCTCAAAAGGTTTCCTCCAATTAGGTGGTTTTGTAATGGGGGCTTCAAGGAGAGCTTGTTTTAATATGTTGAAAGCGGTTAGACATTTTTCATCAAAATTGAAGACAACCCCCTTTTAAAGAAGATTAGTTAAAGGCCTAGAAGTATTTGAAAAACTTTTAATGAACCTTCTATAAAATCCTGCATGGCCTAGGAAACTCCTTATACCTTTCACATCCTGAGGAGGGGTAAGCCTTTCTATAGCTTCAATGTTTGCTTTATCAACTTATATGCCCTTACCTGAGATTTTTTGCCCAAGCACTATACCTTCTTGAACCATGAAGTGGCATTTCTCCTATTTCAATACTAAGTTAATGTCTTCACATCTCTGCAAAAATTTATGAAGATTACGGAGACAATGATTAAAGGAAGTTCCATAAACAGAAAAGTCATCCATAAAAACTTCCATAATACTTTCAACATATCGAAAAATATAGCAGTCATACATCTCTAGAAAGTGGCAGGAGCATTGTAGAGACCGAAAGGCATATGAAAATAAGCATAAAGACCATAGGGACAAATAAAAGTAGTCTTAAGTTGATCATCGGGATGAACAACAATTTGATAAAATCTAGAATAGCCGTCTAAGTAACAAAAATGAGAATGCATAGCAAGCCTTTCTAAAGTTTGATCTATAAACAATAAAGGATAATGGTCTTTCCTATTTTCTTTATTAAGTTTTGTATAGTCAATGCACATCCTATGTCCTACAATAGTCCTTGTAGGTATCAACTCATTATGTTCATTTTCAATAACAGTAAATCCACCTTTCTTAGGAACACAATGAACATGACTTACCCATTCACTCTCTTCTACATGAAAGATGATTTATGCATCAGTATGGTCCAATGCAAATTGGAACATATTTAATTATTCCCACCATGGGGACTTTGAGTGTTTTATCTACAAGCATTATAGTCATGTCTGTATCCTCTAGTTTGGCTGGTGTCAATTCGTTTTGAATTTTTAAATAGAAATTAAAAGGGATCACATGTTAACGGCTGTCCCGATGTCACAGAGGCCATAATAGAAAGTTCCTTCGAAAGTACAAGGGATAATAGGCTTACCAACTTCTTTAGCTTTTACCTTTCCTTCAACGAATTGCGAAGCTTCGATATCTAGATAAATCACGTTGTAGTGTGCAAACGTGGTTAAAATATCTTCCTTCGTTGATTTACCCATCTATTGTACACTTACTTCATTAGTTTTCCTCATTTGCACCTCTTCCTCCAACTTCTTAAGGAATAGCTTTTCTTCTTCACGCTGATCCTCCAACTGCTGAGCCATCATATGTTTGTCGCTGTCCTTGGGAAAGGAAGGGGTTCAACATATGGGGATACCTCCCTAAATGGTTCAATAGGTGTTGTGATAATTGGATCATCTTCTAAAGCTGGCTCATGTGGTAGAGTGTAATGAATCAAGTCCTTATTGGGGGCCTCAATATGTTCTATAAAATACTGAAGGATTTGCAAAATAATATCATCATCAAGTTGAAGTTCATCAGTAGTTTCTTTCACTTTACCGGACTCTTTATAAGCATTGAGAGAATAATATTCAATTTCTATACCTCCTTTGCCGCCTAAATCAAATCCCTATGTTTCTTATTATGGTGAATTTGTTCTAAAAGTTCCCAAGCTTTAACTATATTTAAATCCATGAAGGAGCCTCCAGAATTTGCGTCAAGCTCATGTTTAAGTTCTTGATTATGTCCTCCACAGAAAAGGTGTAAAACTTACAATTCAGGTAAATCATGATTAGGACATTTATTAAGTAGAGACTTATACCTTTTAAAGGACCTTACCAAGCCTTCACCTGGGTGGTTCTTGAAGTTTGTAATTGCCCTTCTTACTTCAACAATTTTTACCTTGGGGAAAGAATCGAAATACAAATTCTCCTTTAAGTTTTTTCTAAGTATCAGTTTTATCTATAGGGAAAATTCTATACCAAGCCAAAGCAGTGTTGGTTAGAGATTGGCTAAACAATTTAAGTTTCAGTTCATCATCAGAATAACCTCTTAGATTAAGAGTCCAACATAGCTCGGTAAAATACATTAAATGAGTGTAAGGATCCTCATCTAGATCATCTCCTGCAAAAGTCTTTTCTTTAATAATAGTGATAAAGCAAGGATTGACCTTGTATTCTGGTTCTCTCCCACTTTGGAATTCCTTGATGAGTCCTCTATTGAACTTCCCGAGGTATTTAGTGGCATCGAGCTGATTCATTAGTCTGAGTGCAGTCATGGTGCTGACCTGAAACTAGTAAGCAACTTTAGTAAAACAATAGTAAAATAAGCAACTAAGAACAAAGGCCAAAAACACTTAGCTCCCCGGAAATCACACTAGAAAATATCTTGATGACTGCAAGTGCACAAATCAATTGTAGCTAGTTTCGAAGTAAAGGTATTGAACCCACAGATAGATATTGGTAAAGGTCTTTATGTCCCTCGTCACTATCTACCAAAGGATACTTATAAGACGCCTTTGATATCAAGTAAAGGGTGTTTGAAAGGTTTTTGGTTCTTTGCAGAAAAGTAATTAAAACGAGTAAAAGAAAGCAAGTAGCAAGATTGTGTGAAAATGTGGTTGAACTCAATAGGGCTAAAACGTTCTCGGGGATGTAGGATACACCTCTAGCATGGTATTATTATTAGCAATTAAGATAACATACTTCTTGTGTCATGAGCTGTGTGGAGAGAGCTCCATAATAATATGTTCACTACATGGCTCGTAGGAGGCAACTTTGTTGAGCCAAGAGTGAGGTCACCTCTAAATAACCACTGTGATGTCTGAGATAAGTCACCCATACAAACCATCGCAATTAAGGATTTCCCCGTGGATACCATAATTAGTTTAGGGATTCCCTCTTTAATCCTCCTTTGACCGTGTAGGTTACGAGCCAGCGCTGATCTTTCATCCGGCGATTCTAGGTACGCTCCCAAAACACGTCCAAAGAACTTCTCCCTTCCTTTAGTCCCAAGGGCAAATGATATGCGTCCGACTACACATACCATCTAAAGAGAGAGATCAAACAAAAATCACAAATCTATCATAGACCAGCAAGTCATATGGACATAAGAATAGATCATCTTTATTTCAAATTCATAGTAGTGTTAGGGTTTCTCCATATACCCAAGAAAAAAAGAACTACTCACACATGGAAGAAATCAAAACCTCATCATAATTAAATGGATGGATAAAAGTACAAAGATAGATCTAATGCAAACCACAATTGAATTTGAAATTACAAGAAGATCTAATAGATGAGAGATGGGGGTAATGGTGGTGATGTAGATGTAGTGGTTGATGATGAAGGGGATGATGCGTTATCCTCCAATGATCCGTGAAGAAACTAGGATTTTACCCCAGCCAAGTTCCTCCTTTAGATCCCTTCTAGGTGTGTTTTTCGTGGTTTCTGGTGGCTGTGAATGTCGGATCTCCCTCTTGTCTTTGCCAGGAGAAAGTATTTGACGAGGCAAACGCGATGGCGCATAGTATGGGCGGATGTTACAGGCGGGCTCCGCCCGTACCACCGCTCGTTATGGGTACTGGTTGCTTCTCCTCGCTCGTTATTCTCTCGGGTGCGAAGGTAAATCCATAAAATGACTTTTATCACTTAAAAATATCATATTATAGTATAATATGATAGCTCTAATTGATATGTTCATATAAGACTTAGTGATTCCAGATCCTGTTGAAACAAGGTCAAAAAGGTGCATGCAAACACAGTGAAATACAAAGATCCCTACTCTATTTATGCAAAAATAAAAGGTAAATATGCTTCAATTTTGGACTCATCATTTCATCTTGGGCAATGTAAAGTATCAACCAATCAATATGATATGTATCGGACTCAATACTACGGTTTACACGATAACGAACTTTGTGTTATTTGCGGGGGTTGCTAGTTGTATCAATACACTAATAGTAATCATTGTCACAGAATGAGTTCTAGATATGTCCGCAAATATCCGAACCTACCGGGTCACACACTTAAGATGTTTTCAGCATTTTAGAATGTGAATTCTAATGAGATAGATGGATTAAGTAATCCCGAAAGTATGTTTCGTAGTGTCTTGGAATATTTTGGAGGGGTCTGGGATATCAGTGAGAGTGGACAGAATAGTTTTAGACATTGAAAGATGACGCTGGGAATATTTTAGGAAGGCTTTGAATTAATTCAGAGGTGTCAAAAAGTTAATTCGGAAAGCTTCAAGATAAATATTTATATTAATAATAAATAATAAATTATTATTTATTAATATCCTAGTGGGTCCCGTGGACCAAAGGGCTGCATGTGCCTACTGGGCTCACACGCGTGCCGAGGGGGGAGAACCCTGGCCGATTCGTCCAAGGCCTCCCCTAGGCTGGTGAGTGGAGGTGGCAGGGAGGGTGTGGCGGTGGGGGAGGAGTCCTCCCCGGTCTCAAACTTTCCCCCAAGTTGGTTTGGGGATGGAGAGAAAGGAGAAGTGCATATTGGATACAAAGTTCCTCTCTCCTACTCTCTCTTAATTGGTGGGAGAAGGAAAGGACGACTCCTTGTAGGATACTAATCCTAGTCTTACTATTCTCTACGGAGGACGGAATACGCCTATATATTGAGGGGAGAGAACACACAAATCCATGAGGAACCCCACCACTGCCTGCCACAGCCGGTCACCACCGCCGCCACCTCCACCTCCAGTCTTCTTCCTCTTCCTCGCGTCATCATCTTCATCGCGTGGAGGAGATCTTCACCAACGCCCGGAGAAATTCGTCTTCTACCCTGTCTAGTTCTAATCTAGCTGGACGACGGAGTGCTGCCGGATCTTTATTGACACGTTCCCTCTTCGTCCGTGAGTTATTGATCTCAGCTCGATGCGGTGCGGTTCTTGTTGCATTGTTGATATTGGTGGATGTGTGACACTTGGAGCACTAGTTCTTCAGATCCGTCTGTGTGATAATACATCTCCTCGTGACTCGCTAAGGCTTGTTGCGGGGATCGACGCATGATCAACCTCGTCATCGACAAACATCCGCTAGTTCGATCTATGAGGGTATGTTTTGTTACCTCACCCTTGTATTGGATCTTGGTTATGCGCTAGAATTTTTTTGTTTTTCATAGCGCGTTCCCCAACAGTCTTAGCACTATCCATTGCTCCAACGAAGACGTACTTCCTTTAATAATGAAGAAACTTTAGGGATTACATCCCCACCATTGCGGTTGTCTCTATCCTTAGCTCCTTATTGTTGTTTACCTTGTCATTGCACTTTCCTGTCATTTAGGTAAATTCACTTAGTTTCATATATAGAGAATTTACTGTCTTTCAAGCCTAAACCAAAAACAACTAAAAACTGGTATCTTCAATTCATCCACCTCTAGTGGCTCATATTGTTCCTTTCACCAAGAAAGATACATCATTCACATAAGAGGACTCCAAGGAAAGGATCATCCCCAATACCTGCAATAATGCGACAACATAGAGACGCCATAAGTGCCCCCATAGCCGTAATTTTCCTTTCATCCCAATTTCTCTTTTTAATAGCCTACCTAACTTTAGAAAACATAATATCATGTACCATATTTTTTCTCCCAAGATTTATTGCCCCTTATGTTTATGTTTGAGTAGAACTTTATAATTTTTGGAATTTTGACAAACCGAGTTGAAATCCCTAATATTCCACCCTGGTTTCACCTAAATATTTTTAAAAGAATAATTTTATAATACTAAGTTGGTATAGTATCGAGACATGCTAAATATTTGGTCCCACCGTTGGAACAAACTAAGATCTCAGTTAGGATGGGGATGTCAATTGGGGTGGGGGTGTGAAACTAAATATGGATAATATCCATAGAAGAAACAAAAAAATGCTAACCAAGCTACGTATTCCATGCCATCCATTTCGCCCTAGAGCCCATGCCTTAGGTGGTAGAAAATACTGACAACACATAATATTGCCCTCAACATCCAGCTTTCACCCCAGCCTCTCCCATATTGCCTAGAAGACGCCTTCAAGAAGATACCAACAATGTGGCGCTGACGCCTGGAATGGGAGAGTGGACCTAGGGCTTCCCTAGAATCCGAGGAGAGGGAGGCCTAGTGGAGTCCATGACAATGCCTCTAGGGAAGAAATGGCACCCACAACTATATCCATGGTAAGCATCCATCATTGCAGAGTAGGTCTTTCACCTAGGCCATCCACCGAGACCCCGAAGCTACCATAGCTTGCCAACTGTACTAGTGTAACATCCCTTCATTAGAGCTTAGAAATAAGTGATGAGTGCAGCAGCACTTCGTTGGGAGATGCCAAGCGGAAGGTATGATGCAGTACAACAGACAAGTTTCCCTCAGTAAGAAACCGAGGTTATAGAACCAGTAGGAGGAAGGAAACGTCCCAAAGGTTCCGCAAGCAACATGGAGACCTGCACAACACAAACTCAAGACTTTGTCCCAACTAACAGTGAGGTTGTCAATCTCACCGGTTGCAAAGGATTAACTGAATTGTGTGGAAGGTGATGATGGTTTACAAACAGTAACAATGGAAGATGTACCAATGGTAAAGATTGGACCGGGGTCCATAGTTGACTATAGGTGCTCTCCTTAGATAAACAACATGGCATGAAGGGTAAACAAATTACAACAGGGCAATTGACAGGAACTGAGCAAGGCATAACAATGCAATACTAGACAAAAAGATCCTATGGGATTTGATTGAGCAATACAACAATATACATAGACCGCCATCCAACTGCATCTATGACTAGAAGTCCACCTTCAGGTTATCATCCGAACCCCCTCCAGTATTAAGTTGCAAGCAACAGACAAATGCTTTAGGCAAAGTGTGTAAGGTAAACAATTCCCTAGTGGCAACAACACATCTACAACCGAAGTGTCACTACCCTTGGAAACTAGAGGCAGGAACCCACTATCGAGCATAAATACCCCCACTTGGAGTCACTAGCAACTACTTGGCCAAGATATCTACTAACAACGGAGAGCATGCAAGATCACAAACAACATAGACATAATAGTATCAAATAGACAAAACCATTAATCAATCTGACATAGTAATCTCAATATCCATCGAATCCCCGCAAACACAACATGCATGATTACAAATATATTAGATCTTGATCATGAACAGAGCTCACAAGATCTATACATGAAAGCACAAGGAGGAGATACAACCATCTGGATACTACATGGACCCATAGTCCAAGGTGGAACTACTCACGCTTCATACCGGAGAGAAGGCCTCCGAGATGATCTCCCCTCCGATAGGGTGCCGTGAAGAACTTCAGATCCCCCCGATATAGGGATGATGGTGGCGGCGGCTACAGACGGTTTTGTGGAGTTTTGATCGGGCCCTAGGGTTTCTGCATCGGGGGCTTCTTATAGGCGAAGGGGCGAGCTAGGGGGCCACCAGGGAGGCTGCACTCCCCAGGCGCGGGGTGGGCCCACCCGCGCGGCTAGGGGGTGTGGCCTCCTGGTAAGCCTTCTCCGTCTCGTCTTCTGGCTACGTGTTGCCCACAGTAAAATATTGACTTTGGCTTTTGTCCCGTCCAATTCGGAGAATATTGGTTTTCTGCCTTTTTGGAACCAAAAATAGAAGAAAACAGGCAACTGGCACTGTGGCATCTTGTTAATAGGTTAGTTCCAGAAAACATATAAAAACACCTCAAAGTGTAGACAAAGCAAAGCAAAATAGATACTAAACAAGCATGGAACATCAAAAATTATAGATATGTTTCCGACGTATCAAGCATCCCCAAGCTTAACTCCTGCTCGTCCTCGAGTAGGTAAGTGATAAAAAGAATAATTTTTGAGGTGACATGCACCATCAAAACCAAGATAAAACCATTTGCAAGCATTGAAAGCTGGGATCAAAAAACTCTAAACATGTGCATGAAAGATGGAGTTCTAACAATAGGACAAAATAACTATGCATGCAACATGAAAGGCTACAAACAAAGATCATGAATAACATGCATTGAAAAACGTTTGTTTGTTTCACATACAGAAAACATGGCATAGTGGCATCAACTTGTCCCTCATTACGACACCTTCAAAGTTCATAAGAGTGACTAGATACAAATAGCACAAGAACAAGTAATATCACAATATGCATCAATCAATAAGTTTTGGGTCACTACACATAGAACTAAGAATGGCAACTATGCTCTCTAAATGGTTCCTAAAGGTAGAAGGTGGGGACTCAATATAATAGTGGAAGAAAGGCCCTTCATAAGGGAAGCATGGATTTCAAGTTTCAAAAGGAGGTTCCAAAAATTATGGTACTTGTTAGATTTCAGCCCTCATTGCCCCTATCATAAGCATCTTGAAGTGATTAAGGTTAAAGTGAACAAACTATGGAGTATATTCTTGACAAAGTATAAGTTGGCAATCTCATGTCCCTTGAATACGAGGGCCGCACCTCATGCTACTCAACTTCAGTCACCTGTAAGTTCTTGTCATAGTAAGTACATGTGTATCATAGAGAACCGCCAACGGGGTACCCCTTGCACATGGTACAGGAGTTATCCCATAACCAAAATGACAAGGCAAGAAGACAATGAGAATCTCAGTGATCTTTTTATTTACTATGTGCATAGATTTTTATTGAGGATGCTTCACAGAATGCTCATTATGGTGATGCTGCAAGTTTCCACCATGATTAGGCATGGCTTAGGCTAGAGGCCCAGGCGTTTCTCTAACAAAAAAAATACATAACTCCATGGACTTACAAGCTCCCTCTTTATTTCACATCGGTGACATCCATAGACAAAAGAGCATGATATCAACTGTGTACAAAGTACAAGTGCAATGTTGAAAACGTTCCCCATGACAGCATGGTTCTGCTAATTCCAACGTATAAGTGCAAGCATATAGAACATAGATGACACAATGGTTCAAATTTATTAGGGGCAAAGAATATAAAGTGTGCCATAAAGTTCGTGAGGGCTTTAATCACTAAGTTTTCACATAACAAAATACTTTTTAATTGGAAGATAGCTGAAAGCAAGAATATACTTGGAATGGTGTAACACACCATGCATATGAGTTTATAGTGGACACTTTGGAAAAACTTGGTTTCTTGGGAGTTGGAAGCATGAGTAGAACTTACTCATACAAGTGGAGGCTAGCAAAAGACTGGGAGCAACCAACTAAGAGAGCAATAATGGCCATAATCATGCAGAGCGACAAAACATTACTAATCAAAGCATAGGGTGGTACTACAAGTCAAGGACTAAATGATCATAGAGGCTAGGATGACTGGTTCATAGTCATAACATGGTGTAAGTGTCGTGGTATTTGCGATACGTACGCCATAGGGGTATCCCAACGATGAGTTTATAGACGTGGGGGGAAGATGGAGAGCGTCCGGGTCGGCTTGACACAGTTTACCCAGGTTCAGATCTCACGACGGTGGCGAGATCCTACTCCTGCTATAAATCACTATAATGGCAATACGCCGAGTTACAAGATTGGGGGTTCGCTGTGTGCGAGTAGTGCTATGCACTTGTCTATGAGATTGTTCTCTGCCCTAAAGGCTCCCATAGGCCCGACTTATATAGTCGCCAGGTCCTAGGGTTACAGGGAAAAGTCCTAGCCGGACAGGTTATAGAGTCCTACACCGTCTATTACTAGTCTTGTGTATCTTGTACTCCAAGGCTCCGGGTACGCTGATGACTCCACCGTAGCCTTCCTTTATCTGGCATGGGCCTCCCTTCTGGATCCATCTAACTGGGCCGCCCAGCAGTCCATAGGCCATGCTACCAACTGTGGGCCACCCGAGTTATCCGGATAGGTGACATGCTATGAGGATACCCATATAGGATATCCCCAACAGTAGCCCCCGGAGAACTCCGAGATCTTGCGCCGTCTTGCCTCTCTAGATGAATGCTCCGTCTAGTAGGATGTCGGCAAATCGTCAAGCAATATCTTGTATTCCTCCCAAAGAACCCTTCAGAGCTTTCTCCATCTTCAACTTGTAAGCCGGAGAAATTCTGAATCTTCCATCGTACTCTTCCTTAGCCGGATTGGATCCGTCCATGTCAGAATCTTCGATGTGACGGCTCATCTGCCCATGTCAGCTAGGACGACGTAGGCTTAGGTCAGCGACGCCTCGTAACTCACACATGCAGAGAACGCAATCATGTCCGATTTTCCCGCGCGAACGATACGAACCATTGGCGGCGACGGTTGGAGACGTGGCGAAATTTCCGTGCACGTTCGCGAACACATCGTCTACATGGCAACCGTCTGATCAAGCTGCACGAATCTTGATGCTTGGAGATGATAAATAGTAACCGCGGTGGAATTTTCACCTTTTACCTCATTCTCCTCGCATCATCTTCTTCCTCCAGCACGCGCCCCTTCGAGCTCTCCGAGAGAACTCTCGAAAAAATCCTAGCTCCAATCTACACCAGTGACCTCCGTACCCACTCCATGGCCAGCAGCAACACTTCCCCATCGATGGAGGCGTCGAGCAAAGCCGCGGCAAAGCCGGCGAGCTCCGTCATCGTGCCCCCATAGGGTTTGGTCATCCCTGCCTCGGCGGTGATCGAGTCCACCGGCGGCGACCTTAATCTGGCGGCGCTGGAGCCGTTGGAGGAGGAACTGGACTCGCACAAGGGCGACTGGCGCGGCTCAGATATCACAGACCGTGATATCCAAGAGTCGATCGCCGAGGGCTACCTCCCTGCGACGGAGGGGTTCGCCTGGCGGGCGGAGCCGGCCGGCGAGGTGACACCTTCTCCCCAAGCCGGAGAAAAGGTGTAGCTCAAAGCCCAACTGGTACGCGGCGTCTCCCTTCCTATCTCCAACTTCTTCCTCTCCATCTTGAACCATTATAGGGTCCAGCCCCAGAACCTTTCCCCCAATAGTATCTTAGTGCTTAGAAACTACGCGGCGCTTTGCGAGGGATACTTAGGGATAAGGCCTAGGTTAGACCTCTTTGTGTACTTCTTCACCATCAAACGTGAAGCCGGACATAGCAAGGAAGAGCTTAGGAACTGCGGCACCATAAGCTTCAAGATTCGACCTAGCCGGCGGTTCCCCGACATCGTCGGCCACGAGTCCTGCAAGAATTGGCAACAAACGTACTTTTACGGCCCAGACATTCCCCTGGCTGGCCGACAAGTTACGTACCCGGACTTTGTTGACGGAGCCGCCGCTGAAGCCTCTTCATGGAGATCCCAGGCCTCCCTTCCCTCTGACCTCGACGCTTCTCGTGCCATAAGGCGGATCGAATGGTTCGTAGAGACGGGTTTGACCGGCTTGGACCTAGCCATGTGCTGGTTCATCAGGCGAATCAAACCTCTGCAGCACCTCGTGAAGCTCATGCACGAGTATACCAGCGACAGAAGGGATAGTCTCCGCATCTCCGTGGACAACTTCTCGAGCGACTCCATCAAGTTCTGCCTTAAGGACATCATCAAGGTGAAGGATAAGAAGCGCGGCTTCACCATCACCTATGACATGTTCGTAGACGGAAAGTGCCCAAAGGTAGGTATTTTATTTTCCGTGTACGACATATACTCCAGTTCTTCCGTCTTGCAAATATCATCTTATCTAACACGGTGATTTATTACTTAACAACTTAGCGATCTAGAGGATGGCAACCTGGCTGCCCAAATCTACGATCCAAAGATGAAGGAAGTCACGATTATGTCCGACGACGAGGCTCCGTTGGCGCGAAAGCGGAAGAGATCCACCACTGACGCTGTCGACGGAGGCAAGAAGAAGAAGACGGAGGGTGGAGCCTCCAAAAAGACTACCGCTGCCCTGGAGGCGGAAAAGAGAAATGTTACCGGGGTCCCCTTTGCCAAAGCACCCCCCACTTGTGTAAGCTTCTCATTCTCCGACATTGTCTATTTATCTGTCTTGCTCATGTACTTATGCATTTTGCACGTTTCAAGAAGAAAGCCACGACCAGCCTCAAGAAGACCTCCAAAACATCGGGGGCTTCTCGAAATATTAAGGACATGCTGCATCACGACACCTACCCCGCCATCACCCCTGCCACTCCTGCCGTCAAGCCTTCGTCTGCCCCGACAAGCTCACAAGCTAAGGAGGCATTAGGCCCTTCCACAATGGAAGTGGAGTCTGGTGCCTCTACCAAGCTTGCTGTTGTCGGTGAGCAGGCAACGCAGGAGAGTACCGTCCAACAAATGGCTGAAGCTCCGGCTAAGGATTCCATCGGTAGCGGCAAGGCGGTGGTGGAAGCAGGTACTTCTGCCATAGGCGGCGCCCCCGCACCCAAGAAAGCCATAGTCTATCCGAAGATAGTCTATCCGGTACTTACACCGGGTAGCACTACTTTGGTCTCTGATGTGGCGCCGACATCTCCGACATGCAGTTTAGAGGAGCTCCGTCGGCAAGCAGAAATCTTGCAAGGAAACAGCGAATCCTTTGTCAAGCTGCTGGACGAGAGTGCTTCGAACCTCAAGATCATCGCACTTGTAAGTTTTATTTGCCTTTTGCATTTCATATGAGTATCCCACTGTAGCCCCCGAGTATGTAGATGGAAAACCATAGGTTTTGCATCTATATGCTCTAAGAGTGACTAAGTTAGAAAACCTCTCACTATAGCCCCCAAGCATATAGGTGGAATGAAATATTCCGACTAGATGCTTTAAGAGTAGCATACGCAGTGTTTATAAAATTCAATACTATAGCCCCCAAGCTTCTAGTTGCAACTGAATTAGTTCTGACTAGATGCTTAAAGAAAGCTAAGCATATTGTTAAGTCAAAAAATCTCGCTGTAGCCCCCGAGCGTCTAGGTGGAAAATTTCCGGCTAGATGCTCCAAGCATACTAAACAACGTTTAACTTTTTCCCTTTTTTCCACAGAACGAGAATGCTCGGAGGGGCATGGCCAATGACAAGTACCAGAATATGTGCGCAGACTTGGAAGCTGAAAAGGGTAAAACTGCCTTCTTGAAGGAAAAGATCACCAAGAGCAACCGTCTGTTTTCTAATGCGCATTCCGACTTGGTTTTGTGCCCATATTCTCCGAGTACTCACTGTGTACTTTTTACTTTCTCCGACTTGCAGAAATCATCGCCAAGGCCAAGAATATTGTCGAGGAATCCAAGCACATTCAAGAGCTGGATAGCGAGAACAAAATTCTTAAGCAGGAGAGGAAGGGCATGCTGAAAATGCATGAGGAGTCGATGAAGGCCCTGCAGGACTCTGCCACCGAGGAAATCAACCGCTTGAAGGAGGAGATTGCGATCTTAAAAGATCAGAAGCGAGCTGCCGATGAGCAGAATCATCGCCATAGAGAGGCGTACAAGCTCCTCCAACAAAAGAAACAATCCTTGGCGGACACCCTCTGGCAAGCCGAGGCCAGCATCTTCAGTATGTTTTCTCCGTCTTGGATTTCTGTAGTCTGCATGCTTTGAATTGTTGAACTCACGCGCTCCTTGTCAGAATTTGCAGCTCCTATGGGTTTAACCTGATCGCCTCCTCCAGCCAAGGAATGCATGGTTCTTGCCGGCAACTTCATCAACACCGCCATCACGCAAGTCAAGGAGATCGCCAAGCCCCTCCAAATAAACATCAAGGCATCGGACTCCGTGGCGAAGTACTCGGAGATTCTGCGCCGAGCCCCCGAGCGTATCACGAGCTGGAAAGCTTCATGTGCACGGGATGGCGCAAGGATGGCGCTGTCAATGGTGAAGGCACACTATGAAGATGCCGACATCGACACGGTGACCTCTAGCATCCCCGACATCGACGATGATGGCAAAGAGATTAACCATGAAGCCATCTTGTCGTCACTCGCGGGCTATGACACCAGAGTTGCCGAGTTGGTGGACATCGACGTCTTCGTGCCCATGAACATCATCGACAGCGGCAACCAACATTCCTCTGAGTCCCACCATAGCGCCGACTTCGAGGGTGGCTCTCCGGATGGTGATGATGCTGTCTCCAAGTCACCTGCGCCAAAGGAGTGAAGAACAACTTTGTAATATTTGTTTCACCTTTGGTGTATATGCGAAAAAAACTTTGTTTATGTAACTTAAGGCGGAAAACAATGGTTGTTATTTACTGCTGCTTAAGAACTAGTTTCCAGCATGTATATATTTTTTAAGCAAGTGCTGGCTTATCCATTACGTTGGTTCTTATGCTTGAATTTTCGTGAGTCGGAAGACTCGTTTTTGGAACCATGCACTCAGGTGATGATGCCCACTGGCACCGTCAATAACCTGAGCACAAAATCACCGACAATAAGTGCCAAAAGTCACTACTCCAGAATCCACATAAAAATGACAAAGAACGTGTAGACCAGAAAACTTAAGCTAACGCCCGTAGGCAGAATTTTCACAAGTGCAAATGCAAAGCTTGTGCATAAAGGTTTTACATGATCCAAAAATGAACACTAAAGGAGGTAAAAGACTCAGAAATATGAGTGAACCAGAGAGCTTTATTTCATTGATCATATAAGAGGTACACAATTTGATAAAAAATGCTAAGTGTAAAAAGGACGTAGCTGTGCTATGTTCCATGGCCGATCAAGCTCCGGGTAGTCATCATCTGGGTCACGTCGCTTACGCTTATGATCCTCGTTGGGTCTATCCTTCAGTTCATGATTGTCAACGAGATAGTAAGACCCATTGAGGAGCGCCTTGCTTATGATGAACGATCCTTCCCATGGCGGGGATAGTTTGTGCGACTTCTTCTGCTTAAGTCGGAGCACCAAATCCCCCTCTTTAAACGAGCGATGCCGAACACGGCGACTATGGTAGCTGCGTAGCTTCTACTGGTAGATGGCGGATCTTTGGCATGCCAAAACGCGCTCCTCCTCGAGAAGGTCCACATCTAGGCGTCTGGATTCTTTAGCGTCATCTTCGTCGTAGGCGGCAACTCTTGGTGAATCGTGAAGGATGTCGGAAGGCAGGATGGCTTCTGCTCCATATACCATGAAGTAAGGGGTGTAGCCGGTGGATCTGTTGGGTGTAGTTCGTAAACTCCATAGCACAGATGGCAATTCTTCCACCCAGGCTCCAGCTGCTCTATGTAGCGGTGCCTCAAGATGTGGCTTGATTCCCTGCAGAATTAATCCATTGGCTCGCTCAACCTGACCATTGGATTGTGGGTGTGCCACAGACGCAAGGTCAAGTCAGATGCCTTTCTCCCAACAATAAGCCTCCCCTTCTCCGAGTGACAAATTGTTGCCGTTGTCGGTGAAAATGCTGTGTGGGAGACCAAATATCACCACTAGATCCCGGACAAACCTGAGGGCAGTTGCCCCATCAAGCTTTCTAATGGGTTTAGCTTCTATCCATTTAGTGAATTTATCAACTGCTACAAGCAGATGCGTAAACCCACAAGGTGCCGTCTGTAACGGTCCAACCATGTCTAGCCCCCATACTGCAAATGACCAAGTTATTGGTATTGTTCGTAGTTCTTTGGCAGGAAATGTGGTTGTCGGGCATAATATTGGCATCCCATGCATGTCTCAACCAGCTTGTCGGCGTCCGCCTTTGCGGTCATCCAGTAGAATCCTTGCCGGAAAGCTTTCACGACCAACGATCGAGGAGCGGCATGATGCCCGCAATATCCGAGATGGATTTCGTGTAGGATTTCCATACCTTCTAGCTGGGAAACACACTTTAGGTATACACCAGTAGTGCTCCTTTTGTAGAGTTGCCCATTGAATATGGTATAACCCTTTGCTCGTCATACTATTTGTCATCTTTCGACTTCGTCGTCGGGCAAAGTTCCGTGTTCGAGATATTACATGAACCTGTTTTGTCCAAGCCGGAGGGACCTTAGTCACCATGTTGACGAAAGAGTCAGCTCTATCCGGGTTGTCGATGTCGGCTCCCTTCACAGATGGTGTGCGCAGATGCTCTAGGAAAACTCCTGGAGGAATTTGCTTGCGCCCTGATCCAAGTTTTGACAGTAAATCAGCCTCGTTTTGCTCCCTAGGTACATACTTGACTTCGTAGCCCAAGAAGCTCTTGGCTATCTCGTCAACTTCGTCTCGATATGCCGCCATCATAGGGTTCCACGCATTCCAGGTGCCAGCCACCTGCTGGGCAACCAAGTCGAAATCTCCACAGCAAACTATGCGCTTGATGCCAATATCCTTAACTACACGTAGTCCGTGAATGAGTGCTTCATACTCCGCCATGTTGTTTGTAGCCTCGAAGTGGATCTGCAGAACGTAGTGTAGCTTGTCTCCTGTTGGTGACTGTAGCAATACACCGGCCCCCGAGCCGTTGAGCAGCTTTGATCCGTCAAAGTGCATCACCCAGTACTCTGTTTCCGGCAACGGAGTAGCATCTGGCATCTCCGTCTAATCTGCAACAAAATCCGCCAAGGCTTGTGAATTGATAGCGTCGCGTCTCTTGTAGGTGATCTCGAAGGCGGCAAGTTCAATGCCCCACTTCGCGACCCTTCCCGTAGCGTCACTGTTGTTGATAATGTCGGACAGTGGAGTCTTGCTCACCACTGTGATTGGGTGCTCCTGAAAGTAATGCCTCAGCTTCCTAGAAGCAAGGAATACTCCATAAGCTATCTTCTGGTAGTGCGAGTAACGCTGCTTGGACTCCGTCAAGACCTCGCTCACATAGTAAACTGGTCATTGAATTCCATGCTCATAGCCTGGTTCCTTCCTCTCTACCACGGCGATGATGCTGATTACCCGGTTGGTTGCCGCCATGTAGATTCACAGGGGTTCTCCAGGCTCGGGTGCTGCAAGGATGGGCGCTGAGGGAAGAATCTCCTTGAGCTGTTTCAATGCTGCATCTGCTTCGTCTGTCCATGTGAATTTGTCCGCCTTCTTCAGCAACTTGTACAGAGGCAGAGCCTTCTCTCCAAGTCGGCTGACGAACCGACTAACTGCTGCAATACAACCTGTTAGTCGTTGAATGTCCTTTAGGCATGTCGGACGGTTTATGTTTAAGATGGCCTTGATTTTCTCCAAGTTGACCTCGATTCCGCGTTGGGAAACGATAAAACCCAACAATTTGCCGGCTGGAACCCCGAAGACGCACTTCTTAGGGTTAAGCATCATGTTGTATTTCCAGAGATTATCAAAGGTTTCTTTTAAGTCAGAGATTAAGTTATTTGACTTTTTATACATCACCGCGATATCGTCCACATAGGCGTGAACGTTCCGACCAATTTGGTCGTGGAGACAACGTTGCATTGTCTGCTGGTACGTAGCACCTGCATTTTTTTAGCCCAAAGGGCATCGTGACATAGCAAAACGTGCCATATGGGGTAGTGAACGAAGTGGCCAATTGGTCTGACTTCCTCATCTTGATCTGGTGGTATCCTGAGTATGCATCAAGAAAACACAAAAGCTCCGAGCCAGCCGTCGAGTCAATGACTTGGTCAATGCGAGGCAAAGCAAACGGATCTTTGGGACATGCTTTGTTCAAGCCGGTGTAATCAACGCACATTCTTAATTCATTGGTTCCCTTTTTGGGGACAAGTACAGGATTGGACACCCATCAGGTGTGAAGGACTTCTCGGATAAATCTAGCTTGAAGTAACATAGCTATCTCTTTGCCAATGGAGCGTCTCTTCTCATCTCCAAAGCGTCGTAGAGGTTGTTTCACTGGTTTGCATTTTGGATAAATGTTTAAGCTGTGCTCGGCAAGTTCCCTAGGTACACCTTTCATGTCGGCAGGTTGCCAGGCAAAGATGTCCCTATTCTCACAGAGGAACTCGACGAGCGCGCTTTCCTATTTGGGATCCAGGTTCGTCCCAATGGCGGTGACCTTGGAGGCATCGCCTACCACAAGTTCCACCAGCTTGGTCTCGATGGCGGCCTGGAACGCAGGAGCAGAGTCGGAGATCTGCTTCTTCGACGCGGGCATCTCTGAGTCATCGACCTTGCTCTGGATCTCTTTGAATTCTTCGTTGTAGAGGAAAGCTTCTGCAACGGCTGCTTCATTGATCTCGCAGCCCCTTGCCTTGGTAAAGCTTCCAGATACGGTGATGACACCGTTTGGTCCGGGTATCTTGAGTTTGTTGTAGACGAAGCATGGCTTGGCCATGAACGTGTGGAATATGTCGCGGCCGAATATGACGTGGTACACGCTCTTGAAGGGGACCACCTCGAAGGTCATGCGCTCTTGGCGGTAATTGTTGACATTGCCAAAGGCAACCTGAAGTGTAATGCACCCAAGGGACCGAGCCTCCTGACTAGGAACTACGCCGTGGAAGATGGTGTTGGTCCGCCTTAGGTTTGCCTTTGTCAAGTTCATCTTTTGAAGTGTATCCAAGTACATGATGTTGATGCTGCTTCCACTATCCACCATACACTTGGTGAACTCCACGCCGTCAATCAAGGGGTTGATGACCATGGCGTACTGGTTCTCCGTAGGTATAAGGTCTGGGTGGTCCGTCTTGTCCCAAGTTATTGGAACCTTCGACCAGCGCAGTACTAGGGAACTGGGGGAGAGTGGCCATCAGGATCCTTAGAGAGGTCTTCTGTTGTCGGATGGTGGGGGAGCCAAGGAAAGTGTGGTAGACTGGTGCCTTCTTTGCGAAGGGGTTCTTGCCCTTGTCGTCACCCTTGTCGGCGTGCTTGGGGTCAACGTCCTCGTCCATGTCACTTGATTCCTTGGACTCCTCCTCCTTCTTCTTCCCCTTGCCCTTGCCTCGTGGTCTGTTCTTCCGACTTCGCTTGTAGTCGGACTCCGGGTCTTCCTTGAGGTCGTTGACGAACTTGCAGTGTCGATTGGTATGGGTGGCCTTACCGTTGGCATCGTGGTGTACGAGGCACGACATATCGCGGTACTCCTCGTAGGTTTGGGGAACGCGGAGCGGCGCCGAGGTGTTTTCATCTCCTCGTTGCTGCCCACAACCAACTCCCCTTCCTCGGCCACGTTGTCCGCCTTCAACTCGTCCTACAAAAGTCATAGCGACCATGTCGGTAGATTTATTTTCTTCTAGAGCGGTTTTCCGCTTTGTACTGCTGTTCCTCCGAGCTTGAGTTGGAACGGCTGTTGCCGGCAAGGAGCCGCGAGCATTGTCGTCGGCAGCTACGAACTCACTAGCCAACTGAATCATCTAGTTCAAGTTAAGCTGGTGATTGTCCTGCAAGCGCTTCAGCTTATGTCGGAGCAACGTGCCCCTTTCCAACCCGTTGATGAAGGCGGCCATGGCGGTCTGAGCGTGCACTCCTGCGTAGGAATTCTTCATGTCCAGCCAGCGAGAGAGGTAGGCGCGAGATGTCTCATATTTATCTTGCACGCACTGCTGTAGATCTCCCACAGTGCAGGGACGCTTGTATGTACCCTCAAAGTTCTTGGTGAATGCTTCTTGCATGTCCAACCAGTTGTAGATAGATTTCTCCGGCAAGTCGTCGATCCATTGACGGGCCGTGCTTGTCAGCATTAACGGGAGGTACTTAACGGCGACGTTGGGGTTGCCTCCGGCAATCTCCACCGCGTTGCCATAGTCCTGCAACCATGTGGCTGGCTTGGTGGTGTCGTCATAGGGCTTGATGGTCTTGTCAATCCGGAAACCTTTGGGGTAAGTTGCGGACCGTATCTCAGGTCCAAAGCAACGTGGTCCTAGGTATGGTCCTTCCCGGGCCTCGTGGATCTTATCGATCCGCGAACGTGCATCGTACGGCTCCGGGTTCTTCTTCTTTTTGTCAACAGGGGATGGGCTGCGTGAATGACGCGAGCCCCCTCCGCCATGGTGACTGCTTGGTGGTGACGGAGGCGGAGGTGGCGGTGGGTTAGCCTTCTTGCTGTTACCCTCCTGCGACGCCTCACGCCTGCCACAGTTGCTTGTCGGACACGGAGGGTCATGGCGTGACCTGCTCTTGTGTCCTCGGTTGCACTCTCCATCATGACGGGTCTACTCCGCGTTGTCGCGGATGACGATGCCGCACTGCTTTGGTGGGGGCATATCCATACGATGGTGAGCCTTGTAATCTTCGTGATGTCGGGGGGACCGGGGCGGTGGCGATGGGTGACGAGGTCGGGCCTTTTCTCCGTGGTCGGAGGATATGGGGATAGCATCCTTGCTGTTGCGCGCATCCCTCCGTCTTCGTTCTGATGAACCCGTCTGGGACCCGACATCAAGAGGAGATCTGTCCCTTGGTGGCTTGTACTGACTAGATTGGCAGAGCGATCGGTCAGACTCAAGCCTCTGAGAGGTGGCCTTTTCCTGCTGCTTCACCACCTTGGCCACTAGGTCATAGACCTGTTCCACTGCCTCGGGCGATCTATCCTGCTCTAGAAGGGTCTTGGCGACGGCGAGGTTAAGGACTCGGGTGGGCATCACCTGCTTGCCTTCACTGTCAATGTATGGCTTGGCTTGTGCCGGCTTCGAGGGAGCCCATCCTAGGTTGCGCCGTACACCAGGATCGTTGATGACGCCAGCCAGAGCTTTCTTAGCCTTCTGCTGCTGTAGTAAAGTCTTGTACTCGGCCTCCATTGCTCTAGCTTTCTCTATAGACTTCTACGCGTTGACCAGATCTCGATCTAGCTTAGCACCTTGCTCCGCGATGGCCTGCGCTTCCTCCAGTAGCTGCTGGCGCTTCTCGTCAAGCTGGGTCACGTTCCGGATATGAGCAACGGTCAGTGGCTCGACGAGGAGATTGCCGTACATCACTCTATCAGCTGGAGTAACTTGGGCTGCTGTAGACATAGATGCTGGAGGCGGCAAGTTTGCGGTGTTGTTGTTGCTTGGGCCGGTGCCGAGTTCCTGCGGCTGCTGCACTTGGTTAGGAGGAGGAGGCATTACTTTTGCGCGATCATTGTCAGCAGCAATAAGTGGCCCCTTCCCCTTTTCCAACGCTGTAGGCGGAGCTCGTCCGAGTTGATCTTCATCCGTCGCCATCCCAATGGTGACGAACACCCCACGAGACGTGACAGCATTGTTGGCTTGCTCATCGTGCGAGTACTCCTCCTCCATCTCCTGCATGGCGGAGTCAAGCTCTTCTGTACTAAAATCTATCTCCTCTGAATTTTCACTGAAATCAGCATAAAGCGCGTCAATGAAAGAGTCGGAGGGTGACAGGACTTCCTCGATGATGGGTGGTGGAGGTGCAACGGCCGCGACGATGACTGGAGGTGGTGGTGCTGCTGCGACGATGGCGGCGGGAGGCGGTGGTGGCGGTTGCTGAATCGGAGGTTCTCCGTCCCTAAGCGCAAGCGCCATCTGGGCTGCTGCGTCAGCTTCCGCGTAGTTGTTGACGGTGCTCACCATCTCTTCGAGGGTAAGGCGTCCTGTTGCCTGCTGCCGTCTTAAAGAATATCGGAGAAGCGTGCCACGGTCCAGCCCTTCCACGAAGTGATACAAAGCGTTATCATCGGGGTAGTGGGCCAGATCGGCTCGTATACGGAGCCACCTGGCCAGGTAATCGCGGGGGTTTTCGCCTTCTCTCTGAACACAGCGCGCTAGATCGAAGATGGTAACCACGCCGACGAACTTGGATCTCTGCTGTCCAGACGCACGGGCGAAGTCGGCGGATTTGCAGTGATCTTCCACCTTTATATCCTGCACAGGGCGGTTTGGGTGGGCCTTGAATTTTTCCGATCTTTGCCGGCAAACTCAGGAGAGAGATCCGACATCGATCCTTCTGCGAACGTATCCTGCCCATAGGCGGTCCGTGCGGGCCTTGATGCTCCTCCGACTCCTAGGGAACTCGTGCCCGAGTCGGTTTCGCCGATGAAGAGGTGGATGTCTCTGATAGGAACGATCGAACACCGCGTAGGGTTCGTCTTCACCGGGATCCAAAACTCGTCAGGAGGGACGATCAGAATGTTGCCAGAGAAGAGAACACGACCGATGGCTACGGTTTCACCGATTCCCGCGAAGATCTTGGTCCTCACCCGCTGAAGAGCCTGAAGAGCCTCTTGCCCCACGGTGGGCGCCAACTGTCGTGGTATTTGCGACACATACGCCATAGGGGTATCCCAACGGCGAGTTTAGAGACGTGGAGGGAAGATGGAGAGCATCCGGGTTGGCTTGACACAGTTTACCCAGGTTCAGATCTCACGAAGGTGGCGAGATCCTACTCCTGCTATAAATCACTATAATGGCAATACACCGAGTTATAGGATTGGGGGTTCGTTGTGTGCGAGTAGTTCTATGCACTTGTCTATGAGATTGTTCTCTACCCTAAAGGCTCCCGTAGGCCCGACTTATATAGTCGCCAGGTCCTAGGGTTACAGGGAAAAGTCCTAGCCGGACAGGTTATAGAGTCCTACACCGTCTATTACTAGTCTTTTGTATCTTGTACTCCAAGGCTCCGGGTACGCCGGTGACTCCACTGTAGCCTTCCTTTATCTGGCATGGGCCTCCCTTCTGGATCCATCTAACTGGGCCGCCCAGCAGGCCATAGGCCATGCTACCAACTGTTGGCCACCCGGGTTATCCGGATAGGTGACATGCTATGAGGATACCCATATAGCATATCCCCAATAGTAAGCATGTGCCAAGTCAACCCAAACAAAGCATCAAAGGATAATACCACTATACTATGCTTTTTGCATGCTAAAACAACGCATAATTATTTCAAGGAACACTAAGCAATCCCAATTGTTTGGAACAAGATATGCTATAACAATAATAACTAAGCATAAGGTCAAAATAACACCTAGCATGTCATTCTAAAGTCTAAGTCATAGTCAATGCAAGCTCCTCTTGCACTTTGAAGCAAGCACTTTCTACTCCTTTCCAACACCAATCAACTTATTTGAAACAACACAACAAGAACGGGGGTCCAAACTACTTTATTCAAGCAACCTAAACAAACTACGCAAAGAAAACGAAAACTAACACGCTCCAAGAACAACACAACAGTGAATGAAACAATAAAAACGAAGTGTCTAGACACACCTGAGCTTTTTATTGATGAAGAAGGGGATGCCTTGGGCAACCCCAAGCTTTGACGCTTGTACCTCTTGGATATTTATTGGGGTGACACCGGGGTGGCATCCCCAAGCTTGAGCTTTTGTCCATTCTTCATCTCATTACTTCATTCTTTCTCTACACCTAAATTTTTTCCCTTCATACAAAACTTCACACAATCTTCATTAGCAACATTAGTGTATTCAAAAGATAATAGACCTTTGGAACAACAAAACTTTTCACTAAAAACACAAGCTACTGTAGCAACTCCTTCAAAAATCTCAATTCCCCAAAAGAGAACTCAAAAAGGAATCAATAAGAAGCAAATGCAAATAATGGCAGAAATCTGTCAAAATAGACCAGCAGGTAGAAACCGATTTTTTCAAAAATCTTCTATTGCTCAAATCACAAAGTGTTGAACTAACAAAAGTTAGATAACATACTGGGGGATTTTTTTCGTAAATTTTTCAGCTCAATCCGACTTACAGAGACTCCTCATGAATTTTTATGGTGGAGGACAGAAATATATTTCGTGACAACAACTCCCCAAATCTTACTTCCCTCTCATTAGAGGTCATTTTTTGGCACAAAAAGCAAACAAAAAGGATAAGGAGAGGTCATTACTGAAGTAATAACTTCCAAGACTCAAGGGAACTCTTGGGTTATCTCCCAACAAGTACTTTTCTTTAACGCCTTTAAGTTAGGCACAAGAAGCAAGAAATCAAGTATTTTCATATGAGGAAGCATTAACATCAAACCTTGCTTTCAAAGGAGGCGCAAAAAGCAACTTCTCTCTCCTCATAGGGAAGTGTTCAATACCTTTCTTGAATGGGAATTGATATTTAATGGCGCGTTCTTTCATATCAATGATGGCACCAACAGTTCTAAGAAAAGGTCTTCCCAAAGTAATAGGACAAGAAGCATTGTATTCTACATCCAAAACATAGAAATCAATAGGGACATAAGCATTGTTAACCATAATGATAACATCATTAATACTCCCCATGAGTTTCTTCTTAGCATTATCATCAAGTGGAACATCCAAATAACAATCTTCCAAAGTGGAAAATCAAGCATTTCATAAATCTTTCTAGGCATAATAGAGACACTAGAACCAAGATCACATGAAGCTTTGAGATCAAAGTCATTCACTTGCACATTAATAATGGGTTCCCAACTATCTTCTACTTTCCTAGGAATAGAAGCTTCGTTTTTTAACTTCTCTTCCTTAATCTTAACAAGAGTATCTGTAATGTGTTTGGTGAAAGCAACATGCGTATCACTAGCATCATGTAACACCCCACCTTTATAAGGTAAAGGTACCTGTGATTGCAATGCTAGTCCCTGGATCAAATGCTAGCATCCATAGTTTAAGATGAAGTACACAAATACAAAGGTCTTTATTACATCGTCATTCCAGAGATAAACATAGTCTTTTACAACTCCATATCCATAGGCTAATACAAGAGTTCACATCATAAGTAAATAAAGTAAAGTCTTCATATTCATGTGCCATAGGCAAGCATGTTGAGTGTAGACTCATAACCCTAATCCTCATCAGAGTAACCTGCAACATCATAAGTTACAGCCATAGTGGGTAAATACATTTGGAATTGTATTGGCAAGTGATACCATAGTAGAATTGTAGTGTCTAACATCTATATGAATTTTGCTAAGTGTAGCTTAGGCTTTCTTTGTTCAACATAGATTTTTTCCTATCAGTTGAAAACACTAATTTTTTGTTTGACAAAAACTCCCAAGTAACCACCAATAGACATTGGTGAACCTTCAACCCTTGTTCAAACACAAGTTTTTAACTTAGAAATTGGGATGAGGAGATCCTTGATAGCTTCAATGTCTTGATGCTCAAATTGTCCGTTGCCGGGGACACGACTAAGTACTTAGGTTTTTCCTTCTCGAGAGGTGGTGCACTTTTCCCACAAGACTCGACATGCATCGAGACGAGATATTTTAGAAGACTTCCCTTAGACCAGATGGACGCGTTCCATCCTATCACCCTACCACCATCTGTCCATCTAGCTAAGTTATTGCAACCTATATGATCAAGGTAGAGCCCATATGCCATGTGGTTGCACTAGAAGCTTCTAAACACTAAGTATCTCAAATCCCTTTGTTCCTGGGTTTCTTTCCACAAGTGTGATACACAAGGTAGACCATAGACATGGGACTTGTGTAACCACTCAACATAACCCAATCATACCATTCCATCCAGGTGATTCATTCACTTAGTTGTTTTATTAAGAAAAAACATAAGTCAAAGACTTAACAAAATTTCCATAGCATGTATATAATCCACCCTTGTTTGCTACTAGCTAGGCTAAGAATGATAACATAACAAGTATCTTAACTTAGAGAAAATTCTACCAAGACTACAACTACTAGGATTTCCCATGGCATAGCATATAGATACTTAGCAAAATTTCATGCAAGCCCTATACAAAATATCACTAGTGCATAGTCAAAATAATAGGACAAATGCATGAAGCACCATTTTCCTTGGTAGTTGGGGGAGTAGAAACAATCCTCACAATCACAATCACCACTAGCACCAAAATCTACACATAAAATGATAACACCAAATTTACGTTCAAAATAATCAAGCAAAAATATATGAATGCATGCAGTTGCAATGAAATGAATTTCTACACTAATCCAATCAAACCAAACAGTACTGATAACAAAACCATCTAATTACATTCTAAATAAACTTAAATTTGCTTTAAAATCATTTTCCAAATAATTTATATAGCCAAAATAGGCCTATATTTGATTCTGCAAATAAACCCAATTTTACAAAAGAAAATTACAAATTTAAGCCCATAGTAGTGTAGGATTTATTTTTCTGATTCCAATGGTATATTATTACAAAATTTGGCCAAACAGAACTAAAGATATGAATTTTACAAGTTTGAATCTCTAATAGATATAAAAAACAGATTTTAAATCAAAATCCCAGACATGTGGTTGTGTATGATTGGTCGATACCGCTTCGCGCAGATCGTCCAACATGGAGCGTTGGATCTAAGTGACCCTGTACGGCTCAGATCAAACAAAAACGTTTCGCTTAAGTGATCTAACTTAGCCACTGGAACTGGATCTAATGGCTCACAGTGATTTGACCACTAACTGGTGGCGCTGGTGACGGATGCGCGGCGGCGGTGCTGTGCCAACGGTGTTCCGGCAGTTCTAGGAAGCAAAGGAGAGGGTGCGGGGCATTACCGGAGTCGCTGTGGCGTGGGGTGCTCGAGGTTGTCTCCGTTGGCCAAGGGGAGCACGAGGTCGCTAGGAATTTCTCGCTGGAGATGCTACTGGCGACGGTGTGTGTTCGGCGTCGTCGACGGTGAAGCTACAAGGCACACAAAGGCAAGAAAAAGACGGCGTTAGACGCGTATTGGAAAAGTGAGTGTGCGAGCATGAACCAGAAGGAAGGGGAAGGGCTAGGTTTCCCAGGAGATGTCGCCGGAGTAGATCTTGTCGTCGAGCACGCGCGGTCATCGACGAAGAAGACGCTGCAAGCCACCCAAAGGAAGCCCACAAGCAATGTTAGATGCGCGGGAGTGTGGCGAACATGCTAGCAAGAACTAGAGGGCGAGGGGTGGGGAGTTCTCACCAGAATCGGTCGTCGGAGAGGTTCGGTACCGCGATGAAGTAAGCATCAATACGGCTAGCCTAGGGGCGATCGAGCGTGTTTGAGTGAGGGGAAATGCTGTGGGGCAAGGGGTGTTAAGTAGCCAGAGAGGGGGAGTGAGTTACGCTCGCCATCAACGGGAGGAAACGGCCGTGGCGGCGCTAGTCTCACGCGAGGTTTGCGGAAGAAGATGAGGTGGAAGTGGGGGCCACTGTCAGCGAGAGGGGTAAGTCGAGTGCGGGTGAGAGAGAGAGGAGAGGGGGAAACGGCCGGGTGGGCTTGCTAGGCCTGTTCTGGAGTTGGGCCGAATAGGTAGCGCTGGCCTTTTTCTTATTCTTTTCTCTTTTTCTTTTTCTATTTGGATTTTCAGGAATCATTTTCAAACCCAATTCAAATGAGTTTGAATTCAAAATTTCTCTGGATTTTTAAACAGTGAACCTTGTGCTCAAATGTGTGTCAAACACCATTGTCTATTCAAATACACTTTGATGCTTTGAAAAATAAAATAAAATCATGCCTTAAGGATATATATATATAATAGGCATATAATTGGTTTTATTTGAATATTGTTTTGAAATTTTTTGTGCAAGCCAAGAATGCTATGAATGCATGAATGAAATGCAAGCTTTTGTAAATCATGAATTTTGGGATTTTACAAATCTAACCCCCTTAAGATGAATCTCGTCCTCGAGATTCGGATTGGCTAGCAAATAGGTGAGGGTGAACTTTTCGAAGGTCATCTTCCCTTTCCCAAGTTGCTTCCTCTCCGGAATGATGGTTCCACTGAACTTTGCATAATTTGATAATCTTGGTACGAGTAACTCTTTCTGCAGTCTCAAGAATCTTGATAGGTTTCTCCTCATAGGTGAGATCACTCTCCAACTGAACCTATTCCAAAGGTATAGTATCCTTCAAAGAAGTTTCTTCCATCTCCGGATGGCATTTCTTCAACTGACTCACATGAAATACATTGTGAACTGCAGACAGTGATTTTGGCAATTCAATCTCATAAGCCACTTCTCCTTTGCGACTTAGGATTTTGAATGGTCCAACATATCTTGGTGCCAACTTTCCTTTGATCCCAAATCTCTTCACACCACGGAGTGGTGAGACTCTAAGATAGGATCTATCACCTACCTCATAGGTGACCTCTCTACGCTTTGGATCCGCATAGCTCTTCTGTCGGGACTGTGCTATCTTCAATATGTCCCTTACTAATCTGACTTTCTCTTCAGCTTCCTTAATCAGTTCTGGTCCGAACAAATTTCTTTCTCCTACACCACTCCATAGCAATAGCGTGGTACACTTTCTTCCATAGATAAATTCAAACGATGCCATCTCAATGCTGGCTTGGTAGCTGTTATTGTAAGAGAATTCTGCATAAGGCAGACTTTCATCCCAACTAGCACCATAGTCTAGGGTACATGCCCTCAGCATATCCTCCAAAATCCGATTCGTCCTTTCTGTCTGTCCATCAGTCTGGGGGTGAAAAGCTGTGCTGAACTCTAGTCTGGTTCCCAATGACTCATGCAGTAGTCGCCAAAAATGCGAAGTGAACTGAGTCCCTCTATCAGACACAATACTCATAGGTACTCCATGCAGACATACAATTCTATTCATGTAGATTTTGGCTAACTTGGCACTTGTATAAGTTGTCTTTACAGGTATAAAATGAGCCACTTTAGTTAGGCAATCCACAACAACCCATATGGAATCATATCCAGATCTGGTCCTTGGCAATCCGGTGATGAAGTCCATACCAATCTTGTCCCACTTCCAATCAGGAATAGGTAGTGGTTGCAATAATCCTGCCGGTTTCTGATGTTCCGCTTTCACTCGACTACACACATCACACAAGGCAATATGTTCCGCAATATCCTTCTTTAGATTATTCCACAAAATTTTTCCTTCACATCCATGTACATTTTGGTGTTACCTAGATGAATGGAATATGGTGGGTTGTGTGCTTCTTGTAGAATCAGTTTCTGAAGCTCCGGATCTTGTGAAATGCAGATACTTTTTCCTTACCATAAAGTACCCTGTTCGTCTTCATGGAATCCTTTAGCTTTCCGTTTGCTAATTTTTCCTTTAATCTCTTCAATTTCCTTGTCCAACTTTTGGGCTTCTTTGATCTTGTCCTACAATGTGGGTTGAACATCCAATGACATGAGATGTCCTTCAAGCACTATCTCCAATCCGAGATCTTTGAATTGGGCACACAGATCATCTGGCAATTCCCCCTTATTAAGGCCATTCACATAAACCTTACGGCTTAAAGCATCCGCTACAACATTTGCTTTACCAGGATGGTATTGCAAACTCAAGTCATAGTCTTTGATGAGCTCTAGACATCTTCTTTGTTTCATATTGATTTCCTTCTGAGTGAAGATATACTTCAAACTTCTGTGATCTATGAACACTTCACAACGCTTTCCCAAAAGATAATGTCTCCATGTTTTGAGTGCATGGACAACAGAGGCTAACTCTAAGTCATGAGTAGGGTAATTCACTTCATGAGTTTTGAGTTGTCTTGAGGCATAAGCCACAACTTTCCCTTCTTGCATCAAAACTCCACCTAATCCTTGGTGAGATGCATCACAATAAACTTGGAAATCCTTCTCCAAATATGGCAGACATAAGACCGGTGCTGTCACTAGTCTCTTCTTCAATCTTGGAAACTGAGTTCACATCCTTCAGTCCAATCAAACTTCTTTTCTTTCTTGAGTAACTCCGTCATTGGCTTAGCTACCTTTGAAAAATTCTCAATGAATCTTCTATAGTATCCTGCCAAGCCAAGGAAACTACGAACTTCTTTCACCGACTTAGGAGATTCCCACTCAGTCACAGCTGACACCTTTGCGGGATCGACAGCTATACCATCTCCCGATACAATATGTCCGGGAAATCCAACTTCATTCAGCTAGAACTCACACTTACTAAACTTGGCATACATCTTGTGCTCCCTGATCTTCTCAAGTATCAAACGCAAATGTTCTTCATGTTCTTTGCTCTTGGAATAGATCAAAATGTCGTCGATGAATACGACAACAAACTTGTCAAGAAATTCCATGAACACCTTGTTCATCATATTCATGAAATAGGCTGGTGCATTTGTCAAACCAAATGGCATCACGGTGTACTCATACAATCCATACCTGGTGGTAAAAGCAGTCTTAGGTATGTATTGCTCTCTAATCTTAAGCTGAAAATAGCCTGATCGGAGATCAATCTTTGAGAACACACGGGCTCCTTCTAGCTGATCAAACAGATCGTTGATTCTAGGCAAAGGATATTTGTTCTTGATAGTCACCTCATTGAGTGAACGGTAATCTATGCATAACCTTTGGCTTCTATCCTTCTTCTCAACAAACAGAACTGGTGCACCCCAAGATGAAGAACTTGGTTGAATAAATCCTTTCTGCAACTGTTCTCCAAGCTGTTTCTTGAGTTCTTTCAACTCATCCATTGACATCTTGTAGGGTATCTTTGCTATTGGTCCTGATCCTGGCAGTAAGTCAATCAGAAACTCCACATATCTATCCGGTGGCATTCCAGGAAATTCCTCCGGAAAGACATCCGGATACCCCCTCACAATTAGCACGTTGTCTATGCTAACCCCCTTAAGAGAATTCAGCTTACTCCCTTTAGATTCAAAGTTAGATTTGAACCTAATCCGTTTCTTACCCGGGGTTATGAGTGTAATAGTATGATTGGCACAATCTAGTACTCCTTCATACTTAGTCATCCAATCCATTCCCAAAATTACATCCAATCCTTGGGAATGTAGGATTATCAAACTAACTGGAAACTTATACTTTCCAAACTCTATTACTAGATCATGACATCCAAAGTTCACTATAATCTCTCCACCAGGAGAGCTTACTTTTATAGGACACCCAATAGTTTCAGTTGGAAGTCCATTTTTATCAACGAATGCTCTTGATATGAATGAATGCGATGTGCCAGTATAAAAAAGAACAAGTACTGGAAAAGAATTGAGCTTGAACTTACCAGGCACAGCATCAGACTCTTCATAAATTTCTTCCACATTGATGTGGTTCACTTGTCCCTTCTGAAATGGGCTGGGCTTGTTGGCTCCTTCAACTTTCTTTTCTGGGCATTTATTTTCATAGTGCCCCATCTTCTTACACTTGAAACACTCAACCTGACCGAGGTATTTCTTTGTAGGCTGGCTCCCATTTCCACTTCCACTGTGGTGGCTCTTGTGTCCACTCTTGTGGTTCTTATACTTGTCATTATCATGACTACGATGGTGCTTGTTATCATGATGATGGTTGTGGTTGTGGTGGCTGTTATACTTCCCATGCTTGTGGAATCCAGAACCTATCATCATTATGGGAATGCTTGTGAGACGATCCTGAGCTATTCTTATCAAAGTTATGCTTCCTCTTCCTGCCCTCAACCTGTTTCATCCTGTTTTCCAAGATGGTGGCCTTGTCACAAAGTGATTGATATGTTGGGACATAGGCAACAGATAGCTGCAGGTTTTGTTCATCATTCAATCCTTCGAGGTGATGGGACACGTAGAGATAAAACAAAACTTTTCCCTCTAACGTGGTGATCCCAAGATCCAGCTGAGGTAGAAGGCCACGAGGTTTACCACTAGACGCGCAGTTGCGGATTACTGATGTAGCGCGTCGGTTGATCAAGTGCAGTCCTTATGATCCGATCGTCCAGGTGCTGATCGTACAGTACCTCTGCTGGTATCCACACGTACAAGGAGGAGCACCGACGGCGAACTGCTAGGTTAGTTACGACGGCGGGACTACTGTGGAGCTAGGGTTTCCAACACATGGAACAACCTAACCGGTCAACGACTAACCCTTCTGGGTTACTATGCTCCACTATATATAGGGAGTGAACGTGGGCTCCACTCACGTGGCCCATTCACTAAAGCCCATATGATTCCAGTCACCGTGAGTCCGACTCACTGACTTAGTCCAAATCCGGCTTGGGTCCAACCCAACCAGATTTCTGGTTTAGATCCAATCCGAACTTGCTCCCGCTCTTAAGTGTGTGACCCCACAGGCTCATGGCTACTTGAACACGATTGGAGTCCGACTCTCAATCGATCAATCGGTAGCGGCTCCTAGCAGAACGTACCGACTCCCAAGTACCAATGAGTCATGATGACTTGCCTTTCCAACGCGACTTACGTCCGATTCCCTTTTGCCTCATGATATACCTTGTCAGACTATAGGCGAATATTTGTCATCCCTTAAATAGTCCGACTCTCTTCTCGATCCGAGATAAGTGATTCATCCGACTAACTCTTAGTCGATCGCCTCGATTAACACTTAACCGAGTCGTGCATGGCCATGCTTTCCGAATCATATCATCCGAGAGGGCCCAAAGAATATCTCTCCAAGTGGAGGGGCAAAATCCCATCTTGGTTATTCACATCATGCAGCTTGATTCTCAGTCGACCCGAACTCTGCCCTTATAACTGCCCAGTTATGGATCAGCGTTTGATAGAACCTAAGTCGGTGATCCTCAACTTGGACTATGCAATAACCTCATGTCTAAGGATTACATTGATTGAGATATAAAAATGACAACTTGTTCGTTGTACCTCAATATGGGTCAATCCGACTCGCTAAACTCTTTAGCTGAATCTGTGTAAGTCGGAATAGCATCTCCATGCCCATGACAAGTGGAACCGATTCATCAAGCTGACTTTCACATTGGTCTAAGTTGTGTGTGCAACACTGCCTCAATGACCAAGGATATTTAGTACAAACAACATGAATGTATAGTTCCACAACCGAATCACATATTCAATAATATACATCAGATGCTTATATAAGGACAACTCAATTACTTTATGAATACAATGGGAAACATCATCATACATGATTGCCTCTAGGGCATATTCCCAATAGTCACCCACTTGCACTAGAGTCAATCTTCTGACATCACATGTCTAAGCATCTAATGCCCATGGCTCTCAGGTGCGCCTCATGCTTCGGCTGTGGTAACGGCTTTGTCAACGGATCCACAATATTTGCATCCGTGTGTACCTTGCATAACTTGATATCACCTTGATCCACAAACTGGTGAATCAGGTGGTACCGCATGAGTATGTGCTTGTTCTTTTGGTGCTGTCTAGGTTCCTTGGCTTTTGCAATAGCACAATTGTTGTCACAATACACATCTACCGGCTTGGACGAGCCCTGAACCATACCAAGATCCATGAGGAAATTCCTCATCCAAACAACTTTCTTTGCTGCCTCCAAGGCGGCAATATACTCATCCTTTGTTGTAGATGCAGACATAGTCTCTTTCTTGGAACTCTTCCAGCTCACAACACCTCCGTTTATAATAAACACGTATTCGGATTGCGAATGAGAATCATCAGAGTCGGTAAGATAACTCGCATCCGTGTAACCCTTTACACTGAGTTCATCTTCACCACCATAAACCAAGAACATATCCTTAGTCCTTCTCAAGTACTTTAGGATATTTTTAGCCGTTGTCCAGTGGATCTCTCCAGGATCAGCCTCGTATCTGCTCACAACACTTAGAGCATATGAAACATCCGGCCTAGTACAAATCATAGCATACATGATTGATCCGACTACAGAAGCATACGGAATCGCACTCATCCGACTTCGCTCATCAGTTGTCGAAGGACAGAGTCTTGCTAAGTCTTACACCATGGGACATTGGTAAGAACCCCTTCTTAGACGATTCCATGTTAAAAAAATTCAACACTTTGTCCAAATAAGTACTCTTACTCAATCTAATGAGCCTTATTGATCTATCTTTATAGATCCGGATTCCGAGAATATATGTTGCCTCACCCAAGTCTTTCATTGAGAAACTCTTTTCCAATGATTCCTTGGTTTCTTGCAACATCTGGACATCATTTCCAATCAGTAATATGTCGTGCACATATAAGATTATAAATTTTACTTTGCTCCCACTAAACTTCTTGTATAAACAAGAATCATGATCACTCTTGATGAAGCCAAACAATTTGACTACCTCATCAAAGCGAATATTCCAACTCTGAGATGCTTGCTTCAACCCATAAATGGATTTCTGAAGTTTGCACACTTTGTCAGCATTATATGGATCGACAAAACCCTCGGGTTGTATCATATACACGTCCTCGGTTAAATTTCCTTTAAGGAAAGACGTTTTGACATCCATCTGCCATATCTCATAGTCGAAATAGGTCGCTATAGCTAACATGATCCGAACTAATTTAAGCATCGCTACGGTCGAGAAAGTCTCGTCATAATCAACTCCTTGAACTTGTTGGAACCCCTTCGCGACAAGACGTGCTTTATCGACAGAAACATTTCCATCTATATCAGTTTTCTTCTTAAAGACCCATTTGCACTCGACGAGTCTTGCACCGTCTAGCAGATGAACCAAGTTCCAAACTTGATTTTTATCCATGGACTTTAACTCGGATCTCATGGCTCCAAGCCATGACTTGGAATCAGATCCCACCATTGCTTCCGAATAATTTCCGGCTCACCACTATCTAATAGTAATACATCACGAACACTTCGTAATATCGCCGATCTTCGTAGTAAAGGTACTGCTGCCGGCTCAGTTACCACGACCGGCTCAACCTCCAAGGTTTTTGCCGACTCGCCACTAGCCGGTTCCTCTCGAATTTCTTCGAGCTGTACCGTACTCCCACTGACTCCCCGACTGAGAAACTCTTTCTCAAGGAAGACACCGTTCCAAGCGACAAACACTTTGCCCTCTTCGGTTGTATAAGTAGTAACCCAAGTTTTCCCTCGGATACCCCATGAAAATACACTTATCCGACTTGGCCGTAAGCTTGTCCTACTGAAGTCGCTTGACAAATGCTTCACAACCCCAAATCTTAAGAAAAGACAAACTCGGCTTTTTGCCTATCCACATCTCATGCGGTGTATTCTCTACTGATTTTGATGGTACTCTGTTTAGTGTGAACGACGCTGTTTCTAGACAATAACCCCAAAATGATAAAGGTAGATCTGTCCGACTCATCATTGATCGTACCATGTCCAACAAGGTCGGTTTCCGCCTTTCTGAAACACCGTTCCTTTGCAGCGTTCCTGGCGGAGTAAGTTGAGGAACTATTCCACAACTTTTCAGATGGTCATCAAACTCATGGCTCATGTACTCGCCTCCTCGGTCTGACCGAAGAAACTTTATTTTCTTGCCGAGTTGATTCTATGCTTCATTTTGGAATTCTTTGAACTTTTCAAAGGCTTCCGACTTCTGTTTCGTCAAGTAGATATATCCATACCGACTCAAATCATTAGTGAAGGTAATGAAGTACTCATAACCACCCCTAGTTGTCGTGCTCACTGGTCCACATACATCACTATGTACTAGTCCCAACAAGTCAGACGCCCTCTCGCAACTCTTTGCAGAAGGTGTCTTGGTCATTTTGCCGAGTAGGCAAGATTCGCATGTCTCGAACGACTCCAAGTCGAACAAAGTTAGGAGTCCATCATCATGGAGCTTCTTCATGCGTTTCCAACTTATATGACCAAACCGACAGTGCCAAAAGTAAGTTATATTCAGATCATTTGGTTTCAACCTTTTAACATTTATGTTATAAACCGACTCACCATCAAGATTCAAAATAAATAACCCGTCCTGGACGGGTGCAAAGGCGTGAAACATATCATTCAAATACAAAGAACAACCATTATTCTTGATATTCGACTCATAGCCTTGCGTCAGCAAACATGAAGCAGAAATAATGTTTTGACTGAGCACTGGAACATAATAATAATTATTCAGTTCCATAATGAATCTGGAAGGTAAATGAAGTTGCATCGTGCCGACTTCCAACGTAGCAACTCTTGCTTTGTTGCCGACTCGAATATCAACCTCGCCTCTTGCTACGCTCCTAGTTCTTACCAGTCCCTGCAACGAGTTGCAGATGTGAATAACTGATCCAGTATCATATAGACATATATCTTGCTGATGCACCCAAGTCGGAAGTCATACCTCCACTCTTGGCTTTGTTGGCCAAGTACTTGCTGCAATTCCTCTTCCAGTGACCATCCGCCTTGCAGCAGAAGCAAGTGGATCTGGCTGAAGGAGATGGCTTAGTCCCTGAGGAAGCGCTTGGGACCGGGTCCTAAGCCTGCTTTCCTCCCGACTTAGCCTTCTTCTTAGTCTAATAACTCTTCTTAAACTTAGCCTTATTCTGCACCATCAATACTTGACCGACGCCCTTCTTGAGATCCGCCTCTGCCTGCTTGAGCATCCCATGCAATTCAGTGAGCTTCTTATCCATGCCATGCATGTGGTAGTTCGAAATGAACTGCCCATATGCACTAGGAAGAGAGTTTATAATTATATCTGTAGCGAACTCTTTGCTAATGGGGTAGCCAAGCCTCTCCAGAGACTGCACGTAACCAGCCATTTTGATCACATGCAGACTCAATGGATCACCATCCTTAAGCTTGCAACTCAGCAAAGCCCGAGAGACTTGATACCTCTGAGTCTTTGCCTGAGCCTAGAACATACTTTTGAGGCTTTCGATCATATCGTAGGCCTCAACATTCTCGAACTGCTTTTGCAAGTCCGGTTCCATGTGAGCAAGCATAAGACAGCTTAGCCCAACGGTAGGCATTGGTGGCAGCGACAGTCACATTCTCATTCGGCTCATCTGGAAGTGGGTTGTCTAGGACATGGTCCTTCTTTTCTTGTTTGAGAACAATTCTCAGATTTCGATACCAGTTGGTGAAATTAGTGTCGTTTAGTTTATCTTTCTCAAGAATAGTTCTCAACACAAAACCGGATATCTGAGAGTGACTGATACTTGGTGCCATTATCTACAATAGAAATATGCAAAACACTTAAGACATGTATTCATAAAAGAGCAAGCATATTAAACACTTTAATATTTTATGCTCCCACTAGAACCAATACCCCTCCGATGGTTACTTAGTGATTCAGGATCCTAAATAAGCAAGTAGGCTAGTGAGCTTTAGCATCACCGCTAGCCACAAAGTGATCTAGGTAGACAACTCCTTGTCAATCGTATCTCATATGACTCCTGTTGGATAGGTGGCATCACATGCCCCGGCTCCCGTCCGACTTTTCCCCGAGCCCCACAACCGTTATGATAGACCCGTCTAGCTTACCGAGTGTTTCCGCAGTAAGAGTCCGACTCGAACCCACCTAGTCGAAAATAATTGGCAGCACCTCAATTTTATGAGCCCACTACCAAAAATTTCCCACTTGTGATGGTGCAAACACTGGTGGGAAAACCGACTAGACCTTATTTGAGGAATTACATTTTACCGACTATCTAATAGAGGTACAACAGAGACATATCAATAACACAAAATAAATCAAATATAATATGAAATGGTATGGCTCTCTTCATGGCGATCTCCATCTCCACAAAGCATGTAATCCGACTCGTGCCAACTCTTGTCACTTGCCATCTTACACCATGTCACCGACATGTATATCGCCTTGCATGCCATCCGGGTTCTCCATACATCTACACTAGCTTAGTAAAATAAATTACATAGATAATCCGACACACATGTTGTTATACAATAAAATGACAACACCTACGCTCTAGCCGGCTGACAAAAACCGTAATTCGCAGATCATGTATGGATTACACACATACATCACATGCACATGAACCATACCATTCACAACTTCCTGCAAAAACAAGTTATGCATATATATACGCTCTCTACCAGCGTTGTGAAACTCGCAACGATGTCTAACACGCTATGACAGGGCGAATCCGGCGTTGTGAAACTCCCAACAACAGCAACAACAACAACAACAACAGTGAAACAGTAGCAATAGTAACAGTAACGATAACAGTAGGATTCGAGTGCGGTAGGCATAGGGATGGATGGACGGGCGTTGCATGGACGAGTCTAAACATGTAACTTCAAGAACTAGGTCATTGCAGATAAATAATAATAAGCACCCAACCACTCAACAATCCTAGGCATGTGCTCCAAATATAGTCATACGTTCTCGCAATGAGAACTTGCACAACATCTTCTGTCCAGCCAGCCCGTGGCAGCGGGACCTCTAGGGAACTACTAGCAATTAAGGTGCTCCTTTTAATAGAGCACCGGAGCAAAGCATTAACACTCCGTGAACACATGTGATCCTCACACCACAGCCATCCCCTCCGGTTGTCCAAATTATTGTCACTTTGGGGCCTTTGGATCTAGACAATGATATGTGTATACAACTTGCAGATAAGATCACAAACAATACTATCATAATGATTCAATAATAAGTTCAGATTGAAGATATGGCACTCGGGCCCTAGTGACAAGCATTAAGCACAACAAGTTGCAACAAAGTCAAATAGCACTAATAGAGATACTAGGCACTATGCCCTAACAGATCTTATTCAATTACATGATAGAACTCATCCAATCCCTACCATCCCCAAGCCTACAGCAGGGGATTACTCACTCATGGATGAGGGGAACATTGGTGGTTGATGGAGATGCGTTGGTGATGACGATGGAGATGATCCTGTCCAAATTCCCTGTCCCGGTAGGGTGCCAGAATGGAGTTTCTGGATCCGAATCTTGGTTTCTGGTGGCGGCGGCGGAGCGGAACTCTTTCTGGAAAAACTATCGACCCCTCCCCCCCGAGTTTTTAGGTCAGAAGGCAACTTATAGGCACTGAGGGAGGCCGAGGAGCTGCCTGGGGTGGCCAAACCCCCTCCAGGCACGGGGTCAGGTGGGCCCGTGCCTGGGGTGGGTCTGGGCCCCCCCGGCCTCCTCTCTGTCCCCCCTTCTAGCTCCGTGGATCTTCTGGTGAGAAATAGTTTTTGGCATATTTTTCGGGATTTTTCCTGATAGTTCATTTTCTGCACAAAAACAAGACACCAAGGTAATTCTACTGAAAACAGCGTCAGTCTGTGTTAGTTGTATCCAAATCACACAAGTATAGAGGAAAAACAATAGCAAAGTGTTCAAGAAAGTAGATGTGTTTTGGACGTATCAACTCCCCCCAAGCTTAGCTTATTGCTTGTCCTCAAGCAATTCAGTTGAAAACTGAGTGCGATAAAAGAACTTTCACGAAAACTTTGCTTCATATGATGTAAATATTCTCAGCGCATGAGTAGATGCTTAGACAGTTCATAATAAGGAGTATGCAACTAAGTCTACACAATAGTCATTGCAAGCTATGAAGAGAAACCAACTCAATAATAATAAGTAGCATGAAACATAAACATAAGCAAAATTGCAATGCTCATAATAAGGTATGATAGAGTGGTATCTCGCTTGCCTTTTTTTGAAGAGCACAATATAAATGCCAAGGCACCTCTGAAGTTCACATGAATACTAGAGATAAAGATATCAGAGATACAAGCATCAAAGTCATGACATAATTAACCAAGTTTTGGAACAAACAGAAGAATGACAACTATGCGCTCAAGAAGGTGCTCATAGAATAAGTGGTGACTCAACAAAGTTGTGAAAACGGTTTTGTGAAGGTCTGAAAGGCTTCCCAATGCTGAAAGGAAGGTACTCATTAGCTTCGAGCTCTCATTGCCCTATCATAGGCATCTTCATGTGGTTAAGGTAAAAGTGAGGTCCACTTTGAATTATATGCTTGATAGACCATAGACTGGAAATCCCAAGTCCCTTGAGTATGAGGGCCGCTCCGCATGCTACTCAACTTTGGTCACCTGAAAGTTCTTGTCATTGTAAATAAATGCATATCATCGAGAACCGCCAACAGGGTACCCCATGCATATGGTACATGAGCTTTCCCATAACCAAAATGACAAGGCAAGCAAACAATGAGCATCTCAGCAATCTTTTTATTTACCATATGCATAGCTTTTTATTGAGGATGCTTCATATACGCTCATTATAGTGATGCTGCAAGTTCCCACCATGATTAAGCATGGCTTGGGCTAGGGG
The DNA here is from genome assembly GCA_916181665.1 of Avena sativa. Taxonomy (NCBI): domain Eukaryota; kingdom Viridiplantae; phylum Streptophyta; class Magnoliopsida; order Poales; family Poaceae; genus Avena; species Avena sativa. Next base: position 59,467,805 of record OV702297.1, on the reverse strand, counting down.
CCCAGGCATTTCTCTAACACAATGTATAAACTCCATGAACTAACAACTTCCCCTTTTATTTCACATTGTCGACATCCGTAAACAAAATAGCAAAGTATCAACTGGATAGAATTATCCAAACAGTGTTGAAAGCGTTCCCCATGATAGCATGGTTCTGCTGACTCCCAATATATAATAAGCAAGCATATAACCTTCATGGACTAGTCACAATGGTTCAAGATTATTAAGCGCAAAGAATATAAAGTGTGCCATCAAGTTCGTGAGAGCTTTACTAACTAACTTTCTCAAAACAGACAAACATTTTATTTTGGAAGAAAACAAGGCATATGGAATATGCGCTGAAGTAGCAAATGATGCTAATAGGTAGGTATGGTGGACACAGCTGGCAATATTGGTTTTGGGAACTAGGAAGCACATGTAAAGCACGTACTCAGTGCAAGTGAAGGTTAGCAAAAGAGAGGAAGCGACAAACGAGAGAGCAATAGCTGTCATAATCATGCTTGCAACAAAACAAGACTAACTATGGCATGAAAGTGATACAAGAACTCTGAGGCAAAATAAATCATCGAGGCTTACTGACTATTGTTTAGTCATATGCATGCGTGAGCATGTGCCAAGTCGATTCACATGAACAGTCAGAGGAGGATACCACCATGTCATGCCAAAGTATGAATAAAATAATGCAAGCAAACATTCATATGACATGCTACAAACTATTAGCAAGCTGGAGCTAATCATAGACGAGCAAGAACTACTAAGCATCCATAATGACATACACCTTACACAAACAGGCTAAGCATGCTCACAATGATGAGTATATGTACAAAAATGAAACAAATAGAGTTCGTTACCAGCCTCTTACCACACATCGAGTTGTCTTAATCTTAATTATTGCCCTTCACTTGTGTGACTTGAATAATTAACATGAAACCAAAATCCACTGAGGACGGCTGAACCCTGCAAGGAACTCACAAAACCAAAGAAGACCAACAAATATTTTTGGTGTTTTCGAATTTTTTAGAAACAAGCAAACAAAGCAAAATCTTTTTGGATTTTTTATTTTAAGGAAAATAAAAGCAAAGAAACAAAGAAACAAACCAAGAGAAATGACGAAAATATTTTTGGTATTTTTTGGTTTTTAGAAAGAAGCAACAAAAACCAAAAAGAAAGCGAAACAATGGATATACAAAGAACCGACCGAACATGATATAAAGATGAGTGTAACGTCGGTGTACCTCCCCCAAGCTTAGGTTTTTGGCCTACGTGGGGCTCAATCCCATGGTTCCCAAGTAGATGCACCTCCATAGTATGTCGAGGAAGCTCCCTCGTCCTGGTACGAGCTCGAGGCCTCCCCTATATAATGTAGTGCGGGGTCATATGAGGGCGCTTCCTCCTGATAGTGCCCGTGGAAGTTGAGAGAGCGCAGCTTGTCATCCATATCCGCCTTCGTGCGTGACCAAGGTCCCTGAGAAATACTGAAAAAAGCGGTTTGGGGTAGAGGAATCTCTCTCTTCCCTGTCAGTAAACAGCATTCTATAAACCAAGTTCTCTAGAGTAGAGCTAGAGGTGAAAAAGTGGTGCGCCTTCATGGCAGCAAGATCAAGCCTCAGAGGAGCCAAAACTGTATCATGTGGATCAACAGCAATGTCCAAGGTAGCATCAATACGAGTAGCAATAATTCCCCCATAAATGGGTCCCTTAGCAGCTAAACGACGAGTAATGAGGGAACCAAGATTATACATATCCTCACCATAGAGCGCAATAGCTAAGAAGGACAATTGATAGTTGGAGATATTACTAGTGTTCTCCCTACCAAGAACACTGGTGGTAAGATAGTAGGCAAAGTACCTGATGGCTGGAAGTTGAATATTCTTTATCTTCCCTCGTTGAGCTCTACGGTCATCATCATTGGTTATTCCTTGGTAAAGCTCCAACAAATCAGCTGGAAGAGTTGGAATCTTCTTTGATAACCCAGCTATACCAAGTCCCAGGGCCTTGCAAAATTTCTTCAAAGACATAGAATGAGACCTGTCATAAATTTTAAAAGACACAGAGGGCTTGAACAGGCTGTTAGTAAAGGAGAAACTCTCCACAAATGTTTTAATAAGCACAACATATTGTGCACTCTCATCCTGCATGAAACTTGTTAGACCATCCCTCTAAATCAAATTCATGAAATCGCTAAGAATCTTAGCAGGTTGCAAGAAAGCTTGGCAAGGAAAGGTTGAGGGGTGCGCATCCCCTTCATCTCCCTTGTCACCAAATCACGGAGTGATGAGATCCTCATTGTATGTGGGTCTAGTACTGGTAGATGACCTTGGAATCCTTGCCCTTCTAGGTGCATCACTCTCAAATATGTCACCAAAGGTGTGGTGGTCCATGACTTCCCTATTCTGAAATTTTTAAACAACCATCAAACCAAGTGATTTCTAAGTTGATAAATGATTGAGTAACTGCTACAGGAACTTGCTAGAGGACTACACATGCATCACAAGAAAGTTTCTAAGCATATAACAAGCATGCAAGCTCAAACAACCTGTCACCTATAGAAGCAAAATACTCAAGATACAATCTACCAATCACAAATCTAATTGGACAAGTGGAGGAGACACATACCAAGGAGCAAACCCTCCAAAAATCAGCACTTGAGATGGGATGAACAAGGAGATCGAAAATCGCGAGAAAGAACAGCAAGAACTCGAGCTTGAGCAAGTTTTCCGGTGTTCTTTGGGAGAGAGAAAGAAGGTGGCTTTGAGGAGGCAGCCTGGAGGGGCCCAGGTGGGCCAAACCTCCCTAGGCGCCACCAGTGGTGGGCCCAGGCCTACCACTGGTGTGGTGGCCTGGGGTGGCCCCCTAGGTCACCTCTGGTACCTCTCTGCCCCTTTTTTCGAGGAATTTTTTTTTAATTTTCTGGGATTTTTCGGGAAACTTTATTTTTGGCCAATTTTTAGGGTATGAAAATTGATTTTCTCGCAGAAACAGTTTTTCAGAAGAAGCAAAAGCAAACCAAAAGCCAAACTACAGGAGCTCTAAGAAACTCAAACAAGCAAACAACTAGCAAAACTAAAACTAAAGCAAAGACTAGGAAGGAGAAAGGAAAAAGAAAGCAAGTATAACCACAACGGAGACATTATTTTTTTCATAAAAATCCTTTTGTTAACAAGGTTGATCAAGTCTTGTTACCAAAACAATCTTATATGAAACAAAACTTTGCATTCCACAAGGTGATTATGTTACCTCATACTTGATAGCAATGGTCCCAATCATAATAGTTTCAAATTTTTCTTGTGGAATGGGACAATATATTTCTCCAACCTTGATGCCCTCAATATTTTCAATGGAATTCAGGCAATAGCTCTTAACAACCTTCTTGGGGAAATAGACAGTCTGCTCTTTGTCATTAATATCGAATGTTACTTTTCCTTGATTGCAATTGATGACAGCACCTGCAGTATTAAGAAAAGGTCTCCCAAGAATAATAGACATATTATCATCTTCAGGCATTTCAAGCACAACAAAATCAGTTAAAACCATGCAATTATGAGCAACTTGAACAGGAACATTCTCACATATACCAACAGGAATAGTAGTTGACTTATCAGCCATTTGCAAAGATATATCAGTTGGTATCAACTTTTCTACATGGAGTCTCTTGTAGAGAGAAAAAGGCATAACACTAACTCCAGCTCCCAAATCACATAAAGTAGTTCTAACATAATTATTCTTAATGGAGCAAGGAATAGTTGGTATACCTAGATCACCAAGTTTCTTTGGAACCTTACCATTGAAGGAATAATTAGCAAGTAGCGTAGAAATCTCCTCATTAGGAATCTTACTTTTATTAGAGACAATATCCTTCATATACTTTGAATAAGGAGGCAACTTAATAGCATCAGTCAAAGGAATTTGCAAAGATAAAGGCTTCATCCACTCATAAAACTTGTTGTAGTGTTCTTCCTCCTTTTACTTGTGTTTCTTACCTGTAAAAGGCATAGATTTCTCCACCCAAAGTTCTCTCTCTTTACCATGTTTATTAGAAATAAAATCTTCCTTTGTGTACGTAGTGTTCTTAGTGTGTTTCTCAGGTTATTCCTCACCTTCCTCCTTATCAGGAAACTCATTATTATTACCACTCTCAGTTTCAGCATCAGAGAAAGATATACTATTAGGATCTACAGCAGGTTCAAGTGGTTCCTCAACTATCTTGTGTTTCTTTTTCTTCCTCTTACGAGGACTACCACTATCCTCACCTTGTTGGGAATCCTGCTCTATTATTTTATGGTGTCCTTTAGGATATAAAGGATCTTGAGTAGCTGCACCACTCCTAGTTCTAATTCCATAAGCATGTTTATTTCCTGAAGCATTAATTAGCATATACTTTTGTACCTTAGCAAGTTGATCAAGTTGGGTTTGAACCATTTGAAAGTGTTTACAAAGCATTTTAATATCATTTCAAGTTCTTTCAACAATATTTTTCAACTCATGGATAGCTCTAGAGTTTTCCAATAAATGATTCTGAACTTGTTTATTAAAATACCCTTGTTTAACAATAATTGTGTCAAGTTCCTCTAAGCATTGATCAGGAGGCTTATCATAAGGAATATCACCTTCATTAAATTAGAGAGAGTGTACCTCAATAGTAGATGAGTGAGGAATTGGCTTTCATAATTCTTCTATAGGAGGTGGATTCTTCACATCTTCAGCTCTACTACCTTTCTCCTTTAGACACTTCTTAGCTTCCTTCATCACTTCATCACTTAATGCAATAAATCCCCTCTTCTTTGTTGTTGGTGTTGGAACTCGTTTAGGAATAACTGGTTCAGGAGTAATAGGCTCAGGTGCATTTAGCTCAGTTCAAGTCCAATCGTCCTAATTCTTGCTTATCTTGGTCATTAATTCCTCAGCATCTGTAGGAGTCCTTTTCCTGAAAACACAACCAGCAAAGCTATCTAGGTAGGTCCTAGAATCATCAGTTAGTCCATTATAATAAATATCAAGAAGCTCATTCTTAGGTAATGGACATCCAGGATGTGCATGAATCAAGGCACAGAACCTTGTCCATGACTTAGGCAATTTCTCTTCTTCTCCCTGTTTAAAATCAAAAAGTCTCTGCAAAGCAGCATGTCTAGCACTGGGAGGAAAATATTTATGTAAGAAAGAAGCAATCAAGCAATTAGAGCTATCAATGGAACCAGGAGGTAATTTATTAAACCAAGCCCTACCTTCTCCTTTTAGTGAAAAAGGGAAGATCTTAGCAACAAAGTACTTGCGCATCTTAAAATCATCAGAGAACAAAGCACTCATAGTAGAAAGCTCATTCATATGAGCCACAACACTCATTTTTAGTCCCACAAAAAGGTTCTTTCTCAACAATATCTAAATAAGACAAATCAAGAGAGAAATCATAATCTTCATCTTTAATATCTATGGGAGAAGTGGCAAACTTAGGATCAGAGATAACTTAGGCATAATAGTACGTCTAGCAAGGAGACTCTTCATAGCACTAGTACCATGTGTGTTTCGGCACTCTTCAACAAATTCATCAGTGAACTCTATGTAACCATCATTAATATCATAACTCTCACTAGCCTCAGGTGAGCTAATAGGTGTAACAGTGTCTTCACTAGGAGTTTCGGTATTTCCTAGACTAGCCATAGTATCATCTAGAAAAGGACCTAATGAACCACTCGCATCAAGCACAGTAGAAGTAACATCATGAGCATCAAAAGCAGTTTTAGATTCAACAGTAGTAGCAGTGTGTGTAGCATGTGTATGTGGTGGTGGTGTGACAAGCTTACTTATAACAGACGGTGAAACAAGAGCAGCAGAGGTGTTTAGGACTATACCTCTTCTTGTAGTGGATGGTAAAATAGGGAACTTTCCATCACGAGTTACCCATGATGAAAGGAGTAGCAGTGAAAAATAATAGATCCAAGTGAACTTACAAATAAAGCTATGCTCCCCAGCAACGGCGCCAGAAAATATTGTTGATGACCCACAAGTGTAGGGGATCGCAACAGTCTTCGCGGGTAGTATTGCCCAATTTATTGATTCGACACAAGGGGATCCAAAGAATACTTGCAAGCCTTAACAACTGAATTGTCAGTTCAGCTGCACCTGGAAATAGTTCTTGCTCACAGAAGTTTATCAGTAGCAACAGTTTGTAGTAGCAACAGCAAAGCAACAACAACATCAACAGTCAAACAGTAGCAATAGTAACAGTAACGGTAACAGTAGGATTCGAGTGCGGTAGGCATAGGGATGGATGGACGGGCGTTGCATGGACGAGTCTAAACATGTAACTTCAAGAACTAGGGCATTGCAGATAAATAATAATAAGCACCCAAGTACTAAACAATCCTAGGCATGTGCTCCAAATATAGTCATACGTGCTCGCAATGAGAATGCACAACATCTTCTGTCCAGCCAGCCCATGGCAGCGAGGCCTCTAGGGAACTACTGGCAATTAAGGTACTCCTTTTAATAGAGCACCAGAGCAAAGCATTAACACTCCGTGAACACATGTGATCCTCACACCACAGCCATCCCCTCTGGTTGTCCCAATTATTGTAACTTTGGGGCCTTTGGATCCGGACAATGATATGTGTATACAACTTGCAGATAAGATCACAAACAATACTATCATAATGATTCAATAATAAGTTCAGATCTGAGATCATGGCACTCGGGCCCTAGTGACAAGCATTAAGCATAACAAGTTGCAACAAAGTCAAATAGCACTAATAGAGATACTATGCACTATGCCCTGACAGATCTTATTCGATTACATGATAGAACTCATCCAATCCCTAACATCCCCAAGCCTACAGCAGGGGATTACTCACTCATGGATGAGGGAAACATCGGTGGTTGATGGAGATGCATTGGTGATGATGATGATCCTCTCCAAATTCCCCGTCCCGGTAGGGTGCCAGAACAGAGTTTTTGGATCTGAATCTTGGTTTCTGGTGGCGGCGGCGGAGCATAACTCTTTCTGGAAAAACTATCGACCCCCTCCCCCCCGAGTTTTTAGGTCAGAAGGCAACTTATAGGCGCGGAGGGAGGCCGAGGAGCTGCCTGGGGTGGCTAAACCCCCTCCAGGCGCGGGGTCAGGTGGGCCTGCGCCTATGGTGAGTCTGGGCCCCCCAGGCCTCCTCTTTGTCTCCCCTTCTGGCTCAGTGGATCTTCTGGTGAGAAATAGTTTTTGGCATATTTTCCGGGATTTTTCCTGATAGTTCATTTTCTACACAAAAACAAGGCACCATGGTAATTCTGTAGAAAACAACATTAGTCTGTGTTAGTTGTATCCAAATCACACAAGTATAGAGGAAAAACAATAGCAAAGTGTTCGAGAAAGTAGATATCAAGGGGTATGTCGTTCCACGACCTTAGCAGTATGATCACAGAAATCAGATCTACCATTCCCCGAGTATAGTTGATCCAATCAACCTCGTACAAAACCGATCTATCTCATAGATTGACCACCAAACAACATATAGATCTCATCTACAGCCAACCGCATATCACATATGCGAGATCTCAAGCCTAAAATCAGAAGCTATTGATCTGATACCACTGATGGGCAACATAGAGATTAAACAAAACTTTTCCCTCTAACGTGGTGATCCCAAGATCCAGCTGAGGTAGAAGGCCACGAGGTTTACCACTAGATGCGCGGTTGCGGAATAGTGATGTAGTGCGTCAGTTGATGCAGTGCAGTCCTGACGATCCGATCGTCCAGGTGCTGATCGTACATCACCTCTGCTGGTATCCACACGTACAAGGAGGAGCATCGGCGGCAAACTGCTAGGTTCGTTACGACGGCAGGACTGCTGTGGAGTGTCAACACCCGGATTTTTAATCCTAGATGCCTGTTATGCCATACATCGCAATCTCAGGATTACCATTTTTGCGAGACATAACAGATTGGATATATCATAGTACAGCATCCATTACAAACCATACATAAGGTCTTACACAAATAAGGATCTCATGATCCAGTCTTAATACAATTCAAGCAGCGGAATAACGTAATAATAACGATAGCGTGGGAGAAGCTCCATCTTCATGGTCATAGGCAATGTTGATGATGGGAGATGATCCTAGTTGTCGTATCCTTCCTGCTGTCCATCTTCCTGATACTCCTCTTCATAGTCTGGCCACGGGAATAGCCAGGGAAAAAGCCATGAGTACTCTTTAAGTACTCGCAATCTAATACTAACAAATGAAGGGGGTTTTTGGAGTAGGATACTAAGCTCTAGGGTTGTTTTGCAAAAAGCCAGATTTATCTCTACTGAGTTTAGAAGCAAATAAAGCTAGTTGAAAGTTTTATAACCCCTAAGTGGGAACTTGAGGTTCATGTCACAACTCTGTTGTGGTCAAGTCAAGTCACAAATCATTTCATAAATCATTTTGAAAACATCTGGCGACGGAACAGTATGGCCACTCCAACTGTCCATAACCGCGGACGCGGCTATTCGAATAGTTTGACACTCTATAGAGATTGTACACTTTCACCACAACATTCGATACATCCGTCAGGAACAAATCCTGAATTCACCATACTCAGTATGCGGATAATCAATCCTAACCTTTCCATTACACGCCCTAGTATAGGCACCTCTCCTATGAGTTTGGCCTCCCAACCATGACCAACTGTCATCTTGGGTACTGCACAGGTGGACAATCTTCACAAGGTAGCCTCAACTCAAACCTTGGCCGCAAGGGAACCCATACTAAGGTATATAAATTTCCAGTCAAGCCCTACCCAAATTTTGGGTATTGTGGTTGTACGGTAAAATTGTAATGGTATCGCATCCAGACAACCATCCGTTTTGTAAAGGGCTAAGGATCATGCCTTAACATTTTCATCATCAAAATCATTTGGTGTTCGGAAACACATGTCAAAACATTTCAGTAGAATGACTCAACATTCTAAGGTTTTCATAACCATTTTCACCAAGTATTCCCATCTAAAGTTGATCAATTTTTATGCTTAGCACTAGCATCTACAAGTGGGGGTAAATACTAATGAGGGGTCATAAACAAGTGTATCTTATCTAAGTTCAATCTCATGCCTCAGTGTGACATCAATATTAGCTAACTTAGGCCAAGTTTTATGCTCTTTATGCTACCTTCCAATATCCTTCTATTATCTACAAGTTACTAAGTAAACTCTAAGAGAAGGTTTTGATAAAGAAATAAAGTATTAAGCTTTGCAAGTAAAACTAGGATTGGGTATCAAATGGGTATAAGCTTGCAAGTAGAGCTTGCAAGTGGTAGCTTGCTTAATGAGTAGCTTGCAAGTATTGGCTTGCCTTGTGCAGAGTAGTGGTTGAAGTTCTCCTCGGCTTCTTCCTCGTAGTATCCTCCTTCCTCCTTGTATCCTTGGTCGGTACTAGCGTCTATAAATAAATACGAGGTACAAAATCACCATACAATTCTTAACTACTCTATTTATCACACAAAGGTTTACACTAGATGATCTAGAATCATCACTATTATCACAAAGATTAAAGCATTTGTCTTATTTATTTCATTTTAGAAAAGTAATTTCTACTCATTGAAAAACTACCCAAGATTTAATATTCTCCAACTCAAACATGGGATCATGTTGACACATGTCATCACCATATATTTCAGTACATGGGAATATGATTTAAAGTGGTGTCACAATTTAATAAGGTTTAACCTTTTTATTTTAATTAAATAAAATGACTAGAATGGCCTATGAGGCATTCTTTTATTACTTGATCATTATTTCTGCAAGTAACCCTATATATTTTTATATATTCTGAAAGTTATGGTTAAATGTGATTTTTGAGAGTTGGAATCAACTTAAAAGATTTCATAGTTGAATTTTGAAAAATGTTTGAATGCAGAAAAGATTCTTCCTTGTTATTTTTACCATGGGTTATCTATAAATCTTAATGGTTTGAATCCAACGGGCTTGGATTAAGCATTCCAGTACCTTTCTAACAAAATTGGTTTCATGCATTTTGGCTTAGTGAATCGAGCTGGGTTGATTTTTGAATGTAGGTACAGAACTCGGTTTGAAACTAAAAGAATAAATATAAATTTGAATTAATGGGTCGCGCGGAAGGTTTAACTGGGCTGGCCCACTACACACAGCGTGCGCAGGATGGTTAAGTGAGCGACCCCACTCGTCAGTGAGACAACGAGTGGCGAAGCGGTACGGGGCGATCTAGGCCGTGCGATCTAGTTCTAATCCTACAGTTGTGGTTCATCGTCCACGCCTGAACAGGACGCGGCGAGGCTGAACCCTAGCGCGGCCAGTGGGGGTCAGTGGGGGCTCACCGGGGCTCCGGCGATGGTCGGCGATGGGGGCGAACGACGAAGTCGACGATGGCGATCCTCCTGGTATCGGTGGCTCCTCCTGGGGCGGCTCCAATCTACGGCGCCTCTCCTCCTCTGCAGCGGTGAACTCCGGTGAAATTCCGGCCACCTAGTGACCGCCTTGCTCCGGGGGTAAGTTGGTGTGATCAGTGAGAGGTGGGAAGTGATATGGTGTGAAGAGTTTGAGCTGGGAAGGCCTCTATTTATAGTGCGACGAGGGGACCGAATGGCGCGGGCTGAGCTCGTCGTGGTCGTCGGCACAGCATGCTAATGGCATGGGCGACGACAGGGGGCGGTGCTGTGCTCCCTGGCGAAGCTCAACAGAATGGTCACGTGGCGCGGGGCGGTGCTGAACGGTCGAAACGTCGTGGCGCTCTGGGCGGGTCTGACGGGGATTTTAATGGCGCACAGCGTCTGTGGTACGCACCGCGGCGAACGGGGTTGTCTGGCGGTGTGCTGGGGTGCTGGCAATCCCGTATGCAAGCGTCGAGGGCGACGCACGGTCTGTGGGCTGGTGTCGTGTGCGGCGCACTGGCGCTCTCTCGGCTCGCACGCAGAGAAGCTGGCAATGCTCGGGGCTTGGACAGGGGGTGGCGGTGGACGGTGCTCAGTGCTCCAGACATGCTTGCTAGGCTTGGTGCTTCTCCTAGCTTGCTATCGACTTGGGGGTGGCAAGTTAGGTTTGGCATGCTCACCATTAATGTCCCTTGCATGCTCACAGTGATGCTAAATATTGTAAAAGGGGCTAGATGATCTAATAAGAGCTTGCTGTAAACCAGAGAGGGAACAAGGTTGGCCAAAATCACTGCCACAAATAGTGCTTGATGTTTGTTTGTTTGCTGCAAACAAGGTGTTTGATGAAATGGCCGAAAGAAATTCAAATTTGAATTTTGGATTCAAACTTGGTGGGTTTGCTAGGCACATACTAGGGAGTCTCTGGTTAGTTGGATTAGTCAAGGGGCACTGGTTTGGTTGGGTTTTGAAAATGTGGGATATTCACATATGTTAAAGATTCAATTTTAAATTGTCATTTGAATGGGGTTGCCAAATGGTTCAGCAAGTTTGAAAGGTGGGCTTTGATTCACTTTTACTTGGTCTTGCAAGGGGTGAAAAGAAATGGAAAAATTTCTGTTTGAAATCTTGGACTAGAAACACTCAAAGTGACCTAGTGAGCAAGATTGGCAAAAATGACCATTTGCCTTATTTGATTTGTTTTTAATTTTCTCTTGATTTGTTTCTGCTTGGAAATTTTTTAGATGATGTTATTTTCATATTTAATCCATCCCTTGCTATTTAGGTTAATCACACAAGTCCAAACATGCATTCATACAATCCTCACATACACACATGCATTCATATGGTTTGTATTTAATAAAAGTTTTTGTTAACCCTAATTTTAGTGATTAGAATTTGATAAGCATGATCAATATTTTTGGGATGTTACATGGAGATTGGGTTTCCAACACATGGAACAACCTAACCGGTCAACGATTAACCCTTTTGGGTTACTATGCTCCACTATATATATGGAGTGAACGTGGGCTCCACTCAAGTGGCCCATTCACTAAAGCCCATATGATTCTAGTCACCGTGAGTCTGACTCACTGACTCAGTCCAAATCCGGCTTGGGTCCAACCCAACTAGATTTATGGTTCAGATCCAATCCGAACTTGCTCCCGCTCTTAAGTGTGTGACCCCGCAGGCTCATGGCTACTTGGAGACGATTGGAGTCCGACTCTCAATCGATCAGTCGGTAGCGGCTCCTAGCAGAACGTACTGAGTCCCAAGTACCAATGAGCCATGACGACTTGCCTTTCCAATGCGACTTACGTCCGAGTCCCTTTTGCCTCAGCCGAAGCATGAGGCGCACCTGAGATCCATGGACATTAGATGCTTAAACATGTGATGTTGGAAGATTGACTCTAGTGCAAGTGGGAAACTATTGGGAATATTACCTAGAGGCAATCATGTATGATGATGTTTACCATTGTATTCATAAAGTAATTAAGTTGTCCTTGTATAAGCATCTAATGTATATCATTGAATATGTGATTCGGTTGTGGAACTATACATTCATGTTGTTTGTACTAAATATCCTTGGTCATTGAGGTTATGCTGGACACACAACTTAGACCAATGTGAAAGTCGGCTTGATGACTCGGTTCCACTTGTCATGGGCATGGAGATGCTATTCCAACTTACACAAATTTGGCTAAAGAGTTAAGCGAGTCGGATTGACCCATATTGAGGTACAACGAACAAATTGTCATTTGTATATCTCAATCAACGTAATCCATAGACCTGAGGTTATTGCATAGTCCGAGTTGAGTATCACCGACTTAGGTTCTATCAAACGTTGATCCATAACTGGGCAGTTATATAGGCAGAGTTTGGGTTGACTAAGAATCAAGCTGCGTGATGTGAATAACCAAGATGGGATTTTGCCCCTCCACTTGGAGAGATATTCTCTGGGCCCTCTCGGATGATATGATTCGGAAAGCATGGCCATGCACGACTCGGTTAAGTGTTAACCGAGGTGATCGACTACGAGTTAGTCGGATGAATCACTTATCGCATTAGAAAGGTATATCGCATTGGAAAGGTATATCGCATTGGAAAGTTGCCTTTCCAATGCGACTTACGTTCGAGCTCCATATCACAGACGGTAATTCTTCCGCCCAAGCCCCCGCAGCCCGACCAAACGGTGCCTCGAGGCGAGGTCGGATTCCTTGTAGAATAAGGCCATTAGTTCTTTCGACTTGTCCATTGGCTTGTAGATGTGCGACTGATGCAATATCAAGTCGGATCCCTTGCTCTTCGCAGAATTCGGCAAGTTCCCCCATGGAAAAGTTGCTCCCATTGTCAGTAATTATACTGTGCGGATATACGAATCTGATAATTACGTCCTCGACGAATCTTCTGGCTGTGGCTCCATCGCAACTTGTTACGGATTTAGCCTCAATCCATTTTGTGAATTTATCCACCATCACTAGTAGGTGAGTGAATCCACATTTTGCCGTTCGAAACGACCCTACCATATTAAGCCCCCAGACCGCGAACGGCCATGTAATAGGGATTGTTCGAAGCTGTTCAGCCGGAATGTGTGCCTGACGAGCATACTTTTGGCAGCCCTTGCATGTTTTGAACAGTTTATCGGCATCTACCTTAGCTATAAGCCAAAAGAATCCGTGTCGAAAAGCTTTTGCCACTAAGGATCTGGCTGCAGCATGGTGACCACACTCGCCTTCATGGATTTCTCTTAAGATTTCCGCTCCTTCTTGTAAAGAAATACATCTCTGAAACACGCCAGAAACACTCTGTTTATATAGCTCGCCATTTATTATAGTGTATTCTTTTGCTCGTCGGACAATCTACCGGCTCAGGACTCCGTCTTCGGGTAATTTTCTGTCTATCAGGAAATCCAGATAGAGTTTTGTCCAGCTGGGAATTACAGCCAGAACTGCTATTAAAGGTGAGTCGGATTTCGTCGGATAGTCCTCATCAACTCCAACTATGGAGGGGACCCTTAAATGCTCTAGAAAATCTCCATCCGGTACTTGTTTCCACGTAGAGCCTATCCTTGATAGGGCATATGCTTCCTCATTTTCTGCTCGAGGGATGTGTTGAACCTCAAAACCCTCGAACGATTTGGATAATTCATCCACAACAGCTTTGTATGTTGTCATGTGCTTGTTTGTGTTGCAGATGTCGGATAGTTGCTGAGCAACTAAATCCGAGTCTCCGTAACACATGATTCTTGATATGCCAATGTTTTTGGCCATGCGTATTCCATGCAGCAGTGCTTCGTACTTGGCAATATTATTGGTTTTCATGAAGTGTATTTGCAACACATAGAACAACTTATCTCTTTGAGGTGATTTGAGCACCACGCCAGCCCCCGAGCCTCCTCGTGCTTTTGAACCGTCAAAGTGAAGGGTCCAAAATTCCGAGTCTAGAGGGCATGTGTTTTCTGCCGTTTCTGTCCAATCAACGACAAAGTCAACGATAATTTGGGACTTGATTATTGTACGTGGTTTGTACTCAATGTCGAAAGCTGCAAGCTCTATTCCCCACTTTGCGACACGTCATGTGGCGTCGCAGTTGTTGATTATATCTCGCAGAGGAGCCGTGCTCACTACTGTGATTTTGTGCTCTTAAAAATAGTGACGTAGCTTTCTGGATGCAAAGAACACTCCATAGGCTAGCTTTTGATGATGTGTATACCATTGTTTTGATTCTGTCAGGACCTCACTTAGATAATAAGTTGTCCGCTGCACCTTATGCTTGTGGCCTTCTTCCTCGCGCTCAACTTCTGTTACCACGCTTATGACCTTGTTGGTCGCTGCAATGTAGAGTAACATATGTTCCTGAGGTTCTGGTGCCACGAGAACTGGCGGATTTGAAAGCAAATCTTTCAAATTTTGCAGGGCAGTTTCGGCTTCTGAGGTCTAGACAAATTTGTCGGTTTTCTTCAAGAGTTTGTATAAATGTGCGGCTCTTTCGCCAAGCCGGCTAACGAACCGACTCACCGTTGCAATGCAACCAGTGAGGCGCTGTACGTCCTTCAGGCGAGTCAGCCTGGTAATGTTTAATATAGCCTTGATTTTATCCCGGTTCACCTCAATGCCTCACTCAGATTCGATGAAACCTAACAATTTTCTGGCTAGAATTTCAAAGAAACACTTCTTCGGATTTAGCATCATGTTGAATTTTTGTAGACTAGCAAACGTTTCCTTCAAGTCGAAAATAAAAGTTTCCCTCTTTTTGGACATAACTGCTATGTCGTCTACGTATACGTGGACGTTGCGTCCGATTTGGTCGTTGAGACAATATTGCATGGTACATTGATATGTTGCTCGTGCGTTCTTTAAGCCAAAAGGAATAGTTTTGTAGCAGAAGGTTCCGAAAGGAGTGATGAAAGATGTCTTAATTTGATCCGACTTTTTCATCGGTATTTGATGATATCCAGAATATGCGTCGAGAAAACAGAGTAATTCCGACCCTGCCATTGAGTCGATAACTTGATCGATTCTTTGAAAAGGAAACGGATCTTTTGGGCATGCCTTGTTCAAAGCGGTATAATCAACACACATCCTTAAATCAATGGTGTCCTTTTAAGGGACGAGTACAGGATTTGCCACCTAATCTGTATGGATGACCTCTGTTATGAAATCCGCAATCTCTAAGATGGCTAATTCCTTGGCTATTGCTTTGCGCTTTTCATCACCAAACCATCGTAAGGACTGTTTGACGGGTTTAGCGTCTGAGTACACATTAAGAGATTGCTCGGCAAGTTCCCGAGGTACTCCGATCATGTCAGATGGCTGCCATGTGAAGATATCACTATTAGCTTTGAGGAACTTGACGAGCGTGCTTTCCTATGTGTGGCCTAAGCCTACCCCTATGTTCGTCGTCTTGGAGGGATAGTCTTCCTTCAGCAACGTCTTCTTCGTCTCTTCTGACGCCTTGAACTACAAACTTGGCTTCAGCACCTCGTTCTTCATAGCGGGCATCTCGGATGGATTAATGGTCTTCTTGATCTCCTGGTACTCCTAGGCGTACAACACGGCTTCGACGAAGGCATCGGATCCTTCGTTGCACTGTCGCACCTTCCTCGGATTTCCTCGTACGGTGATTACGCCCTTTGGACCTGGAAGTTTAATCATGTTGTAGATGTAACAGGGACGGGCCATGAACGCCCAGTAAGCTGGACGCCCGAAGATGGCATGGTAAGCACTTTTGAACGGTACCACCTCGAAGGAGAGTGGCTCGGTCCGGTAATTATCTCGGGTTCCGAATGTCACGTCTAGAGTAATCTCACCCAGAGAATTTGCCTGTTTCCCTGGTACAATGCCATGGAAAGTTACACTACTGTAACTCAACTGCCTCTCGTGTAGCTTCATGCGGTGGAGTGTTTTGATGTAGAGGATATTGATACTACTCCCACCGTCCATGAGTGTTTTTGAGAACTCATACCCATCAATAAGAGTATTGACGACCAGAGGGTACTTGCCCTGACGATGTGTTTTCCTCGGGTGATCTGAACGATCAAAGGTGATAGTCACCTCTGACCAGTCCAAGAATTGGGGGACAGCCGAAACCGTGGCATTGAGCTCACGAATGACCGCCTTTTTGTCCTTAGCTGGTTGGGATCCAAGCAGACGTATGCGTCTTTTTTAGTCGGAAAAGTCTTTTTACCATCCGACTTGGGTTCTACGGCAGCTTCCGCCTCTTCCATGTCAGAATCTTCCTTGGACTCCTTTCCTTTCTCAGAATTTTTCTTTCCTTTTCGTCGCTTGGCTCTGTAGACAGCGGATTCGTCTTTCTTGATGTCATCATTGAAATGACACTCGGCATTTGTATGGGTAGATCCTCCGTTACTATCCAAGTGGTGGACATAGGGATTATTGGCAATGTCAGCCTAGGTATAGGTTTTTCCGGGTTGCTGGTTTCCTCTGCCATGGATTCGGGAAGTTCCTTGGCCTCTACCACGGCCGCCTCAGTGCCCTTCTCGTCCTCCAGATCTAAACGTTGCATTGACAGCTGCGTTGTCTGGAGCCGGCTTTTCGTCCGAGGTGTTCTTGCGCTTTTGAGTTTGCTTTGGCTGTTTGGCTGCATTGGGATTGGCCAGAATATTTAGCAGCCCTTCTGAATCATCATCGGCGTCAGCATACTTGCTTGTCATCTCTATCATTTCTCCCAAATCTGTGACGTGGTCACGCTTCAGCCTGTGATGTAAAAGCCTGACTGGAAGTCCTGCAATAAAAGCTTCTATCGCAGTTTGCTCATTTACTCCTTCATAGGAGTTCTTCGTATCTATCCATCGTCCGAGGTAATCCTGGCAGGTTTCTCCGGGTCTTTGGGTGCAACGCTGCAAGTCTCCGACTGTGCAGGGCCTCCTGTATGTTCCCTCGAAGTTTGAAAAGAACGCACTTTGCATATCATACCAGTTATGAATTGAATTCTCTGGCAGTTCGTTGAGCCATGATCGAGCCGTCTTCCTCAACATTAGTGGGATATATCGGACTGCAACCAGGCTATTTCCTCCTTTGACGATGCAGAAAGCCTGGAAAAAATCTTGGGGCCAAGTATCTAGCCGAGCTGCAATGTCATAGGGCTGAATATGCTTGGCGATGCCAAAGTCAACCGGAAATTTTGTCTGACATATACGTGGACCAAAGCACTTAGGTCCCACATACACATCTTCTTCCTTGTACTGCCGCGCTTCTATGTTTGATTCGATATGATGGTGAGCGTCGTTTGGCGAGAGTGATCTGCGCCTTGGAGGCTTGCGGCTTTTGCGCGGTGGAGTCGGATTTATGCTTCTTCTCTCACAGTTGCCACCTCTGCCCCTGTGGCTTCCGTGCCTATGACGTGATCCTTCATGGTCACTGCTGGGAGGAGATGGTGGCCCTGGTGGATTATTTTTGGCTGCGTTCCTTGGTGGTGGCGGTGGAGCCTCATTATGCTGACTCTGACGCCTGTTTTTTCTGGCACCATCCCTACTAGATTCAGAATGATCTAGATCATCTCTTCGTCCGGCGTTAGTAGCCGGACGGCTCGGTGGTGGCATCCTTAGCCGATCTTGCTCTTCTCGCTGGCGGTGTATTTCCGGGTCTTCTCTATAGCGATTATTTTGCCGACGATGGTCCTGATGAGGAACCATTGCCCTGATGGCGTCTTCGACCGCAGCCGAAATAACTCTTGCCCAGTCACGCGCCAGCCGACGAGAGTGGCTGTTGGAGCCAGTCCTGGAATTTTCTTCTTCTCCACGGGGACGGTAGCGCTGAGTCATACCCCTGCGGAGCCTTATGTCAGCACTTTGGTCAGCGCCAGTGTGGCAAAACTCGGATTTTGAGGCCAGTTTGCCACTAAATGATGCGGCCGTCTTCTGCTGCTTTAATCCTTTGTCTAAGAACGCAACAAACTGCTGGACCTGCTGTGGAGACGGATTGTTGGCGAGGATGGCTCGAGCTGCAGCAGCGTTTTCCATCGGCGTGCTGTAGACTCAGATCTTCTCTCCATCTTTTCCGTCGAATAGATCTTTGTGGATATCCGGATTCTTGTTTGCAAGAAATGGGCCTCCCCTTGTTTTGTTTGGATGTCGCTTGAAATCTGACTAATATCTGGCAGGATCACTTTCTAACTGCTGTCTCATATCGATGAGGTGTGCGGCCTCTTCAAGTAGAAACAAGCAGTGCTTTTCCAGGTCCTCGGCCCTTTTCTCCAGTGCCTCAGGCGTAAGATCCGAAGCTGTTGGGATTGGAATTATGAGAGCATCTCCGTAGATCTTGCGTACACCCTTGGTGACAACGTGTCCATCCACAGGAGGATCAATCGGGGTGGGATTAATCGGATCTCCGTCCTGATTCTCCATCTCAATTTCTTCGTCAACTTTTTCTTTGTTAGTTTCCTCGATGTTCGGCTCTGCCGGAGTCGGATTCTTGTTCTTCTTCTTATTATTTGACCGCCCAGTAGCTTTAACGTGTGTACTGGTGGCAAAGACGGCTTTTGGTCCGGTACCGGGAGATAGGCTTCTGTCGGTACTTTCCGTCATGGTTGGCTTGTAGACCTCGGAGGAATCGCCGGTGTCCATGTCATGTTGCGAGGTGCAGCTTTCATCCATGCTATCATATGGACTAGGAGGAGTTTCCGTCTCACCTGGTGTTTGTCTAGAGACGTGCTGTTGCTCGTACTCCTCTATCTCTTTGTCGAAGTCTCAAAGTTCCTGGGATGTGATTGACTCTGTTGGGAAGCCAGGTAAGTCGGCATTTTCTTCGATTGCATCCAGGACCGAGTCGCTACCAGCTCCAGCATCGACAGAGTCGGATCCAGTGCTGATGTGGTACACAAAACAGTGCTTATTCTTGTTCATGTTCTTGAGGTACTTGTAT
This sequence comes from Avena sativa, assembly GCA_916181665.1. Lineage (NCBI taxonomy): Eukaryota > Viridiplantae > Streptophyta > Magnoliopsida > Poales > Poaceae > Avena > Avena sativa. The sequence continues at coordinate 59,448,555 of OV702297.1, read as the reverse complement.
AACTTGGTTTCCGCGTCGATGTCAGCAAAGCTGGATCCGTATCGGATGTACTCCTTGTCTGTGTATCCGATCTCTCTAGAGAGATCAGATCTGACTTCATCTTCCACCTCTTCTTCCACTACATGAGTGGGTTGGGTGGTTTGATTTTTTCCACGACCCTGAACTCTTCTGCCTCTGTGAATAAAGTAGATCCGGATTTTTCTTTCGCCATGGTCATCACCTCTAGGGTGGGTTGGGCGGGTTCAGCGAAATCGAAATAAATATCGATCTCGCCGATTGACATGATTGTGTAGGTCATCACGGGCTTTGAAGCCGGAATCCAGGTCTCATCAAGGAGGATGAGAGGGATATCATTGGCGTAGACCACACGACCTATGGCAATTGTTTCGCCGATTCTTGCACGCGAAGATTCCGCCTGGAACGATGCTCCAAAGGTCACCTGCCCCAAGGTGGGCGCCAACTGTCATCGGATTGTCGACAAGTATGCCATAGGGGGTCCTAGTGGCGTTGGAAGGATGGGGTGTGAGACGTCGGATGTTCCAGGAGCGGTGAGAACAAGTTTACCCAGGTTCATATCTGACTGTGGTGATCGGATCTTACTCCTTTTAGCAACCCAGTAATATATCGGCGTAAGCCGGATGTTACAATGTATTACAAGAGAGGTTCGCCTGTGCGAGTTGGTTGGGGTTTTCTATCGACTTGTGTTGCCCTAAAGGCTCCCATAGGGCTGGTTTATATAGTCACCGGGGCCTAGGGTTACAGGGAGATACATATACGGCTATGTTGCAGAGTCAGTAACTATGTACATCTTGGACTACAAGTAATACTATAGGCCTAAGTCGGTAACACTTCTGGGCCTTGTCGTAGACGGAACTGGCTCCTCCTCCTTCTCTAACTGGGCCGCCCGTGAAGCAAAGCTCTAACCCGTTGGTGGGCCACCCTGGTCAGCGAGTCCTCTAGGTATACCCGGAATGTATATCCCCAACATCTACCATAGTGTAACCATTTTTTTCCAAATAGCCATTAGTATATTCCCAAGAAAATAGTTTTAAACCCTAAAACCAAGTGGGTTTCTAATAGTGGTATCAAAATGTTAAAAACCATCATAATCATTGTATGAGGACATCTATAAAAAAATAATATATGGCCATCATCGATTATTTATTACACTCAAATTCCATTAGCATAAATATACTTGAAAACCATTTTATAGAGAATTGTTAAGATAATAAGAAAATTCTAAAACCCTAGTTCTTATTTATTCTACCTAATAACTTAACTCTCATATAATCATGAACATTGAAAATTACTAATCATATTAAGGGCAATCAACTAATTATAATGGCCTATGTAATAATTGAAGAAAATTGTACAAAAGATTTGGTATTAAAAATTCTACTAAAACACAAATTGAAAAGGAATTGTGAAAACAGATAATAGAAATTGAAAAAGTTAAACAACCAGAAAAAATAGGAGGAACCAGCTCCTGTCCCATAGACCATTTTTCCTCCACCTATTTAACGCCCACGAGCAACAGCAGCAGTTCCTCGCTTGGTTTGTCGCATCCCAGTATCGGCCCAGCCCGGATACCCCTTCGTTCTCTCTTTGGCAAGCAGGGCCCGCATGAGGAGATAACCTTCGTTCTCATCTTCCTCCACATGGTCGACACGTTGCCAGCGAGCCACGTCGCCGCCGCAATCCCGGACCATCCCGGACGCAAGGAACATCTCAGAGCCTTGCCCAAGTCGTTTGGTGTCCGCCAGCTGGTCCAGAATGCAATGATTCGTGCCCACATCAAGATCCAACTCCGCTGCTACATCTCGGACTTTGCCGTCGCTGTGCCGTCGTATCTGACCTCGCCTTGAACTACAAAACCACTGATAAGAATCGCCTCGATGTCCTCCTGCATACACACCGTTTCCCTATCTCCTTATCCCTCTCTATCTCTCCACCCTACCGGAGATCCGCCACTAGTGGTCACCGATGAACTATCGTTAGAGTCCATCCCATGGCCCATCGTGTGACTAGGAAGAAGCGCCTCGTCATCTTCAAGAACCCTAGGCCAATGATAGATCAAGGGGAGCTTGGTATCATGCGAATTTCATCATTCCCTTTTATCGGAGTTCACTCGAATTCGTGTCTGAGCGCTCACCTCCGATTACGCAGGCCCTCGTCGACCACTTCATAAGTCTCAGGGTGAGCTAACACATATCTACGACTTACTATTTTATGCTAGCTTTTATTGTAGCCTTACTTCCATTGAGCACCGCCATACTTCGCCGCTGCAACCTCGTCGTTGCCGTGTCCGATGACCATACTTGGGCGGCGATGCCTCCAGATGGTTTCCAAGCTCCATTCTTCGAACGCGTGTGCTCGCAGAGCCTAGGAAGCCTCCCACCACCGGCTTCGGCGCTCACCAGCGACCTGACGTCACCGTGACGTCGAGGTTGACCTGGTCCGCCATTTGATCGGTCAGTGCCTAGGTGGCACCTGACTTAACCCTGGCCCACCAGTCAGTGACTTAGGCTAGGTTGAGCTGCCATATGAAAATATCTAGGGCATAGCTGACGTCAGCAGTGACATAGTAAATAATTTAGTTATTGTATTTTAATAACTTGAAAAAATGATTAAACCTTAAAATTTCAATAGCTTTTGTTTTATAATTCAGAAAAATATGTTTAATATATGAAAATGTTTAGAAAAATAAAATCTACAATTTAAGTTTATTATCATATATTATTGTGTTAACTATTTAAATAATTATTATTTAATAAAGATTTTATAAGTAATAATACTTTGAAAAATCATATTTTAATATTGGTAAATGATAAAATATAAATAATATACTAAAATTCTTAGAAAAATAGAAACTACAATGTAAGACTATAAACATAAATTATTATATCACTTAATTAAATGTTTATTATTTATTAAGTATTTACAAGGCAATAAATCTTATAAAAATCATATTTTAATATTTAAAATTTAGAAAAATACATGTAATATACCAAAATTGATCACAAAATAATATCTACATGTTAAAAATATAACATTCCACTTTTGAAGTAAGTAAATGTTTAATACTCTAATAACTTAAATTTAAATCTAATTTCTTAATTGATAATTCATATAAGGATAATTAAAAATTTGCTAAAATTTCTAAAATTAACCATTTGAGGTCTAGAAATAGTATAAGTCTTAATTATTGATAATATGAAGTCAAAATAGTTCAACACATTTGAAATACAATTTTATTAAATTATCCTATAAGTGTATATTCTTTCTAAAAGGATTCTTATAAAATAATAAAATCTTCAAGAATAGTATTTTTAACTAAATAAAAAGTTTAACCATTGTTTCACTCACAAATTTATAAATGTATTCAAATCCAAGAATAATTTATAAGTAGTTAAATAATATTGTTTCCTTGTTAACAAACCATAACTACTCATTTATAAGAAGATAAATAATTCTATTTAACTATAATGTTAAGAAAACCAATACTCAAATAAAAGTAATACCGCTCTTAATTAACCCTAAAGAAACATTATGAATTGAAAAAATTATAATACCATCTAATGGCCAAGATAGATAAGTCTCAAATACTAATGATGTCATTATTCAAATGGAGTAATTCTTTCTTACTTAAGAACTATAACTTGTAAGAAAACCTAAGAATGCTAACTTAAAGTTTAAATTCTTTCATTTAGTTAAGTAAATAATTTAGTTATTATATTTTAATAACTTCAGAAAATAATTAAACCTTAAAATTTTAATAACTTTTGTTTTATAATTTAGAAAAATATGTTTAATATATGAAAATGTTTAGAAAAATAAAATCTACAAATTAAGTTTTTTATCATATAATATTGTGTTAACTATTTAAATAATTATTATTTAATAAAGATTTTATAAGTAATAATACTTTGAAAATTCATATTTTAATATGGGTAAATGATAAAAATATAAATAATATACTAAAATTCTTAGAAAAATAAAAACTACAATGTAAAACTATAAACATAAATTATTATATCACTTAATTAAATGTTTATTATCTATTATGTTTTTATAAGGTAATAAATATTATAAAAATCATATTTAATATTTAAAATTATGTAAAATACATGTAATATACCAAAATTGATCACAAAAATAATATCTACATGTTAAAAATATAACATTCCACTTTTGAAGTAAGTAAATGTTTAATACTTTAATAATTTGAATTTAAATCTAATTCCTTAATTCATAATTCATATAAGGATAAATAAAATTTTGCTAAAATTAACCATTTGAGGTCTAGAAATAGTATAAGTCTTAATTATTGATAATATGAAGTCAAAATAGTTCAACACATTTGAAATAAAATTTTATTGAATTATCATACACCTATAAGTGTATATTATTTTCTAAAAGGATTCTTATAAAATTATAAAATCTTCAAGAATAATATTTTTAACTAAATGAAATGTTTTACCATTGTTTCACTAAAAAATTATAAATGGATTCAAATCCAAAGATAATTCATAAGTAGTTAAATAATATTGTTCCTTGTTTACAAACCCTAACCACTCATTTATAAGAAGATAAATAATTCTATTTAACTATAATTTTAAGAAAACCAATAATCAAATAAAAGTAATACCACCCTTAATTAACCCTAAAGGAACATTATGAATTGAACAAATTATAATACCATCTAATGACCAAGATAGATAAGTCTCGAATACTAGTGATGTAATTATTCAAATGGAGTAATTCTTTCTTACTTAAGAACTATAACTTGTAAGAAAACCTAAGAATGCTGACTTAAAGTTTAAATGCTTTCATTTAGTTAAGTAAGATTTTATTCAAAAGTTATTCTTTTAAGATACATTATAAAGCAAGACATAAGCATTTGTATGAAAGCTCTAAATGATGAACAGCTCTTATATACATAGTCTTTAGATACATTCCACACTTGAGTTTTTTATTATTGTGTGTACTTTATTATACTTACATGTTGTTTCACACACACTCACAAGCCTTAATAAGAAGCACAAGTGTGAAACTCATCCAAAAGAACAACACATTCCAAAGAAACCACTTCTAGTTTCCAAACCCTAGATCAACGCTTATTTTGGGGATTCACGTTTATCAATTGCATTACATTACTTATGGATAATAGCATCTTGCTTCTTTAAACATTAGTCCTTACCGGACCAATGATGTTTTTTTCAGATATTGGATCTTATTTTGTCTCGAAGACCGTGAGTGCAAATATTGTAATCACAAAAGGCAAGTTCACACTTGCTCATTTCCTTTGATTATTTTCTATAAAGTATTTTGCAAATCCAGTGTTGTCATCACCTGCATTTCAAAAAGGTCAGAAAACACTATTTTCATAATAATATGATTATAGGTTATTTACTAAGAGGTAATAACCTACTATGAAAGTTCTAGTGGTAAAGGAACATATTATCTAGGACTTAACAACCAATGTCGCCAGTGATTCTTGCGTCATATATTACGCGTTAACCATGAGATTTGGGATGGGACGGAGATGTAGAGGTCCCAACCTTTAATAAGGTGGAGATCCCTGTGTTTACAATGCTAGTCCCTGGACCAATAGCTAGCATCCATAGTTTAAGATGTAATATCAAGAAACAAAGGTCATAATACAACTTTATAACCAGGTATAAAATAATTCATTACATCTTACATAGCTCATTTGGCTATCTCATTACAATGCAGCAAAAATAACTATGTAGCATGGAGTCCTTCATCTTCAAAGTGCCACAGGCAATCATGTTGGTTGTAGACTTGTAATCCTATTCAACACACTTCACTAACATCAAACAAACCTGCAACATAATAAGTTACAGCCACAAGGGTCAATACATTTGAATTGTATTGGCAAGTGATACTATGGTAGAATAGTGGTATCTATCATCTATATGCATTTGGCTAAGTGGAGCTTAGGCTTGCTTTCCTCAAAATAGATTTTTCTTATCAGTTGAAAACACTAAGTTTTGTTTGGCAAAAATTACCCAAGTAACAACCAATGAATGTTGGTTAACCTTTAACCTTGTTCAACCACAAGTTTTTATCTTAGAAATTGGGATGAGGAGATCCTTGATAGCTTCCATGTCTTGATGCTCAAATTGTCCATTGCCGGGCACACGACTAAGTACTTAGATTTTACTCTATCGAGAGGTGGTGCACTTTCCCCACAAGACTCGACATGCATCGAGACAAGATCTTTCAGAAGCCTTCCCTTAGACCAAAATGGACGCGTTCCCAAACCTATCACCCCCTACCCCCAATTGTCCATCTGGCTAAGTTATTGCAACCTATATGATCCAGGCAGAGCCCATAATGCCAATTAGCTGCACTTGAAGCTTCTCAACATTTGACATCTGTAACATCCCAAAAATACTAAACTTGGATCATCAAACTCTAATCATCAAATTTAGGGTTAACAAAAACTTTTCTAAATAAAAATATGAAAGCATGCATGTGTGTATGCATCCCATTTTGAATTCTTTTGAATTGCCTTGTTTATGTGTTTCTTTGCTTTTAAAATGTTTCTTAGGTGAAATAAACATCATCTAAACAATTCCCAAACTTTTCTTAAAGACAAATAAATCAAAACAAACCAAATTAGATGAATGGTCATTTTGACCAATTTAACTCCCATGCCTACTTTGGCTGTCTCAAACTTTCAGAACTTAACAGAAACTTTTCTGGATCTTTGCACCCCTTGATTGTACTCATAACAAAGTATCAAGGCCCACTTTGTGATCATCCAGAAACTTTCAAATGCATAGTTTAAATGACAATTCAAAATTGAATCTTTATCATATAAGAAGATCCCACTTTTTCAAAAACCACTCAAACAAGCTCAACTTTCAAAACCCAAGTATCTGCAGACTCACCAGCACCAACCTAGCACACCCACCAAAAATCTTTTCAAAATTCAAAACTTGAATTCTTGCGGCCATTTCATCAAACACATTGCAGACACAAATCATCAAAATCTTAAACACTATTGTGAGCAGTGATTGAAGCCTAACTTGTTCCCTCTCTGGTTACAACTAGGTTTTAGTAGATCATCTAGCTCAATTGCACACCCTTAGCACCACTGTAAGCTTGGCAATGCCATCAATGGTGAGCAGGCCGAATGCACACTTGTCACCCCCATGTCGACAGCAAGCTAGGAGGAGAAACAAGCCTAGCCAGCTTGTCTGGGAGCAAGCCAACATCCCACCGCCACTCCCTGTCTAGCGCTCGAACGTTACCAGCCACTGGACCACACGCACGAACCATGCCAACCTCGCCAGCAACCATGCCGAGACCACGCCCCGTGCGCCACACTCGACCGACGCCCACAGACCGCGCGCCGCCCTCGTCGCGTGCATACGTGATCACCACCATCCCAGCAACCCCGTAGACACGCTCGTTCGTCGTCGCGCGGACCATGCATGCTGTGCGCCATTAAATCTTCCGTCGGGCACGCCCAGAGCACCGTCGCATTCCGACCAAACCGCACCGCCCCACGTCTTGCCACCGTGTCGTTGAGCATCGCCAAGGAGAACCGCACCGCCCCCTACCGTCGCCCACGCTGATAGCCGTCTGTACCGTCGACCACGACAAGCTCACCTTGTGCCCCATCGGTCCCCTCGCTCCACTATAAATAGAGGCCACCCCCAGCCGAATTGATCACACCATCTCACTCCCCTCTCCTCACTGATCATTCCACACCGTTCCCGGAGCAAGGCGAGAAGCACTTCGCCGGAATTTCACTGGAGTCTGTCGCTGCTGGAGAAGAAGGGAGCCAGCGATTGGAGCCGCCCCAGGAGAAGCTGTCGGTACCAGGGGGTTCGCCGTCGTCGACTTCGTCGTTCGCCTGCCTCGCCGACCCTCGCCTGAACCCCAGTGAGCCCCCAACGACCCCCACTGGCCGCGCTAGGTTTCTGTCTTGCCGGCGTTGCCCAACGTCGACGATGACTCTCAGTTGTTGGATTAGAACCAGATCGAACGCACCACATCGCCCCATATCGCTTCGCACCCCCTCGTCTCACTTATACGTGGGGACAGCCACTTAACCAGCCCGCGTAAGCGCTGTGCTTAGCAGGCCGGCCTAGTATCGCTTCCCGCGCAGCCCAGTTATTTGAATTTAACCTTTTCCAGTTTATTTCAAACACACTTCTGTACCCACTTTCAAAAATCAACCCAGGTCGATTCAGTGAACCAAATTGAATGAAACCAATTTTGTTAGAAATGTCTGGGAATGCTGAATCCAAGCCCGTTGGATTCAAGTCATTTGGATCTGTAGATCATCCTTGGTAAAAATAACAAGGCAGAAGCTTTTCTGCATTCAAACATTTTTCAAATTTAAACCATAATAGCTTTTGAGTTGATTCCAACTCTAAAAAATCACATTTAACCATACCTTTCAGAATTTATAAAAATATATAGGTTTACTTACATAAATAATGTTCAAGTAATAAAAGAATGCCACATAGGCATTTCTAGCCACTTTATTTAATTAAAATAAAAGGGTAAAACCTTATTAAATTGTGACACCACTTTAAATCACATTCCCATGAACTAAAATATGTGGTGATGACATGTGTAAACATGATCCCATGTTTGGTTTGGAGAATATTAAATCTTAAGTAGTTTTTCAATGAGTAGAAATTACTTTTCTAAAAATAAAAGGAATTAAACCAAACTTTAATCTTGTAATATTAGTGATGATGCTAGATCATCTATAGGACCCTTTGGTGTGATGATTGCAAGTAGTTAAGTATTGTTTGGTGATTTTGTACCTCGTATTTATTTATAGACGCTAGTACCGACCAAGGATACGAGGAGGAAGGAGGATTCTACGAAGAAGAAGCCAAGGATAACTTCAACCACTTATCTGCACAAGGCAAGCCAATACTTGCAAGCTATTAACTTAGCAAGCTTTATTAACCAAGTGGACCAATGCAAGCTAACACTTGCAAGATACCCTACTTATGCAAGCTTATACTGATACTGATGCAAGCCAATACTTGCAAGCTATTAACTTAGCAAGCTTTACTAACCAAGTGGACCAATGCAAGCTGATACTATACCTATGCAAGCTAACACTTGCAATTATGAGAGTCAAATAACCTATGCAATGCACTAAGAATGCTTGGTTAGATACATTTGATTATACCCAATCCTAGTTTTACTTGCAAGCTTATTACTTTATTTCTTTATCAAAGCTCTTACTTAGAGTTTACTGGAATAAATGGTAGATACTAGAAGGATAATTGAAGGTTGTATAAAGATCATAAAATTTGGCCTAAGCTAGATAATTTTGATGTCATCCCAAGGAATGAGATTGAACTTAGTTGAAACCCCACTAGTTTACCACCCCTCATTAGTGTTTACCCCCACTTGTAGATGCTAGTGCTAAGCATAAAACTTGATCAACATTAGATGGGAATACTTGGTGAAAATGGTTATGAAAACCTTAGAATGATGGATCATTCTACTGAGATGTTTTGACATGTGTTTCTGAACACCTGATGATTTCGGTGATGAAAATGTTGAGGCAGGAGCCTTAGCCCTTTATAAAACTGATGGTTATCTGGATGCGATACCATTCCAATTTTATCGTACAACCACAATACCCGAAGATTGGGTAGGGCTTGACTGGAAACTTATATACCTTAGTATTGGTTCTCTCACGGCCAGGGTCTGAGCTGAGGCTACCTTGTGAAGATTGTCCACCTATGCAGTACCCAAGATGACAGTTGGTCATGGTTGGGAGGCCAAACTCACAGGAGAGGTGCTTATACTAGGGCGTGTAATTGAAAGGTTAGGATTGATTATCCGCATACTGAGTATGGTGAATTCAGGATTTGTTCCTGACGGATGTATCGAATGTTGTGGTGAAAGTGTACAATCTCTATAGAGTGTCAAACTATTCGAATAGCCGCGTCCGCGGTTATGGACAGTTGGAGTGGCCATACTGTTCCCCCGTCAGACTTTTTTTAAAATGACTTGTGAAATGAATGGAGACTTTGAGTTGACCACAACAGAGTTGTGGCATGAGATACAAGTTCCCACTTAGGTGTTATAAAACTCTAATTAGCATTCGTTGCTTCCAAACTTAGTAGAGATAAATCTGGCTTTTGCAAAACAACCCTAGAGCCTAGTGTCCTATTATCAAAAACCCCTTTCACTTGTCAGTATTAGTTTGCGAGTACTTAAAGAGTACTCATGGCTTTGTCCCTGGCTATTCCCGTGGCAAGACTATGAAGAGGAGTACCTGGAGGATGGACCCCAGGAAGGTTACGACAACTAGGATCATCTCCCATCGTCAGCATTGCCTGTGACCCCGAAGATGGAGCTTCGCCTATGCTACCGTTATTATTACGTATTCCGCTGCTTGATGTTGTATTAAGAACTGGATCATGAGATCCCTATTTGTGTAAGAACTTATGTACGGTTTGTAATGGATGATGTACTATGGTATCCAATTCTGTTATGTCTCGCAAAAATGGTAATCCTGGGATTGTGATGTATGGCATAACAGGCATCTAGGATTAAAAATCCGGGTGTTGACAAGTTGGTATCAGAGCCATCCTGACCATAGGATACCCTAGTTAGACTGGACGTTTGAATCAAAAACTTAGTTTCAAAACCAAAGAAAACAAATATTTACAAAAACTTATTCTCATTCTTATCCCTTTGATTCTTTCATGAAAATTCATGTTCCTCAAAAACTCTTGCAAAATGCATAAAATTTTGACACACTTGACCACTCTACTAACTTACTCATCCTATATTCTTATAGATGGACGTTAAGTACAGCAAGTTTTATCAGTTGGGGAATGGAGGAGACCTTATCTTTGAGAAGGATTTGGACCAGCTTTCGGAACTTCTGGAGCATCCGCACCCCGAGTTCTTCGGAGCTCAGCTCAATGATCAAGGAGGAGAAGATCTGCAGTGGCTAATTGTTGCAAGTCTCCGAGGAAAGATTAAACCTCCCACTGCTGAGGGAATTCAGTTTACCTTAAGAGAGAACAACTGGCTCGACGGACTTGCCAGGGCCATGCAGGAAGCTCTTTACCGTCTGTGTGGGCAGAGCATCAACCAGATCAAGGGTACTCGCTTTGAGTATTGCCCAAGGCGTGATGCTAATGGACAACCACTGGAAGCCCCATACCACCCTGAGCTGAAGACCCAAGTGGACCACCTTAGCTTCATGATGTACGATCGTCAACAGGAGTTGGATAACTGTCGTGACTACTCCAACCACAAGTCTACCATCATCAAAACGAAGGACCAAACCATCGCCATGCTAGCAAAGGATCGCAAGTCTCGCTGCCGTCAGCTCAACAAGAAGGAGCGCATTATTTCCCGTCTTTGTCACCGTATCTCATCTTTGGAGGAGACCATCCACGAGAGACATGTAGTTGGAGGAAAGGGAGAATGCCGGAGAGAATCTTCGTGGAGACCCCTACTCCTATCTCAGCGATGACGATGATTTTCTAGAGGATCGGGCTATGGATTTCTTCACCGATGAGGATGATTTCGCCTTCATCGATGATGATGATGAGGATGATGAAGCCACAGATTCCGAGGAGTAGTACCACTTGAGCACTAGCATAGTGAGTAGTATTCGGTCCCACTGTATCGTAGTTTTCAGAATGGTTCTTAAAACCATCTGTTTTTCTTTGTTGTGGTGTGTGTTGTATTGTGTGCTATGAATGAATGAAAAAGCAAGTTGCTAGAAAAATCTGAGTCAAACTTTAAAAACTTTTCAAAGACCAAAACCTTAGAAATTTCCCTCTTTTCTCACAATCTATCTCAATCTTCAGATGCCACGTGGAGGAAGTGGTTCATCCCCGGACCCGATGTTGCAGATTGTGCAAATGTTGACTTCTGACCGCGAAGCTGAAAGAGCGGAACATCAAGCCAACCAAGCCACCCTGCAGTAGATAGCCCAGCTAGCCCACAACAACCAAGGCCACAGAAACCAGGACAACCATGGATCTAGGCTCAAGAATTTCCAGAATACCAACCCACTTGTTTTCACTAAGTCAGAAGAACCCCTAGACGCCGATGATTGGCTGCAAACCATGGAAAATAACCTAGAAGTCGCCAGAGTGGAAGACAACGAGAAAGTTCTGTTTGCCACCCACTATCTAGCCGGAGATGCCAGAGCATGGTGGAACAGTGTTCGCGCAATGACCGGAGGCCAGATGATGACCTGGGAGGAATTCAAGGTCAAGTTTAGCAGAACCCATGTGCCACCAGGTTTGATCAAGAGAATGAGATACGAGTTCAGAGAGCTGAAGCAAGGAAGGATGACCGTAGTGGAATACCGTGACAAATTCTTGTCATTATCTAGGTATGTCCCGGATGAGATTGACACCGAAGCCAAGAAGAAAGAAAGATTCCTGAATGGTCTGCACGATGAGATGCAGGCAGTGTTATTCAATATCCCCTTTGCTGATATTGAAGCCCTTGTCGACTGTGCTATCCAGATGGAAGGAAAGATCAACCAAGCCAATGAGAACCGCAAGCGTCGCATGATGCATTAGCCAGGAACCCATCAGACCCCAAAGTATCGCCCTAACCCATCTCCAGGATTTGCCCCAAGAACCAATAGACCCCCTATGAACCGTCCAACCTACCCCAACCGTGGAAACCCTAGGCCCGGAGGAAATTACAACAACCCCAGCAACGCTAGCAATTTCAACCGTGCCCCACCCAAGTTCAACAACAACAATGCTACTACCAACACAAACACTGCCCCGAGGACTGGAAGCAATGCTATCCCTGTAGAAGCAAAGGACAAGTCGCAAGTGACTTGTTATGACTGTGGAAATAAAGGTCATTACTCCAACGAGTGCCCCAACAAGAAGAGTGCCGCAGCCCCCAATACCAATGCCCCAGCTCAGCAGCAGCGTCGTGTTCAGCCCGGAAGAAGGTTTGCCCCAGGGAATTCGCTCAACCGCAATGGCCGTCTTTTTCTCATGCATGCTGAAGAAGCTCAGGAAGCGCCAGACGTCGTGTTGGGTATGTTTTCTGTTAATTCAGTACTTCCACGAGTGTTGTTTGATTCTGGTGCATCACACTCATTTGTCACCGAAGAATTTTCATGCACTAGTAAAATTCAACCAACCAAACTGAAGCATGTTATGATTGTTCAAATTCCCGGATCAACCACCAAGGCTAGGAAAATTTACAAAGCCGTCCCTATCCGAATCCATGGCATAGATTTTTATGCTAATCTGATAGTACTCGGAACTAAAGGTTTGGAAGTAGTACTAGGAATGGATTGGATGTCCAAACATAAAGGATTGATTTACTTTGCCAAGAAAGACATAACCATGACCAGTACAGCCGGAATAGCCGTCGAGCATATATCTAAAACCTTACCTCGCCAATTCAAGTGTAACAAGAGTATAGCCCAACCTACCATTTACCAAGTCCGGATAGTCTGTGAATACCCCGATGTATTTCCAGATGTTTTGCCCGGTATGCCCCCATATCGGGATATCGAGTTTATCATTGAACTAATCCCCGGAACTGGACCCATAGCCCAGAGACCCTATAGTATGAACCCATCGGAACTAGCAGAACTGAAGAAGCAACTGGATTCCATGCTGGAAATTGGATTGATTCAACCAAGTGCGTCACCTTGGAGATCACCTGTTTTGTTTGTGGACAAGAAGGATGGAGGTAACCGTCTGTGTACGGATTATCGGAAGTTGAATGATGTCACTATCAAGAACAAGTACCCCTTGCCCAAGATAGAAGACTTGTTTGATCAGTTGACCGGTGCCCAAGTGTTTTATAAGATTGATCTTAGGACTGGGTATCATCAACTCAAAATTCGTGCAGAGGATATCCCAAAGACTGCCTTTACCACCAGATATGGATTGTATGAGTATACAGTCATGTCTTTTGGATTAACCAATGCCCCCGCTTATTTCATGAATCTCATGAATAAGATTTTTATGGACTTCCTGGATAAGTTTGTCGTTGTTTTCATCGATGACATTCTGATTTATTCCAAATCAGAAGAAGAACATGAGCTAGACCTAAGGACCATTCTTGGAACCCGTAGAGAGCATTGGCTATATGAAAAGTTTAGCAAATGTGAATTCTGGTTACACGAGGTAGGATTCCTCGGTCACATTGTATCAGCTGGAGGAATTTCCGTTGACCCTGCCAAAGTGAACGATGTCGAAGATTGGCAATCCCCGACCACTCAAACCCAAGTTTGTGCATTTCTCGGATTGGCGGGATATTACCGCAAATTCAAAGAAGGATTCTCGAGTATCGCCAGACCCATGACCTAATTGCTGAAGAAGGACAAGAAGTTTGAATGGACCGACAAATGTGAAGCGAGTTTTCAAGAACTCAAGAGGAGATTGATTTCAGCCCCAATCTTGATCATGCCGGATATCACGAAGCCCTTCGATGTGGATTGTGATGCATCTAAGATCGGTCTCGGATGTGTACTAATGCAAGAAGGCAAAGTTATATCTTATCTATCTCGACAACTGAAGCAACATGAGCAAAATTACCCAACCCATGACCTTGAAATCGCAGCCGTAGTTCTAGCCCTGAAGACATGGAGGCATTACCTGATGGGAAACCATTGTGAGATCTATACGGATCACAAGAGCCTGAAGTATATATTCACTCAGAAGGAGCTGAATATGAGACAGAGAAGATGGATTGAGCTAATCAAGGATTACGATCTGGACATTCACTATCACCCTGGTAAAGCCAATGTGGTAGCCGATGCCCTTAGCAGATTGTCGTGCCGCTTGAACTCCATGATTTTGAAGGAGCAACCAAGCCTGCACAAAGAGATGGAAGATCTTCGAATGGAATTAGTAAGTGAAGGATTTTTGGCTAGCATAGAACTCCAGCCCACTTTGATCGGTCAGATTAAAGAGGCGCAGAAGGGAAATGCTAGTATCGACGGAATCAAGCGTCGTATCGGTACAGGCAAAGTACCTGGATTCACCGAAGACGAAGAAGGAGTTCTGTGGTACAAAGGACGCCTTTGTGTACCAGCAGATTCTGAGCTGAAAGAAGTGATTCTGAAGGAGGCTCATGATACTCTTTATTCTATCCATCTCGGAGGAACTAAGATGTATCAAGATTTAAAAGAGCATTTTTTGTGGCATAAGATGAAGAGAGAAATCGGAAGCTATATCGCCAAGTGTGATATTTGTCAGCGAGTCAAGGCAGGACATCAAAGACCTGCTGGATTGTTGCAACCCTTGCAGATTCCGGAATGGAAATGGGATTCCGTTGGAATGGAATTTATCACTGGACTGCCTACTTCTAGTAGGGGAAATGAATCTATCTGGGTCATAGTGGACATATTGTCCAAAGTTGCCCATTTCTTGCCCGTCAAGACCACATATCAGAGTTCGAAGCTAGCGGAGTTGTACATCGCTAGGATAGTTAGTTTGCACGACATCCCCAAGAACATTGTATCTGATCGAGGAACTCAGTTTACCTCGAGATTCTGGAAGAAAGTCCAAGAAGGATTGGGAACCTGACTAGATTTCAGCACCGCGTATCACCCTCAGACCGATGGACAAATGGAGCGAGTAAATCAAATACTCGAAGATATGCTGAGAGCATGTGTGTTAGAATATGGATCCAAGTGGGAAGACTGTCTGCCGTTTGCAGAATTCTCATACAATAACAGTTATCAAGCCAGTCTGCAAATGGCCCCCTTTGAATTCATGTACGGAAGGAAGTGTCGCACCCCTTTGAACTGGTCGGAAGTAGGAGAGAGTCAAATTTTCGGACCCGACATCCTACGAGAAGCAGAAGAGAAGGTTCACAAGATTCGTGAGCACCTCAAGACCGCCCAGTCCAGACAGAAGAGTTAAGCCGACAAGAGACGTAGAGACCTCGCCTTCAACATAGGAGATTTTGTGTATTTGAAAGTGTCACCATTGAAGGGAATGCAACGTTTCCAACTCAAAGGAAAGTTAAGTCCCAGATATATCGGACCTTTCAAGATTCTGAACCGTCGAGGAGAAGTGTCGTATCAATTGGAACTACCCGAAGAGATGTCATCTGTGAACAATGTGTTCCATATCTCATTACTTCACAAGTGTCTCGAAGTCCCCGAGAAGACCGAAGTGTTCAAAAATATCGATCACCAGACCATAGAGATCAACGATGACCTGACCTATCCCGAAGTACCCATCCGTATTTTGGAAGAAGCTTTCCGAACTACCCGCACCCGAAGCATCAAGTTTCTCAAGATTCATTGGAGCAACCACACAGAAGAGGAAGCTACCTGGGAGCGCGAAGATCACATCAGGACAGAGTTTCCCGATCTCTTCAAATCCTAGGTAATCTTTTTCGTCTTTTTTCAAATCTCGGGACGAGATTTTGTTAAAGGGGGAAAGGTTTGTAAAATCCCAAAAATACTAAACTTGGATCATCAAACTCTAATCATCAAATTTAGGGTTAACAAAAACTTTTCTAAATAAAAATATGAAAGCATGCATGTGTGTATGCATCCCATTTTGAATTCTTTTGAATTGCCTTGTTTATGTGTTTCTTTGCTTGTAAAATGTTTCTTAGGTGAAATAAACATCATCTAAACAATTCCAAAACTTTTCTTAAAGACAAATAAATCAAAACAAACCAAATTAGATGAATGGTCATTTTGACCAATTTAACTCCCATGCCTACTTTGGCTGTCTCAAACTTTCAGAACTTAACAGAAACTTTTCTGGATCTTTGCACACCTTGATTGTACTCATAACAAAGTATCAAGGCCCACTTTGTGATCATCCAGAAACTTTCAAATGCATAGTTTAAATGACAATTCAAAATTGAATCTTTATCATATGAGAAGATCCCACTTTTTCAAAAACCACTCAAACAAGCTCAACTTTCAAAACCCAAGCATCTGCAGACTCACCAGCACCAAGCTAGCACACCCACCAAAAATCTTTTCAAAATTCAAAACTTGAATCTTGCGGCCATTTCATCAAAAACATTGCAGACACAAATCATCAAAAACTTAAACACTATTGTGAGTAGTGATTGAAGCCTAACTTGTTCCCTCTCTGGTTACAACTAGGTTTTAGTAGATCATCTAGCTCAATTGCACACCCTTAGCACCACTGTAAGCTTAGCAATGCCATCAATGGTGAGCAGGACGAATGCACACTTGTCACCCCCATGTCGACAGCAAGCTAGGAGGAGAAACAAGCCTAGCCAGCATGTCTGGGAGCAAGCCAACATCCCACCGCCACTCCCTGTCCAGCGCTCGAACGTTACCAGCCACTGGACCACACGCACGAATCATGCCAACCTCGCCAGCAACCATGCCGAGAGCACACCCCGTGCGCCACGCTCGACCGACGCCCACAGACCGCGTGTCGCCCTCGCCGCGTGCATACGTGATCACCACCATCCCAGCAACCCCGCAGACACGCTCGTTCGCCGCCGCGCGGACCACGCGCGCTGTGCGCCATTAAATCTTCTGTCGGGCACGCGCAGAGCACCGTCGCGTTCCGACCAAACCGCATCGCCCCATGTATCGCCACCGTGTCGTTGAGCATCGCCAGGGAGCACCGCACCGCCCCCTACCGTCGCCCACGCTGATAGCTGTCTGTACCGTCGACCACGACGAGCTCACCTTGCGCCCCGTCGGTCCCTTCGCTCCACTCTAAATAGAGGCCACCCCCAGCCGAATTGAGAACACCATCTCACTCCCCTCTCCTGATCATTCCACACCGTTCCCGGAGCAAGGCGAGCAGCACTTCGCCAGAATTTCATCAGAGTCTGCCGCTATTGGAGAAGAAGGGAGCTAGCGATTGGAGCCGCCCCAGGAGAAGCTGTCGGTACCAGGAGGTTCGCCGTCGTCGACTTCGTCGTTCGCCCGCCTCGCCGACCCTCGCCTTAACCCCGGTGAGACCCCAATGACCCCCACTGGCCGTGCTAGGTTTCTGTCTCGCCGGCGTTGCCCAACGTCGACGATGACTCTCAGCCGTTGGATTAGAATCAGATCGAACGCAACACATCGCCCCATACCGCTTCGCACCCCCTCGTCTCACTGACACGTGGGGACAGCCACTTAACCAGCCCGCGTAAGCGCTGTTCTTAGCAGGCCGGCCCAGTATCGCTTCCTGCGCAGCCTAGTTATTTGAATTTAGCCTTTTCCAATTTATTTCAAACACACTTCTATACCCACTTTCAAAAATCAACCCAGGTCGATTCAGTGAACCAAATTTAATGTAACCAATTTTGTTAGAAAGGTCTGGGAATGCTGAATCCAAGCCCGTTGGATTCAACTCATTTGGATCTGTAGATCATCCTTGGTAAAAATAACAAGGCAGAAGCTTTTCTGCATTCAAACATTTTTCAAATTTAAACCATAATAGCTTTTGAGTTGATTCCGACTCTCAAAAATCACATTTAACCATACCTTTCAGAATATATAAAAATATATAGGTTTACTTACAGAAATAATGTTCAAGTAATAAAAGAATGCCACATAGGCATTTCTAGCCACTTTATTTAATTAAAATAAAAGGGTAAAACCTTATTAAATTGTGACACCACTTTAAATCACATTCCCATGGACTAAAATATGTGGTGATGACATGTGTCAACATGATCCCATGTTTGGTTTGGAGAATATTAAATCTTAAGTAGTTTTTCAATGAGTAGAAATTACTTTTCTAAAAATAAAAGGAATTAAACCAAACTTTAATCTTGTAATATTAGTGATGATGCTAGATCATCTATAGGACCCTTTGGTGTGATGATTGCAAGTAGTTAAGTATTGTTTCGTGATTTTGTACCTCGTATTTATTTATAGACGCTACTACCGACCAAGGATACGAGGAGGAAGGAGGATTCTACGAAGAAGAAGCCGAGGAGAACTTCAACCACTGCTCTGCACAAGGCAAGCCAATACTTGCAAGCTATTAACTTAGCAAACTTTATTAACCAAGTGGACCAATGCAAGCTAACACTTGCAAGATACCCTACTTATGCAAGCTTATACTGATACTGATGCAAGCCAATACTTGCAAGCTATTAACTTAGCAAGATTTACTAACCAAGTGGACCAATGCAAGCTGATACTATACCTATGCAAGCTAACACTTGCAATTATGAGAGTCAAATAACCTATGCAATGCACTAAGCATGCATGGTTAGATACATTTGATGATACCCAATCCTAGTTTTACTTGCAAGCTTATTACTTTATTTCTTTATCAAAGCTCTTACTTAGAGTTTACTGGAATAAATGGTAGATACTAGAAGGATAATTGAAGGTTGTATAAAGAGCATAAAATTTGGCCTAAGCTAGATAATTTTGATGTCATCCCAAGGCATGAGATTGAACTTAGTTGAAACCCCACTAGTTTACCACCCCTCATTAGTGTTTACCCCCACTTGTAGATGCTAGTGCTAAGCATAAAACTTGATCAACATTAGATGGGAATACTTGGTGAAAATGGTTATGAAAACCTTAGAATGATGGATCATTCTACTGAGATGTTTTGACATGTGTTTCTGAACACCTGATGATTTCGGTGATGAAAATGTTGAGGCATGAGCCTTAGCCCTTTATAAAACTGATGGTTGTCTGGATGCGATACCATTCCAATTTTATCGTACAACCACAATACTCGAATATTGGGTAGGGCTTGACTGGAAACTTATATACCTTAGTATTGGTTCTCTCACGGCCAAGGTCTGAGCTGAGGCTACCTTGTGAAGATTGTCCACCTGTGCAGTACCCAAGATGACAGTTGGTCATGGTTGGGAGGCCAAACCCACAGGAGAGGTGCTTATACTAGGGCGTGTAATTGAAAGGTTAGGATTGATTATCCGCATACTGAGTATGGTGAATTCAGGATTTTTTCCTGACGGATGTATCGAATGTTGTGGTGAAAGTGTACAATCTCTACAGAGTGTCAAACTATTCGAATAGCCGCGTCCGCGGTTATGGACAGTTGGAGTGGCCATACTGTTCCCCCGTCAGACTTTTTTAAAAATGACTTGTGAAATGAATGGAGACTTTGACTTGACCACAACAGAGTTGTGGCATGAGATACAAGTTCCCACTTAGGTGTTATAAAACTCTAACTAGCATTCGTTGCTTCCAAACTTAGTAGAGATAAATCTGGCTTTTGCAAAATAACCCTAGAGCCTAGTGTCCTATTATCAACCCTAGATACTAGAAAGTTACCTGAAGGTTGCATAAAGAGCATAAAATTTGGCCTAAGTTAGAAACCTTGATATCATCCTAAGATATAAGGTTGTACTTATTTGAAACTCCACTAGTTTACCACCCCTCATTAGTACTACCCCCACCTGTAGATGCTAGTGCTAAGCATAAAACTTGATCAACTTTAGATGGGTTTACTTTTTGGAAAAATGGTTATGAAAACCTTGGAATGATGGATCATTCTATTGAAATGTTTTGGACATGTGTTTCCGAACACTTGATGATTTTGGTGATGAAAATGTTGAGGCATGAGCCTTAGCCTTCTATAAAACTGATGGTTGTGTGGATGCGATACCATTCCAATTTTATCGTACAACCATAATACCCGAAGATTGGGTAGGGCTTGACTGGAAACTTATATACCTTAGTATTAGTTCCCTCACGGCCAAGGTCTGAGCTGAGGCTACCTTGTGAAGATTGTCCACCTGTGCAATACCCAAGATGACAGTTAGTCATGGTTGGGAGGCCAAACTCACAGGAGAGGTGCTTATACTAGGGCGTGTAATAGAAAGGTTAGGATTGATTATCTGCATACAGAGTATGGTGAATTCAGGATTTGTTCCTAACGGATGTATCGAATGTTGTGGTGAAAGTGTACAATCTCTGCAGAGTGTCAAACTATTCGAATAACCGCGTCCGCGGTTATGGACAGTTGGAGTGGCCATACTGTTCCCCTGTCAGACTTTTCAAAATGACTTGTGAAATGAATTGAGACTTTGACTTGACCACAACGGAGTTGTGACATGAGTTACAAGATCCCACTTAGGAGTTATAAAATTGTTACTAGCTTTGGAACTTAGTAGAGATAAATCTGGCTTTTGCAAAACAACCCTAGAGCCTAGTGTCCTATTATCCAAAAAAACCCTTTACCTGTTAGTATTAGTTTGCGAGTACTTAAAGAGTACTCATGGCTTTGTCCCTGGCTATTCCCGTGGCCAGACTATGAAGAGGAGTACCTGGAGGATGGACCCTAGGAAGGTTACGACAACTACGATCATCTCCCATCGTCAGCATTGCTTGTGACCCCGAAGATGGAGCTTCGCCTACGCTACCGTTATTATTAGGTATTCCGCTGCTTGATGTTGTATTAAGAACTGGATCATGAGATCCCTATTTGTGTAAGAACTTATGTACGGTTTGTAGTGGATGATGTACTATGGTATCCAATTCTGTTATGTCTCACAAAAATGGTAATCCTGGGATTGCGATGTGTGGCATAAAAGGCATCTACGATTAAAAATCCGGGTGTTGACAACATCTCAAATCTCTTTGTTCCTGGGTGGCTTTCCACAAGTGAGATACACTAGGGTAGGCCATAAATATGGGGCCCTGTGTAACCACTCAACATAACCCATTCACAACCATTCCACCCAGGTGATTCATTCACATAGTTGTTTTATTAATCAAAACACAAGTCATAGACTTAGAAATATTTCATAGCATGAGTATAATCCACCCTTGTTTTCTACTAGCTAGGCTAAGCATGATAGTAGTAGGAATCTTAATTTAGAGAAAATTCTACTAAGGCATCATCTACTAGGATTTCCCATGGCATAGCATACTTAGTAAAATTTCCATGCAAGTCCTACTTAGAAATATCACTAATCCATAGTGAAAATAATGGGACAAAAGTATGAAGCACCACTTGACTTTTTGGTAGAGAATATAAGTTCACTCCTTGATATTGCAATAGTCACACTCTTCTTTTTTCACTACAATTCAATCAAGGCACAAATTCAATCTAGCATTCAAACAATTCATCACATACCATAAAGAAAACAAAACAATGCATGCAAGCATGCAAAAGATTGTTTTATTTGCAAAAGTGATTTATAATAGGTTACAAACATTTTAAAACACCTATTGGTCATTTATAAAAGTGGCAAAACCATTTGATATTGACTTAGTGAAAATGGCCACTTTAAATCATTTTGTTTTGCTAGAAATGTTTTAAATCAAAGTAATAATTTCTAGTGTTTGCCAAATATATTTTTAAACACAAATGTTATTGTTTAAGGTCAAGTGTTTAATATTAAGCCATTTGCAAAAGGTTTCATCTAAAAACCATTTTTAAATCAAAGCAATATTTTATTTTTTTGGAAATGCCTTTAAACAAAGTAATAATTTTTCTAGGGTTCATAAAATATATTTTAAATCCCAAAACTTGGTGTTTAGGGTCAGAGAGTTTCAATCAAATCATTTTCCAAAGGTTTTTCTCAAAAAGCATTTTTAAACCATAATCAACATTTTTATTTAACTAAAAATGCTTTTATTCAAAGATTTATTCCTAAGTTTCACAAAATATATTTTTAAATCCAAAGGTTGGTTTCTATGGTCAGTAGGTTCAAGACAATCCATTTACAAAAGATTTTACCCCTAAATCATTTTTAGAATAAATTTTATACAAAAAATATGCCTAAACATGTTTCTGCAAAAACAACTAATTTTCCAGAAAAAAAGCACTAAACAAATGGCGTGGTTGCAAAGTATTCTTTTTGATGATTCCATTGATATAA
Organism: Avena sativa; assembly: GCA_916181665.1. Classification (NCBI taxonomy): domain Eukaryota; kingdom Viridiplantae; phylum Streptophyta; class Magnoliopsida; order Poales; family Poaceae; genus Avena; species Avena sativa. Next base: position 59,425,758 of record OV702297.1, on the reverse strand, counting down.
AGTTTGCAAAATTTGGACGTGTGGATCAAAAGTTATGAATTTTTCAAATCTAACCATCTAATAGACAAGTTTCTGTTTTTAAATTAAAACACTGGCCACGTGGAGCAATCCTATTGGACGGTACCGCTTCGGTTGGATCGACTAACACAGAGCGTTGGATCTAAATAAAATCGTGCGGCACAGATGATCTCATACCTCTTCGTTAAGTGAATCTATCGCATCCATCAGATCTAAATCGAACGGCTCAAACGGTGGCGACCACAGATGGGTGGCGCTGTGACGGTGGCGAGCGGCGGAGCTCTCTAGCGGTGGCGTACCGACGACTCTAGGAAGCGAGAGGAGGAGTGGGATGGCTCACCAGATTCACAGTGACGAGAGGATGCTCAATGTTGCTGTTGTTGTCGAAGGGGCGCTCGAGGACGACAGGGATTTCTCGCCGGAGTTGTTCACTGGCTCGGGCGCGCACGGCCGTGGTCGAAGGCGAACCTACAGGGAGCGCTAGTACATGAAACAGGCGGCATTAGGTGCACACGGGAGAGGCTAATACACGTGTGTGAAAGAGAGGGAGAGGGGAGGTCAGGTTTTACCAGGGGGCGTCGCCGGAGAAGTGGCAGACGGTGGCGACGTTCTATCGTCGAGGTTGCCGATGTTAGGGGCATGCGCGGCCGAGTGGGTGGTACTGGGAGGTGCGCAAGAGGATGGCGAGTAGGCTTGTGGAGGCCAGGGAGAAAGGGGAGGCGAGGTCTGGCCGGAATTTGCTCTGAAGGTCACCGGAGACAGAGATGGTTTAAGGTGCAATTGCAGCAGCCTGGTGGCCGAGAGGTGTTGGCAACCGAGGGGAAAGTAAGAGGAGAGACATGCGATTAAGTAGGGCATGATTGCTGGTGTTTCAATCGCGGCATTAAGACGAATTGAAGAGAGAAATCCACGGCAGAAACGGGAGAGAGGGGGAAGAATGAGTCGCGGGGTGAGGAAGACGGTGACGGGGTAGTGGGGTCTGGTGTCAGTGAGAGAGAGAGAGTTATGCGGTGGGGTCGTCTCGTCAACGGCTGAGTGGGTTCAGACGCGAGTGAAAGAAAACATTTTGGGGGAGGAGAGAGGTGGGCTTCGCTGGGCTGGACTAGGCCTGGTTCTGGGCTGGGGTTTGTTTTCTATTTTTTTCCTGTTTCTTTTTCTGTTTCTTTTATTCTATTTTGAATTTATTCAATTGATTCAAATACTTGTTTGAATTCAAACTTTTCCCAAACTTTCAGTCAGTTTCTATACTGTTTAAACATGTATTTTAAAGACTATTTTTGGAATAATTCTTTTATTCATTTATGGTTTATTATTTATTTATAATAGGCACTTGCCTTTATTCAAATAAGATTTTAATTATAATTTCAAACTCTTATTTGAATTCTAATTTTTACCAAACCTTTTTCAGTAGGTTTTATTTATTTGTTAGTGTAAATAATTCACTTTGAATTATTATTTAAAATATTCTATTATGATTTAATGCTCATTTAAATTAGGCATTAGTATTTATTTAAATGAAATCAAATATGGTGTTAAACCCTTATAAATTTTATTCAAACAATTATTTTATTCTTTTTAAGTTAATTAAATAACTTTTTAATCCACTTTGGCAATTCCAATTTATTATTTTCTCATGATTTAATTAATAATTTACTTTAGGGGATTTTTTCCCTATTTAAATATAATTTAGAATATGGTTTTATCGATATAATTTTATTGGAATAATATTTATACCTTTATTTTATTTGGATTATCTTTATTTCATTTGCTTATGGATTTGATTCAAGATTTAAATTGTCTTCTAAATAATTTTATTTAGGCAATTTATCTTTATTTAAATAAAATTGAATATTGTTAAATTCTTATGATTTTATTTAAATAATCTTTTACTCCTTTTATTATTCAATAACCTTTCATTTGTTAAGGATTTGGCCAAGATTTAATTTGGCTTTTAAATATTCCTTATTTATTTATTTTCTTCCTTTGCCTTATAAAATCCATATCTTTTTATTTATAGATCCAAAATTGGTAATTCCAATTTGTATAATTTTATTTAATATTTGTTTATCTTTTTATATCCCTTTAGGATTATTTTGCTCACAATTTGGTATGGATTTTAGATAGGATCTTTATTAGCTTTGGAAATTATTTCCTTTTGCCATATTAAACCCATAAGTTTTTATCTATGGCTCCAAATTAAATGAAACCAGTTTCTATGGTTTTATAATATTTTTGTTTATTATTTTTGATCATTTAGAAATGTTTGTTTCTGAATTTTTATGTGGATAAAATCCATAGTATTAGAGATATCTTGGAGATGATTTTCTTCCATTAGGGTTTTAGAGTTTTGGTTTATTTTCCCAAGTTTAAATTTCAAGATACATTCATTGATGAATGCATTTCACTTGATTGAAATTTGTTGGATTCCTTTTTATTCAAGTTTTATTCAGGAAGGGTTTTGATGTTTCCAATTTGAAACAAAAAGTTTCTTTTCACCCTAAATTTCAACAATTATTTATTTTGTTTATTTATTTTTCACATTTCAAAATTTGGAAAATTTTGGGATGTGACAGGAGAAGTCAGCTGGATAAGATATAGCCGTTAATCTGGTGTTAATGGGACACAGATTTCTAGTGTTAATGGTTGTTGTGTGTATGAAACTAAGATATAGCCGTTTTATACGGGGAAAAGTCTACCTTGAGTCTAGGCATACAACAATTGCGCTGTATGCGGGGTCGCGGAGAAGGACAGTGATTGGCTTGGATCTTAGACTGGGCCCCATACCAAGAAAGTGTGGACAAGCTCATTACTTGGTTGTGCAACAAGGCTAAGATCTCTCATCAGTAAAGCAACGCACCTCTGTAGAGTGTAAGAACTGCAACTTGTTACTCCCTATTCCGGGAAGGAGCTATGAACACGGCATGAAAGGAACTCCATAAAAGTTCTGGTAAACCTGTGAAGGCTGAGGGACATAGCTTTTCAGAATAAAAGCAACATTTGAAGAAATGTTTATGAAAACCTGCATTGCCTACGACCTATGGTTTGTGGATGTAGATATAGTGCATCAAACACTCCTTTTTAGTGAACTTGCTGAGTACACTCATACTCAATGTATCTTCTTAACCCTTGCTAGATTATGAAGCCAAAACAGATGACGTCTACATCAACTTATGCTCAAGGTAATCATAATCAACAGCTCAAGTTCTTCAATGAAGTCAACATATACATCAACTAAAGTAAAGACGAAGTTGCTGATTAGATAGGAGTATAATCTCTAGCCATAGAACCTACTACTATAGGGTATTGCAATAGCAGCAATGAAAGCCCAATAGTCAGATATTAGTCTATTAGCATGATAAGTTTAGAATTGTTATTTTTAATCTTCTTTGTAACAAGTTTCTTTCTCTCTCTCTCTAACCTAGAGTGTTCTCTGGATCTTTTGTAAAAAGTTGAGTTGTAACTTATAGTCATGTCTTCGACCTGTTGTGTCTTTGTTGTACCACTCTAAGGGATGTAATACTAGTGAACGGTGTTTCATTGGTGTTATGTCGATGACTATAGTGTACTAAATCATGCAGTATGCTGGGTCACCGCAACTAGCGATGTGGCACGATGACGCAAGGTGTTGTCTTGAACCCACCACCACAGAGAGGAAAGGAGAAACATCGACCTCACCATCATGGGAAAGGGGCATCGGCCACCACTGGCATCAGCACCAGCCAGCATGGGCTCGAAGGGGGTGTCCTCCCATGCTGGCAGACCACTAGAGATGCAACGCACATGCAACAACATCAGAGAAAGCTCCTGGCACCACCGCCACGTGCTTGGAGCTAAGGCCCGCAAGGCCCTCATGGGCCTGTTGTTGTTAACATACCTCAGGACGAAGAACCGCGCCATGGGAGAGACCCTGCCTCCGTGTCAACGGCACGAGCTTCGCCCGCCTGTGTCCTTCGATTGAGGCGAGGAGGAATAGTGGAAGTATGATGGTTGGAAGTGGTGGAACCATAGTTTCCCCGTGTCACCTCAAGGAGGGACGTAGGGGGTAATACTATTTCTATATGTGGACACGAGTGGTCTAGACCTAATGGGTTTTAGGAGTGTTATAGTTGGAGATTGTCTAGGTCACCACCTTGTATTCATGTGGGTCACACCCTTAGACTGGTATCGAGGGGTGTCCGTGGAGTCAATTGTTCAAACCCGATACTTAACGGATACACATCCGAGAATATTAGAAAACATCTTTCAATCCCATGTCCATTGGATTGAATATATTGTGGATAGTGATGTCATCCTTAAGGCGATTTTCCAAACATTGCTGCCGAACGAAAGGAATGTGTGTTCCCTGTGAAGCACCATCTCCTAGCCTAGAGGTTTTTTGCTAACCTTAACTTTGACAATTCTCTTGCTGATTTGTTTAATGATTGTATTGCTGGCAATGTTCTTTGTGAAATCCAGAGGCAGGGGGACCGCTTCACATGGACAAATAACCAGTTGCGCCCAACCAGAAGTGTGCTGGACCATGTCTTGGTTTCCCTAGAGTGGGAGCAAAAATTTCCCTTGTGCCCACTTTTGGCTGATCTAAGGCTAGGATCAGATCACTTGCCGCTATTTTTTTCTTCTAGGGAAGGATCCATTCCTCAAAGAAGATTCTGTTATGAGAAATAGTGGTTGTTGTTTCTAGAATTTAATGGCTTGGTGACTAAGTGTTGGATGTAAGTGCTCAAGAACCCTCCCAAAACCTATGGCCCTATATGCGATCAAATTGACATGTGGCAACACTGTGTCTGGGCCCTGATCTTATCTCTGTGGATGGGGAGATAACCTTGACTATGAGCTGAGACAGAGAAAAGCTTGCCTCTCTGCGGCTATCTCTGCGCTGGACCATTTCAGCGGATCTCCAAGGCATCTCAGAACTAGAGTGGATTTCGCGCTATGCTATGGAAAATGAGATGTTGTTCATTCTAAAATGTGAAGAGATGTACTGGCAGCAGCGGGATCGAATCCAATGGGTCCTGGAAGGTGATACTAACACGACCTTCTTTCACGCCAGGGCTAACGATAAACATAGAAGATGTGTCATTTGCTCCCTCAAAAATGGGTATGATCTTATTTCGGATCCAATCATCATTAAGCAACATATTTATGCGTTCTACAGAGAACTCCTGGTATCCAATGAGAGAGGAGGGGCCTCTACACCTACTGATATTTTACAACACTCTCAGATCTCTACGGGTAACAACACCAACCTGACCGCCCCTTTCTCCCTTACTGAGCTTGAGACTGCGGTTATGGATACGAAGTTTGACACTGCCCCAAGCCCTGATGGTCTCCCTGTCTTTTTCTACAAGCACTTCTAGCCTCTTCTTAAGCACTAGATGTTCCTGCTCCTAGATTCGTTTGCTGGAGGTCTCCTCAGCTTGAAGAGGTTAAACCTCAGAGTGCTATCCCTGATCCCCAAAGTGCAAGGGGCTGAGCTCATCTCCCAATTTATACCCATTGCTCTTATTAAGTTCATGGCGAAGACCTTGGCCATGCGGCTGGCTCCGGTGGCCCAGAATTCGATCCATCCTAACCAAACTACCTTCATCCGAGGTAGAAGTGTCCTAGATGGCATTACTGTGCTTCATAAAATCCTGGATGAGGCTAAACGTTCGAAGGAAAAGATTATTATCCTTAAGTTCGATTTGAGAAGGCATATGACAGGGTCAACTAGGACTTTCTAGAAGAGGTGTTTCGTAGGAAAGGCTTTGGACCTCTATGGGTAAGTTGTATTATGCAAATGGTGAGAGGCGGCCAAACTGCGATTAATATTAATGGGGAACAAGGTGAGTTCGTATGAAATGGTCGGGGGGTTCTCCAAGGGGACCCTCTTCAACTTTGTGATTGAGGTCCTGGCCTCCATGCTAGATGGAGCATGTGAAGCAGGCCACATCCATGGCGTCTCCCCTCACCTGGTGGCTAGTGGCATCTCACACCTCCAGTATGCTAACGACACTCTTGATCCTGATCAGAAATTCACAAGAAGACATCATGAATCTCAAATTCCTACTTTGTTTGAATCAATGCCAGGTATGAAGGTTAAATTTGATAAGTCTGAAGCCTTTGTGGTTGGTTCTGATGAGGAGGAACAATGGCGTACTACTTTCATGCTTAACTATAAACTTGGATCCTTCCCCATGACTTACATGGGTATGCCGGTTGATGCCTCTAGACTCACCAGTGTTGATTTTGCCCCTCCCAAAGCAATAGTCTTGAAGAAAGTTGACCCTTGGAAGGCCTCCAATTCTTCAAGGGGAAGAGAAGTCCTAATACAAGCTGATATGTCGGAAACGTATCTATAATTTTTGATGTTCCATGCTTGTTTAGTATCTACTTTGCTTTGCTTTGTCTACACTTTGAGGTGCTTTTATATGTTTTCTGGTAATAACCTAATAACAAGATGCCACAGTGCCAGTTGCCTGTTTTCTTCTGTTTTTGTTCCAGAAAGACAGAAAATCAATATTCTCGGAATTGGACGGGACAAAACCCAAAGTCAATATTTTACTGTGGGGAACACGGAGCCAGAAGACAATACAGAGGAGGGCCTCGAGGGGGCCACACCCCCTCGCCAGGCGGGTGGGCCCACCCCGCGCCTGGGGGGGCGGTGCAGCCGCCTCGGGCACCCCCTCGGCCTCCCTCTTTGCCTATAAGAAGCCCCCGATGCCTAAACCCTAAGTACCCGATCAATATTCCACGAAACCGTCTATAGCCGCCACCACCATTGTCCCTAGATCGGGGGGATTTGAAGCTCTTCTTGGCACCCTGCCGGAAGGGAGATCAGATCGGAGGCCTTCTTCTTCATCATGCCAGCCTCCGGTATGAAGCGTGAGTAGTTCCACCTTGAACTACGGGTCCATGTAGTAGCTAGATGGTTGTATCTCATCCTTTGTGCTTGCATGTCTAGATCTTGTGAGCTGATACGCCCAATTTGCATCACCTTTCTATATCATAATCTACCTCTATTCATTGATATTTGTCTTATTATGAGGTATTACTTATGTCTTTTCCACTGTTTATGCATGTTGGATGAATCTAGGAGGATGGACTGTCGGAGTCTGGATTCTGATGGAAAAGAGGGCGTTTTGATGCAATTTCACGAAGATCAGAAAAATACCATAAAAATATGGGAAAATATTATTTTTCCAGAAGATTGAGGAAGCCAAAAGGAGGAGCAAAGAAGGGCCACAAGGGGCCCACACCCCCTAGGCGCGGGCCCACCCGGGGCCACGCCTAAGGCAGGTGTGGCCCACCTGCCCGGCTCCCGACTCCGCCCCTTCGCCTATATCTCCCTACGGAACCCTAAGTCTAGGGGAGCGACCACAGATAGATATTCGCCGCCTTTGGGGGCGGAAAACACCGAGATAGAAAGATCTCTCCGGCAGACAAATTTCTATCAGGGGAATTCCTTCCCGGAGAGGGGAGATCATCGCCATCAACACCATCGTCAAGCTAGGATTCATCGGGATCATCATCATCATCCACACCATCATCTCCACCAGCACCATCATCACCACTCCGTCCCGCTGTAACAATTGTGTTGGATATTGCTTTAGTTCTTAGGGGAAACTTTCCCGGTGTTAATTACTATTGTAGTTGATGCTTGTGAGTGGAACCATTGGATTATTATTTATGTTCAGATTGTTATCCATTATCATATCATATTTGATCTTGATCCATATGATGTCTCGTGAGTAGTTCGTTTAGTTCTTGAGGACATGGGAGAATTCATGTTGTTATTAGTGGATTTGTGTTGCGTTATTATTCAATGGTTAGTATTTAAGTTGTGGTGCTATTCTTCTAGTGGTGTCATGTGAACATCGACTACATGATACTTCACCATTTATGGGCCTAGGGGCATGCATTGTGTATTTGGCTACTAATTGTTGGGTTGCCGAAGTGACAGAAACATGAACCCCCGTTAGGACACCTTTACACAAGGGAGTGTAGGATCTCAGAGTTTAAGGTTGTGGTTAGATTTATATCTTAATTACTTTCCTGTAGTTACGGATGTTTGTAGGGGGTTTAATCACAAGTATGTATTAGTCCAAGTAAGGTCTGTACATTAGCACAGGTTCACCCACACAACACTTACTACACCAAAGAAGAGTACTCAGCTATTTGAAGCGAAAGCACTTGACAGAATTCCCATGTGTCCTCGAGAACGTTTGGTCCTTATAAGTATTTCCACCGGCTTGTCCTTCGCTAAGAAAGGATTGGGCCACTTTCTGCGTTTGTTCTTTATTACTTGCACTTCGTTTTGTTTCCTTATCATAAAACCACTAAAAATCTGTTTGCTAAGTATTTGCAGAGAGTTCCTTCTCCATACCACTATTCAGCACCTTCTGCTCCTCGTTGGGATCGACACTCCTATTTATTGAAAGTACTACGATACACCCCCTATACTTGTGGGTCATCAAGATTATTTTTTGGCACCGTTGCCGGGGAGTGAAGCGCTATTGAAGAGTGGAACTGGTAAAGTAAACTTCTACTGTGTTTATTGTTTTTTGTTACTGCTTGTTACTTTGTTTCCAATATGGATAACCCACTTGGTTTTCTGTTTGGGAAACTACTACCACTGCTAGGGTAGTAGATGAACCACCACCTATTGAGATAGATCCTTTTAAGATACCTACAAGTATTGTTGATCGTGTTATGGATAATTATTATTTAGGGGATGGAACTGTCCGTCCTGGTGATCACTTGCTTTTTATCCATGAATTATGCGGGTTGTATAAGTGTGCAGGTATCACAACTGAACAGGTGAAGAAGAAGTTACTCTCCATATCCTTGAAAGGGAGAGCTAAATAATGGTATAAGCTGCTGAGGAATGGACAATCTATGGAATGGGAGGAGATGGCATCTCTCTTTTATTCTAAATTTTATCCTCCTAGTTAGATCCATAAGGATAGAAATCTGATATATAACTTTTGGCCTCGTGATGGAGAGAGTGCAACTCAAGCTTGGGGAGATTGAAGTTACTAATGCTTAAATGTCCTATTCATGAACTCCCTAACAATATTATTATCAATAACTTATATGCTAGGCTCTCTCTTCATGATAAAGATTTACTATATGCTTCTTGTGCTAGATCATTCACACGTATGAAGGAATAAGCTAAATGGGATCTACTAGACCGCATTCAAGAAAACACTGAAGCTTGGGAGAATGACAAAGGAACAAAGTCAGGTATAAACTATGATTATGAATGCATTAAATCTTTTATGAGAACTGATGACTTCCGTGATATTAGTAATGAGTTTGGTCTTGATTCCCAAAGTATTGCCAACTGTTTTAAGGACTTTGCCTCTTACATAGAAATTCCCAAGAAGAAGTGGAATAAGTACCATGCTCCTTAAAAACATGTTGTTAGTCATGTTCCTGTTAGAAGTACTGAAGTTTGTACTACTAATCATATTGTGCCTGAACCTTATGTTGAGAAAGTTCCTTTCCCAGCTAAGGTAAAGGAGTATTCTATGATTATTAGTGCAAATAACAAAGGTACAAAGAAAACTATGGAGCTTGATGAGCAACTGAATGTTGAACCTGTGGTAACTATTGTGAAAGATCTTGATGCTAGAAATATAGAGGATGAGCACATTGTCTTCTGTGAAGACGCTTCTAATATTATCTCTCATCCTAGTAAAGCTAGAAAATCTAGTGTTCCTATGCTTTCTGTTAAAATTGGTAATCATTGCTACTATGGTTTATGTGATATTGGTGCTAGTTCTAGTGCTATTCCTTATGAGCTTTATAGGGAAATTATGCATGAAATTGGTCCTTGTGAGCTTGAGGACGTTGATGTGGTTATCCACCTTGCAAATAAGGAAACCATTTGCCCTATTGGTATTGTAATAGATGTGGAGGTTCTTTGTGGTAAGATTAAGTATCCTGCTGATTTTCTAGTGCTTAATTTTGCAGCTAGCAAAACTTGTCCTATCATTTTTGGTAGACCTTTCTTGAACACTTGTGGAGCTATTATAGATTGTAAGAAGGAGAAAGTTTTAACTCAGTTTGATGGAGATTCTTATGAGTTTAACTTTTCCAAATTTTCTAAAGCTCCTTGTGAAAATAGCTTGCCTAATAAAGATTTCAGGATGGAACAACTTGCTTCTATTGATCCAGTTTATGACCTTGGACCTCTTTTTGGTGACTGTAAGTATGCTCATTCTTATGATAAAGTTGTTGCCAGTGACAGTTATATTTTCAACTTTATTCAAAGTGCTACTAGAAGTTATTATGAGAGAGGGAAACATGGTCTTATGCTTCTCAATAATATTAAGTTTCCCCGTTTTATGTTGAAAGCTTTAAAGTTGCATCTGTTTTGTCTTCCTATGCTTGTGGATTTTTGTTTCAACAATTTGTTTTCATGACATTCCCATGCATAGGAAGTGGGTTAGACTCAAGTGTGTTGGTTATTTGCTTCTTGATGCTCTTTTTCACTCCAGATTTATATCTCCTTTGTGAGCATCTTTGAAAGTTTCAAGCCTAACTTAAAGGCATTAAAGAAAAGTACTTGTTGGGAGATAACCCAAGAGTTTTGTCGATTCTTGGAAGTTATTACCTCTGTAATAACCTCTCCTTATCCTTTTTGTTTTGGTTTTTGTGTCAAGTTCAACTACTTTTGTGAAGTAGAGGAGTTGTGAAAAGTGGTTGTCCTGGGATAGATTTTTGTGCTGCATTGTAAAACTTCATGAGGGAGCTCAGTACGTTGGATGGAGCTGTATTTTTCTGGGCTTGTTCTCCAAGTTGTTACCCAAGTTTCATTAGTTCTGCACTTTTTGATTTGAGCAATAGAAGGTTTTAGAAAAAATCAATATTTACCTTCTTGTCTGTTTTGACAGATTTCTGTTATCATTTGCATTTGCCTCTTATAGAAGCCTTTGTTTTGATAGATTTCAATTGAAGTGTGAACCTAAAGGTTTGTTGATTTGCTTGCACTAATGTTGCCATTGAAGTTTGTGTATTGCCTTGTGAGGAAAGGAAACTTCCAGGAGAAGGAGAAAAGGAGTCTACAGAGTTTGTCTTTGACTAGGTAAAAGTGGTGAAAACAGAAGGTTCGTGAAACCCCAATCTTTTTATATTTTTGATTTTTTTAAAACAGAAGGGAATTTACGAGACGGGACATAAGAGGAAACAGAGTCCAGGGTGGACAAACCCACCCCAGGCGCGGGCCTAGCCTGGCCGCGCCTGAGGGGGGTGTGCCACTCTCGAACTTCGTCTCCTCCTCGTTTCCGTGTCAAAACCTTCCTTATGCATTGAAACTTCGCAATATACAACCCCCCGGATCCCCCGAGGTTTGTGCATCGTGTTCTCATCGTGTTTCCGTTTCGATCTGTTTCTGTCAGGAAAAATTCTCAAGTTTAGAGCACCATGGTCTCCGCCAACGACAAAGGCAAGAAGCCCGTGGAGGAGATAAAATTGGAAGAACAAACCTCCGCAGGGGCAAGGGCAAGGAAACCTACTTTGGTAGGAGCAATTAACACTAGGATCCTTTTTCTCGTAACATGCAGGGAATCGTAGCCTTCGGTCCAGACTTCATATACCGCCCTGAGGCAGCGGAAGCCCTTCGAACTACTAACGAGTTTTGTGATAAGTACCGTGCTTTGAGGATGAAGGTGGTTATACTTCAAGAAGAGAATTGCAGGCTTCGTAAGATGCTGGAGGATCTCCTTTCCTTAAACAAGATAACACCACCACCGGAGGAGTAATTCATCATCAGGTTTGGCATCCCCTTGGCTTGTTCCAAGCTTGGGGGAGTGTCGCGGTATCACCACCATTATCTCTTATCTTTTACCTTTTTAGTGGATTCGTATCTTTGGTAGAGAGGTTATCTTATAGTTTGTCTTGCATGTGGAAGTATCTCTCCTTTAGTTGGTTATCTATGTATCCCTTGGTGTGAGTGCCTTTATTGGAATATTAATGAGAAGTCTCATCTTTTACTTTTTGCATTTCTTATTTTTAGTTTGCAAATATCTATTATATGATGGATCTTGTTGATCAGTATTGGCATCACTTTGGGAGCATCAAGTGGATCTAAATTGGTTTTGTCAAACCAAGTTCTGGTCAGTAGCAATACTTTTTGAAGTTTGAAAGAAAAGGAGAAAAAGCTTGCAGGTATTTTGTATCATTTGTTTTCTTTCTTGTTGGCTCATAAGCTTAGTATTCTTTATTTAAGATCTTTTGTGTCTTTAAGGGAGATTGCATGTTTGCCTTTATTACTTGTATGTTTGCTTGTTTCTTTCAACTCTCTTGCTTGTTACCCAGCCTTGCTAGTCAAAAACATGTTTGAGAAGGTATACTTCTCATGTTTCCAATCCCTTTGAACCAAAACCTTTGCCACTTGTGTCCACCATATCTACCTAGTAGCTTTTTCTATTCCAAGCAAATTCTCAAGCTTCATCTACCTTTCGAATTAAAAAGTATTTTGTTATGTGAAAACTAGTTAGTAAAGCTCTCACGAACTTGATGACACACTTTATTTTCTTTCCCCTAATAGACTTGAACCATTGTGACATCGAAGTTGTATATGCTTGCATCATACATTGGAATTAGCAGAACCGTGCTGTTACGGGGAACGTTTTCATCATTGCACTTGTACTCTGACACAGTTGATATTGTGCTCTTTTGTCTATGGATGTCAACGGTGTGAAATAAAGAGGGGACTTGTAAGTCCATGGAGTTTGTATTTTGTGTTAGAGAAACGCCTGGGACGCTAGCCTAAGCCATGCCTAATCATGGTGGAAACTTGCAGCATCACCATAGTGAGATATATATGAAGCATCCTCAATAAAAAGCTATGCATATGGTAAATAAAAAGATTGCTGAGATGCTCATTGTCTGCTTGACTTGTCATTTTGGCTATGGGAAAACTCCTATACCATGTGCAAGCGGTACCCCATTGGTGGTTCTCTATGATACGCATGTACTTACAATGTCAAGAACTTACCGGTGACCAAAGTTGAGTAGCATGAGGAGTGGCCCTCATATTCAAGGGACATGAGATTGCCAACTTATATTTCGTCAAGCATATACTCCATCTTTGTGCACTTTAACCTTAATCATCTCAAGATTCCTATGATAGGGGCAATGAGGGCTCAAAGCTAGTAAGTACCATAATCTTTTGGAAGCTCTTTATGACTTGTAATCCCTATTTCCCTCTATGAAGGGACATTTCTCCTATTTGCATGTTGAGTCAGTAAACCTACCTCCTCTCTATCTCCAGCAAGCATTTGAGTTGTTGTGTTTCAAGTATTCATATGGTGATTTATTCAATCATGTTCTTTATATTCCTTGTTTGCACAAGACTCTTATCTATTGAGTATTACTTTGAAAACCTTCACGTGTAAAAAAACCTTTTTGAGCAAAGAGTGCTCCTGTTGTAAAACTTCTACAAAAATCTTTTTGTGAAATTGTTTGCCAGGTGTTCTCTGACCAAGAACAAGTTTGCCAATTCCAATTATGATTTATCTTTATGCAGCATTATTGTGACTGTTGTACTTGGTTATAAGCTAAGTTATATAATGATGAGTTGCTTTCTTCTATGAGTTGTGTAATGGTAAGTGTGATGCTTCTTGTTCGTATTCTTTTATCGACACTTCACTCCATAAACCTGTGGACATGTTTACTGAGCTTAGTTTTTGCTTGGGGACAAGCGAAGGTCTAAGCTTGGGGGAGTTGATACGCCGAATTTGCATCACCTTTCTATATCATAATCTACCTCTATTCATTGATATTTGTCTTATTATGAGGTATTACTTATGTCTTTTCCACTGTTTATGCATGTTGGATGATTCTTGGAGGATGGACTGCTGGAGTCTGGATTCTGATGGAAAAGAGGGCGTTTTGATGCAATTTCGCGAAGATCAGAAAAATATGGGAAAATATTATTTTTCCAGAATATTGAGGAAGCCAGAAGGAGGAGCGAAGAAGGGCCACAGCGGGCCAACACCTCCTAGGCACGAGCCCACCCTAGGCCACGCCTAGGGCAGGTGTGGCCCACCTGCCCGGCTCCCGACTCCGCCCCTTCGCCTATATCTTCCCTACAGAACTCTAAGGCTAGGGGAGCGACCACAGATAGATTTCGGATGTTTGCAGGCGGTTTAATTACAAGTATGTATTAGTCTAAATAAGGTCGGTACATTAGCACAGGTTCACCCACACAACACTTACAACACCAAAGAAGAGTACTTAGCTATTTGAAGCGAAAGCACTTGACAGAATTCCCATGTGTCCTCGAGAAAGTTTGGTCCTTATACATTAGCACAGGTTCACCCACACAACACTTACAACACCAAAGAAGAGTACTTAGCTATTTGAAGCGAAAGCACTTGACAGAATTCCCATGTGTCCTCGAGAAAGTTTGGTCCTTATAAGTATTTCCACCGGCTTGTCCTTTGCTAAGAAAGGATTGGGCCACTTGCTACGTTTGTTCTTTATTACTTGCACTTCATTTTGTTGCCTTATCAGAAAACCACTAAAAATCTGTTTGCTAAGTATTTGCAGAGAGTTCCTGCTCCATATCACTGTTCAGCACCTTCTGCTCCTTGTTGGATCGACACTCCTATTTATCGAAAGTACTAGGATACACCCCCTATACTTGTGGGTCATCATGAGCTCCTTTCATGATCAATATCTCATCTATTTGTAATCATGCATGTTGTGTTTGCGGGGATCTGATAGATATTCAGATTACTATATCAGATTGATTAATGGTTTTGTCTTATTGATTCTATCATGTCTGTGTTGTTTGTGATCTTGCATGCTCTCCGTTGTTAGTAGCTATCTTGGCCAAGTAGTTGCTAGTGACTCCAAGAAGGGCTATTGGATTCATGCCTCTATTTAATCTAAGGGAAGTGACAGAAATCTCTAAGGTTGTAGATGTGCCGTTGCCACTAGGGATAAAACAACGGTCTCTTGTTCATGGAATAAGTGGATTGTTTACCTTAAACACTTTGCTTAAAGCAGTTATCTGTTGCTTGCAACTTAATACTGGAGGGGGGTCGGATGATAACCCAAAGGTGGAGTTCTAGTCATAGATGCAGTTGGATGGCGGTCTATGTATCTTGTTGTATTGCCCAATCGAATCACATAGGATCATGATGTCTAGTATTTCATTGTTATGCCTTGCTCAGTCCTGTCAATTGCCCTGTTGTAATTTGTTTACCCAGCATGCCATGTTTGTTTATCTAAGGAGAACACATCTAGTGAACTATGGACCGCGGTCCAATCTTTACAATTGATACATCTTCCACTGTTACTATTTACTTTCTGCAAACCACTATCACCTTCCGCACCATACAGTTAATCCTTTGTTACAGCAACCGGTGAGATTGACAACCTCACTGTTCGTTGGGGAAAAGTCTTGAGTTTGTGTTGTGCAGGTTTCCAAGTTGCTTGCAACACCTTTGAGACGTTTCCTTCCTTCTTCTGGTTCGATAACCTCGGTTTCTTACTGAGGGAAGACTTGTTGCTGTGCTCTTCACACTTTGCTCTTGGGGTTTCACGACGAAGCACTCTTAGGCGCCATCACAAGCATGTCTCACTAGTTTGTCGTACTACTGTATGGGTTTCTACATGCTGCAAGATGGTATCCATGCACACTTTGATAAAGTCAGATCCCTCTTCTACTGGGCTAAACATAAAACTAAACAGAAATATCATATGGTTAAGTGGACCGCGATGAGTACCCCAAAAGAGTCTGGGGGCTTGGCTTTACCAACACTAGATTAATGAATATGTGCCTTATGGTTAAGTGGGCTTGGAAAGTATTCAATGATCGGGGGGTTTGTGGCTGGAGATTATGAAGCGTTAGTATCTTTGGAGCCGGTCTTTCTATTGTGTCGGATCCAACTCAGGCTCCCAGTTGTGGAAATCCATCCTGAAATCTAGATAGCTACTGAGAATTGGAGCCAAACACTTGGTTGGCAATGGTTTGAACATAGCCTTCTGGTTGGATAGATGGATCCAACCAGAGCCACTTGCATATTTGGTCCCCACCCTGTTCGCGATCTGTGACGACCCTGAGATTCTGGTGGCTAAGGTCTTGTCCTCTACCCTCAGGGCCCTAGGTTTAGAAGGACCTTTGTCCCTACTAAGCCGACTGAATGGAACCATCTGCAACCTGCCACCTCACTTCGGAGAACGACCTAATGTCTTGGCTTCTTGAACCGTCTCAACAGTTCTCAACAGGATCGTTGTACAAAGCCCTTCACGAGGCCCCACAGTCTTTAGATTCAAAGAACTGTGGAAACTGAAGATTCCTCTCAAAATAAAACACTTCTTGTGGAAGTTGGCACGGGGGAGATTACCGAGTGGTGATCAGGTGCAGAAACGCCATGGTCCTAGGGATGGCCTATGCCCCTCTGTCAATAGCCTGAAGATCGGGACCATATTATCTTCTCATGTAGTCTGGCTGAGCTGTTTTGGGCCTGTTTTCGCGAGGAGCTGGGATGCAGCTGGGCTCCTAGTTCCTTAACCATTTCTTCTCCCTGATCCATGGGATTTCTGGCATTTTCTGCCGCATGCTTTGGATAGCCTTCGCGGCGATTGCTTGGTCCCTTTGGACCATTAGAAATAAAGTTCTCATTGAAGGGAAATTTATTAGCTCCCGGCTGATGGCCTGTTTAAACTTGTTGTATTCTTGCGGCTCTAGAGCCCCCATTTGCGGAACATGGACATGACCCCGATATCATATCTCATTGACACTATCAAGACTAAAATCTCATCACTCCGCAGGACGGCGGAGCAGGTGGAGTAGTTGGACTCCACCAAAGTCTTGGGCCGTCTTCTTTGTTTCTCCGGATGGTCTCTTGTCTTGGTGTCGCTGTAACAGTGCTTTCAATCGCGGTGTTTGTCAAGCTCACTTTTCTTAGCGTTTGCTTTGTGTTCTTATCTGTCCTGGCGTGGCCAGTTGATCCCTAGACTTGTTTTCCTTTTGATGTACATGAATCTTGGGCTGTTTGGAGCTTTATTTATAAAGTCGGGCTATAAGCCTTTTATCTTAGTATTGTATAATAAGTGTACTAAAATATATGTTTGAAATTACAGTGAAACACAAAACGAAATGGCAAAAAAAGGAAACACACAATCTCTGCCGCGGCAGAGAAATACACGAATTCTCTGCCGCGGCAGGAAGTTTTATAGTCCCGGGTGGTGTTACGATCCGGGAAGGGTTTGCCCCCCCCCCCCCCCCCCCCCCCCGCCTCGCTGAAACAGCCATGTGGCCGTCTTCTGTCGCGAGCCGGGACTAGAGAGGGGGGCCTCTAGTCTCGATTTGGCTGTCCCGGGTCCAAAACCGGGACTACAGCCCGTTACAGCCCGGGACTAAAACCCCTTTTTCCAACAGTGAGACTTTTATTTTTTTACGGTGACAGCTATTGGTAATACGTGGTTTTGTGGGAGAGTAATTTGGTCGAAAAAGTGTAAGGCTTCTTCCTTTATTATTAGGTATAAAAAAAACGTGGAGACGTGTGGTGGTATTAACGTCAAAAGTATGCGTAGCACTAGTGAAGACTTGTACTACTGCACTTCAGACGATATAATAAGTGCGTTGGTGTTGTTTCCTGGCATGCAAACTCTATGCGTCTGCATGAGTAAGCGTTGGTGTTGTTTCCCGATCACGTACGGAATTTAGGCTGGCTGGCGATATATACCCCCCATGCATGCTTCACACATGATTTAATCGGTCCCCTCCACGTCTCTTTTGAGGCACAACAATAAATCGGTTCGACGTACCGGATGTGTATGTCCATCTGTTCTGTCCTTGATTCAACCGAAAATTGCAGCCAGCAAGTACAGAGTACAGACACACAGGTACACGTTATGTGCTCCCTGTACTGCTGGCCGATCTCACTGTTCGAGGGAATATTCTACTCCCTTCGTCTCAGAATAAATATAGCAGGTTTGTTAAAATTTGGATACTAGATAGTGTCTATATTAATCAAATTTTGATAAATTTACGCCATCTATTTTGTGACTAAGGAAGTAGTAGAAATATGCATGTTCTCGGGGGTAACGTGAATTAGACGAAACAGCCTATTTATTCACCCAAAAGGTTGGATCTAATTCGGACGACGACGATGCACAAGTTTAGTTTTGGGCCATTTTTCTTGCCAACCCAGGTGAGCGTCGTTGCTTGTCGCATTTCTCCGTTCATGCGTGTTTGATGACCCGCTGCTGGGAAGGAAACCCATACTCCATCTCGATCGTCTGCTGCGCCGGTTGTTGCAACTGACACGATCCAGCTCCTACCTGTCGGTCCAGCATGCAACTGCAACAAGCCCGCATTTACTTGCAAAATTCCAACAAGGCAACAAGCTGCCCGCTGTCAGCTAGCTAGCTAATCCGCGATCCTTCCTGCCCTGCCCATGGTACTCGCATGCCACCGTTTCCGGCTTTTCTGAACGCAATACGTTAGGGCATCTCCACCGAGCCCCGACGCATCGGTCCGAGGCTGTCTGAACTTTCGCGCGTGAAATATACGCGGCATTCCAGTAGATCGACCTATCTGGACAATACATTCAGCTCGACTCATCCGTACATCTAATTTGGGTAATCGTTGCGTCGGTCCGGACGCGCGCGGAAGCGCGGTGTCCTGCCCGTTGTCCACCCGGGACGTATATGTAAGTGAGACATTAGTGCTTAAGATAGATATTTATTAGATTTTAAGCCCTACCAGTTACAAAAAAGGCCATTTTAACAAATTAGGGGATGATGCTGCTGCTACTGCTACTGCTACGGCTGGAGAAGGACATAGTGGCGGCTACTCGCCGTCGTTGCCACGGCCACCGTTGTCGCGGTCACCGGCCCCGTCGATCGCCACCGTAGCGGACTAGATGGCCCGCTGCTAGATGCGTTCGCGTGACGGTTGCGGTCGC
Source organism: Avena sativa (assembly GCA_916181665.1). NCBI lineage: Eukaryota > Viridiplantae > Streptophyta > Magnoliopsida > Poales > Poaceae > Avena > Avena sativa. The sequence goes on along the minus strand of OV702297.1, from coordinate 59,406,826 downwards.
CGGAATGGTCGCAAGCCACCGCCTTGCCCGAGCCTTCCTGCGGTCCTCCGTCGCCCGGTTCGCCAGGTCCTTGTCCATCTCGACGGCCCAGTGGTCCCTCGCCTCCTGGTCGGCGAGCTCCTTCGCCTCAGCCGCGAGCAACTCCGCTGGAGAAGGAGAAGGAGCCAGGATTGGAGCACCATTGGGGCCGAAGCCCAACGCCTGCGCTATCTGCATGGGATGGCGATCGGCGCCTCCAGTTGGTCCACCTCCTCCCCCTCCTTGCCGTCGTCCTCCGCCACCTCCGTCTCGTCGCCGTCGACGAGACCCCACGCGCGCCGCCTTAGCGGCCAGAGCCACGCGCTCCTCCTCCGCCGCCGAGTCGGCGACGTGCTCGCGCCGCTCCTCCTCTTTCGCGTCGCTACGCGCTTTGGCGGCGTGGCGGAGCTCGCGGTCGGCGACCTTGGTGGCCTCCTTGGCCACCTCCTCCAGCGTGGCCATGGCCGTTGATACCTTCGATCCGGATTATGGATGTAGTATAGCTCTTTTTCCTAGTAGACCTAGGTTATCGAATCCTCGGGAATCAGAAAGCGTGGTGAAGTTACTTTAACGGACCTTCAGGAGTTTTAGAACTCTTTTAGTGTTTTACCGGACCAAGAGTTTGTGATCTTTTATTGTTGTCGATGATGGAGAGAGAGGGCATGGGGCATTTTGTTTCACCTGTAGCTGTGCAAAATATCTGATGGGAATAAAAGATAATAATAAAGTATGCATGTAATTATTAGAGCAAGATAATTATATGTGGGAGGTGCATCCATAACTGCTATCGCCTCCGCAACCGCTTATAGCAATAGCATATTAGTCTCATCCATAGAAGAAAGAGAACTAATGATATGCGCAGTGACATCACCGTTAATCCCAAGTAAATCCCTCACATACAGCTATACTACCCTTTCTATCACTGGGGTACCCATCCTGCAGATTAGACATTACTCATACTCTCTATACCTGGATCAATCCTCGGGGTCTTGGGTACCTGACAAGTCCTTAGATTGAGGAAAGAGAGGATACAATAATCATCATGTCATACAAACTAATACATGATCCCATCTATGATAAATAACATGAACAAACTATATGGCTAGGCCAAAGCCCTTAGTCCAAGGAGAATTGCTCACACATAGAGATGAGATCAACAATCATAAACATTGTAATGGAAATCATGAGATAGATAGTAATAGTCTTACAATACCGTCAATTGGAGATAATATCTACTATTACAAGTGGTGGACTATGGCTATGGTGGTGGAGAAGGGTTTTGAGATTGGATCTAGATTTATTCCTCTAGCGGCTCTTTTCTCATTATTTCTCTGCTCTTCGTCTCCCGTTTCTCGTCACGAGAGGTATCTTTATATAGGGGTACCTTCACGGAAGTTGTTATGTTTGACCTAGCGGTGTCAGTGGAAACTATACAGCCAGAACTATATGGCCGGAATTTTATTCCCGCTGTATAGTTTGTCGTTAAAGGTACTGGTTCCTCTTCACAACCCCTGATTATGAGTAGGATTGATAGAATTTTTTGCAGTACTGATTTTGAGGCCCATTTTCCTTTGGCTCATGGTAGGGCATTAGATAGGGTAGGGAGTGATCATACACCGATTATCTGGGATTCTGGTGAGGGTCACTTTCCTAAAAAGAGTAGTTTCAAATTTGAGAAATGGTGGCTTTCTAGGCCTGACTTTAGAGAGATAGTTAATAAAGCTTGGTCCTTGCAGGTGATTAGTGGTAATATGGTGGATATTTGGCAGGCTAAGGTTAGATTGTTTAGGAGATTAGCTAAAGGGTGGAGCCTTAATTTAGAGACTTCTACTAGGAAAAACAAAAAAGTTCTGATGGAGGAATATGATGCTTTAGATATTAAAGTTGAAACACATATCTTGTTCACTAAAGAGAAAATTAGATTTGGTCTCATTCTCAAGGAATTGAATAGTTACTGGATTATGGAAGAGACAAAAGCTAGGCAAAGATCTAGAGACAAAGATATTTTAGAAGGAGATAGGAATAAAGGTTACTTTCATGTAGTAGCAAACCAGAGACACATGAAAAAACTTATTCATGTCCTAGATGGTCCTGAAGGCCCTGTTACTGACATTAAGGATATGTTAAAAGTAGCTACTAACTATTACAAGGATCTTTTTAGTAGGGAATTTAGGCCTGACATTAGACTCCGTTATGATTTCTTTTCTGATGAAGAAAAAGTTAGTGATAGTGAAAATGGAGTCCTAAGAGCTTCCTTTACTTTAGAAGAGATTAAGGAAGCTGTTTTTGGATCCTACTTAATGGAGCTCCTAGGCCTGGTGGCCTTTCCTTTATGTTTTATCAGCATTTTTGGGATGTTATCTCCTTGGACCTGCTGAACATGTTTAATGCTTGGTATAGGGATGAGTTAGATCTTTTTAGATTAAATTTTGTTATGGTCACTTTGATCCTAGAAGAGGATAATGCTAGAACTATGAAGAAATTTAGGACTATTAGTCTGTTGAACTGCTCCTTTAAGATTTTTACAAAAGTCCTAACCAACAAATTAGCTACTGTTATTGGTAGACTTATAGATCATCAGCAATCTACTTTTATTAGAGGTAGATTTATTCTTGAGAGTGTAGTTACTGCTCATGAGATCATTCATGAGGTTCATAGGAAAAAATCTCAGGGTATGGTTTTTAAGATTGACTATGAAAAGGCTTATGATAGAGTTAATTTAGATTTCTTGTATGAGATTTTAGAGGCTAGGGGTTTTTGTCCTCAATTCATTAGGCTAATTACACAAATTACTTAAGGAGGGTCAGTTGGTGTTAAGATCAATGACACTGAAAGTGACTTCTTCTTGACGGGCAAAGGGTTGAGGCAAGGGGACCCTATTGCACCTTTATTGTTTAACCTTTCTATAGATGTTTTCTCTAACATTCTTGTGAAGGGATCTAGACATGGCCTGATTAGAGGCCTGTGCCCTAACTTTCTCCATGGTGGTGTAGCCTGTTTACAATATGAAGATGACACCTTACTGTTTTTAGAACATGATGAGAGGGTAGCCATTAATCTTAAATGGATCCTAACTTGTTTTGAACATATTTTAGGGATGAGGATTAATTATCATAAGAGTGAATTAATCCTCATTAATATGTCTATGGAGGAACTCCAACCTTTCATTGATATCTTCCAATGTGTGGCTGGGATTTTCCTGTTAAGTATTTAGGTGTCCCTCTTTACTATAGTAAGTTGAGGAGAAAATATTTAGAACCTTTGATAGAGAGCATTATTAGAAGCATTACTGGTTGGAGGGGAAATTGGTATTCTCTACAGCTAACAAAATCCTTATTCGGGCTTGCTTAGCTAGTATTCCTATATATCTCCTATCTTTCTTCAAATTTCCAAAATGGGCTTTGAGTCTCATTGACACTCAGCTGGAAAAAAAATTCTGGAATGATGAGGAAGGAAATCACAAGATCCATCTAGCTATCTGGCCCTCGGTTTGCATGAAAAAAGACTTTGGAGGATGGGGATTCCTAACCTACAAGATCTTAATTTATGTTTGATAGGATCTTGGTTTAAGAGATAAATCCAAAGAGGGGGGCTTTGTGGAGGAAAGTTACAGATGCTAAGTACAACACAAAGAACCCCAATATATTATGTTGTCGACACATCCCTCTACCTTTTGGAAAGGGGTTATGTGGGCTACTAGAGCCATTAAATTAGGCTATAAATGGCATGTAGGTAATGGTAGATTTATCAGGTTCTAGGAAGACATTTTATTTGGAAACTCACCCCTAGCTTCCCAGTTCTAGGAGTTGTATGTGATTTCCAGCCAATAAACCAAAACTATTGCTGAGTTTTGTGATCGAGTCCAACTAAAATGTGACTTTAGGAGAACCTTCTCTGATGAGATGATAGCTTAGTGGTTTGAGCTACAAATTATAGCTAAGACAGTTCTATACTCTGATAATGAGGATCAACTCATCTGGCAATATGAGACTAATGGAGTTTATTCTTCTAAGTCAATGTATACTTTACTAAATTTTAGGGGAGTCACACCTATTTATCTGCCCGCTGTCTGGGATTTGAAAGTTCCCCCAAGAATTCATGTTTTTCTATGGTTGTTCTCCCAAAATAAAATAATGACCATGGACAATTTAAGAGCTAGGAGGATGCCAAAACCTTTAGAGTGTGAGATCTGCAAAAAAAATAGTCTGTTAAACATCTTCTTTTTTAGTGTATTGTAGCTAGGCAACTCTGAGGGTGGTAGCAGAAGTTTTTGATATTCATGTCATGAACTACGAATCTATTGCTTCGAAGTGGCTTGCTAACAAAAGGTTTCTGCATTTCAATGTCGTAACTTCTGCAGTCCTCTGGGCACTATGGAACAATAGAAATAGCATTGTGTTTAACAAAACTACTTGGATTAATATGAAGCAGGTCTGGCGCCTGGTTCTGCTGTATCTGATAAACTGGAAGCTCCCTTTCAAAGATTTGGAGGGAGTATGATCGAGCACTTTATGTCCAAGATGATGCAAAAACTGAAAAATCCATTGCCCCTGCCAGTGCCCCGTAGTGTGTGGTCTTTGGATGGATCTCCACCTGGAAAACCATGGCTTTTTCGAGCTATGGTGGGAAAGCATCACTGGAGCACCTGCAAGAGCATCCTGAGCGGAGTGATTCTATTCATGTGGTGATTTGAGTGGGTGTTGTCGATGGCAAAGCATATGTCTGTAATCTGTCAGTTTTTGTTCTTGTTTATGTACCGGTCTTTAGCTAAGAATAGTTTGGTAAGATAGTTGGCTCCGAGCTTTTGTGTTCGGCTTGGTGGTTCTATCGGTGGCGGCAGTCAGTTAATGCCGAGTAAACCTGTTCTTTTCATTCTGCTACCTTTTCGCTTTGGTTTACCAGATGTAAATTTCATTATGATTAATGGAACTGGGGAGAAAATTCCTTTTAGTCTAAAAAGAAAGGACGTGTATGTACTATTATATACCTAGGAATTGCAAAACTACGTCACACATGATACTCCCTCTACTTCACAATATAAGCCATTTTAGATGTAAAAGTAGTTTCACCCAATGTGCACCAAGGGGAAGATTCTAGTACTAATCTTTCCATGTAGTACTTATTTTTATACGTAGTTCATGTAAAAGTAGTTCATGCGAGCTACAAACAAAGACCAGCTTATTTCATTGACAACACGAGGTGAGTTTAAACAAGCTGAGCTAACGAGTGCCGTCCACCTCTAGCTGAGGAGCGATGGCGGAGAATCACACAAGATAGAGAAGGCGGAATTGGTATTCTGATGATTCATTCATACCGTCAGCTAGTACACGTTTCAAGGAATGAACAACACAAGCGCGCGCTAAACAGGCTCGAATGGCCCATGTAAGACAAGACAGTCCCCTCCCCTCGAATTCATGCTTGACTCCGACGTCACCAGATTGGCTGGAGATTCGATCAACGCATTTGCACGTGCTATCTATTTGTACCATTATTTAAAGTCATTTGGAGGGATAAATGACATCAATTGGTCTAAACTTCATAAAAAAGAAAAGACAAATTGACATCAGAAGGATCAGCCAGCAAACCGTAGCAGAATGTCGCAAGGCATACATTCAATCCAAAAATGCCCTCAAGGAATCAACTGGCAGTGTCAGCAGAGTAAACCGTCAAAATTGATTTGCACTTAACATTACACGGTACTGTAATTAGGGGCTACCTAAACAGATCTGCCAAACATCACGCTTAAGTAACTGTGTCTTCCCACCGGTTGTTGACGAGTGACACACATGCTGAACATTCTATTACCAGCCAGTGGGAGCGGGAGCACTGCCTTCTTTCCAACCAGTGGCAGGAGCAGGGACAACAGCAACAGTAGCATCATCAGGAAGTGGGACGGCAGGTGCATCCCAACCTTATCCAACAACAGGAGCTGCACTCAAATAAACACGAGTGCTTCAGTATCATGACAATACATCGTCACCAGGAGATAATATCAGGAACACCACAACCATGTTTTTCTGTACTCTGTTTCTTAAATTAAATAGCCAGCATTAGACTATGTGATTAGGATGGCAAGCGGCACCCGAATTTGGTCCCGCAAAACCCAATCAAGACAAAAAGAAGGTGCAGGAATGAGCCGGTTTAACACATGAGTAGTAAAAAAGTTCAGCCCGCAACCCGCCCCGCTTGCCACCCTATATGCGATCCAACTAAAATAATATGGACAGTCAAATTATGAAAGGAAGTGAGATCAATTTAAATGAAGACCTAGCGAAGTGTTGGAGAAGCAGAGAGATTAGAGAAGCAGAGGCCATATTCAGGAGCAACTAGAGTCTCCTCTTCATCCACCTCCTTAGCTTCCTCCGGATCCCTATAGAAGAAAATATCAACCTACAAAAGACAAATAAGATCCATGAGCATGAAGGATCTACTCATATACTACCTAAGCTCCTATGAATAAGGCCCACCCAAATTTCGAGACAAAGTTTGACCAAAAGAGTTGAACAACAATATCTCTATTATATAGTACACAATTGATATTGTTAGATTTGTACTGAAAAGTACATCCAAGTGATACCAATTATTTACCAAATATTGTTGTATACATAGATTAATTCTTGGTCAAACATAAATCTTAAAAAGCGTGAGCGCCTTAATCATTGGAATGCATGGAATATTTTTACTTACAAAAGCCAATCAAATAAGAATAAAAACATAAAGAATTCGGGTGATACTTTTGATCATCCAAGTTTACCATGACATCCCACTTATGTACTGGGAGAATCGTGCTACGCATCTGCATAACCATCCTAGCAAGTAGCCAATACAGACAACCAATGCTTTGCTTTCCCTTGTTGTTGGCAAGAATGCCAGTATCAACATAGCACATGGGTGAATCAGTGTCACAGAAGGCAATAGTCGGTATGTTGCCAAGAGCAGACTCCTTGATGGGTTGCATATAATTAAGCAAAGACATTTACAAGATGACCATTTGCAACATTTCGTTGCACAGAAAGCTCACAAAATCAAAAGAGCAATTACCTGATGATCAGTTCTGGTGTCGGTCAGGATGAGGAGACGTGGTTCACTGAACATGGTTTGCACATGGTTAGTGAAGGTACCAGGGGTGTGCCTGCCAGCAATGGCATTGGCACCAGTGTGCTGTGCAAACTTGAGAACAACCCTCTGACCATAATACCTAGCAGACTACACAATGATATCTTGCGGGTTCTCAATCTTAATAGCAACAATCACTCCGGCCAAGCAGATAGGTACTTCTCCATCCAATCAGTTAGCCTCTTATGGAACCGTTCTTTGAGCATTTTGAACTTTTCCTTGCGCATTTGGCCTTGGGGTACACACTAGTACACGGTATGGCTTTAGGGGCACTTTGTCTAGGGACACTTCTCAAAATGCCTCCTAAATGTGTCAATTAGGGGCATTTGGTCAAAGTGTCCCTAAAGATACTACCTTCAGGAGCATTTTGGTCAAAGTGTGGGTATTTTTAAAAGTGGCCCTAAAAATACTGTCTTTAGAAGCATTTTCATCGAAGTGCCTCTAAAAATAATACCTAAAGATACTATCTTTAGAGGCATTTTTATCAAAATGCCCATAAAGATACTCCCTCTGTCCAGAAATAACTAACGTGGTGGCAATTTTGCAAAAATACCCTCTATAATTTTCTGACATAACTCGCATCCCTCCCCGTCATACCGCATCGCTCTCATTCCGCTTGCCACCATCTCCCAATCCCCATTCCGCCCGCCACCATGGCCGGCCAATTTCGGCGGTGTCCTGATGCCGCACGACCGCCGCCCCAGAACCACTTCATTTTCCTCTCTCAATCACATGGCGTGGAACCGTAGATCCACAGCCCCACCACAACCCTAGCCCAGGTTCTAGCAAGGTTCTATTTTTGGGATCCATGGCACTGTCGGCGTCCTCGAGCTCTAGAGCTGGGTCCCTGTGACATCTGTCGTGGTATTGCCGATGAGTACGCCATGGAGGGGTCCTCACAGTGCGTGTTTAGAGACGTGGGGGAAGGCGGATGGTTGACGGGTACGAGGTAACACAGCTTACCCAGGTTCAGATCCCACGACGGTGGCGGAATCCTACTCCTGCTATAAATCACTATAATGGCAATACGCCGAGTTATAGAGATAGATTCGCTGTGCGAGGTGCGTCGTAGTCGACACTAGATCGTCTACGATTGTCTGAGGTTGTGCCCTAAAGGCTCCCATAGGCCCGACTTATATAGTGACCAGGTCCTGGGGTTACAGGGAAAAGTCCTAGCCGGACAGGTTATAGAGTCCTACACTATCTATTACTAGTCTAGCGTGTCTTGTACTCCAAGGCTCCGGGTACGCTGGTGACTTCACCGTAGCCTTCGTTTATCCGGCATGGGCCTCCCTTCTGGATCCATCTAACTGGGCCGCCCAGCAGGCCATGGGCCATGCTACCAACTATGGGTCACCCGGGTTATCCGGATAGAGGACATGCTATGAGGATACCCATATAGCATATCCCCAATAGTAGCCCCCGGAGAACTCCGAGATTTTGCGCCGTCTTGCCTCTTCACGTCGAATGCTCCGTCTAGATGGATGTCGACAAATCATCAAGCAATATCTTGTAGTCCTCCCAAAGAACCCTGCAAGGCTTTCTCCGTCTTCAACTTGTAAGTCGGAGAATTGCTGAATCTTCTATCGTACTCTTCCGTAGCCGGACTGGATCCGTCCATGCCGAAATCTTCCGATGTGATGGTTCATCTGCCTATGACAGCTAGGACGACGTAGGCATAGGTCAGTAATGCCTCGTAACTCACACATGCAGAGAACGCAATCATATCCACCTTTCCCGCGTGAGCGATACGAACCGTTGGCGGCGACGGTTGGTACGTGGCGAAATTTCCGCGCACGTTGCCGCACACGTCGTCTAAGCGGCAACCATTCGATCAAGTTGCACGAATCTTGATGCCGGAGACCATAAATAGTAACTGTGGTGGAAAATTTACTTTTTCACCTCATTCTCCTCTGCATCGTCTTCTTCCTCTAGCGAGCGCCTCCTCGAGCTCTCCGTGCAACGTGCGAAAAACCCTAGCTCTCCAATCTTTCCCAGTCACCGCCGAACACACCCAAAGGCTAGCAGCTCCTCCCCCTCCATGGCGGCATCGGGCGAAGCCGCGGCAAAGCCGGCGAGCTCCGTAGTTGTTCCCCTAGAGGGCATGGTCATCCCCAAGTCCGCGGTGGTCGAAGCCACCGGCGGCGACCATAATCCTGCAGCGCTGGAGCTGCTGGAGGAGGAGTACGACTCGCACAAGGGCGACTGGCGTGGTTCGGATATCACGGACTGCGATATCAAAGAACGTTTCAACGAGGGTTACCTCCCCGCGACGGAGGGGCTCGCCTGGCGGGCGGCGCCGGCAGGCGAGGTCACTCCTTCTCCCCAAGTCGGAGAGAAGGTGTACCTCAAAGCAGAGATGGTATGCGTCGTCTCCCTGCCCATCTCGAACTTTTTCCTTGCTGTCCTGAATCATTACCAAGTACAGCCACAGAACCTCTTCCCCAATAGTATCTTAGCGCTCAGCAACTACGCGGCGCTCTGCGAGGGTTATTTAGGGATTAGGCCTAGGCTAGATCTCTTCATATACTTCTTTTACCGTCAAGCGCGAAGCTGGAGCCGGCAAGGACGAGCTCAGAAATTGTGGCACCATTAGTTTTAAGATCCGGCCTGGCCGGCGGTTCCCCGACATCGTCGGCCACGAGTCCTGCAAGAACTGGCGGCGTACTTACTTCTACAGCCCAGATATCCCTCTGGCCGGCCGAGAAGTAACGTACCCGGACTTCGTCGATGGAGCTGCCGCTGAAGCCCCGACATGGATATCCCAGGCCTCCCTTCCCTCAGACATCGACGCTTCCCGCGCTATAAGGCGGATAGAGTGGTTCGTAGATACGGGTTTGACCGGATTGGACCTAGCCATGTGCTGGTTCATCAGGCGGATCCAGCCTCTGCAGCACCGCTTGAAGTTGATGCACGAGTATTCCAACGATAGAAGGGATAGCCTCCACATCTCTGAGGACAACTTCTCGAGCGACTCCGTAAAGCTCTGCCTCAAGGACATCGTCAAGGTGAAGGACAGAAATCATGGCTTCACCATCACCTACGACATGTTCGTAGAGAGCAAGTGCCCAAAGGTAACTGTTTATTTTCCGTGTATGGCATATACTCTAGTTCTTCCGTCTAGCCATTACCATCTCATCTAACACGGTGGTTCTTCACTTAACAGCTCAGCGACATAGATGAGGACTATATGGCTCCTCAAATCTATGATCCAAAAATGAAGGAAGTCACCGTCATGTCCGACGACGATGCTCTGTTGGTGCGAAAGTGGAAGAGCTCCACCTCTGACGCTGCCGACAGAGGCAAGAAGAAGAAGACAGAGGGTGGAGCCTCCAAGAAGACTACCGTCGCCCTAGAGGCAGAGAAAAGAAAGATTATAGGGATCCCCTTTGCCAAAGCACCCCCTCTTGTGTAAGCTTCTTTCTCTCTGACATTGTCCATTGTCTGTCTTATTCCTGTACTTATACTTTTTGTACGTTTCAGGAAGAAAGCCACAACCAGCTTGAAGACGACCTCCAAAACTCTGGGGGCTTCTAGAACCATAAAGGATATGTTGCATCGCGACGTATCTCCTGCCATCGCCCCTATCACTCCCATCTTCCAGCCCTCGTCTGCTCCGACAAGATCTCAAGCTAAAGAAGCATTTGGCCCTTCCGCCATGGAAGTGGACTCAGGCGCCTCCATAGAGCTCTCTAGTGTCGGCGAACAAGCAACACGGGAGAGTGTTGCAAACCAAATGGCTGAAGCTTCGGCTAAGGATGCCATGGGTAGCGGTAAGGCAGTGGTGGAAGGTGGTACATCTGCCGAAGGCGGCGCCCTCGCCCCCAGGAAGACCATAGAGTTCCCGAAGATAGTCTATCCGGCACTTACGCCGGGTAGCACCTCTCTGGTTCCTGGTGCAGCACCGACATCTCCAACATGCGGTCTCGAGGAGCTTCTCCGGCAAGCAGAAATCTTGCAAGGAAATAGTGTATCCTTTGGCAAGTTGCTGGCTGAGAGTGCTACCAACCTCAAGATCATTGCACTTGTAAGTTTTATTTGCCTTTTGCATTTCATATGAGTATCCCATTGTAGCCCCCAAGGATTTAGACGGAAAACCATAAGTCTTTGCGTCTAAATGCTCTAAGAGTGACTAAGCTAGAAAACTTCTCATTGTAGCCCCCAAGCATATAGTTTGAATGAATTATTCCGACTAGATGCTTTAAGAGTAGCATACGCAGTGTTTATAAATTTCGATACTGTAACCCCCAAGCTTCTAGTTGTAACTGAATTAGTTCCGACTAGATGCTTAAAGAGAAGCTAAGCATACGTCTGAGTTAAAAACTTTATATTGTAGCCCCCAAGCTTTTAATCCAAAACTGAATTAGTTCCGACTAGATGCTTAAAGAAAGACTAAGCATATTGCTAAGTTAAAAAACTCTCGCTATATCCCCCGAGCTTCTAGGTGGAAATTTTCTGGCTAGATGCTCTAAGTAGACCAAACAACGTTTAACTTTCTTCTTTCCACAGAATGAGAATGCTCGGAGGGGCATGGCCAACGAGAAGTACCAGAAGATGTGCGCTGATTTGGAAGCCGAAAAGGGTAAAACTGCCTTCTTGAAGGAACAAATCACCAAGAGTAAGCGTCTGTTTTTCCTTTATTTTTCGCACTCCGACTTGGTCTTGTGCCAACATTCTCCGAGTACTCACTATGTACTATTATTTCTCTGACTTGCAGAAACCATTTCCAAGGCTAAGGATATTGTCGAGCAATCCAAGCACATTCAGCAGCTGGATAGCAAAAACAAGATCCTTAGGAAGGAGAGGGAGGAGATGCTGAAAATGCATGAAGACTCAATGAAAGCCATGCAAGACTCCGCCAGCGAGGAGATGAACCGCTTGAAGGAGGGAATCGTGATCTTGAAAGAGCAGAAGAAAGCTGTTGATGAGCAAAATCAACGCCATCATGAAGCGTACAAGATCCTCCGACAAGAACGGGACTCCATGGCGGAGATTATCCAGCAAGCTGAGATAATCATCTTCAGTAAGTGATTCTCCGTCTTTGATTTCTGTAAGCTGAATACTTTGAATTTTTGAACTCAAGTGCTCCTTTGTTGGGAATTCGCAGCTCCTATGGGTTTAACCCGGTCGCCTCCTCTGCCAAAGGAATGCATGGTTCTTGTCGACAAATTTATCAACACCGCCATAAAGCAAGACAAAGAGATTGCCAAGTCCCTCCATATTAACATCAAGGCATCGGACTCTATGGCGAAGTTCTCGGAGATTCTGCGCCGAGCCCCCGAGCGTATCGCAAGCTAGAAAGATTCATGTGCACGGGCTGGTGCAAGGATGGCGCTGTCCATGGTCAAGGCACATTACGAAAATGCCGACATCGACACGGTAACCTCCGGTGTCCCCGACGTAGATGATGAAGGCAAAAAGATAAACCACGAATCTATCTTGGCGTCACTTGTGGGTTATGACACTAGAGTTGCCAAGTTGGTCGACGTTAACGTCTTCGTGCCAATGAAAACCATTGATGGCGGCAACCAAAGATCCTCTGAGTCCCTCAACACTGCCGACTTCGAGGAAGGTGACTCTCCTGCCACCGACGATGCTGCTTCCAAGTCTCCTGCACCAGAGGAATAAAAAACAATTTGTAATATTTGTTTCCTCTGTAATGTGTATGTGGAAAAACTATGTGTTAACTTAAGGCGGAAAACAATGGTTTTTATTTCCTGCTACCTAAGAACTGATTCCAGCATGTATATATTTTTAAGCAAGTGCTGGCTTGTCCATTACTTTGGTTTTTATGCTTGACTTTTCGTGAGTCGGAAGACTCGTTGTCGGAACCATGCGCTCAGGCGATGATGCCCGATGACACCGTCAATAACCTAAGCACAAAATCGCCGACAATAAGTGCCAAAAGTCACTACTCCAGAATCCACATAAAAACAACAAAGAACGTGTAGACCAGAAACTTAAGCTAACGCCCGTAGGCGGAATTTTCACAAGTGCAATCGCAAAGCTTGTGCATAAAGGTTTTATATGATCCAAAAATGAACACTAAAGGAGGTAAAAGACTCAGAAATATGAGTGAACCAGAGAGCTTTATTTCATTGATCATATAAGAGGTACACAATTATATAAAAAATACTAAGTGTAGAAAGGACGTAGTTGTGCTATGTTCCATGGCCGATCAAGCTTCGGGTAGTCATCATCCGGGTCATGTCGCTTACGCTTATGATCCTCGTTGGGTCTATCCTTCAGTTCACGATTGTCAACGAGGTAGTAAGACCCATTGAGTAGCGCCTTCCTTATGATGAACGGTCCTTCCCATGGCGGGGATAATTTGTGTGACTTCTTCTGCTTAAGTCGGAGCACCAGATCCCCCTCTTTAAACGAGCGATGCCGGACGCGGAGACTATGGTAGCTGCGTAGCTTCTGCTAGTAGATGGCGGATCTTTGGCATGCCAAAACACGCTCCTCCTCGAGAAGGTCCACATCTAGGCATTTGGATTCTTCAGCGTCATATTCATCGTAGGCGGCGACTCTTGGTGCATCATGAAGGATGCGGAAGGCAGGATGGCTTATGCTCCATATACCATGAAGTAGGGGGTGTAGCCGGTGGATCTGTTGGGTGTAGTTCGTAAACTCCACATCATAGATGGAAATTCTTCCGCCCAAGCCCTAGCTGCTCTGTGTAGCGGTGCCTCAAGACATGGCTTTATTCCCTGCAGAATTAATCCATTGGCTCGCTCAACTAGACCATTGGATTGTGGGTGTGCCACAGATGCAAGGTGAAGTCGGATGCCCTTCTCCCAACAATAAGCCTCCACTTCTCCGAGTGACAAGTTGCTGCCGTTGTCGGTGATAATGCTATGTGGAAGACCAAATCTCACCACTAGATCCCAGACAAACCTAAGGGCAGTTGCCCCATCGAGCTTTCTAATGGGTTTAGCTTATATCCATTTAGTGAATTTATCAACTGCTACTAGCAGATGCGTAAACCCACATGGTTCCGTCTGCAACGGATCAACCATTTCCATCCCCCAGACTGCAAACGGCCAAGTTATTGGTATCGTTCGCAATTCTTCAGCAGGAACATGTGGTTGTCGGGCATAATACTGACATCCCATGCATGTCTCAACCAGCTTGTCGGCGTCCGCCTTCGCGGTCAGCTAGTAGAATCCTTGCTAGAAAGCTTTCGCGACCAACGATCGAGGAGAGGCGTGATGCCCGCAATCTTCGAGATAGATTTCGCATAGGATTTCAAGACCTTGCTGGGAAACACACTTAAGGTATACACCAGTAGTGCTTCGTTTGTAGAGTTATCCATTGATTATGGTATAGCCCTTTGCTCGACGTACTATTTGCCGCCTTTCGACTTTGTCGTTGGGCAAAGTTCCGTGTTCGAGATACTCCATGAATGGTTTTGTCCAAGCCGGAGGGACCTTTGCCACCATGTGGACGAAAGAGTCTATTCTGTGCGGGTTGTCGATGTCTGCTCCCTTCACGGATGGTGTCCGTAGATGTTCTAGGAAAACTCCTGGTGGAATTTGTTTGCGCCCTGATCCATGCTTAGACAGCAAATTATCCGCCTCGTTTTGCTCCCTAGGTACATACTTGACCTCGTAGCCCAAGAAGCTCTTGTCTATCTCGTCCACTTCGTCTCAATATGTCGCCATCATAGGGTTCCGCGCATTCCAGGTGCCAGCCACCTGCTGGGCAACCAAGTCGGAATCTCCACAGCAAACTATGCGCTTTATGCCAATATCCTTGGCTACGCGTAATCCGTTAATGAGTGCTTCATACTCCGCCATGTTGTTCGTAGCCTCGAAGTGGATCTGCAGAACGTAGTGTAGCTTGTCCCCAGTTGGTGACTGTAGCAGTACACCAGCCCACGAGCCGTTGAGCATCTTTGATCCGTCAAAGTGCATCACCCAGTATTCTGGTTCCGGCAATGGGGTAGCATCTGGCATTTCCGTCCAATCTGCGATAAAATCCACCAAGGCTTGTGATTTGATAGCGTCGCGTCGCTTGTAGGTGATCTCGAAGGCGACAAGTTCAATGCCCCACTTCGCGACCCTTCCCGTAGCGTCGCTGTTGTTGATGATGTCGGACAGTGGAGTTTTGCTCACCACTATGATGGGGTGCTCCTAGAAATAGTGCCTCAGCTTCTGAGAAGCAAGGAATACTCCATAAGCTATCTTCTGATAGTGCGGGTAACGCTGCTTGGACTCCGTCAAGACCTCGCTTACATAGTAAACTGGTCGTTGAACTCCGTGCTCATAGCCTGGTTCCTTCCGCTCTACCACGGCGACGATGCTGATTACCCGGTTGGTGGCCGCCATGTAAATTAACATGGGCTCTCTAGTCTTGGATGCTGCAAGGATAGGCGCTGAGGAAAGAATCTCCTTCAGCTGCTTAAATGCTACATCTGCTTCGTTCGTCCACGTGAATTTGTCCGCCTTCTTCAGCAACTTGTATAGCGGCAGAGCCTTCTCTCCAAGTCGGCTGACGAACCGACTAACTGCTGCAACACAACCTGTTAGTCGTTGAATGTCCTTTAGGCATGTCGGACGGTTTATGTTTAAGATGGCCTTGATTTTCTCCGGGTTGACCTTGATTCCATGCTGGGAAACGATGAAGCCCAACAATTTGTCGGCTGGAACCCCGAAGACGCACTTCTTAGGGTTAAGCATCATGTTGTATTTCCAAAGATTATCAAAGGTTTCTTTTCAGTCAGAGATTAAGTCATTTGACTTTTTAGACATCACCGCTATATCGTCCATATAGGCGTGAATGTTCCGACCAATTTGATCGTGTGGCAATATTGCATTGTCTGCTGGTACGTAGCACCTTCGTTTTTCAGCCCAAAGGGCATCGTAACATAGTAAAACGTGCCGTAGGGGGTAGTGAATGAAGTGGCCAATTGGTCCGACTTCCTCAACTTGATCTGGTGGTATCCTGAGTACGCATCAAGAAAACACAAAAGCTCCGAGCCAACCGTCGAGTCAATGACTTGGTCAATGCGAGGCAAAGCAAACGGATCTTTGGGACATGCTTTGTTCAAGCCGGTGTAATCAACGCACATTCTTAATTCTTTGGTTCCCTTTTTGGGGATAAGTACAGGATTGTCCACCCATTGGGTGTGAAGGACTTCTCGGATAAACTAGCCTTAAGTAACCTAGCTATCTCTTTGCCTATGGCGCGTCTCTTCTCATCTCCAAAGCGTCGTAGAGGTTGCTTCACTAGTTTGCATTTTGGATCAATGTTTAAGCTGTGCTCGGCAAGTTCCCTAGGTACACATTTCATGTCGGCAGGTTGCCAGGCAAAGATGTCCCTATTCTCACGGAGGAACTCGACGAGCGCGCTTTCCTATTTGGGATCCAGGTTCGTCCCAATGACGGTGGTCTTGGAGGCATCGCCTACCACAAGTTCCACCGACTTGGTTTCGATGGCGGGCTTGAATGCTTGGGCGGAGTCAGAAATCTTTTTCTTCAACACGGGCATCTCTGAGGCATCGACCTTGCTCTGGATCTCCTTGAATTCGTCTCTGTAGAGGACAGCTTCTGCGTAGGCTGCTTCTCCAATTTCGTAGTCCCTAGCCTTTGCAGAGCTTCCGGATACGGTGATGACACCGTTTGGTCCGGGTATCTTGAGTTTGTTGTAGACGAAGCATGGCTTGGCCATGAATGTGTGGAATATGTCGCGTCCAAATATGACGTGGTACATGCTCTTGAAGGGGACCACCTCAAAGGTCATGCGCTCTTGGCGGAAATTATTAACATCACCAAAGGCGACCTGAAGTGTGATGCACCCAAGGGACCGAGCCTCCCAACCATGAACTACACCGTGGAAGATGGTGTTGGTCCACCTTAGGTTTGCCTTCGTCAAGTTCATCTTCTATAGTGTATCCAGGTACATGATGTTGATGCTGCTTCCACTATCCACCATACATTTGGTGAACTCATTTCCGTCAATCAAGGGGTTAATGACCATGGCGTATTGGTTCTCCGTAGGGATGAAGTCTGGGTGATCCTTCCTGTCCCAAGTAATTGGAATCTCCGACCAGCGCAGGAATTGGGGAACTAGGGGTAGAGTATCCATCAGTATCCTCATAGAGGTCTTCTGTTGTCGGACGGTGGGGGTGCCAAGGAAAGTGTGGAAAACTGTCGCCTTCTTTTCGAAGGTTTTTTTTGCCTTTGTCGTCGCTCTTGGTGGCGTGCTTGGGGTCAATGTCCTCGTCCATGTCACTTGAATCCTTGGACTCCTCCTTCTTCTTCTTCCCCTTGCCCTTGCCTCACGGTTTGTTCTTCTGACTTTGCTTGTAGCCGGACTCCGAGTCCTCCTTGAGGTCGTTGACGAACTTGCAGTGGCGGTTGGTGTGGGTGGCCTTGCCATTGGCATAGAGGTGTACGAGGCATGGAATATCACGATACTCTTCTTAGGTTTGGGGAACACGGAGCGCTGACGAGGTAGTTTCACTTCCTCGATGTCCGCCATGTAGGGGTTCGTAGCATGGAAAACAAAAATTTTCTATCGCATACAAACAAACAAGCCAAGATCTATCTACTAGATTGTAGCAACGAGTCGATGGAATAACTCACCCTCGAAGATTCCAAAGTGTTTAACGAGAGCAGATTCTCGTGGGTGATGTAGTCGTACTCTTTCCGATCTCAAGATCGCGTAGACGATCCTTCCGGCGCCACGTTCCAGCAGCGCCCCCGCAGTCGGTCACACGTTCGGTACTCGACGAAGACCTTCCTCTCCCTTGTTCCAGCAGGCAGCGGAGGTTGTAGCACTCTCCTCTTGATTCCGGCAGCACAACGGCGTGGTACCGGAGGTAGAGGGGAGATCCCGCAGGGCTTCGCCTTAAGCCGGTGCGAGTATGGTGGAGCTTATGAGAGAGGCTATTAGTGGTCTAGTAATTAGACACACCAATTAGAGGCTCTAAACCAATTAGAAGGCTCTAAACCAAAATAGCTCTAAACCGGGGTTTAGATCTAGGGTTTAGGTCTAGAGGATAGGAACTTGTGTGTCTAGAGGAGGAGGCCCTGCCCCTCCTCTTATAGGTGGAGGGTGCGGCCAAGGGGAGGGGAGTCCCTCCCCAAGTCGGCCTTGGGAGGCGCGCCGGCCAAGGGGAGGAATCCCTCCCCAACTCGGCCTCCACCTCCTCCTCCTTTCCCACTTCCAAAACTCGCCGTTTGACATTCAAAATAGCCGTTTGACTTTTCAATTTAGGATTTAAATAAACCCTTTATTTTGGACAGCAAGAACACCTAGTACATGATGCAATCATTCCAATATGTAATGACACATTCATGTACCCTTCCCCCTCCGGAGTGCCGGACATTCCGGGACCTTCTAGAATGTTCCCGATGAAAACACCGGAACCATTCCCCAACTCCGAAACGGGACTTTCCTTATATGAATCTTATTCTCCGGACCATTCCGGATCTCCTCGTGATATCCCGGATCCCATCCGAGACTCCGAACAACATTCGGTCTCTTTCTCATAATACCATAACTACTCAAACAACGTCGAATCCTTAAGTGTGTCTCCCTACGGTTCGTGAATTATGCGGACATGATCGAGACACTTCTCCGAACAATAACCAATAGAGGAATCTGGAAATTCATATGGCTCCCACATATTTCTACGATTACTTTGCGATCGAATGAACCATTTACATACGATACCAATTTCCCTTTGTCTCACGATATGTTACTTATCCGAGGTTATGATCGTCGGTATCTTTGCATACCTAGTTCAACCTCGTTACTGATAAGTACTCTTTTCTCGTTCCCGTGATATGTGATCCCTTGTGACCATGTCACATGCTTGCAAGCTAATTGGATGACATTTCACCGAGAGGGCCCAGAGAATATCTATCCGTCATATGGATGGACAAATCCCACTCTTGATCCATGTGTTTCAACCAATACTTTCTGAACACTCAATACCACCTTTATAGCCACCCTGTTACGGTGTGGTGTTTGATGACATCAAAGCATCTATCCGGTAAAGGTGATATGCATGATCTCATGGTCGAAGGAATTAGGTTACTATGTATCAGAAAGCATATAGCAATTGAACTATTGAAATGACTTGATCTTTATGCTACGCTTATCTATAGGAGTATGTCCACCATATCATTCTCCTAACGATATGATCTTGTTGTTAACAACATCTCAATGTTCATGATAGGGAAACCACAATCATCTATTAACCAACAAGCTAGTGAAGTATAGAGGCTATACTAGGGACTTCAATTTAAGTTTATAATTCACACAAGTATTAATGTTTCCTTGTTAATACTATTATAGCATGAATATAAACATTTATCATAAACACAAAGATATAATAATAACTACATTTATTATTGCCTCTAGGGCATATCTCCAACAGTCTCCCACTTGCACTAGAGTCATCTAATCTAGATTACATGGTAATATACCGAACACCCATGGCAGTTTGGTGTTGGTCATGTTTTGTCCTCGGGAGAGGTTTAGTCAACGGATCCGCCACATTCAGATCTGTGTGTACTTTGCAAATCTTTATATCCCCATCCTGGATATGTTCTCGAATAGCGTGAAAACGCAGCTTGATATGCTTCAGCTTCTTGTGTGACCTTGGTTCTTGCGCATTGGCTATGGCGCCCATGTTATCACAGTAGATAGACATTGGGTCCAGCGCACTAGGAACCACACCCAGCTCTGTAATGAACTCTTTCATCCATATCGCTTCTTGTGAAGCCTCCGAAGCAGCCATGTATTCCGATTCAGTTGAAGATCTCGCCACAACGCTTTGCTTTGCACTCCTCCAGCTAACTGCTGCACCATTCAAAATAAATACGTATCCAGATTGTGATTTAGAATCATCCGGATCGGTGTTCCAACTAGCATCGGTGTAACCATTAACAACGAGTTGTTCATCACCTCCATAAGAAAGAACCATATCCTTAGTTCTTCTCAAGTACTTAAGGATGTTTTTGACCGCTGTCCAATGATCCACTCCTGGATCACTTTGATATCTGCTAGTTAAACTAACAGCATATGCAATGTCGGGTCTAGTACATAGCATGGCATACATTAGAGATCCTATGGCTGAGGCATAGGGAGTCTTACTCATCCTTTCTCTGTCTTCTGCCGATGTCGGACTTTGAGTTTTACTCAAGGTCGTATTGGGCAACATGGGCAAGAACCCTTTCTTGCTTTCTTCCATTCCAAACCTCTTTAGAACTTTGTCCAAATATGTACTTTGTGACAATGATATTTGGCGTTTCGATCTATCTCTATAAATCTTTATGCCTAATATGTAAGCTGCTTCGCCAAGATCCTTCATTGAAAAACTATTATTCAAATATTCTTTGACACTATTAAGAAGGTCTACATCATTCCCAATCAACAATATGTCATCCACATATAGTATTAAGAACGCTACAGAGCTCCCACTCACTTTCTTGTAAATACAAGCTTCTCCATAAGTTTGTATAAAACCAAAACTTTTGATTACCTTATCAAAACGTTGATTCCAACTTCGGGATGCTTGCTTCAATCCATTTGTTCTCGACAGCCTTCCGGCCATCCGGTAAGTCCACCAAAGTCCATACTTGGTTTTCGTACATGGATCCAATCTCGGATTTCATGGCTTCTTGCCATTTATTGGAATCTGGGCTCATCATCGCTTCCTCATATGTCTCGGGGTCATCGGTGTTGTCCACCAACATGACACTCATAACGGGATCATACCAATCTGGAGTGGTACGAGTTCTCGTTGACCTCCGAGGCTCTGTAGTAACTTCAACCGAAGTTTCATGATCATCATCATTAGCTTCCTCTCTTATTGGTGCAGGCACCACAGGAACTTCTTCCGGTGCTGCGCTACTCGCAATTTCGAGAGAAGGTTCGACAACCTCGTCGAGTTCTACTTTCCTTCCAGTCACTTCTTTCGAGAGAAATTCCTTCTCTAGAAAGGATCCATTCTTGGCAACGAAGATTTTGCCTTCGGATCTATGATAGAAGGTATACCCAATAGTTTCCTTCGGGTATCCTATGAAGACGCATTTTTCCGCTTTGGGTTCAAGCTTGTCCGGCTGTAACTTCTTTACATAGGCTTCGCATCCCCAAACTTTAAGGAACGACAATTTAGGTTTCTTCCCAAACCATAATTCATACGGTGTCGTTTCAACGGATTTAGACGGTGCCCTATTTAAAGTGAATGCGGCTGTTTCTAATGCATAACCCCAAAATGATAGCGGTAAATCTGTAAGTGACATCATAGAACGAACCATATCTAAGAGAGTTCGATTACGACGTTCAGACACACCATTACGCTGTGGTGTTCCCGGCGGTGTCAACTGCGAAAGTATTCCACATTTCTTCAAATGCTCGCCAAACTCGTAACTTAGATATTCACCTCCACGATCAGAACGTAGAAATTTAATCTTCTTGTTACGTTGATTCTCTACCTCACTTTGAAACTCCTTAAACTTCTCGAAAGTTTCGGACTTATGTTTCATGAAATAGATATACCCATATCTACTCAAGTCATCTGTGAAGGTAAGAACATAACGATAACCATTGCGCGATGCTACACTCATTGGACCACACACATCGGTATGTATGATTTCCAATAAGTCTGTAGCTCGCTCCATTATAGCAGAAAATGGAGTCTTGGTCATTTTACCCATCAGACATGCTTCGCATCTTTCAAGTGATTCAAAATCAAGTGATTCAAGAAGTCCATCGGAATGGAGTTTCTTCATACGTTTCACTCCGATGTGACCAAGACGACAGTGCCACATATAGGTCGAATTATCGCTTGATTTCAAACGTTTAGCCTCAATGTTGTTGATATGTGTATTTCCACTATCGAGATTCAATATGAATAGACCATCTATCAAAGGTGCATGTGCATAAAACATATTACTCATATAAATCGAACAACCATTATTCTCGGATTTAAACAAGTAACCGTCTCGCAATAAACAAGATCCCGATATAATGTTCATGCTCAACGCAGGCACCAAATAACAATTATTTAAGTATAAAACTAATCCCGATGGTAGATGAAGAGGTAGCGTGCCGACCGCGATCACATCAACCTTTGATCCGTTTCCTACGCGCATCGTCACCTCGTTCTTCACTAGCTTCCGTTTATTCTGCAGCTCCTGTTTCGAGTTACAAATATGAGCAACCGAACCAGTATCAAATACCCAGGCACTACTACGAATACTAGTGAGATACACATCAATAACATGTATATCAGATATACCTTTCTTCTTGATGTTGCCGTTCTTCAAATCCGCCAAGTACTTTGGGCAATTCCGCTTCCAGTGACCTTTTCCCTTGCAGTAAAAGCACTCAGTATCAGGCTTGGGTCCAGCCTTGGTCTTCTTCGTCGGCATGGTAACTTTCTTACCACCCTTCTTGAAGTGTCCCTTCTGCTCAGACTTGCCTTTCTTGAATTTGGTGGTCTTATTGACCATCAACACTTGGTGCTCTTTCTTGATCTCCACTTCTGCAGATTTTAACATAGCAAATAGTTCTGGCAACTCTTTGTTCATGTTCTGCATGTTGTAGTTCATCACAAAGTTCTTGTAACTTGGTGGTAGTGATTGGAGGATGCGGTAAACCCCCAAAGTATTAGGAATCACTATACCCAAGCTTTGAAGTTTATTCGCGTGCCCAGACATTTTAAGCACATGCTCACTGACGGAGCTACCCTCTTCCATCTTGCAGTTAAAGAACTTTTCAGAAGCTTCATAACTTTCAATTGCCGCATGAGTCTCAAAAATTAATTTGAGATCCTCGACAATATCATATGGGTCTGACTCTTCAAACCTTTTCTGAAGCTCCGATTCTAAACCATACAAGATAGCACACTGAACTATGGAGTACTGATTCTTCCGAGCAAGGTAAACATTCTTTACTTCATCGGTAGCATCAGCTGCAGGTGGGTCACCTAGCGGTGCATCCAGCACATAGGTCAAATTACCAGCTGTGAGGACAATCCTCAAATTGCGGAACCAATCCGCGAAGTTGCTTCCATTGTTTTTCAACTTTTCTTTCTCTAGGAACGCATTAAAATTGATGGTAGGGGCTGCCATTGATCTACAACATATTTGCAATAGTTTAGACTAAGTTTATGACAAATTGAGTTCAAATTAATTAATGAAATTAAACTAGGTGAACTCCCACTCAAAACAACATCCCTCACATTGTTTTAGTGATCACATGAACCAAATCCACTACATCAACACCGATCATCACGAGAGTTGATATAGTTTCAATGGCGAACAATCGACATGTTCATCATATCTGCTATATGATTCATGCTTTACCTTTCGGCGATCCGTGTTCCTGAGGCCATGTCTGTACATGCTAGGCTCGTCAAGATCAAACCTTAGCTACCGCATAAGCAAATCTGGCTTGCTTACGTTGTATTCACCCGCGGAATCAAAGACACCCGATCATCACGTGGTGCTTCGAAGCAACAAGCTTTGGCAACGGTGCATACTAAGGGTGAACACTTTAGAACTTGAAATTTATGTGCATGAGGGATCATCTTATAATGCTACCGTCGTCTACTAAGCAATACAAGATGCATAAAGGATTAACATCACATGCAATTCATAATATGTGATATGATATGGCCTTTCTTCTTTGTGCTTCCGATCTCCATCTTCAAGCACGAACATGATCTCCATCATCACCGGCATAGCATCAAGGTCAATGACGCTTCTTTATGGTTGTCGTCCACCAGCTTCAACTATTACAACTATTTTGAATAGACACGCAGGTCTTAACAGAATTTAAAGACAACCATATGGCTCCTGCCGGTTGCCAACTTACAATAAGGAACATTGCATACATCAAATATAATCACAATCATGGCCATATCACATCACTGCACACCCCTGCAAAACAAAGTTAGACGCTTCTACTTTCTTTGCATATTTTACGTGGTTTGGGGCTTTCCATAAGTGTTGTTCTAACCTACGAACAAGAACCACAACATTGATACTAGCATTGTTGATTACCCGTTGTAAATTGGATCTTTACTATGCTAGGAGAAACAGGCACCCGCAAGGCCACTTATGCAATACGAGTTGCATGTCAAGCGTGGAGCAAGTCTCATGAACGATGTCATGTAAGGTTAGCCCGGGCCGCTTCATCCCAACATACCGCAAGATGCAAAGTACACAAAAAGCAATCTACAATAAAAGCATCAACGCCCACAATGACCATTGTGTTCTACTCGTGCAACAGATCTACATATAGACACGGCTCTGATACCACTGTAGGGGTTCGTAGCATGGAAAACAAAAATTTTCTATCGCATACAAACAAACAAGCCAAGATCTATCTACTAGATTGTAGCAACGAGTCGATGGAATAACTCACCCTCGAAGATTCCAAAGTGTTTAACGAGAGCAGATTCTCGTGGGTGATGTAGTCGTACTCTTTCCGATCTCAAGATCGCGTAGACGATCCTTCCGGCGCCACGTTCCAGCAGCGCCCCCGCAGTCGGTCACACGTTCGGTACTCGACGAAGACCTTCCTCTCCCTTGTTCCAGCAGGCAGCGGAGGTTGTAGCACTCTCCTCTTGATTCCGGCAGCACAACGGCGTGGTACCGGAGGTAGAGGGGAGATCCCGCAGGGCTTCGCCTTAAGCCGGTGCGAGTATGGTGGAGCTTATGAGAGAGGCTATTAGTGGTCTAGTAATTAGACACACCAATTAGAGGCTCTAAACCAATTAGAAGGCTCTAAACCAAAATAGCTCTAAACCGGGGTTTAGATCTAGGGTTTAGGTCTAGAGGATAGGAACTTGTGTGTCTAGAGGAGGAGGCCCTGCCCCTCCTCTTATAGGTGGAGGGTGCGGCCAAGGGGAGGGGAGTCCCTCCCCAAGTCGGCCTTGGGAGGCGCGCCGGCCAAGGGGAGGAATCCCTCCCCAACTCGGCCTCCACCTCCTCCTCCTTTCCCACTTCCAAAACTCGCCGTTTGACTTTCAAAATAGCCGTTTGACTTTTCAATTTAGGATTTAAATAAACCCTTTATTTTGGACAGCAAGAACACCTAGTACATGATGCAATCATTCCAATATGTAATGACACATTCATGTACCCTTCCCCCTCCGGAGTGCCGGACATTCCGGGACCTTCTAGAATGTTCCCGATGAAAACACCGGAACCATTCCCCAACTCCGAAACGGGACTTTCCTTATATGAATCTTATTCTCCGGACCATTCCGGATCTCCTCGTGATATCCCGGATCCCATCCGAGACTCCGAACAACATTCGGTCTCTTTCTCATAATACCATAACTACTCAAACAACGTCGAATCCTTAAGTGTGTCTCCCTACGGTTCGTGAATTATGCGGACATGATCGAGACACTTCTCCGAACAATAACCAATAGAGGAATCTGGAAATTCATATGGCTCCCACATATTTCTACGATTACTTTGCGATCGAATGAACCATTTACATATGATACCAATTTCCCTTTGTCTCACGATATGTTACTTATCCGAGGTTATGATCGTCGGTATCTTTGCATACCTAGTTCAACCTCGTTACTGATAAGTACTCTTTTCTCGTTCCCGTGATATGTGATCCCTTGTGACCATGTCACATGCTTGCAAGCTAATTGGATGACATTTCACCGAGAGGGCCCAGAGAATATCTATCCGTCATATGGATGGACAAATCCCACTCTTGATCCATGTGTTTCAACCAATACTTTCTGAACACTCAATACCACCTTTATAGCCACCCTGTTACGGTGTGGTGTTTGATGACATCAAAGCATCTATCCGGTAAAGGTGATATGCATGATCTCATGGTCGAAGGAATTAGGTTACTATGTATCAGAAAGCATATAGCAATTGAACTATTGAAATGACTTGATCTTTATGCTACGCTTATCTATAGGAGTATGTCCACCATATCATTCTCCTAACGATATGATCATGTTGTTAACAACATCTCAATGTTCATGATAGGGAAACCACAATCATCTATTAACCAACAAGCTAGTGAAGTATAGAGGCTATACTAGGGACTTCAATTTAAGTTTATAATTCACACAAGTATTAATGTTTCCTTGTTAATACTATTATAGCATGAATATAAACATTTATCATAAACACAAAGATATAATAATAACTACATTTATTATTGCCTCTAGGGAATATCTCCAACACGCCATCACCTCTTCCTGCAAAGGTCATGGTGACCATGTCGGGAGTTTGCTTTTCTTCTCGTGCGGTTTTCCGCTTGGTGTTGATGTTCCTCCGAGCTTGATTTGGAACGGCCGTTGCCGGCAGGGAGCCGCGAACTCACTAGCCAACTGAATCATCTGGTTCAAGTCAAGCTGGTGATTTTCCTGCAACCGCTTTAGCTTATGTCGAAGCAACATGCCCCTTTCCAACCCATCGATGAAGGCGGTCATGGCGGTCTGAGCGTGCACTCCTGCGCAGGAATTTTTCATATCCAGCCAACGGGAGAGGTAGGCACAAGATGTCTCGTCTTTCTCTTGCACGCACCACTGTAGATCGCCAATAGTGCAGGTACGCTTATACGTACCCTCGAAGTTCTTGGTGAACACTTCTTGCATGTCCAACCAATTGCAGATGTATTTCTCCGGCAAGTCATCAATCCATTGATGGGTTGTGCCCGCCAACATCAATGGGAGGTACTTGACGGCAACATTGCGGTTACCCCCGGCGATCTCCACCGCGTTGCCGTAATCCTGCAACCATGTAGCTGGCTTAGCGGTGCCGTCATAGGGCTTGATGGTCTTGTCAATCCGGAAACCTTTGGGGTAAGTTGCGTACCGTATCGTAGGTCCAAAGCAACATGGTCCCAGGTATGGTCCTTCCCGGGCCTCGTGGATCTTGTCTATCCGCAAACGTGCGTCGTATGGCTCCAGGTTTCTTTTCTTCTTGTCAACAGGGGATGGGCTACGTGAACGACGCGAGCCTCCTCCGCCATGGTGACTGCTAGGTGGCGACGGAGGCGGAGGTGGCGGTGGGTTAGCTTTCTTGCTATTACCCTCCTGCGACGCCTCACGCTTGTCGTGGTTTGTTGTCGGACGCGGAGGGTCATGGCGCGACCTGCTCTTGTGTCCCTGGTTGCGCTCTCCGTCATGACGGGTCTGCTCCGTGTTGTCACGGATGACGATGCCGCTCTGCCTTGGCGGGGGCATATCCGTATGAGGTGAGCCTTGAGGTCTTCGCGATGTCGGGGTGAGCGGGGTGGTGGCGATGGGCAACGAGGTTGGGCCTTACCTCCGTGATCGGAGGATATGGGGATAGCATCCTTCCTGTTGCGCGCATCCCCCCGTCTTTGTTCTGATGAACCCGTCTGAGACCCGACATCAAGAGGAGATCTGTCCCTTGGCGGCTTATGCTGGCTAGACTAGCAAAACGCTGGGTCAGACTCAAGCCTCTGAGAGGTGGCCTTTTCCTGCTGTTTTACCACCTTGGCCACTAGGTCATAGACCTGGTCCACCGCCTCAGGCGATCTATCCTGCTCTAGAAGGGTCTTGGCGACGGCGAGGTTGAGGAGAGGAGTAGGCATAACCTTCCTGCCTTCACTATCAATGTATGGCTTGGCTTGTGCCGGCTTCGGGGGAGCCCATCCTAGGTTTTGCCGTACACCAGGATCGTTGATGACGCGAGCTGGAGGTTTCTTGGCCTTCTGCTGCTGCAGCAGAGTCTTGTACTCGGCCTCCATTGCTCTAGCTTTCTCTATGGATTTCTGCGCGTTGACCAGATCTCGATCTAGTTTTGCGCCTTGCTCCGCGATGGCTTGCGCTTCCTCCAGCAGCTGTTGGCGCTTCTCGTTAAGCTGCGTCACGTTCCGAATATGAGCTACGGTCAGTGGCTCGACGAGGAGATTGCCGTACATCACTCTATCAGTTGGAGTAACTTGGGCAGCAGTAGACGTAGATGCCAGAGGAGACAAGTTTGCGGTGTTGTTGTTGCTCGGGCCAGTACCGAGTTCCTGTGGCTGTTGCACTGGGCTAGGCGGTGGGGGCATGACCTTTGCGCGATCATTGTCGGCAGCAACAGGTGGTCCCTTCCCTTTGTCCAGAGCTGTAGGCGGAGCTCGTTCGGGCTGGTCTTCATCCATCGCCGTCCCAATGGTGACGAACACCTCTCGAGACGTGACGGTGTTGTTGGCTTGCTCGTCGCGCGTGTACTCCATCTCCTGCATGGCGGAGTCTAGTTCCTCTGGACTGAAATATATCTCCTCTAAATATGCACTGAAGTCGGCGTATAGCGCGTCAATCACAGAGTCGGAGGGTGTCAGGACTTCCTCGATGATGGGGGGTGGAGGTGCAATAGCAGCGACGATGAATGGAGGTGGTGGTGGTGCAACTGCGGCGATGGCGGCCGAAGGCGGTGGTGGCGGATGTTGGGGCGGTGGCGCTCCGCCAATGAGCGCAAGATCCGCCTGAGCTGCCCCCTCGGCCTCCGCGTAGCTGTTGACGTTGTTCACCATGCTTTCGAAGGTGATGCGTCCTGAAGCTTGCTGCCGCCTTAGAGGATGTCGGAGAAGCGTTCCCTGGTCCAGTCCTTCCACAAAGTGATACATAGCATCATCATTGGGGTAGTGGGCCAGATCGGCTCGTATACGGAGCCACCTGGCAAGGTAATCGGGGGTTTTCGCCCTCTCTCTCTGAATGCAACGCGCCAGATCGAAGATGGTAACCACACCGACGAACTTGGATCTCTGTTGTCCAGACGCACGGACGAAGCCGACGGACTTGCATTGATCTTCCACCGTTATATCCTGCACAGAGGCAGTTTGGGTGGGCCTTGAATTTTTCCGATCTTTGCCGACAAACTCCGAGGAGAGATCCGACATCGATCCTTCCGCGAACGTATCCTGCCCGTAGGCTGTCCGTGCGGGTCTTGATGCTCCTCCAACTCCTAGAGAACTAGTGCCCAAGTCGGTTTCGCCAATGAAGAGGTGGATGTCTCCGATAGGAACGATCAAACACCGCGTAGGGTTCGTTTTCGCCGGGATCCAGAACTCGTCGGGAGGGATCATCGGAACGTTGCCAGAGAATATAACGCGACCAATGGCTACGGTTTCGCCGATTCCCGCGAAGATCTTAGTCCTCGCCCACTGAAGAGCCTGAAGCGCCTCTTGCCCCATGGTGGGCGCCAACTGTCGTGGTATTGCCAACGAGTACGCCATGGAGGGGTCCTCACGTGCGTGTTTAGAGACGTGGGGGAAGACGGATGGTTGACGGGTACGAGGTAACACAGCTTACCTAGGTTCAGATCCCACGACAGTGGCGGAATCCTACTCCTGCTATAAATCACTATAATGTCAATACGCCGAGTTACAGAGATAGGTTCGCTGGACGAGGTGCGTCGTAGTCGACACTAGATCGTCTATGATTGTCTAAGGTTGTGCCCTAAAGGATCTCATAGGCCCGACTTATATAGTCACCAGGTCTTAGGGTTACAGGGAAAAGTCCTAGCCGGACAGGTTCTAGAGTCCTACACTGTCTATTACAAGTCTAGCGTGTCTTGTACTCCAAGGCTCCTGGTATGCTGGTGACTTCACCGTAGCCTTCCTTTATCCGGCATGGGCCTCCCTTCTGGATCCATCTAACTAGGCCGCCCAGCAGGCCATGGGTCATGCTACCAACTATGGGCCATCCGGGTTATCCGGATAGAGGACATGCTATGAGGATATCCATATAGCATATCCCCAACAACATCCACGGTAGCGTCGGCGTCCTCAGGCTCCGGCAAGCTTTGATCTTTGGCATCCATGGTGACCTTGGGGCCCTCACCAACGCCGGTGTCCTTGGGCGTCACCGATTCGATGTGTGTCAAGGCGTGCAATTTGGTACAGTTAAGTGAAATTAAGGATATTTTTGGTTCATCGGCCACACCATCAACCCCCAGTCCTGGGGAGCACCTTCCCACTACAATCGTCCATGGAGTTGTGGATGTCTTCTTCGCGCGGAGTCAATGTTCCCTTTCCTAGCTGGCAGTGACAACGGAGGTTAGTTTTCTAACCTTTCTCTTGTAGATTATGGTTCCGGTTCTACTCATTGCTAGGGGATTTCTAGTTCATGGTATGATTTTTATTTGGTGATTTCTACTGACTACTATTAGGGAAATATACAACATTTAGTTAACACTAGTAGATTGAGTTTCCATGTAAAGTGCTTTGGGAGCGTATCACTTTCAGCGAATTTGATATGATGCTCTCTAAAGAACTATCCATTTTGTATGTGTATCTGCATGTTCAACACCTATGATGTTGAGTTTTAGTAGTAGCAATTGATAGTTTATTTGAAAGAAAGTGTTGTCACTTTTTCTACTGATTGGGTAGTAATATCAGTAGCATAGACCATCCTTTATGTTCTGTTTTTTTACTGACTTGAAGTTTTAAATAGTTGCATCATTTTTAGAACACCTACTTTGTTCCTTCCATGGTTTCATGTTGTTCTCTTAACAACCAATTTTTATTCCATTCGGTACTAAATTTTCTAATTTAGACGACTAATATAGTTAGTTCTTCTACACTCAGTGAGTTCTCTTCTATGTCTTTCATTTTTTTATGCACGTCACCTTGACCAGTTGTTCTGCTACACTTTCGTTTTCCACTTGTGTTCGCATCTTTTTAATCTTTGACACAAACTTTGATCCCTTCTACTTTTTGTCTAATATGGTATGAGTTGATCTAGTTATGTTGTCTAGATGCGCTTTGGTAGTTGATTATATATGATCGATATGCTTGGTGCTAATATTGTTTTCTTCTTATTGTTTTGTGGATAAGATGCGAGTCAATTTTGGTTTTCTTTGTTTTTTGCTAATAGGTTTACTTTGTCATCAGAGAATGTTCCAAGTTCTTGTTTCTATGTTTCTATGTTGTAGTTCACTAGATATTTTTATGTAATATGGTTCCTGCTCTCGCTATTTTCCAGCACGACAGGTAACTCAGCACCTGATGTAAGTGCCTTTTTTTTCCACTTCATGTTATATTTGTCCACCCCATGCGTATATTTTCTTCCTGTAAAATATAAATCTTTATGGCCTAGCAACGAGGAGAAAATGACAGACTAATCAACCCAATTTTGTACTTCCTCTATTTAGGAATAAGTGACTTAGATATTTGAATATATATACCCTAAAATGTGTTTACATATATGTGAATCTAGACAAATTTAATTCATTTATTTCTGAACAAAGGAAGTAGTACGTTATGTTCACCGCTAGCTAGTTCTGTATTTTTTCTATAAAGGAGCTGCGTCTAACAACGAGCAGCAAGCGAGCGGGAACAGCAGCTACCACTAGTATGCCTGTATGCGGGAGCAGGCAGCGTCCGTTACACAAAGGGAGCAGCATAGGTACAGTAGCAGTAATTTAGTTCCACCTCGCCGCGCAAGGACGAGGACAACTAGTTTAAATAGCTGTCTGGCTAGATGTTACGAGTAACCTGAGCAAAAGGCTGAGAGCCCGGGAAAAGGCTATCACGGGATGCCCAATAAACATAAATGGGCCCTAGAAGATGAAGCCCACCCTCGCGATTCCCTTCAGCGAAACGGAAACCTGACAGCTATGGAGCGGACTCGGATTGGAGAAGGATAACCGAACAAAACATATAGAAAAATAAAATTTTATTTAGTTTATGTAAAAGAAATGGCAAGAAAGTGTGCAACAGTAGATAGCAGAAGTATAAAAGTGCAAGATTAATAATAGCATAGTATAACATGCGTACGTACACTTATTATATTGTCTAGATGGGTTGTGCTAAATTTATCGGATTATCCTATTTAAGTACCTTGAATTATCCGTATAAAATGTCGGATTATTCTTATCCGTCATCGCTACCATATTTGTTGGATATCCGCTCGATAAATATCCGCATCCATATCCGCCGGATATCTAAAAAATCATATCATATCCTCAAAAATGAACGCGGATGCGAACTCGGAACGGAAATTATCCGTACCATTTATATCCATAAGGACACCACCTGGTGAGGGAAGAGAGAGGGGCCACGAGCAGCACTCGGCGAGGCACCACCAGCCTAATTAACAGGCTTTGTAGTCAGCTTCGCCAGTCCAACCTTTTTTGCAGGCTATCCTGGCAAATTCCGTTATGAATGTATAATGGGCTGGCCCATCCAAGGAAAGGGACGACCATGCATTTTCCATTCCTAAAAAATACCTTTAGTGACATTTTCATCAAAATGCCCTTAAAAATAATATTTTTAGAGATATTTTGATCAAAGTGTCTCTAAAACTAATACCGACATGAGTATTTTAGAGGCATTTTAATCACATATAGGGATATTTTAAAGTGTCCCAAAATGACTACCATGTTGTAGCGACAGGCAAGCCGAGTTCTCAGTATTGTAGCACATCAGTTGTTTGATTGCAGCTTGTACATGCTCTTCAACTCGCCTACCATACATAATGGAGCATTTGGCCAGACTTACTAGCTGACCCGTTCCCAACTCATATTTATCCAAGATGTTGTTTACAACCATGGCCCGCTGAACAGGGGCGGAGCCAGGATTTGACATTGAGAGGGGACGAAGATACCGATGATCATATATAAGAATTATTTTCTCATGAAGACAACAACTATCTATCATTTTGTGTTGGAAGAACTGTTTGGATAAAAACATAACAGTATATTAAAGTATTAGCATAAAACTGATATTAATATGTAGCACTAAATTTTAGGCAATATAAAACAAAAGATTAGTTTATATTGGATCAACTTTATCTCTACGTGTATAAAGCCTGATAATTTCATTGCGGGTGACCTTTCTATTATTATTTTCCAATTATTATACAATAAATTGTCATCATCACCGAGCAGACATCAAACAAAATACGCATATTTTTTTATAAATTAATCAATTAGACTATAGGTTATGCAATCTATCGATAAAATACTAACGATTTTGTACCTTCAATCAGAGTGAGGAAGATTGATTCCTATACTAGATATCACAACATGCTTGTTGCTAGCATTGCAACATGATTAACAAAGGTACAAACTGGCAAACAACATGGCTGGCTAGCATGCCGCCGCTGCATCGCGTGGCGTTTGGCTACTGAGTAGGAACGAGGGATGGTGGCAAGCATCTAGTCAGTTAATCTGAACGATTGCATATGGTGCTAGCTATTAG
Organism: Avena sativa; assembly: GCA_916181665.1. Lineage (NCBI taxonomy): Eukaryota > Viridiplantae > Streptophyta > Magnoliopsida > Poales > Poaceae > Avena > Avena sativa. Next base: position 59,373,520 of record OV702297.1, on the reverse strand, counting down.
GTCTAGTTACAAAAACGAAGAATATTGGGGCATGTTACCACGGTTGATTAATAAAAAGAATTCATGGGCTACATTTGGCTTTCGGTATAAGCACGACAAATCAAATAAATTTGGGCTTAGCGTTAATTAAGCCTATAATGCCATTAGTTTAGTACTAAAATCTACATCTATATATTGAGGGGGGGCGATAGTTAGAGGGGGGTCTAGCCCCTGCTAGCCCCCCCTTGGCTCCGCCCCTGCCGCTGAACCAAGCCATAGAAGAAGGCAAGAAGATTGTCGTCAACAAACAAGAGATGGAAGATTCCAGGGGCGTGCCTGCAGATTTTCAGTTCTTTCAGTCGAGCATCCTCAACTTCTTTGCATATTTTTTTTTTTGCGGGGGAACTTCTTTCCATATTAGCCGAGAGAGACCATCTGCCACCAGCAAAAACAAATACGGGGAGAGCAGATCGCCTTGGCAGAGCCCGCGTGTAGGCGTGATGGTGTCCAACGCATGTCATTAAGATGAACAGTATATTGCACGGTGGTAACACGCTGCATAAGCCACCGTGTCCATGTGCTATTAAAGCCCAGTATCTTCATTACACCTTCAAGATAGCACCAATCCACGCGGTCATATGTGTTAACCGTATCCAACTTGTATGTATATAACTTTTCACTGAGTTACTTTGTATTGCATGAAAGCACTTAAAAGCAATAAGAGCGTTGTCCGTTATTAGTTTTCTAGAAATGGAGACGCTTTGTATTAGAAAAAAAAAATGTCCCAGATGAGAGGCCGAAGACGATCTACCAAACATTCAAAGATGATTTTAAAAACCACATTGCACAAACTTATCGGCCGAAAATCCTTGAGCTCCTCAGGATTGTTCTTTTTTGGGATGAGGACAATGGCTGTGTCGTTCACATCACTTGGCATCACTCCATCGCTAAAGAATACCTGCACTGCTTTGACAATATCCTCCTTAAAAAGATCTCAATTACGTTGGAGAAAACGGGCAGGAAACCCATCAGGCCCATAAAGCTTTAGTGTACCGATTTGAAAAAAAGGCATTGCTGATTTCCTTTTCTAAATAGGAGGCACGCAACTTAGCATTCATCTCATCGTCCACTCACCTCGTAAATAATTCCAGCCACTCCGTTGGGTCTGCAACATCATCTCTTTTATAGATACTTCGGAAGAAGGCAGTAGCCATCTCACAAATTTCCTCGGCATTATCCGTCCGTGTGCCATCTTCTCTATGAAGCGGAAAGATTTTATTCTTCTTCCGACGCCATGTAGCCTTGCAATGAAAATATCTAGTATTTCGATCTCCCTCCCTAATCCATGCCACACGCGTGCATTGCATCCACATCACTTCCTCGCGATAAAGGAGCTCGTCCATCTCACCAACTAGGTGTTTCCTTTCGGCCTCGCTTGTAGGATCAGAACTAGTTAGAAGATCTTCAAGTTTCCTCCGTTTCTTGTCTGACGCCTTTGTGACCGGTTTGAAGTTCTTCCTTTTTCCAATCATACAGAGAGTTCATCCTAGAACGTATATTGGAGCATACATCCCCTAGGTCCCGCACACTGACACATCGGGACCACACATCGTCCATAGTAGGTGCAAGCGATGGCTCCCGCTCCCACATGACCTCATAGCGGCGAATATATTGGATCCAACGCTCAACCTGCGGTTGGAAGAGGGTTAACAGCGGGCAGTGGTCAGAACGGGACGACATAAGGTGTTGCAGTCGAGCCTCAGGGAAACAACGTGACCATGTCGGGGAAGCTACGACACGATCCAACCGTACTTATACATTGCGGTCACCCTGTTGTTTGTTGTCAAATGTCCACGGAACTCCACTGAAGCCAAGATCATGGAGATCATAGTGTGATAACACCTCATGAAAATCTAGCATTAAGCTCTTCGACTGCCAAGTTTGCAAAAAGTGTTCTGGTTGCCACGTGGCCTCGTTGAAATCTCCAAACATGAGCCACGGTTCCGATGATTCATTCTTGATGCGTCTCAACAATGTCCACATGTTATACATTTCCAAAGGCTTGGGATCAAACGTGGCTCGCCAACAAGCCCCAAACGATCCAACCTGAATATGTACATCAGTGTGCCAGTAGCTGAACAAGAACAAGTCCACCTCCACATCCTCATGATGGAACAACACAAGTCCTCCTCCTGAACCCTCGCCTTTAACTACAAACCACGCATGTATTTCAGATTACGCACTCGATCCGGGGTCTCCGGCCTGGACCGGAGTCTCCGGACCTATATCCGGTCGGGAGGCTCGGGTATGAGGTGGGAAGATGCTGGTGAGGGTGAATCTAGTAGATCGGGCAATGCAACAAGGCTAAAGTACTAGAGTTCACGCAAACAAGTGATTCCCATGGAGAAATCAGCAACAATCCTCAAAAACACATCTAGAGATGAACCTTAGGAGAAAAATAGAGGAGAGGTACCAGATCTGTCCATGGGATCAATTCCTCCGGTGGGAATGACCCAATGGAGGAGAGGGGAAGGTTGGCCTGCGGCACGGCAGATCCCGGGGGCTTCTTGACCTCCGGGGAGGATTTTTGGAAGAGGGGGCGACGGGGTTGAAGGTAGGGGACGGGGTGAAGAATGGTGAACTGCTGTCCCAGTTCACCCCGTGCCCCCTTCTTTAAGTGACAAAAACCGTCCGGACCAGAGACTCGGTCTACACCGGAGACTCCGGCCTACACCGGAGACTCCGGTGTTTGTACACTGGAGACTCCGGTCCTCCTCGACCAAAAGTTCTAGGAAAAGTGTTTGGGGACATATATGAGAGATAGATGGTTTTTAAGATAGGTATTGGGCTTGGGTTGAGACATCAAACTGTGAAGAACCAACAAGAGCCATAGGGTTTCAAAAAATGTTCAGAAAATCTCCAAGAGACTAGAATCAAGCAAATGACAAACATGAGTAAGTGGCAACCTCTCAAACGAGAGAGGGCAGTGGCCTAGGACACCATATTTGAGTATACTTGGCTTGGCACCACGAAGATATATCTTGGATCCATTACCAAAACTCATCATTAAGCTCACATATCACTAAATGATATTAAGAGGAATGATTTTTATTGCTTTGGGAATAATGGGGGGAGGGATGATCCAATCAATTAGGATCGCACTCCCCCTATATGCATGCCTACACCTAAACCAAATATGATATGAAACATAGGTGAGAGTGCAAGAATATCAAGTTAAGCTCCTTGAATCTACGACATTTAGTTCATTCCTCAAGTAGCAAAACCTTGCTTCATCAAGTGGCTTCGTGAATATATCGGCAAGTTGATCTTTGGTTGATACATATGATATATCAATATCACCTCGAGCAACATGATCTCTAATGAAGTGATGGCGAATCTCAATATGCTTTGTCCTTGTGTGATCCACCGGGTTGTAGGAAATCTTGATGGCACTTTCATTGTCACATAGAAGAGGCACTTTGTCACAATGGACACCGTATTCCTTTAAAGTTTGCCTCATCCATAGCAATTGGGTGCAAGCACTAGCAGCTGCCACATACTCGGCTTCGGCGGTGGAGAGAGATATACAATTTTGCTTCTTGGAAGACCAACATACCAAGGACCTACCAAGGAATTGGCAAGCCCCGGATGTTTATTTTTTATCATCCTTGTCACCCGCCCAATCCGAATCCGTGTATCCACAAAGAGCAAATGTTGAGCCTCGAGGATACCAAAGACCATAAAATGGGGTATGAACCAAATATCGAAAGATTCTCTTGACCACAATTAAATGTCTTTCTTTAGGAGCCGCTTGATATCTTGCACACACACCTACACTCAACACAATATCCGGTCTAGATGCACAAAGGTAAAGCAAAGAACCAATCATAGACCGGTATACCTTTTGATCCACATCTTTACCATTTGGATTTTGTTCTAGATGAGTCTTTGTAGCCATGGGAGTAGGAGCTCTATTTAAGTCTAGAATTTTGAATCTCTTGAGAATATCTTGAGTATACTTGGCTTGATTGAAGAATGTCCCTCCTCTAACTTGCTTGATCTCAAAACCAAGAAATACTCTCAACTCCCCCATCAAAGACATCCGGAACCTACTAGTCATAAGCTTTGAGAATTCATCATTAAAAGCTTTGTTAGAAGAGTCAAAGATAATATCATCAACATATATTTGGCATACAAAAAGCTCCCCATTGACTTTCTTAGTAAAAAGAGTGGGATCGATTTTCCCAACCTCAAATCCACGGTCAAACAAGAGCTATCTAAGGTGCTCATACCATGTGCGTGGGGCTTGCTTGAGCCCATAGAGCGCCTTATCAAGTTTGTAGACATGGTTTGGGAAGTTGGGGTCCTCAAATCCCGGGGATTGCTTAACATATACCAATTCATTTAGTGGACCATAAAGAAATGCACTTTCTACATCCATTTGTTGCAACTTGAAGTTATGATGTGCCGCATAAGCAAGAAGGATACGAATGGACTCAAGGCGAGCCACGGGTGCATATGTCTCTCCATAGTCAATGCCTTCAATTTGAGAGAACCCTTGTGCAACCAATCTAGCCTTGTTCCTTACTATGATTCCATGCTCATCTTGCTTGTTCTTGAATATCCACTTTGTTCCAATAACATTGCGGCAATCCTTTGGCTTCTCTACTAACTTCCATACTTTGTTTCTCTCAAAGTTGTTGAGTTCTTTGTGCATAGCTTCTAACCAATCCGAATCTTCAAGTGCTTCCCACACTTTCTTTGGTTTAATCATGGAGATGTGTGCTTGGTGTTCACTGAACCTCTTCAATTGTGCTCTTGTGGAAATACATTTCCTTAGATCACCAACTACATTTTGTAGAGTGTGATCTCTTAATTCCAACATTCTTTTCTTCTAGCTTCGCGACGAGCGTGGATCTCCGTGTTGTTTCTTGGGGGACCCTCTTCATCATTATGATCCTCGTCTTGACCTTGATCATCATTGGAATCATCCTATACATTGGGAGGCAAAGATTGACCTTGGTCTTGATCAAGTGCTCTTCTAGCGTCAATTTGAGCTTGTCTCAAAGCAGCCTGTACGGATCTTCCTTGAGAAATTGAGTTGGCACCACTTGACAATCCGTCGAATGGACCAAGCTCCCTTTGACTAGAGTTGTCACTTTGATCACCATGTTGAGGGTCCACATCTTGTCTTTGGCTTGAGTCAATGTCCTCTTCGGTGGATGGAGCATGATGAGGTTGTGAAGATGAGGGCTCCACTTGAGTGGAGCATAGTTCTTCTCGATCCGCCATAAGGGGTTCCTCAACGGGGCAGATATATCCCACACCCATTCTGCCTATGGCATCCTGAGGCATTTCATCATCTGCATCACAAGCATCAACACGCCCCCCTTGGGGACCATCATATTCTTCGAAGGTCACACTACAAGATTCTATGACGGCTCCGAAGAGCTTATCATAGATTCTATAAGTGTGAGATTCGAGACCATAGCCAACAAAAATACCCTCTAATGCTTTAGACTCGAATTTAGACAAACGAACACCTTTTATGAGATAGAAACACTTACAAACAAACACCCGGAAGTAAGATATGTTGGGCTTGTTACCGGTAAGAATTTCATATGGAGTCTTGTTGATTTCTTTGCGGAGGTAGAGCCGGTTTGAAGCATGGCAAGCAGTGGAAATGTCTTCAGCTCAAAAGTTGTATGGAGATTTAAACTCCGCCAACATGGTCCTAGCCATCTCAATAAGAGTCCGGTTCTTCCTTTCGGCCAGGCTATTTTGTTGAGGGGTGTATGAAGCGGAATATTGATGTTTAATCCCATCATCACTAAGGAAATCATTCAAGGTGTAGTTCTTGAACTCGGTGCCGTTTTCACTTCTAATGATCAACACGGGAACATAGTATTGCCTTTGGACCAAATTGATGAAGTCGATGAAGGTCTTTTGAGTCTCACTCTTCAATTTGAAGAAATAAACCCAAGAGTATCTTGAAAAGTCATCAACAATCACCAAGCAATATTTCTTCCCACCAAGACTTGCATGAGATGGAGGACCAAAGAGGTCCACGTGGAGGAGCTCCAAGATCTTGGTGGACTTGATGCGGTTCTTAGGCTTGTGAGGAGCATCATGCATCTTCCCTATAACACATGCCCTGCAAACACAATCTTTGGCAAAGGAAACATTTTCTTTTAGTCCAACAATATGGACCTCCTTGTGGAGACTTTGTAAAGTTCTCATATTGACATGGGCCAGTCGGCGATGCCATAACCAACCCACATCGGCCTTTCCGAATAAGCACATCGCACTTGTAGTGGCTTGCCCCGAAAATTCCACCACATACAAGTCATGTTCGACATACCCAACTAAAGAGACCTTGAGAGACTTGCTCCACATGAGGACCACAAGATCATTATGTAAAAAGACGGAAAAACCCATCTTTCCAAGAGCATAGACTAAAAGTAAATTGTACCCAAGGGTCTCAACAAGCATGACGTTCACGAGTGTAATGTCGTGAGCAACCACAACTTTGCCAAAACCCAATACCTTAGATTTTGACTTGTCGGCATAAGTCACGGTGATTTGATCATCATTTGGCTTTAAGTCCTTGACAATAGATGAGGTTCCGGTCATATGACTTGTGCAACCACTATCAATCACCCACTTTGACCCTCCAGAAGCATCAGTCTACAAAAGATCAAGCTAATTTTTAGGTACCCATTTTTCAATGGGTCCTCTTTTGTTAGCAACAAGGGTCTTGGGAACCCAAATAGACCAAGCAATATAACCATCAAATGGGCCAACATATTGGGCATACACATCACCATAATAATCACGCATTAGAACATAGTGAGGGTTAGCACTACTCGCAAAGTCATCATGAGACATAGTTTTACCACTTGTGGTCTTACTACCCACAATGTCCTTGTTAGTTTCTTGTGTGGGCTTGGCCTTCTTCTTCTTGTTGTTCTTCTTCTTCTTAGAATTGGAGACAAATCCAATGCCCCCTTTATCACCACTAGGCCTTTTCTTACTCAAAATATCATCAATGGACTTGTTGCCTTGTGGAAATTTGGCCTTAGCAAGCTCCCCCTTCAACCTAGCATTCTCTTCAAGAATAGTTGTACTACTAGATGGAATGAAGTTACTAGGTGAAGGAATATTGGCCAATTGAGTTTGAAGCGTTTCATGGGACTTTGTGAGTGACAAGAGTTCACTCTCCAAAGCCTTGTGGGCCTTGTTAAGCAACCTAAAGTCCTCGGCAAGTTTTTTCATGAACCACACCAAACTCAATCTTGTCCTTTTTAGCACTTTTGTATTTAGCAATAGCATGATCACGCTCTTTGATGAGTTTGTTAACAATATTGTCATTGGCCTCATCAAGCCCTTCAAGTTTTAATTCAAGTGATAACCTAGTTTCTTGTTCTTCTTCTAGAGCATTGTTTAAAGCCTCTAGCTCAATCATGTGTTCATGCCCAAGTTTACATCTTACATCTAGAAGCTCTTGAGTATGTGAAAGTTGATCTAGGATGTTTTCAAAGTGTAACTTAGCATCTCCTTCTAGGTTAGTCATAAACTCATCAAAGACAATTAATTCCTTTTTAACATCAAGAGACATCTCATCATCAAGTTCATCATTATCTAAGGGAGTAGAGTGGGATGATGAGGATACCTCCGTTCCTCTTGCCATAAGGCAAGTGACGTTCTTGGTGGGAGAGTTATCATTTGGAGAATCAAAGAGTGAGAATGTCGGAGTAGAGGTGGTGGCTAGAGCAGCCACACCATGCGAAGTTTCCTCTTCCTCATCTTCATCATCTTCATTGTCGGAGGAGTATTCTTCATGAGTGATCAAGACAATTTCTCCCGACTTCTTGTTGATGGGATTCTTCTTGATGAAAGGTTTCTTGTAAGGTGCCTTGAGAGTCTTCTTCAACACAAGCTTACCCCCATGATCTTCTCTCTTTTCATAGGGACAACTTGCTACAAAGTGATAGCGGTCACCACAATTGAAGCAAGTTCTCAATCTCGTTGTATTTTCTCTTTTCCCATTTGGGTTGCTTTTTCTTTGCATTTCCATCTTGGCCTTGGCAGGGTTCTTCCAAAAGTTCTTTGCATAGAAGGCCATATATTGACTATGAGCAATCTTGACTTCATCGGGGTGGTCCATGGAAAGCCCTTCATCACTATCATCTTCATCCCCATGGTCCACAACTTTGGCCTTCAATGCAACATTGACAACATTGCTCATACCAAGGGCACGAGCACGGGCATCTTTGGCATTCTTGGCGACAACCTTGAAAGCGGCCATCTCTTGCATAACTTCATTTGAGGTCATGAGATGGTAGTTGTGTCTTCCTTGTAGACTCTTCAAGTCGGTGGGCTCAAAAGGCATGAGTGCACTCACATATTTCCTTTTTGTCCATGCATCATCCACATGTGAGGCACCCACATTTCTAAAAGCGGTGGCGGTGGTCTTGAGCCTTCGGTACATGTCTTCATGATCTTCACCTTCTTTCATGTAGAAGCCTTCGGCTTCATTGCTTAGAGCATCATATCGGTTCCTCCTCATACTCTCATTTCCAACAAACAACACAATGAGAGCATCCCAAGCTTCCTTGGCAATGCTAAAGTGCTCAATGTGTGGGTAATCCTTTGTTCCCAATCCTTGTTGAATCATATGCAAAGAAGTGGCATTGAGTTGACTATTGACAACCTCTCTTCTTTTCAAGTTGTTTGGATCCCCAATAAAGAGTCCATGCTCGATGATGTTCCATAGTTCAATGCAAGAGCTGCGCACATGAGTTCTCATTAGTGATTGCCATTGAGCAAAAGTAGCAGACTCTTCTAGCTTAGGTGGGTTACCTCTATTGTACACATGAGGGTGAGGGACGGGAGGATCGGGAGAGTACCAAGAATCACTGTGCTCACCCTTCCCCCCATCAAGTTGTGTGGAGGAATTAGCGTTGTCTAGTTTGCCCCCTACCACCATACCCTCGGGGGATACCGAAGTATTCCCTTTAGGTGCAACGGATGGTAGATCCTCTTGAGGAGATGGGGGTGATGAGCCATCTTTGTCTTTAAGAAGTTGCTCAAGCATCTTCTTGACTTCGTTGACCAAGGAAGAGCTCAATCTTGTTTCCAAGTTTCTGAGATCTTCCATGGTCACCGGGGTTGGCTCACTACCACCATCCCCCTCTTGGATACCCATATTCTCTTAGGCGGTAAAGCCCAAATAAAGAGCCGAGGCTCTGATACCAATTGAAAGGATCGTATGGGCACCTAGAGGGGGGGGGGTGAATAGGTGCTACTTCAAATTTTACTCTTTTTCAAGTTAGGGTTTGACAAGAAAGGTAAATTCTCTAGAGTATGTAACTATGGTGAATTTATCTATATGTCAATCAAGCACAAACTAACACAACACTAAGCAAGAACAAGTAAGTAAAGTGCGGTAAAGGATAGAAGTAACCAAGGGAGTGGACACGGAGACACAAGTATTTGTTTCCCGTAGTTCCTTCCTTTTGAGGGAAAGTACGTCTACGTTTGGAGAGGGGGTGGTTTCAAACCACCAACGCCACGAGAGGCCTCCCTTGTTCTCCGATGAACCTCACCCCAACGGGCTCGATTCACCTTCCACTATATCGGAAACCTTCGAGGTGGAAGCCGACACCTTTACAACAAGTTCGGGGCACACATCCACAACTGAACTAGAGGCTCCCAAATACAAGCAAGCTGTCAAGACAAATCAAAGACAAGCTTGTAAGATCCAAATCAAAGTTAGGGTTTCCAAAGAAACACTAGAGCTTGGGGGCCTAGTGAATGAGGGGGAAATGAAGATCTCTCTTGGTGAAGATGTAAATCAAGGCCTCCTCCTTCGATTCTCCAAAGATCAATGACTTTGGATGGTTGGATGAAGAGATCTTGTAGATTTGGTGGCTCTAATGGGGTTGGTGTTCTTGAGCAGCTCGAGCAACTAGAGGAAGAAGATAAGGGTCCCTTTTTATAGGCAGCCCCCTCCATGAACCGTTTTCTGACCGTTGTAGAAAAGTCAGACCGGAGACTCCGGAGTAACCTCCGGTGCAGGCTCCGGACCCCCAGACAGAATGTCCCATCCAGATCCTGGGAGGCACCTCCGGAGCCAGAACCGGAAACTCCGGACCACACCGTAGACTCCAGTCTTGGCAGACCCGAGACTCCGGTCTGGAGTTTCCAGAATAGTGGCATATGAATGTGGTCTTTTCCAAGAGAGAGGGTGTTGTTCATCTATCATAGTACCAACCTGTGGACAGTGACAAACTGTAAAATGATCTACTTGTTGTTAACGAACACCAAAAGTGATTATGACAATAAATGCCTGTCACATCCCAAAATTTTCCAAATTTTGAAATGTGAAAAATAAATAAACAAATTAATCAATTGTTGAAATTTAGGGTGAGAAGAAACTTTTTGATTCCAAATGGAAACATCAAAACCTATTTTGATCAAAGGGATTTAAAAAGATAAATAAATAAATAATAAAGTTATAATAGTTGGAATCACTATTTTTGGGTCTTTAAGTAAAAATATATGGTTTTCATAAACAAAGTAGAAAAAATAATAAGGATTATTTTATAGAGCCAAATTAAATCTTGGCCAAGCAAATGAAAGAAAATATTTCTATTTGATAAAATAGAGTAAAGGTTTATTTAAATAAAATAATAAAGATTTATTAATATCCAATTTTATTTGAGTAAAGGCTTTTTCCATTTTAAAAATAAACATTAAAAACTTATTAAAGTGTTTAATTAAAATTTCAAAGTGTTTTATAATTTCAATTAAAACCTACTGAAAAGGTTTTGGTATTATTTAGATTTAAAATAGAGTTTTAAAAATAAATTAAATCCTATTTGAAATAAATACTAAGGTCTATTTATTTAATTATTAATATATCCTAAAAGAATAAAAGAATAATTTAAATAAAGTTATATGAAATTAAAACTATATTTAATTTCATTGGAATAAAGACAAATACCCAATTTAAAATGATTAATAACTCATATTAAAATTTTTCCAAATAATTCAAAGTGAATTATTTGACACCCTAATAATTGAATAAAACTTACTGAAAAGGTTTTGTGGAAAAATGAAATTTAAATAGGGATGAAAAATATATTTGATCTTATTTGATTAAATGCAAAGGCCTATTTTAAAATTAAAAGATCCTAAAAAGAATAAAAGTTTTATTCCAAAATTTACTTCAGAATATATTATTAAACAATATTTGAATACACACAAAGTTTGAGAGAAGTTTGAATTCAAACAGATGTTTGAAAAGATTAAACAAAATCAAAACAAATTAATGAAAATAGAAAAAGAAAAACAATCAGTACAAAAAAAATGAACTAAGCAGCCCAGCCAGCAAAGCCCATCTAGCCCAACACCAGCCCACTCCTCTTCCTCCCCCCGAAGCGTTTTCTTTTACTCGCAAACGAACCCACGGAGTCGCTGACAGCCTATAACCACTCCCCTCTCTCTCTCTCTCTCTCTCTCTCTCTCTCTCTCTCTCTCTCTCTCTCTCTCTCTCTCTCTCTCTCGCTGACGCTGAGCCCCACCTGCCAGGTTCCTCTTTCTCACCCGCCGCGAACTTTTCTCCCCAACCTCGTCCCCGTTTCTGCCGAGTGAATGCCACCATAACCACACACTAATTCAGCCCTGTGACCGCGCGCATTTAAGCGTCCCTCTCCCCTCTCTGATCCCCCTCACTCGACAGACTCTCTTTGCCCCCAGGCCGCCATAATTTCAAGCTCGCGCCTCAATGCTCCGGCGAGCTCGCCGACAAATTCCGACGAACACGACCCACCCCACCGTCCCTGCTTCACACTATCTTGCTCACCAGAACCTTGCGCACCTACTCGTATCATCTGCTCGGCAAGGACAACCTCTGCACGCCGCTGTCGTCTGCTACCTCTCCGGCGAGACCCCCTGGTAACTCCTGACCACCCCAACCCCTCTGACTGATACTCCCGTATTCGCCTTTCTCGCACGAACCTAATAGTGTTGTTTGTTTGGTTTGGCGTGAACCGTAGACTTGGCTCCGACGACGAACAGACAAACCCGACGCAGGCGTGAACTCCGATGAGCAATACCCGCCAGTACCGTGCGCCCCTCAGTCGACAACAACCACCTTGAGCATCCCCACGCCATGGCGAACTCGGTGAGCTTCTCCCCTCGTTCTCTCACTTCCTGTAACACCGACACCAACATCATCTGAGCGTGCCACCGCTGTTCACCACCGCTAGCGCCGCCAGTGTATGTCCAGTGAGTATGAGCCGTAGGATCTTGATCAAAGGGTTGCGATAGAAACTTAACCGAAAGGGTATGGACAGATCTGTGTCACACGATCGTCATTAGATCCAACGCACCAGAGAGGCTGATCCAACTGAAGCAGTACCGCCCAATAAGATTGCGCCACGTGGCTCAGATTTCGTTTTAAAAACAGAAACATTTCTATTAGATGTGAGATTTTGTAAAATTCATAACTTTCAAACCACACATCCAAATTTTGCAAATTTTATATCAATGGAATCAGCAAGACAAGTACTTTCCAACCATGCACTTTCTTTAGTAAATTGTTTCTGTTAAATTGTTTGTTTTTGCAGAAACTTATGTAGGCATATTTTGGGTATAAAATTCTTTCTAAAATTATTTTGGTGATAAAATCTTTGGAAAATGGTTTGTTTTGAACCTACTAACCATATAAATCAATTTGTGGTTTCAAAAACATATTTGATGAAACAAAAGAATAAATCTTTGATTTAAACCATTTCTAGTCAAATAAAAATAATGCTTATGTGTTAAAAATGTTTTTGGAGGAAAATCTTTGGGAAATGTTTTGATTTAAACTCTCTGACCCTAAACACAAAGTTTTATGATTTGAAAACATATTTGGTGAACCCTATAAAGATTTTTGCCTTGCTAAAAGCATTTTTCAACCACATAAAATAATGCTTTGGTTTAAATTGGTTTATAATAAAATCTTTTGCAAATGCTTTGGCCACTTTTATAAAATGACCAATAAGTGTTTTAGAATGTCTATAACCTATTAGAAACCACTTTTTTAAATAAAACAAAGTTTGGCATGCTTGCATGCATTGTTTTGTTTCTATTATTTTATGTGATGTTGCTTGAATGGTAGATTGAAATATTGCTTGCTTGATTCAATTGTAGTGGAATTTGAAGAGTGTGAATATTGCAAGATCAAGGAGTGAACTTATATTCTCTACCAACAAGGCAAGTGATGCTTCATACTTTTGTCCCATTATTTTCACTATGCATTAGTGATATTTCTAAAGTAGGACTTGCATGGAATTTTTGCTAAGTATAAACTATGCCATGGGAAATCCTAGTGGATGAAACCTTAGTAGAAATTTTCTAAAGTTAAGATTCCTACTACTATCATGCTTAGCTTAGCTAGTAGAAAACAAGTGTGGACTATATTTCATGCTATGGAATATTTCTAAGTCAAGGACTTGTGTTTTTGTTTAATAAAACAACTAAGTGAATGAATCACCTGGGTGGAATGGAAGGAATGGTTTGTATTGAGTGGTTACACAAGGCCCATTTCTATGGTTTACCTTGTGTATCACACTTGTGGATTGTAGCATCCCAATTGTCTAACAATTGCAATGCTACTAGCCTAGTCTATATAATGGCTACTTCCTATATATAATTGTTGCATCATAATTATATCATGCTCATGTCATCATGCCACCTTGCATTTGAGCATCATATAAAACCCTTTTGTTTTGGTTCTTCTCTCATATGCATTGTTAATTGTATTTGCCTCTTGATATTGTATTTGGTTATTGATATATTGTTTAAATGCCCAAGTTGAGTTGGGGGCATATCTTTTATTCCACTCCACCACCCTTTCTTTCACCACCTTATAATTCCACCATCCAACTAAATATGAGCTTTGCACTTTATTGGGATTTTACCTCTAGCTCATGTGGGTTGGGATGGATCCAACTCTATTTTCCACATGCTCTCATATTAGCGTCATGTTGTTTTCACATTATTGATATGTGGAGCCATCTTTGCATGCATTATGAGTAGTGCTCCTTTTCCTAGCTTTCATATGGATTATCATGGATTTATGCTCATGTTGGGATATTTTTGGGACTATAAAACGTCTAGTGGAATATACACACTAGCAAGTTCCAATTATAATCAAATATGATCATCTCCATCTACTCCACTTGGAACTTTCATTTAAATTCTTTTGCTTGGCCTTACTCCACATTTTTGGGAATGCATAAGAATAATGCCATGTTAATATTATTGTTTTCACAAGAATAAACATGGCATTAAATATTTTGCATGGGCCATGCAAGTACCACCACATTTTAGTCTTTTGGTTTTTCTTTGAATCTTTGAGTGGATCATCCCCCATATCTATCTCTACCCCTCTTCATGCTTGAACTTGTTGGTTCTTGCTAAAAACCCTACACCCATCTCCATCCATCCCATCACCTCTTTATCTCACCTCTATCTTTCCTTTTAAATAAAACTCTTATGCATGATCATATGAGGCTTATTCTTTTCTTTCTCTCTTTTCTCTCCTAGCCTAGTTCTTCTAAACCCTAACCTCTCTCTTTAAACCCTCACCACCTTTTATCTCTTTCTCTCTTTTGACTAGCTCTTGTTTGATCTTGGCTTGTTCTTGCTTGATCTTGTCAAAAGAAAACACTCCACCTAGCCCCTCCTCTCTCTCTCTTTCTCTCTCTACCATGAGCACCATCTAACCTAACCCGAGCCCCCTCTCTAGCTAACCCTAGTGCCCAAACCTCTCTCACCTCACCTTTTCCTCTCACCCATGCCGAGCCTCTCCTTGCTGGGCTCACCTGGCCACCCTTCCTCCCTGGTCCCACCTAGCTACCTTCCTACCCCAACCTAAACAAAACCCCAACCCGATCCTAACCCATCCTACCCTAACTCTCCCTCTCTCTCTAGCTCTCTCTCTGCCACAGCAGTCCCACCCGAGCCAGCCACCTCGGCCTCGCCTTGGCTCCACCCTATCTGCCCTGCCTGCCCTGGACCAGTCCCAGACCGAGCCCTGCCCGAGCACGTGAGGAGGAGAAAGGTGGAACCCGAGCCACCTTTATCTAACCTGCCACGACTGCCCCTCGCCTCTCTCCCTCGCTTTACCTCCGCCCCACGGCTCCTCTGCCATCCCCAGATCCGCCCCAGAGCCTGCCCTCTCGTTCCCCTTCCTCTTCACCATCGACAGCACCTGCCGCCGGTCGCGCCGTCTACCTCTGCTCCTCGTCGCTCCGGCCGGCGAGCGCGTCAAGGAGGTGGTCTGGAAGACCGAGGAGTACCCTCTGCTTCGCCCCGTACCTAGCAGCAAGGAGGAGGAGGCCTGCACCCTCTGCTCGCCGACGCGTCCCGACGAAACCCTAGCCCTGCAGTCCGTCTGCATCGCCGTCGATCCACCGCGTCCCAGCCCGAACCGTCTGCACCAACCTCTCCGCGGTGAGTGTCCGACCCTCCCAGACATCCTCTCCATAGCAGTCGTGTCCTGGCCGCGTCGGTCGCTCCGTCGAACGCTCGCTGCGCGCCGGTGTTCGCAGTCGTTTTCCAGGCCGTGGCGTTGCAGAGGAAGATCTAGTCGCCTAAGCCTCTCCCTGTCAGCTACCCCTCCCTACCGCAGTGGCTGCCGCCTCTGCGCGCGCACGCCAGGTCCTAGGTTCGATCTCCCGCGCCACGCGCTCGCTCGCGGGCACCGATCTCTCGTCAGATCGCGAGGAAGATCCACAGTACCGCGGCGATGTTTTGCAGTTTAGCCCTCCCTTTTGTTTTCGCTCAACCCGCAGTCCGCAGAGCCCCACCGTCAGCCTCTCTGTCCGATTTGCAGTAACACCCCCGCAGTTCTGAGCACTTAACCCGCGCTCCCGGGCTCCCACACGTGGCACGTCCCCGCTGGCGCGCCCGCGTGTGGCCCTGAGGCTGCCGTGGCCCCACCCGTCAGTCGCAGTGGCTGGGAAGCGCCGCGGTGAGAAAGGATTTTTCCTAGACGCGGTGTCGCCTAGTCAGCCTAGCCCCACTCGTCTGTGGCTGTGGCTAGACCTGGGTGAGTAGCAAAAGTCTTTCTGTCTGTCTTTTTAAATTTAAACCTTTTCAAATTTATTTAAATTCAAATTCAAATCTGTTTTAAGTAACTTTTAATTTTCAAATCCAATTAATACAAATAATATATGTTTTTGAATCAGAAAAATATGAGGAATTCAAATATGGCCTTCAAATTATATTTTGGACACTTTAAGTTTCAAGTTGATTAAAATTACAATAAAATGCCCTCTTTCTTAATTAATTAATAACTTTTGTTTTATAACTCCAAATTTAACAAATAATATGTCTAAAATGATCAGCTCGACGAGACCTTTCTGTTTATGCATTCCTTGTTCTGAATTGCAGCATGCATCATATAAATATAAAGATTACAGCAACTTATTTGAGTATAGAATATGAGTAAAACCCCATAAAATGTTTATTTCTTGTATTCCACACCTCACCCATGCCATGCTACTTTATTGTCATGCAAATTGTGCATCATTCATCATGGCATGATTGTTTGCTTGACGCATTTTATTCATATGGTTGTGCACTTTATTTATGTTGGCCCTTGTTTGTTTGGTTCTTCTTCGAATAGACGCTGAGCAGGGGATATATCAAGATACCCAGGAGCACTACCCAGATCCTTCTCTCGCTTCAACTGAGCTGCCAGGCAAGCACTACCACATGCTTGCATACATATAGTACCTATTGCCTCTATCTTATTCTTGCATCATTGAGTCGCGATTGCATTAAACTGAATCCCAAGTACTGCATAGCCTTTACTTTTAAACCCCACCGAAGCTTGTTCCTCCATCCCATGAGCCATTACTACAGGAGTTGTTTGAGCCATGCGAGTCGTAGAACAGCATGTGTAGGGTATGTGAGTGTCTGTTGGATAACGAGGTACCTAAACAACTTAACCTGAGTAGTAATGGGATAACTAATGAAAGTGGCATCGGTGAGCAATATCTGCTATTTGGTTTTTCATGCTCACTTGTGTCCCGTAGGACCCCGAGTACTTGATTCCTGTTCCTTGAATATTCGCGCTATCCACATCCGGGAGGCTTATGAACCCCCCTGAGCCAGAGCTTGATTCACTCTTATTTCTTGGGGCCACAAAGTAGTTTGGGGCTTTATTACTATTCTGTACTTATGCCATGCTTTACTGCTTTATTTAAGATTGTGCGAGGATGCACCTGTACTATTTAGGTAAGCGGAGTGTTTTCGCGGTATCGACAAGCCCAGTCACACTTTCGGGTTCCCAGTCGTTTACAGCCATTGACGCAAACCTTGAGTCCGTCTCGGAGCCGGCCAACTTCATTGCGGGTAGCTTAATGGGGTGGCCCCCTGAAATATTTCTGAACCCTGTGATCGCTTTGTCGTGACTGCCTCATTGGGTTTTGATTTGGTTTTTCCGAGGTTGATCGAGTGTGTGTTGCTATTTGTGCACCCCTGCAGGGTAAATCTTTCCGAAAGCCGTGTCCGCGGTTATGGACGACTTGGAGCACAGTTTCTCGATCATAGACAAGTATAATTAAAGTACCGCTTTAATATGACTAAGTACCTGACTAGTAAATAGTGCAACACTCATGGAATGGATAATAAAACTGCCAACGGATGGGGGGGTTGTTCGTCCGCTTCCTCGTCGGAAAGCGAGGAGGAGGATGGATCTGTTAATATCACTGTTATAACTGTTGGTATTAATTCACGAACATCCGTCCATCTTTGGTTAGGCGGATGGTTAGCGAGTATCTATAGAACTGTTAGGTATTATCTTTTGCTGCAATTGCGTCACCCCAGGTTGTGTCCCCTTTAGAGGCATAAAGACTTGCTGAGTACCCCTAGGGTCTCACACGATAAATTGTTTGATTCAGATGAACAGGTAAACTCGCAAGATGGATACTGGGTGGAGGAGACGGACGATGTTGGCAACGATCACTCGGTGTAGAGATTCCGGGAACGGGGATCCGTGAGATCTGTGGGCGGGATGTGTTTATTTATGGGGCATCTTATGCCGATTTGCTTCTTATCTGTACTCGGATCTTGTTTTCCGCTTCCGCCTGATACTCTGATGTTTGATGTATGAGGAGATATCCTAAACTATTATATCTATCTAGGAAATTTGGATCTTGCCGTATGGCGTTGCAATATTTCTATTTCTTTTAGATGGAATGGCTCTGAGGACTGTTGTATGGTGGCTTGCATACATACTCATTTGTGTATGTAGTTGATCCCTTCGCCTGCCGATTACGCCGCCCGTTCTTGTCCTGATGTTTGGAAATGGTTAGGACGGCCGAAAGGTCTACCTGTGAGTGGCATTTGGGCCCCACCGTACTATTTTAACCATTTCCGTTCATCCAGGCTTGTAACTAGGAGCGTAATTCACCGAGGTAGTTACAATTGGTATCAGAGCCATCCCGCCCTTCAGGGTCTTAGCCAAATGGTCGTTGTCAGTCTAGCAAGTATTTTTGGTAGTTATGTATACTAGGGAAAAACAAAACGCGAGAGTAGGACTGCTTCCACTTTTCTTCTTACCCACCCACACACCCTTTTCTGGTAAGGAAGTGTAACGTTTTCAATCCTCTTCTTTAAAATTCAAATTAGGATTCACGTGTTCTGGGTTTCCGTAGTACCATAGAGAGTGTGTGTGTGTGTGTGTGTGTAATTCCTTGTCTATCTGTTGCATCCAATTTGTTATCACAATCTGCCTTTGGTTATCAACTGTTGGTACATTCCATACTGACAGGCTTTTGGAAACCGGCGCGATCTATCTGACTCCTTGTTAACCGGTGCCATCTTCTTAAGGGTGTCCTTCCTTCTAGTTCTGTGTAAGCATCAGTTGCTAATCTCTACCTGATAAGTGATTTTTCGCATCTATTGGTATTTTAATGCCGAAAAATGCGGAAAAATTTTCTTTGATACATCTGTGTTTCCACACTCCTTTCCAGTCGTGTGTGAAACATTATCTATCTCCCTTTTATTAGCATGTCCATGCTAACTCATTCTTTTGTCACCGGCGCTTAATCCTAGAGTTTCATTTCATCTCTAATTCTTTTGGGCTAATTACATAACATGTGTCGATCCGATGCTGGTGATTGTAATTTGGTTCTCGGCATAGCTATAGGACACTTATCATGAGTGGAATATGGAAAATGCAATCACCTCTATCCTCCAAATGGTGACGGTTATCTCCTGTGATTTTGAGTACACCGTGATCATATCAATGCATATTCGAGCATCTTTGGCAATCCAGAGTTTCTCCAGGCACTACGACGGTCTATCATCTGTTCATCATGCTGCACATCTTTTTGAACCCCATATCTGCACAATTCTCCTGGATACGAGGGAATTGCATCTTTTCATCTCTGGTAGCTTGCTTGAGGTATGAGCTATCATCGTTTCTTTATCCAAGATCTCTTTATCTTTGTAACCGGTGATCCAATCGACAATGTGAATCAGGTGACATCTCTTTTTCTTCCGAAGGACCAGATAATCTATTCTTCCAGTGCATCTTCTTCAACACGAACCCGTGCTCTTAATATTGATCTTTCTAAGAGCGTTGAGCTCAGAAAGTGTTTCGAGCATTTGTTCGTTTCTCTCGCCTTTTGAACTTGGTATTCTGGGAATATCTTGTTAATCCATGGGGGTATATGTTGATAATATGCTTGCCTATTCGATATCAATGGAAGGACGTGGAAGATCATCTGTGTCTCTTTCTCTCAAGCTTCGTGAGCACTGCCTGTGTGCAAAGTCTCAAAGTGGAAAGTCTGGCTTCTTGAAGTCACCTATCTCGACCACATCCTTCTGCTAAATAGATCGCTTCAATTCTGGAATTAGCAACTCCATTGTTAATTCCATCTCCATCTTCAATCAAACCCGGAGTTTTCCTTGTTGGCGAGTTATCATCGTCGTTCCGCCGAAGATTTCCTCAAAACTGCTAAATCTTTCTCAATCATTTCAAGAAGAACATGGAGTTCTTTCACCTCGTTCTCGTCAAGTAATCTTTGAAACCCTCTTGTTCTATCGTCTATGCTCAATCCACCGGAGGCCATGAAGATTTTTCAGATCTTTTGTAATCCTTATGTTCAAGTGGTGCTATCTTTTTTCTGTATCTGTGGAACCTTGCAGTTGTCTCCGTGATCTTCCTTCATATCTTTCCGGTGGCTGGTTACTTAGGACATGACGACAACATCATCATCTTTATCTATCTATGAATCCGGCGAATCGTTTGCATCTATCCTTGTTTTCTAACGGAGTTCCATGAGTTATTGTCAATACCTTCAGTCTGTTTCGGTAGTTGGGTTGCTTGGTTTTCTTATTCATGTGCGGAGTAATGCTTTGAGTGCGGGATGGAGTAGCTACCGTACCACTACTCTTATCATTCGCTCTTGTACATTGAATTGGGGAATTAATGTGATTTCACTCATTCCACGGAAGTTAGAAGTGGCCTTTATCCCTCGATACTTTTACTTCCGTCTTTGTTTTTCCGGAGTGCTCTCTCGAAGAAAGTAATCAATAATCTCTTGTTGGTGGTCTGTCTATTCTAGATGGAGCAAAATCTTCAATTATCTGGTGGAAACAAACGCAAACTTCTTTCATTCCTCGTCTTTCTACCGATGCCCGACATCCCCAAACAATATGAAAGGAAACTATCTCTCTCTTTGTTTCATCAATTCTTTTCTAGTGGTAAAGCCAATTATGGTTGAGGCCATCAGCCGCAAATCTATTGCGTTAGCCTTAGGGCTAAAGAAAGCAATAAGTATCTCTACAATAAACTCCAGATCCTCCATATTCTTTGCTTCTCGGGATTCCACCATGATCTGGCTTCACATCCGTCTCTGGAAGTTATATCCGCGCACCTCAATGCGTGATCCTTTGGGTCTTACCAGCGCAATAAGAATCTAATCCGACGATGTCTAACTAAATCTTTCTGTTGGTATCAAGGAACTCTTTTGTTTGAAGGCAATATTGTTTCCGTACTTCATTTCTCTAATCCAAGAGAAGATACGATGCTATTGTCATAGTGGTTCAAAACCTCTCCAATCTAGCTCTTTTTCTTCCGGCGAGACAAAGATTCATCCTCTCTAGTATCGTTAAATCTTTAATATTAACGGTGTGTCTTTCTTTATCCATGATACATCATCTTTTCCTTTTCTTTCACAAGTGATCCTATTCTTTTATCATGTTTCTTGAGAAAACCGGAGCTATGTTCATCCTATCCTTCTTGTCTAACGACAATCCTTCAATTCTTCTAATCCGTTGTTCTTGAAGCAAAACGCAAGACTCGCAACAAGTCTAGCAAGTTTTGCAAGGTGTAGTGGTCGCACCATTCCATGGTTCATCAACTTGGGAACGTGAGGGTCACCTTCGTTCGAACACCCGCCTCTCCTTGTGTTGTTTTCTTTTTCCTAGGAATCTCGGGGCGAGATTCTTGTTTAGTGGGGGAGAGTTGTAGCATCCCAATTGTCTAACAATTGCAATGCTACTAGCCTAGTCTATATAATGGCTACTTCCTATATATAATTGTTGCATCATAATTATATCATGCTCATGTCATCATGCCACCTTGCATTTGAGCATCATATAAAACCCTTTTGTTTTGGTTCTTCTCTCATATGCATTGTTAATTGTATTTGCCTCTTGATATTGTATTTGGTTATTGATATATTGTTTAAATGCCCAAGTTGAGTTGGGGGCATATCTTTTATTCCACTCCACCACCCTTTCTTTCACCACCTTATAATTCCACCATCCAACTAAATATGAGCTTTGCACTTTATTGGGATTTTACCTCTAGCTCATGTGGGTTGGGATGGATCCAACTCTATTTTCCACATGCTCTCATATTAGCATCATGTTGTTTTCACATTATTGATATGTGGAGCCATCTTTGCATGCATTATGAGTAGTGCTCCTTTTCCTAGCTTTCATATGGATTATCATGGATTTATGCTCATGTTGGGATATTTTTGGGACTATAAAACGTCTAGTGGAATATACACACTAGCAAGTTCCAATTATAATCAAATATGATCATCTCCATCTACTCCACTTGGAACTTTCATTTAAATTCTTTTGCTTGGCCTTACTCCACATTTTTGGGAATGCATAAGAATAATGCCATGTTAATATTATTGTTTTCACAAGAATAAACATGGCATTAAATATTTTGCATGGGCCATGCAAGTACCACCACATTTTAGTCTTTTGGTTTTTCTTTGAATCTTTGAGTGGATCATCCCCCATATCTATCTCTACCCCTCTTCATGCTTGAACTTGTTGGTTCTTGCTAAAAACCCTACACCCATCTCCATCCATCCCATCACCTCTTTATCTCACCTCTATCTTTCCTTTTAAATAAAACTCTTATGCATGATCATATGAGGCTTATTCTTTTCTTTCTCTCTTTTCTCTCCTAGCCTAGTTCTTCTAAACCCTAACCTCTCTCTTTAAACCCTCACCACCTTTTATCTCTTTCTCTCTTTTGACTAGCTCTTGTTTGATCTTGGCTTGTTCTTGCTTGATCTTGTCAAAAGAAAACACTCCACCTAGCCCCTCCTCTCTCTCTCTTTCTCTCTCTACCATGAGCACCATCTAACCTAACCCGAGCCCCCTCTCTAGATAACCCTAGTTCCCACACCTCTCTCACCTCACCTTTTCCTCTCACCCATGCCGAGCCTCTCCTTGCTGGGCTCACCTGGCCACCCTTCCTCCCTGGTCCCACCTAGCTACCTTCCTACCCCAACCTAAACAAAACCCCAACCCGAGCCTAACCCATCCTACCCTAACTCTCCCTCTCTCTCTAGCTCTCTCTCTGCCACAGCAGTCCCACCCGAGCCAGCCACCTCGGCCTCGCCTTGGCTCCACCCTATCTGCCCTGCCTGCCCTGGACCAGCCCCAGACCGAGCCCTGCCCGAGCATGTGAGGAGGAGAAAGGTGGAACCCGAGCCACCTTTATCTAACCTGCCACGGCTGCCCCTCGCCTCTCTCCCTCGCTTTACCTCCGCCCCACGGCTCCTCTGCCGTCCCCAGATCCGCCCCAGAGCCTGCCCTCTCCTTCCCCTTCCTCTTCACCGTCGACAGCACCTGCCGCCGGTCGTGCCGTCTACCTCTGCTCCTCGTTGCTCCGGCCGGCGAGCGCGTCAAGGAGGTGGTCTGGAAGACCGAGGAGTACCCTCTGCTTCGCCCCGTACCTAGCAGCGAGGAGGAGGAGGCCTGCACCCTCTGCTCGCCGACGCGTCCCGACGAAACCCTAGCCCTGTAGTCCGTCTGCATCGCCGTCGATCCACCGCGTCCCAGCCCGAACCGTCTGCACCAACCTCTTCGCGGTGAGCGTCCGACCCTCCCAGACATCCTGTCCGTAGCAGTCGTGTCCTGGCCGCGTTGGTCGCTCCGTCGAACGCTCGCTGCGCGCCGGCGTTCGGAGTCGT
Organism: Avena sativa; assembly: GCA_916181665.1. Lineage (NCBI taxonomy): Eukaryota > Viridiplantae > Streptophyta > Magnoliopsida > Poales > Poaceae > Avena > Avena sativa. The sequence continues at coordinate 59,350,019 of OV702297.1, read as the reverse complement.
TTTCCAGGCCGTGGCGTTGCAGAGGAAGATCTAGTCGCCTAAGCCTCTCCCTGTCAGCTACCCCTCCCTACCGCAGTGGCTGCCGCCTCCGCGCGCGCATGCCAGGTCCTAGGTTCGATCCCCCGCGCCGCGCGCTCGCTCGCGGGCACCGATCTCTCGTCAGATCGCGAGGAAGATCCATAGTACCGCGGCGATGTTTTGCAGTTTAGCCCTCCCTTTTGTTTTCGCTCAACCCGCAGTCCGCAGAGCCCCACCGTCAGCCTCTCTGTCCGATTTGCAGTAACACCCCCGCAGTTCTGAGCACTTAACCCGCGCTCCGGGCTCCCCCACGTGGCACGTCCCCGCTGGCGCGCCCGCGTGTGGCCCTGAGGCTGCCGTGGCCCCACCCGTCTGTCGAAGTGGCTGGGAAGCGCCGCGGTGAGAAAAGATTTTTCCTAGACGCGGTGTCACCCAGTCAGTCTGGCCCCACTCGTCTGTGGCTGTGGCTAGACCTGGGTGAGTAGCAAAAGTCTTTCTGTCTGTCTTTTTAAATTTAAACCTTTTCAAATTTATTTAAATTCAAATTCAAATCTGTTTTAAGTAACTTTTAATTTTCAAATCCAATTAATACAAATAATATATGTTTTTGAATCAGAAAAATATGAGGAATTCAAATATGGCCTTCAAATTATATTTTGGACACTTTAAGTTTCAAGTTGATTAAAATTACAATAAAATGCCCTCTTTCTTAATTAATTAATAACTTTTGTTTTATAACTCCAAATTTAACAAATAATATGTCTAAAATGATCAGCTCGACGAGACCTTTCTGTTTATGCATTCCTTGTTCTGAATTGCAGCATGCATCATATAAATATAAAGATTACAGCAACTATTTTGGTATAGAATATGAGTAAAACCCCATAAAATGTTTATTTCTTGTATTCCACACCTCACCCATGCCATGCTACTTTATTGTCATGCAAATTGTGCATCATTCATCATGGCATGATTGTTTGCTTGACGCATTTTATTCATATGGTTGTGCACTTTATTTATGTTGGCCCTTGTTGGTTTGGTTCTTCTTCGAATAGACGCTGAGCAGGGGATATATCAAGATACCCAGGAGCACTACCCAGATCCTTCTCTCGCTTCAACTGAGCTGCCAGGCAAGCACTACCACATGCTTGCATACATATAGTACCTATTGCCTCTATCTTATTCTTGCATCATTGAGTCGCGATTGCATTAAACTGAATCCCAAGTACTGCATAGCCTTTACTTTTAAACCCCACCAAAGCTTGTTCCTCCATCCCATGAGCCATTACTACAGGAGTTGTTTGAGCCATGCGAGTCGTAGAACAGCATGTGTAGGGTATGTGAGTGTCTGTTGGATAACGAGGTACCTAAACAACTTAACCTGAGTAGTAATGGGATAACTAATGAAAGTGGCATCGGTGAGCAATATCTGCTATTTGGTTTTTCATGCTCACTTGTGTCCCGTAGGACCCCGAGTACTTGATTCCTGTTCCTTGAATATTCGCGCTATCCACATCCGGGAGGCTTATGAACCCCCCTGAGCCAGAGCTTGATTCACTCTTATTTCTTGGGGCCACAAAGTAGTTTGGGGCTTTATTACTATTCTGTACTTATGCCATGCTTTACTGCTTTATTTAAGATTGTGCGAGGATGCACCTGTACTATTTAGGTAAGCGGAGTGTTTTCGCGGTATCGACAAGCCCAGTCACACTTTCGGGTTCCCAGTCGTTTACAGCCATTGACGCAAACCTTGAGTCCGTCTCGGAGCCGGCCAACTTCGTTGCGGGTAGCTTAATGGGGTGGCCCACTGAAATATTTCTGAATCCTGTGATCGCTTTGTCGTGACTGCCTCGTTGGGTTTTGATTTGGTTTTTCCGAGGTTGATCGAGTGTGTGTTGCTATTTGTGCACCCCTGCAGGGTAAATCTTTCCGAAAGCCGTGTCCGCGGTTATGGACGACTTGGAGCACAGTTTCTCGATCATAGACAAGTATAATTAAAGTACCGCTTTAATATGACTAAGTACCTGACTAGTAAATAGTGCAACACTCATGGAATGGATAATAAAACTGCCAACGGATGGGGGGTTGTTCGTCCGCTTCCTCGTCGGAAAGCGAGGAGGAGGATGGATCTGTTAATATCACTGTTATAACTGTTGGTATTAATTCACGAACATCCGTCCATCTTTGGTTAGGCGGATGGTTAGCGAGTATCTATAGAACTGTTAGGTATTATCTTTTGCTGCAATTGCGTCACCCTAGGTTGTGTCCCCTTTAGAGGCATAAAGACTTGCTGAGTACCCCTAGGGTCTCACACGATAAATTGTTTGATTCAGATGAACAGGTAAACTCGCAAGATGGATACTGGGTGGAGGAGACGGACGATGTTGGCAACGATCACTCGGTGTAGAGATTCCGGGAACGGGGATCCGTGAGATCTGTGGGCGGGATGTGTTTATTTATGGGGCATCTTATGCCGATTTGCTTCTTATCCGTACTCGGATCTTGTTTTCCGCTTCCGCCTGATACTCTGATGTTTGATGTATGAGGAGATATCCTAAACTATTATATCTATCTAGGAAATTTGGATCTTGCCGTATGGCGTTGCAATATTTCTATTTCTTTTAGATGGAATGGCTCTGAGGACTGTTGTATGGTGGCTTGCATACATACTCATTTGTGTATGTAGTTGATCCCTTCGCCTGCCGATTACGCCGCCCGTTCTTGTCCTGATGTTTGGAAATGGTTAGGACGGCCGAAAGGTCTACCTGTGAGTGGCATTTGGGCCCCACCGTACTATTTTAACCATTTCCGTTCATCCAGGCTTGTAACTAGGAGCGTAATTCACCGAGGTAGTTACATGGATGGCCACCCAGGAACAAAGGGATTTGAGATGCCATATGTTAAGAAGCTTCTAGTGTAGCCACTTGGCAATATGGGCTCTGCCTGGATCATATAGGTTGCAATAACTTAGCCAAATGGATAGTTGGTGGTAGGGGTATGATAGGTTGGAACGCGTCCATTCTGGTCTAAGGGAAGGCTTCTGAAAGATCTTGTCTTGGTGAAACCAAGTCTTGTGGGGAAAGTGCACCACCTCTGCAGAGTGTAAAATCTAAGTACTTAGCCATGTCCCTGGTAAAGGACAATTTGATCATCAAGACATGGAAGCTATCAAGAATCTCCTCATCCCAATTTCTAAGTTAAAAACTGAAGGGAATATGCCTTGAGAGGCAATAATAAAGTATTTATTATGTGTATTCCAAGTATATGATAGATGTTTATTTTGCATGCTATAATTGTATTAATACAGAAACATTAATACATGTGTGTTTATTAATCAAACAGAAAGTTCCTAGTTATGCCTCTCTCATAAACTAGCTCGTTGATTAACAAGATGATCAAGGTTTCCTGATCATGGACATTGGATGTTGTTAATAACGGGATCACAACATTAGTGTAATGGTGTGATGAACATTCATCCGAAGTATAGCATTACGATGAAAGTCATTGAATTTATATTGCTATAACAACTTACGAAGTGATCCTAATCCTTAGACCATGAGATCATGTCAATCACTAACACCGGAAGAGTTTCTTGATAACATCAAACGTCACACCGTAACAGGGTGATTATAAAGATGGATTCAGAACTAATAAAGTGTTATGTTGAGGCTCATGGATCGATAGTAGAATTTGTTCATCCCGATGACGGATAGATATACTCTGGGCCCTCTCGGTGATATCACATTAATTAGCTTGCAAGCAAGTGATATGATCACTAGAATGTTATATCACGGGAACGAGAAAAGAGTGCATGTCAGTAACAAGATTAAACTAGGTATGGAGATACCGATGATCGAATCTCGGACATGTAATATATCGTGAAACAAAGGGATTAAGATACTAGCGTAAAAGGTTCTGACGATCACAAGAAAGTCATCGTTGAATGTGTGGGAGTCAGTATGGATCTCCAGATCCCGCTTCTGATTATTGATCCAAGAGGGGTCTCGATCATGTCCGCATTATTCACGAACCGTAGGGTGACACACTTAAGAGACACCGACATCCAATTGGAGCAAAAGTTTCATGCCGAAAGAATGAACAAGCGCAGGAATTTATTTCACTAGATACCGAAACAGGTTTTCGGGTGAAATTGCATAAAGTGGTTATGCATGTGAAATAGAATTCTAGCAAGGGGTTATTTTTGTGAATGTTTGTCATTAAAGTAATTGACAAAATTCTGAATAAAATAAAAGAGTTTTATTTAATGAGAGTTTGCATTAAATTTGGTGGAAATTTAATGGGAATTTGAGTGGAGAAAATTGAAGAGCCATTTTTTGAGTGGAGTGTCCACCCACATGAATGAGGGAGAGGTGGGGGCACCCTCCATGGCCGGCGGCCATTCCCCCTTGGGCTTCCCCCCTCCCCTATATAAGGAGCCCCTCCTCTCACTTCTCACTCACACCTCCTCATGAAGGATCTCTCCCCCCTCTAGAATTTATCCCCCATGGTCTCGGACTAGCAAGATACATGTTCCCGGTGGCTATTCGGCAAGAAAGATTTCTCCCGCTGCATCGCTGGAGCGAGGAGGCGGAGGTTGCTCGGTGCCTCGAACGTGTGTGCGAGCACGGATGCGCTGCTGATTTGCGGCGCTAGGACTTCCTCTCGATCTTGAGATCGGCAAGAGATCGTCTACATCAACCATGAGTTTAACTCATTAAGCTTTGTCGGTCTTCAAGGGTATGTTCTCTACGGATATACATGCGCCCGTTGTTTGTATCTAATAGATAGATCTTGGTACATAGTTCACATCGTAGAAATTTTTTTGTTTTCTATGCTGCGAACCCTACAGTGGTATCAGAGCCGGATCTATGCGTAGATGCTTTACACGGGTAGTACACATATGAGTATGTTGGCGATGATGATCATGTTGTTGCTCCTTAGTTGTCATTTTGGATATTGGTGGCATAGTGGGATGAAGCGGCCCGGACAAACTTTACATGTCCTCGCACATGAGACCTGTTCCACGCTTGACATGCAACTAGTTTGCATAAGTGGCTAGCGGGTGTCTGTCTCTCCTACTATAGTCAATATCTATTTTGCAACGAGTTGTCAACAATTTGGTTATCCTCGTTGTGGTTCATGTTCGTAGGTAAGAACGGTTCTATCTCGAAAGCCCTAAGCCACGTAAAACTTGCAATGGATAAATTAGAGGCGTCTAGTTCAGATTGTTGCTGGGCTAGTGTTATGATATGGTGATGTTGTAAGTAGAAGTATGAGATGATACTCTTACAACATACATAATGTGTAATCTCCATAGACCTTGGACTTACAGATATAGGTATGATAGTGATCATACCATGATGCACATGATAGAGATCATATGCGGGAACCATATCATTTCACTAATAAACATGTGATGTTTGATAGCATCTTATATTGCTTGTTTAGCGCTTTGTTAGCATAATAAGATGATCCCTCATTTAAATATCAAGATAAAAATGTGTTCTTCCTTTAGTATGCACCGATTATGTTTTTGTTGCTCCAAGACATCACGTGATGATCGGGTGTTCTTGGATCCACGACCATATTTCGGGTGTAAAACAGTTACACACGCGAATACTAAGGTTCTAACTTGGCGAGCCTAGCATGTACAGACATGGCCTCGGAACACAGACCGAAAGGTTAAGCATGAGTCATATAGTAGATATGATGCTCATTTGATGCTCGCCTTTGAAGCTATACCGACTCACGTCATGATCGGACTTGGTATAGTGAATTTGGTTCATGTAATCACCAAAAAGGCACGAGGGATGTCGTTTTTGAGTGGGAGTTCATTCGTAATATGGATTAGCTGAACTCAATCTATCATACACTTAGTCTAAACTTTACAAATTCTGTTGTAGATGGCACCACCTGCTTTTAATTTCAATGTGTTCATGGAGAAAGAGAAACTTGCAATGAACGGTAGCAACTTTACCGAATGGGCCATGAATTTGAGGATTCTCCTCTCTGCTGCACAAAAGCAATACGTGCTAGAAGCGCCACTAGGCCCTCCACCTTTTCAGGATTCCCCTAACAAGGAGAAGAATGTCTATCAGACTCGTCAGGAGGACCACAACTTAGTTCATTGCGGCATATTGTATGGGCTAAGCCGGAACTTCGAAAGCGTTTCCAAAACGGCAATGCTTTTGATACAATGGGTGAGTTGAAAATGATTTTCGACACACATGCTGCTGTAGAGAGCTATAACGCTTCAGAAAAGTTCTTTAGCTGCATGATGGAAGAGCACAACTCCGTTAGTGAGCATGTACTCAAGATGTCGGGTTACGCCGATAAGCTTGTGTCCTTGGGAATAACGATTCCCATTGACTTAGGCATCCATCGTGTTCTACAGTCTCTGCCACCTAGATATAAGAGCTTTGTGATGAACTATAATATGCAAGGCATGAAGAAGTCTCTCCCTGAGCTTCTGTCAATGCTTAAAACTGCAGAAGTGGAGATCAAAAAGGAACATCAAGTGTTGATGATCAATAGGAACACTGGATTCAAGAAAGACAAGAAGGGAAAACAGAAGGGAAGTAAGGGCGGCAAGCCGGTTGCTGTGCCTGAAAAGAAACCCCGAGTTGGACCTAAGTCTGATACCGAGTGCTACTATTGTAAGGGGACTGGCCACTAGAAGCGCAACTGCCCCAAGTATTTGGCAGACAAGAAGGCCAGCAAGGCAAACAAAGGTATATATGATATACATGTTATTGATGTGTACTTGACTAGTGCTCGCAGTAGCACCTGGGTATTTGATACCGGTTCAGTTTCTAATATTTGTAACTCGAATCAGGGGCTGCGGAACAAGCGACCTCTAGCAAGGGGTGAGGTCAAGATGCGTGTCGAAAATGGATCAAGCGTTGATGTGATCGCCGTCGGAACGCTACCTCTCCATTTGCCGTCAGGATTAGTTATAAACTTGAATAATTGTTATCTGGTGCCTGCACTGAGAATGAACATTGTATCTTGATCGTGTTTGATGCGAAGTGGTTATTCATTTAAATCCGAGAACAATGGTTGTTCTATTTATATGAATGAAATCTTTTATGGTCATGCACCGATGATGAATGGTTTATTTATATTAGATCTCGATGACAATGTTACACATATTCATAATGTTGATGCTAAAAGGATTAAACTTAATGATGATATGTCCGCATATATGTGCCACTACCGTCTAGGTCATATTGGCGTTAAACGCATGAAGAAGCTCCATTCAGATGGACTTTTGGAATCACTTGATTTTGAATCATTTGATACATGTGATCCATGCCTTATGGGCAAGATGACTAGAACGCCGTTTTCCGGTTCAATGGAACGGGCGACAGATTTATTGGAAATCATACATTCTGATGTATGTGGTCCAATGAGTGTGTCGGCGCGAGGTGGATATCGTTATTTTGTTACTTTCACGGATGATTTGAGTAGGTACGGTTATATCTACTTGATGAAACACAAGTCTGAATCCTTTGAAAAGTTCAAGGAATTTCAGAATGAAGTGGAAAATCATCGTAATAGAAAGATCAAATTTCTACGGTCCGACCGTGGAGGTGAGTATCTAAGTTACGAGTTTGCACTCACATGAAAGAGTGTGGAATTGTTTCACAACTCACACCTGCCGGAACACCACAGCGAAATGGTGTGTCGGAACGTCGTAATCGTACTTTATTAGATATGGTTCGATCTATGATGTCTCTGACGGACTTGCCGTTGTCATTTTGGGGTTATGCACTAGAAACTGCTGCATTCACATTAAATCGAGCACCATCTAAATCCGTTGAAAAGACACTGTATGAATTGTGGTTTGGAAACAAACCTAAGCTGTCATTTCTTAAAGTTTGGGGATGCGATGTTTATGTGAAGAAACTTCAACCGGATAAACTCGAACCCAAAGCGGAAAAATGCGTCTTCATAGGATACCCTAAGGAAACTATTGGGTATTCCTTCTATCACAGATCCGAGGGCAAGGTTTTTGTTGCCAAGAATGGATCCTTTCTAGAGAAAGAGTTTCTTGCGAAAGGTGTGAGTAGTCGGAAGGTAGAACTCGAAGAGGTTATTGAACCTTCTCTTCAAAGTATGGCGAGTAGCGCAGCACCGGAAGTTGTTCCGGAGTTGGCTTCACCTGTTGAAGAAGGAACTAATGATAATGATTATGAAACTCCAAAAGAGAGTACTACCGAACCTCGCAGGTCTAGCAGGACGCGTGCAGCTCCCGAGCTGTACGGAAATCCTGTCATGAATTTCATGGTTGATCAAAATGATGACCCTGCGACGTATGAAGAAGTGATGATGAGCCCGGATTCCAACAAATGGTTAGAAGACATGAAATCCAAGATGGAATCCATGTATGAAAATCAAGTTTGGAACTTGGTGGAATTACCTCACAACCGAAAGGCCGTGGAGAACAAATGGATTTTCAAAAGAAAAACTGATGCTGATGGTAATGTGACCGTCTATAAAGCTCGACTTGTCGCAAAGGGGTTTTGACAAATTCAAGAAGTTGACTACGATGAGACATTCTCTCCCGTAGCGATGCTAAAGTCAGTTAGGATTATGTTAGCAATTGCTGCATATTTCGATTATGAGATATGGCAGATGGATGTCAAAACCGCGTTTCTCAATGGTAATATTTAAGAAGAGTTGTATATGATACAACAAAAGTGTTTTGTCGATCCTAAGGATGCTAACAAGGTGTGCAAGCTTCAGCGATCCATCTATGGATTGAAGCAAGCATCACGAAGTTGGAATCTCCGCTTTGATGAGGTGATCAAAGAGTTTGGATTTGTCCAAACTTATGGAGAAGCTTGTATTTACAAGAAAGTGAGTGGGAGCAATGTGGCATTTCTGATATTATATGTGGATGACATTTTATTGATCGGAAATGATATAGATCTTTTAAACAGTGTTAAAAGTTATCTAAACAGCAAATTTTCAATGAAGGACCTAGGTGAAGCGTCATACATATTAGGCATAAAGATCTATAGAGATAGATCTAGACGCCTAATAGGGCTATCGCAAAGTACATACCTTGATAAGATTTTAAAGAAGTTTAAAATGGACGGAAGTAAGAAGGGGTTCTTACCTATGTTGCAAGGCAAGACATTGAGTAAGACTCAATGTCCGGCTTCGGCGGAAGAAAGAGAGATAATGGACAAGGTCCCCTATGCTTCAGCCATAGGCTCTATAATGTATGCCATGCTATGTACAAGACCAGATGTGGCACATGCTATTAGTTTGACTAGTAGGTACCAATCGGATCCAGGTTCGGAACACTGGATAGCGGTCAAGAATATCCTTAAGTACTTACGAAGAACTAAGGATATGTTTCTTGTATACGGAGGTGAAGAAGATCTCGTCGCTAAGTGTTATGTTGATGCTAGCTTTGACACTGATCCGGATGACTCTAAGTCTCAATCCGGATACGTATTTCTCATGAATGGCGGAGCGGTTAGTTGGAGGAGCTCCAAACAACCTGTGGTGGCAGGATCAACAATGAGGCCGAATATGTTGCTGCTTCAGAAGCGGCTCAGGAAGCAGTTTGGATGAAGGAGTTCATATCCGAACTAGGAGTGGTTGCAAACCCGTTGGACCCAATGGTGATCTATTGTGACAACAATGGTGCCATTGCCAATGCCAAAGAGCCAATGTCTCACAAGCATTCCAAGCATATTAAGTGCCGGTTTCACTCCATCCGCGAGCATGTCAAGGATGGAGATATAAAGATTTGTAAAGTACATACGGATCTCAATGTAGTAGATCCGTTGACTAAAACTCTCCCTAGAGCAAAACATGATCAACACAGAACTTGATGGGTGTTAGATTTATCACTATGTAACTAGATTATTGTCTCAAGTGCAAGTGGGAGACTGAAGGGAATATGCCCTGAGAGGCAATAATAAAGTGTTTATTATGTGTATTCCAAGTATATGATAGATGTTTATTTTGCATGCTATAATTGTATTAATACGGAAACATTAATACATGTGTATTTAATAAACAAACAGAAAGTTCCTAGTTATGCCTCTCTCATAAACTAGCTCGTTGATTAACAAGATGATCAAGGTTTCCTGATCATGGACATTGGATGTTGTTAATAACGGGATCACAACATTAGTGTAATGGTGTGATGAACATTCATCCGAAGTATAGCATTACGATGAAAGTCATTGAGTTTATATTGCTATAACAACTTACGAAGTGATCCTAATCCTTAGACCATGAGATCATGTCAATCACTAACACCGGAAGAGTTTCTTGATAACATCAAACGTCACACCGTAACAGGGTGATTATAAAGATGGATTCAGAACTAATAAAGTGTTATGTTGAGGCTCATGGATCGAGAGTGGAATTTGTTCATCCCGATGACAGATAGATATACTCTGGGCCCTCTCGGTGATATCACATTGATTAGCTTGCAAGCAAGTGATTTGATCACTAGAATGTTATATCACGGGAACGAGAAAAGAGTGCATGTCAGTAACGAGATCAAAATAGGTATGGAGATACCGATGATCGAATCTCGGACATGTAATATATCGTGAAACAAAGGGATTAAGATACTAGCATAAAAGGTTCCGACGATCACAAGAAAGTCATCGTTGAATGTGTGGGAGTCAGTATTGGTCTCCAGATCCCGCTTCTGATTATTGATCCGAGAGGGGTCTCGATCATGTCCGCATTATTCATGAACCGTAGGGTGACACACTTAAGAGACACCGACATCCAATTGGAGCAAAAGTTTCATGCCGAAAGAATGAACAAGCGCAGGAATTTATTTCACTAGATACCGAAACAGGTTTTCGGGTGAAATTGCATAAAGTGGTTATGCATGTGAAATAGAATTCTAGCAAGGGGTTATTTGTGAATGTTTGTCATTAAAGTAATTGACAAAATTCTGAATAAAATAAAAGAGTTTTATTTAATGAGAGTTTGCATTAAATTTGGTGGAAATTTAATGGGAATTTGAGTGGGTTTTTGAGTGGAGAAAATTGAAGAGCCATTTTGTGAGTGGAGTGTCCACCCACATGAATGAGGGAGAGGTGGGGGCACCCTCCGTGGCCGGTAGCCATGCCCCCATGGGCTGCCCCCCTCCCCTATATAAGGAGCCCCTCCTCTCACTTCTCACTCACACCTCCTCGTGAAGGATCTCTCTCCCCCTCTAGAATTTATCCCCCATGGTCTCGGACTAGCGAGATACATGTTCCCGGTGGCTATTCGGCAAGAAATAGTTGTGCTTCCGCTGCATCGCTGGAGCGAGGAGGCGGAGGTTGCTCGGTTCCTCGAACGTGTGTGCGAGCACGGATGCGCTGCTGATTTGCGGTGCTAGGACTTCCTCTCGATCTTGAGATCGGCAAGAGATCGTCTACATCAACCACGAGTTGAACTCGTTAAGCTTTGTCGGTCTTTAAGGGTATGTTCTCTACGGATATACATCCGCCCGTTGTTTGTATCTAATAGATAGGTCTTGGTACATAGTTCACATCTTAGGAATTTTTTTGTTTTCTATGCTGCGAAACCTACAAAAACTTGTGGTTGAACAAGGGTTAAAGGATCACCAATTTCTATTGAGAGATGCCTTGGGTGATTTTGTCAAGCAAAAACTTAGTGTTTTCAAATGATAAGAAAAATCTATTTTGAGCAAAGCAAGCCTAAGCTCCACTTAGCCAAATGCATATAGATGATAGTTACCACTATACTACCATAGTATCACTTGCCAATACAATTCAAATGTATTGACCCTTGTGGCTGTAACTTGTTATGTTGTAGGTTTGTTTGATATTAGTGAAGTATGTTGAATTAGGATTACAAGTCTACAACCAACATGTTTGCCTGTGGCACTTTGAAGATGAAGGACCCCATGCTATTGTTATATTCTGCTGCATTGTAATGAAATAGCCAAATGAGCCATGTAAGATGTAATAAATTATTTTATTCCTGGTTATAAAGTTGTATTATGACCCTTGTTTCTTGATATTACATCTTAACTGTGGATGCTAGCTATTGATCCAGGGACTAACATTGTAAACACAGGGATCTCTACCTTATTAAAGGTTGGGAACCTTACAATGCCCTTTCACATAGTAACCTAATTCCTTCGACCATGAGATCATGCTAATCACCATCACCGGAAGGATGCTTTGATGACATCAAACACCACACCGTAACTGGGTGGCTATAAAGGTGGCATTGAGTGTTCGGAAAGTATGGGTTGAGACACATGGATCAAGAGTGGGATTTGTCCATCCATATGACGGATAGATATACTCTGGGCCCTCTCGGTGGAATGTCATCCAATTAGCTTGCAAGCATGTGACTGGCTCACAAGGTATCACATACCACGGGAACGAGAAAAGAGTACTTATTAGTAACGAGGTTAAACTAGGTATGCAGAGATACCGACGATCAAAACCTCGGATAAGTAAACTATCGTGTGACAAAGGGAAATTGGTATCGTATGTAAGTGGTTCATTCGATCGCAAAGTAATCGTGTAAATATGTGGGAGCCATATGAATTTCAGATTCCTCTATTGGTTATCGACCGGAGAAGTGTCTCGATCATGTCCGCATAATTCACGAACCGTAGGGAGACACACTTAAGGATTCGATGTTGTTGAGTAGTTATGGAATGATGAGTAAGAGACCGAATGTTGTTCGAAGTCTCGTATGGGATCCGGGATATCACGAGGAGATACGGAATGGTCCGGAGAATAAGATTTATATAAGGAAAGTCCTGTTTCGGAGTTGGGGAATGATTCCGGTGTTTTCATCGGGAATGTTCTAGAAGGGCCCGGAAGGTCCGGCACTCCGGAGGGGAAGGGTACATGAATGTGTCATGACAATATGGAATGGTTGCATCATGTACTAGGTAACATGGATGGGAAAAATAAATGGAGAAATCAAATCCTAGTTTGAAAGTCAAACGCCAATTTGAAAAAGTCAAACGGCAAGTTTGCTTGGTGGAGGGAGAGTAGGAAACCTACTTGGGGAGGAAGTCCTCCTCCCTCCACCCGCCGGCCAAGGAGTCTGAGTTGGGCGAGGACTCCCTCCTCCCAACTGGTGCCCTCCCACCTATATAAGGAGGGGCAGGGCTGCCCCTCTAGCCTACACCCAACACACGCCAAAACCCTAGCCCTAGCCGCCGGCCTCCTCCAAGTCGCCGCCACCCCTAGGGTTTCTCCAAGTCACCAACTTGGGGCTTCCCCAAGCCCTAGCCACCGACAAAGCTTTCCCCTTGGTGCCTCTAAACCCTAGACCAGCAAGGCCTCTCTCATAGTCCACCATACTCGCTCCGGCTTAAGGCGAAGCCCTGCGAGATCTCCCCTCTACTTCCGGTACCATGCCGTCGTACTGCCAGAATCGTGAGGAGAGTGCTACAACCTCCGCTGCCTGCTGGAACAAGGGAGAGGAAGGTCTTCATCGAGTACCGAACATGTGACCGACTACGGAAGCGCTGCTGGAACACAGCGCTGGAAGGATCGTCTATGCAATCTTGAGATCGGCAAGAGTACGACTACATCACCCACGAGAATCTGCTCTCGTTAACCGCTTTGGAATCTTCAAGGGTGAGTTCCTCTATCGACTCGTTGCTACAATCTAGTAGATAGATCTTGGCTTGTTTGTTTGCATGCGGTAGAAATTTTTTGTTTTCCATGCTACGAACGCCTACACTAATAACAACATTAGCGGCATTGCCGCTGTTTCCATGTTGACGCTTGTCAAAGCGATTAGGGCAGCTAGGAGCCTAATGACCAGGGTCACCACATACGTGGCAAGAGTCTTTCCTCTTATTATTTTTCTTCTTGAAGTTGGTTGAGTGTGTGGCCTTGTTCTTTCCATCAAACTTCCCCTTTCCTTCAGTTTTGTTCTTATTCTTAAACTTGTGGGATTGGAAGTTTTTCCTCTGCACTAAATTGGCAGTAGAACCTCCCTCAAGTCCTCGAGCAGTTTTGTCCTTTGCTCTCGCCTTCTCTTCCACATGAAGAGACCCAATGAGATCCGTAACGGAAAACTCTTGTCTCTTATGTTTCGAAGAAGTAGCAAAGTTCCTCCACAAAGGAGGAAGCTTGGCAATAATGCCACCAGCCACAAATTTGTCCGGTAAGGAACACTTGAACTGCTCAAGTTCTTTGGCAAGTGATTGTATCTCATGAGCTTGCTCAACGACGGAGCGCTCATCAACCATCCTATAGTCATATAATTGCTCCATGACATACAGCTCAGTGCGAGCGTCCGAGACCCCAAACTTGGCCTCGAGCGCTTCCCACGCGTCCTTGCCATTATCAAATGACATATAAGGGTCAACAATGCTGTCCCCAAGAACATTGAACAAAGCCGCCATAAACATGGTATCGGCTTTCTTAAAGTTCGCTTCCTGCTCAGCAGAAAGATCTTCTTCAGGCTTGCCAAGAGTGGAGCTATAGCAGTTTAGGTTTTCAAACCAAAGAACTGCTCTCTTGCGCCATCTCTTATAGTGCATGCCATCAAAAGGAGGCGGCCTAGTAGCCGCGGGTACACCAGTGGAATTCAGTTGCCTATAATCAGGTTTTTGGATTGTTGGAAATATAAGCAATAATCTATATGATTTAATCCGAATAATAAATTTATAAAGCATGATCATACAAACGGTACTAAAACCAATTATGCAGATCAACAGAGTAGATGAACAGATTACATCTATAGGAGATAAACCTATCACATCTACATAAAACGCTAGAACAAAGAACTCTAGCATAATGCAAAAAAGATAGTTGAATATCACGTACATGGTAGGCTAAATAGCAGCCGCAGCGGTTGCAGCAGCGTCGCCCATGTTGAGGTTGTCGAAGAGGTCGCTGATATCCGGGAAGAAGTCGTCGTTTGGGAACTTGCCGTCGGACGACGTTGTGGTTGCCAGTAGTCGCGCTTGAGCGCTCCCCAAAAACATGATCGCCCCTCACCCGTACAGGTTCACGAGAGGCAGGGTTCCGGAGGCCTACTGTCCCGATTTGCGGTGCATGCTGCAAGCCGGGATGGGGAAGACGAAAGCGGTGGCGCAAGGTTCTGGAGGTAGGCACATGTGTGGATTGATTTGTTGCCGATTAGGTTTAGCCCGGATTGATTCGTTGCCGAAGAGGTAGGCACATGTGTGGATTGAGTCGGTAACAGCCACGTCCATAAAAACTGTAATTAACGGGTCCAACCCGCAACCCGTAACCCGCAACCCGCGGCGTGCGCGCGTCGTGACGAGGTGAGGTGAGGCATGGCGAGGCGGGAGGCGTCGGAGGAGGATTGCGCGAGGGCTACTCTTCTTGTCACACCTTAGTGAGTGGTGCAACACTCTACTATATAAGGTGGTCCAACTCCCCTTCAACTAGCAATGTGGGACTAAACTTTAGCACCACTAGCACAGCCATATGCTGCCATATACAAGTGGGCCAAAGAGAATTTCAGAATTTGTCTAATGGGCCAACAGCCCAATATACACCAAATTCCAACAGAAACTTCTTGAAAGGTGAAACAGTAGCTCTGTTTTCCTCTTGGTGATGGTCGTGTTGGTGATCTGAGGTACTTTTTGTAGCCCCTTTCCTGGCTGGTTTGATTCTGTGATTGATCCCTTCAAAGAAAAGAATGAATCGGGTGCGGTCTTGGGGCTGAACGGGACAAATGTCCATGATCCTCACAAACCGCCAGTCCGCCAGTCACCATTGAAATGAGCAATAGAAATTTTCTTTTGCAGCGCAACGGGGTCCTTACCGTGGGTATATTGTGAAGAGAGCAACAGACCCCTCCCAACTCCTCTATCCGCCGCTCCGGTGCGGCCGCACCGGGGTGCCGACGACGACAGCCAATAGACCCCCTCCCTTCCTCCCTACCTCCCGCCGCCACCACCAAGGGCGTCGCCGGTAAAAGCCCTGGTGACGCGGTGGCGGCTGCAGATCGAGGCGGCGGCGATCCTGTCCCGATTGATCAACGGCGATGTGGCGGAGTAGTGGCGGCCAAGGATGCCACTGCATGGCGGCAGC
This sequence comes from Avena sativa, assembly GCA_916181665.1. NCBI lineage: Eukaryota > Viridiplantae > Streptophyta > Magnoliopsida > Poales > Poaceae > Avena > Avena sativa. The sequence goes on along the minus strand of OV702297.1, from coordinate 59,333,955 downwards.
TAGAGATCGGTGGGTGGCGGCGATTGACGGGTCCGATCTGGCCCTATGGGCTCGGATGGTCCTAGATCCCGATCTGCTGCCCGTTGCATCATCTCTGACGACGACATTGGTGCACCTGGATTACTTCTGCGGCATGAGGATGCTTAGGGCAACGGCCCTGGGCATGGTGGCGGCGGTATCCTTCTTCGCCGGAGGTGGTCGGCCAGGACTGGTCGTGGTGTTTTTTCCACATCTAGTCCCAGCGACGAGTTGGGGTGGCGATGCTGCCGGTGAAAACCGAGCTCGACTCCAGTCATGGCGAGCGATGGAGACATGTCTGCGTCGCTTCCTTGTTGAAGGCATCGTCAACACAGCTCTCGTGACCACCCTCAGGCTACTCCGGGGGTTACCCTAAGACCTCCGGGTCGGGCGATGACGGCGCATCGGTGTCGCGCTCCCTCTTGGGAGCATTACTTGTGGAGCAGCGTTGGATGGAAGAGGCGGGAGAGGTGGTGCAGCTAGCACGCATGGAGAGGTGGCGCTACTTGGCACCGCGGTGGTGTCAGTGGTTGGTGTGGTGAGAGTATGCGCATCAATCTACATGCTGACGACGGGTCGGCGGAAGATAATGAAGGCGGCCACATCCGAAGCGTGTGCATGAGCGCCGCTCCGTGGATAAGTTATGCGGTTTTAGGGCTCATTTTGCTTGAGTTCGAGCCGCCGCGCTCAGGCACTCTAGCTTCTCTTGGCGACTGGAAACAGTGAGAGTGTTCGTGAGACGGGGTCAAAAGAGGAAGCTATGGGAGCTTGTGATACGATTATCCCATATCGTTTTTTGCTCGGTGTTTATTTTTGGCGGTTCCAGTTTGTATGATCTTTGTAATGGCCTATGCCAAACAATGTGGTTCTAATAATAAATAAAGGTTGTGTTCATCCTATGATGTAGAGGATTAGGGCTCCGCTCCCCATTTAAAAAAATCATGGATATCTTGTCGATGGCTTCTCAATCCATCAGCGGGTGGTTCAGGCCCACAAGTGATCCTTGGCTTCTGCGTGCCCCTAAACACGGCCATCGTGATTGCGTTGATGCGGTCTAATCCAGTATCCAAAATTGTGGACGATATTAAAATAAGTACTCTCTCCATTTTAAAATAGATGTCGTAAATTTGTCAATTTTTCGATAAATCTAAACACACTATTTAGCATATAGATTCATCCAAATTTTGACAAATGTGCAACATCTATTTTGAGACAGAGGGATTACAATAAGTGTTCTTATAGCTCTGGCAATTTTGCTACGTGAAAAATGAGAAAAGTGGGCTCTCATGCAAGAGCCCGTCTTTACACGCAAGAGCCCATCTTTACACGTGCTCCAAGACAAATATAATAAATATAAAGAAAGATATAGAAAGTTATATAAACCACTAATCTATTAGTCAACACTATTATATGAGTAGCGGTAAATGATAGCTATAGATAATATGGCAACTCCTTATAGCCATCAATGGGCTATACTATTAAACCTGCTCCAAGTGATTTCGTCGCTAGGCGGCTCGAGGCTATGATCCGGATAGCTTCCATCAATCTGGGGTGGGGAAACAGCCGGTGCGCACGGCTCTCGGTGGACAAAGTAAGAGCTTGCTCTAGATTTATACTCTGGGATTGAAAAATGGAGTTTTTTTTGAAAGGTAAACAGGACAATTTTGATATGTAGTTAAGACTTTTTCCATGGATTTTTTGATTTGGTGATGATATCTCTCAATCTTCTCCTTACTTATGTGGGGAAAATTCGCTCTGGGGATCGCAGTGTGATTGAGGGGATTGGGTCTAGGAGAATCTTGGGGTGACGGACAGAAGTTTTGGCTTGACACTCTCTTCACTCACTCTCTCGGGATCACTCTCGTGCTATATCACTGGATCTTGGTGGTCCGGATCATTGGGATCAAAGGAATTGCCTCCATGATCGCCGGGGCGATGAAGAGTTTTCCTCCATTAACCTGGTGTTGTCGAAATTGATAACACATCAATAGTCCAAAAATTATCCCTTAGTTGCTCTTCATCCCAATTATCTAACACATCATTAACTCATTAACATTTTCAGAAGGATTTGCCCTTTGGGGGTAAAAACCTTTCCTATCGGGACCAAAGGCATCCAATAATCTTCCCAAATATTGATTTGGTCACATGCTGAACTGATACAATTGTTTCAAAAAGCAAGCACCGATCTTGCGGCGTTACACCGGATAAAAACGGTACTGCAACCTGTAACATCCCAGCATTAGAGCCTAGAAATAAGCCGAACCCAGATGTGTGCATTGCATTCATGCATAGAAAATCCGAGTAATTTTTGCGCTTTAAAATAAGAACTGGCAACATGATTGAAGCTTCTCTGAACTTGACGAAATTGAAGTAGATCATCAAGTTGACTGTGATAAGTCTCATCATGACCTTTGTTAAAACCTTATTTGGGTAAACATGATTTGATCTAAGGGTAGATTAGATATAATAAATGTTACTCATAATACTTTGTTTAAATAAATAGTCTCTGATCCTTAAGGGATTCTATCATCATATTCAACACAACAATTCATAAGTGCCAAGTTAAGATTACAAACTAAAGTAATATAAATATAATGACTAACCCTGACCTATCTTATTCTTATCTATTCTTACTATGAGCATCCTAGTAATACTTAACTTTAACTCTTTAATGAGTTTGAGTTGGAAAGAGACTAAGTCAAGATTATTCACTATATATCTTTCTTTCCATATCAATTTTTATGGAACTTATCTTAATATCTGTTGTTCATCAATGTTGAGAAATTCCCCATTGATTTACAAATTCTTTAACTATCAATCCTTGATCTACTATTTCTTGATCTTATCATAACATCTACTTAAATCTTTTAAAGAGGGCATAGTCCATGAATAACCTTAATCCAATATGAGATACTAAGAAGATAATTTCAATACAATTGAAAAGTAGTATTGATAAACCCTTGCTTAGCCAACTAAGAACTTCAACAATAAATGATTAAAGGATTATATTGATCATGCCTTACTTACCAGGATGGTCTACCTATATCTAGTATAAAAGATATTGATGGGTAGAACATGATTGAAACCCTAGTAGAGATAAGTTATCCTAGAGTAGTCATTACAAGCCACGTAAATATAATGTAGGGTTGGAGTGTGAGTTATTGGAGTATAGTAAGTATAGGATGATATTGTTCAATTAAAGATAGTTTAGCATAGGGTTATGGAAGGAGTGTTATTCATCTTAAAGGATAGTAAGCCTTAGAGAAAGATAGTTGGATACATACATACATCTGATGAAGAAATATTAGTGATGGATGATTAAGGAGGATTATGAGTGGAGTTTGATAGAACTACTTGTTGGATTGATGATTATCAACAGTAGAGTAGTAAGTATAACCAAACAAGGATATGAGAAAACTATGAAATACTTTAGTATCAAACTCATTGGATTCATCCATGAGTTTAGAAGAATAAAAGGTGAATAAGAACACTCTTGTGAAGTAAAGTTCATCATACTAACTATGATGATGGATAGGAAGAAGTATTATATCTAGGAAAGGAATTCTTTAATTAAAGGTCAAGGATGGTGAAGAATGGAAAGATAGACATTCTTGTTAAACAACCAACTCTAATCTTAAACCAAGTATAATGTCCATTCGGGGAATTGATTCATCATCTTATGTTAATATCACTTTATAGGAATATTTCCTATAACAAATCACATAAGCACATCTTTGCCAATTCCAATCATCATAACTATATGTGCTTAGGAGTATCTTTATCAATTTCAATTTATAAAACATTTTAGATATAACTTTCTAGTCCTAAAGGTGATGTCATCAAATATCCCAAACAAAAAACAATATGCTTAATTATTAAAACTTTACTCACATCCATAAAGGAATCTAAGTATATTTAAAACCCTAAACCCTAGGGTAAATATTCATAATTCAAAACCTTAAACTTCTTTGTTTATCATGATAGAATATATACATTGCCATTTTCCAAATTAATGGAAGTAGTAATAACCATATTAATTTATTTTATATTTCATGCATCAAATAATGATATAGGATTATTACACGTATAAAAATTTCTATTCAAAACTATGAGCCAACTAGAGTTAAGTTTTATAAACAAATAGGAAGGTATCATTTAATAAATCCATGGTTAAAAGAGGAAAGAAAAATTAATAATAAGGGTTTCTATATAATATTAAAAGGGGTTCATATCCACCTCCCACTTCACTTTTCCCTCCTTCTTCCTCAAATAAATTCTACAAAGAAAAGTTAAAAATATAAATTAAATTCAAATCTGAAAAGGAAAACAGAAAGTAGAAAAATGAAAAAAAAACAAATAATAATAAAAAACAATATCTGGCCGTGGCCCAACTCCTCTTTCCTTATCTGACGCCCATGTGTAGCCCATAATAGCCCAGCAACCAGCCCAGCTTGTTTCCATCTGTGACTGACAAGTGGGGCCAAAGAAGGACCGCGGGTTGAGCTAAAAGAATCGCCAGGGGGTTTTCCGCAAAATTTATATCGTCGTCATCCTCACGCACACAGGCAGCTAGCTGGAGGAGCTCGCCACTGCTCGATGTCGTCATCGTCGTCAGCCGTGCGTCAAGATGCTCGCTGTCGTTCCGGAGGGGGATAAGAAGGTCACCGCGACGCCCTGCCTCAGTCCCTATCACTAGAGCCACACCTCGTCGTCGAACCGCATCTCCCCACACTCTTCCAAGTAGCCATGGAGAAGCCCCGTCCTCCGTAGATCCTCTCGGTAGAATCTTGCATCAACGCGAGCACTGAAGAGGGTGAATTCTGTCATTCCTCTTCGCGGCAGTTCGTCAGAATCCTCGTCAGGGAACTCGTTTCCGACCACGCCTGTCCTCGCCGACTTCTCTATCATCATCAGGGTGACTTCCTGAACACTCCACTATCCCTAAATCGCCGTATCTCGTTGTTAAACGCCGTCGCACCTTCTGTCACCGTCGTCCACCGTCGAAGCTTGTCGGAGCTGAAGCTTTGATGACTATTTCCGAGCGGCACCACCACTTTAAGGTTCAGCGAGTTGCGCTGATTCAAACCAGGTTCATTTCGTTTGCTAGGGCGTAGTAGATCGTCACCGGCGACCAACCACTGACGACGGTGGTGGTGCTGACGCCATAGCTACGTCATGCCGACGCCACCCAGGCCACATCAACGTGTTTGACCCAGTCTTTATCTCACGTGGCTGATGGCATGGCCTAGGGCCCATATGTCATTGACTATGAGTGGAGACATGGTTGGTAACAAAATATATTTACTAACCTGAGTGCTGAGGTGGACATAGGCCCACTGGTCAGTGTCTTAGGCTAGCTGTGGGTATAGTGTAAAAAGTATTTCCTGTTTAAGAAATAAATAAAATGTTATAAACTCAATTATTAATATTCTAGAAATCAAATAAATGATTAAATCTTGTTTAGTTAATAACTTTTGATTTATAATTCAGAAAAATATGTATAATATATGAAAATTTGTAGAAAAATAAAATCTACAACTTAAACTTATTATCCAATATTATTATAATGATTATTTAAATAAATATTATTTAATGAAAGTTTAAAAGTAATAAAACTTTGATAATTCATATTCCAATAATGGTAAATATTAAAAATATGAATAAAATACCAAAAATCTTACAAAAATAAAGACCATAATATAATTCTATAATCATGCATTATTATTTCACTTACTTAAATATTTATTATTTATTAAGTATTTTTAAAAGTATTAAACCTTATAAAAATCATATCTTATTATTTATAAATCATAAAAATAAATATAATATATCAAAATGATCACAAAAAGAATATCAACATGATAAAAATATAATATTCCACTTTTGAGGTAATTAAAAATTCAAATATTTTAATAACTCAAATTTAAACTTATTTACTTAATTAATAATTCATATAAGGATAAATAAACTTTGTTAATATTCCTAAAATGAGTCAATTAAGTCAATAGTATTAGTCTTAAATATTAATATTATAAAACTATAATGGTTTAAAACATTGTAAACACCTTTTCATTAAATTATCTTCAACCTTAAGTGAAGATTATATTCTCAAAAGATTCCAATTCATGATAAAAACCGTAAAGAACAACTTGTGAATAAATCAGATCCTTTCTATCTACTTTAACCACCAGGTTACAAAAACTACCACAACACTATAATAACTCCATAAGTAGTTAAGTAATATCATAGTTTGGTTTACAAACTATACGGTTCGCAGCATAGAAAACAAAAAAATTCCTACGATAGGAACAACTATGCACCAAGATCTATCTACTAGATACAAGCAACGGGTGGATATACATCCATACAATACATACCCTTGAAGACCGAATAGTGTTAACGAGGTTGTACTCGTGGATGATGTAGACGAACGCTTGCCGATCTCAAGATCGTGATGAAGTCCATCTGGTCCAGCCGGTCCAGCACCATCAAGTCCAGCACCACAAAGCAGTGGTGCATCCGTGATCGCACACACGTCCGGTTACCCCGACAACCTCCGCTCCCTCGCTCCAGCAAAGCTGTAACACCCTCGCCTGATAAGGCTAAGTTTATGTGTATAGTGCCAATCCCTGGATCGGTTCACTGGCACACACAGTACAAAATGATACCAAATATAACTATGCATTATAAATACAACGAATATGATCCAGAATTTACATTATTTATTCAAGTACACAGTGGAAAACGAATACAAGGTAGATCTCCATCCTTCAAATGTGCCAGAGGCGAACAATTGTTGAGTGGAGTCTCGCGACCTATGAACGATCACTCAGATACGATATAACCTGCAACATGAAACGTTGCAGCCACGAATGGTCAATACATTGAATGTATGGCAAGTAGGCTAAAGTGGTTAATAATAGATCTATCAACTACATGCTTATTTGGCTAAGTGGAGTTCAGGCTCATTTGCTTAAAGCAATAGTTTTATCCTAACATTTGTAACAAAGTAGTTTTTCAATACGATAAATAGGACACTCTGGTTCACTCCCAGGTGCTCCTACCCAATTATGTTTACCCAACCAGTTTTAAGTAATAAAGAAATAAGGATGAGTGATAAATATCATAGCATCAGTATCAGGTCGCTCAAATTGTCCATAACCGGGGACACAGCTAAGTACTTAGTTTAGACACCCTGCAGGGGTTTGTACGCTTTACCCATGTGACCTGGCCAACCCAGCTCAGACCACCACACTCATATTGTGTGATGATAGGGAGAAGTCCAAGACGAGACCATTCGGCAAGAGCTTCCCAAACCCATCCACGCACCGTACGAACCTACACTATTCTACATCTCTGGCTACGTAGGGTTCGGGTCGCCACAACCTACTAAGTCCAGCCAACCGCCCATTTCATTATTGGCACATGGTTGCACATGAAAGATACCAAACAAAGAAACCAATCCTTTCCAGTGTCCTCAGCGGCATTCCCCTCCATAATCCACACTCGATGACCCAATCAATGCCATTCCGCCCAGGTGGTTCATTGAAAACATATTGGTTTGTCATTTAGCAAAACATAAGCCTTTCAAAACATATAACTTTTCATGATATGATTCCCTTCCTCGTCTAAATAACATAGCTAAGCAATCTACCAATACGATGGCTCATAAACAAGGAATTCTAGGGAATAATATGGGACATAGCATAGCATATACACATCAATTCCTCCATATGCAATTCTACAAAAACATCTACAATGCATAGGAAAACAGTAGGACATTTGTAGGGCTTCGTAACATGGAAAACAAAAAAAATTCTACCGCATGCAAACAAACAAGCCAAGATCTATCTACTAGATTGTAGCAACGAGTCGATAGAGGAACTCACCCTCGAAGATTCCAAAGCGGTTAACGAGAGCAGATTCTCGTGGGTGATGTAGTCGTACTCTTGCCGATCTCAAGATCGCGTAGACGATCCTTCCGGCGCTGCGTTTCGGCAGAGCTTCCGCAGTCGGTCACATGTTCGGTACTCGATGAAGACCTTCCTCTCCCTTGTTCCAGCAGGCAGTGGAGGTTGTAGCACTCTCCTCGCGATTCCGGCAGCACGACGGTGTGGTACCGGAAGTAGAGGGGAGATCTCGCAGGGCTTCGCCTTAAGCCGGAGCGAGTATGGTGGATTATGAGAGAGGCCTTGACGATCTAGGGCTTAGAAGGCACCAAGGGGAGAGTGTAGCCAGCGGCTAGGGTTTGGGATCACCCCAACTCGGCGAGTTGGTGGTGCCCTAGGCGGCGGCAGCAGCAGGGGTGGTGGCGCCGACGGCTTAGGGTTAGGGTTTGGGGTGTGTTGGGTGTAGGCTAGAGGGGCATCCCTGCCCCTCCTTGAAGGGAATATGCCCTGAGAGGCAATAATAAAATGTTTATTATGTGTATTCCAAGTATATGATAGATGTTTATTTTGCATGCTATAATTGTATTAATACGGAAACGTTAATACATGTGTGTTTAATAAACAAACAGAAAGTTCCTAGTTATGCCTCTCTCATAAACTAGTTCGTTGATTAACAAGATGATCACGGTTTCCTGATCATAGACATTGGATGTTGTTAATAACGAGATCACAACATTAGTGTAATGGTGTGATGAACATTCATCCGAAGTATAGCATTACGATCAAAGTCATTGAGTTTATATTGCTATAAACAAACTACGAAGTAGTCCTAATCCTTATACCATGAGATCATGCCAATCACTAACACCGGAAGAGTTTCTTGTTGACATCAAACATCACTTCGTAACTGGGTGATTATAAAGATGGCTTCAGAACTACTAAAGTGTTATGTTGAGAATCATCGATCAAGAGTGGAATTTGTTCATCCCGATGACGAATAGATATGATCTGGGCCCTCTCGGTGATATCACATTGGTTAGCTTGCAAGCAAGTGATTTGATCACTAGAATGTTATATCACGGGAACGAGAAAAGAGTGCATGTCATTAACGAGAACAAACTAGGTATGGAGATACCGATGATCGAATCTCGGACATGTAATATATCGTGAAACAAAGGGATTAAGATACAAGCGTAAAAGGTTCCGACGATCACAGGAAAAGTCATCGTTGAATGTGTGGGAGTCAGTATGGATCTCCAGGTCCCGCTACTGATTATTGATCGGAGAAGGGTCTCGATCATGTCCGCATTATTCGCGAACCGTAGGGTGACACACTTAAGGGACACTGGCATCCAGTTGGAGCAAATGTTTCATGCCGAAAGAATAAACAAGCGCAGGAATTTATTTCACTAGATACCGAAACGGGTTTTCGGGTGAAATTGCATAAAGTGGTTATGCATGTGAAATGGAATTCTAGCAAGGGGTTATTTGTGAATGTTTGTCATTAAAGTAATTGACAAAATTCTGAATAAAATAAAAGAGTTTTATTTAATAAGAGTTTGCATTAAATTTGGTGGAAATTTAATGGGAATTTGAGTGGACTTTTGAGTGGAGGGAATTTAAAGAAATTTTGTGAGCGGAGTGTCCACCCACATGAAGAAGGGAGGGCAAGGGGGCAGCCCCCATGCGCCGGCCACCCCCTTGGGGTCCCCCCTCCTCCTATAAAAGGAGCCCCCCTCCTCACTTGTCTCTCACACCTCCTCGTGAAGGATCTCTCTCCCCCTCTAGAATTTATCCCCCATGGTCTCGGACTAGCGAGATACATGTTCCCGGTGGCTATTAGGCAAGAAAGGGTTGTGATTCCGCTGCATCGCTAGAGCGAGGAGGTGGAGGTTGCCCGGTGTCTTGTACGTGTGTGCGAGCACGGATGCGCTGCTGCTTTGCGGCGCTAGGACTTCCTCTCAATCTGGAAATCGACAAGGGATCGTCTACATCAACCACGAGTTGAACTCGTTAAGCTTTGTTGGTCTTCAAAGGTATGTTCTCTACGGATATACATCCGCCCGTTGTTTGTATCTAGTAGATAGATCTTGGTACATAGTTCCCATCGTAGGAAATTTTTTGTTTTCTATGCTGCGAACCCTACAGTGGTATCAGAGCCGGATCTATGCGTAGATACTTTACACGGGTAGTACACATATGAGTATGTGGGCGATGATGATCATGTTGTTGCTCCTTTGTTGTAATTTTGGATATTGGTGGCATAGTGGGATGAAGCGGCCCGGACAAACTTTACATGTCCTCGCACATGAGACCTGTTCCACGCTTGACATGCAACTAGTTTGCATAAGTGGCTAGCGGGTGTCTGTCTCTCCTACTATAGTCAATATCTATTTTGCAAGCGAGTTGTCAACAATTTGGTTATCCTCGTTGTGGTTCATGTTCATAGGTAAGAACGGTTCTATCTCGAAAGCCCTAAGCCACGTAAAACTTGCAATGGATAAATTAGAGGCGTCTAGTTTAGATTGTTGCTGGGCTAGTGTTATGATATGGTGATGTTGTAAGTAGAAGTATGAGATGATACTCTTACAACATACATAACGTGTAATCTCCATAGACCTTGGACTTACACATATAGGTATGATAGTGATCATACCATGGTGCACATGATAGAGATCATATGCGGGAACCATATCATTTCACTAATAAACATATGATGTTTGATTGCATCTTATCTTGCTTGTTTAGCGCTTTGTTAGCATAATAAGATGATCCCTCATTTAAATATCAAGATAAGAATGTGTTCTTCCTTTAGTATGCACCGATTATGTTTTCGTCGCTCCAAGACATCACGTGATGATCGGGTGTTCTTGGATCCACGACCATATTTCGGGTGTAAAACAGTTACACACGTGAATACTAAGGTTCTAACTTGGCGAGCCTAGCATGTACAGACATGGCCTCGGAATACGAACCGAAAGGTTAAGCATGAGTCATATAGTTGATATGATGCCCATTTGATGCTCGCCTTTGACGCTACACCGACTCACGTGATGATCGGACTTGGTGTAGTGGATTTGGTTCATGTAATCACCAAAAAGGCACGAGGGATGTCATTTTTGAGTGGGAGTTCATTCGTAATATGGATTAGTTGTACTCAATCTATCATACACTTAGTCTAAACTTTACAAATTCTGTTGTAGATGGCACCACCTGCTTTTAATTTCAATGTGTTCATGGATAAAGAGAAACTAGCAACGAACGGTAGCAACTTTACCGAATGGGCCATGAATTTGAGGATTCTCCTCTCTGCTGCACAAAAGCAATATGTGCTAGAAGCGCCGTTAGGCCCCCCACCTTTTGATGATGCCCCTGACAAGGAGAAGAATGTCTATCAGACTCGTCAGGAGGACCACAACTTAGTTCATTGCGGCATATTGTATGGGCTAGAGCCAGAACTTCGAAAGCGTTTCGAAAATGGCAATGCATTTGATACAATGGGTGAGTTGAAAATGATTTTCGACACACATGCTGCTGTAGAGAGCTACAACGCTTCAGAAAAGTTCTTTAGCTGCATGATGGAAGAGCACAACTCCGTTAGTGAGCATGTACTCAAGATGTCGGGTTACGCCGATAAGCTCGTGTCCTTGGGAATATCGATTCCCATTGACTTAGGCATCCATCGTGTTCTGCATTCTCTGCCACCTAGCTATAAGAGCTTCGTGATGAACTATAATATGCAAGGCATGAAGAAGTCTCTCCCTGAGCTTCTGTCAATGCTTAAAACTGCAGAAGTGGAGATCAAAAAGGAACATCAAGTGTTGATGATCAGTAGGAACACTGGTTTCAAGAAAGACAAGAAGGGAAAATGGAAGGGAAGTAAGGGCGGCAAACCTGTTGCCGTGCCTGAAAAGAAACCCCGAGTTGGACCTAAGTCTGATACCGAGTGCTACTATTGTAAGGGGACTGGCCACTGGAAGCGCAACTGCCCCAAGTTTTTGGCAGACAAGAAAGCCGGCAAGGCAAACAAAGGTATATATGATATACATGTTATTGATGTGTACTTGACTAGTGCTCGCAGTAGCACCTGGGTATTTGATACCGGTTCAGTTGCTAATATTTGTAACTCGAATCAGGAGCTGCGGAACAAGCGACCACTAGCAAGGGGTGAGGTCAAGATGCGTGTCGGCAATGGATCAAGCGTTGATGTGATCGCCGTCGGAACGCTGCCTCTCCACTTGCCGTCGAGATTAGTTATAAACTTGAATAATTGTTATCTGGTGCCTGCACTGAGCATGAACATTGTATCTTGATCGTGTTTGATGCGAAGTGGTTATTCATTTAAATCCGAGAACAATGGTTGTTGAATTTATATGAATGAAATCTTTTATGGTCATGCACCGATGATGAATGGTTTATTTCTTTTAGATCTCAATAATAATGTTACACATATTCATAATGTTGATGCTAAAAGGATTAAACTAAATGATGATATATCCGCATATATGTAGCGCTGCCGTCTAGGTCATATTGGCGTTAAACGCATGAAGAAGCTCCATTCGGATGGACTTTTGGAATCACTTGATTATGAATCATTTGATACATGTGAGCCATGCCTTATGGGCAAGATGACTAGAACGCCGTTTTCTGGTTCAATGGAACGGGCGATAGATTTATTGGAAATCATACATTCTGATGTATGTGGTCCAATGAGTGTGTCGGCGCAAGGTGGATATCGTTATTTTGTTACTTTCACGGATGATTTGAGTAGATACGGTTATATCTACTTGATGAAACACAAGTCTGAAACCTTTGAAAAGTTCAAGGAATTTCAGAATGAAGTGGAAAATCATCGTAATAGAAAGATCAAATTTCTACGGTCCGACCGTGGAGGTGAGTATCTAAGTTACGAGTTTAGCACTCACATGAAAGAGTGTGGAATTGTTTCACAACTCACACCTGCCGGAACACCACAGAGAAATGGTGTGTCGGAACATCGTAATCGTACTTTATTAGATATGGTTCGATCTATGATGTTTCTGACGGACTTTCCATTGTCATTTTGGGGTTATGCACTAGAAACTGCTGCATTCACTTTAAATCGGGCACCATCTAAATCCGTTGAAAAGACACCGTATGAATTGTGGTTTGGATAAGCTGTCATTTCTTAAAGTTTGGGGATGCGATGTTTATGTGAAGAAACTTCAACCGGATAAACTCGAACCCAAAGCGGAAAAATGCGTCTTCATAGGATACCCTAAGGAAACTATTGGGTATTCCTTCTATCACAGATCCGAGGGCAAGGTTTTTGTTGCCAAGAATGGATCCTTTCTAGAGAAGGAGTTTCTCGCGAAAGGTGTGAGTAGTCGGAAGGTAGAATTCGAAGAGGTTATTGAACCTTCTCTTCAAAGTATGGCGAGTAGCGCAGCGCCGGAAGTTGTTCCAGAGTTGGCTCCACCTGTTGAAGAGGGAACTAATGATAATGATCATGAAACTCCGAAAGAGAGTACTACCGAACCTCGCAGGTCAAGCAGGACGCGTGCAGCTCCCGAGCTGTAAGGAAATCCTGTCATGAATTTCATGGTTGATGAAAATGATGACCCTGCGACATATGAAGAAGCGATGATGAGCCCGGATTCCAACAAATGGTTAGAAGCCATGAAATCCGAGATGGAATCCATGTATGAAAATCAAGTTTGGAACTTGGTAGACTTACCTCACGACCGAAAGGCCGTGGAGAACAAATGGATTTTCAAAAGAAAAACTGATGCTGATGGTAATGTGACCGTCTATAAAGCTCGACTTGTCGCAAAGGGGTTTCAACAAATTCAAGGAGTTGACTACGATGAGACGTTCTCTCCCGTAGCGATGCTTAAGTCAGTTAGGATTATGTTAGCAATTGCTACATATTTCGATTATGAGATATGGCAGATGGATGTAAAAACCGCGTTTCTCAATGGTAATATTGAGGAAGAGTTGTATATGATACAACCAAAGGGTTTTGTCGATCCTAAGGATGCTAACAAGGTGTGCAAGCTTCAGCGATCCATCTATGGATTGAAGCAAGCATCACGAAGTTGGAATCTCCGCTTTGATGAGGTGATCAAAGAGTTTGGATTTGTCCAAACTTATGGAGAAGCTTGTATTTACAAGAAAGTGAGTGGGAGCAATGTGGCATTTCTGATATTATATGTAGATGACATATTATTGATCGGAAATGATATATATCTTTTAAACAGTGTTAAAAGTTATCTAAACAGCAAATTTTCAATGAAGGACCTAGGTGAAGCGTCATACATATTAGGCATAAAGATCTATAGAGATAGATCTAGGCGCCTAATAGGGCTATCGCAAAGTACATACCTTGATAATATTTTAAAGAAGTTTAAAATGGAGAATAGTAAGAAGGGGTTCTTACCTATGAGACAAGGCACGACATTGAGTAAGACTCAAAGTCTGGCTTCGGCGGAAGAAAGAGAGATAATGGACAAGGTCCCCTATGCTTCAGCCATAGGCTCTATAATGTACGCCATGCTATGTACAAGACCGGATGTGGCACATGCTATTAGTTTGACTAGTAGGTACCAATCGGATCCAGGTTCATAACACTGGAAAGCGTTCAAGAATATCCTTAAGTACTTGCAAAGAACTAAGGATATGTTTCTTATATACGGAGGTGAAGAAGAGCTCGTCGCTAAGTGTTATGTCGAAGCTAGCTTTGACACCGATCCGGATGACTCTAAGTCTCAATCCGGATACGTATTTCTCATGAATGGCGGAGCGGTTAGTTGGAGGAGCTCCAAACAACCTGTGGTGGCGGGATCAATAACGGAGGCCGAATATGTTGCTGCTTCAGAAGCGACTCAGGAAGCAGTTTGGATGAAGGAGTTCATATCCGAACTAGGTGTGGTTGCAAACGCGTTGGACCCAATGGTGATCTATTGTGACAACAATGGTGCTATTGCCAATGCCAAAGAGCCAAGGTGTCACAAGCATTCCAAGCATATTAGGCGCCGGTTTCACTCCATCCGCGAGCATGTAAAGGATGGAGATATAAAGATTTGTAAAGTACATACGGATCTCAATGTAGCAGATCCGTTGACTAAAACTCTCCCTAGAGCAAAACATGATCTACACCAGAACTCCATGGGTGTTAGATACATCACAATGTAACTAGATTATTGTGTCTAGTGCAAGTGGGAGACTGAAGGGAATATGCCCTGAGAGGCAATAATAAAATGTTTATTATGTGTATTCCAAGTATATGATAGATGTTTATTTTGCATGCTATAATTGTATTAATACGGAAACGTTAATGCATGTGTGTTTAATAAACAAACAGAAAGTTCCTAGTTATGCCTCTCTCATAAACTAGTTCGTTGATTAACAAGATGATCACGGTTTCCTGATCATAGACATTGGATGTTGTTAATAACGAGATCACAACATTAGTGTAATGGTGTGATGAACATTCATCCGAAGTATAGCATTATGATCAAAGTCATTGAGAGTATATTGCTATAAACAAACTATGAAGTAGTCCTAATCCTTAGACCATGAGATCATGCCAATCACTAACACCGGAAGAGTTTCTTGTTGACATCAAACATCACTTCGTAACTGGGTGATTATAAAGATGGCTTCAGAACTACTAAAGTGTTATGTTGAGAATCATGGATCAAGAGTGGAATTTGTTCATCCCGATGACGGATAGACATGCTCTGGGCCCTCTCGGTGATATCACATTGGTTAGCTTGCAAGCAAGTGATTTGATCACTAGAATGTTATATCACGGGAACGACAAAAGAGTGCATGTCAGTAACGAGATCAAACTAGGTATGGGGATACCGATGATCGAATCTCGGACATGTAATATATCGTGAAACAAAGGGATTAAGATACAAGCGTAAAAGGTTCTGACGATCACAGGAAAAGTCATCGTTGAATGTGTGGGAGTCAGTATGGATCTCCAGGTCCTGCTACTGATTATTGATCGGAGAAGGGTCTCGATCATGTCCGCATTATTCGCGAACCGTAGGGTGACACACTTAAGGGACACTGGCATCCAGTTGGAGCAAATGTTTCATGCCGAAAGAATAAACAAGCGCAGGAATTTATTTCACTAGATACCGAAACGGGTTTTCGGGTGAAATTGCATAAAGTGGTTATGCATGTGAAATGGAATTCTAGCAAGGGGTTATTTGTGAATGTTTGTCATTAAAGTAATTGACAAAATTCTGAATAAAATAAAAGAGTTTTATTTAATGAGAGTTTGCATTAAATTTGGTGGAAATTTAATGGGAATTTGAGTGGAATTTTGAGTGGAGGGAATTTAAAGGAATTTTGTGAGTGGAGTGTCCACCCACATGAAGAGGGGAGGGCAAGGGGGCAGCCCCCATGCACCGGCCACCCCCTTGGGGTTCCCCCCTCCTCCTATAAAAGGAGCCCCCCTCCTCACTTGTCTCTCACACCTCCTCGTGAAGGATATCTCTCCCCCTCTAGAATTTATCCCCCATGGTCTCGGACTAGCGAGATACATGTTCCCGGTGGCTATTCGGAAAGAAAGGGTTGTGCTTCCGCTGCATCGCTGGAGCGAGGAGGCGGAGGTTGCCCGGTGTCTTGTACGTGTGTGCGAGCACGGATGCGCTGCTGCTTTGCGGCGCTAGAACTTCCTCTCGATCTTGAGATCGGCAAGGGATCGTCTACATCAACCACGAGTTGAACTCGTTAAGCTTTGTCGGTCTTCAAAGGTATGTTCTCTACGGATATACATCCGCCCGTTGTTTGTATCTAGTAGATAGATCTTGGTACATAGTTCCCATCGTAGGAAATTTTTTGTTTTCTATGCTGCGAACCCTACAACAATTGCTGATGCGCTGCGCAAGGGGGCTTCCTCTGCCAAGAGTACTATTACTTCGGCTGCTGATACACAGCTTGCCCTCCATAAGAGTCCCGCGGCAGCGGTAGCTACTCAACATGTCCGAGGTAAAGTTCCGACTCGCACGGAAAGTGGGAACAGTCTCGGCTCGTTGGTCGAGTATGCCCATAATTGGAACGCTGCCGATCAACTCGAGGGTAATCCAAGCAGCCAGCCGTTTCAACTCTTCGACATCAGCAGCCGCCTACATCTAGCTGCCAAGATCGTTCTTGACAGTGACAAGATGAATGAGGTAATCGTCTTTATGGAGTTTGGATTAGTACTCCGGATGCTATTATATATACTCTAGTCCTCGAAGCTTGTAACAGAATAACTTGTTATTCATTTGGAAGTTTTATAATGCTTTACTTAGTTCAGTTTTTTGTTAGAGTTCGAATATCCAGCCACTTTGATCCGAATTGAGCTTTGCTTGATTCGGATCTGCCTTAGGTTCGAATATCCAGCACCCTAGATCCGAATTGAGCTTTGCTTGATTCGGGTCTGTCTGAGCTTTGAATATCCAGCCACCTAGATCCGAATTAAGCTTTGCTTGATTCGGATCTGTCTGAGCTTTGAATATCCAGCCACTTTGATCCGAATTGAGCTTTGCCTGATTCGGATATGCCTTGGGTTTGAATATCCAGCCACCTAGATCTGGGTTAAGTTTTGCTTGACTCGGATCTGTCTTAGCTTTGAATATCCAGCCACCTAGATCCAAGTTAAGTCTTGCTTGACTTGGATCTGTCTTAGCTTTGAATATCCAGCCACCTAGATCCGAGTTAAGTCTTGCTTGACTTGGATCTGTCTTAGCTTTGAATATCCAGCCACCTAGATCCGAGTTAAGTCTTGCATGACTTGGATCTGTCTTAGCTTTGAATATCCAGCCACCTAGATCCGGGTTAAGTTTTGCTTGACTCGGATCTATCTTAGCTTTGAATATCCAGCCACCTAGATCCAAGTTAAGTCTTGCTTGACTTGGATCTGTCTTAGCTTTGAATATCCAGCCACCTAGATCCGAGTTAAGTCTTGCTTGACTTGGATCTGTCTTTGCTTTGAATATCCAGCCACCTAGATCCGGGTTAAGTTTCCCTTGACTCGGATTTGTCTTAGGTTCGAATATCTTATTACTATTTGTTTTATTGCTTAGTTTGCGCACGACCGGCGGACCGCCGAATTCCAAAGGCTGCTTTTTGCGCATAAAAAATTGCAAGATAAGTATGAGAAGGTTATTCATGTGGTGAAGAAAGCTGGTAAGTCGACAAACTCTTGCATCATCTCTAGAGCTCTTATTGTTTTGTACATGAGGTGTTGGCTCACTTTGTTGGTAAACAGGGAACATCAACAATCTTAACATCCGTCTTGAGAAGAAAGTCAAGGCCCTGGAAGGTTAGTTACTCTTTTACTTCATATAATCCCATTTGAAATGTGCACTAAGTTTCTTTTAACTCTTTTGGCCTTGGTAAAGCCGAGCTACAAACCTTTGCAGCGTCTCATCAAGATTGCACGCCCATGCCTGATGTGATGCTGCATTTTTTAGAACAAGCCACTACTCACTCGGCACAGCTAAAGGATAAAGATGACGAGATAGCTCGCTTGCGTGCCGAGGTGGAGTCCCTTAAGCTCTCTTAGAAGTCTGAGTTAGAAAAATTCGACCAGGAGTTCTCCAAGGAGAAGAATCGGCTAGCTCTACAATTGCAAAAAAATAAAGAGCTCCTCGAGGCTGCTGAACTGAAGACACGGGGGATGAACGAGGAGATCACTCGCTTTGAGAAGAGCAAGAGTGACTGGGCTAAAGATCTTCAGATAATGCTGAGCTATATTCACCGTAAGCTTCTGACCGTGGCCGAGTTATCTTTTTCCTTGCTTACTGTTGACCGACGCACTTTTGTTTTGCGCAGACCATTTTCCAGAAGCTAAGCCCGTGAGCTCTAAAGCGTTGATTAATGCTTGTGTGCGCCGAGGTGTTCCTGCTGATGCGAACTCAGAGTACTCGATGGAAGATTTCTTGGTTGCTGTTGGCGCTGCAGTTGGTCCGATGAAGATTATGGGCAGGGATTTGGTGCAGGCAGCTATCCGGGCCTACCATGTTCTCTGGCCGAATACTTCTGGGACTCCTGATATTGACGAGGTCAAAGTATTGGTGGAAAGATTAATGGCATCTGAGAGACAGCTAAGTCTTTGGAGGGAATCCGCCGGACGAGCTGGTGCTGATATGGCTCTCACTGTCATCATGTCATGGTATTAGGATATTTCCCTTGATACCTTGAGAAATTTGCGCACTGGTTCCCGTTGGGTTGAGGACCCAGACTTTGTCGCTCTCCGGCAAGCTCGTGCCTTCCAGCTTGTTGAGTATGCAGACATGCATAACTGGAATGAAGGGTCGAGTTTCCTTCCTAACCCGGAAGACGAGGTCGAAGTTAAGGATGCCTCTGACGATGACTCAGCCGAACAGGCCAAAGATGAGGGTGACTCGGCTACTTCTGGTGATTCCAGTTCAAGCTCGGATGGTAATGGCGACGCGCGATCCTCCTCCAAAGGTACTGGGCATTCCACAGCGCAAGCTGACGTTTATCAACAGCCTCGGGCTTCCCCCGAAGTCACTCCTGGATCTGTGGAGGGCGAGGCAACTTCGGCCGAAGTTCCACCTACCTCGGAGTGCCCAGCCCCTGACCAAGTCACTGCCTCTCCAGTTAAAAAACTCTAAGTCATTTCTTACCCCTGGTATGCCGGGCGTATGATGTACGTCAAACATTTGTCCGTCTTTTGTGTGGTATGAACTTCTTTTGCCTTGTGCCGCTGAGACACATGTGGTTGTAATCGTTATTACTTTGTTTAAACTGGTCCTGTTTGTCCGAATCCTTGTTTTGGCAGCCTTCAATTTCTTGAGTTTGGAGTGTATATTTGCCTTTGTTCTCCCGTAGTTCGGCGTCCAAAATTGCCTGACTTTGATAAGCTTTGCAACTTGACCACTGTGGTTTGGGATGTTAATCTGGGCGTAAACCTCGAAGGCTGTATTTGGGGAGAGCGAAATAATATCACTCTGGGTGCCGAAGTTTGATACCCACTCTTGCAACAAGGGACAACCCATACTTAGAAATAATATAGGGTAGTCCCCGAGCCACTACTCAAGGCAACGAGGTTTAATATATAAACCAAACTTAAAAACAATATAGGACAGTCCCCGAGTCACTGCTCAAGGTGCCGAGGTTTAATACATAACACAAAATCAAAAACAATATATGTCAGTCCCCGAGCCGCTGCTCTGGCGCCGAGGTTCAATACATGAATCAAACTTAGAAACAATATGGGGCAGTCCCCGAGTCACTTCTCAAGGTGCCGAGGTTTAATACATAAACCAAACTTAAAAACAATATGGGGCAGTCCCCGAGCCACTACTCAAGGTGCCGAGGTTTGATACATAACATGAAATTAAAAACAACACATGGTAGTCCCCGAGTCACTCTCTGGACACCGAGGTTCAATACATAGTTGGTGCTCCATCCCGAGGCATCATTTTACAATGTGTCATAGATGACTCCTACGAGTAAAATGGACGAAGTTAAAGCTACATTCCATGGTCTTTTCGATTCTTCGCCGGCTTTGTCTGTCCTGTTCTTTCCTGGTGATTGAGCATCGATTAGGTAATACGCATCATTGTGCAATGCTTTGCTCACGATGAATGGTCCTTCCCATGGAGGCGACATCTTGTGCATGCCGGCCGTGCGTTGCACCAGTCGGAGAACCAAATCTCCTTCTTTAAACACTCTCGGATTTACCTTCTTGCTGTGATATCGTTGCAAGTCCTGCTGATAAATAGCTGATCTTGATAACGCCAACTCCCTGGCTTCTTCTAGCAGATCGACATCATCTTGCCGATCTACTTCATTTACTTCAGCGGTTGTATACTGGGTAACCCTTGGCGAGTCATGTATTATGTCGGATGGAAGCACAGCTTCAGCCCCATACACTAGAAAAAATGGTGTATAACCTGTTGATCTGTTTGGGGTAGTCCTGAGGCTCCATAGTACTGCCGGTAGTTCCTCAATCCAACATCCTGCCGACCTTTGCAGCGGTTCGACGAGTCATGGTTTTATTCCGGACAGTACTAGTCCATTAGATCTTTCTACTTGCCCATTGGATGCTGGGTGAGCCACAGAGGCGACATCTAGTCTTATGTGCTTTTCTTGACAGAATCTAGCGAAGGCTCCTTCTGCAAAGTTTGTACCGTTGTCTGTAATAACACTGTGTGGGTACCCATATCTTAAGATAATATCTTTGAGGAATTTCACTGCTGTGGGCCCATCACATTTCTTTATTGGTTTCACTTCAATCCATTTTGTGAATTTGTCCACCATGACTAATATGTGGGTCATCCCGCCTCGGGCCGGCTTAAATGGTCCCACCATATCTAAGCACCATACAGAAAATGTCCAAGTAATTGGTATCGTTTTTAACTCGGACGAAGGCATATGTATCTTGCTGGCATA
Organism: Avena sativa; assembly: GCA_916181665.1. Taxonomy (NCBI): domain Eukaryota; kingdom Viridiplantae; phylum Streptophyta; class Magnoliopsida; order Poales; family Poaceae; genus Avena; species Avena sativa. Next base: position 59,312,644 of record OV702297.1, on the reverse strand, counting down.
TCTTTAGCAACCATTACATTTTTCGACCAATTCTTTGGCCTCTTTCAACGTTGTTGGCCAATAAAACCCATGCCTGAATGCTTTGGCCACTAAAGCTCGGGATGAGGCGTGGTGTCCACATTCTCCTTGATGTATATCTAGGAGGATCTCCTGGCCTTCCGCCGAGCTCACACATCTTTGCAACACGCTTGTGACACTCCTTTTATACAGCTCATTGTTTATGATTGTATAAGCTTTAGCTCTTCTCACTGTCTGTCTTGCCAATATCTTGTTATTCGGCAAAATCGCATCTCTAAGGAAAGAGAATATGAGTTGCGCCCATGTTGGTGTGATTTTTTCTGGTGTAGTCTCACTATCTATTTCCATATTTTCTGCCAACATAACTACCTCGGATTTCTCCATACTCATCCTTGCATCAACCGGCTTTATTTTTGGAAATTCCGGGTTACATTGCTCGTCAATTTCCATCGGCACATTATCTTCTCTTGATTCTGCCAGAATAAAGATGGATTCGGACTCTGGTGACGGTGTTATTGATGGCTTTCTCAGGTGCTCTAGGGCAATACCTGGGGGGATTGACTGTTTGGTAGATCCGAGTTTTGACAATGTATCTGCGGCGTCGTTTTCTGCCCGAGGTATATGATGAAATTCACATCCATCGAAATATCCACTTAGTTTTTGCACATGAAATCTATATAAGGCCATATTAGCATCTAATGCGTCCCAATTGCCTGAGACTTGCTGTACTACCAGATCTGAGTCTCCGTAGCACAAGATTCGGCGTATGCCGATCTCTTTCGCCACCTTCAATCCATGGACGAGTGCTTCATATTCGGCTACATTATTTGATGCGGCAAAATGTATTTGCAACACATATCTCAACTGATCTCTTTTTGGCGAGGTTAACAGTATCCCTGCCCCCAAACCATTTCTTAGTTTGGAACCGTCGAAGTGCATCGTCCAATAATTCGGATCTGGCAATGGTGGCTCATATTGTACTTCGGCCCAATCTACGAAGAAGTCGGCCACATCCTGAGATTTGATTGCATCTCGCCTATCGAATTGCGGAGCATAAGGTGACAATTCAATTGCCCATTTTGCTATTCGGCCACTTGCATCTTTGTTGCTCAATATGTCGGCTATGGGTGCTTCACAAATCACCTTGATGGGGTGCTCTTCGAAGTAATGTTTAAGTTTCTTTGCTGACATGTACACCCCATATGCCATCTTCTGATAATGTGGGTAATTTTGTTTTGAGGCTGATAGTACCTCGCTTAGGTAGTACACCGGCCTTTGCACTGATTTATCATCTTCAATTTGTTCCACCACGATCACAGCGCTCACTACTCTGTTGGTGGCTGCTATGTAAAGTAACATAGGCACTTTCGACAATGGAAGCCAAGACTAGCGCTGTGACCAACATCTTTTTCAATTCATGGAATGCATTGTCTGCTTGTGGTGTCCAAATGAACTTATCAGATTTTTTCATCAACTGATAAAGTGGTAGTGCTTTCTCTCCCAGTCGACACACAAATCGGCTAAACAAGGCTAAGCAACCCGTGAACTTTTGTACGTCATTTATACATCTTGGAAATTCCATCCTTTCCACTGCTTTTATCTTAGTTGGGTTGGCCTCTATACCTCGGCTAGACACGAGAAAACCGAGCAGTTTTCCCGCTGGCACACCAAATGTGCATTTTTCCGGGTTAAGCTTCATTCGGAACCTTCTTAGGTTCGCGAAGGTCTGCAGGATATCATCCAGTAGCGTTTTCCTTTCTTTGGTTTTGATAACCACATCATCTACATATACTTGTACATTTTTTCCTATCTGGTCATGTAGACATTTTTGCATACATCTCTGATACGTTGCTCCTGCGTTACGCAGGCCGAATGGCATGGTGCGATAGCAATAAGCCCCGTACGGGGTAATAAACACAGTCTTTATTTGATCGGCCGGATTTAACGGTATCTGATGAAAACCAGAATACGCGTCTACAAATGATAATAGTTCACAACCAGCGGTCGAATCAATGACTTGGTCTATTCTAGGTAAAGGAGAAGGATCTTTTGGACACGCCTTGTTCAGGTTCGTGTAATCGATACACATTCGCCACACAATGGCTACATTCGGATCATCCTTCTTCTTTTCCACTAGCACCGGGTTCGATAGCCAATCCGGATACAACACCTCCATGATGAACCCGGCCGCAAGGAGCCGAGCTATTTCATCCCCTATTATTTTTCTCCTGTCTTCGGCGAAGCGGCGGAGAGGTTGCTTCACCGGCCTTGCTCCTGGCCTTACATTCAGAGAGTGCTCAGCCAACTCCCTCGGCACACCTTGCAGATCCTGAGTTGACCATGCAAAGATATCCCGATTCTCACGGAGGAAGTTGGTGAGCTCGCTTTCCTATTTAGCATCTAGGCCGGCACTAATGGTGACGGTGTGTTCTGGGAATTGCTCATCTATATGGAACTTTTTTGTTTCTTTAGTCGGCGGAAAAGAGACACTTCCATGCGGGTTGGCTAATGCCGGCATATTCAATTGTGCCGACTGAGCGAGGCCCGCTACCTCCTGAATCCTTCTTTTTTCTCTTGCTATTACCAATGACTCGGCTAGATTTGATCCGGCTGAAGCACATTCCATTGACTTCCTGTAATCCCCTGCTACTGTTATCACCCCTTGTGGTCCGGGTAAATTCATTTTCATATAACTTATGTGGCAGCTGCCCATGAATTTGGCCAATGCTGGCCGTCCGAGTAGAGCATGATAGCAACTCTCTAGATCCACCACTTCAAACACTAAATTTTCTGCTCTGCAGTTATCTCTTGTGCCGAATAACACATCCACTCGAACCTTACCAATGGGTTCGCATGAAAGCCCTGGTACTATCCCATGGAAAGTGGTCCTCGTGGATTGCAGCATGTTCTGCGATATTCCGAGTTTATGCATTGTATCTTTGTACATGATATTGATACTGCTCCCATTGTCAATGAGTACCTTTGAAAATTTCACATTAATGCTTGGTCCGACAAATGTCGGATCCAACACGAGTGCATACGACCCCGGACTCGGCATTATCTTGGGGTGATCCTTTATGCTCCAAGTTATTTCTTGATCCGACCAAGGCACATATCTTGGTATTGCCGGCATAACTGCATTTACTTCCATATGCCGGCGCTGTACACTCTGCTTGTCTTGTTGTTCTATTGTGAACACGCAGTACGACTGATGATGTTCTCTGTAATCATTGCGTCCTTTATTTCCTGGATTTGTCCTTCCATCCGGACCTTGGTTTATCACTTGATGCACCGCATCTCTCCGGTCCGAGTTTTCATACCTCGGGGGAGGGGGCGGTAACATCAGTTGCTGTGCATTTTCTCCAGTCAACTGTGGCTGATGCTGCTGATGTGCCTGGAGAGGCGCTGCCTGTATGCCTGCGGGGTTACCCATTGCATTTTTCACCCATGCACATTGGTGGGTTGTATGGTTGGCTGGTCTGGCCGGGTTTGATGTGTGAAATTTACACGGCTGATCTAACATAGACTCAAACGTGTACTTCGGCCTCTCCTGCCATTGCTTCTTTTGCTCTGGTGTCCACTGTCTTTTTCCTTCATTCCTTGGTGTCCATTGCTGAGGACCATTCTTTTGCCGTTGACTATTTTCGTGACTCGGCTGATCTTGCACTACTGATGCCACCTGAGTTGAACCATATCTATTATCCGGTCTCTCTTCTCTTCTTCCTCTGAAGTCATTGCGCCTAGATGATCCGGCCACATCTCTTGCATATTGATCTTGATGTTCCCGATGATCTGCCGACATTAATTCTGGTTGCGTCAGATCTCCCAATGCATAGGAATCCGCTATCCTGATGGTTTCTGCCAATGTGGTTGCCATATCTCTTTGCAGTCGCTGCAATAATACACTGGCATAGAGGCATCCTTGGGTGAACCAAGCTATTGCCTGTGATTCTATAACTCCCTCGCACGAATTTCTCAGGTTACACCACCGAGTTAAGAATTCTCTATTTGTCTCATTCGGCCTCTGCTTGCACATGGCTAGCTGCTGCGGCCGGTTTGGCCTCTTGTAAGTACTGGTGAAGTTGCTAACGAACATTTCTTCAAAGTCCAACCAACAGTTAATGCTGCCTGCTGGCAGGTTATTCAAACATACTCTAGCTGGTCCTTCCAACATTTGCGGGACATATCGGACTGCCCACCGTAAGTTTCCACCTGCTATTTTTACAGCAGTAGCATAATCGATTAACCAATCCTGTGGTTTGGTGCTCCCATTATATGTTTTTGTGCCTCTTGCCAGCTGAAAGTTCAGCACAGGCGGCTCGCCCATGATCCGAGGTCCGAAGCATGCCGGACCTGGAGGACCCTATTCTTCTAGCAGTTCGGATCGGTACAGCCGGTCCAGCTTCACTCTGGCGTCAGTTGAAGGCAGATCTCTGTACAGAACTCTTTCCTGCATTCCATAGTGGTTATTCCCACCATGGATCGCATACTCCATCTCGTAATAACCATCATTATACCTCTCATTCACCTGATTGTGGCGAACTGGTCTCACTTCTCTTTCCTGCCGAGGTTCATGCCTCGGCTGTGGGTTGGGTGGCGGTTCTCTCCTTCCACCGGGATATTGTTCTCGTGATTCCCTCTTCCGAGTTCTCCTCTCCCGAGATCTCCATTGCCTCGACTTCCGCCGCCTTTCTCGGCACGGCCGGGGTTTCTCTCGCCACTATTACCTCGGCTTCCATTGCCTCTGTTCTCATTTGCTTTTCTGGCTATCGCCGGATCATATGGAACAATTTGCTTATTTCTCTTTCCCAAAGTTACCGCTTTGTCTTTTCGTGCATTGTTTCCGGGTGAAGATGCTGCTGCCACAGATAAGGCAGGTGCTGCACCGGCCGAGTGAACCATTCGCAAGGCACCTGGCCTTGCCGGGTCTGCCCTGAGCATTTCTTCATTCTGCTGGTTCGCAATGCGTACCAACTCATTCACTCTTTCTTGCTGTTTCTGCCGGGCCTCGCCGGTCAATCCTTCTAACTCTAATGCAGCCGCATTTGCTGCCCTCAGGTTCTTTGCTGGGGTACTGTACCTCGGCAAGCCTAGATCAACTGATTCTGCCTTATGAGCATCATGCTCCTTGTTGATATCATCTATGAGGTTCTTTCCTCTTAATCTTAACTCGTCAACCCGCTCGTGGGCGACGTCAAGCTTGTTTTCCCTGGCATATTCTCGCAGGGTCCTGTTTAAGGACTCCCGCAAGGCCGACACCTTTTTTGCCTCTACCAGCACTTTCTGCCTGGTCTCTTCTAACTCTGCCTGAGCATTAGCTGGATCAAGTATCGGCGCTACAGGAGTAGTCAGATTATCTATAGTTGCCTAGAGAATGTTTTCGGGTTTTTCCAGAGGTGGCCCTCTTACCCTTGGTGCCTTTGGGGTTGTTTCCTGCGTCTCGGCCTGGTTGGCCGCTAAAGGAGTTACCTCGGTGGGTTGTGGAGCTGTCTGCCTGGGTGCCACCTGCACACCTGTCGCCGGATCTCTGCTTGATCCGGCGCCCGCTGCTCCCGCCTGCACCCCAGCTGCGACCATCACCTCGACGCTGCTGCCTGTGTGCGCTCCGCATGGACTGCTTGCGGCGCTGAGGGGAGGTTCTCCTGCAATAACAACCTGGTGAGGATAAATGCCGGAGATGTCGACGCCGACATAGATCTGGTGCATGCCCAAGTTGATGAAGACGCCGTTGCGTGGAGGAGCTCTTCCCTTGAAGCTGCCTGCGTTGTCGCTGACGTAGTCACAGAGATCGAATCTCCGGACTAAGCTAGAGACAATGCGCTCGCCAGTGTTGATGAAGTTTCCCGTCCGGATCATGACTCTAGCTAGCACCGCTGCTGGCCCCACGGTGGGCGCCAACTGTCGTGGTGGTGGCACGGCAGATGCCATGGGTAGGCTAAAGTATGGGGCCAATGGATGCTGGAGGGATCTGGGGAGGGAAGATGTAGTTGATTCTACACACAGAAGACTAAGGTAAAGATCTTTATTTCTCCTTCCTTGGGCTACAAGTGCTCCTTGAGCTGTTTACAAGTAGAGAGGAAGAACTTTACCAGCTTAACGGTACCTAATGAGCCGATGCCCTTCTCAGGGTCCAAGCCTCCCCTTATAAAGGAGAGCCCTGGGTTCCTCTAGGGCTGACGTGGCAAGCATATTCGAGGAATATGCTTGTCCCAATATAGTAACTCGGCGGCCTCCTTTCCGTGTCGCCCTTCTAATGACGACAAGGTTCCAGAGGGCCCCTCCTGCGTGCCTCGGGCTTCAGGACTGTCACCTCCGTGACCTCCTTCTGCCCCTCTGTCGCTCTGCTCCTTTGTCCTTTGTGCTTGGCTCTGATCAGATTCTCCCTAGCTTGCGACTAGAGTTTGACTTTAGGCTTCTCCTTCTCCTGCAAGCTTCATATCATTCGGCCCTGCCTCGCATAACTCAGCTCGTCCTTCACCTGCATCAAGACTACTCGGGCTAACCCAGCCGACTTACGCATTATCTCGGCCGGGTAATGCCTGGCTATCATCATAAGGGTCCTGCTGTTTCATATATAGGCCGACCTATACAGGATTCGGCCGACTTAGACTGTAACTCCGAAACTGGACGGGGAACATCCTTTCGTCTTTCCCCGTCTTTACCCTATCCGAGGTCACCTCCCCAACACTTCATCAATGTCTCCATTGAGGAACGCCGTTTTGACATCCATCTGCCATATCTCATAATCACAATATGCAGCGATTGCTAACATAATCCTTACAGACTTTAGCTTCGCTACTGGTGAGAAAGTCTCATCGTAGTCAACTCCTTGAATTTGTCAAAACCCTTTTGCGACAAGTCGAGCTTTATAGACAGTAACATTACCATCAGCATCCGTTTTCTTCTTGAAATTCCATTTGTTCTCAACAGCCTTCCGGCCATCCGGTAAGTCTACCAAAGTCCATACTTGGTTTTCGTACATGGATCCAATCTCGGATTTCATGGCATCTTGCCATTTATTGGAATCTGGGCTCATCATCGCTTCCTCGTATGTCGCAGGGTCATCGGTGTTGTCCACCAACATGACACTCATAACGGAATCATACCAATCAGGAGTGGTACGAGTTCTCGTTGACCTGCGAGGCTCTGTAGCAACTTTAACCAAAGTTTCATGATCATCATCATTAGCTTCCTCTCTTATTGGTGTAGGCTCCACAGGAACTTCTTCTAGTGTTGTGCTACTCGCAAGTTCGAGAGAAGGTTCACCAACCTCGTCGAGTTTTACTTTCCTTCCAGTCACTTCTTTCGAGAGAAATTCTTTCTCCAAAAAGGATCCATTCTTAGCAACGAAGATTTTGCCCTCAGATCTATGATAGAAGGTATACCCAATAGTTTCCTTCGGGTATCCTATGAAGACGCATTTTTCCGCTTTGGGTTCAAGCTTTTCCAGCTGTAACTTCTTTACATAGGCTTCGCAACCCCAAACTTTAAGGAACGACAATCTAGGTTTCTTCCCAAACCATAATTCATACGGTGTCGTTTCAATGGATTTAGATGGTTCCCTATTTAAAGTGAATGCAGCTGTTTCTAATACATAACCCCAAAACGATAGCGGTAAATCTGTAAGTGACATCATAGAACGAACCATATCTAAGAGAGTTCGATTACAACGTTCGGACACACCATTACGCTGTGGTAATCCCGACGGTGTCAATTGTGAAAGTATTCCGCATTTCTTTAAATGCTCGCCAAACTTGTAACTTAGATATTCACCTCCACGATCAGAACGTAGAAATTTAATCTTCTTGTTACGTTGATTCTCTACCTCACTTTGAAATTCCTTAAACTTCTCGAAAGTTTCGGACTTATGTTTCATGAAATAGATATACCCATATCTACTCAAGTCATTCGTGAAGGTAAGAACATAACGATAACCACCGCGCGATGCTACACTCATTGGACCACACACATCGGTATGTATGATTTCCAGCAAGTCTGTAGCTCGCTCCATCATACCAAAAAATGGAGTCTTAGTCATTTTACCCATCAGACATGCTTCGCATCTTTCAAGTGATTCGAAATCAAGTGATTCAAGAAGACCATCGGAATGGAGTTTCTTCATATGCTTCACTCCAATGTGACCAAGACGACAGTGCCACATATAGGTCGAGTTATCGCTCAATTTCAAACGTTTAGCTTCAATGTTATTAATATGTGTATTTCCACTATCGAGATTCAATAAGAATAGACCATCTATCAAAGGTGCATGTGCATAAAACATATTACTCATATAAATTGAACAACCATTATTCTCGGACTTAAACAAGTAACCGTCTCGCAATAAACATGATCCCGATATAATGTTCATGCTCAACGCAGGCACCAAATAACAATTATTTAAGTATAAAATTAATCCCGATGGTAGATGAAGAGGTAGCATGACGACCGCGATCACATCAACCTTTGATTCATTTCCAACGCGCATCGTCACCTCGTTCTTCACTAGCTTCCATTTATTCTGCAGCACCTGTTTCGAGTTACAAATATGAGCAACTGAACCAGTATCAAATACCCAGGCACTACTACGAGTACTAGTGAGATACACATCAATAACATGTATATCGGATATACCTTTCTTCTTGATGTTGCCGTTCTTCAAATCCGCGAAGTACTTTGGGCAATTCCGCTTCCAGTGACCCTCTCCCTTGCAGTAAAAGCACTCAGTATCAGGCTTAGGTCCAGCCTTGGTTTTCTTCGCCGGTGCGGCAACTTTCTTACCACCCTTCTTGAAGTTTCCCTTTTGCTTAGACTTGCCTTTCTTGAATTTGGTGGTCTTATTGACCAACAACATTTGATGCTCTTTCTTGATCTCCACTTCTGCAGATTTCAACATGGAGAAGAGTTCTGGCAACGTCTTGTTCATGTTTTGCATATTGTAGTTCATCACAAAGTTCTTGTAACTTGGTGGTAGTGTTTGGAGGACACGGTAAATCCCCAAAGCATTAGGAATCACTATACCCAAGCTTTGGAGTTTGTTTGCGTGCCCAGACATCTTAAGCACGTGCTCACTGATGGAGTTGCCCTCTTCCATCTTGCAGTTAAAGAACTTTTCAGAAGCCTCATAACTCTCAACTGCCGCATGAGACTCAAATATCATTTTGAGTTCACGGACAATATCATGTGGGTCATGGTTCTCAAACCTTTTCTGAAGCTCCGATTCCAAACCATACAAGATAGCACACTGAACTGTGGAGTACTGATTCTTCTTAGTGAGGTAAACATTCTTTACTTCATCGGTAGCATCAGCTGCAGGTGGGTCACCCAGCGGTGCATCCAGCACATAGGTCAAATTACCAGCATTGAGGACAATCCTCAATTTGCGGAACCAATCCGTGAAGTTGCTTCCATTGTTTTTCAACTTTTCTTTCCCTAGGAATGCATTAAAATTGATGGTAGGGGCCGCCATTGATCTACAACATATTTGCAATAGTTTAGACTAAGTTTATGATAAATTGAGTTCTAATTAATAGTTAAATTAATCTAGGTGAACTCCCACTCAAAACAATATCCCTCACATTGTTTTAGTGATCACATGAACCAAATCCACCACATCAAAACCGATCATCACGAGAGTTGATGTAGCTTCAATGGCGAACAATCGACATGTTCATCATATCTACTATATGATTCATGCTTTACCTTTCGGTGATCCGTGTTCCGAGACCATGTCTGTACATGCTAGGCTCGTCAAGATCAAACCTTAGCTTCCGCATGAGCAAATCTGGCTTGCTCACGTTGTATACACTTGCAGAATCTAACACACCCGATCATCACGTGGTGCTTCGAAACAACAAGCTTTAGCAACGGTGCTTACTAAGTATGAACACTTTAAAACTTGAAATTTATGTGCATGAGGGATCATCTTATAATGCTACCGTCATTAACTAAGCAATACAAGATACATAAAGGATTAACATGCAATTCATAATATGTGATATGATATGGCCTTTCTTCTTGTGCTTCCGATCTCCATCTTCAAGCACGAACATGATCTCCATCATCACCGGCATAGCGTCAAGGTCAATGGCGCCGTTTCATGGTTGTCGTCCACCAGCTTCAACTATTACAACTACTTTGAATAGACACGTGGGTCTTAACAGAATTAAAGACAACCATATGGCTCATGCCGGTTGCCAACTTACAATAGGGAACATTGCATACATCAAATATAATCACAATCATGGTCATATCACATCACAGCACACCCCTACAAAACAAAGTTAGACGCCTCTAATTTTCTTTGCATATTTTACGTGGTTTGGGGCTTTCAGTAAGTGTCGATCTAACTTATGAACAAGAACCACAACGTTGATGTTTGAACTATCAAGTGCCCGTTGTAAATTGGAGCTATAATATGATAGGAGAGACAGGCACCCGCAAAGCCACTTATGCAATACAAGTTGCATGTTGAGCGTGGAGCAAGTCTCATGAACGATGTCATGTAAGGTTAGCCCGGGCCGCTTCATCCCATCATACAGCAAGACGCAAAGTACACAAAAAGCAATTGATAATAAAAGCACTACCGTCCACAATGACCATTGTGTTCTACTCGTGCAATAGATCTACATATAGACACGGCTCTGATACCACTGTAGGGGTTCGTAGCATGGAAAACAAAAAAAATTCTACCGCATGCAAACAAACAAGACAAGATCTATCTACTAGATTGTAGCAACGAGTCGATAGAGGAACTCACCCTCAAAGATTCCAAAGCGGTTAACGAGAGAAAATTCTCGTGGGTGATGTAGTCGTACTCTTGCCGATCTCAAGATCGCGTAGACGATCCTTCCGGCGCTGCGTTCCGACAGCGCTTTCGCAGTCGGTCACACGTTCGTTACTCGATGAAGACCTTCCTCTCCCTTGTTCCAGCAGGCAGCGGAGGTTGTAGCACTCTCCTCGCGATTCCGGCAGCACAACGGCCCACAACTCAACTTGGTTATTAAGCAATGTATCAAGACCCAACTACAATTCATCAAGAGGCAAATACAATTAATAAGAATACAAATGCATATGAAGGAAGAACCAAATAAAAGGGTGTTTTAATATGATGCTCAAACGCAAGGTGGCATGGTTTCATGAGAATGATATAATGATGATGCAATGAATGACATGTAGGAAGTAGCAATATATAGACTAGGCAAGTGGAATTACAATTGTTAGACAATTGGGATGCTACAACTCTCCTCCACTAAACAAGAATCTCGCCCCGAGATTCCTAGAAAAGAAATCTTCTTGATCCCATGTAGCTCCTTCAAGGGGATGGTGCGGCGACTGTGCCTTGCCAAACTTGTCGAGAGAACACTCCGGCGGACAAAGGATGAAGGTAAAGGTCTCAACAGATAAAGCCACCTCTAACTTCAATAGAAGGAGATAAAAGATGCATTCTAATCCACTTCAATGTACAAGAGCAAATAGTATGAGTAGTCGGCATGGGGGCCAATCCATCACGCACCCAAAATATTACTCTGCACATGAAGTAGAAAATCATGCAACCCGTTCTCAAAATCCAGATTGAAGATCTCCACAAACAACGTTTAGAAACAAAGGAATGATGCAGACTCTTTATCGGATCTAACATAGATGATGATGTCATCGGACTGGAACACGGGAAGATACAAAGAAAATTTTAGTGAATTTTGGTCCACTTGAAAGGTACAACAGAGGAAAATTCCTCAAATAGCATGAAGATCGGCAACACCGTTACAAGAGGAAGGAAGCGAAACCCTGAAGGTACGAAGGAAACCCAACCACGCGAATTCCTGGACTCGAAGAAAAGATAAGAGAGCAGATTCAAAACACGTCGAGGTAAGAGGAGAATAGCAGAGGGGTACGGAGTAAAAACAGACCAAATCAGATCTATCCAATCGATTTTGAAAAATAGTTTTTGACACTTTACAACGACCGTTAGCTAGGTTATCCTATAGGCTAGACCAGTGGGGTATCGTAACTGCTGAGCTCTGATACCACTCTGTAACACCCTCGGAATCGGCCCTATGCAAGTCTCAGCGATTCCCGCCAAACCCGCATAGAAACGATTCAAAGGTGCCCACCAGGCACTTTTGTGCGGGTGGAAAACGAAGCAATATCATTACACAATAGTCCTCGATGGAACCCACAGAACAGATATATACAACACGACTCCATGAGTCAAGAATACAGATATACAGTACAAAGATCCAAATCACCCTGAAAACGATACAATGTCCGACTACGGACAAGATGCAATTGGGGCTAAGAGCCCTGAAGAATAACCAACGGCGTCCATAACCCTGCCCAGGCCAAGCCGGAAGGGTAACCCTGCTAACGGCGTTGATCTCAAAACCTGCTTCAACAAAAGGGGTGCCGACAAAGGGCAAAGGAAAAAAGAGAGCGGTCAGTACTGAGGCCAGTACACGGCGAGACTAGAATTCGGCGGTCCTCGCCTACATAGGTATGGTGGACTGAAGCGGCAGCGCAGCATGCACTAAACAACCTATAGAGACTCAATACAGCTGGCGGCTATCAGATAGGGATAATAAATACCTATTCGGATCCAACCTAAAACTATCACCAAGCATACCCATCCTGGTATTTCCCCCTCGAGACCAAACGAGGAAGTCAACCGAGGAACTCACACAGTTGGCAGTTTTATTCATTTCGTTATAGTTGCGGCAATTACTAGTCAGATATAGATAGCATGAGTCATCCTGATATAATAAGCAGTGGGCAGTTTTATTCAACCATTCCGTTGTAGTTGTAGTACTTACTAGTCAGATACATATAGATGAGGCATCCCAAAACCCAGCAGTTGTTGGTACTTTTATTTAGCCATTCCGTTGTAGTTGCAATACTTACTAGTCAGATACAATGGTAACAGGTGACAACCCAAACAACAATTGTTGGCATTTTTATTTAGCCATTCCATTATAGTGAAGCTGATTACTAGTCATTATAAAGTCAAATTTATAACACTACTTTAGTTATAGTTGTCTATGATCGAGATACTGTGCTCCAAGTCGTCCATAACCGCGGACACGGCTTTCAGAAAGTTTTACCCTGCAGGGGGGCACAAATAGCAACACACGCACGATCAACCTCGGGAAAAACGAAATAAAACCCAACGAGGCATCATGACAGAGCAATTGCAAGATTCATATAAATTTCAGGGGACCACCCCACCAAGCTACCCGCTACGAAGTTGGCCGGCTCCGAGACGGACCCAGAGGTTTGCGAGAACGGCTGTAAACGACTGGGAACCCAAAAGTGTGACTAGGCTTGTCGATACCGCGTAATCGTGCCGCGATCCAAAACAGTACAGGCGCTCCACGCGCAATCATAAATAAAGCAGTAAAACATGGCATAAGTACAAGATAGTAATAAAGCCCCAAACTATTTTGTGGCCCCAAGAAATAATATATGACTCAAGCTCTGGCTAGGGGGATCCATGGTCCCACATGCGGATAGTGCGAATATTCAAAGAACAGGTATCAAGTACTCGGGGTCCTACGGGGACGGTTAAAAACCAAATAACATCTATTGCCCACCCGTGCCTCTGCATTATTTATCTACCTCAATTTTAGTTATTAAATAGTAATTAAAGTTATAATCATCTCCAACATAAAGCATATGGCAGTCTTCCAACAACTGTGGTGCTTGACGACACGCAACAACACTTGAGCAAGCAACTACGACACGCAAGTCCAACTATCTACCAAACAACAGGTAATAGGATGTGGCCAAGGTAATATAAGGCTGCAAAGGATATCACGGGTACGAAAACTAGAGCATCGTAACACAGATAGCAATAGATCAACAGGAGGGAATAAAGACTAGAAATGTTAAATAGGTAGAAAGAGGGAGAATGATCGCCTGGAAAACATTGCCGAAGTTTCATAATCGAAGAACTTGTCGAAGCTCACAACGTCTCATCGTTCTATCCGGAAAGAAGCAAAACACTAAAAGAAACAAGCGATGCAGCAATTACAACTAATGCGGAATAATCAGCATGATCATGATATGATGCATGACATGGCAAGTTAATGATGCAACTACGTCGAAAAGGTATTAGGGACATAGCACATTGATGATATAGCATTCGTGAGGCATTATTAATAAGAAACAATTAGTTCCCAATTTTATTTATCATGTTTTTCTTGCATAAACAGTACTGATTATAAAACTGCTCTTAATGCATGATGCAAATAATAACATGGATATCATAGTTGAATAGGTCTCGTCGTGCTGATCGATTTAGACATATCATTTGTAGAATTCGGGGTTACGGATTTAAAGTTATGCAATATTTAAGAAATGACATTTATTAATATTTATTAATTCGAAAATTTAAAATGCTAAATTGTTATTATAAATAGCATAAACAGATTACTCATATTTTTCTGATTCAAAATCATATATCATGCTTATTATTTGGAAATATGAATTTAAAACAATATTTAAATCATTTTATATTAAAGTGGTCAAATGTTATTAGTTTGAATGGTTTGACTTAGTTTTGACCAGATTTGAATTTACAAATGAATTCACATTAGAAAACAAAACACATTTCATATTAAAATTTTACTTAAGTTCTCATTTATTTAACACTTATGAATTGATTTGGATTAAAACAGAATATTAAAACTGATTTGATTTGAATTTGAAATTTAGTTTCTGTCTTTTGTTACTCAGGAAAACCTACCCCGAGAGACAGACATGTGGGGACAGGAGGAGATGGGGCCACGCATGCGCAGTGTGGTGCCACGTGGGACACACGGGGCTTGCGGGTTGAGGTAAGGAAAAAATGGAGGGTCTCTGTGCAAGACTCCAAGGAGCTGCTCGTTTCGAACCTGATGAGAAGTGGATTGCGAAAACTGCTAGCTCGGACAGATGCTACGATGAAGATGGCGAGCGATCCTTTGGGAATTTTGTGGCTCCGAAAAAACAAAAGTTGTAGAGGACACAGAGACCTACAATTTTCGTTTAGGCTGTTTTTACAGAGGAGGGCTACAGAGACCGGTAATCACCGAGAAACAGAGGGGATTCATATGATCAAATACGACCGAAACTGGACACACGCGAACAGAATTTTGCTCAAACTTTGGCACAAGAAAAGGAGAGCTACAATGCTTGGATTGGAGCGCCGTTTCCGCCTACAGGTAGCTGGATGAACCCTCTACGCGTGAGTATGAGATTTGGCACCGGAGTCAATCTATAGAGGTCGCGAGCACTCTGGGAACAGAGGGAGATAACAGGCTGCACGTGCTGATGCTGTTGCTAACTGCATGTGGTGGCGGCGCGCAGCTGGGAAAATCCGGTGACGAGCGTGCACAGGGAGGCAGAGAAGATGCATCCAGCAAGGGAAAAGGATGGGGAATCTCACCTCCGCCAATTCCCACTGGAATCGGGGTCGGGGACGGTAGGAGGCGACGGCAAGGTGAGGACGAATACAGCAACATTCTCAGGTTCGGCTGAGGCGATGAAGGGGACAACGTACAGATGCGCCCAGCTCCTCCTGGCCCTGCAGCTTGACGCGGTGGACGACGTAGACCGGCCTCCTGCGCTCACCGGCTCTAGAAGAAGATCATGGAGACGACGCGATGACGCTCTCCTCGATGTTGCTCTCGGGCAAGGGGAAGACAGATGGGAGCAGAGGTAGAGGGATGGGGATGGCGGCGTGGGAGGGGAGGAAGCTAGGGTTCTGGGGTAGAGGCTCCAGGGCATGAGGATAAGAAGGGGATGAGGGTTCGGGTGGTGACGAGGCTGACGGGGGGAGACGGTCACCTGCCTCCTCCGTTGTCTGCTGTAGAGAGGAGGAAGGCGATGGACAACGACGGTGAACAGGACGGCGTGAAGGGGTACGGGCTAGGTGGCAAGCTGGGCTGGCCCAAAGAAAGGAGTAAGAGGAGAAGCTTTGGCTAGGCTGCTGCAGGTAAAACCTCTCTCCAATTCTATTATTCTTTTTCTGTTTTTTTTTAATTTTAAACAAGTTATTGTTGCAAGATACTTTGAAAAAGACCAGAACATAACCAAGATGGGGGACAGGTAGATGATCAACTAGAAGGTGTAGTTCTATGGTAAATGGAAAGATAGGTTCTATGGCACTTCCAAGAAGAGAAAAAAAACATCACAAAGCAAGAGATAAAGAGAGGAAGATGAAGTGGTTTTGGGACATGGCCATGCATGATCCTTTAGACAAGGAGTACATGATGTATAGGAGAGAGGAACCACCATTACACATGTCTAGATTTAAATTCACAAACAAAACCCAAAGATCCTCATAGGTGTTATGTATTGTGGTTTTGGAGAAAGATTGAATGGATACAAGAGTGCCATGTTAGGGAAGTGGAGGAATTGAAAAGATATGCCCACAACTCAACTTGGTTATTAAGCAATGTATCAAGACCCAACTACAATTCATCAAGAGGCAAATACAATTAATAAGAATACAAATGCATATGAAGGAAGAACCAAATAAAAGGGTGTTTTAATATGATGCTCAAACGCAAGGTGGCATGGTTTCATGAGAATGATATAATGATGATGCAATGAATGACATGTAGGAAGTAGCAATATATAGACTAGGCAAGTGGCATTACAATTGTTAGACAATTGGGATGCTACATCCGATCAATAACCAATAGAGGAATCTGGAAATTCATATGGCTCCCACATATTTCTATGATTACTTTGCGATCGAATGAACCACTTACATACGATACCAATTTCCCTTTGTCTCACGATAGTTTACTTATCCGAGGTTTTGATCGTCGGTATCTCTGCATACCTAGTTCAACCTTGTTACCGATAAGTACTCTTTTCTCGTTCCCGTGATATGTGATCCCTTGTGAGCCAGTCACATGCTTGCAAGCTAATTGGATGACATTCCACCGAGAGGGCCCAGAGTATATCTATCCGTCATATGGATGGACAAATCCCACTCTTGATCCATGTGTCTCAACTAATACTTTCCGAACACTCAATGCCACCTTTATAGCCACCCAGTTACGGTGTGGTGTTTGATGTCATCAAAGCATCCTTACGGTGATGGTGATAAGCATGATCTCATGGTCGAAGGAATTAGGTTACTATGTATCAGAAAGCTTATAGCAATTGAACTATTAAAATGACTTGATCTTTATGCTACGCTTATCTATAGGAGTATGTCCATCATACCATTCTCCTAATGATATGATCTTGTTGTTAATAACATCTCAATGTTCATGATAGGGAAACCACAATCATCTATTAACCAACAATCTAGTATTATGAAGAGGCTTTACTAGGGACTCTAATTTAGTTTACAAATCACACAAGTATTAATGTTTCCTGGTTAATACTGTTATAGCATGAATGTAAACATTCATCATAAACACAAAGATATAATACTAAGTACATTTATTATTGCCTCTAGGGCATATCTCCAATAACATTTATGACCAAGATAGCACCACTTGCCTTTGTTGTAGATGTAGTCGATTAGATAATCCTCACAATCCTCATAGATATAATGGTTGCACTCGTCATAACCACAATACTTGCAATCATAGTAGTTGCAATCACACATGTTGCACTCCTCGCAAACTATCGATCAAACAATTGCATACAACATAAACAATAGCACATAGATATCAAACAAATACAACAAATGCATGCATGCCAATTTAATAAGTCACAATGGTTTATATTTTAGTTCTCTAAACAATACTGAAGTATATGATGCATGAAAGAGACCAATTAATGCAATGGAGTACTTGTTATTAATAATTACTTGCCAATATAGGGGTTTTAATAGTTCTGTTGTAACGTCTGTACTAACTATCAAATTAAATTTGTTTCTTGGGTTCACTGGATAGAGGACGTTAATACGAACCCGTAGGCATTGGATTCAACCTAATCGGAGTTATAGATCTTTTTGTATGATTTAAATAGTGTTTAATGGGTTTTAAATGATTCATATAGTTTCTGTTGCCTACAAATCAAACTAATTGTGATTCCAGGGACATATTATTTGTATTTTTCTGAGCAGTATTCGAATTACTATGATTTTAATACTCTAAATAAGCCATTAATCTATTTATTTAACTGCTGCGAAACCTTACAGTATTTGCCTGAACCATTTGCATATTGATGATCTACATGGAACCATCTTTCCAACGGTATATCATTTATATTTTTGTGACAAGCAATTAATTTACTATGAATTTAATGATTTATAAAGCCATTAAAACTAATTAAATTGCTATGGGGTAAAAATTCCGCAAAAGCTGGATCCAACCAGATATTATTAATCTACATTATAGTATCTTCAATTTGATATATCGTTCATATTTTTTAGAGTTACATATAATTTCCAATGAATTTATTAACCTAAAATACCATTAAAACTAATTAAGTTACTGCAATAAATGCATACTGTAAAGGTTGAATCTAATGCCATATTAATATTCTACACATTTTTTCTGAATCCATTGATATATTATTTGCTATTTTTGGATCTACGAATCTTTTTATATGATTTTTGCAAGTTTGCACAATTTTCTGCAAATTAAATTCAATTTCAAATCTACAGGGAATATTCCCTGGGAATATTCTATGCTGACTGGGACGCGGGGCTGACCTGGCATTGACATGTGGCGAGATCCGGTTGGCTCGTACCCCTTCGCGGAATCGATCTAATCCTGGCCGTTGGGATGAGATCCAGTGGTTAGAAGAGGAGATTGACCCAATTTTGGCTCAGAATAGACAAGAAATAGATCTGTGTTAGAAAGACAAATCCATAGGTCAAATTGAAAAACTTCTAACATGAAATTTGTGCGGAATCATTAGTCCTACCTTCTCACCAAAGGAATTTGGATTTGAAGAAACGAGCGCGAGTACATCTTGGATTTACACAATCATATCTGAATTATTATGGTGCGAAATTCTCCGGCTGTGGTGGATGAAAAGAGGTGAGGTTTGTTGGTATTGAAATATTTCGACGAGATCTACAACTTTCGTTTTTTGGCCGAAGGCAAACGACGAAGTCTAGATGGGTGAATAAACGAAATAAGATTCGGGCATGTGTAGATTCGGGATTTCGAGAAGGGAAACTCATACAGCTATGGCTCCACGAGTTTATATGGAGATTTAGGATGGCTTAGAGATAGGTCTTGGAGTAGGGAACAAGTAGAAACAAACGGAAGTCGATTCGGAGTTATAGATAAAAAGATATAAGAGTTTGAATAGAGATAGTTTTGAGAAAAACTGATTTGCACGCCTTTAAAAGAACCCCATGGATCGATCCCTCTCCTGTATGTGCGTCCTGGCTGGTTCGGTCCGGTGGGCCGGCCCGTTAGTTTTTTTTCCTTTTTTTTCTTTTTCTTTATTTATTTATTTGTTTCCCTCATATCTTTTGCATATGAACTCCAAATGACATGATTCTTGTTTCTAAAATTTTCTAAAAAAAATAGATTATTGTAGGATCATATTTGTAATCTTTTTACTAGTTTGCAAGTAGTGGATTTATAAATCCTTGTATAAGTCATTTTATTTATGTCTTTATTTGTTTGTACTTATTCCATAACTTTTTCATAATAGCTCCAAATGAGCTCAATTTTGTTCCTAAAATTTTGTAATATTTATTAGATATTTTTATGCTATAATTTAGCAATAATCGCTGCCTTAGCAACAGTGGGTTTTTATAAAGCCACTTTAATTCCCTTTAGGAACAAAGTGGCACATACTATTTGGGGTTTTAGTCCTTTGTTTTTATTTAGGAATTTTTCTTGATGCAAATATGCAATGCAATCCTCATGAATATCATGCAAATGAAAAAAAAAATCTAGTCCCAATTTCCAAAATCTTGGGATGTGACAGAAGCAGCGGAAGCAACAAATCCTTCGAGAAAAAGTCACCGGGAACATGTATCTCGCTGATCCGAGACCATGGGGAAATTCTAAAGGGGGGAGAGAGATCCTTCGCGAGGAGGTGTGCTTTGAGAGGAGGAGAGGCGGGCCTTTTATAGGGAGAGGGGGGGCACCCCAAGGGGCATGGCACCAGCCATGGTGGCAGCCCCCACCTCTTCCACATTCATGTGGGTGGATCTCCCACTCAAAATGAAAAGCCTCCACTCCCATTAAAAAGCCTCCACTAAAAAATCCACTCACATGCATTAAATTTCCACCAAATTTAATGCAAGCTCTCATGTAAATAAAACTCTTTTATTTATTTATTCAGAATTTTTTAATTACTTTAATTAACAAACATTCACATAAAACCCCTTACAACATTTCAATTTCACATGCAGAACCAGTTTCAGTAATTTCAACCGAAACAGTTTCGGTGTTTAGTGAAATAAATTCCCGTGCTTTCCTTTTTCTTTCTCTGGCATATTATTTGCTCCGAATGGTGTAGGTATCCCTTAAGTGTGTCACCATATGGTTCGTGAATAATGTAGACATGATCGAGACCCCTCTCCAATCAATAATTAGCAGCGGGACCTGGAGATCCGTACTGACTCCCACATATTCAACGATGACTTGTGTGATCGTGTGAACCTTATACGCATGTAACTCAATCCCTTTGTCTCGCGATATATTACATGTCCGAGATTCGATCATTAGTATCTCCATACCTAGTTTGATCTCGTTACCGACATGTACTCTTTTCTTGTTCCTGTGATACAACATTCTAGTGATCAAATCACTTGCTTGCAAGCTAATCAATGTGATATCACTGAGAGGGCCCAGAGTATATCTATCCATCATCGGGGTGGACAAATTCCACTCTTAACCCATGAGCCTCAACATAACACCTTCGTAGCACTGAACCCATCTTTATAGTCACCCTGTTACGGTGTGACGTTTGATGTTATCAAGATACTCTTTCGGTGTTAGTGATTGACATGATCTCATGGTCTAAGGACTAAGATTACTTCGTATGATGTTATAGAGATATAAACACAATGACCTTGATCGTAATGCTATACTTTGGATGAATGTTCATCACACCATTACCCTAATGTTGTGACCTCGTTATTAACAACATCCAATGTCCATGATCAGGAAACCTTTGATCATCTTGTTAATCAACGAGCTAGTTTATAAGAGAGGTATAACTAGGAACTTCCTTTTTGTTTATTAAACACACATGTATTATCATTTTCGTATTAATACAATTATAGCATGCAAAATAAACATTTATCATAAATAAGGAATACGATAATAACCACTTTATTATTGCCTCTCGGGCATATTACCTTCAGTCTCCCACTTGCACTAGAGACAATAATCTAGTTTGAAAACTTTGCGTATTTGAACACCTCTAGCTTTCTGCATATACGCAACTGCAAGTGGTTAACATAATCTATGGATCTGACGCTTTCAGGTCCACGTGTATTTGCATGTCTTTGCGTCTCCACGCATCACTCATTCTCTAATGAGATGGCATTGTATAAATTTGGTCTTTTGGTGAGACCTTTAGTTCCTTGGGGTTAAATCATGTCGATACTATTGTCGTACAATATATCTTTAGTGTTAGCCCGTTGCGAAACACACCTTAGTTTGATAAGAAACTACTTGACACAAATTCCCTCCTTTGCTGCTACTATAGCAGTCATATACTTAGCCTTTTGTTGTAGTATCCGTCATAATGTCTTAACTTTGGACTTCATCCAAATCTGTCATGGAAACTTTCTTTCCATTACATTGTGCCACCCATAGTTTAAATCGAGATAAACTTAATTTGTATCTTGTGACAAAACTAGTATCAATGTAACGCTTTACAATGAACTATTTTTAATTGTTTGTCACCTCTACACAAATATATTCTTACTTCTTCTAAAAGATCATAAGAATATCCTCACTATCTCCAATGATCGTTTTATGATTCGTTCTGGTATATGCTGATAACACTTAGAGCATAGGACATATCTGGATGTGTACATATCATGGTATGATTGATCAAAACATTCTTGTGATTTCACTCATCAAGTGTCAAAGCACTTGAATTTTGTTTCACTTATCAAGTGTTGATACACTTGAATCTTGATTCAATTCCATTCCATGTGACAAGAACCATTTCTTATTGTTTCTATATTGAACTCCTTCAATATCTCATATATGTACGTTTGGCACAACCATATTAGCGTCACAGTCTATCCACTATAGACATTCATGCTAAATATTCAGGTTTTGCCTAAGTCTTCCATCAAAATGAAATTCTTAACCTTTGTCAATAAAAATTACATAATTTCTAATCAACAAGATGTCCTCCACATAATGTATTAGAAATATGTCTCAGAGCTCCCACTTAATTTCTTGCAAATGCAAGCATCTTCATCGTCCTTAGATGAAAACTCCTTTTCAGCACGGTGAAGATTCCAACTCCGCGATGCTTACTTCAACCATTGAAGTTTGCATGCCCTTTTAGCATCCTTTGAATTTAACAAAACTCTTTGGACCGTGTCATGTACACGTCCTAGGTAACAATTCTATTAGAAGAACTTTGTTTTGTTTATTCATCTACCATATACCAAATTATATGTAGTGGTTGCTACTTTAATCCGTCCAGACTAAATATCGCTATGAAAGATCAAATCTTGTCATAGTCAACTCCTTGAACATTGTCGTAAAATACTTTACCGACATGTCGACTATTTCATAGATATGAAACATCCATGTATGTTTCTTTATAGATCCAAATATGACCGATAGGTTTTTACACCTTTCCAGAGGGTCTTCCAAGTTCAAAACTTGATTTCTCGTATATGGAACTATCACGGGTTTTATGGCTTCAAGCCATTTGACGGAATCAGGGCCCATCATCGCTTCTTTGCATGTAGTCGGTTCATCATTATCAAACAATAATGATTTACTCTCAAATCATAGTATTTGATTGTTTATCCGACCGACTTGGTTCAATAAGAACTTAGATCTCCGTGACCACAACCTTTGAGGCACATAAGCTATGAGCATTATGGCATCCTCTGGAACGATTTTCGATGCTGCTCAACTCAGCACATTTAGATAAGGTTCGTTAACCTTATCAAAGTTCTATTGTCCTCCCACTTAACTTTTGCGAAAAATTCCTTTTTCAAGAAACTTCACATTTCAAGCGACAAACCCTTTTGTCCTCGGTGTTATGGAGGAATATCCAATGGTTATTCGAAATAACCTACAAAGACATGCTCATCCGACTTTGGTTGTAAACATCTTACTTATGCTTAGCATACCAAAATTTAAGAAAGGACAACTTGGGTTTTACCCCAAACCATAACTCATATGGTGTCATTTCAACGGATCAAAATGGAGCTCTTTTCAGTGTAAAAGCGGTAGTCTCTAAAGCTTTAATCTTTTAAAACATAATAGCAGTTTTATAAATAACACCTTTGATCTAACCATTTCAAACAAGATTTTATTACAAATATCAATAACTACATAATCCTATGGTGTTTCGGGAGATGTAAATCCAGGTGTTTTGCTAAACTTGCAACTCAAATAAATCCCTTTATGATAAAATCATAATTCATTTATTTTCTTGTTACACTTGTAACTCAAACAAATCCCTTATGATAAAATCATAAACCATTTATTTTCTTGTTACAATGATTTTCCACTTCATCTTGAAAGTCTTTGAAATGTCAAATATTTCATACTTCTTTCTCATTAATTGAATATTCACTCAAATTTTCGGAGAAAGCATATGAAGTTGAAATCATCGCTTACGACTATACATAATGGACTACATACATCGATATGTATAAATTCCAATAATTTAGTCGTTCGTTCTTCTTTGGCCTTTGAACGAAGTTTTAATTATCCCGAGGAAAGTCTCACAAGCGTCACTTGATCAAATCAAAGACTCCAAAAATCCATGCATATAGACTTTCTTCATGTTTTCTTTCCAATATAATTTAAATGGTGATGTCACTTCGTAAGTGATATTCCAATCATTTGTCTTGCGACATTTTAGCATTATCTTTATGGATGTGATTTCTCCAACTAGATTTGTAAATCATCCATCTTATATGGAATATGGTAATTATTTGAAAAACCTTTATTCTCATCTGATTTAAATAACTAGTATTAAAACAAATCTTGAAGACAAGCTTTGATGTTAATGAAAAATACAAACAACGGTTTGTTTGTTTTCGATGAACATCATCACATATTCTCTTGCTAGTTACTTAGGCCATTGTGGTTCATGAATTGTGTTGTTCCGTATGAAATTTCATACCAACCAATTCGGTATCCAAATACCCAAGAACCACATTGTTTAACAAGCAAAGAATACAACCATAACATGTATATCATCCATATACCTAAATTGGATATTTCCAATCTTTTATTTTCTGCCAAATATATTTTATAGATTCTCTTTCAGCATTTCGTTTTACTTTTAAAATAATCTATCAACATCAAAAGTGGCACCATATACATGACACATAGGCCAAAGCGTGTATATTCAAATAATAATACCTTTGGACTTGCACTTTGAAGTAGATCACCATCATCAAAATGATCGATATTCTTTCAAAATCCATTTTTTAGTAATCTTTTAGTGTAGTAAACACTTTACATACATCTTCTATTCACCCTTATCATGACGACTTTCATGATAAAGCTACTGTAGCTTATAAAGGCAAATCATGAGTATAACATTACTTTCCAAAACCCTTTTTTGGATGATTAGGATGTCTAGCATCTCCAACCTTTGCAAATTCTCATCCAATATGAGAACATATATTATACTCTATCATATTGCAACCAAAACACTGTTTCAGATATTGTTATATCTGCCACACTTGATGGTTTCTGAAACAATTCTTTCAGATCCTATATAAACTTGATATTAAAAAAATCAAGAATCATGGAGGCAAAACATGATACTTAAGATACTAACACTGGAATTGTTACTCTTGATTTAATACCAATTATTAAATTTCACGGAGTAAACAGAGTTTGCTGAAAGTTTGCAATAATACTTTAAACTTTAGATTGACACTCAACACAATACGATACCAGTTTATAAAGTAAATATCCAGAATTCTATAGTTCTATTATCTCAATTACAACTAACCATAAGGTGGTGAACGAATGCCAATGACTACAACAAATTATGAAAATTCACTTTGATTTAATTTATGATAAATTAAGTTCTTCTAATCCAAATTAGAAATGAACTCCCACTAAAAAACGACATCCCTCGTGTCTTTTTGGTGACTACATGAACCAAATCCACTACACCAAGTCCGATCATCACGTGAGTCAGTGTAGCTTCAAAGGAGAGCATCCATATGGTCATCATATCAAAACATATGACTCATGCTTAACCTTTCGGTCCGTGTTCCGAGGTCATGTCTGTCATTGCTAGGCTCGCCAAATAAGAACCTTAGTATTCGCGTGTGTAACTGTCTTACACCCAAGATATGCTCATGGATTCAAGTACACCCGATCAGCACGTGATGTCTTGAAGCGACGAAACATTGTCGGTGCATACTTAAGGAAGAACACATTTTTATCTTGATATCTAAATGAGGGGTCATATTATTATGCTAATAAAATGCCAAACAAGCAATATAAGATGCAATCAAACATCACATGTTAATAAGTGAAATGATATGGTTCCCGCATATGATCTCCATCATGTGCACCGTGGTATGATCTCTATCATACCTCTATGTGTAAGGCCAAGGTCTATGGAACCTACACGTTATGTGTGTTGTAAGAGTATCATATCATACTTCTACTTACAACATCACCATATCATAACACTAGCCCAGCAACAATCTAAACTACGCCTCTAATTTATCCATTGCAAGTTTTACGTGCCTTAGGGCTTTCGAAGAAAGAACCGTTCTTACCTATGAACATGAACCACAATGAGGATAACCAAATTGTTGACAACTCGTTGCAAATTAGATATTGACTATAGTAGGAGAGACAAACACCCACTAGCAACTTATGCAAAACTAGTTGCATGTCAAGCGTGGAACATGTCTCATGTGCGAGGACATGTAAAGTTTGTCCGGGCCGCTTCATCCCACTATGCCACCAATATCCAAAGTACAACTAAGAAGCAATAAAATGATCATCATCGCCCACATACTCATATGTGTACTACCCGTGCAAAGCATCTACGCATAGATCCGGCTCTGATACCACTGTAGGGTTCGCAGCATAGAAAACAAAAAAATTCCTACGATGGGAACAACTATGTACCAAGATCTATCTACTAGATACAAGCAACGGGTGGATATACATCCATAGAATACATACCCTCGAAGACCGAATAGTGTTAACGAGGTTGTACTCGTGGATGATGTAGACGAACGCTTGCCGATCTCAAGATCATGATGAAGTCCATATGGTCCAGCCGCTCCAGCACCATCAAGTCTAGCACCGCAAAGCAGTGTTGCATCCGTGATTGCACACACGCCTGGGTACCCCGACAACCTCTGCGCCCTCGCTCCAGCGAAGCAGCGGAAGCAACAAATCCTTCCAAAAAAGCCATCGAGAACATGTATCTCGCTGATCCGAGACCATGTGGAAATTCTAAAGGGGGAGAGATCCTTCGCGAGGAGGTGTGCTTTGAGAGGAGGAGAGGGGGGCCTTGTGTAGGGAGAGGGGGGGCACCCCAAGAGGCATGGCACCAGCCATGGTGGCTGCCCCCACCTCTTCCACATTCATGTGGGTGGAGCTCCCACTCAAAATGAAAAGCCTCCACTCCCATTAAAAAGCCTCCACTCAAAAATCCACTCACATGCATTAAATTGTTGGAATTATGCCCTAGAGGCAATAATAAAGATGTTATTATAATTCTTGTTCATGATAAAGTTTATATTCCATGCTAGAATTGTATTAAGCGGAAACTATGATACTTGTGTGGTTTATGAACAACACCGTGTCCCTAGTACTCCTCTATGGATTAGCTCATTGATTAATGATGGTTAAGGTTTCCTAACAATAGACATGAGTTGTCGATTAATAATGAGATCATGTCATTAGGAGAATGATGTGATGGACAGACCCAAATTGAGCAGAGCATTTAGACCGTGTCATCGTGTTCATCTTTGTGAAGCTTTTTCCTATGTCAAGTACTGTATTCCTTAGACCATGAGATAATACAACTCCCTGGTATCGGAAGAAAGCTTTGAGGTCATCAAACATCATCCTATGTGAGGGTGATCATAAAGGTGTCTCTCAGGTGATCGGAAAGTACTTGTTAGGTTGTATGTATCAAGATGGAATTTGTCCCTCCCGAGTCAGAGAGATATATTTCGGGCCCACTCGGTAATCGATATCAACACCTCTTGCAAGCACGTGGTTAAGGAGTTAATCATAAAGTGATATCGGATTATGGAACGAGTAAAGTACTTGCTGTGAACGAGATTGAACTAGGTATGCCGATACCAACGATCGAATCTCGGGCAAGTAAAATATCGCGTGACAAAGGGAATACATATATGGGATTAATTGAATCCTGGCATCGTGGTTCATCCGATATGATCATCGATGAATATGTGGGAGTAAATATGGGTTTCCAGATCCCGTTGTTGATTATTGATAGAAGATCATGTCTGCATATTCTTGAACCCGTAGGGTCACACACTTAACGTGCATCGGCGCTAGGATAGAATGGATAATTGGTTTATGAGTTTTTTGTTCGGAGTCTCGGATGAGTCCCAGGACATCACGAGAGGTTCCGGAATGGTCCGGAGAATATGATTCATATAAAGGAAAGCAGTTTTTGGATTTCAGAATCGTTTCGGAGTTTATCGGTATTGTACCGGAAGGTTCTAGAAGGTTCCGGAGTGGGACCAACGTGGGCCCACTTGTCGGAGGCCTGCGTGGGCCTAAGGGGAAGTGCCCTGGCCACTTTGGGCCAGGGGCACAAGGCCCAGCCGGCCAGCCCTTAGGGGAAACCCTAAGGGAACCTTCCAGAAGAGGGGGGATGACTTGCCCCCCACTCCACCCCTTGGGCCGCCACCCTAGAGCTTGGAGGAGGGGTAAAGGGGCCGGCCAGCCCCCTATATAAGGAGGCCAGGGGCGCAGCCTCCCCCCCAACCCTAGCCGCCGTCCAACTGCTGCCCCTCCATCTCTCTCTCTCTCTCTCCCGACTGTGCGTAGGCGAAGCCCTGCCGCAGAAACTCTCCACCATAAGCACCACGCCGTCGTGCTGCAGATCCAATCTATCTCTCCACCATACTTGCTGGACCAAGGAAAGGAGGATATGTCGCTGCACCATACGTGTGCATCTCTCGGAGGCGCCACCACTTGCGGTGTAGGATCGGATCGCGAGGAGGAGATGGCGAGTACGACTACGTCAACCACGTTATGTTGAACGTTTCTGTTGTGCAATTTTTTCAAGGGTATGAAGATCTCATCAATCTCTCTCGTTAATTACATCTCCTAGATTAGATCTTGGCTTTCTTGTTCGCATCCGTAGGAATTTTTTTGATTTACTATGATGCGAAACACTTCATAAATTTCCACCAAATTTAATGCAAGCTCTCATTTAAATTAAACTCTTTTATTTATTTATTCAGAATTTTGTTAATTACTTTAGTTAACAAACATTCACATAAAACCCCTTACAGCATTTCAATTTCACATGCAGAACCAGTTTCAGCAATTTGAACCGAAACAGTTTCAGTGTCTAGTGAAATAAATTCCTACACTTTCCTTTTTCTTTCTCTAGCATGTTATTTGCTCTGAATGGTGTCGGTATCCCTTAAGTGTGCCACCCTATGGTTCGTGAATAATGTAGACATAATCAAGACTCCTCTCCGATCAATAATCAGCAGCAGGACCTGGAGATCCGTACTGACTCCCACATATTCAACGATGACTTCTGTGATCGTGTGAACCTTATACGCATGTAACTCAATCCCTTTGTCTCGCGATATATTACATGTCCGAGATTCGATCATTAGTATCTCCATACCTAGTTTGATATCGTTACCGACATGTACTCTTTTCTTATTACGTGATACAATATTCTAGTGATCAAATCACTTGCTTGCAAGCTAATCAATGTGATATCACCGAGAGGGCCTAGAGTATATCTATCCGTCATCGGGATGAACAAATTCCACTCTTGATCCATGAGCCTCAACATAACACCTTCGTAGCACTGAACCCATCTTTATAGTCACCCTATTACGGTGTGATGTTTGATGTTATCAAGATACTCTTTCGGTGTTAGTGATTGACATGATCTCATGGTCTAAGGACTAAGATTACTTCGTATGATGTTATAGAAATATAAACACAATGACCTTGATCGTAATGCTATACTTTGGATGAATGTTCATCACACCATTACCCTAATGTTGTGACCTCGTTATTAACAACATCCAATGTCCATGATCAGGAAACCTTTGATCATCTTGTTAATCAACGAGCTAGTTTATAAGAGAGGCATAACTAGGAACTTCCTTTTTGTTTATTAAACACACATGTATTAATGTTTCCGTATTAATACAATTATAGCATGCAAAATAAACATTTATCATAAATAAGGAATACGATAATAACCACTTTATTATTGCCTCTCGGACATATTCCCTTCACAAACTATAACCACTCATCTATAAAAGGTAAATGATACTACTCCATTATAAAATCAAGAAACCACTACACCAAGTAAAAGTATAATCATTCTTAAGTAACCTTAAGGAAACATTACCAGGTACACAAGATATAAATATCATAAGCATTATACTTGTAAACTATCTTTGTTTTAAAGTTAACTTTAGCCTACAAGAATCTAAATATAACTCTATAAGCATTATTATATGTTTTATAGTTAACTTTGGTCTGAATTAGTTAAGTATAAAGCAGCTCAAGCCAAAAATATTCAAGCAAACACAAATAACATCGACCACCACTAACTAACCACAAAGATTGTTTAAACCTTAGAAAAGGAATCTTTTCTTCAAAAGTTATTCGTTTTGCCACTTCAGACAATATATGGCAAATAATCAAGATCACATTACTTCATATTTCACCCGTATACCTAGGATCGATAACACTTAAGATCTTTATAAGTGACTTTACTTTAAAGTGAAACAATTAAAGTGTAAACAATTTTGAATATCATTTTATAGGTATATATATTTTCTTGCTGCATAAATATGTGTTGATCACACACACTCACAAGCCCTAATAAGAAGCACAAGTGTGAAACTTATCTAAAAGGACAACACATTCTAAAGTAACCATTTCCAGTATCCAAACCCTAGAACAACGTTATCCCCGGGATTCGCGTTCATAAAAGTGCATCACATTACTTATGCATAGAGCATATTGCTTCTTAAAACATTAGTCCTTACCGGACCAATGATGCTGATTTCAGATTTTGGATCTTATATTATCTTGAGGACCGTGAGTGCATAATCTTGCAATCACAAAAGGCAAGTTCACACTTGCTCATGTCCTTTGTTTATTTTCTGTAAAGTATTTTACAAATCCAGTGTTGTCATCACCTACATTTGAAAAAGGTCAGAAAACACTATTTTCAATAATAATGTGAACTATTGGTTACTGATCCAGGGTGATCAGTTAATCTATTAAATCTCATAGTTGGAATACCACTGTTCAGAACTATATTACCTAGGACTTAACAACCAATGTCACCAGTGATTCTTGCACCGTATATTACGCGTTGACCATGAGATTTGGAATGGGACGGATAAGTCAGCTGTATCTTCTTCCTCTCGCATGAAGCCGGATGTGCAGGTCGTGGCTGTTATCATCAAAGCGCGCATATTAATTGGTAATTCGTAGAGGATATGCAGCATATGGGTGGGAACCCTCAACGTCCCATGATAGTTCTGACATCTAATGGTTTGTACAAACCATTGCCGTAATTCTTTATGTGGGCATGGTGTACACCAAGGAGGCATGAGAGGTCGCGAAGGGGGCAGTGATTGGCTTGGATCATCTTCTGGGCCCCACATCATGGAATTGTGGACGGGAATAAGCTACCCGGTTGTGCAACAAAGAGTTGATCTCTCATGGGTAAAGTAACGCACCTCTGTAGAGTGTAAGAATTGTA
The DNA here is from genome assembly GCA_916181665.1 of Avena sativa. Taxonomy (NCBI): domain Eukaryota; kingdom Viridiplantae; phylum Streptophyta; class Magnoliopsida; order Poales; family Poaceae; genus Avena; species Avena sativa. The sequence continues at coordinate 59,281,549 of OV702297.1, read as the reverse complement.
ACTTGTTGCTCCCTGTTCCGGGAAGGAGCTACGAACGCGGCGGGAAAGGAACTCCATGAAAGTTCTGGTAAGCCCATGAAGGCTGACGGACATAGTTTTTCAGAATAAAAGCAAACTTTGAAGAAATGTTTATGAAAACTTGCATTGCCTACGACCTATGGTCTGTGGTTGTAGTTATTGTCAACACCCGGATTTTTCAATAATCCTAGATGCCTGTTATGCCGTACATCGCAATCCCAGGATTACCATTTTTGCGAGACATAACAGAATTGGATACCATAGTACATCATCCATTACAAACGATACATAAGTTCTTACACGAATAGGGATCTCATGATCCAGTTCTTAATACAACTTCAAGCAGCGGAATAGGTAATAATAACGGTAGCGTAGGCGAAGCTCCATCTTCGGGGTCACAGGCAATGCTGACGATGGGAGATGATCCTAGTTGTTGTAACCTTCCTGGGGTCCATCTTCTAGCTACTCCTCTTCATAGTCTGGCCATGGTAATAGCCAGGGACAAAGCCATGAGTACTCTTTAAGTACTCGCAAACTAATACTAACAAGTAAAGTGGTTTTTGGATAATAGGACACTAGGCTCTAGGGTTGTTTTGCAAAAGCCAGATTTATCTCTACTAAGTCTCAAAGCTAGTCACAATTTTATAACTCCTAGGTGGGATCTTGTAACTCATATCACAACTCTGTTGTGGTCAAGTCAAAGTCTCAATTCATTTCACAAGTCATTTTGAAAAGTATGACGGGGGAACAGTATGGCCACTCCAACTGTCCATAACCGCGGACGCGGCTATTCGAATAGTTTGACACTCTGCAGAGATTGTACACTTTCACCACAACATTCGATACATCCATCAGGAACAAATCCTGAATTCACCATACTCAGTATGCGGATAATCAATCCTAACCTTTCCATTACACGCCCTAGTATAAGCACCTCTCCTGTGAGTTTGGCCTCCCAACCATGACCAACTGTCATTTTGGGTACTGCACAGGTGGACAATCTTCACAAGGTAGCCTCAGCTCAGACCTTGGCCGTGAGGGAACTAATACTAAGGGATATAAGTTTCCAGTCAAGCCCTACCCAATCTTCGGGTATTGTGGTTGTACGATAAAATTGGAATGGTATCGCATCCAGACAACCATCAGTTTTATACAAGGGCTAAGGCTCATGCCTTAACATTTTCATCACCAAAATCATCAAGTGTTCGGAAACACATGTCCAAAACATTTCAATAGAATAATCCATCATTCCAAGGTTTTCATAACCATTTTTCCACCAAGTAAACCCATCTAAAGTTGATCAAGTTTTATGCTTAGCACTAGCATCTATAAGTGGGGGTAGGCACTAATGAGGGGTGGTAACTAGTGGAGTTTCAACTAAGTACAACCTTATATCTTAGGATGATATCAAGGTTTCGAGCTTAGGCCAAATTTTATGCTCTTTATGAAACCTTCACATAACTTTCTAATATTTACCACACTCTTAAGTAAACTCTAAGTAAGTTTTGATAAAGAAATAAAGTAAGAAGCTTGCAAATAAAACTAGGATTGGGTATCATCAAATATGTCTAACCAAGCATGCTTAGTGCATTGCATAGGTTATCTAACTTTCATAATTGCAAGTGTTAGCTTGCCTTGAGCAGAGCACTGGTTGATGTTCTCCTCGGCTTCTTCTTCGTAGAATCCTCCTTCCTCCTCGTATCCTTGGTCGGTACTAGCGTCTATGAATAAATACGAGGTACACAATCACCAAACAATACTTAACTACTTGCAATCATCACACACAAGGGTCCTATAGATGATCTAGCATCATCTCTAACATTACAAGGTTAAGGCTTGGTTTAATTCCTTTGATTTTTAGAAAAGTAATTTCCACTCATTGAAAAACTACTTAAGATTTAATATTCTCCAAACCAAACATGGGACCATGTTGACACATGTCATCACCACATATTGTAGTCCATGGGAATGTGATTTAAAGTGGTGTCACAATTTAATAAGGTTTTACCCTTTTATTTTAATTACTTAAAGTGGCTAGAAATGCATATGTAGCATTCTTTTATTACTTGAACATTATTTCTGCAAGTAAACCTATATATTTTTATATATTCTGAAAGGTATGGTTAAATGTGATTTTTGAGAGTTGGAATCAACTCAAAAGCTATTATGGTTTAAATTTGAAAAATGTTTGAATGCAGAAAAGCTTCTGTCTTGTTATTTTTACCATGGGTGATCTACATATCCAAATGACTTGAATCCAACGGGCTTGGATTCAGCATTCACAAACCATTCCAAAAAAATTGGTTTCATTCAATTTGGTGTACTGAATCGATCTGGGTTGATTTTTGAAGTTGGGTACAGAAGTGTGTTTGAATTGAAATAGAAAAGTTTAATTTGAATAACTGGGCTTGCGCGGGAAAAGTTAACGGGCCAGCCTGCTAAGCGCAGTGCTCCCGCGGGCTGCTTAAGTAGGTGTCCCCACTCGTCAGTGACACGGGGCTAGGCGAAGCGGTATGGGGCAACGTGGTTCGTTCGATCTAGTTCTAATCCAACAGCTGGGAGTCATCGTCGACGCAAGACAACGCCGGCGAGAACGAAACCTAGCGCGGCCAGTGAGGGGTTCTAGGGGCTCACCATGGTGCTGGCGAGGGTCGGCGACGCGGGCGAACGACGAAGTCGACGACGGTGAATCTCCTGGTACCGGTGGCTTCTTCTGGGGCGGCTCCAATCGCTGGCTCACTTCTTCTCCAGAGGCGGCGGGCTCCGGTGAAATTCCGGCGATGCGCTGCTCGCCTTGCTCCGGGACTGAGGTCGGGTGGTTCTGGGTGAGAGAGGAGTGGAATGGTGTGACGAAATCGAGCGGGGGAGTCCTCCTTTTATAGGCTCGACGGCGAGACCGAACGGGATGGGCAGGCGACGGTGGCGACATGGCTACGGGCTGCTAGAGGCATGGCTGGCGGTGGCGATCGCTTGGTGGTCTCCTGGCGATGCTCTACGGCTTTAATGCACGAGTAGGGGCGGTGAGGTTTGGTCTGGAACGGGCGATGCTCTGCGCGGCAGAGGCGGCGTCTTCGACGGCGGGCGGTGGCTATGCGGCACGGGGCGGCAAACGGGGATGTCTGGCGGTCTCCTAGGTCGGTGGTGATCACGTATGCACGCGGCGAGGGTGGTGCTCTGGCGCACGCTCGGCATGGTCGACAGCGGCACGGGCGCGGCGTTCCTGGCGGTTCTGGGCATTGTCTGCGAGGCAGGGCTGGTCGAGAGGGGGCGGTGAGGCATGGGTGATCTCTCAGACAAGGTTGGCACGGCTAGTTCTTCCTCTAGCCTGCTGTCCACACTGGGGTGACAAGGGGGTGCTCGGCTGTTCACCATTGATGGCAATGAAAAGCTCACAGTGGTGCTAGTTCTTAGTTAATCTTCCTAGATGATCTACTGAGCTGGGTGTGAGCTAACTAGGGAACAAGTTAGGCAAGAATCATTGCTCACAATAGTGCTTGATGTTTGTTTGATTTGTGTCTGCAACCTGTTTGATGAAATGGCCGCATGAAATCAAGTTTTGAATTTTGAAATGATTTTTGGTGGGTTTGCTAGATTGGTGCTGGTGAGTCTGCAGATGCTTGGGTTTTGAAAGTTGAGCTTGTTTGAGTGGTTTTTGAAAAAGTGGGATCTTCCCATATGATAAAGATTCAATTTTGAATTGCCATTTAAACTATGCATTTGAAAGTTTCTGGATGATCACAAAGTGGGCCTTGATACTTTGTTATGAGTACATTCAAGGGGTGCAAAGATCCAGAAAAGTTTCTGTTAGGTTTTGAAAGTTTGAGACAGCCAAAGTAGGCATGGGAGTTAAATTGGTCAAAGTGACCATTCATTTAATATATGTGTTTTGATTTACTTGTCTTTAGGAAAAGTGTGGTAAATGTTTTAGATGATGTTTATTTCACCTAAGAAACATTCTACAAGCAATGAAGCAATCAAACAAGGTGGTTTAAAAGAATTTAAATTCAATGCATACACATATGCATGCATTCATAATTTTATTTAGAAAAGTTTTTGTTAACCCTAATTTTGATGATTAGAAATTGATGATCCAAGTTTAGTATTTTTGGGATATTACAGTTATAGTGCATCAAACACTCCTTTTCTAGTGAATTTGCTGAGTACGCTCGTACTCAAAGTATCTTCTTAAACCTTGCTAGATTCTGAAGCCGGAAAAGACAACATCCATATCAAGGTATGCTCCAGGACTCGCCATCCAAAGTCAAAGCTCTTCCATGAAGTCAAGAAAGTCAACAAATACATGAACTCAAGTGAAGACAGAATTACTGATTAGATAGAAATATAATCTCTAGTTAAGAACCTAATTCTGTAGGGTATTGCAATAACAGCAATGCCAACCCTTAGTTAAATTACGAGTTTTAATAGTATAATAGTTCTTGCGTTGTTTATCTTTGATTCTTCTCCAAAAGAAGTTCTTTCTCTCTCTTTAACCTAGAGTGTTCTCTGGATCTTGTGTAAAGAGTGAGTTGTAACCTTTAGCCATGTATTGGACCCGCTGTGTTTCTGTTGTGCCATTCTGAGGGATGTAATACTAGTGAACGGTGTTTCATTCAGGGGATCTCCTTACAAAGGGAATTTCCAGCTGTGTCCCGAGCATTCAGGAGATCGATCATTGTGGAGGAAACCTGGATCCTTCATCAGACCAAATAAGACCCAAGGAACTCCAAAAGTGTCTTTGCCTTCCGATATCCATTTATCTTTTCATTTTTTCGAAAATCAAATTACAAGTTTTTAAAAAAATGGACATAATCAATGATGTATTCTACAATCGTGCAAAATCTTAACGTGATTTTTTATATTGTGGGGCTACATAAAAATACCAAAATTAGGAGATTTAAAAATATGCATAATCATATCCACACCTTTTTTTGTGTAGAATACAAAGTATTTCAAACTGATATTTTGCTTGTTTGTGGGATCTATCACTGGTTACATCCAGAATTATTTTCAACTATTTTTGAAGCTTAGAATATGATTTTTAAAAATTTGAAAGTAACAAATCAATGGAGTTTGGGAGCCAAAAATCTCCACTCGAAGGAACTTCTACTTTCTCCTGGTATTTTTTCCAGACAAACAAGGTAGCTGACCACGAAGAAATAATCGAATAAATCATGTGCTCTAAGCCCAAGCGAATAAGAATGGACAGTTAGTATGCAGGCATACATATTCGGTAAACGAAGGACTGCAATTATCATATCCACCTCGTATGATCTTCAAAGATGAAGGCATAAAAAGGTTAGGTTGTTTGTTAAGGGACCAATGGCGTTATGCACTCTTATCTTTCTTATTCCCCAGAGAGAGAAATATCACTGCATAAAGGTGACATGGCGATATTACTTCATCAACGGTTCAGATCTAGGGTCCACTTCACATAAAGGGAAGTACGATCTAGCACTGATAAAACGGTAATTGTAGGGTGGAAAGCCGCACCCGTAAAAGAATATATAGAAAAAAAAAGATCACAAAATCTAGCAAAATTAATGAAGAATTAGTTAAAAAGCTGTGATGTCCTAACCTGCCCCGCTTGACATCCTAGTTAATCAGTTGTTACCCGGTAAACATTTCTTAATAAGTGATGGCAAAAGTATAGAACTTGCTGAAAAATGCTTGTAAAATAAGCAAGTTTCAGGTTGATGCAATTGAGCTCACCTAAAGAAAGGGAAGTGTGATCTAACATTGATAAGATGTTACCACCTCTTCCGACATGCAAAACTTAGACAACGTGAAATCAAACTTCTTTATCTTTGATTAATAATTGACAAACAGTACTTATGTTTCCTAGGTAAAATGGTACTCACTTTGCGTCGAATTAAATGTCAATGGATTTCAGACATGCGAATGTAGACAAATATGCGACATCTTATTCAAGACAGATGTAGTATTACAAAATTTGTCTTGGAAAACAGTTTTTTACTCTTCCGTTTCAAAATAGATGTTACAGATTTATCTAAATTTAAATATATATAGACACTATTTAGTAATCCATCTGTTAGAGATTATTAGACGAGTCATAGTGGATAGTATCATATAGTACTATCACGCATATAATACTAATATATGATATTATCTTCACGATGCATAGTATACCCTCCATCTCGGTTTATAGGCTTAATCTGAAAAAATATTTATCCCATAATATTTTCTCTCTAAGGCCTGCATGCATTTAGGCTGGTCATAGTGTATTAGTAACTTAGACTAATAAAATACATATGTTACTAGTCTAAGTTACTACCTTTATAGTGCAGGATAACTTAAGTATGATAACATGCAATGTCACATTAATTAAGTTGTAGACTTACTTTGCCTTGATATGTGTGATGTTATAGTAACATAACTAGTTACTCTATCTATCTCTTTCCTCATTAACTCATTGCCACATAAGCAAAAGTGTTGAGTTAAACTCTTAGTTACTACTAGTTAAGTTACCCCCACTATGACCGGCCTTAGTTACCAGCAGTAACTCCCTATAATTATTCAACATCTCTCATTTTCTCCTTTTCTTTAAGCCGGCTAAAACAACCAATGCCCGCGTGTGGTTGGCTCTCCCGTTTGCATGCAGAATATGTTCGGATCTCTAATTAAATAGGGCAATTAAACGTGGCAGCTGATTGAAGAGAGACTAACCAAAGATTTAAACGTCTAATAGAATTTTATCTTCGTTTCCATGCAAATCCTAATAAGCCATTTAAACCGAGACAGAGGGAGTATCATGTCGTATCATAGTATATTTATTGTTTTGTAAAATCTTAATATAAAATTATGTATAAGATTTATTTGGGATTAATTTTTCTAGTTCTATGTGGTATGATACCATATCTACCTATGATACCAACGCAATCTCTTTCACCATTAGTTATAGTGACACATAATCATTATGTATGCATGTGGTGCATGATACCACCTATGATATCCTTATTGGGGCTAGTCTTAGGCCCAAAGCCAATTTTATAGGACCAAGAAAGCCAATTACGCTATCCAAGAGTTTCTCCTCCCCGCACCTCCTGACCCCTCCTCCTCCCACACCCGCGTGGCGGCGCGGCGCCGCGCCGGGCGGCCTCCCCTCCCCGCCGAGCCCTCCCTCCCGTGGTCTCTCCTCCCCGACGCCACCGCCCGGATCGTCGCCAGGCAAAGACCTAGGGGCATGGCGGCGGCGTCCCTGATCGCGATCTGGCAGGAAGGCGGCAGCGTCCGTCCCGGCTAGTTTTGAAGGGTTTTGCAGCATAGTAAATCAAAAAAATTCTACGGATGCAAACGGGAAAGCCAAGATCTAATCTAGGAGATGCAAACAACGAGGGGGGATAGATGAGATCTTCATAACCTTAAAGATTCGCACAGCGGAACATTCAACGGAACGTGGTTGATGTAGTCGTACTAGCTTCTCCTCCTCGCGATCCGATCCGATCCAACACCGCAAGTGGCGATGCCTCCGAGAGATGCACACGTACGGCACCTCGATGTCTCCTCCTTCCTCGGTCCAGCAAGTGGGTGGAGAGATAGATTAGATCTACAACACGACGGCGTGGTGCAAAGGTGGAGAGTTTCTGCGGCAGGGCTTCGCCTACGCGCAGTCGGGAGAGAGAGAGATCTGGAGGGCCGCAGTATGGCGGCTAGGGTTGAAGGAGTGGGGAAGGAGGTCTGAGCCCCTGCCCTCTATATATAGGGGGCTGGACGGCCCCCTTCGCCCCTCCTCCAAGCCCTAGGGCGGCGGCAACAAGGGTTGGAGTGGGGGCCAAGTTTTCCCCCTCCTTCGAGAAGGTTTCCCTAGGGTTTCCCTAGGGTTTTGGCCGACTGGGCCTATGGGGCCTTGTGCCCCTGGCCCAATGCGGCCAGGGAACTCCCTCGTAGGCCCACGCCCCCTCCCGACAAGTGGGGCCACGTTGGTCCCACTCCGGAAGGTTCTAGAAGCTTCTGGTACAATACCGAACAATCCGAAACAATTCCGAAATCCAAAAACTTCTTTCCCTTATATGAATCTTATTCTCCGGACCATTCCGGAACCTCTCGTGACGTCCTGGATCTCATCCGAGACTCCGAACAAAAACTCATAAACCAATTATCCATTTTATCCTAGCGTCGAGACATGTTAAGTGTGTGACCCTACGGGTTCGAGAATATGCAGACATGATCTTCTATCAATAATCAACAGGGGGGTCTGGAAACCCATATTGACTCCCACACATTCATCGATGATCATATAGGATGAACCACGATGCTAGGATTCAATTAATCCCATATATATATATTCCCTTCGTCACGCGATATTTTACTTGCCCGAGATTCGATCGTCGGTATCGGCATACCTAGTTCAATCTCGTTCACAGCAAGTACTTTACTCGTTCCGTAATCCGATATCACTTTGTGATTAACTCCTTAACCACGTGCTTGCAAGCGGTGTTGATATCGATTACCGAGTGGGTCCGAAGTATATCTCTCCGACTTGGGAGGGATAAGTCTCATCTCGATACATACAACCCAACAAGTACTTTTCGATCACCTGAGAGACACCTTTATGATCATCATCTCATAGGATGACGTTTGATGACCTCAAAGATTTCTTCCGATACCAGGGAGTTGCATTATCTCATGGTCTAAGGAATACAATATTTGACATAAGAAAACGCTTCGCAAAGATGAACACGATGACACGATCTAATTGATCTGCTTGATTTGGGTATGTCCATCATATCATTCTCCCAATGATATGATCTCATTATTAATTGACAACTCATGTCTATGGTTAGGAAACCTTAACCATCATTAATCAATGAGCTAGTCCATAGAGGCGTACTAGGGACACGGTGTTGTTCATAAACTACACAAGTATCAAAGTTTCCGCTTAATACAATTCTAGCATGGAATATAAACTTTATCATGAACAAGAATTATAATAATAACATCTTTATTATTGCCTCTAGGGCATAATTCCAACAGTCTCCTACTTGCACTAGAGTCAATAATCTAGTTTACATCTGGCAACAATCTAACACCCATGGCACTAAGGTGCTGATCATGTTTTGCTCGTGGAAGAGGTTTAGTCAACGGATCTGCGACATTCAGATCCGTATGTACTTTGCTAATCTTCATATCTCCATCTGTTATATAATCTCGAATTATATGAAACTTGCGGTTGATATGCTTGGTCTTTGGATGATATCTTGGTTCCTTAGCCAGTGCTATGGTGCCAGTGTTGTCACACAATATCTCCAGTGGGTCCAAGGCACTTGGAACCACACCAAGCTCAGTGATGAAGTTCCTGATCCAAACTCCTTCACTTGATGCTTCTGCAGCAGCCATGTATTCTGCTTCTACTGTAGATCCCGCGATGACGCTTTGCTTGCAGCTTCTCCAGCTCACAGCTCCTCCATTCAAAATATAAACGTATCCTGTCTGAGATTTAGAATCATCCTTGTCGGTGTTGAAACTAGCATCGACGTAACCTTTTACGATGAGTTGTTCATCACCTCCATAGACTAAGAACATTTCTTTAGTTCTATTTAAATACTTTAGGATGTTCTTCATGGCTGTCTAGTGTTCCACTCCTGGATCACTTTAGTATCTGCTCGTCAAACTAAGAGCATTGGACACATCCCGTCTAGTACATTGAAGGGAATATGCCCTAAGAGGCAATAATAAAATGTTTATTATGTGTATTCCAAGTATATGATAGATGTTTATTTTGCATGCTATAATTGTATTAATACGGAAACATTAATACATGTGTGTTTAATAAACAAACAGAAAGTTCCTAGTTATGCCTCTCTCATAAACTAGCTCGTTGATTAACAAGATGATCAAGGTTTCCTAATCATGGACATTGGATGTTGTTAATAACGGGATCACAACATTAGTGTAAATGTGTGATGAACATTCATCCGAAGTATAGCATTACGATCAAAGTCATTGAGTTTATATTGCTATAACAACTTACGAAGTGATCCTAATCCTTATACCATGAGATCATGTCAATCACTAACACCAGAAGAGTTTCTTGATAACATCAAACGTCACACCGTAACAGGGTGATTATAAAGATGGATTTAGAACTAATAAAGTGTTATGTTAAGGCTCATGGATCGAGAGTGGAATTTGTTCATCCCAATGACGGATAGATATACTCTGGGCCCTCTCGGTGATATCACATTGATTAGCTTGCAAGCAAGTGATTTGATCAATAGAATGTTATATCACAGGAACGAGAAAAGAGTGCATGTCAGTAACGATATCAAACTAGGTATGGAGATACCGATGATCGAATCTCGGACATGTAATAAAACGTGAAACAAATGGATTAAGATACTAGCTTAAAAGGTTCCGACGATCACAAGAAAGTCATCGTTGAATGTGTGGGAGTCAGTATGGGTCTCCATATCCCGCTTCTGATTATTGATCCGAGAGGGGTCTCTATCATGTACGCATTATTCACGAACCGTAGGGTGACACACTTAAGAGACACCGACATCCAATTGGAGCAAAAGTTTCATGCCGAAAGAATGAACAAGCGCAGGAATTTATTTCACTAGATACCGAAACAGGTTTTCGGGTGAAATTGCATAAAGTGGTTATGAATGTGAAATAGAATTCTAGCAAGGGGTTATTTGTGAATGTTTGACATTAAAGTAATTGACAAAATTCTGAATAAAATAAAAGAGTTTTATTTAATGAGAGTTTGCATTAAATTTGGTGGAAATTTAATGACATGTTTGAGTGGGATTTTGAGTGGAGGGAATTTAAAGGAATTTTGTGAGTGGAGTGTCCACCGACATGAAGAGGGGAGGGAAAGGGGGCAGCCCCCATGCGCCGGCCACCCCCTTGGGGTTCCCCCCTCCGCCTATAAAAGGCACCCCTCTCCTCACTTCTCACTCACACCTCCTCGTGAAGGATCTCTCTCCCCCTCTAGAATTTATCCCCCATGGTCTCAGACTAGCGAGATAATGTTCCCGGTGGGTATTCGGCAAGAAAGAGTTGTGCTTCCGCTGCATCGCTGGAGCGAGGAGGCGGAGGTTGCTCGGTGCCTCGAAAGTGTGTGCGAGCACGGATGCGCTGCTGATTTGTGGCGCTAGGACTTCCTCTCGATCTTGAGATCGGCAAGAGATCGTCTACATGAACCACGAGTTGAACTCGTTTAAGCTTTGTCGGTCTTCAAGGGTATGTTCTATACGGATATATATCCGCCCATTATTTATATCTAATAGATAGATCTTGGTACATAGTTCACATCGTAGGAATTTTTTTGTTTTTTATGCTGCGAACCCTACAGTGGTATCAGAGCCGGATCTATGCGTAGATGCTTTACACGGGTAGTACACATATGAGTATGTGGGCGATGATGATCATGTTGTTGCTCCTTAGTTGTAATTTTGGATATTGGTGGCATAGTGGGATGAAGCGGCCCGGACAAACTTTACATGTCCTCGCACATGAGACCTGTTCCACGCTTGACATGCAACTAGTTTGCATAAGTGGCTAGCGGGTGTCTGTCTCCTACTATAGTCAATATCTATTTTGCAACGAGTTGTCAACAATTTGGTTATCCTCGTTGTGGTTCATGTTTGTAGGTAAGAACGGTTCTATCTCGAAAGCCCTAAGCCACGTAAAACTTACAATGGATAAATTAGAGGCGTCTAGTTTAGATTGTTGCTGGGCTAGTGTTATGATATGGTGATGTTGTAAGTAGAAGTATGAGATGATACTCTTACAACATACATAACGTGTAATCTCCATAGACCTTAGACTTACACATATAGGTATGATAGTGATCATACCACGATGCACATGATAGAGATCATATGCGGGAACCATATCATTTCACTAATAAACATGTGATGTTTGATATCATCTTATATTGCTTGTTTAAGCGCTTTGTTAGCATAATAAGATGATCCCTCATTTAAATATCAAGATAAGAATGTGTTCTTCCTTTAGTATGCACCGATTATGTTTTCGTCGCTCCAAGACATCACGTGATGATCGGGTGTTCTTGGATCCACGACCATATTTCGGGTGTAAAACAGTTACACACGCGAATACTAAGGTTCTAACTTGGCGAGCCTAGCATGTACAGACATGGCCTCGGAACACGGACCGAAAGGTTAAGCATGAGTCATATAGTGTAGGGTTCGCAGCATAGAAAACAAAAAATGAGTCATATAGTCATATAGTGTAGGCCTCGGAACATCTATGTACCAAGATCTATCTACTAGATACAAGCAACGGGTGGATATACATCCATAGAATACATACCCTCGAAGACCGAATAGCGTTAACGAGGTTGTACTCGTGGATGATGTAGACGAACGCTTGCCGATCTCAAGATCGTGATGAAGTCCATTTGGTCCAGCCGGTCCAGCACGATCAAGTCCAGCACCTCAAAGCAGTGGTGCATCCATGATCGCACACACGTATGGGTACCCCGACAACCTCCGCGCCCTCGCTCCAGCGAAGCAGAGGAAGCAACAAATCCTTCCAGAAAAATCCACCGGGAACATGTATCTCGCTGATCCGAGACCATGGGGAAATTCTAAAGGGGGGAGAGAGATCCTTCGCGAGGAGGTGTAAGTGAGAGAGAGGGAGGGGGGCTCCTTTTATAGGGAGAGGGGGGCACCCAAGGGGCCATGCGCCCAGCCATGGGGCTGCCCCCACCCCTCCTTTCATTCATGTGGGTGGACACTCCACTCACACAAAAGCCTTTCAATTCCCTCCACACAAAAACCCACTCAAATTCCCATTAAATTTCCACCAAATTTAATGCAAACTCTCATTAAATAAAACTCCTTTTATTTATTCAGAATTTTGTAAATTACTTTAATGACAAACATTCACATATAACCCCTTGCTAGTATTTCATTTCACATGCAGAAACACTTTCTGCAATTTCACCCGAAAACCCGTTTTGGTATCTAGTGAAATAAATTCCTGCGCTTGTTATTCTTTTCCTGGCATATCATTTGCTCCGAATGGTGTCGGTATCCCTTAAGTGTGTCACCCTACGGTTCACGAATAATGCGGACATGATCGAGACCCTTCTCCGATCAATAATCAGTAGCGGGACCTGGAGATCCATACTGACTCCCACACATTCAACGATGACTTCTGTGATCGTGTGAACCTTTTATGCTAGTATATTAATCCCTTTGTTTCATGATATATTACATGTCCGAGATTCGATCATCGGTATCTCCATACCTAGTTTGATCTCGTTACCGACATGCACTCTTTTCTCGTTCCCGTGATATAACATTCTAGTGATCAAATCACTTGCTTGCAAGCTAATCAATGTGATATCACCGAGAGGGCCCAGAGCATATCTATTCGTCATCGGGATGAACAAATTCCACTCTCGATCCATGGGTCTCAACATAACACTTTAGTAGTTCTGAAGCCATCTTTATAATCACCCAGTTACGGTGTGACGTTTGATGTCATCGAGAAACTCTTCCGGTGTTAGTGATTGACATGATCTCATGGTCTAAGGATTAGGATCACTTCGTAAGTTGTTATAGCAATATAAACTCAATGACTTTGATCGTAATTCTATACTTCGGATGAATGTTCATCACATCATTACACTAATGTTGTGACCTCGTTATTAACAACATCCAATGTCCATGATCAGGAAACTTTGATCATCATGTTAATCAACGAGATAGTTTATAAGAGAGGCATAACTAGGAACTTACTTTTTGTTTATTAAACACACATGTATTAACGTTTCCGTATTAATACAATTATAGCATGTAAAATAAACATTTATCATAAATAAGGAATACGATAATAACCACTTTGTTATTGCCTCTCGGGCATATTCCCTTCAGTCTCCCACTTGCACTAGAGACAATAATCTAGTTTGAAAACTTTGCGTATTGAACACCTATGGCTTTCTGGTGTTCCATATATGCAACTGCAAGTGGTTAACATAATCTACGGATCTGATGCTTTCAGGTCCGTGTGTATTTGCATGTCTTTGCGTCTCCACGCATCACTCATTCTCCAATGAGATGGCATTGTATAAATTTGGTCTTTTGGTGAGACCTTTAGTTCCTTGGGGTTAAACCATGTCGATACTATTGTCATACAATATATCTTTAGTGTTAGCCCGTTGCGAACCACACCTTAGTTTGATAACAAACTACTTGACACAAATTCCCTCCTTTGCTGCTACTATAGCAGTCATATACTTAGCCTTTTGTTGTAGTATTCGTCACAATGTCTTAACTATAGAACTCTTCCAAATCCATCATGAAAACTCCTTTCCATTTCATTGTGCCACTCATAGTTTAAATTGAGATAAACTTAATTTCTATCTTGCGAAAAAACTAGTATCAATGTAACGCTTTACAATGAACTATTTGTAATTGTTTGTCACCTCTACACAAATATATTCTTAGTTCTTCCAAAAGACCATAAGAATATCCTTACTATAGTCCAATGATCATTTTATGATTCATTCTGGTATATGCTCATAACACTTAGAGCATAGGACATATCTGGATGTGTACATATCATGGTATGATTGATCAAAACATTCTCGTGATTTCACTCATCAAGTGTCAAAGCACTTGAATCTTGTTTCACTTATCATGTGTCGGTACACTTGAATCTTGATTCAATTCCTTTTCCATGCGACAAGAGCCTTTTCTTGTCGTTTCTATATTGAACTCCTTCAATATCTCATATATGTACGTTTGGCACAACCATATTAGCGTCACAGTCTATTCACTATAGACATTCACGCTAAATATTCGGGTTTTGCCTAAGTATTTCATCGAAATGAAATTCTTAACCTTTGTCAATAAAATATACATCATTTCTAATCAACAAGATGTCCTCCACATAATGTATTAGAAATATGTCTTAGCGCTCCCACTTAATTTCTTGCAAATGCAAGCATCTTCATCGTCTCCTGATGAAAACTCCTTTTCATCACGGTGAAGATTCCAACTCCGCGATGCTTACTTCAACCATTGAAGTTCGCATGGCCTTTTAGCATCCTTTGAATTTAACAAAACCCTTTGGACCGTGTCATGTATACGTCCTAGGTAACCATTCTATTAGAAGAACTTTGTTTTGTTTATTCATCTACCATATAACAAATTATATGTAGTGGTTGCTACTTTAATCCGTCCAGACTAAATATCGCTATGAAAGATCAAATCTTGTCATAGTCAACTCCTTGAACATTGTCATAAAATACTTTATGACATGTCGACTATTTCATAGATGTGAAACATCCATGTCTGTTTCTTTATAGATCCAAATACGACCGATAGGTTTTTACACCTTTCCGGAGGGTCTTCCAAGTTCAAAACTTGATTTATCGTGTATGTACTTATCACGGATTTTATGGCTTCAAGCCATTTGACGGAGTCAGGGCCCATCATCGCTTCTTTGTATGTATTCGGTTCATCATTGTCAAACAATAATGATTTACTCTCAAATCTTAGCATTTGATTGTTTAACCGACCTACTTGGTTCAATAGGAACTTAGATCTCCGTGACCACAACCTTTGAGGCACATTAGCCATGAGCATTATGGTAGCCTTCGGAACGATTTCCGGCGCTGCGCAACTCAGCACATATAGCTAAGGTTCGTTAACCTTATCAAAGTTCTATTGTCCTCCCACTTAACTTTTACGAAAAATTCCTTCTCCAAGAAACTTCACGTTTCAAGCGACAAACCCTTTTTGTCCTTGGTGTTATGAAGGAATAACCAATTGTTATTCGAAGTAACCTACAAAGACATGCTCATCCGACTTCGGTTTGTAAACATCTTACTTATGTTTAGCATACCAAAATTTAAGAAATGACAACTTGAGTTTTACCCCAAACCATAACTTCCATGGTGTCATTTCAACAGATCAAGATGGAGCTCTTTTCAGTGTAAAAGCGGAAGTCTCTAAAGCTTTAATCTTTTAAAACATAATGGCAGTTTTATAAATAACACCTTTGATCCAACCATGTCAAACAAGGTTTCATTACAAATCTCAAACACTCCATACTCCTATGGTGTTTCGGGAAATGTAAATCTAGGTGTTTTGCTAAACTTGCAACTCAAATAAATCCCTTTATGATAAAATCATAATTAATTTATTTTCTTGTTACACTTGTAACTCAAACAAATCCCTTATGATAAAATCATAACACATTTATTTTCTTGTTACAATGATTTTCCACTTCATCTTGAAAGTCTTTGAAACATTTTCAAATATTTCATACTTCATTCTCATTAAGTGAATATTCACTCAAATTTCCGGAGAAAGTATATGAAGTTGAAACCCATCGCTTACGACTACACATAATGGACTACATACATCCATATGTATAAATACCAATAATTTAGTCGTTCGTTCTTCTTTGGCCTTTGAACGAAGTTTTAATTATCACGTGGAAAGTCTCACAAGCGTCACTTGAACAAATCAAAGACTCCAAAAATCCATGAATATGGAGATTCTTCATGTTTTCTTTCCAATATAATTTAAACAGCGATGTCACTTCGTAAGTGATCTTTCAATCATTTGTCTTGCGACATTTTAGCATTAGGTTTTATGGATGTGATTTCTCCAACTAGATTTGTAAATCATCCATCTTATATGGAATACGGTAATTATTTGAACAACCTTTGTTCTCATAATACCTGATTTAAATAACAATTATTAAAACAAATCTTGAAGTCAAGCTTTGATGTCAATGAGAAATACAAACAACGGTTTGTTTGTTTTCGATGAACATCATCACATATTCTCTTGCTAGTTACTTAGGCCATTGTGGTTCATGAATTGCGTCGTTCCGTATGAAATTTCATACCAACCAATTCGGTATCCAATACCCAAGAACCACATTATTTAACAAGCAAAGAATACAACCATAACCTGTATATCATCTATATACCTAAATTGGATATTTCCAATCTTTTCTTTTCTGCCAAATATATTTTATAGATTCTCTTTCAGCATTTCTTTTTCCTTTTTAAAAGAATCTATCAACATCAAAAGTGGCGCCATATACATGACACATAGTCCAAAGCGTGTATATTCAAATAATAATACCTTTGGACTTGCACTTTGAAGTAGATCACCATCATCAAAATGATCGGTATTCTTTTAAAATTCATTCTTTAGTAATCTTTTAGTGTAGTAAACATTTTACATACATCTTCTATTCATCCTTATCATGACGACTTTCATGATCAAGCTAATGTAGCTTATAAGGAGAATCGTGAGTATAATGTTGCTTTCCAAAACCCTTTTGGATGATTAGGATGTCTAGCATCTCCAACCTTTGTAAATTCTCATAAAATATGAGAACATATATTATACTCTATCACATTGCAACCAAAACATTGTTTCAGATATCGTTATATCTGCCACACATGATGGTTTCTGAAACAATTCTTTTAGCTCCTAGATAAACTTGATATTAAAACAATCAAGAATCATAGAGGCAAACATGATACTTAAGATACTAACACTGGAATTGTTACTCTCGATTTAATACCAATTATTAAATTTCACGGAGTAAATAGAATTTTGCTGAAAGTTTGCAATAGGACTTTAAACTTTAGATTGACACTCAACACAATACGATACCAGTTCGTAAAGTATATATCCAGAATTCTATAGTTCTATTATCTCAATTACAACTATGCATAAGGTGGTGAACGAATGCCAATGACTACAACAAATTATGCAAATTCACTTTGATTTAATTTATGATAAATTGAGTTCTACTAATCCAAATTAGAAATGAACTCCCACTCAAAAACGACATCCCTCGTGTCTTTTTGGTGATTACATGAACCAAATCCACTACACCAAGTCCGATCATCACGCGAGTCGGTGTAGCTTCAAAGGCGAGCATCCATATGGTCATCATATCAAAACATATGACTCATGCTTAACCTTTCGGTCCGTGTTCCGAGGCCATGTCTGTACATGCTAGGCTCGCCAAGTAAGAACCTTAGTATTCGCGTGTGTAACTGTCTTACACCCGAGATATGCTCGTGGATTCAAGTACACCCAATCATCACGTGATGCCTTGAAGCGATGAAACATCACTACAAGGAATATGGCTATATATGACCCTCCATTTTCGTCACAGAATCGTCATAGTAGTCTGTTTATGACGATTCTATGATGATTTTGAGATCGTCAAAAGCTGGGTGTCGCAAATGAACTATAACGACGATTTTGATGAAATCGTCATAACTGTCTATGACGATCTTGGATCGTCATAACCTCTATGACGATTCAATATCGTCATGGGCAATAAGGCCTAGCCACGTCAGATCATACGTGGCCAGTCCGACGTGGCACACAATCAGCCCGGTCCATTTCTATCGTTTGTATGGGCCGAGCCCAATAATTCAGTTTATGTTTTTTTATATCAATTCTGTCCAACTATATGGGCCAGGCCCAACATGAAGGCCTTTTTATTTTCTAGTCTAGGCCTTTTATAGTTACTCTTTTTTATTTTTGACATTTTATTTCTTTTTATTTCCGCCCTTTTATTTTCAGCAGGTCCCACTTGTTAATTTTATTTTTCACAGGTGTTAAACCTCCCAAGATTTGACAATAATTGATCAACTAATAATTTATTCATAAATGCAAGAATATTTTGACAATTGACATACACTTCAAATTACAATAGGTTCAAATCACATATTATACAATATATGTCCCAGCACTCACACTTCAAGTCACATTATACAATAATATCCCAGCACTCACACACTTCAAATTACAACAGTTCCATGGTTCCAATAATATACTACAGCTTTCTTCATGTTAGTCCATTCACATTTCACATGAACTTCATAAAAGTAGATGAAATCAATATCTGTTGGCCCATAATTCCTCTCGGTGTACCTACAGGTCAGCTCAAAGAGTGTTCCGCTGGGTTCTTGATCTTGCTTAAGGGTGTTCCGCTGCAGCTCGTCCTACAACCACAAACAACCCAGATCAGCCGACCAACAACAAGCATAGATCCATGTCAAAAAAAACAGAAAGCATAGATCATCCAACATCCATTTAGTTTCAATAAAAGAGAAGCATGATCAAACTGGAAAAACACAAACTATTCTAGGTCAATATTATGAGTTCACGACCAGTAGAAAATAAGGTGCAAAAGAAACAGCCATTGCATGCAGCGATAACATTAAGTAGTAAAAATAATGCCTGATATAATAATTACTAGACAGTTTCTGTTATACTATTACACCATTTGCTCATGGTAAGTACATTTGCATAACATAGTAATACACTTGTAATGAAGTCTAGAATGTTTGAAGCTATGAGTCATGGCTGAACAAAGTGTTCTAATCAAGAACAATCAGATATAAACATGATAGAACTCAGGGACAGTAAGAACAATCAGATAAATACAACAGAAGCTACTGCAGCTCGTAAATTCTATTACTTAAACTACAAGGAAAACATGGTTCTTCAATTACACTTATTAGTTCTTGTCCTTCCTGAACCCCTCCCTACAACAGCATCATCAATATAACTATCTTACTAGCAGCAACAATGTTGTAACCTTCTTTCAGTTGTAATCTTCTAATGTTACTTCACGAAGTACGATGAACTAAGGTGCAGAACTGATGGAAAATAGGATAACAATTGCACACAACTGTTGTAAGCAGAATATGGAAAGAGAGATCCCAAAATATCAGCATATAACAATATCTTTACAGTATATACAAAAGCAACAGCCACCATCAATCTACCTCTATCAATCTTTTACAAGATGCATAGTAGAGTGCAACAAATATGCCAGATCTACCTCTATGAATCTTTTACAACAGTACATATAGACCTTGTTGTTTTCTTTCAGGAATCATCTCATGAAAAATCTCTAGCAAATTATTCAAACCATGTAGTTTTATATAGGTAACCATGAATCGAACATGCCTAGGCTTCTAGAATATATATATGAAACAACGTCTACAGATTTTTCTAATGAAACCTGGGACTTTAGTGACATCCCAGAAGCCATTTCTAAGAACAGAAATCTCAGGTTTGTCCATAGTTTTACAAGGAAGGTGGCAGATTACATAGCAGCACAATATGATCAGAATTCAGGAATAGCTAGCAATGTTTTTACAAGGTTCGGTTGTATTTATTACTTCAGAGCATTGCTACATTGAAGATTTCAGCAAGAAAAATTTAGGAGTAGGAACAACTAGGTTCAGTTGGACTTTAAAAGGCAAGATCAACTAGTCATGCTATCAGCAAGACAGAAATAGGATGATCTATATAAGCTAGATTGGGTCTCACCTGTAGCCATGTCACCCACCAGTTCGACGGTGCTGGAGACGTCAGGAGCAGCCAGATTCGGTTTGCTCTGTAGCCTCCTTCGCCTTGCTCTCCAGATCACGACCAAGCCTCCGGTTTGGACAGGAAGCAGCAGTATCGGGTTGGCGTAGAGTGGCGTTGGAGGAGAGCAGCCACAAGTCCAGTAGGTTGTCGACCTTCTTCAACCAGCGGCAGTGCATATGGATGAGGAACCTGCCGGCTTCCTTCCTTGAATGTAAAGATTATCAGGCTTAAAAACTATAAACACAGTCAGTCATTTATCTGAAAGAAACATTTTCTATTTACAGCCAATACTTCTTATACCTACTACACTAATACAATAGCTAGACGCAGGAAGAAAACACCATGCAAAGAAGCAGTACTCACCAGCGCTGCTAGGTGCTGCTGCTATCCTAGACAGTGATTGTTGGTGGCAAGGAAGGCAAGCAAAACATGAATGATGAATCACAGTAACAAGATAAAAACCTAATGAATCATCAGATGCAAGTATCCAAGCACCGACATCCTAGTACACACAAGTCCCAACACAAATATGAAACTCAGATTAATAAGAACCTATAGACCTATTTCTGTTGGACTATCATCCAATTGAATTAGTTCATACTACTAATATTTTATCTTCTCAAGTGAACATGCATGTTTATAAATCAATATCACTTAGACAGAATGTTGAGCCTACCAGAATTTTCATCTACACTGATACCACCTCAAGCATCATCAATTTGGCAACAATAGAGCTTTTGTATAATAATTCTGATCCCCAAATGCCTCTGTTCAGTAATCACTAGCAAGTGCAGATGATACAGCCAAACCGTCCTCCTGTGTACATGCATCAGTAAATGCAGAAAAATCAAGTTAGTCTTAGCTAAACTAGATATAAAAGAACATTTCAGAGATCATCAAAAATTCCTGGCAAGACAGTGATGCTACCAAGGCAACACATGAGTGCTCCAAGATCTCATTTATCAGACATGAACAACACGAGATCAAAGTACAGGTACATCTAGCATAAATATGGTTAGTGTAAGGATGCTAAACACAAGTACATGCAACATGCAATGAGTTTCAGGGTAGGTCTAGCATACAATGAGTTTTAGGGTACATAAATAAAATTCAGAACACATGCTTATGCTCATAAGCATCTAAGTCACGATAGAAATCAGAACATCTAGTGGTGGTAAGCATCTATGTCATCACAGCTACTGTCCAAGTTTCCAAGTTTCCCAAATATGAAACAAATGAACATTGACAGAGAAAATGACTTAATAATCCCTTCTAGATGTTACAGGAAACATGTGGTACCAAAATCACGGAACGGATCAAGCGGGAACAGGTACAGAAGGCACCTAGACGCATGGAAAACAGGCGTATGAGGCAGCAGCAAGATTGGGGCGAGAGGGAGAAGGCCGAGGGTTTACCTTGTCATTGATCCCCTCGAGGCGGTTGAAGACGCTGGCCCGATGGCCTCCCTTGACGTTGTGGGCCTAGTGCCCGCCGATGCAAGATGGGATCGAAAGTGATGGGCTGGGGGTGGCGGCAGAGAGAGGAGGGAGTGGTGCTCGCGTTGTCGCCACTGTGAAGGCCTCGATGTCGAGCAGCATGGAGTTGATGTCCCCAGCGACGGCGAAGATGTCACCGACACCCACCTGCAAGAGCCACCGCGACAGAGTAAGGATAAGGAAGGGGGCTTAGGCGACGACGCACGAATCTGGTTATGGAAGGAGGCATGGGGGAGCACCGGCTTGCTGGCGTGCCGGCGTTGAGGAAGGAGGCGTGGGGGAGCAGATCGGGGCGGGTCGAAGCCTAGCCAACGATTGACCGACGACGGAGTTCGGTGGCGCTCACCCTCCTCCATGACGACGGCGCCATCTTCCCGCTGCTCCTCCACGATGACGGCTGCGCCTTCCCGCTACTCCTCCTATCCATGGGGGCAGCAAACTAGGGTTCGCCAAGGCTGCGCCAGTGGGAAGCGAACCTGGGAGAGGGTGGATCGGCAAGAGAAGAGAATCGGCGGCTGGAGAGGGTGGGAAGGAAGGGCGGCGCGAGGGGAGGCGGTCTGGAGTTGGTAGGGTTAGGGTTTGTGAGGCTATGGGCGCGGCGGGGTGTGTGTTGTGTTTCTTCGGGTGAATCACATGGCATTGGATTGGGAATGAACGGTCCAGATCAGGCCGATAATCTGATCCGTGAGAGGCTGTTTGGTGTGCTTTGATTGGTTGGTTCACAGAGCACCTTATTTTTGGTTCGATCTACCACATTATGACGATTTTAACTAACAAAATTATGACGATTCTTATCCAATCGTCATAATTTTGAAGGGGTTTGGCCCACCTGAAGTGGCTAGCGACGATCTGGTACAAATCGTCATAAAATTTATGACGATTTTTTCCATCGTCAAAATGAGAACGTCATAAGTTGACACATTTCTTGTAGTGCATTGTCGGTGCATACTTAAGGAAGAAAACATTTTTATCTTGATATCTAAATGAGGGATCATCTTATTATGCTAATAAAACACCAAACAAGCAATATAAGATGCTATCAAACATCACATGTTTATTAGTGGAATGATATGGTTCCCGCATATGATCTCTATCATGTGCACCGTGGTATGATCACTATC
Source organism: Avena sativa (assembly GCA_916181665.1). Taxonomy (NCBI): domain Eukaryota; kingdom Viridiplantae; phylum Streptophyta; class Magnoliopsida; order Poales; family Poaceae; genus Avena; species Avena sativa. The sequence goes on along the minus strand of OV702297.1, from coordinate 59,258,542 downwards.
ATACCTATATGTGTAAATCCAAGGTCTATGGAGATTACACGTTATGTGTGTTGTAAGAGTATCATCTCATACTTCTACTTACAACATCACCATATCATAACACTAGCCCAGCAACAATCTAAACTAGACGCCTCTAATTTATCCATTGCAAGTTTTACGTGGCTTAGGGCTTTCAAAGATAGAACCGTTCTTACCTACGAACATGAACCACAACGAGGATAACCAAATTGTTGACAACTCGTTGCAAATTAGATATTGACTATAGTAGGAGAGACAGACACCCGCTAGCCACTTATGCAAAACTAGTTGCATGTCAAGCGTGGAACAGGTCTCATGTGCGAGGACATGTAAAGTTTGTCCGGGCCGCTTCATCCCACTATGCCACCAATATCCAAAGTACAACTAAGAAGCAATAAAATGATCATCATCGCCCACATACTCATATGTGTACTACCCGTGCAAAGTATCTACGCATAGATCCGGCTCTGAACCACTGTAGGGTTCGCAGCATAGAAAACAAAAAAATTCCTACGATGGGAACATCTATGTACCAAGATCTATCTACTAGATACAAGCAACAGGTGGATATACATCCATAGAATACATACCCTCGAAGACCGAATAGCGTTAACGAGGTTGTACTCGTGGATGATGTAGACGAACGCTTGCCGATCTCAAGATCGTGATGAAGTCCATCTGGTCCAGCCGGTCCAGCACGATCAAGTCCAGCACCTCAAACAGTGGTGCATCCGTGATCGCACACACGTACGGGTACCCTGACAACCTCTGCGCCCTCGCTCCAGCGAAGCAGCGGAAGCAACAAATCCTTCCAGAAAAATCCACCGGGAACATGTATCTCGCTGATCCGAGACCATGGGGAAATTCTAAAGGGGGGAGAGAGATCCTTCGCGAGGAGGTGTAAGTGAGAGAGAGGGAGGGGGCTCCTTTTATAGGGATAGGGGGCACCCAAGGGGCCATGCGCCCAGCCATGGGGCTGCCCCCTCCCCTCCTTTCATTCATGTGGGTGGACACTCCACTCACACAAAAGCCTTTCAATTCCCTCCACTCAAAAACCCACTCAAATTCCCATTAAATTTCCATCAAATTTAATGCAAACTCTCATTAAATAAAACTCCTTTTATTTATTCAGAATTTTGTCAATTACTTTAATGACAAACATTCACATATAAACCCTTGCTAGTATTTCATTTCACATGCAGAAACACTTTCTGCAATTTCACCCGAAAACCCGTTTCGGTATCTAGTGAAATATATTCCTGCGCTTGTTATTCTTTTCCTGGCATATCATTTTCTCCGAATGGTGTCGGTATCCCTTAAGTGTGTCACCCTACGGTTCGTGAATAATGCGGACATGATCGAGACCCTTCTCCGATCAATAATCAGTAGCGGGACCTGGAGATCCATACTGACTCCCACACATTCAACGATGACTTCTGTGATCGTGTGAACCTTTTACGCTAGTATCTTAATCCCTTTGTTTCACGATATATTACATGTCCGAGATTCGATCATCGGTATCTCCATACCTAGTTTGATCTCGTTACCGACATGCACTCTTTTCTTGTTCCCGTGATATAACATTCTAGTGATCAAATCACTTGCTTGCAAGCTAATCAATGTGATATCACCGAGAGGGCCCAGAGCATATCTATCCGTCATCGGGATGAACAAATTCCACTCTCGATCCATGGGTCTCAACATAACACTTTAGTAGTTCTGAATCCATCTTTATAATCACCCAGTTAAGGTGTGACGTTTGATGTCATCGAGAAACTCTTCCGGTGTTAGTGATTAACATGATCTCATGGTCTAAGGATTAGGATCACTTCGTAAGTTGTTATAGCAATATAAACTCAATGACTTTGATCGTAATGCTATACTTTGGATGAATGTTCATCACATCATTACACTAATGTTGTGACCTCGTTATTAACAACATCCAATGTCCATGATCAGGAAACTTTGATCATCATGTTAATCAACGAGCTAGTTTATAAGAGAGGCATAACTAGGAACTTCCTTTTTGTTTATTAAACACACATGTATTATCGTTTCCGTATTAATACAATTATAGCATGTAAAATAAACATTTATCATAAATAAGGAATACGATAATAACCACTTTATTATTGCCTCTCGGGCATATTCCCTTCATATAGTAGATATGATGCCCATTCGATGCTCGCCTTTGAAGCTATACCGACTCACGTGATGATCGGACTTGGTATAGTGGATTTGGTTCATGTAATCACCAAAAAGGCACGAGGGATGTCGTTTTTGAGTGGGAGTTCATTCGTAATATGGATTAGTTGAACTCAATCTATCATACACTTAGTCTAAACTTTAAAAATTATGTTGTAGATGGCACCACCTTCTTTTAATTTCAATGTGTTCATGGAGAAAGAGAAACTTGCAACAAACGGTAGCAACTTTACCAAATGGGCCATGAATTTGAGGATTCTCCTCTCTGCCGCACAAAAGCAATACGTGCTAGAAGCGCCGCTAGGCCCCCCACCTTTTGAGGATGCCCCTGACGAGGAAAAGACTGTCTATCAGACTCGTCAGGAGGACCACAACTTAGTTCATTGCGGCATATTGTATGGGCTAGAGCCGGAACTTCTAAAGCGTTTCGAAAACGGCAATGCTTTTGATACAATGGGTGAGTTGAAAATGATTTTCGACACACATGCTGCTGTAGAGAGCTACAACGCTTCAGAAAATTTCTTTAGCTGCATGATGGAAGAGCACAGCTCCGTTAGTGAGCATGTACTCAAGATGTCGAGTTACGCCATTAAGCTTGTGTCCTTGGGAATAACGATTCCCATTGACTTAGGCATCCATCGTGTTCTGCAGTATCTGCCACCTAGCTATAAGAGCTTTGTGATGAACTATAATATGCAAGGCATGAAGAAGTCTCTCCCCGAGCTTCTGTCAATGCTTAAAACTGCAGAAGTGGAGATCAAAAAGGAACATCAAGTGTTGATGATTAATAGGAACACTGGTTTCAAGAAAGACAAGAAGGGAAAACGGAAGGGAAGTAAGGGCGGCAAGCCGGTTGCCGTTCCTGAAAAGAAACCCCGAGTTGGACATAAGTCTAATACCGAGTACTACTATTGTAAGGGGACTGGCCACTGGAAGCGCAACTGCCCCAAGTATTTGGCAGACAAGAAGGCCGGCAAGGCAAACAAAGGTATATATTATATACATGTTATTGATGTGTACTTGACTAGTGCTTGCAGTAGCACCTGGGTATTTGATACCGGTTCAGTTGCTAATATTTGTAACTCGAATCAGGGGCTGCGGAACAAGCGACCGCTAGCAAGGGGTGAGGTCAAGATGCGTGTCGGCAATGGATCAAGCGTTGATGTGATCGTCGTCGGAACGCTGCCTCTCCATTTGCCGTCGGGATTAGTTATAAACTTGAATAATTGTTATCTGGTGCCTACACTGAGCATGAACATTGTATATGGATCGTGTTTGATGCGAAGTGGTTATTCATTTAAATCTGAGAACAATGGTTGTTCTATTTATATGAATGAAATCTTTTATGGTCATGCACCGATGATGAATGGTTTATTTCTAATAGATCTCGATGACAATGTTACACATATTCATAATGTTGATGCTAAAAGGATTAAACTTAATGATGATATATCCGCATATATGTGGCACTGCCGTCTAGGTCATATTGGCGTTAAACGCATGAAGAAGATCCATTCAGATGGACTTTTGGAATCACTTGATTTTGAATCATTTGATACATGTGAGCCATGCCTTATGGGCAAGATGACTAGAACGTCGTTTTCCGGTTCAATGGAACAGGCGATAGATTTATTGGAAATCATACATTCTGATGTATGTGGTCCAATGAGTGTGTCGTAGCGAGGTGGATATCGTTATTTTGTTACTTTCACGGATGATTTGAGTAGATACGGTTATATCTACTTGATGAAACACAAGTCTGAAACCTTTGAAAAGTTCAAGGAATTTCAGAATGAAGTGGAAAATCATCGTAATAGAAAGATCAAATTTCTATGGTCCGACCGTGGAGGTGAGTATCTAAGTTACGAGTTTAGCACTCACATGAAAGAGTGTGGAATTGTTTCACAACTCACACCTGCCGGAACACCACAGCGAAATGGTGTGTCGGAACGTCGTAATCGTACTTTATTAGATATGGTTCGATCTATGATGTCTCTGACGGACTTGCCGTTGTCATTTTGGGGTTATGCACTAGAAACTGCTGCATTCACTTTAAATCGGGCACCATCTAAATCCGTTGAAAAGACACCATATGAATTGTGGTTTGGAAACAAACCTAAGCTGTCATTTCTTAAAGTTTGGGGATGCGATGTTTATGCGAAGAAACTTCAACCGGATAAACTCGAACCCAAAGCGGAAAAATGTGTCTTCATAGGATACCCTAAGGAAACTATTGGGTATTCCTTCTATCATAGATCTGAGGGCAAGGTTTTTGTTGCCAAGAATGGATCCTTTCTAGAGAAGGAGTTTCTCACGAAAGGTGTGAGTAGTCGGAAGGTAGAACTCGAAGAGGTTATTGAACCTTCTCTTCAAAGTATGGCGAGTAGCGCAGCGCCGAAAGTTGTTCTGGAGTTGGCTCCACCTGTTGAAGAGGTAACTAATGATAATGATCATGAAACTCCGAAAGAGAGTACTACCAAACCTCGCAGGTCAAGCAGGACGTGTGCAGCTCCCGAGCTGTACGGAAATCCTGTCATGAATTTCATGGTTGATGAAAATGATGACCCTGTGACATACGAAGAAGCGATGATGAGCCCGGATTCCAACAAATGGTTAGAAGCCATGAAATCCGAGATGGGATCCATGTATGAAAATCAAGTTTGGAACTTGGTAGACTTACCTCACGACCGAAAGGTCGTGGAGAACAAATGGATTTTCAAAAGAAAAACTGATGCTGATGGTAATGTGACCATCTATAAAGCTCGACTTGTCGCAAAGGGGTTTCGACAAATTCAAGGAGGTGACTATGATGAGACATTCTCTCCCGTAGCGATGCTAAAGTCAGTTAGGATTATGTTAGCAATTGCTGCATATTTTGATTATGAGATATGGAAGATGGATGTCAAAACCGCGTTTCTCAATGGTAATATTGAAGAAGAGTTGTATATGATACAACCAAAGGGTTTTGTCGATCCTAAGAATGCTAACAAGGTGTGCAAGCTTCAGCGATCCATCTATGGATTGAAGCAAGCATCACGAAGTTGGAATCTCCGCTTTGATGAGGTGATCAAAGAGTTTGGATTTGTCCAAACTTATGGAGAAGCTTGTATTTACAAGAAAGTGAGTGGGAGCAATGTGGCATTTTTGATATTATATGTGGATGACATATTATTGATCGGAAATGATATAGATCTTTTAAACAGTGTTAAAAGTTATCTAAACAGCAAATTTTCAATGAAGGACCTAGGTGAAGCGTCATACATATTAGGCATAAAGATCTATAGAGATAGATCTAGACGCCTAATAGGGCTATCGCAAAGTACATACCTTGATAAGATTTTAAAGAAGTTTAAAATGGACGGAAGTAAGAAGGGGTTCTTACCTATGTTGCAAGGCAAGACATTGAGTAACACTCAAAGTCCGGCTTCGGCGGAAGAAAGAGAGATAATGGACAAGGTCCCCTATGCTTCAGCCATAGGCTCTATAATGTATGCCATGCTATGTACAAGACTGGATGTGTCACATGCTATTAGTTTGACTAGTAGGTACCAATCGGATCCAGGTTCGGAACACTAGATAGCGGTCAAGAATATCCTGAAGTACTTACGAAGAACTAACGATATGTTTCTTGTATACGGAGGTGAACAAGAGCTCGTCGCTAAGTGTTATGTTGACGCTAGCTTTGACACCGATCCGGATGACTCTAAGTCTCAATCCGGATACGTATTTCTCATGAATGGCGGAGCGGTTAGTTGGAGGAGCTCCAAACAACCTGGGTGGCAGGATCAACAACGGAGGCCGAATATGTTGCTGCTTCAGAAGCGGCTCAGGAAGCAGTTTGGATGAAGGAGTTCATATCCGAACTAGGAGTGGTTGCAAGCGCGTTAGACCCAATGGTGATCTATTGTGACAACAATGGTGCCATTGCCAATGCCAAAGAGCCAAGGTCTCACAAGCATTCCAAGCATATTAAACGCCGGTTTCACTCCATCCGCGAGCATGTCAAGGATGGAGATATAAAGATTTGTAAAGTACATACGGATCTCAATGTAGCAGATCCGTTGACTAAAACTCTCCCTAGAGAAAAACATGATCAACACCAGAACTTGATGGGTGTTATATTTATCACTATGTAACTAGATTATTGTCTCTAGTGCAAGTGGCAGACTGAAGGGAATATGCCCTGAGAGGAAATAATAAAGTGTTTATTATGTGTATTCCAAGTATATGATAGATGTTTATTTTGCATGCTATAATTGTATTAATATGGAAACATTAATACATGTGTGTTTAATAAACAAACAGAAAGTTCCTAGTTATGCCTGTCTCATAAACTAGCTCGTTGATTAACAAGATGATCAAGGTTTCCTGATCATGGACATTTGATGTTGTTAATAACGGGATCACAACATTAGTGTAATGGTGTGATGAACATTAATCCGAAGTATAGCATTACGATCAAAGTCATTGAGTTTATATTGCTATAACAACTTACGAAGTGATCCTAATCCATAGACCATGAGATCATGTCAATCACTAACACCAGAAGAGTTTCTTGATAACATCAAACGTCACACCGTAACAGGGTGATTATAAAGATGGATTCAGAACTAATAAAGTGTTATGTTGAGGCTCATGGATCGAGAGTGGAATTTGTTCATCCCGATGACGGATAGATATACTCTGGGACCTCTTGGTGATATCACATTGATTAGCTTGCAAGCAAGTGATTTGATCACTACAATGTTATATCACGGGAACGAGAAAAGAGCGCATGTCAGTAATGAGATCAAACTAGGTATGGAGATACCGATGATAGAATCTCGGACATGTAATATATCATGAAACAAAGGGATTAAGATACTAGCGTAAAAGGTTCCGACGATCACAAGAAAGTCACGTTGAATGTGTGGGAGTCGGTATGGGTCTCCAGATCCCACTTCTGATTATCGATCCGAGAGGGGTCTCGATCATGTCCGCATTATTCACGAACCGTAGGGTGACACACTTAAGAGACACCGACATCCAATTGGAGCAAAAGTTTCATGCCGAAAGAATGAACAAGCGCAGGAATTTATTTCACTAGATACCAAAACAGGTTTTTGGGTGAAATTGCATAAAGTGGTTATGCATGTGAAATAGAATTCTAGCAAGGGGTTATTTGTGAATGTTTGTCATTAAAGTAATTGACAAAATTCTGAATAAAATAAAAGAGTTTTATTTAATGAGAGTTTGCATTAAATTTGGTGGAAATTTAATGGCATGTTTGAGTGGGATTTTGAGTGGAGGGAATTTAAAGGAATTTTGTGAGTGGAGTGTCCACCCACATGAAGAGGGGAGGGCAAGGGGGCAGCCCCCATGCGCCGGCCACCCCCTTGGGGTTCCCTCCTCCTCCTATAAAAGGCACCCCTCTCCTCACTTCTCACTCACACCTCCTCGTGAAGGATCTCTCTCCCCCTCTAGAATTTATCCCCCATGGTCTCGGACTAGCGAGATACATGTTCCCGGTGGCTATTCGGCAAGAAAGAGTTGTGCTTCCGCTGCATCGCTGGAGCGAGGAGGCGGAGGTTGCTCGGTGCCTCGAACGTGTGTGCGAGCATGGATGCGCTGCTGATTTGCGGCGCTAGGACTTCCTCTCGATCTTGAGATCGGCAAGAGATCGTCTACATCAACCACGAGTTGAACTCGTTTAAGCTTTTTCAGTCTTCAAGGGTATGTTCTCTACGGATATACATCCGCTCGTTGTTTGTATCTAATAGATAGATCTTGGTACATAGTTCACATCGTAGGAAAATTTTTGTTTTCTATGCTGCGAACCCTACATACATAGCATGGCATACATGATAGATCCTATGGCCGAGGCATAAGGCACTTTGCTCATAACTTCTCTATCGTTTACCGTAGATGGACACTAAGCGCTGCTCAATATCTTACCTGACAACATAGGCCCTGAACCTTTCTTTGCCTTATCCATTCTGAACGTTTTCAGAACTTTGTCTAGGTATGTACTTTGGCTTAAAGCTATCAGGCGTCTTTGTCTATCTCTATAGATTTTGATGCCCAATATATAAGCAGCTTCCCCTAGGTCTTTCATTAAAAAACATTTGTTCAAATAACTCTTCACATCGTTAAGCATGTCAATGTCATTTCCGATAATCAATATGTCATCCACATATAGTACCAAAAATGTCACTAAGCTCCCACTCACTTTCTTGTAGATACAAGCTTCATGGCAATTTGGAACAAATCCAAAGCTCTTGATCACTTGATCAAAACGAAGGTTCCAACTCCGAGATGCTTGCTTTAGTCCATAAATGGAACGCTGAAGTTTGCACACCTTATCAGCATCCTTAGGATCGACAAAACCTTCGGGTTGCATCATATACAACTCTTCATCAATGTTGCCATTGAGGAACGTAGTCTTGACATCCATCTGCCATATTTCATAATCATGAAACACAGCAATTGCTAATAAAATCCGAATGGACTTAAACATCGCTACGGGAGAGAAAGTCACATCATAGTCAACACCTTGAACTTGTCGAAAACCTTTCGCGACAAGCCATGCTTTATAGACAGTAACATTACCATCCGCGTCCGTTTTCTTCTTGAAAATCCATTTGCACTCAACGGCCTTTCGGTTGCTAGGAGGGTCCACCAAAGTCCATACTTGGTTTTCGCTCATGGATCCAGTTTGGAATTCATGGCCTCTAGCCATTTCTCAGAGTCTGGGCTCATCATTGCTTCCTCATAGTTCGCAGGTTCACTGTTATCTACTAACAAGACAGCTAAGACAGGGTTTCCGTACCACTCAGGAGGGGCACATGACCTTGTCGACCTGCGATGTTCAGTAGTAGCATCGTCCGAAGCTTCATGATCCTTGTCATTAGCTTCCTCTATTGTTGGTGCAGACGGCACTGGAACAATTTCAGGTGCTGCGCTATTCTCCAACTCAAGAGAAGGTTCAATAACCTCGTCTAGCTCTACTTTCCTCCCACTCACTTCTATCGAGAGAAACTCCTTCTCAAGAAAGGATCCGTTCTTTGCAACAAACACTTTGCCTTCGGATCTGTGATAGAAGGTATACCCAATCGTTTCCTTACGGTATCCTATGAAGACGCATTTCTCCGCTTTGGGTTCAAGCTTGTCCGGCATCAACTTCTTAACGTAAGCTTCGCATCCCCAAACTTTAAGAAACGACAACTTAGGTTTAGCACCAAACCACAATTCATACGGTGTCGTCTCAACGGATTTAGATGGTGCCCTATTTAAAGTGAATGCAGCGGTTTCTAATGCATAACCCCAAAATGATAACGGCAAATCTGTAAGATACATCATCGATCGCACCATATCCAATAAAGTTCGATTCCGGCGTTCAGACACACCATTGCGCTGTGGTGTTCCGGGTGGCGTGAGTTGCGAAACGATTCCGCTTGCTTTAAGATGCGTGAGAAAATCATAACTCAAATATTCACCTCCACGATCGGATCGTAGAAATTTAATTTTTCTGTTATGATGGTTTTCCACTTTGTTCTGAAATTCCTTGAACTTTTCAAACATTTCATATTTATGTTTCATTAAATAGATATACCCATATCTACTTAAGTCATCATTAAAAGTGAGAAAATAGCGATATCCACCGCGCGTCGAAACACTCATTGGTACGCATACATCGATATGTATGATTTCCAACAAGTCCGTTGCTCGCTCCATCATTCCGGAGAATGGGGTTTTGATCATCTTGCCCATGAGGCATGGCTCGCACGTGTCAAATGATTCAAAATCAAGAGACTGCAAAGGTCCATCAGAATGGAGTTTCTTCATGCGTTTTACACCAATATGACCTAGACGGCAGTGCCACAAATAAGTTGAATTATCACTATCTACTTTGCATCTCTTAGCCTCAATGTTATGGATGTGTGTTTCATTGCTTTCGAGATTCAGAAGAAATAAACCATCCATAGCAGGTGCATGACCATAAAATATGTTACTCATATAAATAGAACAACCATTATTCTCCAATTTAAATGAATAAACGTCTTGCAATAAACACGATCCAGATATGATGTTCATGCTCAACGCAGGCACATAATAACATTTATTGAGGTTTAAAACTAATCCCGAAGGTAAAACTAAGGAGAGCGTGCCGACGGCCATCACATCAACTCTTGATCCGTTGCCAACGCGCATCGTCACCTCATCCCTCGCTAGTCGCCGTCTATTCCGTAGCTCCTGTTTCGAGTTACAAATATTAGCAACTGAACCAGTATCAAATACCCAGGCACTACAACGAGGGCTAGTAAGGAAAACATCAGTAACATGTATATCAAATATACCTTTGATGGTGCCAGCCTTCTTGTCCGCTAAGTACTTCGGACAGTTGCGCTTCCAGTGACCCTTGTCCTTGCAATAGAAGCACTCAATGTTCGGCTTAGGTCCAGACTTGAGCTTCTTCTCTGCAGGGGAAACGTGCTTGCTGCTGCCCTTCTTGAAGGGCTTCTTTGCACCCTTACCTTTCTTAAAGCTGGGGGGCTTGTTGACCATCAACACATGATTATCTTTCTTGATGTCCACCTCCGCAGCTTTCAGCTTAGCGAAGAGCTCAGTGATCGTATCAGTGGAACCAATCTAATTATGAGTAACTACAAAACCTTTGTAGCTAGGAGGGAGTGATTGCAGAACTCTGTCAATCTTGAGATCCTCTGGAATCTTGCAGTCCAGTTGCTCAAGGCGTTGAGTGTAGCCCGACATCTTAATGGCGTGCTCACTAACGGAACTCCTTTCTCCATCTTGCAGTTAAAGAATTTCTCAGAGATCTCATATCTCTCAGAACGGGCCTGAGTCAGAAACATATTTTTCAGTTCCTCAAGAATCTCAAAGGGCCCGGGGAACTCCTCAAAACGATTTTGAATGTCCAATTCCATAGCAAACAACATGGTGCTCTTAATCACACCATAATCATCCTTGCGCGACTGATAAACAGCTTTCTCATCAGCCGGCGCATCCACAGCAGGGGCGTCACCTAGCGCTTTCTCAAGGACATAGTCCTTTTGTCCGCCAGAGAGAATGATTCTCAGATTGCGGAACCAGTTGGTGAAGTTAGACCCATTGTTCTTAAGCTTTTCTTTCTCAGCAAAAACATTGAAGTTGAAGTTGGACTTAGCCATTTGATCTACAAAATTTGCAAGTACAATTTAGACTATGTTCATGATAACTAGTTCAACTTAATCAAATTACTAGATGAACTCCCACTAAATTCAACATCCCTCAAGTTGTTTAGTGAACATGACCCAAATTCACCACACCTGATCCGATCTTCACGAGAAGAGATGTGGTTTCAATGGTGGACAACAAAGTGTCGATCATATCATTCATATGACTCATGCTTAACTTTTCGGTTCGTGTGTTCTGAGGCCATGTCTGTACATGCTAGGCTCGTCAAGTCAAACCCAAGTATTTCCGCGTGTGCAAAACTGGCTTGCACCCGTTGTATGTGAATGTAGAGTTTATAGCACCCGATCATCACGTGATGCTTGAACACGACAAACTTTTGCAACGGTGCATACATGGGGAGAACATACTTTTATCTTGATCTTTAAGTGAGGAATCATCTTATAATGCTACTGTCACGATCTAAGCATAATAAGATACTTAAAGGATAAACATCACATGCATATAATTTTATGTGACATGGTATAGCCAATCTCCGCACAATGATCTCCATCTTGTGCATGCCAGCATGATCTCTATCACTCCACCATGATTGCCTCCACCACGAATAGCAACTACAACTATTGCTAACTACTTAGCGATAAAGTAAAGCTATTACATGGCGTATAAGAAGTTGACACACAGGTCATATACAATTATAAAGACAACCATATGGCTCTTGCCGGTTGTGTACTCATCGACATGCAAGTCGTGAAACATTACAAAACATGATCATTGCATACAACATAGACATCACATCTTGGGCCATACCATATCACAGAAACACTCCCTGCAAAAACAAGTTAGACGCCTCTACTTTGTTGTTGCATGTTTTACGTGGCTTATGGGAGTAACAAGCTAAGAACGATTCTTACCTACGGAAAGCCACAACGGTGATATTATGGTTGCCAACATCCGGTGTAAATCCCATGACAACTATAGTGAGAGAAACTGGCATCCACCAGCCGCATGTGTGGAACAAGCCACACGTCAAGTGCGGAGCTGGTCTCGCGAACGAGGTCGCGTAAAGTTGGCCTGGACCACTTCGATCTCACTATCCCGCATCATAAGAAGTACACAAACAAGAGGCTTGCAACAGAAAACATCAACACCCGCAACAAGCATGTTGCGTTCTACTCGTGAAACACATCTACGCATAGATCTAGCTCTCATACCACTGAAGGGTTTCGCAGCATAGTAAATCAAAAAAATTCTACGGATGCGAACGGGAAAGCCAAGATCTAATCTAGGAGATGCAAACAACGAGGGGGGATAGATGAGATCTTCATACTCTTGAAGATTCGCACAGCGGAACGTTCAACGGAACGTGGTTGATGTAGTCATACTAGCTTCTCCTCCTCGCGATCCGATCCGATCCAACACCGCAAGTGGCGATGCCTCCGAGAGATGCACACATACGGCACCTCGATTTCTCCTCCTTCCTCGGTCCAGCAAGTGGGGTGGAGAGATAGATTGGATCTACAACACAACGGCGTGGTGCAAAGGTGGAGAGTTTCTGCGGCAGGGCTTCGCCTATGCGCAGTCGGGAGAGAGAGATCTGGAGGGCCGCAGTATGGCGGCTAGGGTTGAAGGAGTGGGGAAGGAGGGCTGCGCCCCTGCCCTCTATATATAGGGGGCTGGCCGGCCCCCTTGGCCCCTCCTCCAAGCCCTAGGGCGGCGGCCCCAAGGGTTGGAGTGGGGGGCAAGTTTTCCCCCTCCTTCTAGAAGGTTTCCCTAGGGTTTTGGCCGGCTGGGCCTATGGGGCCTTGTGCCCCTAGCCCAATGCATCCAGGGCACTCCCTCGTAGGCCCACGCCCCCTCCCGACAAGTGGGGCCATGTTGGTCCCACTCCGGAAGGTTCTAGAAGCTTCCGGTACAATACCGAACAATCCAAAACAATTCCGAAATCCAAAAACTGCTTTCCCTTATATGAATCTTATTCTCCGGACCATTCCGGAACCTCTCGTGATGTCCTGGATCTCATCCGAGACTCCGAACAAAAACTCATAAACCAATTATCCATTCTATCCTAGCGTCGAGACACGTTAAGTGTGTGACCCTACGGGTTCGAGAATATGCAGACATGATCTTCAATCAATAATCAACAGCGGGGTTTGGAAACCCATATTGACTCCCACACATTCATCGATGATCATATCGGATGAACCACGATGCCAGGATTCAATTAATCCCATATATATATTCCCTTCGTCACGCGATATTTTACTTGCCCGAGATTCGATCGTCGGTATCGGCATACCTAGTTCAATCTCGTTCACAGCAAGTACTTTACTCGTTCCGTAATCCGATATCACTTTGTGATTAACTCCTTAACCACGTGCTTGCAAGCGGTGTTGGTATCGATTACCGAGTGGGTCCGAAGTATATCTCTCCGACTTGGGAGGGACAAATCCCATCTTGATACATACAACCCAACAAGTACTTTCCGATCACCTGAGAGACACCTTTTTGATCACCCTCTCATAGGATGACGTTTGATGACCTCAAAGCTTTCTTCCGATACCAGGGAGTTGCATTATCTCATGGTCTAAGGAATACAATATTTGACATAAGAAAAAGCTTCGTAAAGATGAACACGATGATACGATCTAATTGCTCTGCTTGATTTGGGTCTGTCCATCATATCATTCTCCCAATGATATGATCTCATTATTAATCGACAACTCATGTCTATGGTTAGGAAACCTTAACCATCATTAATCAATGAGCTAGTCCATAGAGGCGTACTAGGGACACGGTGTTGTTCATAAACCACATAAGTATCAAAGTTTCCGCTTAATACCATTCTAGCATGGAATATAAACTTTATCATGAACAAGAATTATAATAATAACATCTTTATTATTGCCTCTAGGGCATAATTCCAACAGGTTTGGCGGTGGTGTTCCGGTGAGCGACGGCCAGTGATCCTCGGCCCAGATGGCGGCAGGCGGCGGCGGGGATCTGGGCCTAGCCACGATCTGTCCCGTATGTTGGCCTCGACACCGGCGCCTAGGCGATCCGGGCCTTGTCCGTTACACTAGGCACTTGGGGCATCTGCCCCCGGCATGGTGGTGGTGGCCTCCTTCTCCATCCGAATTGTCGGCCGGGTGGTCTTGCCGTCTTGCGGCGGATCCTACTAGTTTTCAGCGGGTGGCGTGGGGGCTCCTGACTCGGTTTTAGGAAAGGAGGTGGTCGTGGATCCCTCTCAAGCCAAGACAATGATCTACCGAATGTTGGTATTCATTGATCTGGTTTCTGTGTCGTGTTTCGGAAGGCTCCGCCGGCGAACTCTATAAGTGTTATCATGCCGTGAGTTTGCTGGAGGGATTGAATTCGGTCGTACGCACCCATGTTTTACCCTGACCGTTTGGTTTCAGAGGGTGTGCTTCGAAGCTTTGTTGGCTATTATTATCATGGGGCATGTTCTCGTTCCATGATGCTGACGGAGAAAGTCATGAAGACCGAGATCTGAGGACATACAATGGTGGTTCAAGTCTGGGTGGTGATGATGAATTGGCTAGGTGGCTTGTGAATTGGAGTAGTGGCATGCAAGTGGGGGCGACTGCACAGGAGAGGTTCATGGTTCTACCTCTTAGGGTGAAAACCCAGGGTCTGGCCTTAATTGGTTGTGCCTGGCAATGGCCTTGTTGAAGGTATTGTTTCGAGAGCGCAGATTTTCTTCAGGATGAAAACCTAGATTGTTGATCGGGCAATGATGGTGTTTGTGCACTGTTCCCTTCTTGGAGGCGTCGTTTTTCGAGAAGCTAGACTTTTGGTGCTGTCTTGGTGGTGGTAGTACTGCTGTTTCAATAAATGAGTCACTGTAGCGGGACTTTTTTTTTGTAATTCTTCTTTCTTTTTTTGGCTGTGTGCATCCGTGTGGTCACTAGGGCAATGCATTGTTACAGAGGCTGGATGTAATTGGTATCATCTGATATTAATATATGCTCCTTTCTAAAAATAAAGCCTAATTACCCCTCCTCATTATGACTCCATGCACCAATATTTGCGCGTGCATGAGAGAAGAGAGGGGAAAAGAGAACGGTGGAGAGATGATAATAAATAAGTTAGGCCTTATAAGAATTTGAAAATGCTCTCTAGCATTATAATCCCTAATGGAGTAAGTATAGATACATCTAAATTTAAACAAAATTTGGACATCTATTTTGAGACAGAGAGAGTAGTATATATTTTTTTGGAAGGTAAATAACAACGCCTCATTATCTAGAAAGTTTGTATCCATAATTTCTAAGAGGAAATGAATTTAAAAACGGATGGAAGAATAACATGATACTCCTCTGTTCCAAATTAATTGAGTTCTAGGTTTGTTCTAAGCCAAAGTTCTTCACACTCAACTATGTTATATATATAGGTATATCATGTCGATACATATAATTTAATGTATCATATATTTTTTGTGAGTGTGTGATACCTGCACGATACCTACCCTAGGTATCTAATACCTAGTGGCAATACGCATGTCATTTTGTCGTTTGATTTTGGTATCACATACCCACAAAATTGTAGGTATGCACATACTCAAGGTATGTCATGAAGGAGAAATTGTACGTATAATACTCTGAAGAACTATCACATACCTACAAAATTAAATTTCTAGGTCTAAAATTAAATTTATTGGTATGTACATTCTCAAGAATTTCAAGGTATGATACCCGCAAGAAATATCACATACCTGGAAAATTTATGCACATATCGCTAAAAAAAGGGTGCATGTACCTGAGATATTCATGGGAATGTTAAATTAAATTTTCACGTATTTGCATACCTATGATATTTAGGGTATGTACACAAAAGAATTTTTCGAACCAGTGAAATTATATTTCTAGGTATGTTCATACCCAAGATTTTTCAAGGTATGTGATTAACAAAGAAATTAAAAGTTATGGTACCACCAACAAATATCACAAGCCTAGTAAATGTATGCACATGTCTTTATAAAATCAGGTATGTAGATATTCATGGGTATGTTAAACGGATGAGGTGATTTGGCTTCCGAGCTCAGATGAGCTTGTTTTCTAGAGCGGTTGTATATGATTGATAGGTCCCACCTGCACATATACGACGCTAGCTTTTGGTGGCTCTCATCTGATGTTTTCTGCCCCAACTGGCAGTGGCAGCCAAGGCATCAGGAAGCACAGTATACCTTTGATTTGTTTTACAAATAATTGCTCTGTCACTTTAGCTATGATGATGTTCAAATATGCATCAATGGTAGCGATGAACTCACTGAGCGGTGATTTAGACAGTGTATAATTAAGTTTTGTCGCTGCCACGTATCCTTGAACAGGCACTAGACCCATGGAGGCAGTTCCTGGCAGAACTGACGGGAGCTGAGAGGAAAGACTCGGTACATGTGGATCCTGGGCACTGTAGACTGCACGTTAGGAAGTAGACATACACAGCATCACCAATTTCAGCGCACCCGGACGGTCTACAAAACGAGTGCAGCTGAGCCCGAGATCAAAAGAGCATTTTCGATGTTAAACTACATTTTCTTGAAATTGCAGACCAACGATATTCAGTGTATGCATAGCAACAAATTTTGACCGTGTGAAATTAAATTTCTAGGTATATACATATCCAAGAATTTTGAAGGTATATGTAGCAAAGAAAGTTAAATTTCTCGTGATGTACACCTCATACCTTACTTGTAAGTGTTCCACAAGTTAACAATCAAAGCATTAAATTTCTAGCATGACACCATGCATGCTTGGTTTTGAAAAAAAAACATGTATAGTTGAATCGGTTGGCAGTTACCATATACTATCCATTAATTAGCAATTAATTCATGCTTTCTAATTAAAGGTGCTAACGGGTATACCTATTACTCCCGCTAGTCCATATTAATTGACTCAAATCTGTCTAGATTTGAATGAATCTAAACACTATTTGTATATAGGTTCATTCAAATTTTGACAAACCAAAGTTAATTAATATGGATCGGAGGGAGTAACTTAGACTAGTCACAATGGGGAGTATCATATAGTAGTATCATGCATATGATACTATAATATAATACCATCTCCACAATGCATAATATCATGTTGTAGTATCATAGTCTTAGTGCATTTATTGTTTTGTAAAATCTCAACATAAAATTGTGTACAAGATTTATTTGAGATCATTTTTTCTAGTTTCACGTGCTATGATATCGTATCTATCTATGATAATAGCATAATCTCTTTCATCATTAATTGCAGTGATACATAAGCATTTGCATTCATGTAATGCATGATATCACATATGATATCCCCATTGGGCCTAGTCGGAACCGGTTGGTACAACACGTATCTACATGCAATCTAAAGGTGTGAAAGTGTGGTGCATGGACACCATGGTGCCCCATACGAGCTTCCTAGTAAATTAATTATTTTGAAACATCGGAGTACTCTATTATGGGCAATCTATATATGAAAGAATCAAGGCAAACTTCACAAACCTAGGAAATTAATTATTTTTGAAACACGGGAGAACTCTATTATGGGCAATCTATATGTAAAACCAACACTATAAAACTAAAATGCAGGAATAAATAAATAAATTCTAAGTTGACGAAGTTGATTATTGATTTATGTGATGGTAGATCCCTACATTTATTTTAAGGGTGTTAGTTAGTTTTTCGTGGTGAAAAGTGGATTGTATTCATTTTAGTACTCTTTTCGATCTAAATTAATAAGACTCAGATTGAGTCCATTTAATTTGATTCCGAGGGAGTAAAACTGTAAAGTATCACATGTAGTATATGGAATGAGCCCATGTGATTTTATGAAATACCTAAGTAAATCTCAAAGGTCCACGTATGTGACAAGAGGTGGAGACACGATCTTTAGTGGCATATTGAGGGGAGGAAGAGTTAGAACACTTCATATAGTGGAGTCTTTCTCGGAATTGCCCAATTGATCTCGAGCTCATCTGAACTCGCTTCGGGGGCCACGTGATGCCTCTGAACTTGATGGTACTGCCATGCGCTTAGTGGCCGTTTGCCCTATTGCCATGGTGCAAGTGGCAACACAAATGCACAATGACCCACTGCTCCTGATTTATATATTGCGCTGGGGAGTGGAGTGGGTTACCGGTTGGCAAAACCATGGACAGACACAGATCGGGAGGCAAGACGTACAATTCACAAAAAGAGTGCAGATGAGCTCGTGACTATAAATGCCATGTCCAGACTTTCTAGTCCACTTATGGGAAGTATCATATAGTAGTCACAATGGGAAGTATCATATAGTAGTATCATGCATATGATACTAGTATATGATACCACCTCCACAATGCATAGTATCATGTAGTAGTACCATAGTCTTAGTATATTTATTGTTTTGTAGAATCTCAATGCAAAATTGTGTACAAGATTCATTTGAGATTAGTTTTTCTAGTATTACGTGCTATGATACGGTATCTACCTATGATACCAACACAACCTCTTTCATCATTAATTAGGATGCCACGTCAGAATTTTGCCAACATGGCATGCATGATACTACCTATGATACCCCCATTGGGACTAGTCTTAGTAATAGAGAGGGAGAGAAAGAGAACGCTGCACATACGCGCTCGATCTTCCCGGACAAGGCGGGAGTGCAACATACTCCCTCCGTTTTATAATATAAGATGTTTTATATTTATGAAAAAAAGTATTTAGATTTGTTTTAGTTTGTAGATTTATTTTAAATATGAGTGAACCTATATATTAAAAGAAGTCTAAATACATTTGCTTCATAAAACTAAAACATCTTATATTTTAAAACGGAGAGAGTAGGTGTGAATGGTTGTTTTTTTGTACAGTTGCGATCATGGCTGCTCGCCTCCCCCTTTCAAATGGTATCTTTCTCTACCGGCGAGGCCGTGAACCCGTGATTGGTGGCACATCTAAAGTTCACGAGTGCCCTTCTCCTGGATTTAATAATAAGTGTACTCAAACAAACAAGAGATGATCGATGTACTCCTCTCCGTCACTAGTAGAAAACGGACCTTTGGTCCAGAGCATTAGTTTCAGTTCTGGTATAAATCGGGACTAATGCCTGGTCCCAACGGAGAAACGGCCGCAGGGCCTAGAAGACATTAGCCCCGGTTCGTATGGGAACTTTAGTCCCGGTTCGTTTAACAAACCGTGGCTAGAGGGTCTGGCGCTGGAAAAGAGCAGATGCGTGGACCTTTAGCCCGGTTTATTTCTCAAACCGGGACTAAAGTCCCCGACTATATCTTCTTCCCCTTCCCAGCCTGAGCCATTTCAAGCTCACACAATCATCCCTCTCAAATTTCTCCCCTCAAGCTCGAGTTCTTCCCCATTTTTCTCAAGATTTGTGAAGATTTTTTGGCTCCACATCTATCATGGGTCCTAAGAGGTTAGCAACTTCGTCATTTCATCTCTCATTGCTTGTTTTAGCTTATTTCATGCTCTAAAAATGGATAGATTTTGTGTGGATTCTATCTCTATATATCTGGTTAATTTGGCACATATAGTTCTCGAAATTCATTTGAGTCATCAAGCACATAGATACATGAGTTCATCCTATCTACATATCTTGGTTTGACACGTTGTCTTGAAATCCAGACAGTTCACAGTGCATATCATGTCACTGTCGAGCAACAAAATATTCTTCTTTCTTCTACCTGTCGTCACAAAATCCATTGAAACAAAAATAAGTATCAAAACTATGAAGGCACACATATATATAGTGGCACCCTAGCATTTTAGTTAACCATCGGCTAGTTAAGCAAGAAAGAACAAAAACATGAACACGCCAAGGAGCTACCAAATTAAATTAGGGAGTGCCTCTATGGCGAGCTCCTCGAAGATGTCTGAGGACGAGGCATCGTAAGACATCTTCGAGAAGCTCTTCCATAGTGGTGTCCCTGCTCTCGCACACCATCTTTCAGTTCATATCTTTTCTAGCTAAATCAGTATGCTGGTGGAGCTAACTAATTTCACATATTAGGGAGTGCCTCTACGGCGAGCTCCTCGAAGATGTCTGAGGACGAGGTCCTAAGACATCTTCGAGAAGCTCCGCTGTAGTGGTGTCCCTGGTCTCGCACACGATCTTCCTTGCAGTTGATAGTTCACAAGGAAGCCTATTTATAGATCAAGCAGCACAACATAGTGTCGACACTCACGACATAATGTCGACACTCACCCCTGTCATAGTGTCGCCACCCACTGAAACAATGTCGCCACTCACTGGCATAGTGTCCACTCACGACATATAGTGTCGTCACCCACTTTTAGTCCCGATTGGAGTGTCCTTTAGTCCTGGTTGGAGACACCATTCGGGACTAAACGGGCTCATGCCGGCCCCAGACTGCCGCAACCCCTTTAGTCCCGGTTGGTGTGTCCAGCCTGGACTAAAGATATAGTAGAAAGTTTTTAAATCAGTGCTTGTTTGATATATACGATGTTTTCTTTTATTTTTAGACTAGTACTACTCTTAGCATCATGATTTTGTTTGATGAACTTATAAAATGCAGATGAGATGGCAATGGATGTACACTGACCGAATCTCTGACGAGTTCATTAAAGGCATGCGTTCTTTTCTCGTTGTGGCAGAGGCAAACAAGCGGAATGGTTTTATGTGTTGTCCATGTGGTGAGTGTCGGGATCAGAAGGAATACTCTTCCTCAAGAGTCCTTCATGGCCATTTGTTTCGGTCCGGTTTCATGTCTGGCTATAATTGTTGGACCAAGCACGGAGAAAGAGGGGTTATGATGGAAGACAACGAAGATGAAGAGAATGATGACAGCTATCCTATGTCCCCTGAATACGGTGGTACTACAATGGAAGACAATGATGAAGAAGAAGCAGAAGAATGTGCATCATATGAGCCAGATGATGATCTTGGTCGGGCCATTGCTGATGCAAAGGGAGAATGTGATAGCGAAAGGGAGAGGTTGAAATTTGAGCAGATGTTAGAGGATCACAACAAATTGTTGTACCCAAATTGCAAAGATGGCCACAAAAATCTAGGCAGCACACTGCAATTGCTGCAATGGAAGGCAGAGGTCGGTGTGCCTGACAAGGGATTTGAAAAGTTGTTGAAGATAATGAAGAAGCTGCTTCCAAAGGATAACAAACTGCCCACCAGTACTTGCGAAGCAAAGAAGGTTGTCTGCCCTCTAGGATAAGAGGTACAGAAGATACATGCATGCATTAATGACTGGATCCTCTACCGCAGTGAGCAGTACGAGAATTTGGATGCATGCCCGGTATGCACTGCAGTGCAGTATAAGATCTGACGAGATGACCCTGGTGATATTGAGGGGGAGCGCCCGAGGAAGAGGGTTCCCGCCAAGGTGATGTGGTATGCTCCTATAATACCACGGCTGAAACGTTTGTTCAGAAACGAAGAGCATGCCAAATTGTTGCGATGGCACAAAGAAGACCGTAAGAAAGATGAGATGTTGAGACACCCCACTGATGGGTCGCAGTGGATAAAATTTGAGAGAAAGTACCCAGACTTTGCAGGTGACACGAGAAACTTATGGTTTGATCTAAGTACGGATGGCATGAATCCCTTTGGGGAGCAGAGCTGCAGTCATAGCATATGACTTGTGACTTTGTGTATCTATAACCTTCCTCCTTGGTTGTGCATGAAGAGGAAGTTCATTATGATGCCAGTGCTCATCCAAGGCCCGAAGCAACCAGGAAACAACATTGATGTATACCTAAGGCCATTAGTTGAAGAACTTTTACAGCTGTGGCACGGACAAGGTGTACGTGTGTGGGATGAGCAAAAATGTGAGGAATTTAACCTACGAGCATTGTTGTTCGTAACCATCAATGATTGGCCTGCTCTTAGTAACATTTCAGGACAGACAAACAAGAGATACAATACATGCACACACTATTTAGATGACACTGAAAGTATTTATTTGGATAAGTGCAAGAAGAATGTATACCTAGGGAATCATTGTTTTCTTCCGCCCACACATTCCCTAAGAAGGAAAGGCAAGCATTTCAATGGTGAAGCAGATCACCGGAGTAAGCCTGTCCGTCGTACTGGTGATGCTGTATTTGATATGGTGAAGGATTTAAAAGTAATCTTTGGAAAGGGTCCTGGTGGACAGTCCGTTCCGAAGGACGCTGGCGGACACGCACCCATGTGGAAGAAGAAATCTATATTTTGGGAGCTACCCTATTGGAAAGTCTTAGAGGTCCGCTATACAATCAACATGATGTACCTGGCGAAGAATGTTTGCGTGATACTGCTAGGCTTCTTGGGTGTGTATGGAAAGAATAAAGATACACCAGAAGCACGGCAGGACCAACAACGTATGAAAGACCGAGAAGGCAGGCATCCAGAGCTGTTTCAAGGTAGTGTCAGCTACGCTCTTACCAAGGAAGAGAAGGAAATCTTTTTTGAATGCATGAGTAGTATCAAGGTCCCTTCTGGCTTCTCGTCCAATATAAATGGAATAATAAATATGGCGGAGAAAAAATTCTAGAACCTGAAGTCTCATGACTTCCACGTGCTTATGACGCAGTTGCTTCCGGTTGCTTTGAGGGGGCTTGCCGGAAAATGTTAGAGTACCCATTGTGAAGCTATGTTTGTTCCTCAATGCAATTTCTCAGAAGATAATCGATCCAGAAAGTCTTCCAGGGTTACAGAAAGATCTGGTCTACTGTCTTGTCAGCTTTGAGTTGGTGTTCCCACCATCCTTCTTCAACATAATGACGCATCTTCTAGTTCACCTAGTCGAAGAGATTACCATTCTCGGTCATGTATTTCTGCACAATATGTTCCCCTTTGAGATATTCATGGGAGTCTTAAAGAAATATGTCTATAATCGTGCAAGGCCAGAAGGAAGCATCTCCAAGGGCTATGGAACAGAGGAGGTCATTGAGTTTTGTGTTGACTTTATTCCTGACCTTAAGCCGATCGGTGTACCTGAATCACAGCATGAAGGGAGACTTAGTGGAAAAGGCACGCTAGGAAAGAAAGCAAATATATGTATGGACGGACATTCTTTCACTAAAGCACACTATACAATTCTGCAAAGTTCCACCTTGGTGGCTCTGTATATCGAGGTACACAAGAATATTGTACGCTCGGACTACCTAGGGCAGTCTGACAGGTTGATTAGAGATGAACACATGAAGACTTTTGGCGGTTGGTTGCAGACACATCTCATAAATGACACCACTGTTGTAGATCAGTTGTACTTGTTGGCCAGGTCTCCATCTTCAACTATATTGACTTTCCAAGGGTACGAGATCAATGGGAATATATTTTACACACACGCCCAAGATAAAAAGAGCACCAACCAAAACAGTGGTGTCTGATTTGATGCAACGGACGAGAATGGGAAAAAGGACACATATTATGGTTACACAGAGGACATATGGGAACTTGACTATGGTCCTAATTTCAAGGTCCCATTGTTTCGATGCAAATGGGTCAAGATGACAGGAGGTGGGGTAACGGTAGACCAGCTGTACGGAATGACAACAGTGGATATCAATAATCTTGCGTACGGAGACGAACCATTCGTCCTTGCCAATGATGTGGCTCAAGTTTTCTATGTGAAGGACATGTCTACTAGACCGAGAAAAAAGAAAGATAAGCAAAAGAATACAATATCATATGATGAGCCAAATCCCCACATAGTTCTTTCAGGAAAAAGAAACATGGTGGGAGTTGAGGACAGGACAGACATGTCAGAAGATTATGACAAATTTTATGAAATTCCGCCATTCAAAGTGAAAACTGACCCAAGCATATCGCTAAATAAGGAAGATGCTCCATGGTTACGGACAAGAAGAGAACCAAAACACTAGATGTGGATGTTGGTGATGTAATGTATTAAACCTTTTGTGAATTAATCCTATTTTTCATCGTCATCGCCATTTATTAATATTAAAAACCGGGATAAAAAGGAATTTATGAGATTCCTGTAGGCAGGTACCAAAACACTAGACTAGGTAACACTTAGACATTTATTAATATTAAAAACCGGGACAAACCGGGACTATCTAACACTGAGGACTAAATCCACCCCCTTTAGTCATAATCATGCCTAGTCCTATAGTACGCAGCTTCAGGGTCTTCTTCGTCATCGTCATCATCATCGTCATTTTCACCTACCACTCCATCCTCGGATTCACGGCGGGCGGGGGAGGAGTCTCCTGGAAGACGATGCCACTACCATCGGGCAGGGGAGGGGCCTTCTTGTGGCTCTGTGGCAGGTGTACTTGTGGGCACCGCAGGCGAGGATGGTCTCCCCCGGCGATGTAGCACATCACGTCGATGATAGTACGGTTCGCCCACCAGAGACGCCGGTCGGCTTCATTGTGGTTCACCGGGGGTGGGCCATCACCCTCGTACCTGGCGAGCTCCCTTTCCCGCTGGTTAGCGAAGAAGGCATTCCAGGTGTCGTAGTTGTCGGGATCCGACTGGGGATCCATCCGCTGCTCTGGCGTGAGCTCGTGGTAGAAGTGGTTTGTGATGGCTGCCTGT
Organism: Avena sativa; assembly: GCA_916181665.1. Classification (NCBI taxonomy): domain Eukaryota; kingdom Viridiplantae; phylum Streptophyta; class Magnoliopsida; order Poales; family Poaceae; genus Avena; species Avena sativa. The sequence goes on along the minus strand of OV702297.1, from coordinate 59,233,631 downwards.
CGGGCGGAGCCTTGAGGCACAGGAGGGACAGGAACCCCTCCAGCGCTCAGCATCCAGCCGGCGGGCGGCCGGTAGCCCGGCGGGCAAGGGTAGTTGGAGGCGAACAACGCCTCGGTCTCCTCGAGGGTCAGAATGGCCCAGTAGGCACTGTCCATAGTTGTGAGAGAGGAAGGTGTGGATGTATGGATAGCCATGGTGTGGTAGGCCTATATATAGATGGAAAGTGCGGGAAAACATGGCGGGAAACGGTAGGAAATGGCGGGAAATATATTTAGTCCCGGTTAGTGGCTACAACCAGGACTAAAAGCACCGTTCAGAGGGAAAGGGCGGGAAAACATGGCGGGAAGCGGTGGGATATGGCGGGAAATATCTTTAGTCCCGGTTAGTGGCTACAACCGGGACTAAAAGTACCGTTCAGAGGGAAAGGGCGGAAAAACATGGCGGAAAGCGGTGGGATATGGCGGGAAAACATGCATGTTTGTGTGTTGAATCGCGGCATAGTTTGTGATACGGTGCCCATATTGTGCATGCATGTGTATATTGGGATGGAGACCAATGTTGCAGGAGGAAGTTTTCCTTTTCGTCGCTCGAAAAAGCCATTTTCCATTTTTCGAGGGCAAAAAGACGGGTCGTTTTGTGAAGCAGCCACCAAAATGCAGTTACAGAATGCTACCATCGCATTTTTCTAAAATAGTAGACCACCTTACATGAACTATATCCCAACCGGGGCATCTCAAACCTTTCTGTCCTTTCCGGGTGAAAAAGACAAATGTCTGCCGAAGCGGCAGGAAGTGGGTCCGGTTTGAACTATAGGTACATGATTTAACGTCTGTTTTACCCTATTGTTTTACCCTGCAAAAATGATCTAACGTCCGTGATTTTTTGAAAAAATCATTTTTAGACTCACAATATGTTGTTTTTTCATAGATTTAATGCAAGTTCTAACATTCTCATCCCCTATCTTCACGCACGTCGTTTTGACCTAAGTTCGAAACGACAAAAAATTCAAAACGGGCATAAAAAATTCAAAAAAGGACCGAACGTTTAAATCCTTCGTGTGGTGTGATATTATGTGACATAGTTGCAAGGAAAAATATCAAACTTGGTATACTGATTATGTCTCGAAAAAACCTTCACAAAATGACCTATCATGTTCGAGGTTTCATGGCTTTCGGTCCAAGAGGCGGATGTTATGTGTTGAATCGCGGCATAGTTTGTGATATGGTGCCCATATTATGCATGCATGTGTATATTGGGATGGAGAACAATGTTGCAGGAGGAAGTTTTCCTTTTCGTCGCTCGGAAAAGCCATTTTCTATTTTCCAAGCGCAAAAAGACGGGTCGTTTTGTGAAGCAACCACCAAAATGCAGTTACAGAATGCTACCATCCCATTTTTTTAAAATAGTAGACCACCTTACATAAACTATATCCCAACCAGGGGATCTCAAACCTTTCTTTCCTTCCCGGGTGAAAAAGACAAATGTCTACCGAAGCGGTAGGAAGTGAGTCCGGTTTGAACTACAGGTACATGATCTAACGTCCGTGATTTTTTGAAAAAATCATTTTTAGACTCACAATATGTTGTTTTTTCAGATATACAATGCAAGTTCTAACATTCTCATCCCCTATCTTCACGCACGCTGTTTTGACCTAAGTTCGAAACGGCAAAAAATTCAAAATAGGCATAAAAATTTCAAAAAAGGTCCGAACAATGTAAATCCTTCGCGTGGTGTGATATATGTGACATAGTTGCAAGGAAAAATATCAAACTTGGTATATTGATTATGTCTCGAAACAACCTTCACAAAATGACCTATCATGTTCGAGGTTTCATGGCTTTCGGTCCAAAAGACGGATGTTATGTGTTAAATCGCGGCATAGTTTGTGATACGGTGCCCATATTGTGCATGCATGTGTATATTGGGATGGAGAACAATGTTGCAGGAGGAAGTTTTCCTTTTCGTCGCTCGGAAAAGCTATTTTCCATTTTCCAAGCGCAAAAAGACGGGTCGTTTTGTGAAGCAGCCACCAAAACACAGTTACAGAATGCTACCATCCCATTTTTCTAAAATAGTAGATGAAAGAAAATTTCTTATGCCTAGAGATTTTGGTTTTTATTACAACACACATAACAGACTAATTATCTGCCAAGTATTCTACAGGTTGCATGCATAGAATTCCCTGTCTAATTGCACACAAAAAGGATTTGCCTGCTGCTCCATATTCTGCCTCAGTGATGTCCGGTAGTACCGGATAATTCATCCGGTACTACCGCTCAAGTCCGGTAGCACCGGGTTTCACTTCCGAGCCTGGCAGTGTGATGAGTACACTGGCCAAAGGCCTCAGTACTGAGCGGTATCAAAAAGTGGTAGTACCGCATTTTGTTACCGCTCATGACTGAAGCGCTTGGCAAGCTCGCCAAACTCCTTAGAACTGAGCAGTAGTAACGCATTTTGATACCGGTCAAGACTGACGAGGCTTGATCTCATCAATGCCCATTGTTATGGACTTGGGTTTTGGACAAGATGGGGATGCTGGAGATCGCGGAACGGTTAGCAAACAAGCAACACGGGGACACAAGGTTTACCCAGGTTCAGGACCCCGGAGAGAAAACCCTACTCCTGCTTGTCTGCTCTTGATTATGGCAGAACCGAAGGTTACAGGGGTGCGCAGATGCAATCTGGCGTGGAGGTGTGTATGCGAAAGTATGAGGGGGAGATTGTAGATCTGTAGATCGTTCTATTGGGGTGTGCAGATCGTAGATCTGTCTATTGGGGGTTATGGCGTGTGTAGGTCGTGCCCTCCTCGTTGGACCCTCCTAGCCTTTATATATGCGGAGGTTAGGTCTCAGGTACCGATACGAGTAGGTTACAAGTTGTATTCAAACTCTAGTCTTGAGGTTTCCTTGTCTTGTGCGCTTGAGACTCCGTGTCCATATGGGCTTCATAGCAGCCGAAACGTCATGAGCGTCGTGGACCTCGGTAGATCGTCGAGTGGGCCTTCTATTGAGCTGGACCAGGTAGGCTAACATCGGGTACCCGTAGGTCATAACCATGTCAGTAGCCCCCGAGTGTTCAGTCGAATCATAGATTCGGCTGAGGACTCTTCAATCCTTCGGGTGCAGTTATCTCTATTTGTTTAGAGAATGTTTTGAGTGTGTAGGGATCGTTGATGCGTGTGCCTGACTCTCCTGACGGATCAGGCTCAGCTAACTGTCTTAGGACAAAACAACACGATCTTCTTTAGATTCGAGTCCCTCGACTCGAACCCGGAACGTATGCTGGCGTAATTCGACTCAGGTCGTGGAGGACTTACAGGAGTGGAATTCCAGTGAATTTAAATGATGTACCCAACGTGTCCGTCGAGATTTTTCATCGCGCCTGCTGGCATGGATTCATACTAGCAGAGCGCAGTCAGGTGCGTTACCAGGCCATCAGATGATATCTGTAGGTCTTATATTTGCGTCGCAGACACAACATCCGAATGTTTATCACCGCGGAGGTGTTTCGGGTGGCCAAGGAGAATGTTGCTCACTTAGCATTAATTGGGGCAGAGTTGCCGAAAAAGTTTTGCATGCTGATCCGTATGATCGCAGTCGAAGAATTCATAGGGTGCGCGACCAGCGCTCCCTATGGGAGTAGCCCCCGAGTGTCTGTTCGAGTCGTAGACTCGAGCAGAGACTTTTAATTCAGTCTATGTTGACTTTTAGGTCCATAGGACACAAATTTTTCGGAAGCTTGAATCCATCCTCCCTATGGGAGTAGCCCCCGAGTCCGTAGTGGAGTCGCAGACTCGACGTAGGAGTTCAGCGGTGTTATGCTTTGTTCATTTTTCGGGTGCGCGGCCAGCGCTCCTGATAGGAGTAGCCCCCGAGTGTCTGGAGGAGTCGCAGACTCGAGTGGAGACTCATGCGAGGATAAACCACTGACCCGGAAGTGCATCGAGTCAGCGTCTCATGCATAAGGAGCCAAGAATCAATGATGCAGTCGGAGTTGACGTGGCGGAGTCGCGCGGCGTTTAGCCGGAAGGACTCGACATTGCGGATGAAGTCGATGCTGTTGCTTCTTTCAGGTGCGCGGCCAGCGCCGCTTTTGTCGATGATTGATGCGGCCATCCGAGGAATGCTTCGACTCGGGTCTTGGTGTCTGTTGACGTGATTGGCGCTGGTCGACTCCGTTGAAGGACCCGATAGAATAGCTCGGCGCATTTAACATCCTTTGTAAGCTGCAGAAAACATGAAGAATTGTGAAGTACTTGTATCTTGTAAAGAATATTTGCCTTTCGGCTTGTATAGTAAGATTCTAGTGCCGATCGAGTCGACACTGTTGCACTATATGCTAGGCCTTTTCGTTAGCCTGATTACCCTTAGTCTCAATACCTTGCCGAGGCACTCGGATTTCAAGGATTCGACGGTCAGGCAGAATTAGCTACTCGGGCTGTCGCATTCGAGGTGCTCGAGTGCGTGGAGCCGATGGCACATTAAGTTACTCGAAGAGGGCGCAACCCCCGAGTGTATCGAGTGCGAGTTAAAAAGAAATCAGCTCTAAGTAGAGGGAAACTTAGCTTTGTTTGTTGTCGACGAGGTTGACGCGGTAGCGGGTCACGCGGCAGACGTAGTCGACACAGCAGACTGCACTTGTAGCAGTGACGGGTTCCTAGGGTCGATGGCGGAAGCGAGTTCCGCATCCGAAGATTGTCGCAATCAAAGATCACACTGGTTCGTCTCATCCGAACAATACAATGGGTCACCACATTCGAAGAATGCAGCGGGTCACTGCAGCTGACGGCCACACAGTTCGCCGGAGCCGAAGATCGCAACGCGTTGCTGGAGCCGAAGGACATGGCTAGTTGCCAAAGCGGAGGGAGCCCCCGAGTCGAGGTCACCGAAGCCGATGCGGCTAGTTGCCGCAATCGAAGATCGCGTCGGGTCACCCCATCCGAAAGATGCAGCGGATCACCGCAGCCGAAGGCTGCAGCGGGTCACCGACACTGCGGGAGCCTCCGAGTGTAGATTCGATGTAGTTGAGATGGTGTTCATGAGCCAAAGCGGTGGACCAGAATCGACGCGGCAGCGGGTCGAAGCCGATGGCGACAGCAGTGCAAGTCGCCGAAGTTTTAAGGATCCCCCGAGCGTAGTCAACGCGGTGGACGTGAAGTCGACATGGCTGGTGTGTAGTTGGTGTCGACGAAATCAGGCGGCGGAGTCGCCAAATTTTTTGTCGGTTGAACTGGAAGCGCCGAACAGAATTTCCGTGGCAGAGCTAGTCAACAATCAGATCTTCACGCGATGTATATTTTCCGTTATTGTACACTTCAAATAGGCTAATTTATCCGGTGCAGTACGTAGTATGTACTTTTGCAGATTGATTCACCCGAACCTTGTATGAAACAAATAGGCTACTGCTCCATGAGGACGTGTAGTGAGAAATCCCATCGTGCTCCTTTTGACTTATTTTTTTGTTAGCTGCTCTTTGGGAATTGATCCGGCTGAGGCTTGATATCCGCTTCACGTGAGAGACAAAGGAACATGCTCCATGAGGCCAGAGTGGTTTTCTAGAAATTGATAGAACTAGCTTTTTCTTCAGATTCCCTTGTGGCACGCGCTTCAATGGATCAATCTTGATGGGAACTGCGGTGGCATAGCTTAGATAGATCCGTGTGAGAACTGCTATAGCTCTCAGTCTGTGTAGATCCGATCATCTGCATACTAAGACGGTGGAGATGAATTCAACTGCAGCGGAGACGTTGATGACGAAACTCTACATGCGGGCACAGATCTATTCTCAGGAAACCGAGAATCATAGATTGCTTTGGATGGGACCGTCACGACCGCACAATCAACGTCCCCAGTTCCCACAGACAGCGCCAATTGACGATGTTTGATCTCATCAATGCCCATTGTTATGAACTTGGGTTTTGGAGAAGATGGGGATGCTGGAGATCGCGGAACGGTTAGCAAACAAGCAACACGGGGACACAAGGTTTACCCAGGTTCAGGCCCCCGGAGGGAAAACCCTACTCCTGCTTGTCTGCTCTTGATTATGGCGGAACCGAAGGTTACAATGGTGCGCAGATACAATCTGGCGTGGAGGTGTGTATGCGAAAGTATGAGGGGGAGATTGTAGATCTGTAGATCTGTCTATTCGGGGTGTGCAGATCGTATATCTGTCTATTGGGGGTTATGGCGTGTGTAGGTCGTTCCCTCCTCGTTGGACCCTCCTAGCCTTTATATATGGGGAGGCTAGGTCTCAGGTACCGATACGAGTAGGTTACAAGTTGTATTCAAACTCTAGTCTTGAGGTTTCCTTGTCTTGTGCGCTTGAGACTCCGTGTCCATATGGGCTTCATAGCAGCCGAAACGTCATGAGCGTCGTGGACCTCGGTAGATTGTCGAGTGGGCCTTCTGTTGAGCTGGACCAGGTAGGCTAACATCGGGTACCCGTAGGGCATAACCATGTCAAAGACTGAAGCGATTGGCAAGCTTGCCAATCTTCTCAGAACTGACCGGTACCAAAATGCGTAGTACCGCATTTTAGTACCGATCACTTCTGAGGAGATTGGCCACTCGACTCACACTGTTGTTCCCCCTGTATCAAAATGCGGCACTACCGCATGTGTCCGGTAGTACCGCTCTGTAGGGGCATTACTACCGCCATGCCGTAGCTCCACACTTTGATACCGGTGGAAACTGTGGGCTATGCAACTCAACATTGCATCTCCGGTACCGGTCCGGTAGTACCGGTTGCGTCCGGTACTACCGCTTGGAAAACCCGGTACTGTCGCTTCATTAAATGCTGCAATGGTCATATTGGAGCTGGTGCTATAAATAGCCTTTCACCAACCTTGGGACAAGGTGCTCATTTGCATTAAAGTCAAGACCACCATTGGAGCCACCAAATCCACAAGATCTCTTCAATCCACCACCCAAAGTCCTTGATCTTTGGGGAATCGAAGGAGGAGGCCTTGATCTACTACTTCACCAAAAGTGATCTTCATTTCCCCCTCATTCAATTGAGGGCCCCTTTGCTCTAGTGTTTTCTTGAAAACCCTAGTTCTAGATTTGGTTCTTACAAGCTTGTCTTTGATTGCTTTGACAGCTTGCTTGTATTTGGGAGCCTCCGATTAAGTTGTGGATGTGTGCCCCAAACTTGTAAAGGTGTCGGCTTCCACCTTTCAGGTTGTCGATATAGTGGAAGGTGAATCGATCCCGTTGGGGTGAGATTCATAGGAGAACAAGGGAGGCCTCTCGTGGCGTTGGTGGTTTGAAACCACCCCATCTCCAAACATAGACGTACTTCCTCTCAAGAGGAAGGAACTACGGGAAACAAATCCTTGTGTATCCGCGTCCACCACTTTGGTTACTTCTATCCTTTACCGCACTTTACTTACTAGTTCTTACTTGGTATTGTGTTAGCTCGTGCATATTTTTCATATAGGTAAATTCACCTTAGTTGCATTATCTAGAGAATTTACCTTATTGTCAAACCTTAATTTGAAAAAGAAGAAAATTTGAAGTAGAACCTATTCACCCCCCCTCTAGGTGCCCATACGATCCTTTCAATTGGTATCAGAGCCTCGACTCTTTATTTGGGCTTTACCGCCTAAGAGAATATGGGTAGCCACGAAGGGGATGGTGATGGTGAGTCTACCACGGTGACCATGGAAGATCTCAAAAACTTGGAAACAAGATTGAGCTCTTCCTTGGTCAACGAAGTCAAGAAGATGCTTGAGCAACTTCTTAAAGACAAAGATGGCTCATCATCCCCCTCTTCTCAAGAGGATCCTCCATCTGTTTTACCTAAAGGGAGTACTCCGGTATCCCCCGAGGATATGATGGTAAGGGGTAAACAAGACAACACTAATTCCTCCAGACAAAATGATGGAGGGAAGGGTGAGCACCATGACTCATGGTACTCTCCCGACCCTCCAATCCCTCACCCTCATGTATACAATAGAGGTGACCCACCTAAGCTTGAAAAATCTGCTACTTTTGCTCAATGGCAATCACTAATGAGAACTCATATGCGCAGATCTTGCATTGAACTATGGAACATCATTGAGCATGGACTCTTTATTGGGGATCCAAACAACTTGACAAGAAGAGAGGTTGTCAATATTCAACTCAATGCGGCTGCCTTGCATATGATTCAACAAGGTTTAGGTACAAAGGATTATCCACACATTGAGCACTTTAGCATTGCCAAGGAAGCTTGGGATGCCCTCACTGTATTGTTTGTTGGAAATGATAGTATGAGGAGGAACCGATATGATGCTCTAAGCAATGAAGCCGAAGGCTTCTACATGAAGGAAGGTGAAGATCACGAAGACATGTACCGAAGGCTCAAGACCACCGCCACCGCTTTTAGAAACATGGGTGCCTCACATGTGGATGATGCGTGGATAAAAAGGAAATACGTGAGTGCACTCATGCCCTTTGAGCCCACCGACTTGAAGAGCCTACAAGGAAGACACGACTACCATCTCATGACCTCAAATGAAGTTATGCAAGAGATGGCCGCCTTCAAAGGAACGGAGGTATCGTCATCATCTCACTCCACTCCCTTAGATAATGATGAAACTGATGATGAGATGTCTCTTGATGTTAAAAAGGAATTAATTTCTTTTGATGAGTTTATGACTAAACTACAAGGGTATGCTAAGATACATTTTGGTAACATCCTAGATCAACTTTCCCATACACAAGAGCTCCTAGATGTAAGATGTAAACCTGGGCATGAACACATGACTGAGCTAGAGGCTTTAAACAATGCTCTAGAAGAAGAACAAGAGACTAGGTTGTCTCTTGAATTAAAACTTGAAGGGCTTGATGAGGCAAACGACATTATTGTTAACAAACTCATCAAAGAGCATGATCATGTTATTTCTAAATATAAAAGGGCTAAAAAGGACAAGATTGAGTTTGGTGTGGTTCATGAAAAACTTGTCGAGGACTGTAGTTTGCTTAACAAGGCTCACAAGGCTTTGAAAAGTGAACTCTTGTCACTCACAAAGTCCCATGAAACGCTTCAAACTCAATTGGCCAATATTCCTTCACCTAGTAACTTCATTCCATCTAGTAGTACAACTATTCTTGAAGAGAATGCTAGGTTGAAGGGGGAGCTTGCTAAGGCCACATTTCCACAAGGCAACAAGTCCATTGATGATCTTTTGAGTAAGAAAAGGCCTAGTGGTGATAAAGGGGTATCGGTTTTGTCTCCAAAACTAAGAAGAAGAACAACAACAAGAATAAGAATGCCAAGCCCACACAAGAGACTAACAAGGCCATTGTGGATAGTAAGACCACAAGTGGTAAAACTATGGCTCATGATGACTTTGCGGGAAGTGCTAACCCTCACTATGTTCTAATGCGTGATTATTATGGTGATGTGTATGCACAATATGTTGGCCCATATGATGGTTATATTTCTTGGTCTATTTGGGTTCCCAAGACCCTTGTTGCTAACAAAAGAGGACCCATTGAGAAATGGGTACCTAAAAATTATCTTGATCTTTTGTAGACTTATGCTTCTGGAGGGTCAAAGTGGGTGCTTGATAGTGGTTGCACAAGTCATATGACCGAAAGATGATCTATTGTCAAGGACTTAAAGCCAAATGATGATCAAATCACCGTGACATATGCGGACAAGTCAAAGTCTAAGGTAATGGGTTTCGGCAAGGTAGTGGTTGCTCACGACATTACACTCGTGAACGTCATGCTTGTTGAGACCCTTGGATACAATTTACTTTAAGTCCGTGCTCTTGGAAAGATGGGTTGTGCCATCTTTGTTGATGATGATATTGTGGTCCTCATGTGGAGCAAGTCTCTCAAGGTCGCTTTCGTTGGGTACGTCGAACATGACTTGTATATGGTGGACTTTTCGAGGCAAGCCACTACAAGTGCGATGTCCTTATTCGGAAAGGCCGATGTGGGTTGGTTATGGCATTGCCGACTAGCCCATGTCAATATGAGAACTTTGCAAAGTCTCCATAAGGAGGGCCATATTGTTGGACTAAAAGAAAATGTTTCCTTTGCCAAAGATCATGTTTGCAGGGTATGTGTTCTAGGGAAGATGCATGATGCTCCTCACAGGACTAAGAACCACATCAAGTCTACCAAGATCTTGGAGCTCCTCCATGTGGACCTTTTTGGTCCTCCATCTCATGCAAGTCTTGGTGGGAAGAAATATTGTTTGGTGATCATTGATGACTTATCAAGATACGCGTGGGTATATTTCTTCAAGTTGAAGAGTGAGACACAAAAGACCTTCATCGACTTCATCAACATGGTCCAACGTCAATACAATCTTCCCGTGTTGATCATAAGAAGTGACAATGGCACCGAGTTCAAGAACTACACCTTGAATGATTTCCTTAGTGATGAGGGGATAAAACATCAATATTCCGCTGCATACGCCCCTCAACAAAATGGTGTGGCCGAAAGGAAGAACCGGACTCTTATTGAGATGGCTAGGATCATGTTGACAGAGTTTAAATCTCCATACAACTTTTGGGCCGAAGCCATATCCACTGCTTGCCATGCTTCAAACCGGCTCTACCTCCGCAAAGAAATCAACAAGACTCCATATGAAATACTTACCGGTAACAAGCCCAACATATCTTACTTCCGGGTGTTTGGTTGTAAGTGTTTCTATCTCATAAAAGGTGTTCATTTGTCCAAATTCGAGTCTAAAGCATTAGAGGGTATTTTTGTTGGCTATGGTCTTGAATCTCACACTTATAGAATCTATGATAAGCTCTCTGGAGCAGTCATAGAATCTTGTAGTGTGACCTTCGAAGAATATGATGGTCCCCAAGGGGGGCGTGTTGATGCTTGTGATGCAGATGATGAAATGCCTCAGGAAGCCATAGGAAGAATGGGTGTGGGATATATCCGCCCTGTTGAGGAACCCCTTATGGCGGATCGAGAAGAACTATGCTCCACTCAAGTGGAGCCCTCATCTTCACATCATCAACAAGCTCCATCCACCGAGGAGGACAATGACTCAAGCCAAAGACAAGATGTGGACCCTCAACATGATGATCATAGCGACAACTCTAGTCAAGGGGAGCTTGATTCATTCGCCAGGGTGTCAAGTGGTGCCAAGGCAATTGCTCAAGGAAGATCCATACAAACTGCTTTGAATCAAGATCAGATTGATGCTAGAAGAGCACTTGATCAAGACCAAGGTCAATCTTTGCCTCTAGATGAAGAGAATGATTCCAATGATGATCAAGGTCAAGTTGATGGTCAAGACGAGGACCAAAATGATGAAGAGGGTCCCCCAAGAAACAACACGGAGATCCACACTCGTCGTGAAGCTAGAAAGGAAAGAATGTTGGAATTAAGAGACCACTCTCTACAAAATGTAGTTGGTGACCTAAGGAAAGGCATTTCCACAAGAGCACAATTGAAGAGGTTCAGTGAACACCAAGCACACATCTCCATGATTGAACCTAAGAAAGTGTGGGAAGCTCTTGAAGATTCTTATTGGTTAGAAGCTATGCACAAAGAGCTCAACAACTTTGAGAGAAACAAAGTATGGAAGTTAGTTGAGAAGCCAAAGGAGTGCCGCAATGTTATTGGAACAAAGTGGATATTCAAGAACAAGCAAAATGAGCATGGAATTATAGTAAGGAACAAGGCTAGATTGGTTGTAGAAGGGTATTCTCAAATTTAAGGCATTAACTATGGAGAAACTTATGCACCCGTGGCTCTCCTTGAGTCCATCTGTATCATCCTTGCTTATGCGGCACATCATAATTTCAAGTTGCAACAAATGGATGTAGAGAGTGCATTTCTTTATGGTCCATTAAATGAGTTGGTCTATGTTAAGCAACCCCCGGGATTTGAGTACCCCAATTTCCCAAACCATGTCTACAAACTTGATAAGGCGCTCTATGGGCTCAAGCAAGCCCCACGCACGTGGTATGAGCACCTTAGAGAGTTATTGTTTGACCGTGGATTTGAGGTTGGGAAAATCGATCCCACTCTTTTTACTAAGAGAGTCAATGGGAGCTTTTTGTATGCCAAATATATGTTGATGATATTATCTTTGGCTCATCTAACAAATCTTTTAATGATGAATTCTCAAAGCTTATGACTAGTAGGTTCCAGATGTCTTTGATGGGGGGAGTTGAGAGTATTTCTTGGTTTTGATATCAAGCAAGTTAGAGGAGGGACATTCTTCAATCAATCCAAGTATACTCAAGATATGCTCAAGAGATTCAAAATGCAACATTTAAATGGAGCTCCTACTCCCATGGCTACAAAGACTCATCTAGAACAAAATCCAAATGGTAAAGATGTGGATCTAAAGGTATACCGGTCCATGATTGGTTCTTTGCTTTACCTTTGTGCATCTCGACCCGATATTGTGTTGAGTGTAGGTGTGTGTGCAAGATATCAAGCGGCTCCTAAAGAAATCCATTTCATGGCGGTCAAGAGAATCTTTCGATATTTAGTTCATACCCCATTTTATGGTCTTTGGTATCCTCGAGGCTCAACATTTGCTCTTTGAAAATACACGGTTTCGGATTGGGCGGGTGATAAGGATGATAGAAAATCAACATCCAGGGCTTGCCAATTCCTTGGTAGGTCCTTGGTATGTTGGTATTCTAAGAAGCAAAATTGTATATCTCTCTCCACTGCTGAAGCCGAGTATGTGGCAGCTACTAGTGCTTGCACTCAATTGCTATGGATGAGGCAAACGTTAAAGGAATACGGTGTCCATTGTGACAAAGTGCCTCTTCTATGTGACAATGAAAGTGCCATCAAGATTGCTTACAATCCGATGGATCACATAAGGACAAAGCATATTGAGATTCGCCATCACTTCATTAGAGATCATGTTGCTCGAGGTGATATTGATCTATCATATGTGTCAACCAAAGATCAGCTTGCCGATATCTTCACTGAGCCACTTGATGAAGCAAGGTTTTGCTACTTGAGGAATGAACTAAATATCATAGATTCAAGGATCTTGACTTGATTATCTTACATACTCACCTAATATTCGACCCATATTTGGTTTAGGTGTAGGCATGGACATAGGGGGAGTGCGGTCCTAATTGATTAGACCATCCCTCCCCCCATTATGCGCAAAATAAACAAAATCATTCCTCTTAATATCATTTTGTGATATGTGAGCTTAATGATGAGTTTCGGTAATGGACCCAAGATATATCTTCGTGGTGCCAAGCCGAGTATACTCAAATATGGTGGCCTAGGCCACCGCCCCCTCTCACTCGAGAGGTTGATGTGCTTACTCATGTTTGTCATTTTTGAGTTGGTTTTCCTTCCTCGGTCAATGCACTCTTGTTTGGTTCTCCATATTTGAGGTTGATGTTTTAATTTTTAGAGTGCATAGGTCCATATCAGTATAACTCTCTTAACCCACGCCTTCCTTATCCTACGACAAGCCTCATCTACTCCGCACAAGAACCTTCTAGTTTTCAAACTTGGCTGTCTGTTCTGGTGGTTACGGTAGTACCGGTTCAAAAAGCGGTACTACCGCATGTGTCCGGTACTACCGCAAGAAACGAGAGGTACTACCGCACAAGGACCTGTTTCCGGGATGCTTTTCTAGAAACTCCCCAGGTGCGGTACTACCGGCCGTTTCCTACGGTACTACCAACTTGCGGTACTACCGCTTCTCGGACCGGTACTACCGTTGCGCATCTTGGTTAAGGGAGGAGAAGCTGGGAGGGGCACCCCTCAGTGCCTCATTTTCTCCCGTCTCCACCCCTAACCACCGCCGTCGCCAGAGCCAAAACCGTCGCCAGAGCTCCGCCCCTCCCTCCTTTCCACGGATCCACTGGATCCGTCCTCCTCGCGGGCTCCTCCTCGTTTTCCACCGCCATGGACACCGGTACTACCGTCCTTCCTTTCTCCTCACTTGTTTTCCCCTTTGAATCTAGGGAAACTTTGACTCTTGGTCAAAACTTGTGATTTTGTGGTTGTACCGTGTGCACTTACATATCTCCGATGGATTCTCGTTTTACAATAAGTTTTGCTGCCAGTCCTTGATCGATATCACCAGATCTGTGCTGTAGTCACATGACCAGTAGTACCGGACGATTATCCGGTACTACCGCCATGCGGTACTACTGCCCGTCAATCCGGTACTACCGCTCAGTACTGACAGTAAAATTTCTTCAAAAACTTGAAATTCGTCATCTACTTGTTTCGGGTTCTTGTGCCCTTATCCCACTACTACCTCCCTTATTATTTCTCAGGTGCAGGGGGATCCCAGGGATCACGCAAAAGGTCCAAAGGTCGTCATGAGATAGAGGACTTTGATGCAGAGTCAGAGACACAATCAGAAGAAGAGATCATGCCGCAACCTAGCAACCGTCTGAAGCTAAAAACCTCTCGGGGCCGACGTGGAGGGGGCGTTAAGATAAGTGCTGGTCAAGGTAGTGCTCCTCCTTCTCCTCCTCGCACGAGTTGCCGCAAGAGTCAGAGTTCAGGGCCGTATGGGCCAAAGAAGTTGTCTGACATTCCCGAGGTTGAGTTTCTTGCCCTCCGATCTGACAATCCCTATGTTACTCCTTGCCATGAGTCTAGGGACAATAGTTTATTTTACACCGACTTCCAAGAGCGGGTCTACTTTGAGGTACTCATGACGGGTGAGAAGATTGTGGTTCCTCAGAAGTGGATTGAGATGAACCATGTGAACAAGAACTTGAACTACTTTGGTGAAGCACTTGAGATTTACACAAACATTGGCTTGCTTCCCATTATGCAGTTCAAGTGTGACTATGACCCCTTGCTCATTGCGCAGTTCTATGACACCGTTCACTTTGCCAAGAACCAGACTCGGACTATCACCTGGATGACAGAGGGAGTTGTCAAGACCGCAACATTGGCTGAGTTTGGGGCTATCCTTGGATATGAGGACCGTGGGAGAGATACTCCGGTTGGCTTCCGCTGTCACAACAACGAGCGTCCCATGAAGAAGGATGTTCTTCTTCCACTCTACATCCGTGGGCGTGGTATTTATGGAAAGATCAAGGGGCTTCTCCCAACATATGATATCTTGCATCGTATTTTTCGTGAGATCATCGCTCCCCGTTCTAGCAATTTTGATGAGATGCATGGTTTCATGGTGGACATCATGGTCACAACTCACCGCCAACGTGATTCAGGAAAACCAATTGATGTGATGGACGTGATTTGGAACGCGATGGTTAATGCTACCTACACTCGGCGGGTTCCTCCTTTTGCCCCGTACATCATGGCACTTATTCTTCACAAGTGCCCATATCTTGCTCAGAACATTTCCTCTCAACGTCTTGTTACTCACTGGCACAAGAATCTATTGATCAAGACCCATCTTAAACCATGCAACGCGGATGGTCAACTTGTTGATGAGGATGGGAACCCACTTGAGGATGGGTCCGGTGATGATGATGATGCCCAAGATGCTGATTTTGTGGCCTCATGCCGCAAGACTGCCCAACCATCATGGGCCAAGAGGATTGAGGCTAAGCTTAAGAAGGTTTTCTGCTTCCAGGTTGACAATCAGAAGCGTATGTATGAGGCCCATGTCTATGCCAAGAAAGCCAGTGCACGTCAGAAAGAAGTAATGCAAGCTCAAGGGTTGATCACCTCCGAGGGATCCGAGGACAACATCACTCCGGAAGAGCAATGGATCTCCAAGCATAGCCACTGGGACGATGATGCCTCTTCCACTTTCCATGTTCCGCCTCCGTATGGGGATGACTCTGATGATGACTACCAGTGATCTCCGGGACGTTAGAGTTTCTCTTGTCCCCTTTTTGGTGTCTTGATTCCAAAGGGGGAGAAGAGTCACATTAGGCATGCGGGATTTGCATGGGAAAGTCACAAGCTCGCTCTTGCCTTTGATTTTTAATCGCTTGTGAACTTTATTTGCTACTTGCCTCTTATTATGCATGAAACTTATGAACTAACTATTTGTGCTATGTATGTGAAGACTATGTGGTTATCGTATGGATCCATCATTTGTATGGTATGGTTATTATCATTTTGGATCCATCTTATGTGGTGTGTGATGACATTATCTATTCCTTAGCATTGTGGTTCTCATCACACACTTGTGTGCGAAGGTATGTGCACCATGTGTGACTATGCACTCCCATTTATCTTGTAAAATAGTATGGGGCGTCTCTTTACTTATCTAGGGGGAGCCCTATCTCTGTTTTACAAAATCTTACTTGTCATCAATTCTATCATGCAAAATGTGTGTTGTCATCTAACACCAAAAAGGGGAGATTGAAAGAACATTTATTATCCCTAGAGATGTTGGTGTTTATTACAACACACATAACGGACTAATTATCTGCCAAGTATTCTACAGTTTGCATGCATAGAATTCCCTGTCTAATTGCACACAAAAAGGATTTGCCTGCTGCTCCATATTCTGCCTTAGTGATGTCCGGTAGTACCGGATAATTCATCCGGTACTACCGCTCAAGTTCGGTAGCACCGAGTTTCACTTTCAGGCCTGGCAGTGTGATGAGTACACTGGCCAAAGGCCTCAGTACTAAGCGGTATCAAAAAGCGGTAGTACCGCATTTTGGTACTGCTCATGACTGAAGTGCTTGGCAAGCTCGCCAACCTCCTCAGAACTAAGCGGTATCAAAAAGCGATAGTACCGCATTTTGATACCGGTCAAGACTGAAGCGATTGGCAAGCTTGTCAATCTTCTCAGAACTGACCAGTACCAAATGCGGTAGTACCGCATTTTAGTACCGATCACTTCTGAGGAGATTGCCCACTTGACTCACACTGTTGTTCCCCTATATCAAAATGCGGCACTACCGCATGTGTCCGGTAGTACCGCTCTGTAGGGGCGGTACTACCGCCATGCGGTAGCTCCACACTTTGATACCGGTGGAAACTGTGGGCTATGCAACTCAACATTGCATCTCCGGTACCGGTCCGGTAGTACCGGTTGCGTCTGGTACTACCGCTTCATTAAATGCTGCAACGGTCAGATTGGATCTGGTGTTATAAATAGCCTTTCACCAACCTTGGGAAAAGGTCCTCATTTGCATTAAAGTCAAGACCACCATTGGAGCCACCAAATCCACAAGATCTCTTCAATCCACCACCCAAAGTCCTTGATCTTTGGGGAATCGAAGGAGGAGGCCTTGATCTACTACTTCACCAAAAGATATCTTCATTTCCCCCTCATTCAATTGAGGGCCCCTTTGCTCTAGTGTTTTCTTGAAAACCCTAGTTCTAGATTTGGTTCTTACAAGCTTGTCTTTGATTGCTTTGACAGCTTGCTTGTATTTGGGAGCCTCCGATTAAGTTGTGGATGTGTGCCCCAAACTTGTAAAGGTGTCGGCTTACACCTTGAAGGTTGCCGATATAGTGGAAGGTGAATCAATCCCGTTGGGGTGAGATTCATCGGAGAACAAGGGAGGCCTCTCGTGGCGTTGGTGGTTTGAAACCACCCCCTCTCCAAACATAGACGTACTTCCCCTCAAAAGGAAGGAACTACGGGAAACAAATCCTTGTGTCTCCGTGTCCACCACTTTGGTTACTTCTATCCTTTACCGCACTTTACTTACTAGTTCTTACTTAGTATTATGTTAGCTCGTGCATATTTGTCATATAGGTAAATTCACCTTAGTTGCATTATCTAGAGAATTTACCTTATTGTCAAACCTTAATTTGAAAAAGAAGAAAATTTGAATTAGCACCTATTCACCCCCCCCCCTCTAGGTGCCCATACGATCCTTTCAGTAGACCACCTTACATGAACTATATCCCAACCGGGGGATCTCAAACCTTTTTGTCCTTCTCGGGTGAAAAATGTAGGGGGTTCGTAGCATGGAAAACAAAAAAATTCTACCGCATGCACACAAACAAGCCAAGATCTATCTACTAGATTGTAGCAATGAGTCGATAGAGGAACTCACCCTCAAAGATTCCAAAGCGGTTAACGAGAGCAGATTCTCGTGGGTGAAGTAGTCGTACTCTTGCCGATCTCAAGATCGCGTAGACGATCCTTCTGGCGCTGTGTTCCGGCAGCGCTTCCACAGTCAGTCACACGTTCAGTACTCGATGAAGACCTTCCTCTCCCTTGTTCCAGCAGGCAGCAGAGGTTGTAGCACTCTCCTCGTGATTCCGGCAGCACGACGGCGTGGTGTCGGATGTAGAGGGGAGATCTCGCAGGGCTTCGCCTTAAGCCGGAGCGAGTATGGTGGAGTATGAGAGAGGCCTTGGTGATCTAAGGTTTATAGGGCACCAAGAGGAGGGCGTGGCCAGCGTCTAGGGCTTGGGGAAGCCCCAAGTCGCCAAGTTGGAGGGGAAACCCTAGGCGGCGGCTGCTGCACTTGGAGGTGGAGGCGACAGAGCTAGGGTTTTAGGTGTGAGGGTAGGGGGCAGCCCTACCCCTCCTTATATAGGTGGAGGGTGACTGGTTGGGAGGAGGGAGTCCTCCTCCAACTCCTCCTCCTTGGCCGGCGGGTGGAGGGAGGGGACTTCCTCCCCAAGTAGGTTTCCTACTCTCCCTCCACCAAGCAAACTTGAGATTTGACTTTTCAAATTTGCGTTTGACTTTCAAACTTCGATTTGATTTCTCTCTTTATTTTGCCCAACCAAGTGACCTAGTACATGATGCAACCATTCCATATTGCCATGACACATTCATGTACCCTTCCCCTCCGGAGTGTCGGTCCTTCCGGACTCTTCTAGAACATTCCTGGTGAAAACACTGGAATCATTCCCGAACTCTGAAACAGGACTTTCCTTATATGAATCTTATTCTCCGAACCATTATGGATCTCCTCGTGATACCCCGGGTCCCATCCGAGACTCCGAACAACATTCGGTCTCTTACTCATCATTCAATAACTACTCAACAACATCTAATCCTTAAGTGTGTCTCCCTACGGTTCGTGAATTATGCGGACACGACCGAGGCACTTCTCCGATCAATAACCAATAGAGGAATATGGAAATTCATATGGCTCCCACATATTTCTACGATTACTTTGCGATCGAATGAACCACTCACATACGATACCAATTTCCCTTTGTCTCACGATAGTTTACTTATCCGAAGTTTTTATCATCAGTATCGTTGCATACCTAGTTCAACCTTGTTACTGATAAGAACTCTTTTCTCTTTCCCGTGATATGTGATCCCTTGTGAGCCAGTCACATGCTTGCAAGATAATTGGATGACATTCCACCAAGAGGGCCCAGAGTATATATATCTGTCATATGGATGGACAAATCCCACTCTTGATCCATGCGCCTCAACCCATACTTTCCGAACACTCAATTCCACCTTTATAACCACCCAGTTACGGTGTGGTGTTTGATTTCATCAAAGCATCCTTCCAGTGATGGTCATTAGCATGATCTCATGATCGAAGGAATTAGGTTACTATGTATCAGAAAGCTTATAGCAAACAAACTATTAAAATGACTTGATCTTTATGCTACGCTTATCTATAGGAGTATGTCCATCATACCATTCTCCTAATGATATGATCTTGTTGTTAACACCATCTCAATGTTCATGAACGGGAAACCACGATCATCTATTAGCCAACAAGCTAGTATTAGAAAGAGGCTTTACTAGGGATTCTAATTTAGTTTACAAATCACACAAGTATTAATGTTTCCGGTTAATACTATTATAGCATGAATGTAAACATTTATCATAAACACAAAGATATAATAATAACCACTTTTATTATTGCCTCTAGGGCATATCTCCAACAGTCTCCCACTTGCACTAGAGTGAACTAATCTAGATTACATGGTAATATACCTAACACCCATGGCAGTTTGGTGTTGGTCATGTTTTGCCCTCGGGAGAGGTTTAGTCAACGGATCCGCCACATTCAGATCTGTGTGTACTTTGCAAATCTTTATGTCAACATCTTGGACATGTTCTCGAATAGCGTGAAAACGTAGCTTGATGTGCTTCAGCTTCTTGTGTGACCTTGGTTCTTGCGCATTGGCTATGGCGCCCATGTTATCACAGTAGATAGACATTGGGTCCGGCGCACTTGGAACCACACCGAGCTCTGTAATGAACTCCTTCATCCATATCGCTTCTTGTGAAGCCTCCGAAGCAGCTATGTATTCCGATTCAGTTGAAGATCTCGCCACAACACTTTGCTTTGCACTCCTCCAGCTAACTGCTGCACCATTCAAAGTAAATACGTATCCAGATTGAGATTTAGAATCATCCGGATCGGTGTTCCAACTAGCATCGGTGTAACCATTAACAACGAGATGTTCATCACCTCCATAAGAAAGAACCATATCCTTAGTTCTTCTCAAGTACTTAAGGATGTTTTTGACCGCTGTCCAATGATCCACTCTTGGATCACTTTGATATTTGCTAGTTAAACTAACAGCATATGCAATTTCGGGTCTAGTACATAGCATGGCAAACATTAGAGATCCTATGGCTGAGGCATAGGGAGTCTTACTCATCCTTTCTCTATCTTCTGCCGTTGCTGGACTTTGAGTTTTACTCAACGTCATATTGGGCAACATGGGCAAGAACCCTTTCTTGCTATCTTCCATTCCAAACCTCTTTATAACTTTGTCCAAATATGTACTTTGTGAAAATGATATTAGGCGTCTCGATATATCTCTATAAATCTTTATGCCTAATATGTAAGCTGCTTCACCAAGATCTTTCATTGAAAAACTATTATTCAAATATTCCTTGACACTATTAAGAAGGTCTACATCATTCCCAATCAACAATATGTCATCTACATATAGTATTAAGAATGCTACAGAGCTCCCACTCACTTTCTTGTAAATACAAGCTTCTCCATAAGTTTGTATAAAACCAAAACTTTTGATAACCTTATCAAAACGTTGATTCCAACTTCGGGATGCTTGCTTCAACCCATATATGGACCGTTGAAGTTTGCATACCTTGTTAGCATCTTTAGGATCGACAAAACCTTTGGGTTGCATCATATACAACTCTTCATCAATGTCTCCATTGAGAAACGCTGTTTTGACATCCATCTGCCATATCTCATAATCGTAATATGCAGCGATTGCTAACATAATCCTCAGAGACTTTAGCTTTGCTACCGGTGAGAAAGTCTCATCGTAGTAAACTCCTTGAATTTGTCGAAACCCATTTGCGACAAGTCGAGCTTTATAGACAGTAACATTACCATCAGCATCTATTTTCTTCTTGAAAATACATTTGTTCTCGACAGCCATCCGGTAAGTCCAGCAAAGTCCATACTTTGTTTTCGTACATGGATCCAATCTCGGATTTCATGGCTTCTTGCCATTTATTGGAATCTGGGATCATAATCGCTTCCTCATATGTCGCAGGGTCATCGGTGTTGTCCACCAAAATGACACTCATAACGGGATCATACCAATCAGGAGTGGTACGAGTTCTCGTTGACCTGCGAGGTTCCAAAGCAACTTCAACCGAAGTTTCATGATCAACATCATTAGCTTCCTCTCTTATTAGTGTAGGCGCCACAGGAACTACTTCCGGTGTTCTGCTACTCGCAAGTTCGAGAGAAGGTTCAACAACCTCGTCGAGTTCTACTTTCCTTCCAGTCACTTCTTTTGAGAGAAATTCCTTCTCTAGAAAGGATCCATTCTTGGCAACGAAGATTTTGCCCTCGGATCTATGATAGAAGGTATACCCAATAGTTTCCTTCGGGTATCCTATGAAGACGCATTTTCTGCATTGGGTTCAACCTTGTCCGGCTGTAACTTCTTTACATAGGCTTCACAACCCCAAACTTTAAGGAACGACAATTTAGGTTTCTTCCCAAACCATAATTCATACGGTGTCGTTTCAACGGATTTAGATGGTGCCCTATTTAAAGTGAATGCGGCTGTTTCTAATGCATAACCCCAAAACGATAGCGGTAAATCTATAAGTGACATCATAGAACGAACCATATCTAAGAGAGTTCGATTACGATGTTCGGACACACCATTACGTTGTGGTGTTCCCGTCGGTATCAATTGTGAAAGTATTCCGCATTTCTTCAAATGCTCGCCAAACTCATAACTTAGATATTCACCTCCACGATCAAATCATAGAAATTTAATCTTCTTGTTACGTTGATTCTCCACCTCACATTGAAATTCCTTAAACTTATCGAAAGTTTCGGACTTATGTTTCATGAAATAGATATACCCATATCTACTCAAGTCATCTGTGAAGGTAAGAACATAACACCACCGCGCGATGCTACACTCATTGGACCACACACATCGGTATGTATGATTTCCAATAAGTTCGTAGCTCGCTCCATCATACCAGAAAATGGAGTCTTAGTCATTTTACCCATCAGAC
This sequence comes from Avena sativa, assembly GCA_916181665.1. Classification (NCBI taxonomy): domain Eukaryota; kingdom Viridiplantae; phylum Streptophyta; class Magnoliopsida; order Poales; family Poaceae; genus Avena; species Avena sativa. The sequence goes on along the minus strand of OV702297.1, from coordinate 59,211,317 downwards.
ATGCTTCACATCTTTCAAGTGATCCGAAATCAAGTGATTCAAGAAGTCCATCGGAATGGAGTTTCTTCATACGTTTCACTCCAATGTGACCAAGACGACAGTGCCACATATAGGTCGAGTTATCGCTCAATTTCAAACGTTTAGCTTCAATGTTATTAATATGTGTGTTTCCACTATCGAGATTCAATAAAAATAGACCATCTATCAAAGGTGCATGTGCATAAAACATATCACTCATATAAATCGAACAACCATTATTCTCGGACTTAAACAAGTAACCGTCTCGCAATAAACATGATCCAGATATAATGTTCATGCTCAACGCAGGCACCAAATAACAATTATTTAAGTATAAAACTAATCCCGATGGTAGATGAAGAGGTAGCGTGCTGACCGCGATCACATCAACCTTTGATCCATTTCCAACGCGCATCGTCACCTCATTCTTCGCTAGGTTCCGTTTATTCTGCAGCACCTGTTTCGAGTTACAAATATGAGCAACCGAACCAGTATCAAATACCCAGGCACTACTACGAGTACTAGTGAGATACACATCAATAACATGTATATCGGATATACCTTTCTTCTTGATGTTGTCGTTCTTCAAATCCGCCAAGTACTTGTCAACACCCGGATTTTTTATCCCAGATGCCTGTTATGCCATACATCGCAATCCCAGGATTACCATTTTTGTGAGACATAACAGAATTGGATACCACAATACATCATCCATTACAAACCATACATAAGGTCTTACACAAATAAGGATATCATGATCCAGTTCTTAATACAACTCAAGCAGCGGAAATACGTAATAATAATGGTAGCATAGGCGAAGCTCCATCTTTGGGTCACAGGCAATGCTGACGATGGGAGATGATCCTAGTTGTGGTAACCTTCCTGGGGTCCATCCTCCAGGTACTCCTCTTCATAGTATGGCCACGGGAATAGCCAGGGACAAAGCCATGAGTACTCTTTAAGTACTCGCAAACTAATACTAACAAGTGAAGGGGGTTTTTGTAGTAGGACACTAAGCTCTAGGATTGTTTTGCAAAAAGCCAGATTTACATCTACTAAGCTCAGAAGTGAGAAAAGCTAGTTGAAGTTTTATAACACCTAAGTGGGAACTTGTATTTCATATCACAACTATGTTGTGGTCAAGTCAAAGTCTCAATTCATTTCATAAGTCATTTTGAAAACATCTGACGGGGGAACAGTATGGCCACTCCAACTGTCCATAACCGTGGACGCGGCTATTCGAATAGTTTGACACTCTGCAGAGATTGTACACTTTCACCACAACATTCGATACATCCGTCAGGAACAAATCCTGAATTCACCATACTCAGTATGCGGATAATCAATCCTAACCTTTCAATTACACGCCCTATTATAAGCACCTCTCCTGTGAGTTTGGCCTCCCAACCATGACCAACTGTCATCTTGGGTACTGCACAGGTGGACAATCTTCACAAGGTAGCCTCAGCTTAGACCTTGGCCGTGAGGGAACTAATACTAAGGTATATAAGTTTCCAGTCAAGCCCTACCCAATTCTCGGGTATTGTGGTTGTACGATAAAATTGGAATGGTATCGCATCCAGACAACCATCAGTTTTATAAAGGGCTAAGGCTCATGCCTCAACATTTTCATCATCAAAATCCTCTAGTGTTCGGAAACACATGTCAAAACATCTCAATAGAATGATCCATCATTCCAAGGTTTTCATAACCATTTTTACCAAGTATTCCCATGTAATGTTGATCAAGTTTTATGCTTAGCACTAACATCTACAAGTGGGGGTAAGTACTAATGAGGGGTGGTAAACTAGTGGAGTTTTACTAAGTTCAATCTCATGCCTTAGGATGACATAAAGATTATCTAGCTTAGGCCAAATTTTATGCTCTTTATGCAACCTTCAATTATCTTTCTAGTATCTACAATTTACTCAAGTAAACTCTAAGTAGTAGCTTTGATAAAGAAATAAAGTAGAAAGCTATTAAGTAAAACTAGGAGGGGGTATCATCAAATGTGTCTAACCAAGCATGCTTAGTGCATTGCCTAGGTTATTTAACTCTCATAATTTCAAGTCTTAGCTTGCTAAGTTTCTAGTATTGGCTTGCCATGTGCAGAGTAGTGGTTGAAGTTCTCCTCGGCTTCTTCGTAGTATCCTCCTTCTTCCTCGTATCCTTGGTCGGTACTAGCGTCTATAAATAAATATGAGGTACACAATCAGCAAACAATACTTAACTAATTTCAATCAGTACACAAAAGGGTCCTATAGATGATCTAGCATCATCACTAACATTACAAGATTAAAGCTTGGTTTAATTCCTTTTATTTTTAGAAAAGTAAATTCTACTCATTGAAAAACTACTTAAGATTTAATATTCTCCAAGCCAAACATGGGATCATGTTGACACATGTCGTCACCACATATTTTAGTCCATGGGAATATGATTTAAAGTGGTGTCATAATTTAATAAGGTTTAACCTTTTATTTTACTTAAATAAAGTGACTAGAAATGCCTATGTGGCATTCTTTTATTACTTGAACATTATTTCTGTAAGTAAACCCAAATGTTTTTATATATTCTGAAAGGTATGATCAAATGTGATTTTTGAGAGTTGAAATCAACTCAAAAGATTTTATGATTTAAATTTGAAAAATGTTTGAATGCAGAAAAGGTTCTGCCTTATTATTTTTACCAAGATTGATCTATAGATTCAAATGATATTAATCCAACGGGCTTGGATTCAGCATTTCAAGACCTTTCTAACAAAATTGGTTTCATTCAATTTGGTGCACTGAATCGAGCTGGGTTGATTTTTGAAACTATGTACAGAACTGTGTTTGGAATAAAATGGAAAAAGTTAAATTCCAATGACTGGGTTGCGCGGTAAACGATACTGGGCCGGTCTGCTAAGCACAGCGCTTAGGCGGGCTGGTTAAGTTGCTGTCCCCACGCGTCAGTGAGACAGGGGGTGCGAAGCGGTACGGGGCAACGTGGTGCGTTGGATTAGAAGTAAGATCAATAGCTGAGGGTCGTTGTCGACGATAAACTAGTCACCGGCGAGCTCGAACCCTAGCAAAACAGTGGGGGTCGTGGGAGGCTCACCGAGGCTCAAGCGAGGGTCGGCGAGGTGGGCGAACGACGAAGTCGACGACGGCGAACCTCCTGGTACCGGCAGCTTCTCCTGGGGAGGCTCCAATCGCTGGCTCCCTTCTTCTCCAGCAGCGGCGGGCTCCGCCCAAATTCCGGCGATGCACTGCTTGCCTTGCTTCGGGACTGAGGCGGGGTGGTTCTGGGTGAGAGGGGAGTGAGATGGTGTGCTCAATTCGGCTGGGGGTGGCCTCTATTTATAGTGGCGAGAGGGGACCGACGGGTGCAAGCTGAGCTCGTCGTGGTCGACGGCACAGAGGGCTATCGGCATGGGCGACGGTAGGGGCGGTGCTGTGCTCCCTGGCGAACCTCAATGACGTGGTGGTGAGGCGTGGGGCGGTGCTGATCGGTCGGAACGCGGCGATGCTCTGCGCGTGCCCGACGGAAGTTTTTATGGCGCACAACGTGCGTGGTCCGCGCAGTGGCGAACGAGCGTGTCTGCGGGGTTGCTGGGACAGTGGTGATCACGTATGCATGCGGCGAGGGTGGCGCGCTGTCTGTGGGCGTCTGTCGAGCGTGGCGCACGGGGCACGCTCTCGGCATGGTTGCAGAGAAGGTTGGCAAGGTCTGTGCGTGTGGTCCAGGGGCTGGCATCGCTCGCGGCTGGGACAGGGAGTGGCGGTGGGGTGCTAGCTTGCTCCGAGACAAGGTTGGCGAGGCTAGTGCGGCTCCTAGCTTGCTGTCCACACTGGGGTGACATGGTGAGGCTCGGCTGTTCACCATTGATGACATTGCCAAGCTTGCAGTGGGGCTAGTGCTTAGTTAAGTTTGCTAGATGATCTACTGAGGTTGTTGTGAGCTAGAGAGGGAACCAATTAGGCCCAAATCACTCCTCTAAATAGTGTTTGGATTTTATTTGATTTGCATCTGCAAGGTGTTTGATGAAATGGCCGCATGAGTTCAAGTTTTGAATTTTGAAAATATTTTTGGTGGGTGTGCTAGGTAGGTGCTGGTGAGTCTGTAGATGCTTGGGTTTTGAAAGTTGAGCTTGTTTGAGTGGTTTTTGAAAAAGTGGGATCTTCCCATATGATATAGATTCAATTTTAAACTGTCCTTTAAACTATGCATTCAAATGTTTTTGGATGATCACAAAGTGGGCCTTGATACTTTGTTATGAGTACTATCAAGGGGTGCAAAGATCCAAACAAGTTTCTGTTAAGTTCTGCAAGTTAGAGACAGCCAAAGTAGGCATGGGAGTTAAATTGGTCAAAATGACCATTCACTCGTTTTGTTTGTTTTGATTTATTTGTCTTTGGGAAAAGTGTGGGGATTGTTTAGAGGATGTTTATTTCACCTAAGAATCATTTTACAAGCAAATAAACACATAAAAAGGCAATTCAAAAGAATTCAAAATGGGATGCATACACACATGCATGCTTTCATATTTTTATTTAGAAAAGTTTTTGTTAACCCTAATTTGGATGCATAGAGTTTGATGATTCTAGTTTAATATTTTTGGGATGTTACAAACCTCCCCCCTTAAACAAAATCTCGTCCCGATATTTGAAAAAGGACGAAAAGATTAGCTAGGATTTGAAGAGATCGGGAAACTCCGTCCTGATGTGATCTTCGCGCTCCCAGGTAGCTTCCTCTTCTGTGTGGTTGCTCCACTGAATTTTGAGAAACTTGATGCTTCGGGTTCTGGTGGTTCGGAAAGCTTCTTCCAAAATACGGATGGGTACTTCGGGATAGGTTAGGTCATCGTTGATCTCTATGGTCCGGTGATCGATATTCTTGAACACTTCAGTCTTCTCCGGGACTTCGAGACACTTGCGAAGTAATGAGATATGGAACACATTGTGCACGGCTGACATCTCTTTGGGTAGTTCCAATTGATACGACACTTCTCCTCGACGGTTCAGATTTTTGAAAGGTCCGATATATCTGGGGGGCTAACTTTCCTTTGAGTTGGTAATGTTGCATTCCCTTCCATGGCGACACTTTCAGATATAGAAAATCTCCTATGTTGAAGGCGAGGTCTCGACGTCTCTTGTCGGTGTAACTCTTCTGTCTGCACTGGGTTGTCTTGAGGTGCTCACGAATCTTGTGAACCTTCTCTTCTACTTCTCGTAGGATATCTGGTCCAAAAATCAGACTCTCGCCTACTTCCGACCAGTTCAAAGGGGTGCGACACTTCCTTCCGTACATGAATTCAAATGGGGCCATTTGCAAACTAGCTTGATAACTATTGTTGTATGAAAATTCTGCGAACGGGAGACAGTCTTCCCACTTAGATCCATATTCTAACACACATGCTCTCAGCATATCTTCGAGTATTTGATTTACTCGCTCCGTTTGTCCGTCGGTCTGAGGGTGATATGCGGTACTGAAATCTAGGCGGGTTCCTAAACCTTCTTGAACTTTCTTCTAGAATCTCAAGGTAAACTGTGTTCCTCGATCCGATACGATATTCTTAGGGACTCCATGCAAACTGACGATTCTAGCGATGTATAACTCCGCTAGCTTCAAACTCTGATATGTGGTCTTGATGGGTAAGAAATGGGCGACTTTGGACAATCGGTCAACTATGACCCAGATGGAGTCATTTCCCCTACTAGAAGTAGGCAATCCGGTGATAAAGTCCATTCCAACGGAATCCCATTTCCATTCCGGAATATGCAATGGTTGCAACAATCCCGCGGGTCTTTGATGTCCTGCCTTGACTCGCTGACATATATCACACTTGGCGATATAGCTTCCTGTTTCTCTCTTCATCTTATGCCACCAAAATTGCTCTTTCAAATCTTGATACATCTTAGTTCCTCCGGGATGGATAGAATAAAGAGTATCATGAGCTTCCTTGATAATAACTTCTTTCAACTCAGAATCTGCTGGTACACAAAGGCGTCCTTTGTACCACAAAACTCCTTCTTCGTCTTCGGTGAATCCGGGTACCTTGCCTGTACCGATACGACGCTTGATTCCGTCAATACTAGCATTTCCTTTCTGTGCCTCTTTGATCTGGCTGATCAAAGTGGGTTGAAGTTCTATGCTAGCCAAAAATCCTTCACTCACTAATTCCATTCGAAAATCTTCCATCTCTTTGTGCAATCTTGGTTGCTCCTTCAAAATCATGGAGTTCAACCGGCACGACAATCTGCTAAGGGCATCTGCTACCATGTTGGCTTTACCAGGGTGATAGTGAATGTCCAGATCGTAATCCTTAATTAGCTCAATCCATCTTCTCTGCCTCATATTCAACTCCTTCTGAGTGAATATATACTTCAGGCTCTTGTGATCCGAATAAATCTCACAACGATTTCCCATCAGGTAGTGCCTCCATGTCTTCAGGGCTAGAACTACGGCTGCGAGTTCGAGGTCATGGGTTGGGTAATTTTGCTCATGTTGTTTCAGTTGTCGAGATAGATAAGATATAACTTTGCCTTCTTGCATTAGCACACATCCGAGACTGATCTTGGATGCGTCACAATACACGTCGAAGGGCTTCGTGATATCCGGCATGATTAAGATTGGGGCTGATATCAATCTCCTCTTGAGTTCTTGAAAACTCGCTTCACATTTGTCGGTCCATTCAAACTTCTTGTGCTTCTTCAGCAATTGGGTCATGGGTATGGCTATCCTCGAGAATCCTTCTATGAACTTGCGTTAGTATCCTGCCAATCCGAAAAATGCACGAACTTGGGTTTGAGTGGTTGGGGTTGCCAATCTTCGACATCTTTCACTTTTGCAGGATCAACGGCAATTCCTTCGGCTGATACAATGTGACCGAGGAATCCTACCTCCTGTAACTAGAATTCACATTTTCTAAACTTGGCATACATATGATGCTCTCTAAGGGTTCCAAGAATGGTCCTTAGGTGTAGCTCATGTTCTTCTTCCGATTTGGAATAAATCAGAATGTCATCGATGAAAACAACGACAAACTTATCCAGGAAGTCCATAAAAATCTTATTCATGAGGTTCATGAAATAAGCGGGGGCATTGGTTAATCCAAAAGACATGACTGTATACTCGTACAATCCATATCTGGTGGTAAATGCAGTCTTTGGAATATCCTCTGCACGAATCTTGAGTTGATGATAGCCTGTTCTAAGATCAATCTTAGAAAACACTTTGGCACCAGTCAACTGATCAAACAAATCTTCTATCTTGGGCAATGAGTACTTGTTCTTGATGGTGACATCATTCAACTTCCGGTAATCCGTACACAAACGGTTACCTCCATCCTTCTTGTCCATAAATAAGACAGGTGATCTCCATGGTGACGCACTTGGTTGAATTAATCCAATTTCCAACATGGAATCCAGTTGCTTCTTCAGTTCTGCTAGTTCAGACGGGTTCATTCTATATGGTCTCTGGGCTATGGGTCCTGTTTCGGGGATTAGTTCAATGATAAACTCGATATCCCGATCTGGGGGCATACCGGGCAAAACATCTAGAAATACATCGGGGTATTCACAGACTATCCGGACTTTGTCAATGGTAGGTTGGGCTATACTCTTGTTGCACTTGAATTGACGAGGTAAGGTTTCAGATATATGCTCGACTGATATTCCGGCTGTACTGGTCATGGTGATGGCTTTCTTGGCACAGTCAATCAATCCTTTATGTTTGTACATCCAATCCATTCCTAGTACTACTTCCAAACCTTTAGTTCCGAGTACTATCAGGTTAGAATAAAAATCTATGCCATGGATTCGGATAGGGACGGCTTTGCAAATTTGCCTAGCCTTGGTGGTTGAACCGGGAATTTGGACGATCATAACATGCTTTAGTTTGGTTGGTTGAATCTTACTAGTGCAGGCAAATTCTTCGGTGACAAATGAATGCGATGCACCTGAATCAAACAACACTCTTGCCAGTACTGAATTAACAGAAAACATACCCAGCACGACGTCTGGCGCTTCCTGAGCTTCTTCAGCATGCATGAGAAAAAGACAGCCGTTGCGGTTGAGCGAATTCCCTGGGGCAAACCTTCTTCCTGGTTGAACACGACGCTGCTGCTGAGCTGGGGCATTTGCATTGGGGGCTGCGGCATTCTTCTTGTTGGGGCACTCGTTGGAGTAGTGACCCTTATTTCCACAGTCATAACAAGTCACTTGCGACTTGTCCTTTGCTGCAACAGGCACAACATTGCTTCTAGTCCTCGGGGCAGTGTTGGTGTTGGCGGTAGCATTGTTGTTGAACTTGGGTGGGGCACGGTTGAAATTGCTAGAGTTGCCGGGGTTGTTGTGATTTCCTCCGGGCCTAGGGTTTCCACGGTTGGGATAGGTCGGACGGTTCATCGGGGGTCTGTTGGTTCTCGGGGCAAATCCTGAAGATGGGTTAGGGCGATACTTTGGGGTCTGATGGGTTCCTGGTTGATGCATCATGCGACGCTTGCGGTTCTCATTGGCTTGGTTGATCTTTGCTTCCATCTGGATGGCAGAGTCGACAGGGGCTTCAATATCTGCAAAGGGGATATTGACTAACACTGTCTGCATCTCATCGTGCAGACCATTCAAGAATCTTTCTTTCTTCTTGGCTTCGGTGTCTATCTCATCCGGGGCATACCTAGCTAATGACAAGAATTTGTCACGGCATTCCACTACGGTCATCCTTCCCTGCTTCAGTTCTCTGAACTCGTCTCTAATTCTCTTGATCAAACCTAGTGGTGCATGGGTTCTGCTGAACTTGACTTTGAATTCCTCCCAGGTCATCATCTGTCCTTCGGTCATTGCACGAACACTGTTCCACCATGCTCTGGCATCTCCGGCTAGATAGTGGGTGGCAAACAGAACTTTCTCGTTAGCTTCCACTCCGGCGACTTCCAGGTTATTTTCCATGGTTTGCAGCCAATCGTCGGCATCTAGGGGCTCTTCTGACTTAGTGAAAACAGGTGGGTTGGTATTCTGGAAATTCTTGAGCTTAGATCCATGGTGGTCCTGATTTCCGTGGCCTTGATTGTTGTGGGCTAGCTGAGATATCTGTTGAAGGGTGGCTAGGTTGGCTTGACGTTCCGCTCTTTCAACTTCGCGGTCAGAAACCAACATTTGCAGGATCTACAACATCGGGTCCGAGGATGAACCACTTCCTCCGCGTGGCATCTGAAGATTGAGATAGATCATGAGAAAAGAGGGGAATTTCTAAGGTTTTGGGACTTTGAAAAGTTTTTAAAGTTTGACTCAGATTTTTCTAGCAACTTGCTTTTCATGCATTCATTCATAGCACACGATACAAACACACACCACAACAAGGTAAACAGATGGTTTTAGGAACCATTCTGGAAACTACGATATAGTGGGACCGAATACTACTCACTACGCTAGTGCTCAAGTGCTACTACCCCTCAGAGTCGGTGTAGTCGTCATCCTCATCATCCTCCTCGTCGTCATTGATGAAGGCGAAATCCTCCTCATCGGTGAAGAAATCAATAGCCTGATCCTCCAGAAAATCATCATCATCACTGAGATAGGAGTAGGGGTCTCCACGAAGATCCTCTCCGGCATTCTCCCTTTCTTCCAACTGCATGTCTCTCTCGTGGATGGTCTCCTCCAAAGACGAGATACGATGGTGAAGACGGGCAATGATGTGCTCCTTCTTGTCGAGCTGACGGCGGCGAGACTTGCGATCCTCTGCTAAAATGGCGATGGTCTGATCCTTTGTCTTTATGATGGCAGACTTGTGGTTGGAGTAGTCACGGCAATTGTCCAACTCCTGCTGACGATCGTACATCATGAAGCTAAGGTGGTCCAACTGAGTCTTCAGCTCGTGGTGGTATGGGGCTTCCAGTGGCTGTCCATTAGCATCACGCCTTGGGCAAAACTCAAAGCGGGTACCCTTGATCTGGTTGATACTCTGCCCACACAGACGGGCAAGAGCTTCCTGCATGGCCCTAGCAAGTCCATCGAGCCAGTTGTTCTCTCTTAAGGTAAACTGAATTCCCTCAACAGTGGGGGGTTCAATCTTTCCTCGGAGACTTGCAACAATTAGCCACTGCAGATCTTCTCCTCCTTGATCATTGAGCTGAGCTCCAAAGAACTCGGGATGCGGACGCTCCAGAAGTTCCGAAAGCTGGTCCAAAACCCTCTCAAAGATAAGGTCTCCTCCATTTCCCAACTGGTAAAATTTGCTATACTTCACGTCCATCTAAAAGAATATAAGATGAGTAAGTTAGTAGAGTGATCAAGTGTGTCAAATTTTATGTATTTTGCAAGAGTTTTTGAGGAACATGAATTTTCATGAAAGAATCAAAGTGATAAGAATGGGAAAAAGTTTTTGTAAATATTTGCTTTCTTTGGTTTTGAAACTAAGTTTTTGATTCCAAACATCCAGTCTAACTAGGGTCTCCTATGGTCAGGATGGCTCTGATACCGACTTGTCAACACCCAGATTTTTAATCCCAGATGCCTGTTATGCCATACATCGCAATCCCAGGATTACCATTTTTGCGAGACATAATAGAATTGGATACCACAGTACATCATCCATTACAAACCATACATAAGGTCTTACACAAATAAGGATATCATGATCCAGTTCTTAATACAACTCAAGCAGCGGAAATACGTAATAATAATGGTAGCATAGGCGAAGCTCCATCTTTGGGTCACAGGCAATGCTGACGATGGGAGATGATCCTAGTTGTGGTAACCTTCCTGGGGTCCATCCTCCAGGTACTCCTCTTCATAGTATGGCCACGGGAATAGCCAGGGACAAAGCCGTGAGTACTCTTTAAGTACTCGCAAACTAATACTAACAAGTGAAGGGGGTTTTTGTAGTAGGACACTAAGCTCTAGGATTGTTTTGCAAAAAGCCAGATTTACATCTACTAAGCTCAGAAGTGAGAAAAGCTAGTTGAAGTTTTATAACACCTAAGTGGGAACTTGTATTTCATATCACAACTATGTTGTGGTCAAGTCAAAGTCTCAATTCATTTCATAAGTCATTTTGAAAACATCTGACGGGGGAACAGTATGGCCACTCCAACTGTCCATAACCGTGGACGCGGCTATTCGAATAGTTTGACACTCTGCAGAGATTGTACACTTTCACCACAACATTCGATACATCCGTCAGGAACAAATCCTGAATTCACCATACTCAGTATGCGGATAATCAATCCTAACCTTTCAATTACACGCCCTATTATAAGCACCTCTCCTGTGAGTTTGGCCTCCCAACCATGACCAACTGTCATCTTGGGTACTGCACAGGTGGACAATCTTCACAAGGTAGCCTCAGCTTAGACCTTGGCCGTGAGGGAACTAATACTAAGGTATATAAGTTTCCAGTCAAGCCCTACCCAATTCTCGGGTATTGTGGTTGTACGATAAAATTGGAATGGTATCGCATCCAGACAACCATCAGTTTTATAAAGGGCTAAGGCTCATGCCTCAACATTTTCATCATCAAAATCCTCTAGTGTTCGGAAACACATGTCAAAACATCTCAATAGAATGATCCATCATTCCAAGGTTTTCATAACCATTTTTACCAAGTATTCCCATCTAATGTTGATCAAGTTTTATGCTTAGCACTAGCATCTACAAGTGGGGGTAAGTACTACTGAGGGGTGGTAAACTAGTGGAGTTTTACTAAGTTCAATCTCATGCCTTAGGATGACATAAAGGTTATCTAGCTTAGGCCAAATTTTATGCTCTTTATGCAACCTTCAATTATCTTTCTAGTATCTACAATTTACTCAAGTAAACTCTAAGTAGTAGCTTTGATAAACAAATAAAGTAGAAAGCTTATAAGTAAAACTAGGAGGGGGGTATCATCAAATGTGTCTAACCAAGCATGCTTAGTGCATTGCATAGGTTATTTGACTCTCATAATTGCAAGTCTTAGCTTGCTAAGTTTCCAGTATTGGCTTGCCTTGTGCAGAGCAGTGGTTAAAGTTCTCCTCGGCTTCTTCTTCGTAGTATCCTCCTTCTTCCTCGTATCCTTGGTCGGTACTAGCGTCTATAAATAAATACGAGGTACACAATCACCAAACAATACTTAACTAATTTCAATCATCACACAAAAGGGTCCTATAGATGATCTAGCATCATCACTAACATTACAAGATTAAAGCTTGGTTTAATTCCTTTTATTTTTAGAAAAGTAAATTCTACTCATTGAAAAACTACTTAAGATTTAATATTCTCCAAACCAAACATGGGATCATGTAACACATGTCGTCACCACATATTTTAGTCCATGGGAATATGATTTAAAGTGGTGTCACAATTTAATAAGGTTTAACCTTTTATTTTACTTAAATAAAGTGACTAGAAATGCCTATGTGGCATTCTTTTATTACTTGAACATTATTTCTGTAAGTAAACCCAAATGTTTTTATATATTCTGAAAGGTATGATCAAATGTGATTTTTGAGAGTTGGAATCAACTCAAAAGCTTTTATGATTTAAATTTGAAAAATGTTTGAATGCAGAAAAGGTTCTGCCATGTTATTTTTACCAAGGTTGATCTATAGATTCAAATGATTTAAATCCAACGGGCTTGGATTCAGCATTTCAAGTCCTTTCTAACAAAATTTGTTTCATTAAATTTGGTGCACTGAATCGAGTTGGGTTGATTTTTGAAACTAAGTACAGAACTGTGTTTGAAATAAAATGGAAAAAATTAGATTCCAACGACTGGGTTGCGCGGGAAACGATACTGGGCCGGCCTGCTAAGCACAATGCTTACGCGGGCGGGTTAAGTTGTTGTCCCCACGCGTCAGTGAGACAGGGGGTGCGAAGCGGTAGGGGGCAACGTGGTGCGTTGGATTAGAAGTAAGATCAACGGCTGAGGGTCGTCGTCGATGATGAACTAGTCACAGGCGAGCTCGAACCCTAGCGGCACAGTGGGGGTCATGGGAGGCTCACCGGGGCTCAGGCGAGGGTAGGCGAGGCGGGCGAACGACGAAGTCGACGACAACGAACCTCCTGGTACCGGTAGCTTCTCCTAGGGCGGCTCCAATCGCTGGCTCCCTTCTTCTCCAGCAGCGGCGGGCTCCGGCCAAATTCCGACGATGCGCTGCTCGCCTTGCTTCGGGACTGACGCGGGGTGGTTCTGGGTGAGAGGGGAGTGAGATGGTGTGCTCAATTCGGCTGGGGTGGCCTGTATTTATAGTGGCGAGAGGGGACCGACGGGTGCAAGCTGAGCTCGTCGTGGTCGACGGCACAGAGGGCTATCGGCGTGGGTGACGATAGGGGGCGGTGTTGTGCTCCCTGGCGAAGCTCAACGACGTGGTGGCGAGGTGTCGGGAGGTGCTGATCGGTCGAAACGCGGCGGTGCTCTGCGCGTGCCCGACGGAAGTTTTTATGGCGCACAGCGTGCATGGTCCGCGCGGCGGCGAACGAGCGTGTCTGCAGGGTTGCTGGGACGGTGGTGATCACGTATGCACGCGGCGAGGGCGGCGTGCGGTCTATGGGCGTCTGTCGAGCGTGGCGCACGGGGCGCGCTCTCGGCATGGTTGCAGAGAAGGTTGGCAAGGTCTGTGCATGTGGTCCAGGGGCTGGCATCGCTCGCGGCTGGGACAGGGAGTGGCGGTGGGGTGCTAGCTTGCTCCCAGACAAGGTTGGCGAGGCTAGTGCTGCTCCTAGCTTGCTGTCCACACTGGGGTGACATGGTGAGGCTCGGTTGTTCACCATTGATGACATTGCCAAGCTTACAGTGGGGCTAGTGCTTAGTTAAGTTTGTTAGATGATATACTGAGGTTGTTGTTAGCTAGAGAGGGAACCAGTTAGGCCCAAATCACTCCTCCAAATAGTGTTTGGATTTTATTTGATTTGCATATGCAAGGTGTTTGATGAAATGGCCGCATGAGTTCAAGTTTTGAATTTTGAAAATATTTTTGGTGGGTGTGCTAGGTAGGTGCTGGTGAGTCTGTAGATGCTTGGGTTTTGAAAGTTGAGCTGGTTTGAGTGGTTTTTGAAAAAGTGGGATCTTCCCATATGATATAGATTCAATTTTAAACTATCCTTTAAGCTATGCATTCAAATGTTTTTGGATGATCACAAAGTGGGCCTTGATACTTTGTAATGAGTACTATCAAGGGGTGCAAAGATCCAAACAAGTTTCTGTTAAGTTCTGCAAGTTAGAGACAGCCAAAGTAGGCATGAGAGTTAAATTGGTCAAAATGACCATTCACTCATTTTGTTTGTTTTGATTTATTTGTCTTTGGGAAAAGTGTGGGGATTGTTTAGAGGATGTTTATTTCACCTAAGAATCATTTTACAAGCAAAGAAACACATAAACAAGGCAATTCAAAAGAATTCAAAATGGGATGCATACACACATGCATGCTTTCATATTTTTATTTAGAAAAGTTTTTGTTAACCCTAATTTTGATGCATAGAGTTTGATGAATCTAGTTTAATATTTTTGGGATGTTACAGTACTTTGGGAAATTCCGCTCCAGTGACCCTCTCCCTTGCAGTAAAAGCACTCAGTATCAGGCTTAGGCCCAGCCTTGGTCTTCTTCGTGGGCCCGGTTACTTTCTTACCGCCCTTCTTGAAGTTTCCCTTTTTCTTAGACTGGCCTTGCTTCTTGAATTTTGTGGTATTATTTACCAACAACACTTGGTGATCTTTCTTGATCTCCACTTCTGCAGATTTCAACATGGAGAATAGTTCTGGTAACGTCTTGTCCATGTTTTGCATATTGTAGTTCATCACAAAGTTCTTGTAACTTGGTGGTAGTGATTGGAGGACACGGTGAATCCCCAAAGAATTAGGAATCACTATACCCAAACTTTGGAGTTTGTTTGCGTGCCCAGACATCTTAAGCACATGCTCACTGATGGAGCTGCCCTCTTCCATCTTGCAGTTAAAGAACTTTTCAGAAGCCTCATAACTCTCAACTGCCGCGTGAGCCTCAAATATCATTTTGAGTTCATGGACAATATCATGTGGGTCATGGTTCTCAAACCTTTTCTGAAGCTCCGATTCCAAACCATACAAGATAGCACACTGAATTGTGGAGTACTGATTCTTCCGAGTGAGGTAAACATTCTTTTCTTCATCGGTAGCAGTAGCTGCAGGTGGGTCACCTAGCGGTCCATCCAACACATAGGTCAAATTACCAGCATTGAGGACAATCCTCAAATTGCGGAACCAATCCGCAAAGTTGGTTCCATTGTTTTTCAACTTTTCTTTCTCTAGGAACGCATTAAAATTGATGGTAGGGGCCGCCATTGATCTACAACATATTTGCAATAGTTTAGACTAAGTTTATGACAAATTGAGTTCTAATTAATAGTTAAATTAATCTAGGTGAACTCCCACTCAAAACAATATCCCTCAAATTGTTTTAGTGATCACACGAACCAAATCACCACATGAAAATCCGATCATCATGAGAGTTGATGTAGCTTCAATGGCGAACAATCAACATGTTCATCATATCTACTATATGACTCATGCTTTACCTTTTAGTGATCCGTGTTCCGAGACCATGTCTGTACATGCTAGGCTCGTCAAGATCAAACCTTAGCTTCCGCATGAGCAAATCTGGCTTGCTCACATTGTATACACTCGCAGAATCTAACACACCCGATCATCACGTGGTGCTTCGAAACAACGAGCTTTAGCAACAGTGCTTACTAAGGATGAACACTTTAAAACTTGAAATTTGTGTGCTTGAGGGATCATCTTATAATGCTACCGTTGTTAACTAAGCAATACAAGATGCATAAAGGATTAACATCACATGCAATTCATAATATGTGATATGATATGGCCTTTCTTCTTGTGCTTCCGATCTCCATCTTCAAGCACGAACATGATATCCATCATCACCGGTATGGCGTCAAGGTCAATGGCGCCGTTTCATGGTTGTCGTCCACCAGCTTCAACTATTACAACTACTTTGAATAGACATGCAGATCTTAACAGAATTTAAAAGCCAACCATATGGCTCCTGCCGGTTGCCAACTTACAATAAGAGACATTGCATACATCATATATAATCACAATCATGGCCATATCACATCACAGCACACCCCTGCAAAACAAAGTTAGACGCCTCTAATTTTCTTTGCATGTCTTACGTGGTTTGGGGATTTCAATAAGTGTCGTTCTAACTTATGAACAAGAACCACAACGTTGATGCTTGAATTATCAAGTGCCTGTTGTAAATTGAATCTATACTATGATGGGAGAGACAGACACACGCAAAGCCACTTATGCAATACAAGTTACATGTTGAGCGTGGAGCAAGTCTCATGAACGATGTCATGTAAGGTTAGCCCGGGCCGCTTCATCCCATCATACCGCAAGATGCAAAGTACACAAAAAGCAATTGATAATAAAAGCACCACCGCCCACAATGACCATTGTGTTCTACTCGTGCAACAGATCTACATATAGACACGGCTCTGATTCCACTCTAGGGTTCGTAGCATGAAAAACAAAAAATTTCTACCGCATGCACACAAACAAGCCAAGATCTATCTACTAGATTGTAGCAATGAGTCGATAGAGGAACTCACCCTCGAAGATTCCAAAGCGGTTAACGAGAGCAGATTCTCGTGGGTGATGTAGTCGTACTCTTGCCGATCTCAATATCGCGTAGACGATCCTTCTGGCGCTGCGTTCCGGCAGCGCTTCCACAGTCGATCACACGTTCGGTACTCGATGAAGACCTCCCTCTCCTTTGTTCCAGCAGGCAGCGGAGGTTGTAGCACTCTCCTCGTGATTCCGGCAGCACGACGGCATGGTGTCGGAAGTAGAGGGGAGATCTCGTAGGGCTTCGCCTTAAGCCGGAGCGAGTATGGTGGAGTAAGAGAGAGGCCTTGGTGATCTAAGGTTTAGAGGGCACCAAGGGGAGGGTGTGGCCGGCGGCTAGGGCTTGGGGAAGACCCAAGTCGCCAAGTTGGAGGGGAAACCCTGGGCGGCGGCTGCACTTGGAGGTGGAGGCGCCAGAGCTAGGGTTTTAGGTGTGAGGGTAGGGGCAGTCCTACCCCTCCTTATATAGGTGGAGGGTGGCCGGTTGGGAGGAGGGAGTCATCCTCCAACTCCTCCTCCTAGGCCGGCGGGTGGAGGGAGGGGACTTCCTCCCCAAGTAGGTTTCCTACTCTCCTTCCACCACGCAAACTTGAGATTTGACTTTTCAAATTTGCGTTTGACTTTCAAACTTCGATTTGATTTCTCTCTTTATTTTTCCCAGCCAAGTGACCTAGTACATGATGCAACCATTCCATATTGTCATGACACATTCATGTACCCTTCCCCTCCGGAGTGCCAGTCCTTCCGGACCCTTCTAGAACATTCCTGGTGAAAACACCGGAATCATTCCCGAACTCCGAAACAGGACTTTCCTTATATGAATCTTATTCTCCGGACCATTCCGGATCTCCTCGTGATATCCTGGATTCCATCCGAGACTCCAAACAACATTCAGTCTCTTACTCATCATTCCATAACTACTCAACAACATCGAATCCTTAAGTGTGTCTCCCTACGGTTCGTGAATTATGCGGACATGACCGAGACACTTCTCCGATCAATAACCAATAGAGGAATCTAGAAATTCATATGGCTCCCACATATTTCTACGATTAATTTGCGATCGAATGAACCACTTACATATGATACCAATTTCCCTTTGTCTCATGATAGTTTACTTATCCGAAGTTTTGATCGTCGGTATCTCTGCATACCTAGTTCAACCTCGTTACTGATAAGTACTCTTTTCTTGTTCCCGTGATATGTGATCCCTTGTGATCCAGTCACATGCTTGCAAGCTAATTGGATGACATTCCACCGAGAGGGCCCAGAGTATATCTATCCGTCATATGGATGGACAAATCCCACTCTTGATCCATGTGCCTCAACCCATACTTTTCGAACACGCAATGCCACCTTTATAACCACCCAGTTATGGTGTGGTGTTTGATGTCATCAAAGCATCCTTCCAGTGATGGTGATTAGCATGATCTCATGGTCGAAGGAATTAGGTTATTATGTATCAGAAAGCTTATAGCAAACGAACTATTAAAATGACTTGATCTTTATGCTACGCTTATCTATAGGAGTATGTCCATCATACCATTCTCCTAATGATATGATCTTGTTGTTAACAACATCTCAATGTTCATGATCGGGAAACCACGATCATCTATTAACCAACAAGCTAGTATTAGAAAGAGGCTTTACTAGGGATTCTAATTTAGTTTACAAATCACACAAGTATTAATGTTTCCGATTAATACTATTATAGCATGAATATAAACATTTATCATAAACACAAAGATATAATAATAACCACTTTTATTATTGCCTCTAGGGCATATCTCCAACAAAAAAGGCAAATGTTTGCCGAAGTGGCAAGAAGTGGGTCCGATTTGAACTACAGGTACATGATCTAAAGTCCATAATTTTTTGAAACAAATCATTTTTAGACTCACAATATGTTGTTTTTTCAGAGATCCAATGCAAGTTCTAACATTCTGCCGTTTTGACCAAAGTTCGAAATGGAAAAAATTCAAAACAGGCATAAAAATTTCAAAAAAGGTCCAAACAATGTAAATCTTTCGCGTGGTGTGTGATATTATGTGACATAGTTGCAAGGAAAAATATCAAACTTGGTATATTGATTATGTCTCGAAACAACCTTCACAAAATGACCTATCATGTTCGAGGTTTCATGGCTTTCGATCCAAGAGAAGGATGTTATGTGTTGAATCGCGGTATAGTTTGTGATACGGTGCCCATATTGTGCATACATGTGTATATTGGGATGGAGAACAATGTTGCAGGAGGAAGTTTTCCTTTTCGTCGCTCGGAAAAGCCATTTTTCATTTTCCGAGCGTAAAAAGACGGGTCGTTTTGTGAAGCAGCCACTAAAATGCAGTTACAGAATGGTACCATCCCATTTTCCTTAAATAGTAGACCACCTTACATGAACTATATCCCAACCGGGGGATCTCAAACCTTTCTGTCCTTCCCGGATGAAAAAGACAAATGTCTGCCGAAGCGGCAGGAAGTGGGTCCGATTTGAACTACAGGTACATGATCTAACGTCCGTGATTTTTTGAAAAAAATCATTTTTAGACTCACAATATGTTTTTTTTCAGAGATCCAATGTAAGTTTTAATATTCTCGTCCCTTATCTTCATGCACGCCGTTTTGACCTAAGTTCGAAACGGCAAAAAGTTCAAAATGTCCGAACAATTTAAATCTTGGGAACAATTATTTTATTTACATATATATATATAACAGAGTAGATGTAAATTTTATTTCTACAAATTTTGATATATAATAATTAATTTTAAAAAAGGTTTTAAAAAAGTTTTTTGTTTTAAAAAAAGGACCTTTAGAGTATAAACCGGGGCTAAAGGGGTGCGGGGCTGCGCGCGAAACGCGGCGCGCCGAAAAACCTTTAGCTCCTGTTTGTAAGACAAACTGGGACTAAAGGTTCCCCTTTAGTCCCGGTTTGTACTACCAACCAGCGCTAAAGGGGGGTGGGTATAAATACCCACCCCGTGTGCCCCGGTTCGTGCACCGAACCGGAGCACACAGAGCCACCCCCTCCCTCCGCCACTGCACCGTCTTCCTCCTCTCGCAGAGTCACCATGCCGTTGCGCCGTCCCTCCCCGTGCCGCCCCTCCTCGCAGAGCCACCGTGACGCCTGCGTCGTCCCTTCCCGCGTCGGCCCTCCCCATGCGACAGAGCACCACCGCGCCGCCCGAGCCCGCGCCGGCCGCGCCGTCCACCACCATCGGAGCCGCCCCTCCCTGCGCTGAGCTCTCTAGTTAATTAGTATAGTGTTAATTTTGTTAGTGTTAATTTTGTTAGTTATTTTGTTAGTGTAATTTTATTAGTGTATTTTAGGGTTAATTAGTTAGGGTAATTTTAGGGTTAATTAGTTAGGGTTATTTTAGGGTTAATTAGTTAGGGGTAATTTTAGGGTTATTTTAGGGTTAATTAGTTAGGGTTATTTTTAGTGTAATTTTTCTTAGAGATTTTTGTTAGTGTTTAATATAGTTTATTTTAGTTAGTGTTTAATATAGTTTATTTTAGTTGATACTATTTATTTTCGTCATGTTTAAAATATATAGGTTTAATTTAGTGTTTAGGAATATGCCGATTCCTCATCCTCATTCACTCGGCGTGAACAACGGAGCGCTACTAGACAGTGTCGTCGGGCTGGCACTGGGAGGTGCTACCAGCCGGGGGACGTCATCTCGTGAGGAATCCGGGTGTCGTTGTCGACCCAGATCTTCTGTGGTAGCGGCCGAGTGGTCCAGGTGCGATGCAGTGGGAGCCGGCCCCCGACGAGGTGGTACAGTGTCGTGTCAGGGAGGAGGACGAGCACGTCCGGCGCTACATGTACATTTTAGGAGTCCGGGTCGCCAATACATGGCAGATTCTTCAGGCACCTTACCCGAGATATTCTCCGGTGATGGTTCCTACACTTTGGGTGCACACCTCCCGCGGCTCAGTAGCCGGGGCTCGACGTCTTCGCTGAGCTAGCTAGATGTGTAAAAGGGTACCATCTTGTATTCGAGATGTATTGTTGTTTAATTGGTACTTTATTGTTGTACTAGCTGGATTATTCAAGATATATTGTTGTTTAATTGGTACTTTATATTTGTTTATCGCATTGTTTAAGCTGGATTACTTTATCTTCCTTTATTTTATCGCATTAAGAAAAATGGTTTTATCTTTGTTCTGTATTAGTTAAGTTATGGACGATAGAGAAAACAAAGAGAATATAATGTACAACATGATAGATGAGGGTACATGAGGTTATCATTACGATGGAGCAGACGACGATGGAGATGATGAAGGCTCCCAATACCTCAACTTGGATGAAGCCGACAGAAGAGACGACTATGATGAATTTTTTGGTGGAGACGACGGTGGAACTGACGGTGGAGACACCATAGCAAAGACCGGCGAGGTATATAAAGCCTCTGCTGATCACGAGCTAGTAGATGCATTAGTTGATTCATATATATATATATGTACTAATGACTATTTCTTCTCTTAGACCTTCGCATCGGGCGAATCTTCTGCAAGGAAACGAGGCCCGACCAAAAAGTTGGCCGATGGTGCGCGCTTCACTATTGATTTAGTGTCTGAGTTCGGCGAACCTTTGGAGCCAAAAGAGGCCGCAAGTGTATTTGTATAACAATGCGGAGTGATAGTTAGGGACGCCATCCCGATCACCACTCAGAAGTCGAATAAGCCAGGAAAGAAAAGTGATCGAGTTGGAGAAATTTTTGTCAATGACAGAGCCAAAGACGGTCTTTGGAATTCACTCATGGCACACTTCTCTCTGCCTGAATTGGACACTCCTGAACTCACTGAGGCATAGGTTGCAAGTCAGAAAGTGGGCCCTTAAGAAGATGGGCGGACAGTTCAAGGACTGGAAGAAAAGATTGTACAACAACTTTGCCAAGAAGGGGATGACTCCGCCATTCACTAGCCCGCTGGAGAAGCAGTAGGATAACTGGGCCCCATTTGTGAAATACAAGGAATTAGAAGCAGCTACGGCCAAGTCAGAAAAGAATAAGTTAAATATGGACAAAAAGAAATATCACCATACTATGGGGACAGGTGGCTACAAGACGGTCGCGCCGAAGTGGGAAAAAACCGAGAAAGAAATGCGTCAAAAAGGGGTCACGCCAGCTACAAATCAGTCGCCCGTGAGGTCAAAAAATTGGATCCTTGGGCATGGGGGGTCGTATGACACTGAAACCAGGGAGATTATTGTTACAAAGAAGGCCATTACTAAACCCAAAAATGAACTTGTTAAAGTGATACAACTGAGAAAAGATGGAAAGTTCATTCCCGACAGAGAGAAAGATGAGCTGACATATGCCCTTGGAAATCCTAAAAAAGTCGGATGAACACGGGGCTTTGGCCCATTTGTTCCATGGAAGACAAGGTTTCCCGCTGACATCGACACTTATAGAAGCCGATCCAGAAAAACGAACAGGCAGAAGGCAGAGGAGGCAGCGCGGTTGGAGCCGGTTGAAAAAAGGAACGAGGAATTTCAAGCCATGTTCAAGCTGCAGCAGGAGCAGGTTAATGAACTTAGAGTACTGGCCCGACAGCAAGATCCTGCGTTAGACAGTCCGATGGGCCCATCTCAGCGGAGAAGCAGCATGGCTTCCACGGAGGTACAAGCTAATAATCTAATGCTGATGGACAATAATGCACCGGTGATAGATGATACGGCCGGTGCAACGATGGTTCGCTACCCCGTGGATGAAGTCGAGGCAAGGACAGCTTGTGAGCTACATGTCATAGTGAAGAACATTTCTATGAAGGTGGCGCTCGGATTTGCTTTACCTTGTCCACCGGAAGCGGCCTACCATGGAAATCAGATTCCAGCTGGCTATGCTCGTTTCGGTGTGGATGAAGTTGAACCGACATGTCGATCGCTTGAGCTTGACATCCCTGCAGGCGAAGGGGAGAAAACACTTCGAGAAGTGGAGGGTGGGATCATTCTTTGGAAAAAACAACACATCGTGTTTACAGGCTGGGCGCCAAGGCAATCTTCTCCTCCGAGAAGCAATCCATCACCTCCAAGGCCATCATCACCTCCGAGTCCACCGTCTCCACCAAGAAACAATAGTCCACCCCTTCCTAAGAGGGATCATAGCGCGACTGCATCTCCATCTCCGGCGCCTCCGCCTCTTCCCACTGAATCAAAGGGAAGAAAGCGGAAGAATAACACTGCTACGTCGAGGCAGACCCGACGCCGAAAACGACAAGATCCCCTCACAATAGTACCACTGTCTCCTCCCAAGTTAGCTTATCACCGGACTGATGAGGAAAGCGCGGTGATCTCCCAGGCCGAAGTGAAGGCCCATTTTGCACCAAAACAACCCGAGCCACCGGTGCTAGTTGATCCAAAAGTCAAGAAGCACTTCAAGGCATTCCTTGAGCAACCACCCCAACATGTGTTAAATAGGAAAGATGACTATACACGCTGCCTTACGAAGACACTAAAAGAGAAGTCATCAAGCAGTACTGCAAGCGGGAGAAAATCAAAAGAAGTTGCCCAGCTCGGCAAATAGGCAAAACAATTCATCGCCCCGCTCAAGGTGTTATCCCAGCCCACCCAAGGTGGAATAGATATGGAATTAGCTATTAAATTAGCCAAGGAGTGTAACGTGCCCCTCGAAGCACTTCTAGCCGGCGGAGATAATGTCGCCAAGGGACCAATAGCACGAAAATTTGTCTACGGGGAGCCTCTGGTCGGCGATGAGGTATTCGATGATCTGCCAACACATATACGACTGTTGTATATCTGGTACTTGAAAGTCACAAAGGAAGGGAGACAATTTCTCGTATGTAAAGTTGGAGAGGAGTACTTCCGGCTAGACGAGATCTCCATTGAACTTTGTGAACTATTTCAGTTATTCAACCTAGACGCCCTCGACAAGTCCCTCCTCAGCTGCTATTGTCTGTAAGTAATTAAGTCACTAACTCAGCTCGTTCAATTCATTTCCTGTCGTTATCCTCACTATATCTCCTTCTGTATGCTATTATATATGCAGAATGAAGATTCAAGAATATAGAAGAAAGTCAATCTACAGCATTGGGCTCATTGACCCAAACAGAGTTAATTGATATACGGTAATAAATGACCTCGGGGATACGGAGGATAACTTGCTAATGTTTTTAATGGAGCAACATTACAAGACACAAATTCTATTTCCTTACAACTATAGGTAAGAGTCTTACTGTCTTGTACACATTCAATTTTTGTTTACTAGATGTTAATTGTATATAAATATGCGCAGCTATCACTGGATTTTTCTAAACATTGACGTTGACCGTGCAAAAGTGGAAATCTCGGACTCGTTAAAGAAGCCGATGAAAGACTACCGCAGCATAATTGATTTCCTCCAAAAGTAATTTCAAATATTATCACACTATATCTGTCTCTTTCGTTCATTCTCTGAGATGTAAACTAATTAATAACTCATTCATTTCTTTTTGCCGGACAGGGTTTGGAAAAGGTTCACGAAGGAGGTTTGGGGTGAATTGCGTGAGGAGCTCACTTTTCATACGGTCCCGGTAAGTAGTACGAGAGCTAGGAGACTAATTTATATGGACATTACAATTATCATTCATATAATCATCATGTTTAATTATTATTTGATTAAATTATATTCTCGATCGAAAAATGTGCGACACAGCCACAAAGAACTAATTTATGTGGAGATTACGTATGCGAGTTCATTCGTGGGTGTATGGAGCAGGACACGGACTTTCTTCAAGTACGTAAACAATATATTTGCAATTTATTTTATATATCATAGTTTTTGTTAAGTTCCATTCATAATGATCTACTTCTTTATATATAGTTGGATGAGATGCGGGATAAGCTCCTACCACATGAACGCCTACTAGCAATTCAAGAGGAGTTGTCGGGATTTTTGCTCAGGGACATCATAAACATAAAAGGAGAGTACAACGTGGATAGACCTTCGTGTAATCGTGGATAGACACAAAAGGACAATATTCGTTGTAATGATCTTCGTGTAAATCAATTAGACGAGCTTCAGTCTCGGTTATGTATATATTTATATGTCTTTATGTAATCGAGAGTGAAATTATATTATATATGCATCAATGTATACAGCATGTAGTAGCGTAGAATAATATGTATATGAAAACACAAAATGAAAAATAATCAAATACAAAAAAAAAACACAAACCGGGACTAAAGATCCTCTAGCCCAGCACACGCAGTGGGCCACGTGGAGACAATCTAGTCCCGGATTGTAATCCGAGACTAAAGCCTCTTACAAGCGGGACTACTGTCCTGTTTTCTACTAGTGGGTCTATATTAACGGCCTCAAGTTTACCTAGTAAATTCCTAGTCATCATATGAATCTAGACAAAGTTAAGACCACTAATATGGACCGAAGGAAGTAGATAAAGGATGTACTTCGTATATACTCAGTTCTAAAGTGCATTAATTTATGTGCACAGCATATACCATATTGTTTCCCCTTTTCCCGGACTTGAAATAACCTTTCTCTAAATTCTAAAATACGACGAAAGTATATAGCTACAAAATTGGACAAATAAGTTTCTAGGACTTGAATCGTTGGGACATGGTAGCCGGCTTCTTTGTCATTTGTAACAAAGAAATTTAGATATTAATTCACCGTATATTAGGAGGAAACAACGGAAGGGCTACAAAACACATGCATGTGCGACACTAATTTTCTTTATAATTAATTGAACATGACATATCAATTCTAAAATAAAGTTAGGCTATCACTCTCACATCATTTGGTCTCACATGATCATCTCTTAGAATTATGCATATTGCTAATTTAATTTATATGTATGTTACTAGTCTAAATTATTTTCTACAGTGAACAACCTAAAATATAATGTTGCTCTCTTTGTCGTTAGGTACAACCACATGTCCTTTGTATTTCCTCCGATAAATGTGCTAAGAGCTGATCGTACATATATTATCATACTTACCCCACTATTGTTGTAGTAAAATAGAATGGCTGGTAATAAATTGACTAATAATAAGCATGTTACTAGTTCAGGTTACTCCTCACCTTGGCCGCCCTAAGATGGAGTATCATGTGACGCGGCAAATGAGCGACCGGGTTGCGGGATTATAAATTGAGAAACACAGCTAGTAGCATGTACTCTCTCCGTTTTAAAATATAAGATGTTTTAGATTTATAAAGAAAATGAATCTAATCTTTTTTTAAAGTGTAGATTCATTTCAAAGTAGAGTAAACCTACATACTAAAACAAGTCTAAATACATTTGTTTTACAAAGCTAAAACATCTTATATTTTAAAACAGAAGGAGTACTTGAAGTGTCCACTTGGATGGGACGTATCAAAATCTGTCTAAAAAACGAGTATAGTTTCATAATATAATGATCCACTGGCTGACTGTCGAGTGGGACAAATCTGTGTGTGCCCCAGGTATGGGTATGGCAACCGGCAGCCGGCAGGTACATACATGCGCCCGCCCGTTCACCGGCCCGCCTGGCTGCGAAACCCACGGCGGTTGCGTTAAATGGTCGACATCCACTCATTCATCGTCCTTCCTCCACGGCAACCGGACCAGCAGGCTGGTGGAGTGGAAGACGGAAAGCAAAACGCCGGGCGGACCCCGATCGATGTTTCCACGGGGACGTCCACTGTGGACGACGCCGGCCGGGCCTACATTTGCTTCCAACCCAAGCGAAACGCGGCTCCCAAAGATTTCTCATCATTCCGGGTAAAGCGTCAAATAATCTGTTGGGTGGGAAATGCTACTCGGTCACCGACTGACGCATGGTTTAACTCCCGTCCTTTGGCAGGAGCCCTGTCCCCTCGAGTACGGAAAAGTTGCTCTCCGGCTGGTGGTATGGCAACACCGTGTGCGCAGCGCAGTGGATTCAGATGTGCCGGAAGAAACAGAGCTCCCCCTGTTTTCGTGCGTGGACCTCTCGCATAGTCATCGCTGCAAATTGTTTTATAGGATTATTTGCTCTACGTTTCGTAACCAGTTCCCTACGTAAGATCCCTTTTACAAAGTATATATATACTCAAGTTGTTATTGCTTCCGTGTTAGCACAAAACCTGGTGATACCTTCCGACAATAAGAAAATAATACTGCCTCCGATCCTAAATAAGTGTTACGGTTTTGAACTAACTCTAGTTCAAAATGATGACACTTATTTAGGATCGGAGGCAGTAGTACTAATAACATCTCCATCGCCGCGTCGCTCGGACCTTTCTCGCGTCGGCACATCCAGACAAGCATCAAAGTGGTGTTTCATCCCGCGCGTCCCACTAGTTTGTATAGAGTCCATAGGCCGACCTCAACACACAAGGGGCCTTAGAGCATCTCCACTCGCCTACCCAGCAAGCCGATCCGGACGCCGAATTTTGGTCCGACGCCAAAAATTGGCACAGTCGCGTACCTAAGGACTTGTTTTCGTCTGGATTTCGGCGTGTTTTGGTCCGGCCTACCAGGCCGAACCCAGGATCTTGGGTACGCCCTGGGAACGTCGGACGAAGCGAATTCGGCGAGTGGACCTGCCTAGTCAGCATATATTCGCCCTTATTCATCCAAAGTTCGTCCAAAGTTCGCCCATATTTGGCCAAAGTTCGCCCATATTCGCCCAAAGTTCGCCCATATAGACCATATTCGCCCAAAGTCCGTCCATGTAGACCATATTCGCCCAAAGTTCGCCCAAAATTTGGACATATTCGCCCAAAGTTCGTCTGTATCGCCCATATTCGTCCAAATTTTGCCTAAAGTTGTCCATATAGACCAGATTCGCCCAAAGTTCGTCCAAAATTCGGGCATATTCGCCCAAAGTTGGTCCGTATCGACCATATTCACCCAAATTTCGCCCATATAGACCAGATTCGGCCAAAGTTCGCCCAAAATTCGGCCATATTTGCTCAAAGTTCGTATGTATCGCCTATATTCGCCCAAAGTTCGCCCATGGTTCGTCCATATCGCCCATATTCGGCCAAAGGTCGTCCGTATCGACCATATTCGCCCAAAACCGTTTATATTCGCCCAAAGTTTGCCAAAATTTGTTAAATTTCAGCCTTTTGAAGTGTATAAGTGGATTGCACTAGCCTTTTTTATCAGTTCGGACTTTTGGTTGCGTTGGCTAGTGCATGTTAACATGGTATCAGAGCCAACGGTCTCGAGTTCGAGTCCTGGCTTTCGCAATTTATCCTAAAATTGCTGTAGACCCCTCGGTGTCCACGTATAGGCCTCTTAAGTCATACGTGAGTTTCGCGCGCCGTCGCTCTCTTCCGGTTGCACGTGCTAACTTCTTCCCGTCACACGTGAGAGGGGGTGTTGAAGTGTATAAGTGGATTGCACTAGCCATTTCCATCAGTTCAGACTTTTGGTTGCGTTGGCTAGTGCATGAAGCTTGACATAGCCAAACGCGGGAACTCGCCTGGATACACGAGTGGGAAACTGGGCGTACCCAGGCAGAAATCAAGCTCCGTCCGGCCAAAAAAAGGTCCAGATTTTGGCCTGGGTTAGCCCAACGAGTGGAGATGCTCTTAGGATAGTGTCATGCATCTCTACGTTACTATTTTCATAGTACATTGTGTCACAAGAATAGTACTATAGAAACCTTCATTTATTAGTGTATAGACTCATTGTGTCTTGGGGTGTGTGATGTTATGGTAACATAGCTAGTTACCACAAGACTCTCTTTTCTTAATTAATGACATGTCATGTCACCTAAATACTTATATGACATTGCATATGGTTCTATGTTACTAGTCAAGTTACTCTCACTATGAGTAGCCTTAGCCGGACACAACCGGGGTGGCACGGTGGACCTGCCTAAATGCCATGCAATATAACGCAGTATAGTGTGTCGCGCCAGTAGGGCATGATTCTTTTCTAGCAATTTCGTATGGCTTTTGTTAGAGGATTCACATGTGTTGGACAAAAAAGGGAACTCCGTTTGTATTGTTCCCTCGAGCTTCCTCTATCTTCGTACATGACCTTCACGAGCACTCTGGCCAGTTTGAGGGTGTGTTTGGTGATCAAATGAACGTATAGATTAATACTCTCTCCGTTCCAAAATAGATGTTTCGGATTTGTTAAAATAGAAAAAAGGTGTCTATCTTAGATAGTAACACAAACTATAGTGCAGAATACAAGTTAGAAAAACAATTCCATTTATTTTAGTCATGGGATACGCATATTCATATAACAACCATCATAAACAACATCTCCTTTGTTAGTGAGAT
Organism: Avena sativa; assembly: GCA_916181665.1. NCBI lineage: Eukaryota > Viridiplantae > Streptophyta > Magnoliopsida > Poales > Poaceae > Avena > Avena sativa. Next base: position 59,182,488 of record OV702297.1, on the reverse strand, counting down.
ATGTGATTTATTCTCTTAGAAAACTGGTATGTGCTAGGCGTTTGGCGTGCAAGTCCCACCAGACTGGCCGCCTCCCAAGTCCGGTTTCACTTTTACTCGGTAGGCACCATCATTGTAATATTTTTCATGGTCGATAAGAAAACTTGCAAAAACGTTACAACATACCAAACACATCCATGCTTCTAGCTAGAATCAAGGTATACAACAAATCCATATCACTTGGAACATCCCATTGGAAAATAGGTCGTAACATATGCAATAACCATTAACAACATTTTGAAAGGATGTATGAAACAAAGAACACAAAACACATTTGCAACATGACTAATCACTCCTTATAAAATACTTGTCTTTGCAAACATAACATCCATGTGTACACAATAGACGACATACGGTCATGCAACATGCTGAAACAAACCACCCAACATAAGTGAAAATCGCAAATTGATTAACCTCTCATCACCAACATATGAGAGCACCAGCCTCGTTGATTTTCGCTCGCCAGAGACAACTCAAGCTTGCTACTGACCTGTCGGAGCTAAGATCCGACAATCTTGAACCAACCTCATGCAGTCCCAACATATTATGGAGCTTGGTGGCATGGACCCGATCTCAAAATGTGAGGCATCCATGGTGCTCTCTTGCCCAAAAGCCGTTAGGGAATAGGTTTAATTATTGGTTTGCCACTAGAGGCCATCATATGCTCAGTTTTGTCATTAGCGCGGAATGGTCCTTAGTTTTTCCACTACTTCGGGCACAGCTGTTATAGCGAGGCCAACCAGTCAGTTTAAATGAGCATAACAAATTTTTAAAAAATCAAAAAATAAAAAACCTGCGCATATAGTCTTATTATGTCTTATACTAACGATTCAAGTTGATAAACAATGTATACATGCATTCAAACAAAAAATTCATATTTTCATGTATATAGACCTTGTTTATCACGCATTCATGAATTTTTCGTTTGAATGTATATAGACCTTGTTTATCAACTTGAATCGTTAGTATAAGACATAAGAAGACTATGTCTGCGGGTTTTTCATTTTTTTTTTAATTTGTTATGCTCATTTTAAACTGGACGGTTGGTCTTGCCATAGTAGTTGCGCCCGAAGTAGTGGCAAAACTGAGCACCGTTTCGCGCTAGTGGCAAAATTGAGCATATGACGGTCTCTAGTGGCAAACCAATAATTAACCCTGGGGAATAATGCACTATAGTAGGTGGAGGAACTTGAGATGACAAGGAGTTCGAAAAATAATGATGCTTAGGAGGAGCAACAAATTTCTTAAAGCGGTGTGTGGCCGATACTTTTTTCGAGAGGCGATGTTAGAACGTGATCCTTTCCCAATAAAAATAGCATTGTTGCTTGTGTCAGAACATAACGAACCCACACATGAGTTATATGATACCAAAGTGATACAACTGACTTTATACCTAAAATATTTTATAATGACATCGCAGGTGAACCATGCAAGTCACATATTATTATTGTTTTGCACTACTATTACTACTATTATTATGTTGGTACGAAAAAAAATATGCGTCTTACATACATAAAAATACCCTGAAGGGAATAGCTTAGTATGGCGCGAGGTATGTGCGTACCAAGTGATATGCATTGACGAGCTAGCCAATCTCAACAATAATGTGGCACAAATTATGACCCTACACTTTATTTGATCCATAGCTTGCTCCCCAATCCTTCCCAAAAGGCTTGAATGTAAAAGAAACCTTCCCAGGATAAGCACTGCACTCGGAGCTATACGGTCGTATGTTGGCACAGAGCCATACATGCAAAGAAATCAATAGGATCAGTGCAAAGCAAATGCACTGAATTGTTCCGCAAGCCACACGGTAATAAGGGGAGAGGATCAGCTAAAAGAAAAGGGGTGAGAGAGGAAGATGGTGTGCGTCCTCTGCCAATCCGCGTATAAATAGCGGTTAAGGGACACGGCTCTCCTCACACCAATCCATTCCCGTTCACCTGGTTTTACTATTGTGCGTTCACCCGGCTTCTACCTCGCGGTGCGTTGCGTTGCGTTTCTCCGGTTCTTCTTCTGAAGAAGGTAAACGAATTGTTCTCCTGCTATTGGAGTTCTTCCTGTTTTTGCTTGATTCTTCAACAATGCGCAGTCAGTTTCGGTGTTGTTATTACAACTTTCTCGCTGCAGCTAAAACTCTGCTGGTGATGAATGAAATGTGATTTCGAAAAGAAAAAAACTCTGCTCAGTTTCTTGGGCTCACGAGAGATTAAAAAACTCTGCTCAGTTTCTTAGGATTAATAGCAGGATAATCCTGCCTGGAGGGAGAAATGTTTAGGGTAAGGTGATGTCAATTGTTATAAAGCTGGTTTCCTGACGTTTCTTGCACTGGGGGATAGTTGGTAGCATCAGCACTCATGGTGTGGATTCTCTCAGGGTGTGATCTGTGTCGGCATCCACTTGCAGAGATCTGGTGGATGGATGCTTCCGGATCTGCGGTCCTAGCAAGGTCCAATCATTCTCTGGGTTTAAGGTTTCAGTTCCAAGTCATCAAGTGGATAGATCTAGCTTAAATTATTATACTGATGATCTTTCTTGCTGAAGAGTTCTTTTGTCTTATCCGTTTCTTATCGTGTGCTTCTCTCTGTCTCCGACCTCCGGCGACACACTCTTTCTTTCTTGCGCTAATAGCCATGCTCCGCTTCAGATCCCCCCCCCCCCCCCTCTTAGTTAAGCCTAATCACCACGATCAGTGCTAATCACGACCTTGTCATGGCCTGCAAGAAACAAACCCACGCTGATCTCATGCCAAGAAGGTTCTCGCATGCGTCACTCTTTCTCCTTGCCAGCAAGCTTCGGTTCCAACGGACGGCTACTGGAGCTCATGCAAGCCAGGGGTGTCGGCGGGCGAGCAAGATGCTAAGAACTTGATGCCTGGAGGCCACTCGGATTTCTTGTTGCTTTCTCCCCCCAGATCTGTATAAATGCGCGCCATTGCCCTTCACCACTCCTCGGTCCTATCAAGCCTTCTTCTTCTTCTCTTCTGCCTCGATTCTAGAAGTATGCCTCTCAGTCCTCTAGTTGGTGCAGTCGATTTTGTTTTAGTTTTTTCTTGAATTCTGTGAAGTTCTGTTCTTTGCGTGTTTCTTAAATCTCGCCCAGCCCCAGAGAGTGTTTTCTGATAGAATGTCGAACGTGTGCCCGGGAAGACCGGGTGTTGTTGCTTGATTTTAATGGGGCCTGGGTTTAGAATCTGAACTGAAGCTCCCACTGATCTTGTTGTGCAGGGTTGAGCAATGGGGGAAGCCGCCGGCGACCGTGTGCTGAGCCGCCTCCACAGCGTGAGGGAGCGCATCGGCGACTCCCTCTCCGCGCACCCCAATGAGCTCGTCGCCGTCTTCACCAGGTTTGATCCGACTTCTGCATAAACTTGTCTATTCAGATGTTTTTCCTCGTTTTGCGAAAAAAATACTATTCAATTTGCTCTTGGTATAGTATTTTGTTGATAAGTTTATGCTAGTATCATGGAACTAAATCTATTGGTGTCGATGTCAGGTGTTCCTTGTGCTACTAGAAATTTCTAGATACTTAATTAGATCTGCTCTGGTACTGAATAGGTGATGACCACACCATCTGATTTTTGGAGTTATGTGAATAGATATCCGATCTGACTGCACTCGCATTTTTAGATCCGATACTGTGCAACTGGGTAGAATGATTGTATCCTGTACTCTCCAGGTGCTAAGATTTCCTGAATATGGTGTACTAAATTGGTGTGGTGACCATGCCTAGATTTGGCAGGATATATGTAGCATAAGATCAGATCAGACTGACTCTCGTATAATTGCATCAAGTCCGTGCCTAGATCTGACAGGATCTATGTAGCATAAGGTCTAACTGAATCTTAGATAATTCCGTCAAGTCCATGCCTAGATCTGGCAGGATCTATGTAGCATAAGATCTAACTGAATCTCATAAGTTCAGTTGCAACTTCAAAACTTGTTTATTTATTTATGTTCTGAATGGAATATCCATTTCCTCTCTTGTTCAGTGATTTCTGAATGATACATGATGGCGTGCTAAACAATTTCTCGAAACAATATCGGTGTATGAGTGGATCATAGATGATGTAATAATGTTTTGTGCAGGCTGGTCCACCTTGGAAAAGGAATGCTGCAGCCTCACCAGATCATTGCTGAGTACAACACTGCGATCCCTGAAGCAGAGCGCGAGAAGCTCAAGGACGGCGCCTTTGAGGATGTACTGAGGGCAGCGCAGGTTTGTGTCTTACTTCTCATTGGGCTTCAGCATCCATTTTTACTTTATCTTTTGCTGTAGTCAATGGATTTGCTGTATATCATACAGGAGGCAATCGTCATCTCCCCGTGGGTTGCCCTTGCCATCCGCCCAAGGCCTGGTGTCTGGGAGTATGTGAGGATCAACGTGAGTGAGCTTGCTGTCGAGGAGTTGAGTGTCCCTGAGTACTTGCAGTTCAAGGAACAGCTTGTGGAAGGAAGGTAAAAAAAACTCTGTACATTAGAATTGGATTGTTTACTGATCATTTGGTTCTTTTACTATCATGGTATGACATTTATGTTGTGTGATACTTCTACATGTCGGCAGTAACAAAGACTTTGTGCTTGAGCTGGACTTTGAGCCATTCAATGCATCATTCCCTCGTCCTTCCCTGTCAAAGTCCATTGGCAACGGTGTGCAGTTCCTCAATAGACACCTGTCATCAAAGCTCTTCCATGACAAGGAAAGCATGTACCCCTTGCTCAACTTCCTCCGTGCACACAACTACAAGGGCATGGTAAGCTAATCATTCATTTGTATCTTAGATCTTATTGAAACTTTGGATTTGGTGGAAGAATGAAAATGTATGTAAACATGTTTCTTCCAGCCTATGATGATGAACGACAGAATCCGCAGCCTCAGTGCTCTACAGGGGGCTTTGAGGAAGGCTGAGGAACATCTGTCTGGTCTTCCAGCAGACACCCCGTACTCGGACTTCCACCACAGGTACTTACTGATTAGTTATATGTTATTGTTAATGCTTGAGTATGTTCTTGACTAGGAACAACCACTAATATTATTGACTCTTCTTTTATTGGACAAATGCAGGTTCCAAGAACTTGGTTTGGAGAAAGGTTGGGGTGATTGCGCCCAGCGTGCTCAGGAGACCCTTCACCTGCTCCTCGACCTTCTTGAGGCCCCTGACCCATCCACTCTTGAGAAGTTCCTTGGTACAATCCCAATGGTGTTCAATGTTGTCATCCTCTCTCCGCATGGTTATTTTGCACAAGCCAATGTCTTGGGGTACCCTGACACCGGAGGGCAGGTAAGGCCTGCACAAATTTGGCATGGATATATGGTCACATGACTACAATTGTCACTAATATTGGTGATATGATTCCCCAAAGGTTGTCTACATTTTGGATCAAGTCCGTGCTATGGAGAATGAGATGCTTCTTAGGATCAAGCAGCAAGGCCTCGACATCACGCCACGGATCCTTATTGTATGTCTAATATCTAGTGATAATGTAAAAGTTATTAGCTATTGCAGTATGATATTGAACTTTTTCTGAAACTCAACCTTATTTTTGCTCTGCACAGGTTACCAGGCTTCTCCCAGATGCAACCGGCACGACCTGTGGTCAACGTCTTGAGAAGGTCCTCGGTACTGAGCACACCCACATTCTTCGTGTGCCATTCAGAACTGAAAGTGGAATTGTTCGCAAATGGATCTCACGTTTTGAAGTCTGGCCTTACCTGGAGACTTTCACTGATGTAGATACCTAGCCTCAACATCATGCCGTCTTCATTATTCATCTGTTAAGACAAAAATCTTACTGACTCTTTCCCCATTTCTGCAGGATGTGGCACATGAAATTTCTGGAGAGCTCCAGGCCAACCCTGACCTGATCATTGGAAACTACAGTGATGGAAACCTTGTTGCATGCTTGCTTGCACACAAGATGGGCGTTACTCATGTACGAATTCACTCTTCTGTTGGTAACATATTTACAGCATATTGATCATCACTAATGATACCTTGGTCGTCGGTATGCAGTGTACCATTGCGCACGCGCTTGAGAAAACCAAGTACCCCAACTCTGACCTCTACTGGAAGAAGTTTGAGGACCACTACCACTTCTCATGCCAGTTCACTACTGACTTGATCGCGATGAACCATGCTGACTTCATCATCACGAGTACCTTCCAAGAGATTGCTGGAAAGTAATATTTCTGTACAACTAAACTTCTGCTAATCATTTTCATTTCAGTGGAGTATACAATTGCCGTTATCCTTCCATGGCCTAATGGCTATTCTGCCTTTTCAGCAAGGACACGGTTGGTCAGTATGAGTCTCACATGGCATTCACAATGCCTGGAATGTACCGTGTTGTCCACGGTATCGATGTTTTTGACCCCAAGTTTAACATAGTCTCGCCTGGTGCGGACATGTCCATCTACTTCCCGTACTCAGAGTCACAAAGAAGGCTCACCTCCCTCCACCCAGAGATTGAGGAGCTGCTCTACAGTGACGTCGACAACAATGAGCACAAGTAAGAAGTGGAGAATTGTTTCTTACTCTGCTTGAGCTGCATTGGTGGGATGCACGTAATCTGACTAGAGTACCTTGTGCAGGTTTGTGCTGAAGGACAGGAGCAAGCCAATCATCTTCTCGATGGCTCGTCTGGACCGTGTCAAGAACTTGACTGGTCTTGTTGAGCTGTATGGCCGGAACCCTCGGTTGCAGGAGCTTGTTAACCTTGTGGTTGTTTGTGGTGACCATGGGAACCCATCAAAGGACAAGGAGGAGCAGGCTGAGTTCAAGAAGATGTTTGACCTTATTGAGCAATACAACCTGAATGGGCATATCCGATGGATCTCTGCTCAGATGAACCGTGTCCGTAATGCTGAGCTCTATCGCTACATCTGCGACACCAAGGGTGCTTTTGTGCAGGTATCTAGATGTTGCATAAAAAAGCATTCTCGCCTCAGTGAAAAATCTCTCTTCTCACATGCCTCTTTTCTGTGTAGCCTGCTTTCTACGAGGCCTTTGGGCTTACTGTCATCGAGGCCATGACCTGTGGTCTTCCAACATTTGCAACCGCATATGGTGGTCCAGCTGAGATCATCGTGAACGGTGTTTCCGGATACCACATTGATCCTTACCAGGGCGACAAGGCCTCGGCTCTGCTCGTTAACTTCTTTGAGAATTGCCAGGGAGACCCCAGCCACTGGACCAAGATCTCACTGGGCGGACTTCAGCGTATCGAGGAGAAGTATGCACAACACAAAAACCACTGGCATTCTGTTTCTGATTTTTTACCGTTTTTCTGCAACTAACTAAACACTGTCACTCTACCCACCTCATTATTCAGATACACCTGGAAGCTTTACTCTGAGAGGCTGATGACTCTCACCGGTGTATATGGCTTCTGGAAGTACGTCTCCAACCTGGAGAGGCGCGAGACCCGCCGCTACCTGGAGATGCTGTACGCGCTCAAGTACCGCACCATGGCCAGCACTGTTCCATTGGCTGTGGAGGGGGAGCCCTCGAGCAAGTGATCTGGCCACCTCTCTCTCGGCCAAAAGAAGAAGCGTGGCTTGGATTTCTGAGAGATTGAGATTTGAGAATGCATTGGTTTTCTTCCTGGCTAGAGGTGCTGCTCTTTTAAAGATTTATAAGGTCGAGTTACTGCTGTGCTAGTTTGATTTGAGAAGAGGTGCCAGACTGTTGGTGCTGCTTATCGTGTTCTTTGGATGTTACCCCTGAATAATAATAGCGGCCTTGGTGCCGTTTCGGAAATAATAGTAGCATCCTTCCTCGTTCGTTGCCAAGAAAATCTTTGTCACTGAACTTTTTTTTCCCAAAAAAAGCAAAGTCACCGGTCTCTGCATCAAATCTCTGTCACCGATTGTTTCAGCTCTTTTACAGTGCATTAGTTCGCTTTCATTGCTCTATGGATATGGACGAATAAGAAAAGATGGACAATGAGATAGGCTGTAAATTCCTGAAGATCTATTTTCCAACACAATTCAAAATACTACTAGTACAAAAAAATGCTCACATCGAATGTTTCTTATCTTTAGCGTAACATCAAACACTGGCTTGTTTCGGTAGACTCTATGGCACATGAAGCCAGTGTTCAATATCCAGGTCCTTACTGTTGAAAATCTAAGGAAATATCTATATGATTTAATACGAATAAACAAATAACAAAGTATGATCATACAAATAGCAATTAAACGGATCATGCAAACTAAGTAGATGAACTATTTTTTTTGGAAATAGGCGTTTTATTACTTAACAGTAATATTTACACCCGGGTTTTGCATAACTAGGATGCACACAGCCATCAACCACACAACTCGTGACCAAAGTGAAAATACCAGAATTACAAAACATACTAAAAAAAAAAATAAGCGGTGTCAAGCTATGGCAGATCTATCCATATATCACGATGCCATCTATGTCGGAAGAAAATATCCCTCGCCGTATCCTCCAATCATGTACACCCCTCCACAAACAAATCGCGGAACTCCATATGTTGGAGAGTAGTCCAAGATCGAAGGATAGCCGTGGCTCGATAGATAACCTGTAGGGAAAGAAGACACAATGTTATTACAAATCTTGTCATTTCTACATAGTCGAAGCGACCAAATAATGGTAAGCGCTCTCACCCTAAACAAAGTCCCGTATTTATCCTCAATACCGTTCAACCAGTTGCCAAATATATTAACTACCGAATATGGAGAAAATGAACCAGAGGCTACTTAAATGATTGACCATATAGCACGAGCAAATTTACTTTGGAAGAATAAATGCCGGATTGTCTCATTATGATGACAAAAATGCATTGTGTACTTCCATACCAATTCCTCCTAACAAGATTATCTTTTATAAAATGACCCTTTTATGGAGATACCAAGCGAATATCTTCGTTTTAAGGGGTATTTTCATTTTCCAAATTTTATTATTATCATCGACTGGAATATCAGGTTGGATCAAAGATCTATATATTGAATCAATAGAAAATTTACCACTCTGTAGTAATTTCCATTTGAATTCGTCCATATCATCGGACAGTTGTATCATGGATAATCTCAATAAAAAATTGTTTCAAGAGACCAGTCTAAGAGTATTGCATTCCATTACTGTGGAAAGTGTATCCTCTTTGTGCCTGAGAATTGAGTATAGAGATGAATATTGTTCACGAAGAGAAGTTTGACCAAGTCATTTATCTTCCTAGAATCTAATATGCGATCCATCTTTAATATTGAAAACACCAAAAAGGAAAAAATATTTTTGGATGCCATTAGTCTAGCACAAAAGTGTAAATCATCGGGTTTCCAAACCACTTGAGATACAGCTTTAGAGCCAACATACTTCCTCCATATAATAGTTTGCCGGATATCCTCTTCTGTAAGCATATTGCATCTAAACATATTGCATACTTCATCCAACCTGATAAGAAACTCTAGCAAAATCTGAAAGGAAAAATTCAGTGAAGTCTGAGCAGCAGTAGATGCAACGATAGCAGCATCGTTGTCGCCCATGTTAAGATTGCCGAAGGTGTCGCTTATGTTCGGGAAGAAGTTGTTGTTGAGGAACTCGTCGTCGGATGATGTCGTGCTTGCCAGCAGTTGCGCTAGAGCGCTTCCTAAAAATCTGATCACCCCTCATCCGTAAAGGTTCACAAGAAGGGGAAGTTCCGGAGGCCTACTGTCCCGATCTTCAATACACGTCACAAGCAGAGATGAGGAAGACGAAGGCAACGACGCAAAGTTTTAGAAGTAGATGCATGTGATAGGTACTGATTAGGTTTAGCATATACGTTTATATAGTGTAAGTTAGAGAGGTCGTGGACATAGCCCATGCCCGAGTCAATAATAGTCCATGATCCAAAATAAATCTAGAAGCTGATTAACCGTCTGCTAATAACTCATATAATTAATTTTTTCAAACAATAAAAATATAAACTTGAGAACGCAACTAGGGGCAGGGCGCCCTCTAGCGCGCCGGCCGGAGGGAACGCGGACGCGCGAGGGCGTGCGAAGGAGCAGTGCTCTCCCCTACCTGCCACGTGGCTAGCAGCACAACATAAAACATGCTCCGGCGAAGCAACGCTTGCAAGCCACGAGCACAGCGGTAAACGCGAGCGAGGGAATATCCCATGAACGCTGCGCGTGGTAAACATAGGGAAGTTGTCATCATGATTTTTTCTTTGATTTTCGTTACATGCATCGCAGAGTTGCTTTTCTTATTTTCGCTTAAATTTTATGGTAGAACTAAAAAGTAGTTTGGTGCATTGCAATGAAAAAGAGAATGCAGTGCACCACCCGATGAAACATTGTCTAGACAAACCCAGTGCGCTGCAAAAGTGCACTGCCTGATAGAACACAATATACTGAAAAAGAGAAGGCAGTGTATTGCACGACCGAATCGTAGTGCACTCCAAAAAAGAAGACGGTGTATTGCGCTACTCAACGCTGTGCACTAAAAAAAAGCGGTGTACTTCTCTATCAGACATAGTGCATGGTAAAAATTGAAGGCAGTGCACTGCCTCTTCAGTGCTCAACCAAACAGAGTGCATATCGCGTATTAAACATAGTGCACTGCCAGGGCGAAATTAGACGCAGTGCACTACCCGACAGAAGGCAGTGTAACGCAAAAAAAAAAAAAATGCATAACGGAAAGACAATGCACTACCAGTGCATAGCCCAGCGTGCACTATATCCAAGACAGTGCAACACGGAACGAAAGGGCAGTACAATGCCGGTACACCGCACCGCGTATTCTGAAACATAAGTCAATGTAACATAGACTAGAAGGCGGTGCAAATAAAAAGTTCATCAAAACCTATCAACATAGTATCTAGTTTTATAGATCTTGGCGCGATTAGCCTAAATATGAAAACGGATCTTAATTTAGATGCACGGTTTAAAAGATAATTCAGTTTTCATGTTTAAATCTATGAAAAAAGAACACAATACTCCCTCTGTCCCAAAATACCCTGCATTCTGGGTTTAGTCAAAGTCAAATTTTATAAAGTTTGGTAGAATATATAGAAAAAACTATAAACATCTATAGCGCGGAATGTATATATTATAAAAATATATTTTATGACGATTTAATAGTACTTATGTTGTATTATATGTGTACATAAATTTTTCAATATATTTGGTCAAATTTTATAAAGTTTGACTTTGACTAAACCCAGAATGCAGGGTATTTTAGGACAGAGGGAGTAGGTGATTAGACGAGAGAGCACGCGGAAAGGAGGTGCTTCTACGTACATGCAGGCACAATACAAGTCGCATGGGGTTAGAGGAGCTTTCGTTCTCGCCATTGATGTTAATCGCGTTGCTTCCGGTCATGACGAACTGCATTATCCAGGTGATCAGGCGGTCGTCAAGTCCTCGCCTAATGAGGACCTGACGAAGGAACCGCCAGTCCAGACGATCATAGGCCTTCTGGAAGTCCAGCTTCAAAAAGATGCCCTTCGATCGTCGGGATTTGACCTCGTGGATCACCTCATGGAGGGCCAGTATCCCATCATGTATAAATCTGCCCTTTAGAAAGGCAAATTGATACTGGTGGGTGAGGCGCTCCATGACCGGGGCGAGACGAGAGGCGCAAACTTTCGCGAGGATCCGAATGATGACATTGAGGACCGTGATGGGTCTGAATTGGCGAACGTCCGAGGCCCCCACCACTTTGGGGATCAGGGTCCGCCGCCCCTCCTGTGGGGTCCGCCAGGGGGACCCCCTGTCCCCCCTCCTCTTCAACGCCGTTGTCGATGCCCTCGCGGAAATGCTTGAGAAAGCGAAGGCGGCCGGCCACATCTCCGGTGTGGTAGGCCACCTTATCCCCGGGGGCGGCATCACCCACCTTCAATACGCGGACGACACGATGATCATGATTGAAGGCTCGACCCTGGACATTGCAAACCTCAAATTCCTCCTCCTATGCTTCCAGGAGATGTCTGGCCTCCGCATCAACTTCGATAAAAGCGAGATCATTACACTTGGGTTCTCCTAGGACGAGCAACAGAGGATAGCTGACAATTTCAATTGTCGGCTCGCCTCCTTCCCCATCACCTACCTGGGGATGCCGATCCGCGACACCAGGATCCTTATCAGGGACCTGGACCCGCTCGCGGAGAGGGTGCGCTCGAGGTCCGAACCTTGGCGTGGTAGATTTACCTCTAAAGGTAGCAAGACCGTCCTGATCGACTCGTGTCTGTCTAGCTTGCCCATGTACATGATGGGCATGTACCTCCTCCCCAAGGGGGTGCATGGGACATTTGACAAGGAGCTGTCGAGGTTCTTCTGGCAAGACTCCTTGGGTCGCCAGAAATACCACATGGTCAAGTGGGCAGACATTTGCGCCCCCAAGGATGTTGGGGGCATAGGTATCCTGGCCTCCCGTCAATTCAACAAGGCCCTAATGCTCAGATGGGTTTGGCGTATCCTGCGGGATGATGGTGGCCTTTGGCTCAAACTCATCAAGGCCAAGTACCTGCGGGGTCGGCCTCTTCTGGCATGTGATCGACACGAGGGGTCCCAATTCTGGCACTCCATTCAGGAGGTCAAGGGTGAGATCAGGCATGGTCTCGCCGTTTCCATTGGGAACGGGGAGGGGACCATGTTCTGGCTGGACCCCTGGCTTAGGGAGCGGCCGCTGCAGGAGGTTTTTCCGTGCCTTTTCGCCATCTGTTCCGACCCAGCGCTCCGTGTTTCCACCGCGGCACTAGGAGGTACATGGAACATCTCGTTCCGCCGTACCTTCGGCCCGGTGGAAACGGAAGCATGGAGGGAACTCAGGGCGGAGCTCCCGGCCTCCTTGGCCAACGAACCCGATAGTGTGCGTTGGACCCTCTCCCCGTCCGGTTCCTTCTCGGTTGGCTTGGCCTACCGGGCCCTCTTTGGCCAGGCGTCTATCCCCTGGACCAAGCACCTCTGGAAAGCCCCTCTCCTGCTGAAGACAAATTTTTTTGTGTGGCAACTTTTACGCAATAGGCTCCCGTCGGGAGTTGAGGTGGCCAAGCGACATGGGCCGGGGGATGGGTTGTGTCCACTTTGTGGGGTCCCGGAAACGGGCACCCACATATTGTTCACCTGCCCCGCAGCCCGGTTTCTGTGGAACTTCACCAGAGAGGCGTTGGGCCCGGACTGGCTGGCCCATGATCTCGGTGAATTCCTAGAAACCCAAGCTAACCAAGCCGGGAAGGGGCGTCGCCTCTTCTGGCTTGTGTTTGCGGCCATGTCGTGGTCCCTCTGGAATATTCAGAATAAGATGGTTATTGAGAAGATTCTTCCTCGACGTGCGTCTGACTCGGTTTTCCACTTTCTGGCTTCCCTGCAGCTTTGGTACCCGTTGTGTAGACAGCGAGACAAGATGAGGTTGGACGCGACTCTCCGCCGGCTCTTGGAGGCGGCTCCCCCATAGCTCGTCTTAGTGCTTTCGGCGTTCCCTCTCCCGGCGAGGCGTTGGTCCTCTTTTTTCGTTGGCTTCTGCCATAGTTGGGCCGTCTTGTGCTGTGGCCCAGCATGTGTTGTGTGTGTGGACCTGTTATGTGATGTTTGTTGTGGACGGTTGCTTTATTTATAAAGCGGGGCGAAAGCCTATTTCGTGAAAATAGAGGAGCTTCCGTGTGCGAGTCGCGCAGGGTCGGAGGGGCTTCTTTGTGCGGCCACGTGCATGCATCAGACGATGCAGCGTTTTTTTTGGAAGAGCGCCATTTTCTTAGCTTTTTCGATAAAAGTAGAAGCATGATCAAGGTCTATGACCATGCATAAAAATAATTGAGAAGCACAAGTAAAAAATGTTCCAGAATACGACTCTTCATGTTATAATGGAAAAGGAGTCAATGATTTGATCGTTGTAGTTTTCAGTTATGCTTTTATATAAAGTAGTAGAATTCATAAATATGCCTTACATCTGATGTAGAGATAAATGTGAATTGATTGTCGCGTTACTGGAACAAGACATACCTATGAAATACAAGAAAGGTGATGGTAAACTAAGGTTACAAAAAATCCTAAAATTAAAACTTCACTTAAGATTAGAAACTAAAACTATTACTAAATCTCGACAAGTAAAGGAGTTACTTGATATTTCTAAAAGACCGCAAGGTTATAAAAAATAAGTGGGAGTCTTAAAAGACAAAGCGTGATTCGTCGGAAGGGTCTTGAGTGAATTTGAATGAATTTGATTCAGAGTGGTGAATGTGTAATGAATTTTTGAACCTTGTAAAAAGGAAAGTCTCGAAGTAATAATTGATCAAGAGATTTTGAATTGTTTGAAATGTCGAGATAGTATATGAAAAATGCATAAAGTTGAGTGGGAACTAGGGAGTCTTCCTGGATTAATATGTGAATGACATAGTTTAGAGGAAGTATTATTAAGTTTAAACTCACATATGTAGCTGACATATTTTGAGTGGAAACTTAATAGGATTCATATGTGCAAGTGACACATTGTGAATAAAGACAAAAAACCAATAAATAAGTAAATACGATTCTGAATGGTTTAGAATATGAATTGATTTAGGAAGAGTCCTTAATAATTTAAAAGGGTTTATGAAAGATAATTAAGTGTGAAAGTCCATGATTTGAAGAATAGGATGTTTGGACAAAAAACTATGTTGTGACATAGGATTCTGAATTGAAATCATGATAAATACTCAACATAATTTGATCCATGTTCTTATTTTAAAGAACAAGTTTAAAAATGATTGGCAAATCATTGAACGATGAGTTAGGATTGTCCACAGCATCTGGAGAGATCTTTAGACATGTTTTTAGATCTGTAAAGACAACATACTAAAAGTATAAAGTGTTATACTGGAAAGGTTATCTGTTGAATTTAAAAAGATCGGAAATCTCTACATTAAAGGTTACCTTAGGCGCAGTTGAAGCGTGATGGTTCAATATTCAAAATTGCAGGAGGTGCATTTTGAATTAGAAATCTACATTTAAAAACAAAGTATGTAAATACTATCATGTGTTGTATAAATGTTGGATCTTTAAGAAGAAATTTCTCATAAAGTGTGTTCCAAATACTTAGTGCCCATGAGAAAGTCCCCGAGACCTATCTAAAGTCACTGCTAGTATATGGAACTTGAATAACCCCATTCTGTCGCTCAAACATGGTACATGCACAAGAATTTATCATGGAGATGATAAAAGGAATTAGTGTCATACATGATGAAATTGATAAGTTGCAAAGGATACACAATGAATGAAGTGTTCATTCCTTAGACTTAGAACTCTTCCATGAGAAAGCATAATCAGAAGCACGAAGGAGTGTGGTACTGATGATTGGGTAACAAATGCAGCTAGTTTATTTGTATTCTAGTGCAAGTGGGAGACTGAAGAGAATAATTCCTAGAGTCAAATATTAGATGGCATATTTCATATAGTTTATGATTATCTTTTATATCATGTTATAACTATATTGATAGGAAAACATCAATACACGTGTGATATACAAACAAACAGTAGTTTCTGGTGAAACTTTAGTCATTGGTTCATTGGTCAAATGATGATCAAAGGTTTCCTGATCATGAAGGTGCCTCGGCCCCTAATTGACAATGAGATCATTTCATTGGGGAATGAGATGGTGAGCATACCCTATCTATAGCATCATATCACGACCATGTCACAAAGTTCAGGTTATGATGTCTAGGAAACATAGTGACTCTTTCCTTAGACCGTGAGACCATATCAAATCACTGTCACCCGAGGATGCTTTGATGGCACATAACGTCGCTCAGTAAAATGGTGATCATAAAGGCGTCGTTGGGTTTCCGGAGGAACAGGTTGAGGAGACTGCGTCAATAGCGGGATTTGTCCATCCGCGTGACGGAATATACTCTAGGACCAGTCGGATAAATTATATCCATAAGCTGCGCGGCGTGTGACTAGGTCACGGGGATATCACTCATCGGATCGAGTAAATAACGTATTATCGGTAACAAGGTTGAAAACTGACATGGGGATGTCATTTGATCGAAACCTCTTACAATACACTATCGCAGAGACAAAAGGAATAAGACACACTGTTTACGGTTCAACGACAAATATCGTTTAGTACACAGGTGGTCATTATGGATATCTAGATCCTAATGTTGATCATTGGTCATAGAGGAGTCTTGGCCATGTCTATAGTATTCTCAAACTATTGGTTAGCACACTTAAGAGCTTAACGAAGCTTGGAGATTGTTAATGGCTAGTTTAAGTCACTGAAGAATGAGAAGAGATAAACCATAAAAGTTCTAGAGAGATTCGAAGGTGTTCGAAGAAAGAATAAGGACAAAAAAGGGTTTTTGGATAAATGGTTATTTAAATATGATTATTATATATTAATTATGAATTAATATATTATAAAAATATATTTAAATAAAGATTTATAAAAGGCGTCCTAAAAGTTAGGCAAACTCCTAGAGGGTTTTTACCTAAAAAGAAACGGACGAAAAAGGGCAAAGAAAAACTGTTTTTGAAAGAGCCCACATGGGCGGCGAATAGTTCGCGCCGCACGTGGGCGACAGATATTAAGCGCCACACAAACACTGCTGCTGAGGCTAATGGGCCAGGAGGCCGGCCCACCCGGCGTGGGATGGCGCTATCGCACCGGGCCACGCGAGCGCGCGAGTGCATGGGCCGCCTGCCGGCCCATCCGGCCGATGGTCGTCACTGGCCTTCCTCCTGCGTGCCTGTGGTTGTTGGGCCGCGGCCGGGTGGCCCACCCGGGTCACCCAATGGCATAGCCGGCTATAGCTCCAGGAAAATTACCTTTTTCTTATTGTTTTTAGTGCCACATTGGGACCTAAAGGTGGAGGGATACCCTCCCTCTGCCTATATAAAAAGGTGCACATGGGAGGATTAAAATACACCAGTTTCCACCTAGAAATCAATAAAAGGTCTGTGTTGCCTCTCTCTCTCTCTCTCTCTCTCTCTCTTGCGACTGCGGACCCTTGTCAGGGCTGTCCGAGCGAGGAGTTCTTCACCGCGGAGCGCCATCACTCCGCGGGATTCGGAGCCGGGAGATCTATTTCCGAAATCTCGGCTGGATCGGGGAGGTGCGGAGGTCGTCGTCAAGCATCGTACGTGTGTGACTCCCTCTGGCGGCATCGTGCTTTCGATGCTAGGAGTTATCGTGGAGCCACAAGGACATCGTGACCTCGAGGTCAGCGTCGGGGCGTCTTCTTCATCCATGTTCCTCGCGATACGTTAACCGCTCTCGGTCTTGAAAGGTATGAATACTGTATCCCCTCCCGTTACTGCATTATTAGTAGATATATCTTGGGCTCCCGGGGTTTGTTGCGTAGTATTTTTTTGATTTTCTTCATCGAATCCCAACACTCGCGAGGAGCGCGGCAAAGGGGAGCAGGACGATAGATCGTACTGCCACTTCCACAAGAGGTAGGGACACCCTACTGACGACTGTTACAAGCTCAAGAAACTCTGGGAAATGTGCAACAACCAAAGAAGGGGAAGATCAGATGACGAGCGCAGCAACAAGGTCGGAAATCACAGGGGCGACCGCTGGAACAACAACACTGGCGGCCACGACACCCCGCAAATATCTTCGTGCTTATGATAAATGTTTACATCCCATGCTATAATTGTATTAACTAGAAACATTAATACTTGTGTGATTTGTAAACCTAAAAGAGTCCCTAATAAAGCCTCTTGTTAAAATTAGCTTGTTGGTTAATATATGATCACAGTTTCATGATCATGAACATTAAGATGTTATTAACAACAAGGTCATATCACTAGAGAATGATGTGATGGACATACTCCTATAGTTAAGCGTATCATAAGATCAAGTTATTTAAATAATTCACTTTCTATAAGATTTCAATACATAGTAACCTAAATCCTTGGACCATGAGATCATGTTAATCACCATCACTGGATGAATACTTTTATGACATCAAACACCACTTCGTAATTGGGTGGTTATAAAGGTGGCATTGAGTATTCAGAAAGTATGTGTTGAGGCACATGTATCAAGAGTGAGATTTGTCCATCCATATGACAGATGGATATACTCTGGGACCTCTCGGTGGAATGTCATCCAATTGGCTTGCAAGCACGTGACTGGCTCACAAGGGATCACATATCACAGGAACGAGAAAAGAGTACTTATCAGTAACAAGGTTGAACTAGGTATACAGAGATACTGATGATCAAACCCCGGATAAGTAAAGTATCGCGAGACAAATGGAAATTGGTATCGTATGTAAATGGTTCATTCGATCACGAAGTAATCGTAGAAATATGTGGGAGCCATATGAATTTCCAGATTCCTCTATTGGTTATTGATCGGAGAAGAGTCTCGGTCATGTCTACACAATTCACGAACCGTAGGGAGACACACTTAAGGATTCGATGTTGTTTAGTAGATATGGAATGTGAGTAAAGAGACCGAATGTTGTTTGGAGTCTCGGATGGGATCCGAGATATCACGAGGATATCCGGAATGGTCCAGAGAATAATATTCATATAAGGAAAGTCCAATTTCGGAGTTCAGGAATGGTTTCAATGTTTTCACCAGAATGTTCTAGAAGGGTCTAGAAGGTTCACCGATCCGGAAGGGGAATGGTACATGTATGTGTTATGACAAAGTTGAATGGTTGCATCATGTCCTAGTTCACTTGGCTGTACACTTGGAAGAGAGAAATCAAACTCTAGTTTGAAAGTCAAAAAAGGCAGTTTGAAAAAGTCAAACTAGGACAATGATTTCCAAGTGGAGGGAGGGAAGGAATCCTACCTAAGGGAGGATTCCTCCCTCTCACTTGCGCCGGCTACATGAAGTGGATTTGGGGGAGGAATCCCTCCCCCTTGGAACCTTCCCACCTATAAAAGGAGGGGTAGGGTGATACGTCGGAAACGTATCTATAATTTTTGATGCTCCATACTTGTTTATTATCTACTTTGCTTTGCTTTGTCTACACTTTGAGGTGCTTTTTACATGTTTTCTGGTACTAACCTATTAATAAGTTGCCACAATGCCAGTTGCCTGTTTTCTGTTGTTTTTGGTTCCAGAAATGTTAGTAAATAAATATTCTTGAAATTGGACGGGACAAACGTCAAAGTCAATAACTTTCCATGGGGAACAAGAAGTCCAGAGGGGAGCCGAGGAAGCGGGCTAGGGCAGCCAGACCCCCCAGGCATGGCCAGGGGTGGGCCCGCGCCTGGCTAGGGTTTGCCCCCCTGGTCATCTCCTCGGCCTCCCCCTTCGCCTATATGAAGCCCCCGATGCAGAAACCCTAAGCACTCGATCAAATCTCCACGAAACCGTCTATAGCCGCCGCCACCATCATCCCTAGATCGGGGGGAGGGGATCTGAAGTCCTTCCCGGCACCCTACTAGAGGGGAGATCATTCCGGAGGCCTTCTCTCTGGTATGATGCGTGAGTAGTTCCACCTTGGACTATGGGTCCATATAGTAACTAGATGGTTGTATCTCCTCCTTTGTGCTTTAATGTATAGATCTTGTGAGCTCCGTTCATGATCAAGATCTAATCTATTTGTAATCATGCATGTTGTGTTTGCGGGGATCCGATGGATATTGAGATTATTATGTTGGTTTGATTAATGGTTTTGTCTTTATGATTCTATCATGTATGTGTTGTTTGTGATCTTGCATGCTCTCCGTTGTTAGTAGCTATCTTGGCCAAGTAGTTGCTAGTGACTCCAAGAGGGGGTATTTATGCTTGATAGTGGGTTCATGCCTCTAGTTTCCAAGGGAAGTGACAGAAATCTCTTCGGTTGTAGATGTGCTATTTCTACTAGGGAGAAAACAACGGTCTCTTGTTCATGGAACATGTGGACTGTTTACCTTACACACTTTGCTTAAAGCAGTTGTCTGTTGCTTGCAACTTAATACTGGAGGGGGTTCAGATGATAACCTGAAGGTGGACTTATAGTCATAGATGCAATTGGATGGAGGTCTATGTATATTGTTGTATTGCCCAATCGAATCTCATAGGATCTTTCTGACTAGTAATTGCATTGTTATGCCTTGCTCAGTTCCTGTCAATTGCCCTGCTGGAATTTGTTTACCCTTCATGCCATGTTGTTTATCTAAGGAGAGCACCTCTAGTGAACTATGGATCCCGGTCCAATCTTTACCATTGATACAACTTCCACTGTTACTTGTTTACCTGCTGCAAACCACCATTCCTTCCACACCATACGTTTAATCCTTTGTTATAGCAAACCGGTGAGCTTGACAACCTCACTGATTCATTGGGGCAAAGTCTTGAGTTTGTGTTGTGCAAGTCTCCGCGTTGCTTGCAACACCTGTGTGACGTTTCCTTCCTCCTAATGGTTCGATAACCTCGGTTTCTTACTGAGGGAAAACTTGTTGATGTGCTGCTTCACACCTTGCTCTTCGGGTTCCCAACGAAGCGCTCCTACATCAACTCAGCGCTGCATCATAGTGCGCCCCCCTTTGCCCACACAAGAAACCCTAGGTTGGCCACCGCCCCCTCTCTAGTTGCGGCCAATCTAGATCTCCTCTAAACCGCTATCGACTAGCTAAACCCTAGTTGCTAGCTACCTCTAAACCTCGGCCCTCTAAACCCTAGATCGTCGGGGATCCCTCTAATCCACCATACTCGCTCCGGCTTAGGCGAAGCCCTGCGTGATCTCTCCTCAATTCCGACAATGCCGTCGTGCTTCCGGAATCGCGAGGAGAGAGCTACAACCTCCGTTGCCTGCTGGAACAAGGGAGAGGAAGGTCTTCATCGAGTACCATATGTGTGACCAAGTGCGGGAGCGTTGCCGGAACGCGGCGCCGGAAGGATCGTCTACGTGATCTTGAGATCGGCAAGTGAACGACTACATCACCCACGAGAATCTGCTCTCGTTAACCACTTTGGATCTTCGAGGGTTAGTACTCTATCGACTCGTTGCTACAATCTAGTAGATAGATCTTGGCTTGTGTGTGTTCATCCGATAGAATTTTTTTGTTTTCTATGCTATGAACCCCTACAAGTACGCCATCACCTTCGACGCTCGTGACCACCCTGTCTCCACCCGGCCCGTGGGAACTCTCCCCATGATCTGCACCCCCACCATCAACAACATCGCGGTCGCGAAGACTCTCATCGATGGAGGAATAGGCATAAACGTTATCTCTACCGAGATGTTCGCCTAGCTGTAGGTGCCCTACGACAGGCTGATGCGGACCATGCCGTTCTCTAGGGTGACTAGTGGGTCGACAACTCCCATCGACCATGTGCGCCTCTCTGTCACATTGAGCTCCCCTACAACGTCATCCTCAGCTACCCTGTGCTAGCCAAGTTCATGGCAGCCACCTACCACGCCTACAACATCCTCAAGGTGCCCGGGGGCAACGGCGAAGTCATCACGGTTTGTTGTGACGAGGTGGAAGCCTTGCACTCCCTCGAGCACGCCTACAAGAAAGCGGTCGCCACCTACCCCAATGACCTGGATGCATTGGGCTATGTTAGCGGCGCCATGAGAAGGAAGCAGATGGTGGCTCAAGAGAACGCCATGGCCAAGAGGGCGACCGGGCGTTGTTCTCGCCTCGCGAGGAGTAGGTCACGGTCGGAACCCACGTCTTCAAGAGGGATTCTGAGTTGTTGCCGCCTACCCTCGTGAGCGCTTAGGAGGCTCCCGAGAACTTCCCCGACCTGGGGCTCCTGACTTCCCGATGGACTGTACCCAGCGTTCATGAAACACCAGCAGCCCCCCTCGAGGGCAGCTAAGCCACCAGCTGAGCAGGAGTTCAAGGATCCTGAAGGCGAAAAAACCTCTCCAAACGGCGCGTCTAACTCCATGACTTTTTGAAGGTGATCCTCAAGAAATTCTCATCCCTTATAGCCTTATTTCCGGCGATACCCCGTGCGATCCACGACGGTGCTTTAATAAGTTTGAACTCCCTATGGTTTCTTGGATCTTGTGCCTCCCGCACATCTTGCCGTTTGGTTTTTCCCTTGGAAAAAACTTCTTTAAAAACCGTACCCACTTGAGTTCTCTCACATTCACCATGCGAGCGGGGGGCTCAACATAGTGTCCATCACCGAGTCACTCCCCGGCTTCATCAGAGCCTAAAGTATCGAGCTCTGAACTTACGGACTTGTCCCGGCCATAAGTTGCCTCACCTACGGTCTCTAATGCTTGTGTCCCTAACCAGCGCATGTATCCAGCCCCCGCGGTATGTGTGTTTTTCCCTACTACCCTTTCCTGGTAAGGTCTACAGGGCGGCTCGTGAGGGAACATTCCCCTCTGTTGGCTAAAAAATATTCAGGACCTAAAGTGTTGAGCTCTAAACTCACAGACTGGGTCCGGCGATGAGTCACGTAACCCACACTCCTGGATCTCAAAAAACAAATAATAACATCGAAGCGATGGCTCATGAGGCTTTGTTCCTCTGTGGCCCAAGCTTTCCAGGACCTAAAGTTTTGAGCTCTAAACTTATGGTCTGTTTCTCGGCCGCAAGTTACCTCACCCATGGTTCCTGGCCTTTAATTCCTAGAGTTTAAAAACACTCTCCAAAGCAACGGATTATGAGGCTCTATTCCTCCGCATCCCAAGCTTTCTACTCCCTCCGTTTTAAAATATAAGATGTTTTAGCTTTGTGAAGCAAATGTATCTAGACTACTTTTAATATATAGGTTCACTCATGTTTGGAGTGAATCTAGACACTAAAATAAGTCTAGATGCATTTTCTTCACAAACCTAAAACATCTTATATTTTGAAACGGAGGGAGTAGGACCTAAAGCGTCGAGTTCTAAACTTACGGCTCATTTCTTGGCCACAAGTTACCTCACCCATGGTTCTTGGCCTTCAAAAAATAAAACCATCATGCTAACCGTTATCTTCTTCCTCGAGAGTCTAGCGGGACCAGCATTAGTCCTATGGCTTTCTTCTCGAGAGGCTTACGATGAAACCTTGCAGACACACCCTCTCTAGCGGCCAGAATTTTTGCAGGGCCTAGAGTGTCGATCTCTGAACTTACGGGCCAATATCGGCTATAAGTTACTGTAGGGGTTCGTAGCATGGAAAACAAAAAATTTCTACCGCATGAACACACAGTCAAGATCTAATCTATGATCAAGCCAAGATCTATCTACTATATTGTAGCAACGAGTCGATAGAGGAACTCACCCTCGAAGATTCCAAAGCGGTTAACGAGAGCAGATTCTCGTGGGTGATGTAGTCGTACACTTGCCAATCTCAAGATCGCGTAGACGATCCTTCCGGCGCTGCGTTCCGGCAGCGCTCTCGCAGTCGGTCACACGTTCGGTACTCGATGAAGACCTTCCTCTCCCTTGTTCCAGCAGGCAACGGAGGTTGTAGCACTCTCCTCGTGATTCCGGCAGCACGACGGCGTGGTACCGGAAGTAGAGGGAAGATCTCGCAGGGCTTCGCCTTAAGCTGAAGCGAGTATGGAGGATTAGGGTTTCCCGGAAAACTAGGGTTTAGAGATCCGGGAGGAGGAGGAGGTGCCAACGGCGGCGGAGCGGCGGAGCGGCGGCGCTGGCGGCGGGTGGCGGTGGCTCGTGGAGAGGGCTTGGAACTTGTGTTGTTTGGGGCAGCCCTCCCCTTCTATTTATGAGAGGGAGGGGCAGCCTTGGGAGGGGTGGGTTTGAATCCAAACCCAAACCCAAGTTGGATTGAGAGAAGGACTTGTTTCTTCTCCCACTAGGAAACCATTGTTCCAGTTTGACTTTTCAAACTTCCCGTTAGACTTTCAATTTAGAGCTTTATTTCTCTCTTGCATATGCCAACACCAAGTGACCTTGGACATGATCCAATCATTCCACTTACCCATGACACATTCATGGACCATTCTCCTTTCGGACCGGTGAACCTTCTAGACCCTTCTAGAACCTCTCCGATGAAATCATCGGAAACTTTCCCGAACTCCGAAATAGGACTTTCCTTATATGAATCTTATTCTCCGGACCATTCCGAATCTCCTCGTGATATCCCGGATCCCATCCGAGACTCCGAACAACATTCGGTCTCTTACTCATCATTCCATAACTACTCAACAACATCGAATCCTTAAGTGTGTCTCCCTACGGTTCGTGAATTATGCGGACATGACCGAGACACTTATCCGATCAATAACCAATAGAGGAATCTGGAAATTCATATGGCTCCCACATATTTCTACGATTACTTTGCTATCGAATGAACCACTTACATACGATACCAATTTCCCTTTGTCTCACGATAGTTTACTTATCCGAGGTTTTGATCGTCGGTATCTCTGCATACCTAGTTCAACCTCGTTACAGATAAGTACTCTTTTCTCGTTCCCGTGGTATGTGATCCCTTGTGATCCATTCACATGCTTGCAAGCTAATTGGATGACATTCTACCGAGAGGGCCCAGAGTATATCTATCCGTCATATGGATGGACAAATCCCACTCTTGATCCATGTGTCTCAACCCATACTTTCCGAACACTCAATGCCATCTTTATAGCCACCCAGTTACGGTGTGGTGTTTGATGTCATCAAAGCATCCTTCCGGTGATGGTGATAAGCATGATCTCATGGTCGAAGGAATTAGGTTACTATGTATCAGAAAGCTTATAGCAAATGAACTATATTAAATGACTTGATCTTTATGCTATTCTTAACTATAGGAATATGTCCATCGCATCATTCTCCTAATGATATGACCCTGTTGTTAATAACATCTCTATGTTCATGATCAGGAAACCATGATCATATATTAACCAACAAGCTAGTTTAACAAGAGGCTTTACTAGGGACTCTTTTATGTTTACAAATCACACAAGTATTAATATTTCCGATTAATACAATTATAGCATGGTATGTAAACATTTATCATAAGTATGAAGATATGATAATAACCACTTTATTATTGCCTCTTAGGCATATCTCCAACAGTCTCCCACTTGCACTAGAGTCAATAATCTAGTTTCAAACCTTTGTGTATTCAACACCTATGGCTTTCTGGTGTCGTATGTACACGATTGCTAGTGGTCAACTGATATCCGGATCTGACACTTCCAGGTCCGTGTGTAATTGCATGTCTTTGCGTCTCTACGCATCACTCATTCTCTAATGAGATGGCTTTGTACAAATTTGGTCCTTTGGTGTGACCTTTAGTTCTTTGGGGTTAAAACATGTTGATAATACTGTCGTACAATATATCTTCATAGCATTATCCCTGCTGTGAACTACACCTAGTTTGATAACAAACTACTTGTCACAAATGCCCTCTTTTGCTGCTATAATAGCAGTTATATACTTAGACCTTTTGTTGTAGTATCTATCACAATATCTTCACTTTGGAACTCATCCATATTCATTATGGAACTCTCATTCCATCATATTGTGCCACCCTTAGTTTAGATTGAGATAAACTTAATTTATACTTTGTGACAAAACTAGTATCAATGTAATTCATTTACAATGAACTAACCATCTATTTGTCACTTCTAAAAATAATATATTCTTAGTTCTTTTACAAGATCATAAGAATATCTTTACTATCGTCCAATAATCATCTTATGAATCATTCTGGTATATGCTCATAACATTTAGAGCATAGGACATATCTGGGTTTGTACATATCACAACATGATTGATATAAATACTCTTTGTGATTTCATACATCAAGTATCAATCTATACTTGAATCTTTGTTTCACTTACCAAGTGTCAATACACTTGAATATATCATCAATATTGAACTCATTCAATCCTTTCTGTGCGACAAGAACCTTTCTTGTAGTTTCTATATTGAACTCATTCAATATATCACCTATGTACTTTCGGCACAACCATATTAACATCCATTGATGCCAAATATTTGGGTTTTGCCTAAGTCTTTCATCGAGATGAAATTCTTATCCCATGTTAATAAAAGATACATTATTTCCAATCAACAATATGTCTTCCACATAATGTATTAGAAACATGTCTTAGCGCTCCCACTTAATTTCTTGCAAATGCAAGCATCTTCATCGTCTCCGATGAAATTAAACTCTTTTAGCAGTTTCATCATAGTGAAGATTCCAACTCCGCGATGCTTACTTTAACCATTGAAGTTTGCATATGCTTTTAGCATCCTTTGAATTAACAAAACCCTTTGGACCGAGTTATGCACACGTCCTTGGTAACCATTCTATTAGAAGAACTTGTTTTGTTTATTCAACACATAACAAAATTATATGTCGTGGTTGCTACATTAATCCGTCTAGACTAAATATCGCTATGAAAGATCAGATCTTGTCATAGTCAACCTTTGAACATCGTTGTGAACTCTTTCCCGACATGTCGACTATTTCATAGATGTGAAACATCCATGTCTATTTATTTATAGATCCAAATACGACTATAAGGTCTTGTACCTTTCTAGAGGGTCTTTCAAGTTCAAAGCTTGATCTCTCGGATATGGAACTATCATGGATTTTATGGCTTCAAGCCATTTGACGGAGTCAGGGCCCATCATCGCTTCTTTGCATGTAGTCAGATCATTATTGTCAAATAATGATTTAACTCTCAAATCTTGGTATTTGATTATTTACCCGACCTACTTGTTTCAATAGGAACTTAGATCTCCATGAACACAACCTTTGAGGCACGTGAGCCATGAGCATTGTTGCTGCCTCCGGAACACTTTTCGGCGCTGTGCAACTTTGCACATATAGCTAAGGTTATTTTAACCTTATCAAAGTTCTATTGTCCTCCCACTTAACTTTTCACGGAAAATTCCTTCTCTAAGAAACTTGACATTTTAAGCGACAAACATTTTTGTCTCCGATGTTATGGAGGAACAGTTATTCAAAATAACATACAAAGACAGGTTCATCCGACTTTGGTTGCAAACATCTTTCTTATGCATAGCATACCAATGTTTAAGAAAGGACAACTTGGGTTTTATCCCAAACCATAACTTTATATGGTGTCAATTCAACGGATTATGATGGAGCTCTTTTTAGTGGAAAAACGGTAGACTCTAGAGCTTTTAATCTTTAAAATATAATGACAGTTTTATAAATTAAACCTTTGATCTTACCATGTCAAACAAGGTTTAATTACATATCTCGAACGCTCCATACTCTTATGGTGTTTCGGAAAATGCAAATCCATGGAACGATTCCTGAAATCTTAGGTATTATGCTAAACTTGTAACTCAAATATCTTCCTTTATGATCTTATCATAAACTATTTATATTCTTGTTACAATGATTTTGCACTTTATCTTGAAAATCTTTGAACTTTTCAAATGTTTCATACTTCATCCTTATTAAGTAAATATTCATATATTCACTCAAATTCAGAGAAAACATATGAAGTTGAAATCCATCGCTCTTGACTACACATAATGGACTTCATACAACAATATGTACAAGTTCCAATAAGCTAGTCATTCGTTCCCTTTTGGCCTATGAACGAAGTTTTAATTATCTCTAGGAAAGTTTCACAAGCGTCATTTGATCAAAAATCAAAAGGACTCCAAAATTCCATCCACATGGAGTTTCTTCATGTTTTCTTTCCAATATAATTTAAATGACGATGTCACTTCCTAAATGATCTTTCAATCAATTTGTATTTTGACATTTTTAGCACTAGTTTTATGGATGTGATTTCTCCAATGAGATTTGTGAATCATCCATCTTTTATGGATTACGACAATTATTTGAACAACCCTTTTGTTCTCATAATGCCTGATAAAACAAATCTTGAAGGCAAGCTTTGATGTTTAACAAGCAGCACAATAACCCTTTATTTGTTCTTGATGAACATCATCACATATTCTTTTGCTGGTTACTTAGGCCATTGTAGTTCATGAATTGTGTTGTTTCGTATGATGATTCACACCAACAAATTCCGTATCAAATACTTAAGAACAACATTGTTTAATAAGCAAAGAATATATCCATAACATGTATATCATCTATATACTTAAGCTGAACAATTCTAGTCTTTTCTTTTCTGCCATATACTTATGAGATTCTCTTTCAGTATTTCCTTTTCTGTTTGAAAGAATCTATCAACATCAATAGTGGAGCCATATACATGACACATAGTCCAAAGCATGTATAGTAAAATACCAATGTCTTTGGACTTGCACTTTGAAGTAGATCACCATCATCAAATGTTTGGTGTTCTTTCAAATTCCTTTCTTTAGTAATCTCTTGGTGTAGTAAACATTTTCTCTACATCAAATATTCACCCTTATCATGGAATTATCCATGATCAAGCTACTTTTAGCTTATAACGGTGAATCGCGAGTATAATGTTGCTCTCCAAATCCTTTTGGAGGATTAGGACAACTAGTGTCTCCAACCTTTTGCAAATTCTCATCAAATATGAGAACATGACTTTTGCCATATTATACTCTATCATGTTGCAACCAAAACTTCGTTTCAGATATCACAATATCTTCCACACATCACGGTTTCTGAAATAACTCTTTCAGATCCTAGATAACCTTGATATTAAGACAATCCTTTGAATATCAAGAATCATGGAGACAATCATGATACTCATACACTAACACTTGGAATTGTCACTCTTGATTTAATACCAATTATTAAACTTCATGGAGTAACCAGAACTTACTGAAATTTTGCAATAGGACTTTTAAACTTTAGATTAACACTTCAAAACAATACGATACCAGTTCGTAAAGTAACTAACCAGAATTCTATAGTTCTATCATCTCAATTATAACTAAGCGCAAGGTGGTAAACGGATGCCAATGACTACAACAATTATGCAAATTCACTTTGATTTAATTTATGATAAATAGTGTTCAACTTTTAATCATATTGCCGTTGAACTCCCACTCAAAACAATATCCCTCAAATTGTTTTAGTGATCACACGAACCAAATCCACCACATCAAAACCGATCATCACGAGAGTTGATGTAGCTTCAATGGCGAACAATCAACATGTTCATCATATCTACTATATGACTCATGCTTTATCTTTCGGTGATCCGTGTTCCGAGACCATGTCTGTACATGCTAGGCTCGTCAAGATCAAACCTTAGCTTCCGCATGAGCAAATCTGGCTTGCTCACGTTGTATACACTCGCAGAATCTAACACACCCGATCATCACGTGGTGCTTCAAAACAACGAGCTTTAGCAACGGTTCTTACTAAGGATGAACACTTTAAAACTTGAAATTGTGTGCTTGAGGGATCATCTTATAATGCTACCGTCGTGAACTAAGCAATACAAGATGCATAAAAGGATTAACATCACATGCAATTCATAATATGTGATATGATATGGCCTTTCTTCTTGTGCTTCCGATCTCCATCTTCAAGAACGAACATGATCTCCATCATCACCTGCATGGCGTCAAGGTCAATGGCGCCGCTTCATGGTTGTCGTCCACCAGCATCAACTATTACAACTATTTTGAATAATAGACACGTGGGTCTTAAAGGAATTTAAAAGACAACCATATGGCTCCTGCCAGTTGCCTACTTACAATAAGGAACATTGCATACATCATATACAATCACAATCATGGCCATATCACATCACAGCACACCCCTGCAAAACAAAGTTAGACGCCTCTAATTTTCTTTGCATGTTTTACGTGGTTTGGGGCTTTCAATAAGTGTCGTTCTAACTTACGAACAAGAACCACAACATTGATACTAGTATTGTCAATCACCCGTTGTAAATTGAATCTTAACTATGTTGGGAGAAACAGGCACCCGCAAAGCCACTTATGCAATACAAGTTGCATGTCAAGCGTGGAGCAAGTCTCATGAACGATGTCATGTAAGGTTAGCCCAGGCCGCTTCATCCCACCATCCCGCAAGATGCAAAGTACACAAGAAGCAATCGACAACAAAAGCATCAATGCCCACAATGACCATTGTGTTCTACTCGTGCAATAGATCTACATATAGACACGGCTCTGATACCACTGTAGGGGTTCGTAGCATGGAAAACAAAAAAATTCTACCGCATGAACACACAATCAAGATCTAATCTATGATCAAGCCAAGATCTATCTACTAGATTGTAGCAACGAGTCGATAGAGGAACTCACCCTCGAAGTTTCCAAAGCGGTTAACGAGAGCAGATTCTCGTGGGTGATGTAGTCGTACACTTGCCGATCTCAAGATCGCGTAGACGATCCTTCCGGTGCTACGTTCCGGCAGCGCTCCCGCAGTCGGTCACACGTTCGGTACTCGATGAAGACCTTCCTCTCCCTTGTTCCAGCAGGCAGCGGAGGTTGTAGCACTCTCCTCGTGATTCCGGCAGCACGACGGTGTGGTACCGGAAGTAGAGGGAAGATCTCGTAGGGCTTCGCCTTAAGCCGAAGCGAGTATGGAGGATTAGGGTTTCCCGGAAAACTAGGGTTTAGAGATCCGGGAGGAGGAGGAGGAGGTGTCGGCGGCGGCTAAGGCGGCGGCGGCAGCGGGCGGCGGTGGCTCGTGGAGAGGGCTTGGAACTTGTGTTGTTTGGGGCAGCCCTCCCCTTCTATTTATGAGAGGGAGGGGCAGCCTTGGGAGGGGTGGGTTTGAATCCAAACCCAAACCCAAGTTGGATTGAGAGAAGGACTTGTTTCTTCTCCCACTAGGAAACCATTGTTCCAGTTTGACTTTTTAAACTTCCCGTTTGACTTTCAATTTAGAGCTTTATTTCTCTCTTGCATATGCCAACACCAAGTGACCTTGGACATGATCCAATCATTCCACTTACCCATGACACTTTCATGGACCATTCTCCTTTCGGACCGGTGAACCTTCTAGACCCTTCTAGAACCTCTCTGATGAAATCATCGGAAACTTTCCCGAACTCTGAAATAGGACTTTCCTTATATGAATCTTATTCTCCGGACCATTCCGAATCTCCTCGTGATATCCCGGATCCCATCCGAGACTCCGAACAACATTCGGTCTCTTACTCATCATTCCATAACTACTCAACAACATCGAATCCTTAAGTGTGTCTCCCTACGGTTCGTGAATTATGCGGACATGACCGAGACACTTCTCTGATCAATAACCAATAGAGGAATCTGGAAATTCATATGGCTCCCACATATTTCTACGATTACCTTGCGATCAAATGAACCACTTACATACGATACCAATTTCCCTTTGTCTCACGATAGTTTACTTATCCGAGGTTTTGATCGTCGGTATCTCTGCATACCTAGTTCAACCTTGTTACAGATAAGTACTCTTTTCTCATTCCCGTGGTATGTGATCCCTTGTGAGCCAGTCACATGATTGCAAGCTAATTGGATGACATTCTACCGAGAGGGCCCAAAGTATATCTATCCGTCATATGGATGGACAAATCCCACTCTTGATCCATGTGTCTCAACCCATACTTTCCGAACACTCAATGCCATCTTTATAGCCACCCAGTTACGGTGTGGTGTTTGATGTCATCAAAGCATCCTTCCGGTGATGGTGATAAGCATGATCTCATGGTCGAAGGAATTAGGTTACTATGTATCAGAAAGCTTATAGCAAATGAACTATATTAAATGACTTGATCTTTATGTTATGCTTAACTATAGGAATATGTCCATCGCATCATTCTCCTAATGATATGACCCTGTTGTTAATAACATCTCTATGTTCATGATCAGGAAACCATGATCATATATTAACCAACAAGCTAGTTTAACAAGAGGCTTTACTAGGGACTCTTTTATGTTTACAAATCACACAAGTATTAATGTTTCCGATTAATACAATTATAGCATGTTATGTAAACATTTATCATAAGTATGAAGATATGATAATAACCACTTTATTATTGCATCTTGGGCATATCTCCAACAGTTACCTCTCCTACGGTTCCTTTCACTCAAAAACACTTCACATAAGTGCATTTCAGGACTCTAGCAGCAGCATGCGCTCGTGTGCTATGGCCATCCCCTCAGGAGTCCCCAGGAAAGGCACACAAGACAAAGCCCCTCGAAGTCCCTAACACTACTTACGGCTAGAGAAGACCCACCGTTAGGCGCCAGCCCTACTGCACCCCACCGAGAGATCTACGGAGCATCTCGCGAGGCGACCCGGCCATGGGCCTATACATCAGCAGCCACATCAGGGCCCTCTCCATTTCCTCGAAAGGGCCTATGCCCTCGCACTCACGCCCAATCAGCGCCGAATCACTCGACAAGGGTGTGCGATAGAACCCCTCATTAGGGGGACTCGCCAATCCATCGCGGTAGCAAACTGCGGCTGGAGCACCAAAGTAACCTAAAGTCCTCCATGAGGGAAGGGGTCTACACTTCCAGAGGCACGTAAAGCTCCTTGCAAGCCTGTTGAGCAAAGCCTGCCGAGCGACGACCCAGGTCTCTAATGGAGAGGAACTCCATGCATCGTCTCCAAGAGTCTCCTCGACAGGCGCTATCCTCACAACTCTCGCCTCGTGAAGACATTGTTTTGGGATACTCGGCCCCTCGACAGACACGCTCGAAGACTCAGGAGCTTTGTCCCTGGCAAAGAAAGGCATAAGCCGCCATCGCCGGCAGCCTCGCCAGGCAGGCGTCACGTCATGGACACACACAACAAAACTCCAGGCATCATAACAAGAACATGCAAAATGAGATAACCGGTACAGGGGTTTGCATGAAGAAGTTCATCCTAAGTCATGACTACAAAGGAAAAGGTCAACAAACACTGCGACACTACCCCTTCATGGGTAGGGGCCCACGCCCCTCAGCAGGCGCCATGGCGGTTACCCCTCTTAGGCCGCCTGAAGGTGAGGATGATAGTTGACGCGGAACATCTGGGTGTAAAACATCGAGATGGAGAAGTCACCCCTACCGACATACTGAAACCCTAGCGTGAAGTCGCGCTGAATGCGATGCTCGGAGAGGAAGTGGTGCCAGCTTCCGGAGAGGAACTTCTCACCCCACGAGAAGGTATCGACGCGCACCTCCCACTTCTCGTGACCTCTGGAGTGATGCAGCTACACCTCCATGGGAAGGTCGTTTGTGGTCCTGAGCACGAAGCGCTCGGGGAGCTTCACCCTCACGAACCAGTCCAGGTCACTGAGGACAACAATGAAGTCGATAATCCTGACAGGCCGGGGTCATCTTCAATCTTTATGACCACGGGAGCGGGGGACTCGCCGACAATGGGAATGGAGAGCCAGGGCTCAGTCCCAGACCTACCGCCACATCTCCTGCGACGAACTCGATCGCTCCCGCGGGGGCGGCCACGCCCGCGCCTAACGAAACCTTCTTTGACGGCCACCTCCGCCTCCACGGATGAGACTGTGGTAAGGGCCGCACCGTGGCCGCCACGCCCCCCTCGACCATTTCCGCGCGGCTACCCGCCGTCATGCTTCACCGGCGTGGCCTACTCAGTTCCAGCCAGAGCCATGGCAACCTACACCTCGGCCGTCACGTCCTCACGGGCCTTGACGAGGGCAAGGTTTGGGACGCCATGGGAGAAGACGAAGCTCTGGCTCGGGAGCACGATGGGGAGCAAAGGGGGTAAACAATGGCGTGGAAGTGAAGAGATTCCATGCCTACACCCCGATTTAACCAGACCAGATGAAAAGATGCCTCACTGCGCCACCCGCACATCATTAACTGCAAGGCCCACACGTCGTCACGTCATGGGAACAACTCCTGGCGCGAAAACAGTGTGCTCCAGATCTACGGTCAAGCGCGCACGACTGGTCGAGCTTTAGGCCAAGATGCGAGCATGGCAGGCCGCTGTTGACCAAGCAGGCGCTAGGCCCCATCAACCGTCCAGGGCCACTTTCCCCTTCGAGCCCACCAGGGGACGCGTGAGATCCAAGCGCCCGGGGGATACTGCCGGGGTCCTGCCAAACGGGGTGCCACGTCCCCTTGGTTGATGGATCCAGCACCAGGGTAACACCCCCTCGTGAGGCGGTTGCGCCTTTGGAGGCGGCCAAGCCGCGTGCACCTCACGAGGCCCCCGCTTCGCGAGGGGATGAACCCCCCGGAGGTTATGCCTCCAGAGGAGACCCTGCTGGTGCCTCCCGAAGCCTCGGATGCTTTGGTGCGCATCCCGGGACTATTCGGTAATCGGTAATTTCGCCTAGTGAGGCATGAGCCGGATCCTGGCAAGGGGAGCAATGCTTCTGCGCTTCTAACTTGTCTCGGTAAAGTAAGAATCGGTCCACCCTACTTTCCTGCAAGGAGAGCACATATGACCTCGTGGTGGAAGGTTCCCCCGTTGCTGTTTCGGTGAAACATAAGAAAAGCAGAGAGTGCCGGATAAAGACAAGCGACCCTAAAGAAGGCCACTTTACAGGATGACGGAGTGGAGCGCGGCGTGCTAGGCCCAGTCCACCAAAAGTAGTCTCCTAGACCGGGATCTCGAGGGGAGGCATTGTGGATGCCCTTCCCGCCTAAAGACTGCGGGAAGAGGCCCAACGCCGCCCTATATAAGGAGCCCTTCTCCTACCTTAGAACAAATTGATCATCAGCAATCTAAAATCCTAGATTTGTATCCATCATTGTACCCCCGCGAAGCAAGCGAGGAATACAACAAAGTAGTAGTAAGGGCTTTACCTCCTCACGAGGGTCCCAAACCTAGGTAAAAAAAACCCGTGTCATCTCTTTGTCGTGTGCATGCTCCGCCGTTGTCACTGTTGCCGAGGCTCCTTGGAACTGCGTGTTCAGCCCCCTCTCGAAGCAAGGGATCGTTGGACCCTAATTTCCTTCGCGAGACAAATCTTCGACAATGTGAAGAGGCCCGATTTATGCTACTTACAAATGAGTGACGCTATGACACAAACATAATGAGTAATAACTAATAAGTATGATCAGGACAATAATAGTGTTACCTCTTCTTTTAGTAAACCGGAAAAAGTACTTACAGTTTATAAAGTTATGAAAAGCAACGAGTATCTTCTTGCATGTTATATGAACACCTTTGAGTTCTGAACGAGATGATTAAAGTTGTCTATTAACTGAACGTGATATTTGGTTCTCCTATAGTGACAACACGAGAGGAAAGAATGCAGTGGCATGATTCAGGGTTTTGACTGAGGTTCATAGAGAAGAAGTGAGAATTCGCACCTCATTGTCAGATGTTGGACATTCTTTTACTCTCTCAGACCCATATTAGTTGACTTAAAGTTGTCTAAATTTAGATAAATCTAACACTATTTAGTATATAGGTTCATCCAAATTTTGATAAATCCAAATCAACTAATATGGATCGGAGGGAGTATAGTTTTTTGACTGATGTTAAGCTTTTTTCTGGACTAAAAATTACTTTGAGCCATGGATGGCAAGTCTCGGACTATTATTGATTTATGCATGGTATAAGGTGGCATGGAAGCTTGAAATTTTAGAAGTGGTTCGGAAAAGATAAATTGACTCCACTTTACGGTACCATGATGAACTCCAAATTACAGCCGTCCTCCTAGGTGAAGCCAAATGTACACACATCGTGTGGAAAAAAAACTAAAACAACAAAAGACGGCGTAGCAACGCACGTGAGGTCCTTCTAGTAATCAGTATGCACGATCTGAATATCTATGAGAAAGTTCAGAGATCCAATCGAGATCAAATCACGATCATGTTTTTGTCATCTACTTTGTTCTGTGGGTGCGCTCTGTCAGCCCCACTATTCTTATCATAGGAGTGGCACAGAAAAGATGTCCCTGCTTTACCATGACAATCACTAATGAGAGAAGAGAACCTTCGAATTTGGTGCCAAAATAGTCAGCCCATGTTCTTTTTTCTTCCAACCATTTACATACTCCCTTGTCCGTAAACAAGTGACCTGGATTTGCCTAAATTCACATGTATCTACACATTAAACCGCGTCTAGATAATGGGAATCTAGACAAATCCAAGTCACTTATTTCTGAATGGAGGGAGTACATATAATCTGAGTTCCTAAGAAGTAAATATGATGTCTTGCAACAACACAAACCTGACAGTGCCTACTCTCATATCGTTTTCTCCTTTTCTTAGTTTTTCACCATGAGCTATAAGATAAAGTCCCTGATTTCTGAACTACAGTTTTTTTTCCTGTTTTCCTGTTACTTTTCAGTAAGTCTTAGCTGAACCGCGACCGATTTCAACAAAACAATCCATCGTTTTCTCTTTTTCCTAGTTTTTCACCATGAGCTATAAGATAAAGTCCCTGATTTCTGAACTACAGTTTTTTTCCTGTTTTCATGTTACTTTTCAGTAAGTCTTAGCTGAACCGCGACCGATTTCAACAAAACAATCCATCTGAAAACAGCACCTGCATCTGTCAACACTCACTCCCTGCACCAGAAATTGCAGGAACACTTTATCTAGTTCTGACCAGTCACTATTTTTTTACCCAAAAGGAAGCCGTTCCTAAGGACTCTGCAGCGATAGGTGCATTCAGCCTCAATTCTAATCTGTTATGGTCATCAACTGACCAATCCACCATTTATTTTTCTGTCCTGAACCAACCTAATGTCATATACTGTTATGTATCATCGTCACTGATAGTGGAACATGGGGGTTATCCCACCCACGGAGAATAGGGCTGTCTGAATCGCTCGCCCCTTGCCTCTCTGACCGATCAGAAGTTTCGTCGAATAACTTGTCGAGCCTGGGGGCACGGGTTGCGAATACGAGATGATGAAGAGCCAGTACCATGTCCAGAATGTAGTGTTCAGTCTTCTCTTTGTTAGCATGGTACAATGTCTGAATCTTGAGAACCCTGCCGCCATCGGCCCGGTTGAGCACCCTATTAAGAATTTGAGACATCATCCTCAGGACCAAGCAATCCAATATTTGTCGTGCACCAGGTGCACGCTAAAGTAGATATCCGGATCATTGTTTATACCTTTTGTCCTGCCATTCGCCAAGCCTTCGATTTCCCACCCTGATGTTTAGAGTAGAGAAAATAAAATGATCAAGTTAGCAGATAATTAATTCAACAATTATTTACAACAATTAGTTGAGATGGTAAAAGAGGCTGCACATTTGCAGTACCTTATCGTGGATCCTGCCATTGGCAAGAGCCATTTCAGCGTTTTGTTCATGTCAGATTTGAGCTGTTCTACTGTCCTCTGAAAAAAGCACATGCCAAGATCAGCGAATGATGATCATGATAAAATCTATCGAATTGGTAGAAGTATCTACCTTTTCTTTGGACTGCTGATATTTCAACTTGGTTTGCAGGGCTGATCTGATGCAAGGAGGCAATGCTTGGTACAATGATTCGACGTCGCTTTCCAGAATTGATGATACTAATGATGCCTGATGTTGAGAAGCCATGGAGAGAAACAGATTAGACGAGCTTTTACCATCCAATTTGGGGATCAAGTTAGTTAAAAGAGTGGAACAGTGCTTTGTAATTGTGTGTCTACTTAGCAAACTAGGATAACAATTAAGATATTTATTAAATATTTATGTCATTTACGACTACATTTGATCATTATCCTTAACAATGGCTTAATCAGTATTTATATACTCCTTCCGTTCCATAATTCTTGTCGTGGTTTTAGTTCAAATTTGAACTAAAATCATGACAAGAATTATGAAATGGAGGGTGTACATGATAGAATATTACATGATAAACGCAAGACAAAGAGGAAAAGGAACATACCAAATTTTGTATCTTGAAAATGATGTTTGCATAAAGCAGGGCAAGATCGGTAGACCCTAACGTATGCTGAATCGTCCCTTTTGCTGTCACAGATTCATCTTGCTTCTTACAAAAGACACTGTTGATCTCTGACCGCAAGAAATGTACAACACAAACAAGTTTCTCCACAATCTGCAGTAAAATAGCATGATATATTTTGTCATAAACGAATACTAGACAGGTGAGAGTCAAACAACAACATGGTATAACATTACATGCTCCATCTTCTTGATCCAAAGTGTTTTCTTCTTCAAATCCTTGATGATTTTTCTTTCCATCTCTACCACATACGGAAGAGACTTAATTGATTCGAATGGACGCATCACATAGTACAGTTCCTGCACGACAGAAAATATAAAACACCGACAGCATCAAAATTCCAATGGTTCCGGAGGAGGGAAAATATCAATGACATAAGCATATGAATTATGAAGTATCTATACATAAATGAATAACTAACGGGTCACTGACCACAGTCTGCTCCGCAAGCACCATCAAATACTGCATACTAGATGCTGCTGATTCTTTCGAGTATTTCTGCTGTGTGGGTTCAGACTCCAACCTCGAGAAATGCTGATCCAAATTGTGCCATTTGGGATCTCTGCATAGGTTTCCAAACCGAGCAACATCTGCAGCAAACTCCTGAAAGTCCTCCCTACACAAATAATTAGACCAAAAAGTGCATATGAGCAAACTGAAAAAAGAACTTCTAAATTAATCTGTGAAAACACTGCTAGTTAAATTGAATGGCCTGAAAATGTAACTGCTTACCTTTTGTTGGCTCCGACAAGAGTAAGCAACTTGTTGCAATCATCTGAAACCAAGCATTGGACACCCTGGGACTGAAGCACCGTAGATTTTAGACACATCAAGCTTTGTTCAGAGAGAAATTTCATCAGATTGGAGCCCTTTGCAATTGTATTGGCAATCTCAAAGGCCAGGATCTCTATTGTCCTAGTTTCTGCAATCTCAAAGGCCGGGATCTCTACTGTCCTAGTTTCTTTGGCAGCAATACATGACCTGATGCAGGAGAATGCCATTTTGGGGGTATTCGAAGTCTCTGGATACTTCATTGATTCCGATTTATAGATTTCGTCGGAAGATGTGTCTTTTTCTGATGCCTGTAAGATCAAAGACATCAGAAGAGGCTCTTTCTAATAGGATAGTTCGATTGCTACACACTATACAAGATCGATCATACAGAAGTATTTATATTTCTTTCGCAGAATCCATGATTTTCACGAATAATAGGCGCAAAAACTGTTTGAAACAGAAAAGACAAGGGTAAATTTTGCACATGATTACAGGCCAATCACTTGTGCTAACAAAATCATCAACCACATCAAATTCATATATGAAAAAACTATCCCTGGGAACATCTGTCTGCCAATTGATCAAACAAGAATCCTATACAAGCAGGAGCACACACAACCAAGCATCAAGAAGAGTAACAAATATGTAGGGGTAACTTGCCTTTGGTTGGCCTTTGTCAGACAATGCTGTCTCCTTGGCAGCCGGCGGCTGCGGCGGTCTACCATCATTCCCGTCTTCGTTGGCAATCTCCGGCGCCGTCTTCCTGCTCCACTTAGTTCCCATCGTCCCAGCAGATTGCAACTTGGGCAGCTTCTGCTTCTTCTTCTTCTTCTCCTCCTCATGGCAAGCAAAGTTTTCTTGGTTGGAAGACGACAAGGATCCAAGGGCAAGCCCTCGCGAACCGCAGAGCCAACCCATCTGCTTCCTCAATCTGATGAGAGAAAACTCAAAACGAAACAGTTTCGACGGCAAGCTGCGGTCTTCTAAGGGAGATCCAGTTCGCCCATTGGATTGATCCTCCGAAGAGCCCTGATTGCGAGAACAGGATCCACGCAAGCAGGACATCTACAAAGGAGATTGCGAGAAAATGGAGGGGACAACCAAAGAAGGACGTTAATGTAGAGCAATCAGCGGTACGGTGGGGTGGGTGGGGGGGGGGGGGGGGGGGGGGAGGAAGTCTACTCATCTCTTCTCTATCTTCTTCTACTACTTATACTACTTATTAGGTGTTCCTTTTGGCAATACGTACGTCCTCCTCCTTCGTCGCCCTCCTCTTCCCTCGCCCTGATTTTCCGGCCGGATCACAGCCCGCTCCCGAACGATCACTTGCCCTATTAATGCACACGAGAAAATCTCGGGAGACAATCCGCTAACATGGTCTCTCTCTCCCAAACAAAAAAAATCAGGACATGATACTAACTCCGGCCCGTTAATCTCTCCCAAATTAATGCGCCCGAGAGACAATCCCCTAACATACGTACGTCTCTCCCGATCGAACAAAAATTCAGGACGTGATCCCGATAATCTCTCCCAAGGAAAGATCAGGTTGTGATCCCTACGCCTCCACCAGTGTCCAACGAAGGTGTACGCTCTCTCCTATCCGGCGCGCGACCGGGAGCACACCAGGCGGTCCGTTTTCTTCGTGTAGTACACGGGCGGCCGCGGCAGGGACGGCGAGGTCACGGCGCCGCTCTATTCGATGTAGAGCGTTGGAGTGGAGAAGGAGAGATGCATGCCGTGTTCATCGTCGAGATAGACTAGACTATGTCGACTGCCTCGAGTGCGCGCGGTCTTGGCCAGACGAACCTTCGGCATCAATGCAAGTTCATCCATTGCAGCACCCGTGTTGTCGTTGTCCAGTGGGCAATCCGGATATGCCCTGTCAATTGCATCTCGTAGACTCGTACAGTTTTCAGTTCGCTCCAGGTTTGCTGCTTTCTATGTCCACCGTGATCCAAATTAGATGGAGAACTACCACTATCCTTCGATTTGATTTCATATGTGTATGTGTTTGTGTATGTAACTCTGTAGTATGTCCATCTAGGATGGTTGAGACTTGAAAAGTCGGACCTGGCCGTGAGCGCTTGATGAGTTCTTAACTTCCAAGCTGAACCATGGCGCAGCCCAGGATCCATAACTCAAAGTGGGGATGCTCAACATCTTCTCCGAGGTCAGAAAGTTGAATGCGAGATTCCATGGGATTGAGATCGAAGACCATGACAAGGCAATCCAAAATAATCCAATCCAAACCATCTTCTCCGAGGTCTC
The DNA here is from genome assembly GCA_916181665.1 of Avena sativa. Taxonomy (NCBI): domain Eukaryota; kingdom Viridiplantae; phylum Streptophyta; class Magnoliopsida; order Poales; family Poaceae; genus Avena; species Avena sativa. Next base: position 59,141,814 of record OV702297.1, on the reverse strand, counting down.
CTACTTATTGTATATGGTCTTTTCATGAGATGCTAAGTTAGACAGGCGACATAAATGTATCGTAGCAGCTGCCATTGTTTTTTTATCTCATATTTTATGCAAGATTATATTTCTCTTTTGTTTTTAGACTTCTCCGTTCGTAACCTCTCTATGTTAGGGAATTATCAATCGGTATTTTTTCATGTCTATGTTGATTAATGATTTCTTAACAAATTAAAGCATTAGCATACTAAGCTATTTGTTTTGTTTGTTTTAGGTCACATGCAGATTCGTCCTTGCAAGTGGTAAAGCTTGTTGTTTGTCGAGGTTAGAGTGTGATTGGTCATATGATACATGGGTACTTAAAAGGACGGCTAAATTGGCTTAGTGATTTTTTAGAGGAATTAATGTGCAAAAATTGATAGAGTAAAGGTTTTAGTTGGACTGACTTATTGTAGTTGTATCAGCGGTAGTACGAGCGTCCATGTTTTTTTACTCTAGAGTAATATGTCACGATTATCTGTATTCTCAACCGACCTAAACATTTTCGGAAGAAAACTATATGGAAAATTACGATGGTGTTTCCTTCCACTCCTCTAAAGTACAATTTGTGATCCTTTGACCAATGTCTTTTGATTGTTGGGTATACTTATAGTTCCCTAGAAATGCAGGAGTATTCAGCTAGCTCGTTATTGAAACTTATTTATGAAAAATATCTTTTTACTGTAGGAAGTCAACTCAGTCGAGGTATATAGTTTTGCAAATATATCTCTTATTTATTAGCTATGCGCACTGATATTTCTTGCTATTTTTGCAAATGCATCTCTTGTTTATTAGCAATGTGCACTAATATTTGTTACTAGTTTTGCAAATATATATCTTGTTTATTAGCAATGTGCACTGATATGTAACTAAATAAGCTCTTCTAACATCTTTTAGGGACAGATTCTAAATATTTAACTCGGAGCTTGTGGTGGTCGTTGTGGTGATGGTGGTACGCCCTACTTCATATCACCACTGTCGGACATGGATTGTTTTTACCGCACTTTTGAATCAGTGGAGACATATAGTGTGTAGTGTGTGTTAATCAAACCGAAAGTATTTTCCAATCATTGTTTTATTTATTCATATTTCTGTGGGTAATATGTATTCGGTGGTGCTCACTTGGATGGAGTTAATGTGGGATGTGTATAAAAATTTGATTCTGTAATCAGGTAGATACATGTGGACCCTACAACGAAGCCAACCATCACTCCCATTGCATCTTAGGTATTTGCATTTGTCAAATGTAGTGATATTTAGCAACAAATTTTGTGTTGCAACATAAGTGTAGACACTACCACACTAATCTGTTTTCCGTGGGCATGAAGTGGCCTGACGATCAACATGGTATCCATGGCAGTCACACAAGGTGCTTGCAATTTAGACCACAAATTTTAGTTATGTTATCTTCAGATTTTAATGTTTCTTGGAGAAATATAGCTTAGGCATAGCCATGCATTGCTCGAGTTAAATGTAAAATACTAAAAAAATAACTGTAGGAGTAGTTTGCCACAAATAACATTACCTGGCATTATGGCCAATGTGCTCACATTTAGGGAAGAGTAAGGAGAGAACGTGCATCTAGCACGGTCATATTAAGCAACAATTTGTATTGCAACATAAAATGCTTGGCTTGATATTTTCCTGGATTGCATTCACCATTTATTATGCCGAAATGGAGGTCATCTATCCAAATTACATCTTGCTCTGTTTCACTGTTGTTGATCAATGCACACACATCAGGTGCTAAAAAAGATGTCTTATACGCCTTTAGCATCAGCCATTCGGTTGGTAAATGTATTTTTCAGGTAATGTTATTTGTGATTAATTTCTAAGCAAGATGTTTGTTACTATTTGACCAGCAAAAGAATGGCTATTCAGAATATTTCTTTTTCAGTTTCTTGGTACCACGAACACTATTTCAACCAATAATTTTAATTGTATGTTTGGGTAAACCATCATAATTTTGCATGTTATACATAGATAATCGTATGAAATGTACATACTTTTGGTTTAGATTTTAGATGTTTTGACAGATTCAATGTAAACAATATTTCACTAACTGGTGCATGTTTTTTTACATGAACTTTAGAATTTATTAGCTAATATACGGTTCAAACTTCTTGCTGACACAGATGAATTAAATGAGTGATTTATTAATCAAGACATTTCAAGTATATATACATAATTTTTCTGATAATTTGATGGGTTCCCGCTTCAACGCACGGGAACTTGTCCTGTTAGTTAAACAATCGAAGAATCCAGATTTGGTACGCATTTTTTCCTTAATTTAACGATTGAATTGTGTATCCAAGGAGAGAGAGAGAGAGAGAGAGAGAGAGAGAGAGAGAGAGAGAGAGAGAGAGAGACTGTCTTAAACAAAAAAAACCAGATATATTGTACGGTACTTTTTTCACTCCAATACAGCTGGATTACAAGTATGGACACTCTGGATACTTATCTTAAGATTTATCTTATGTATTAAAGATTGATTTGGTACATAATTTATTCACTAATTAGTGACACGTACTTCAGTTTTGTAGTAGAAATAAATTTATATATGTGGATGCCAAGTGTGGGTTTAGATATGCATCAAGTACAAAAAAAGTACTAGTTATTTGTCTATTATTTAATGAGTTTTGTGGACATAAAGCAAAACTTATTTTGGTTCCCACTATAACAGACAAATCTAGATTAGGACATAATATATATCTTTATCAATTAGGTTTGCACCTCGATATTTTGGGTACTTGGCGTAGTAATGCACTTGCTCAAACTAACCGAAAGATTAATCCTATGAACCGTGGATCACAAAAAACCCATGGACATTGAAGAAGGTGCAAGGAGGATTTACACCCGAGTTTGACCATATGAAGTGTTGGCCTCCATCTCTTGGTGGGTAGATTCCCTTTGGAGACGGTCACGCTCGAAAGTAACAAAAATTCTAAAATTCTAAAATTTGAAATTTATTCTGGATAAAAAAATGGACTTTTATCTAAATTCCCATAAATATGGATTTGAAAAACAATCAGAATAGAACAAAATAACATAATATAATTTATAGCGTCCACGTAGTGTCTATCATATCCATCTTATCTCTCGTAGTTTAGAGACTTGGCAATGCTAATTATTGTTGGCAACACAAATCACTTGGGCATAAGTAAAGATTAAAAAAAAACTTATTGGTGTGTGATTTGGACTCTAGACCTACAGAAAGAAACCAATTTGATCTACCGTTGTTCTAGGGGTGCTTAGCTAGGAATGGATTTTGGAGGCCTTATATTGTATAAATCAATAGAAACAAAAAACATCAAGCTATACATGAATATTTCACCCTCAAAATAAACGAAATTTCTTAGAAATTTTAAACCCTTTGACGCTATAGGAAAATAAAGAAAAAACAACAAGTGGTTTGAGAAATACTCCCTTCGGAATAGAGTACAAAAAACCGCTAGGAAAATTTCTTGAAAATCAAAGAATCAAACTACCTCCATGAAAAAAGATCCGATCAAATTTCAATGAATCAATCATAGCAGCCCCAGAGTATCTTTTTTTTGTGATATGTTCACCGGTCCTTATGAAGTCATTAGTTGTACAAATTCCTTGCCTCAATTTGTTTTTGTACAGAATAAGGCAGGATCACCCGAAGTAGTTCTCTATGAGATAGTACTCCTTTATCTGTACGTATGACAAAGAAAAGTTCTACAACTTTAATACAGTAAATCACATTACCGCTGGGTCATATAACTTGTAGGGGTTAAGAGCATTACTTGACTAGTATATATGATGATCAGATTGTTTGTTATTTTCCTAAAAACAAGAACAGTGTCAGCAATATATACCATCGTCTAAGTGTGTTCAAGTAGTAAATATCCTCGATGAAGGGCAGCTCAAGGTATGTGCTGAAAATTTGGAGGTTGGTTACCTAAGATTAACCCTCCTAAATAAAATGCTTAATAGAAGTTAACCCATTTTTTAAATAATTTAATTTAGTTATCTTTTACTTGTTATAATAAGATTCTTGTAGTCTTAATGTGTAGAGAAAACAGGCTATGTGAAGCCAAGGTTTAAGTTTGAAAGAAAGTTTTAAAATTAAAAAGAAGAAAAATACGATAGAGATCGTAACAAGCAACGGTACGACGGGGGAGACCCGTACCACCCTCCCGTAACGATGGAGCAAATAAAGCAGCAAATTCTTCTTCGAGGTTCCAAGGGTACTGACAACTTAACGACCAGTGGTACGACCGGAGCCGCCCGTATCATCCACCTATACCAACTATCTAGGTTTGATCTCGAAACCCTAGCGCCGGATCCAACGGTGACGACCGCCAGTATGGGTGGGACGTGCCTATATCGACTGCATCGTCCTGTAAGAACGTCGGGGGCTAGCTGCCAACCCATCCAGCCATCTTCTTCCTCTCATTTTCTCTCTCTTTCTCTCTCAAACCCAAACCCTAATCTCCTAGAATCCTTGATTCTTCACCGATTTCATTCGTTTTTCGGTGGGGGAATCTTCACATGGGTAAGTTTCTCACCTGATCCGCGCTTTATTTTCTGAAATCCATGGTTAAATTCCTCACATTAGCTATCTAGACGAGTTCTTCATATTTTGAGATTATTATTGATTCCTCACGTTAGGATTTGTAGTTTCTACCTCTAATCATTTGTTTATATGATAGAAACCTTATGCCTATAGTTGTACTTTGAATTTTTTTAGTACAATGAATATTGGGAAGATTTTTCGTACCGGGAAGGGGCCAGGAACTAGGGATGGCACCCGCCGGGTTCGGGTTCGGGTCATGGCCCCCCATACCCGCCCCGCCCCATTTTCCCCGCCCCGCGACCCGCCCCGATTATGCCACCGGGTCTGGAAATCCACCAGACCCACGACCCGGGCAGGTATGGGGACCCGATGGGTACCCGCAAAATCAAAGGATAAGGGGTTGATCTGGGCAGTGCTCGAGGTCGCTGGAGCCGCTACCCTCCTCGACCAGCTTCCTGGAGCGATCATCGGAGTCGCTCCCTACTTCATCCCCCCATGATCTGGACGGCAACAGAGCAATAGGGGAGGACAGGAGGCAGATAGGAGGGCGGGATCTGAGGGCTAGGCGCCTGGGCGAACTCTCCAGGCGGCAGTGTGGCGGCGCAGGCGTGCAGTAGGGGAGGAGGCGGCGCAAGCGCGCAACACGGGAGGCGGCGGCGCAGGTGTCATGGTCTCGTACTCTCGTGTCTCGTATCGAGCACGAGATGGATTGAGGGAGCGGTGCAGGGTTTCGGCTAGGAGCCTGGTTGCCTGTGGTGGGATCTAAATGGGCCAGTTGGTGGGCTTCGGCCGGTGTAGTAGTAGTAGGCCTGGTCGACAGCCAGTTAGGCATTTCATATGCAATAAACGGGTGGGCGGGTATGGGTTTAGCACCCCATACCCGCCCCTGCTAGACCCGACGGGTCTAGGTTTTTACCAACAAGTAGACACGTGGGTATTTTTTCTTACCAAACCCTCCCCGTTTAAGGCAGGTACCCGTCGGTTTATCGGGTATCGGGTACCCATTGCCATCCCTATCAGGAACGGCAGGAATCTCGGGCACCTCCAAGGCGTCGGGTGCAAATAAGAGGCGTTCAAAGGGGGATACTTTGAAGGCCTCCCTGGACAAGGACTATTGGAGAGTGAGTGAACGCAAGGTGTTGCCCACCAAGTGGGAGTGCCATGAGTTCCTCTCCCACCATGGTCTAAAGGAGGACTTTGACGTGATGACCGAGAACGTCGGCATGGTCCCCTTTGCCCTTCTCTCCACCAATATCTACCACACATGAATTCCTGTCATCTTTCCACGATGACCTTGAGTCCCAAGAATGCCATTGAACTGTAAGTTTCATGCTCAATGGGTAACCTTGGCAGCCTCATTTTCTACCAATTATGTGATTGCTTTGGGTTCTCCTATGAGGGAGAGCTCGATACCACTGAGGAAGTCCTTGTAGAGGCAATGTTTGCTTGGGAGAAGATTTCTGTTTTTAGGAATACTGATTATTTGCGAAAGAAGAGCGCCACAATCCAGAATCCCAGTATCCGCTACTTCGCCACCTTCTTGGCGAATTCTATCTTCGAGAAGGGAGATATCGGGGCAATGCCAGGCCCCAAGATAAGTGTTATTTATATGGATCTCCATCCTGAGATGGAGCATAAGGTAAACTTGGGTGCTTTGCTCATCCAACACTTTCGCCGCCAAAGATCGTCTCACTCAGGATATCCCAAAGACTGCTTTCACCACCCGATATGGATTGTATGAGTATACAGTCATGTCTTTTGGATTAAGCAATGCCCCCACTTATTTCATGAATCTCATGAATAAGATTTTTATGGACTTCCTGGATAAGTTTATCGTTGTTTTCATTGATGACATTCTGATTTATTCCAAATCGGAAGAAGAACATGAGCTACACCTAAGGACCATTCTTGGAACCCTTAGAGAGCATCAGTTGTATGCAAAATTTAGCAAATGTGAATTCTGGTTACAGGAAGTAGGATTCCTCGGTCACATTGTATCAGCCGGAGGAATTGCCGTGGACCCTGCCAAAGTGAAAGATGTAGAAGATTGGCAAGCCCCAACCACTCAAACCCAAGTTCGTGCTTTTCTCGGATTGGTGGGATATTACCGCAAATTCGTAGAAGGATTCTCGAGTATCGCCCGACCCATGACCCAATTGCTGAAGAAGGACAAGAAGTTTGAATGGACCGACAAATGTGAAGCGAGTTTTCAAGAACTCAAGAGGAGATTGATTTCAGCCCCAATCTTGATCATGCCGGATATCACGAAGCCCTTCGATGTGTATTGTGACACATCCAAGATTGGTCTCGGATGTGTGCTAACGCAAGAAGGCAAAGTTATATCTTATCTATCGCGACAATTGAAGCAGCATGAACAAAATTACCCAACCCATGACCTCGAACTAGCAGCCGTAGTTCTAGCCCTAAAGACATGGAGACATTACCTGATGGGCAACCGTTGTGAGATTTATTCGGATCACAAGAGCCTAAAGTATATATTCACTCAGAAGGAGCTGAATATGAGGCAGAGAAGATGGATTGAGCTAATCAAGGATTACGACCTGGACATTCACTATCACCCTGGAAAAGCCAATGTGGTAGCCGATGCCCTTAGCAGATTGTCGTGCCGCTTGAACTCCATGATTTTAAAGGAGCTACCAAGTTTGCACAAAGAGATGGAAGATTTTCGAGTGGAATTAGTAAGTAAAGGATTTTTGGCTAGCATCGAACTTCAGCCCACTTTGATCAGTCAGATTAAAGAGGCGCAGAAGGGAAATGCCAGTATCGACGGAATCAAGCGTCGTATCGGTACAGGCAAAGTACCCGGATTCACCGAGGACGAAGAAGGAGTTTTGTGGTACAAAGGACGCCTTTGTGTACCAGTAGATTCGGAGTTGAAAGAAGTTATCTTGAAGGAGGCTCATGATACTCTTTATTCTATCCATCCCGGAGGAACTAAGATGTATCAAGATTTGAAAGAGCAATTTTGGTGGCATAAGATGAAGAGAGAAATCGGAAGCTATATCGCCAAGTGTGACATATGTCAGCGAGTCAAGGCAGGACATCAAAGACCCGCTGGATTGTTGCAACCTTTGCAGATTCCGGAATGGAAATGGGATTCTGTAGGAATGGACTTTATCACTGGACTACCTACTTCTAGTAGGGGAAATGACTCTATTTGGGTCATAGTGGACAGATTGTCCAAAGTCGCCCATTTCTTGCCCGTCAAAACCACCTATCAGAGTTCGAAGCTAGCGGAGTTATACATCGCTAGGATCGTTAGTTTGCACGGAGTCCCCAAGAACATAGTCTCGGATCGAGGAACTAAGTTTACCTCGAGATTCTGGAAGAAAGTCCAAGAAGGTTTAGGAACCCGCCTAGATTTCAGTACCGCGTATCACCCTCAGATCGATGGACAAACGGAGCGAGTAAACCAAATACTCGAAGATATGCTGAGAGCATGTGTGTTAGAATATGGATCCAAATGGGAAGACTGTCTGCCGTTTGCAGAATTTTCCTACAACAATAGTTACCAAGCCAGTTTGCAAATGGCCCCATTTGAATTTATGTACGGAAGGAAGTGTCGCACCCCTTTGAACTGGTCGGAAGTAGGAGAGAGTCAGATTTTCGGACCCGACATCCTACGAGAAGCAGAAGAGAAGGTTCAAAAGATTCGTGAACACCTCAAGACAGCCCAATCCCGACAGAAGAGTTACGCCGACAAGAGACGTCGAGACCTCGCCTTCAACATCGGAGATTTTGTTTATCTGAAAGTGTCGCCATTGAAGGGAATGCAGCGTTTCCAACTCAAGGGAAAGTTAGCCCCCAGATATATCGGACCTTTCAAAATTTTGAACTGTCGAGGAGAAGTATCTTATCAACTGGAGCTACCTGAAGAGATGTCATCTGTGCACAATGTGTTCCATATCTCGTTACTTCGCAAATGTCTCGAAGTCCCCGAGAAGACCGAAGTGTTCAAAAATATCGACCACCGGACCATAGAGATCAACGATGACCTGACCTATCCCGAAGTGCCCATCCGTATAATGGAGGAGTCCTTTTGAACTCCAGAACCCGGAGCATCAAGTTTCTCAAGATTCAATGGAGCAATCACACAGAAGAGGAAGCTACCTGGGAACGCGAAGATCACATCAGGACGGAGTTTCCCGATCTCTTCAAATCCTAGGTAATCTTTTCGTCATTTTTCAAATCTCGGGACGAGATTTTGTTTAAGGGGGGAAGGTTTGTAACATCCCAAAAATATCAAACTTAGATCATCAAAACACTAATCACCAAGTTTAGGGTTAACAAAAACTTTTCTAAATGAATTCATGAATGCATGTATATGTGTATGCATGGATTTTGAATTTCTTTAAAAACCACCTTGTTTGTGTGAACCATTGCTTGTAAAATGTTTCTTAGGTGAAAATAACATCATCTAAAACATTTCCCACACTTTTCCTAAAGATAAGTAAATCAAAACAAATATATTAAGTGAATGGTCATTTTGGCCAATTTAACTCACATGCCTACTTTGGCTGTCCCAAACTATCAAAACCTAACAGAAACTTTTCTGGATCTTTGCACCCCTTGAATGTACTCATAACAGAGTATCAAGGCCCACTTTGTGATCATCCAGAAACTTTCAAATGCATAGTTTAAATGACAATTCAAAATTGAATCTTCTTCATATGGGAAGATCCCACTTTTTCAAAACCCACTCAAACAAGCTCAACTTTCAAAACCCAAGCATCTGCAGACTCACCAGAACCAATCTAGCAAACTCACCAAAATTCATTTCAAAATTCAAAACTTGAGTTCATGCGGCCATTTCATCAAACAGGTTGCAGACACAAATCAAACAAAACCACAAACACTATAGTGTGCAGTGTTTTGAGCCTAACTTGTTCCCTAGTTAGCTCACACACAACCCAGTAGATCATCTAGAAAGATTAGCCCAACACTAGCACCCCTGTGAGCTTGCCATTGTCATTAATGGTGAACAGCCGAGCAACCCCATGTCACCCCATTGTGGACAGCAGGCTAGAGGAAGAACTAGCCGTGCCAACCTTGTCTGGGAGGCAGCCCACCGTCCACCGCCACTGCCTGTCCCAACCGCGAGCGTTGCCAAACCCTGGACCACACCCACGGACCGTGCCCAGCTCGCTAGCAACCATGCCGAGCATGCGCCAGAGCGCCACCCGCGACCAGCGTCCACAGACTGCGCGCCGCCCTCGCCGCGTGCACACATGATCACCACCGACCCAGGAGACCGCCAGACATCCCCGTCTACCGCCCCATGCCATACAGCCACCGCCCGCCGTTGAAGACGCCGCCTCTGCCGCGCAGAGCACCGTCTGTTCCAGACCAAACCACACCGCCCCATGCCTCGCGATCATGTCGTTGAGCATCGCCAGGAGACACATCACCGTCCCCTACCCTTGCCCATGCCATTAGCTGCCTGTAACGTTGCCCCCGACGAGCTCACCTTGCGCCCCGACGGTCCCCTCGCTCGACTATAAATAGAGGCCACCCCCGCACGAATTCATCACACCATCTCACTCCCCTCTCCCCACTGACCGTGCCACACCATTCTCAGAGCAAGCCGAGCACCACCTCGCCAGAATTTCACCGGAGCCCGCCGCCTCGGGAGAAGAAGGGAGCCAGCGATTGGAGCCGCCCTAGGAGAAGCCACCGGTACCAGGAGGATCGCCGTCGTCGACTTCGTCGTTCGCCCGCCTCGCCGACCCTCGCTCGTACCCCGGTGAGCCCCCAGCACCCCCACTGGCCGTGCTAGGTTTCATTCTCGCCGGAGCTGTCTCGCGTCGACGATGACCATCAGCCGTTGGATTAGAATTAGATCGGACGATCCACGTTGCCCCATACCGCTTCGCCTAGCCCCGTGTCACTGACGAGTGGGGACACCCACTTACGCAGCCCGCGGGAGCACTGCGCTTAGCAGGCCGGCCCGTTAGAATTTCCCGCGCAGCCCAGCAATTCAAATTAAACCTTTTCTTTTTAAATTCAAACCTACTTCTGTACCCAACTTCAAAAATCAACACAGATCGATTTAGTGCACTAAATTGGATGAAACCAATTTTGTTGGAAAGGTCTGTGAATGCTTAATCCAAGCCCGTTGGATTCAAGTCATTTGGATCTGTAGATCACCCATAGCAAAAATAACAAGGCAGAAGATTTTCTGCATTCAAACATTTTTCAAATTTAAACCATAAAAGCTTTTGAGTTGATTCCAACTCTCAAAAATCACTTTTAACCATACCTTTCAGAATATATAAAAATATATAGGTTTACTTGCAGAAATAATGTTCAAGTAATAAAAGAATGCTTCATAAGCATTTCTAGCCACTTTAATTAATGGAAATAAAAGGGTAAAACCTTATTAAATTGTGACACTACTTTAAATCACATTCCCATGGACTACAATATGAGGTGATGACATGTGTCAAAATGATCCCATGTTTAGTTTGGAGAATATTAAATCTTAAGTAGTTTTTCAATGAGTAGAAATTACTTTTCTAAAAATAAAAAGTTTTAAACCAAGCCTTAACCTTGTAATGTTAGAGATGATGCTAGATCATCTATAGGACCCTTGTGTGTGATGATTGCAAGTAGTTAAGTATTGTTTGGTGATTGTGTACCTCGTATTTATTCATAGACGCTAGTACCGACCAAGGATACTACGAGGAGGAAGGAGGATACTACGAAGGAGAAGCCGAGGAGAACTTCAACCACTGCTCTGCACAAGGCAAGCCTAATACTACTAGTGAATGTGCAAGCTAACACTTGCAAGATACTATACCTATGCAAGCTTTACTAATCAAGCTGACCAATGCAAGCTAACACTTGCAAGATACCCTACTGATGCCACAAACCCATATTTGTGATATGAATACTATATGCCTTAAGCATATGTGATCATACCTACTTGCTAAACCAATCCTAGTTTTATGGCAAGCTTCTTACTTTATTTCTTTATCAAAGTTTACTTAGAGTCCACCTAAGAGTTTGGTAGATATTAGACAGTTGTGCTCAAGTTTGCCTAAAGAGCATAAAATTTGGCCTAAGCTAGAAACCTTGATCTCAGTCTAAGATATGATGTTGGACTTAGTGAAACTCCACTAGTTACCACCCCTCACTAGTACCACCCCCAGCTGTAGATGCTAGTGCTAAGCAAAAAACTTGATCAACTTTAGATGGGAATACTTGGTGGAAAAATGGTTATGAAAACCTTGGAATGATGGATCATTCTATTGAAATGTTTTGGACATGTGTTTCCAAACACTTAATGATTTTTGGTGATGAAAATGTTGAGGCATGAGCCTTAGCCCTTTATAAAACTGATGGTTGTTTGGATGCGATACCATTCCAATTTTATCGTACAACCACAATACCCGAATATTGGGTAGGGCTTGACTGGAAACTTATATACCTTAGTATTAGTTCCCTCATGGCCAAGGTCTGAGCTGAGGCTACCTTGTGAAGATTGTCCACCTGTGCAGTACCCAAGATGACAGTGGTCATGGTTGGGAGGCCAAACTCACAGGAGAGGTGCTGATACTAGGGAGTGTAATTGAAAGGTTAGGATTGATTATCCGCATACTGAGTATGGTGAATTCGGGATTTGTTCCTGACGGATGTATCGAATGTTGTGGTGAAAGTGTACAATCTCTGCAGAGTGTCAAACTATTCGAATAGCCGCGTCCGCGGTTATGGACAGTTGGAGTGGCCATACTGTTCCCCCGTCAGACTTTTAAAATGACTCGTGAAATGATTTGCGACCTTGACTTGACCACAACAGAGTTGTGACCTGAATTACAAGATCCCACTTAGGAGTTATAAAACTGTGACTAGCTTCGGAACTTATTAAAGATAAACCTGGATTTTTGCAAAACAACCCTAGAGCCTGTAACTACCTCGGTGAATTACGCTCCTAGTTACAAGCCTGGATGAACGGAAATGGTTGAAATAGTACGGTGGGGCCCAAATGCCACTCACAGGTAGACCTTTCGGCCGTCCCAACCATTTCCAAACATCGGGACAAGAACGGGCGGCGTAATCGGCATGCGAAGGGATCAACTACATACACAAATGAGTATGTATGCAAGCCACCATACAACAGTACATCAGAGCCATTCCATTTAAAAAGAAAGGAAATATAGCAACGCCATACGGCAAGATCCAAATATCCTAGATAGATATAATAGTTTAGGATATCTCCTCATACATCAAACATCAGAGTATCAAGCGGAAGCGGAAGACAAAATCCGAGTACGGATAAGAAGCAAATCGGCATAAGATGCCCCATAAATAAGCAGATCCCGCCCACAGATCTCACGGATCCCCGTTCCCGGAATCTCTACACCGAATGATCGTTGCCCACATCGTCTGTCTCTTCCACCCAGTATCCATCTTGCGAGTGTACCTGTCCATCTGAACCAATAATTTATCGTGTGAGACCCTAGGGGTACTCAGCAAGTCTTTATGCCTCTAAAGGGGACACAACCTAGGGTGACGCAATTGCAGCAAAAGATAAACCCTAGCAATTCTATAGATACTCGCTAACCATCCGCCTAACCAGAGATAGACGGATGTCCGTGAATGAATAACAACAGTTATAACAGTTATAACGGTAATCTTAACAGATCCATCCTCCTCCTCGCTTACGGACGAGGAAGCGGACGAACAACCCCCCCATCCGTTGGCAGTTTTATTAACCATTCCGTGAGTGTTGCACTATTTACTAGTCAGGTGCCTAGTCTAGTCAAATTAAAAGCGGTACTTTAGTTATGCTTGTCTATGATCGAGAAACTGTGCTCCAAGTCGTCCATAACCGTGGACACGGCTTTCAGAAAGTTTTACCCTGCAGGGGTGCACAAATAGCAACACACACTCGATATGCCTCAGAAAAACCAAATCAAAACCCAACAAGTCAGTCACGACAAAGCGATCACAGGATTCAGAAATATTTCAGGGGGCCACCCCATTAAGCTACCCGCAACGAAGCTGGCCGGCTATGAGACGGACTCAAGGTTTGTGTGGCCGGCTGTCAAACGACTGGGAACCCGAAAGTGTGACTGGGCTTGTCGATACAGCGAAAACGGGTCACGGACCTAAACAGTACAGTGTGCAGTACCTCGCACAATTTAAATAAAGCAGTAAAGCATGGCATAAGTACAGGATAGTAAATAAAACCTCAAACTAGTTTGTGGCCCCAAGAAATAAGAATGAATCAAGCTCTGGCTCAGGGGGGTTCATAAGCCTCCCGGATGTGGATAGCGCGAATATTCAAGGAACATGAATCAAGTACTCGGGGTCCTACGGGACACAAGTGAGCCTAAAAAACCAAATAGCGAATATGGCTCACCGATGCCACTTTCATTAGTTATCCCATTACTACTCAGGTTAAGTTGTTTAGGTACCTCGTTTTCCATCAGACACTCACATACCCTACACATGCTGTTCTACGACTCGCATGGCTCAAACAACTCCTGTAGTAATGGCTCATGGGATGGAGGAACAAGCTTCGGTGGGGTTTAAAACTAAAGGCTATGCAATACTTGGGATTCAATTTAATGCAAACGCGACTCAATGATGCAAGAATAAGAAAGAGGCAATAGGTACTATATGTATGCAAGCATGTGGTAGTGCTTGCCTGGCAGCTCAGTTGAAGCAAGGGATGGATCTGGGTAGTGCTCCTGGTTCTCTTGATATGTCCCCTGCTCAGCGTCTATTCGAAGAAGAACCAAACAAACAAGGGCCAACATAAATAAAATGCACAAGCATATGTATAAATGCATCAAGCAAACAATCATGCCATGATGAATGATGCACAATTTGCATGGAAATAAGGTAGCATGGCCTAGGTGAGGTGTAGAAAACAATAATAAAGCATTTTATTGAGTTTTGGCCCCATTTTATTCTCAAATTAGTGGCTGTACTTATTATATTTATATCATGCATGCTTCAAATCAAACCATGGAAAGCATAAACAGAAAGGTCTCGTCGAGCTAATCATTTTAGACATATTATTTGTTAAATTTGGATTTATAAAACAAAAGTTATCAATTTATTAAGTCAAAAGGGCATTTTATTGTAATTTTAATTAACTTGGAAAATAAAGTGTTCAAAATATATTTTGAATGGCATATTTGAATTCCTCACATTTTTCTGATTTGAAAACATATATTATTTGTATTATTAGGATTCATATTTTAAAAGTTATATTAAACAGATTTAAATTTGAATTTGAAATAATTTGAAAAAGATTGGAATTAAAAACAGATTCCAGAAATCCTTTTTATACTCAGGAACAGCTAACCCCAGCCACTGACGGGTGGGGCCAGTGCTGACTGGGACTCCACAGCGCGCAAAAACGTTTTACACCGCGGCAGTGCCCAGCCCGTGTCGCTGACAGATGGGACCCGCTGGCTCGCAGGCCCACTTGACAGAGAGAGGCGTGGAACGGACCACGTGGCGCTGTGAGGGAGCGCGGGTTGCGGTTTACGAAAACCTGGGTACCTTTTTGCAAAAAGGTCGGGGGCTGGCAGGTGGGACTGGTGGACCACGGGTTGATGCAGAAAAAGAACGGAGGGGCTATTTGCAAAAGCAACGCCCGTACTGTGCTTCTTCTCTGCCGCGATCGACAGATCGGTGCGCGGCGCGGGCGGAGCAGGGATCGATCTCTGGACCTGGCGCGCGCGCGCGGAGGCGGCCGCCACTGCGGTAGGCCTGGGTTGGTGATAGGGGAGGGCGGCACGGCTAGCTAGGGTCTCTGCGCGACGCGGGAGCGAGCAGACGCTGCGGCCGACGGCGCACACATACTGTTTGACGAAACGTTCGGCAGCACCCGACGGCGACAGCGAGAGCGAGGGTGTCTGGGAGATGCGTCTGCTCACCAGGAGGCTGTTGATGCGGTCGGAACGGGCAGGGGAGCAGGCGATCGTCGTCGAGGCAGAGGCCGGGCGACTAGGGTTTGGCGTCGGCCTTGGCATCGATCTGGTGGCTCCGGTTCTCCTCCTCGTTGCCGGCGTGTACAGGACGACGCAGTGGACGGCCGTGAACCTCCCCGACACCCGCATATGCACGACCGCCTCCTGGTTCTGTATGTGGACGGCGACACCGAGAGCGGCGGCCGGTTAGACGGTGGTGGGGTTGCTGGGGAGGAAGGAGCGGATGGGCTCGACCCTGGGGAGATCTGGGGAAGGTAGCAGGTGGGAGAGAGGGAGGGGAGGAGCGGCAGAGAGGAGGTGGTGCCGTGGGGGAGCGGTAGATGGGAAAAAGGTGGCTCGGCCACTTTTTACCCTCTCCTTCTTCACGTGCTTGGTCGGGGCAGGCAGGACAGGTAGGGGACGTCCAGGTGGGGTAGGGCGAGGCCAGAGAGGTGGTAGGCTCGGTGGAGGGGCCCCCATGCAGAGAGAGAGAGCTGAGAGAGAAAGGGGTGGCTCGGGTGGATAGCTAGGGTTGGGAGTAGAGGAGGGTATGGCTCGGGTTAGGCTTAGCTAGGGTTGGGGCTAGGTGGGCCGGATGGCCAAGTGGGGCCAAGCTAGGGTAGGTCATGGTGGGGTGGCTCGGCTAGAGAGAGGAGAGATGAGGGGGGGGTACTTAGGGTTTGGTTTAGATTAGGTATAGATTAGGGTTTAGCTAGGATGGGGTATGGGGGGTATGGTGATGATGGGGTAGATGATGAGAGGGAACTTAGATAGAGGATTAGAGAAAGAGGGGTGAGAGCTAGGGCTTTAGAAGCATGCATGCTCCAAACCTAGATCAAGCAAGATCATGAGGAAAAGAGAGAGAGAGGGATGTGGTTTTATAAAGATCCACTCAAAATTCAAATAAAAACCAAATGCTAGAAAAGGTGGCACTTGCATGGCCCATGCAAAATATTTATTGCCATGTTGATTCTTGTGAATAGTACATGGCATTATTATTATGCATTCCCAAAATTGGAGTAAGGCCTAAGCAAAAGAATTTAGAAGGAATTCCAAGTGGAGTAGATGGAGATGATCACATTGGATTATAATTGGGAATTACTAGTGTGTATATTCCACTAGATGTTTAATAGTCCCAAAAATACTCCCACATGAGCATAAATCCATAATAATCCATGTGGAAGCTAGGAAAAATGGTTCCACTCCCAAGGCATGCAAAGATGGCCATGTGGCTCTCATATATCAATAATGTGAAAACAACATGATGCCAAGATGAGAGCATGTGGAAAAGAATTGGATCCATCCCAACCCACATGAGCTAGAGGTAAAACCAATAAGTGCCAAGCTCATATTTAGTTGGATGGTGGAATTATAAGGTGGTGAAAGAAAAGGTGGTGGAGTTGAATAAAAGATATGCCCACAACTCAACTTGGGCATTAAACAATATATCAAGAACCAAATACAATATCAAGAGGCAAATACAATTAACAATGCATATGAGAGAAGAACCAAAACAAAAAGGGTTTTATATGATGCTCAAATGCAAGGTGGCATGATGACATGAGCATGATATAATTATGATGCAACAATTATATATTTGAAGTAGCCATTATATAGACTAGGCTAGTAGCATTGCAATTGTTAGACAATTGGGATGCTACAACTCTCCCCCACTAAACAAGAATCTCGCCCCGAGATTCCTAGGAAAAGAAAACAACACAAAGATAGGCGGGTGTTCGGAACGAAGGTGACCCTCACGTTCCCAAGATGATGAAGAACGGAATGGTGCGACCATTGCACCTTGCAAAACTTACTAGACTTGTTGCGAGTCTTGCGTTTTGCTTGAGAAACAACGCGTTAGAAGAGTTGAAGGATTGTCGTGACACAAGAAGGATAGGATGGATATAGCTCCGGTTCTTCCCAAGAAACAAGATAAAAGAAAAGAACCACTTTTGAAAGAAGGACAAGATGATGTATCCTGGAGAAAGAAATGACACACCATTAAGATTAAAGATTTACCGATACTAGAGAGGATGAATCTATATCTCGCCGGAAGAAAAAGAGCTAGATTGGAGAGGTTTGAACCACTATGACAATAGCATCGTATCTCCTCTCGGATTGAGAAATGAAGTTCGGAAACAATATTGCCTTCAAACAATAGAGTCCCTTGATATCAACAGAAAGATTTAGTTAAACACCGTCGGATTAGATTCTTCTTGCGCCGGTAAGAACCAAAGGATCACGCAATTGAGGTGCGCGGATATAACTTCCAGAGACGGATGTGAAGCCAGATCATGGGGGAATCCCGAGAAGAAAGAGTATGGAGGATTTGGAGTTTATTGTGGAGATACTTATTGCTTTCTTTAGCCTTGAGGCTAACGCAATAGATTTGCGGCTGATGGCACCAACCATAATTGGCTTTACCACAGAAAAAGAATTGATGAAACAAAGAGAGAGATAGTTTCCTTTCATCTTGTTTGTGGATGTCGAGCACCGGTAGAAAGACGAGGACCGAAAGGAGTTTGCGTTTGTTCCCACCAGATAATTGAAGATTTTGCTCCGTGTAGAAAGGGCGAGATCACCAACAAGATATTATTGATTACTTTCTTCGAGAGAGCACTCCGGAAAAACAAGGACGGAAGTAAAAGTATCGAGGGATAAAGGCCACTTCTCACTTCCATGGAATGAGTGAAATCACATTAATTTACCAATTCAATGTACAAGAGCGAATGATAAGAGTAGTGGTATGGTAGCTACTCCATCCCGCACTCAAAGCATTACTTCGCACATGAATAAGAAGAATCATGTAACCCCAACTCCCAAAGATAGACTGAAGATATTGATAAGAAGATCTCATGGAACTCCGTTAGAAAACAAGGATAGATGCAAACGATTCACCGGATCCAAGATAGATAAGGATGATGATGTTGTCGTCATGTCAGAAGTACCAAGCCACCGGAAAGATATGAAGGAAGATCCGGAGACAACTGCAAGATTCCACAGATAAAGAAAAAGATAACACCAACTTGAACAAAAGGATTACGAAAGATCTGAAAAGTCTTCATGGCCTCCGGTGGATTGATCATAGACGATAGAGCGAGAGGGTTTCCAGAGATTACTTGACGAGACTGAGGTGAAAGAACTCCATGTTCTTCTTGAAATGATTGAGAGAGATTTAGCAGTCTTGAGGATAACTTTAGCGGAACGACGATGATAACTTGCCAACAAGGAACAGCTCCAGATTGGTTGAAGATGGAGGATGGAATTAACAATGGACTTGCTAATTCCAGAATTGAAGCAGTGTATTTAGCAGAAGGACGTGGTCGAGATAGGTGACTTCAAAAAGTCTGAATTCACGCTTTGAGACTTTGCACACAGGCAGTGCTCACGAAGCTTGAGAGAAAGAGACACAGATGATCTTCCATGTCCTTCTATTGATATGGAATAGGCAAGCATATTATCAACATATACCCCCATGGATTAACAAGATATTCCCAGAATATCAAGTTCAAGAGGCGGAAGAAACGAACAAATGCTCGAAACACTTTCTGAGCTCAACGCTCTTAGAAAGAACAATATTAAGAGCACGGGTTCGTGTTGAAGAAGATGCACTGGAAGAATAGATTATCTGGTCCTTCGGAAGAAAAAGAGATGTCGCCTGGTTCACATTGTCGATCGGATCACCGGTTTCAAAGATAAAGAGATCTTGGATAAAGAAACGATGATAGCTCATACCTGAAGCAAAACTATCAGAGACGAAAAGATGCAATTCCCTCGTATCAAAGAGAATTTTGCAGATATGGAGTTCAAAAAGATTTGCAGCATGATGGACAGATGATAGACCGCCGTAGTGCCTTGGGAAACTCCGGATTGCCAAAGATGCTTGAATATGCATAGATATGATCACGGTGTACTCAAAATCACAGGAGATAACCTTATCCTCCAGATGGTGACGGTTGATAGCATTTTCCATATTCCAATCGACACTTATCATGCGTGGAATATAGTTATGCCGAGAGCCAAATTACAATCACCAGCATCGGATCGACACATGTTATGTAATTAGCCCAAGAGATTTGGAGATGATAAGAAACTCCAGGATTAAGCGCCGGTGACAAAAGAATGAGTTAGCATGAACATGCTGATAAAAGGGAGATAGATAATGTTTCACACACGACTGAAAAGGAGTGTGGAAACACAGATATATCAAAGAAAATTTTTCCGCATTTTCGGCATTAAAGTACCAATAGATGCGCAAAATCACTTAGCAGATAGAGATTAGCAACAGATGCTTACACAGAATGTGGAGTTGCTAGAAGGAAGGACACCCTTAAGAAGATGGCACCAGTTAACAAGGAGTCAGATAGATCACGCCGGTTTTCAAAAACCTGTCAGTATGGAATGTACCAACAGTTGATAACCAAGGGCAGATAAAGATAACATGTTGGATGCAACAGATAGACAAGGAATTACACACACACACACACTTCCTATGGTACTACGGAAACCCAGAACACGTGAATCCTAGTTTGAATTTTAAGAAGAGGATTGAAAACGTTACACTTCCTTACCAGAAAAGGGTGGTGGGTGGGTAAGAAGAAAAGTGGAAGCAGTCCTACTCTCGCGTTTTGTTTTTCCCTAGTATACATAGCTACCAAAATATTTGCTAGACAGACAACGACCATTTGGCTGAGACCCTGAAGGTCGGGATGGCTCTGATACCAATTGTAACTACCTCGGTGAATTACGCTCCTAGTTACAAGCCTGGATGAACGGAAATGGTTGAAATAGTACGGTGGGGCCCAAATGCCACTCACAGGTAGACCTTTCGGCCGTCCCAACCATTTCCAAACATTGGGACAAGAACGGGCGGCGTAATCGGCAGGCGAAGGGATCAACTACATACACAAATGAGTATGTATGCAAGCCACCATACAACAGTACATCAGAGCCATTCCATCTAAAAAGAAAGGAAATATAGCAACGCCATACGGCAAGATCCAAATATCCTAGATAGATATAATAGTTTAGGATATCTCCTCATACATCAAACATTAGAGTATCAAGCGGAAGCGGAAGACAAAATCCGAGTACGGATAAGAAGCAAATCGGCATAAGATGCCCCATAAATAAGCAGATCCTGCCCACAGATCTCACGGATCCCCGTTCCCGGAATCTCTACACCGAATGATTGTTGCCCACATCGTCCGTCTCTTCCACCCAGTATCCATCTTGCGAGTGTACCTGTCCATCTGAACCAATAATTTATCGTGTGAGACCCTAGGGGTACTCAGCAAGTCTTTATGCCTCTAAAGGGGACACAACCTGGGGTGACGCAATTGCAGCAAAAGATAAACCCTAGCAATTCTATAGATACTCGCTAACCATCCGCCTAACCAGAGATAGACGGATGTCCGTGAATGAATAACAACAGTTATAACAGTTATAACGGTAATCTTAACAGATCCATCCTCCTCCTCGCTTACCGACGAGGAAGCGGACGAACAACCCCCCCATCCGTTGGCAGTTTTATTAACCATTCCGTGAGTGTTGCACTATTTACTAGTCAGGTGCCTAGTCTAGTCAAATTAAAAGCGGTACTTTAGTTATGCTTGTCTATGATCGAGAAACTGTGCTCCAAGTCGTCCATAACCGCGGACACGGCTTTCAGAAAGTTTTACCCTGCAGGGGTGCACAAATAGCAACACACACTCGATATGCCTCGGAAAAACCAAATCAAAACCCAACGAGGCAGTCACGACAAAGCGATCACAGGATTCAGAAATATTTCAGGGGGCCACCCCATTAAGCTACCCGCAACGAAGCTGGCCGGCTACGAGACGGACTCAAGGTTTGTGTGGCCGGCTGTAAACGACTGGGAACCCGAAAGTGTGACTGGGCTTGTCGATACAGCGAAAACGGGTCACGGACCTAAACAGTACAGTGTGCAGTACCTCACACAATTTAAATAAAGCAGTAAAGCATGGCATAAGTAAAAGATAGTAAATAAAACCTCAAACTAGTTTGTGGCCCCAAGAAATAAGAATGAATCAAGCTCTGGCTCAGGGGGGTTCATAAGCCTCCCGGATGTGGATAGCGCGAATATTCAAGGAACAGGAATCAAGTACTCGGGGTCCTACGGGACACAAGTGAGCCTGAAAAACCAAATAGCGAATATGGCTCACCGATGCCACTTTCATTAGTTATCCCATTACTACTCAGGTTAAGTTGTTTAGGTACCTCGTTTTCCATCAGACACTCACATACCCTACACATGCTGTTCTACGACTCGCATGGCTCAAACAACTCCTGTAGTAATGGCTCATGGGATGGAGGAACAAGCTTCGGTGGGGTTTAAAAGTAAAGGCTATGCAATACTTGGGATTCAATTTAATGCAAACGCGACTCAATGATGCAAGAATAAGAAAGAGGCAATAGGTACTATATGTATGCAAGCATGTGGTAGTGCTTGCCTGGCAGCTCAGTTGAAGCAAGGGATGGATCTGGGTAGTGCTCCTGGTTCTCTTGATATGTCCCCTGCTCAGCGTCTATTCGAAGAAGAACCAAACAAACAAGGGCCAACATAAATAAAGTGCACAAGCATATGTATAAATGCATCAAGCAAACAATCATGCCATGATGAATGATGCACAATTTGCATGGCAATAAGGTAGCATGGCCTAGGTGAGGTGTAGAAAACAATAATAAAGCATTTTATTGAGTTTTGGCCCCATTTTATTCTCAAATTAGTTGCTGTACTTATTATATTTATATGATGCATGCTTCAAATCAAACCATGGAATGCATAAACAGAAAGGTCTCGTCGAGCTAATCATTTTAGACATATTATTTGTTAAATTTGGATTTATAAAACAAAAGTTATCAATTTATTAAGTCAAAAGGGCAATTTATTGTAATTTTAATTAACTTGGAAAATAAAGTGTTCAAAATATATTTTGAATGGCATATTTGAATTCCTCACATTTTTCTGATTTGAAAACATATATTATTTGTATTATTAGGATTCATATTTTAAAAGTTATATTAAACATATTTAAATTTGAATTTGAAATAATTTGAAAAAGATTGGAATTAAAAACAGATTCCAGAAATCCTTTTTATACTCAGGAACAGCTAACCCCAGCCACTGACGGGTGGGGCCAGTGCTGACTGGGACTCCACAGCGCGCAAAAACGTTTTACACCGCGGCAGTGCCCAGCCCGTGTCGCTGACAGATGGGACCCGCTGGCTCGCAGGCCCACTTGACAGAGAGAGGCGTGGAACGGACCACGTGGCGCTGAGAGGGAGCGCGGGTTGCGGTTTACGAAAACCTGGGTACCTTTTTGCAAAAAGGCCGGGGGGCTGGCAGGTGGGACTGGTGGACCGCGGGTTGATGCAGAAAAAGAACGGAGGGGCTATTTGCAAAAGCAACGCCCGTACTGTGCTTCTTCTCTGCCGCGATCGACAGATCGATGCGCGGCGCGGGCGGAGCGGGGATCGATCTCTGGACCTGGCGCGCGCGCGCGGAGGCGGCCGCCACTGCGGTAGGCCTGGGTTGGTGATAGGGGAGGGTGGCACGACTAGCTAGGGTCTCTGCGCGACGCGGGAGCGAGCAGACGCTGCGGCCGACGGCGCACACAGACTGTTTGACGAAACGTTCGGCGGCACCCGACGGCGACAGCGAGAGCGAGGGTGTCTGGGAGATGCGTCTGCTCACCAGGAGGCTGTTGATGCGGTCGAAACGGGCAGGGGAGCAGGCGATCGTCGTCGAGGCAGAGGCCGGGCGACTAGGGTTTGGCGTCGGCCTTGGCGTCGATCTGGTGGCTCCGGTTCTCCTCCTCGTTGCCGGCGTGTACAGGACGACGCAGTGGACGGCCGTGAACCTCCCCGACACCCGCGTATGCACGACCGCCTCCTGGTTCTGTATGTGGACGGCGACACCGAGAGCGGCGGCCGTTTAGACGGTGGTGGGGTTGCTGGGGAGGAAGGAGCGGATGGGCTCGACCCTGGGGAGATCTGGGGAAGGTAGCAGGTGGGAGAGAGGGAGGGGAGGAGCGGCAGAGAGGAGGTGGTGCCGTGGGGGAGCGGTAGATGGGAAAAAGGTGGCTCGGCCACTTTTTACCCTCTCCTTCTTCACGTGCTTGGTCGGGGCAGGCAAGGCAGGTAGGGGACGTCCAGGTGGGGTAGGGTGAGGCCAGAGAGGTGGTAGGCTCGGTGGAGGGGCCCCCATGCAGAGAGAGAGAGAGAGCTGAGAGAGAAAGGGGTGGCTCGGGTGGATAGCTAGGGTTGGGAGTAGAGGAGGGTATGGCTCGGGTTAGGCTTAGCTAGGGTTGGGGCTAGGTGGGCCGGGTGGCCAAGTGGGGCCAAGCTAGGGTAGGTCATGGTGGGGTGGCTCGGCTAGAGAGAGGAGAGATGAGGGGGGGGTACTTAGGGTTTGGTTTAGATTAGGTATAGATTAGGGTTTAGCTAGGATGGGGTATGGGGGGTATGGTGATGATGGGGTAGATGATGAGAGGGAACTTAGATAGAGGATTAGAGAAAGAGGGGTGAGAGCTAGGGCTTTAGAAGCATGCATGCTCCAAACCTAGATCAAGCAAGATCATGAGGAAAAGAGAGAGAGAGAGGGATGTGGTTTTATAAAGATCCACTCAAAATTCAAATAAAAACCAAATGCTAGAAAAGGTGGCACTTGCATGGCCCATGCAAAATATTTATTGCCATGTTGATTCTTGTGAATAGTACATGGCATTATTATTATGCATTCCCAAAATTGGAGTAAGGCCTAAGCAAAAGAATTTAGAAGGAATTCCAAGTGGAGTAGATGGAGATGATCACATTGGATTATAATTGGGAATTACTAGTGTGTATATTCCACTAGATGTTTAATAGTCCCAAAAATACTCCCACATGAGCATAAATCCATAATAATCCATGTGGAAGCTAGGAAAAATGGTTCCACTCCCAAGGCATGCAAAGATGGCCATGTGGCTCTCATATATCAATAATGTGAAAACAACATGATGCCAAGATGAGAGCATGTGGAAAAGAATTGGATCCATCCCAACCCACATGAGCTAGAGGTAAAACCAATAAGTGCCAAGCTCATATTTAGTTGGATGGTGGAATTATAAGGTGGTGAAAGAAAAGGTGGTGGAGTTGAATAAAAGATACGCCCACAACTCAACTTGGGCATTAAACAATATATCAAGAACCAAATACAATATCAAGAGGCAAATACAATTAACAATGCATATGAGAGAAGAACCAAAACAAAAAGGGTTTTATATGATGCTCAAATGCAAGGTGGCATGATGACATGAGCATGATATAATTATGATGCAACAATTATATATTTGAAGTAGCCATTATATAGACTAGGCTAGTAGCATTGCAATTGTTAGACAATTGGGATGCTACAGAGCCTAGTGTCCTATTATCCAAAAACCCCTTACTTGTTAGTATTAGTTTGCGAGTACTTAAAGAGTACTCATGGCTTTGTCCCTGGCTATTCCCATGGCCAGACTATGAAGAGGAGTACCTGGAGGATGGACCCCAGGAAGGTTACGACAACTAGGATCATCTCCCATCGTCAGCATTGCCTGTGACCTCGAAGATGGAGCTTCGCCTACGCTACCCTTATTATTACGTATTCCGCTGCTTGATGTTGTATTAAGAACTGGATCATGAGATCCCTATTTGCGTAAGAACTTATGTATCGTTGTAATGGATGAAGTACTATGGTATCCAATTCTGTTATGTCTCACAAAAATGGTAATCCTGGGATTGCGATGTATGGCATAACAGGCATCTAGGATTGAAAAATCCGGGTGTTGACATCCATAGACCAAGAACATTTCTTTAGTCCTATTTAAATACTTTAGGATGTTCTTTACGGCTGTCCAGTGTTCCACTCTTGGATCACTTTGGTATCTGCTCGTCAAAATAAGAGCATTGGACACATCCGGTCTAGTACACAACATGGCATACATGATAGAACCTATGGCCGAGGCATATGGTACTTTGCTCATAGTTTCTCTATCGTTTACCGTAGCCGGACATTGAGCCTTGCTCAATGTCTTACCTGACAACATGGGCACTGAACCTTTCTTTGCCTTTTCCATTCTGAACCTTTTCAGAACTTTGTCTAGATATGTATTTTGGCTTAAAGCTATTAGGCATCTTTGTCTATCTCTATAGATTTTGATGTCTAATATATAAGCAGCTTCCCCTAGGTCTTTCATTGAAAAAAATTTATTCAAATAACTCTTCACATTGTTAAGCATACCAATGTCATTTCCAATAATCAATATGTCATCCACATATAGTACTAAAAATGTCACTGAGCTCCCACTCACTTTCTTGTAGATACAAGCTTCGTAGCAATTTGGAACAAATCCAAAGCTCTTGATCACTTGATCAAAACGAAGGTTCCAACTCCGAGATGCTTGCTTCAGTCCATAAATGGAACGCTGAAGTTTGCATACCTTATCAGCATCCTTAGGATCGACAAAACCTTCGGGCTGCATCATATACAACTCTTCATCAATGTTGCCATTGAGGAACGCAGTCTTGACATCCATTTGCCATATTTCATAATGATGAAATGCAGCAATTGCTAATAAAATCTGAATGGACTTAAACATCGCTACGGGAGAGAAAGTCTCATCGTAGTCAACACCTTGAACTTGCCGAAACCCTTTTGCGACAAGCCGTGCTTTATAGACAGTAACATTACCATCCGCTTCCTTTTTTCTTCTTGAAAATCCATTTGCACTCAACGGCCTTACGGTCGCTAGGAGGGTCCACCAAAGTCCATACTTGGTTTTCGCTCATGGATCCCAATTCGGATTTCATGGCCTCTAGCCATTTCTCAGAGTCTGGGCTCATAATTGCTTCCTCATAGTTCGCAGGTTCATTGTTGTCTACCAACAAGACGGTTAATACAGGGTTGCCGTACCATTCAGGAGTGGCACGTGACCTTGTCGACCTGCGACGTTTAGTAGTAGCATCGTTCGAAGTTTCATGATCCTCATCATTAGCTTCCTCTCTTGTTGGTGCAGACGACACTGGAACAATTTCAGGTGCTGCGCTACTCTCCAACTCGAGAGAAGGTTCAATAACCTCAGCTAGCTCTACCTTCCTCCCACTCACTTCTTTCGAGAGAAACTCCTTCTCAAGAAAGGATCCGTTCTTTGCAACAAACACTTTGCCTTCTGATCTATGGTAGAAGGTATACCCAATCGTTTCCTTAGGGTATCCTATGAAGACGCATTTCTCCGCTTTGGGTTCGAGCTTGTCCGGCATCAACTTCTTGACGTAAGCTTCGCATCCCCAAACTTTAAGAAACGACAACTTAGGTTTAGCACCAAACCATAGTTCATACGACGTCGTCTCAACGGATTTAGATGGTGCCCTATTTAAAGTGAATGCAGTGGTTTCTAATGCATAACCCCAAAATTATAACGGCAAATCTGTAATAGACATCATTGATCGCACCATATCTAATAGAGTTCGATTCCGGCGTTCAAACACACCATTGCGCTGTGGTGTTCCGGGTGGCGTGAGTTGCGAAACGATTCCGCTTGCTTTAAGATGTGTGAGAAAATCATAACTCAAATATTCACCTCCACGATCGGATCGTAGAAATTTAATTTTCTTGTTACGATGGTTTTCCACTTCGTTCTGAAATTCTTTGAACTTCTCAAACATTTCAGATTTATGTTTCATTAAATAGATATACCCATATCTACTTAATTCATCATAAAAAGTGAGAAAATAGCGATATCCACCGCGCGTCGATACACTCATTGGTCCGGATACATCGATGTATGATTTCCAACAAGTCCGTTGCTCGCTCCATTATTCCGGAGAACGGGGTTTTGATCATCTTGCCCATGAGGCACGGCTCGCACGTGTAAAATGATTCAAAATCAAGAGACTCCAAAAGTCCATTAAAATGGAGTTTCTTCATGCGTTTTACACCAATATGACCTAGACGGCAGTGCCACAAATAAGTTGAATTATCACTATCTACTTTGCATCTCTTAGCCTCAATGTTATGGATGTGTGTTTCATTGTTTTCGAGATTCAGAAGAAATAAACCATTCACAGCAGGTGCATGACCATAAAAGATGTTATTCATATAAATAGAACAACCATTATTCTCCGATTTAAATGAATAACCGTCTTGCAATAAACACGATCCAGATATAATGTTCATGCTCAACGCAGGCACATAATAACACTTATTAAGGTTTAAAACTAACCCCGAAGGTAAAACTAAGGAGAGCGTGCCGACGGCCGTCACATCAACTCTTGATCCATTGCCAACGCGCATCGTCACCTCATCCCTTGCTATCCGCCGTCTATTTTGTAGCTCCTGTTTCGAGTTAAAAATATTAGCAACTGAACCAGTATCAAATACCCAGGCACTACAACGAGCGCTAGTAAGGTAAACATCAATAACATGTATATCAAATATACCTTTAATGGTGCCAGCCTTCTTGTCCGCTAAGTACTTCGGACAGTTGCGCTTCCAGTGACCCTTGTCCTTGCAATAGAAGCATTCAGTGTCCGGCTTAGGTCCAGACTTGAGCTTCTTCTCAGCAGGGGCAACGCGCTTGCCGATGCCTTTCTTGAAGGACTTCTTTGCACCCTTACCTTTCTTAAAGCTAGGGGTCTTGTTGACCATCAACACATGATTATCTTTCTTGATATCCACCTCCGCAGCTTTCAGCTTAGCGAAGAGCTCAGTGATCGTATCAGTGGAACCAATCTGATTGTGAGTAACTACAAAACCTTTGTAGCTAGGAGGGAGTGATTGCAGAACTCTGTCAATCTTGAGCTCTTCTAGAATCTTGTAGTCCAGTTGCTCAAGACATTGAGTGTAGCCCGACATCTTAATGGCGTGCTCACTAACGGAACTCCCTTCCTCCATCTTGCAGTTAAAGAATTTCTTAGAGATCTCATATCTCTCAGAATGGGCCTGAGTCTGAAACATGGTTTTCAGTTCCTCAAGTATCTCAAAGGGCCCGGCGAACTCCTCAAAAATATTTTGAAGGTCCGATTCCATAGCAAACAACATGGTACTCTTAATCACTCCATAATCATCTTTGCGCGACTGATAAACAACTTTTTCATCAGCCGACGCATCAATGGCAGGGGCGTCACCTAGCGCTTTCTCAAGGACATAGTCCTTTTGTCCGCCAGCGAGAATGATTCTCAGATTGCGAAACCAGTTGGTGAAGTTAGACCCATTGTTCTTAATCTTTTCTTTCTCAGCAAAAACGTTGAAGTTGAAGTTGGACTTAGCCATTTGATCTAAAAATTTTGCAAGTATAATTTAGACTATGTTCATGCTAACTAGTTCAACTTAATCAAATTACTAGATGAACTCCCACTAAATTCAACATCCCTCAAGTTGTTTAGTGAACACGATCCAAATTCACCACACCTAATCCGATCTTCACGAGAAGAGATGTGGTTTCAATGGTGGACAACAAAGTGTCGATCATATCGTTCATATGACTCATGCTTAACCTTTCGGTTCGTGTGTTCCGAGGCCATGTCTGTACATGCTAGGCTCGTCAAGTCAAACCCAAGTATTTCCGCGTGTGCAAAACTGGCTTGCACCCATTGTATGTGAACGTAGAGTTTATAGCACCCGATCATCACGAGGTGCTTGAACACGACGAACTTTCGCAACGGTGAATACATGGGGAGAACACAATTTTATCTTGATCTTTAAGTGAGGAATCATCTTATAATGCTACCGTCGCGATCTAAGCATAATAAGATACATAAAAGGATAAACATCACATGCATATAATCTTATGTGACATGGTATAGCCAATCTTCGCGCAATGATCTCCATCTTGTGCGTGCCAGCATGATCTCCATCATTCCACCATGATTGCCTCCACCACGAATACTAACTACAACTATTGCTAACTACTTAGTGATAAAGTAAAGCTATTACATGGCGTATAAGAAGTTGACACGCAGGTCATACACAATTATAAAGACAACCATATGGCTCCTGCCGGTTGTGAACTCATCAACATGCAAGTCATGAAATATTACAAAACATGATCATTTCATACAACATACACATCATATCTTGGGCCATACCATATCACAAAACACTCCCTACAAAAACAAGTTAGACGCCTCTACTTTGTTGTTGCATGTTTTACGTGGCTTATGGGAGTAACAAGCTAAGAACGATTCTTACCTACGGAAAGCCACAACGGTGATATTATGGTTGCTAATATCCGGTGTAAATCCCATGAATACTATAGTGAGAGAAACTGGCATCCACCAGCCACATGTGTGGAACAAGCCACACGTCAAGTGCGGAGCCGGTCTCGCGAACAAGGTCGCGTAAAGTTGGCCTGGACCGCTTCGATCTTACTATGCTGCGCCATAAGAAGTACACACCAAGAGGCTAGCAACAGAAAACATCAACGCCCGCAACAAGCATGTTGCGTTCTACTCGTGAAACACATCTACACATAGATCTAGCTCTGATACCACTAAAGGGTTTTGCAGCATAGTAAATCAAAAAAATTCTACGGATGCGAACAAGAAATCCAAGATCTAATCTAGGAGATGCAATCAACGAGAGAGATAGATGAGATCTTCATACCCTTGAAGAAATCGCACATCAGAAACGTTCAACAGAACGTGGTTGGTGTAGTCATACTCGCCGTCTCCTCCTTGAGATCCGATCCGATCCTACGCCGCAAGTGGCGGCGCCTCCGAGAGATGCACACGTATGGTGCCGCGATGTCTCCTCATTCCTTGGTACAGCAAGTGGGGTGGAGAGATGGATTGGATCTGCAGCATGACGGCGTGGTGCTATGGTGGAGAGTTTCTGCGGCAGGGCTTCACCTACGCGCAGTCGGAGAGAGAGAGAGAGAGGAAGGGCAGTAGCTGGCGGCTAGGGTTTGGGGTGAGGGGAGGGTGCGCCCCCTTCCCACCTTATATAGGGGGCTGGCCGGCCCCCTTGGCCCTTCCTCCAAGCCCTAGGGCGGCGGCCCCAAGGGTTGAGTGGGGGGCAAGTCTTCCCCCCCTTCTAGAAGGTTTCCCTAGGGTTTCCCCTAGGGTTTGGCCGGCTGGGCCTATGGGGCCTTGTGCCCCTGGCCCAAAGCGGCCAGGGCACTCCCTTCTAGGCCCACGCAACCCTCCGACAAGTGGGGCCACGTTGGTCCCACTCCAGAAGCTTCTAGAACCTTCCGGCACAATACCGAATACTCCAAAACGATTCCGAAATCCAAAAACTGCTTTCCTTTATATGAATCTTATTCTCCGGACCATTCCGGAACCTCTCGTGATGTCCTGGATCTCATCCGAGTGTAACATCCCTAAAATCATGATTTCAAAGATTTCATATCATTCATGCATGCATGTAGAATTGAGATCAATTTCAAAACTCATTTCAGAAAAACAGAAGCACATAGTGCTATCATTTTATGTGAGCAAACTTAAATCAAATGGCCATCCCCATTTGAGAGTTTGAATGTTTTAAACCTAGATTGTTTGTCTCCCTTGTTGAATGGATTGAGTGTGGAATCTGAACCAAGCTTTACAAAATGGAAATGGTTTCAAAAACCATTTTTCAAACATTTGCAAATCAAGTGCAAAGTCCCTGTTATTTTGTTTCTCCAAAAATGACCAAGCCTTTACAAAGTAACCACATGGTTTTATGCCTAGAGTTGAGACTGTTGCACACTGCAAAAACCCCAGAAAGATTTGAATTCAAAAAGAGTTTGAATTCATTTGAAAACCATTCCTGAAAATCAAAACAGAAAAAGAAAAGGAATAAAGAAAGGAAAAGGGCCAGGCGCTCCTATTCTAACCCAGCAGCAGAACTGGCCCAGCTAGCCCACCCGGCCTCCCTCTCTCTCTCTCGCACGCGCAAACGCACCCACGCGGTCGCTGACACCCAGACCCCACTTTCTCTCTGCGTGTTTCACTGACGAGCGGGCCCCGTCCACATCATCGTCTTCTTCCCCAAATCCCGCGCACGAACTCCGCTGCTGCCCGTTGCTGCCTTGATTCCGCGAGGTAAATGGCATTGATTCCCTGGGCGTTTCTTGTCGAGCCTCTGGCTATATAATCCCCACTCTCTCGCGACCATTTCCCCTCAACCAATTCCTCCTTCACGCCACCAGGCTGCCCACAACTCGCTCGGCGCCGCCGCTGTTCCGACGACCGCGCCGACGAATTCCGGTGAGCTCTGTGTTCCCCTCTGCCCCTGACTCATGCTATCACGCTCAGCAACTTCTTGCGCATCCACTGACACGCCTTGTTTTCTCTCGCATGATCTATAGCCTCGACAGCGACTTCAGCCGAGCACCGTCGCTCTCTGCACGAACTCCGGCGACCTCTCCCCGTAAGTACCAGCCGCCCCTTGCCCTCTGTCTGATATGATTAGGATCCCCATTGTCTTGCGCATCTGACCGTACCTTCCTTTTGACTTAGCGCGACGCAGAACCTCGCCAACATCGACGACAGCCGCACCCGACACGTTCGCGAACTCCGTGCGAGGAATCTCCGACGACCTCGTGCGCCCCTTCCCAAGCCATCACCACCTTGAGCTTCAGCACACCGCTGCGGTTCTGGTAAGCTTCTTCCCTCACTCCCGCGCGACCTAGAACGCCAGCGCTGCCGCCAGTCGCCGCCGCTAGCGCCGCTCGGTTTTGGTTAGATGAATTGTAGCCGTCAGATCCAGATCCAGCGCGTAGGATTAGTCCACTTATCGAACCGTTATGTTTCGATCTGAACCGTGCATCGCCACTTAGATCCTACGGCTCGCGTGCGTGATCCGGTGCGAAGCGGTACGCGCTAGTAAAATTAAGACACGTGGCTAGGGTTAGAGTTTAAAACAGGATTTAAAACAGATTTGGATTCAAATTTGATTAGGCTATAACTTTTGAATCCCACGTTAGATTTTTGCAAATTTTATACCGTTGGAATCAGGGACACAAGCCCTTTCTGTTTATGCAATGTGTTTAAAGTTTAGGTTCTGTTAAAATGACTTTTTATGCAGAAACTTGTTTAGGACTATTTGGAGTATAGAATTTGTTTAGTAATTTGTTTTAGTGCTAAATAAGTTTGGTTTAGCAAGTTTTTGACTTGGTTATGATTCAGTATCATGCACTTGCTTGGTTGGGTTTTAAAATCATCACATTTTTTTGCATGCATGCATATATTTATGTTTGTATATGAATTGTGTGTAAAATTTGTGCTACCATTTTTTTGTGTAGACTTTGGTGCTAGTGACTGTGATTGTGAAGAGTGCTACTCCCCCCACTACCAAGGCAAGTGATACTTCATGAATATTTCCATCCCTATATTTCATACAAGCATTAGAATTATTTTTGCTAAGTCTTGCATGTGTTACTATTTTTTGCCAAATGCCATGTTGGGAAATCCTAAGTAGTTGTAGAATTGCTAGGAAAATTCCTAAGTTAAGTTACTATGCCATGCTTAGCCTAGCTAGTAGCAAACAAGGGTTGGTAAAAATATATACATGCTATGATGAAAATATTTCTAAGTCTTTGGACTTATGTTTTCTTAATAAAACAACTAAGTCAATGAATCCCCTGGGTGGAATGGGACTTGAATGGTGGTTTTTGGTTGAGTGGTTACACAAGGCCCATGGACATGGTTTACCTTGTGTATCTCACTTGTGGTATGCCACCCAGGAACAAAGGGGTTTTAGAGGGCAAGTGTTGAGAAGCTTATAGTGCAACCACTTGGCAATATGGGCTCTGCCTGGATCACATAAGTTGCTAGAACTTAGTCATTTGGACAGTTGGTGGTAGTGGGATGATAGGTTCGAACGCGTCCATTTGGCTAAGGGAAGGCTTCTGAAAGGTCCTGTCTTGGGAAACCAAGTCTGGTGGGGAAAGTGCACAACCTCTGCAGATGGAAAAATCTAAGTACTTAGCCAAGTCCATGGCAATGGACAACTTGAGCATCAAGACATGGAAGCTATCAAGAATCTCATCACTCAAACTTCTAAGTAAAACTTGTGGGTGAACAAGGGTGAAGGACCCCAATGTCTATTGGTGGTTTCTTGGGAAAAGTTTTGACAAAGAAAAACTTAGAGTTTTTCAACTAATAGGAAAAACCTATTTTTGAGCAAAGCAAGCCAAACTACACTTAGCCAAAATGCATATAGTAATATAGTCCACTTAAAATTTACTAAGGTATCACTTGCCAATACTATTCCAAAGTATTGACCCACTGTGGCTGTAACTTGTGATGTTGCAGGTTACTCCGATGATGATTAGGTGTCATGAGTCTACACTCAACATGCTTGCCTGTGGCACATGAAGATGAAGACTTATGTTTATTTACTTATTCCAAACTCTTGTATTAGGCCTGTGGCCTTGAGTTGTAAAAGACTATGTTTTATCTCTGGAATGGATGTAATAAATGACCTTTGTATCTGTGTACTTCATCTTAAACTGTGGATGCTAGCAATGATCCAGGGACTAGCATTGCAATCACAGGGATCCTTTTCCTTTACAAAGGAGGGATCTTACACCGAGACTCCGAACAAAAACTCATAAACCAATTATCCATTCTATCCTAGCGTCGAGGCACGTTAAGTGTGTGACCCTACGGGTTCGAGAATATGCAGACATGATCTTCTATCAATAATCAACAGCGGGATCTGGAAACCCATATTGACTCCCACATATTCATCAATGATCATATCGGATGAACCACGATGCCAGGATTCAATTAATCCCATATATATATTCCCTTCGTCACGTGATATTTTACTTGCCCGAAATTCGATCGTTGGTATCGTCATACCTAGTTCAATCTCGTTCACACCAAGCACTTTAATCGTTCCGTAATCCGATATCACTTTGTGATTAACTCCTTAACCACGTGCTTGCAAGCGGTGTTGATATCGATTACCGAGTGGGCCCGAAGTATAGCTCTCCGACTCGGGAGGGACAAATCCCATCTCGATACATACAACCCAACAAGTAATTTCCGATCACCTGAGAGACACCTTTATGATCACCCTCACATAGGATGACGTTTGATGACCTCAAAGCTTTCTTACGATACCAGGGAGTTGCATTATCTCATGGTCTAAGGAATACAATATTTGACATAGGAAAAAGCTTCGCAAAGATGAACACGATGACACGATCTAATTGCTCTGCTTGATTTGGGTCCGTCCATCATATCATTCTCCTAATGACATGATCTCATTATTAATCGACAACTCATGTCTATGGTTAGGAAACCTTAACCATCATTAATCAATGAGCTAGTCCATAGAGGCGTACTAGGGACACGGTGTTGTTCATAAAGCACACAAGTATCAAAGTTTCCGCTTAATACAATTCTAGCATGGAATATAAACTTTATCATGAACAAGAATTATAACAATAACATCTTTATTATTGCCTCTAGGGCATAATTCCAACACTAACATCTCCCTTAATCTAGACTTGGAAGAGGTTTAGACTATTCTTAAACTCAGCTAACTTCTTAGAACATAAAGCCTTGGTAAAACCATCTGCAATCTGATATTTGTTGGATATATAAACCTGACATCAAGTTTCTTGCTAGCAACCCGTTCTTGAACAAAATAAAAGTCAATATGAATATGTTTGGTGCGTGCATGAAAAACTTGATTAGCAGACATGTAGGTGGTACCAAGGTTATCACACCACAAACATGGTTTCTCTTTGAGGGAAATGCCAAGTTCACAAACTAGTTCTTCAACCCAAATAAGCTCAACATCGGAATTTGCAAGTGACTTATACTCAGCCTCTGTACTTGACCTGGACACAGTAGGCTGTTTTATGGCACTCCAAGAAATAAGATTGGGACCAAAATATAGCAAAACCACTAGTAGAGCATCTATCATCCAAATCACCTGCCCAATCTGCATCTGAGTAGGCACTAAGCAGGGTGGAATTAGACCTCTAAAAATAAGACCAACCTTGCATGTGCCATGAATGTACCTCAAAATCCTCTTGATAGTAGTCCAATGTACATTTGTGGGAGAATGGAGAAATTGGCAAACCTTATTAACTGAGAAACAAAGATCAGGTCTAGTTAGTGTCAAATATTGAAGAGCACCTACAATACTCCTATAATGAGTGATGTCCTCAGTACCAGGAGGAGATCCATCTGTCAATGATAGTGTATCAGTCATGGAGAGCGGCATTGGACATGGAGTGCAGTCATTCATACCAACACGAGCCAAAATATTTGTAGCATATTTTTCCTGAGTCAATAGCAAACTACTGGACTGTTTGTGAACTTCTAGTCCCAAGAAGAAATGGTGATCTCCAAGATCCTTAAGAGAAAACTCAGAACTTAAGTTATATAGAAGAGCTGATATGGCTAACTCAGAGAAGATTGTTACTATGATATCATCACCATAAATCAATAGAAACATAGTGATAACTGACTTGTTGTAAAGAAACAGTGAGGTGTCAGCCTTTGATGGAACAAAACCAAGGGTGTGTAACTTGGAATTGAGACGAGAATGCCAAGCTCAAGGGGCCTGTTTCAGACCATATAATGCATTCTCAAGTTTGCAAATATAATTAGAAGTAGAGGAAGACTCAAAACCTGGTGGCTATTTCATGTAAACCTCCTCTTCTAGAACACCATGTAAGAACACATTCTTGACATCAAGCTGCCGTAAACTCCATCTCTGGAAACAAATATGGACAAGACAAGTCTAATAGTAGAAGACTTAACAACAAGACTAAAAGTATCTTCATACTATATACCATAATACTATTTAAAACCTTTTGCAACAAGACGTGCTTTATACCTGTCAATAGTACCATCGGTATTTTTCTTGATACGATAAACCCACTTACAGTCAATGATGTTCCTGTTTTAACTTGGGGGTACAAGATGCCATGTATTGTTTGACACAAGCGCATCATATTTATCTTGCATTGCATGTTTCCAATTTTTATCTGTGAGAGCCTCAAAAAGATTCTTTGTTTCACCTGTAGATGTGAGTAAAGTATCTAACAGTACAGGGTTCGCAGCATAGAAAATAAAAAAATTCCTACGATGGGAACAACTAAGTACCAAAATATATCAATTAGGTACAAGCAATGGATGGATATACATCCATAGAGAACATAACCTTGTAGACCGACAAAGTTTAACGAGGTTGTACTCGTGGATGATGTAGACGAACCCTTGCCGATCTCAAGATTGAGAAGAAGTCCAGCGGCGCAAATCAGCAACACATCCATGCTCGCACACACGTCCAAGCCACCGAGCAACCTCCGCCTCCTCTCTCCAGCGATGCAGCGGAAGCAACAACTCTTTCTCAATGAGAAGCCACCGGGAACATGTATCTCGCTAGTACGAGACCATGGGGGATAAACTAGAGGGCGAGAGTGATCCTTCACGAGGAGGTGTGAGTATGAGAGGGGGTCCTTTTATAGGAGGAGGGGGAAGCCCCTCCCCATGGCCGGCGCACCATGGAGGGTTCCCCCTCCCCTCCTTCATTCATGTGGAGGAGGCTCCACTCACATAAAGATGACCCCTCACTTCTCCACTCAAAATCCCACTCATATTCCATTAAATTTCCACCAAATTTAATGTAATCTCTCTTTAAATAAAACTCCTTTTATTTATTTATTCAGAATTTTGTCAATTACATTAATTAACAAATATTCACATAAAACCCCTTTCTAGTATTCTATTCCACATGCAGAAGCACTTTTAGCAATTTCACCCGAAACAATTCCGGTGTCTAGTGAAATAAATTCCTGCGCTTTGCAATTCTTTTCATCAAGAAACTATTTGTTCCAAATGGTGTCGGTGTCTCTTAAGTGTGTCACCCTAAGGTTCACGAATAATGCGGACATGATCGAGACCCCTCTCGGATCAATAATCAGAATCGGGACCTGGAGATCCATACTGACTCCCACACATTCAACAATGACTTCTTGTGATCGTGAGAACCTTTTATGCTAGTAACTTAATCCCTTTGTCTTGCGATATATTACATGTCCGAGATTCGATCATCGGTATCTCCATACCTAGTTTGGTGTTGTTACCGACATGTAGTCTTTTCTCGTTCCCGTGATATAACATTCTAGTGATCAAATCACTTGCTTGCAAGCTAATCAATATGATATCACCGAGAGGGCCCAGAGTATCTCTCTCCATCATCAGGATGGACAAATTCCACTCTTGATCCATGGGCCTCAACATATGACCTTTGTAGTACTGAACCCATCTTTATAATCACCCTATTACGGTGTGCCGTTTGATGTTATCAAGATACTCTTCTAGTGTTAGTGATTGACATGATCTCATGGTCTAAGGATTATGATTACTTTGTATGATGTTATAGCAATATAAACACAATGAATTTGATCGTAATGCTATACTTCGGATGAATGTTCATCACACCAATCCAATAATGTTGTGACCTCGTTAATAACAACATCTAATGTCCATGATTGTTTTTGAGGGTTGAACAGTAGGAAAGGCCCCAACTGCAATTTTTATCAATAAATATTAGAGAGATTTACATATGTACAGGATTACATGTCAACCTCATTGAGGTATTACATTCAAAAGGTAGCTATCTCCAAACTAAATGGGAATTGATCCATGTTTCTAGATGCTGGGTGTGTTTTTTCTTAATTCTAAGCACTATCCACCTTATTTCTTGAGCCACAATTACCTTCCATTCCTCCAATGAAGGCCTTTGGTTATTGAAGATCATGTTGTTTCTGCATATCCAGATGCCCCAGGCCGCCAAGATAATGATCTCCATTGCAAAAGGTACATTCAACTTGTTTTTATGTCTGAGAAGGCCTCTTTCAGCGAGAGTCCATGGTCCTGACTGGACAAATTTCATCCCAACATGATTTAGCAAAAGGACAATCCCAAAACAGGTGCACCAGAGTTTCCTCAGAAGAACAGCCAATAGTAGCACAGTTATAAGAAGGCAAGGAGATCTTTTTTTCACCACCATGATCAGAAGGACAATCCCGGAGCCATCTACTTCGATCTCCACCACCATCTCCATCTTCGTTGCTGATTCCCATGATGAGGAGGGAGTAGTTCTCCTTCGAGGCTAAGGGCTCTACCAGTAGCTATGTGTTCATCTCTCTCTCTCTCTATGCGTGATCATATTGTGGTCATGAGCTTTGTAATCAAGTAGATCTACTCTTCTACTCAAGTGCTTTAATAGATCTCCGGCTCTCCCCACGTGTGTGAAAGTGACAGCGTGCACACCATGGTGGCACTTAGGCTAGAGTCTACATGTCAACACCCGGATTTTTAATCACAGATTCCTGTTATGCCATACATCACAATACCAGTATTACCATTTTTGTGAGACATAATAGATTGGATATCATAGTACATCATCCATTACAAACCATACATAAGGTCTTACAACAAATAAAGGATCACATGATCCAGTCTTAATATAATCATATCAATGGAATAACGTAATAATAATGGTAGCATGGGCGAAGCTCCATCTTCATGGTCACAGGCAATGCTGACAATGGGAGATGATCATAGTTGTCGTAACCTTCCTGCGGTCCGTCCTCCTGATAGTCCTCTTCATAGTCTGGCCATGGGAATAGCCAGCGACAAAGCCATGAGTACTCTTTAAGTACTCGCAAACTAATACTAACAAGTGAAGGGGCTTTGAGTAGGAAGTAATAGGCTCTAGGTTGTTTTGCAAAAAGCCAGATTTACCTTAACTGAGTTCATCAGCAAAGAAAGCTAGTTGAAAGTTTTATAACACCTAAGTGGGAACTTGATTTTTCATAACACAACCCTATTGTGGTCAAGTCAAATTCATGATTCATTTCACAAGTCATTTTGAAAACATCTGACGACGGAACAGTATGGCCACTCCAACTGTCCATAACCGCGGACATGGCTATTCGAATAGTTTGACACTCTGCAGAGGTGGTACACTTTCACCACAATATTCGATACATTCGTCAGGAACAATACTGAATTCACCATACTCAGTATGTGGATAATCAATCCTAACCTTTCAATTACACGCCCTAGTATAGGCACCTCTCCTGTGAGTTTGGCCTCCCAACCATGACCAACTGACATCTTGGGAACTGCACAGGTGGACAATCTTCACAAGGTAGCCTCAGCTCAAACCTTGGTCGCAAGGGAACCCATACTAAGGTATATAAACTTCCAGTCAAGCCCTACCTAAATTTCGGGTATTGTGGTTGTACGGTAAAATTGGAATGGTATCGCATCCAGACAACCATTAGTTTTATAAAGGTCTAAGGCTCATGCCTCAACATTTTCATCATCCAAAATCATCTGGTGTTCAAGAACACATGTCAAAACATTTCAGTAGAATGACTCATCATTCTAAGGTTTTCATAATAATTTTCACCAAGTAATCCCATCAAAAGTGATCAAGTTTTATGCTTAGCACTAGCAACTACAAGTGGGGGATAAACACTAATGAGGGGTGGTAATCTAGTGTGACTTATCTAAATTCAATCTTATGCCTCAGGATGACATCAAGATTTATCTAACTTAGGCCAGATTTTATGCTCTTTATGCTACCTTTAATAATCTTTCTAAAATCTACAATTCACTAAGTAAACTTAAATAGAAAGCTTTGATAAAGAAATAAAATACTAAGCTTGCAAGTAAAACTGGGATTGGGTAACATCAGGTGGTATAATCACATATGCCTAAGGCATTTATTTGGGAGAGTTATCTTGCAAGGGTTAACTTGCAAAGTTAACTTGTATTGTGAAGCTTGCCTTGTGCAGAGCAGTGGTTGAAGTTCTCCTCGGCTTCTTCCTCGTAGTATTCTCCTTCCTCCTCGTATCCTTGGTCGGTACTAGCATCTTTAAATAAATACAAGGTACACAATCACCAAACAATTCTTAACTACTTCTATTTACCACACCAAGGTTTTCACTAGATGATATAGTATCATCATAAACATCACAAGGATTAAGGCAATAGTTTTATTTATTTTAGTTTAGAAAAGTAATTTCTACTCATTGAAAAACTACTTAAGATTTAGTATTCTCCAACTAAAACATGGGATCATATTGACACATGTCATCACCACATATTTAAGTACATGGGAATGTGATTTAAAGTGGTGTCACAATTTAACAAGGTTTAACCTTTTTTTAATTAAATAAAGTGACTAGAAATGCCTATGGGGCATTCTTTTATTGCTTGACCATTATTTCTGCAAGTAAACCTAGATATTTTTATATATTCAGAAAGGTCTTGTTAAATGTGATATTTGAGAGTGGGAATCAACTCAAAAGCTTTTGTGGTTGAATTTTGAAAAATGTATGAATGCAAAAAAGCTTCTGCCTTGTTATTTTTACTATAGGTAATCTACAAATCTAAATGGTTTGAATCCAATGGGCTTGTATTAAGAATTTCAATACCTTTCTAGAAAAATTAGTTTCATGCAATTTCGTTCAGCGAATCGATCTGCGTTGATTTTTGAATCTAGGTACAGAACTAAGTTTGAAACTAAATTAATAAACCTAAATTCAAAATACTGGGTCACACGGGAAGTTAACTAGGCCGCCCACGGCGCACAGCTTGTTGGGGTGGGTTTAAGTGGTTGTCCCCACCAGTCAGCAAGACAGGGGGATGTGAAGGGGTACAGGGCAATCTAGACCACACGATCAACATCTAATCGAATGGCTGTGGCTTGTCATCTCCTTCGGGCAACGTCGGCGAGACAGAACCCTAGCGTGACGAGTAGAGGTCGTGTGAGGCTCACCGGAGCTTAGGCGAGGGTCGGCGATGGGGGCGAATGACGAAGTCTACGACGGCGAACCTCCTAGTACCGATGGCTTCTCCTGGGGCGACTCCAATTGCTAGTTCCTCTTCTCCTCCTCCGCGGCAGACTCCGGCGACCTGCTGCTCGCCTTGCTCCGGGGATGAGGTGGTGTGATTCTGAGAGAGAGGGGAGTGTGTTGGTGTGAAGAAATCGAACGGGGGTGGCCTCTATTTATAGTGCCAAGAGGAGACCGAAGGGCGCCGGTGGAGCTCGCCGTGGTCGTCATCACAGTGGGCTAATGGCATGGGCGATGGTAGGGGATGGTGCTGTGTTCCCTGGCGAAGCTCAACAACATGGTCGCAAGTCATGGGGCGGTGCGATGTGGTCGGAACGCTGCGGTGCTCTGGAAGGGTCCGACGGGAAAATTAATGGCGTACAGGCTGTCCTGGTCATGCGGCGACGAACGGGC
Source organism: Avena sativa (assembly GCA_916181665.1). Taxonomy (NCBI): domain Eukaryota; kingdom Viridiplantae; phylum Streptophyta; class Magnoliopsida; order Poales; family Poaceae; genus Avena; species Avena sativa. Next base: position 59,100,037 of record OV702297.1, on the reverse strand, counting down.
ATGTCCTGGCGGTTCCTGGGACGGTGGTGATCACGCACACATGAGGCAAGGGCGGCGCACAGTTTGTGCTCGCGTGTCGAGTGCGGCGCTCTGGCGCACTCTCGGCATGCTTGCAGAGAAGCTGGGCACGCTTGGGCTGAGTGGTCCAGGGGCTGGCTGTGCTTTGGCGTTGGACAGGGGGTGGCGGTGGATGGTGGTCAGTGTCCCAGATAAGGTTGGTGAGACTAGGGAAGCTCCTAGCTGACTGTCGACAATGGGATGGCCGTTTGGGGCTCGGCATGCTCACCATTGATGGCAATGGCAAGCTCACAGTGAGCTAAAGCTTGTTAACTGAGCTAGATGACCTACTAAGAGCATGCCGTGAGCTAGAGAGGGAACAAGTTAGGCACAAACACTGCTCACTATAGTGTTTTGTGTTTTGTTTGATTTGTGTTTGCAAGGTGTTTGATGAAATGGCCGAAAGAGATTTGAATTTGAATTTTTGAATGAAAATTGTTGGGTGTACTCAAAGTGGCCTAGTGAACAAGATTGGCAAAAATGACCATTAGCTCCTTTGGTTTGTTTTTGAATTTCTATTGATTTGTTTCTGCTTGAAAATGATTTAGATGATGTTGTTTTCATATTTAAACCAATCCTTGATATTCACAACAATCACACAAGTCCATTCATGCATTCATACATTCATCACATACACACATGCATTCATATGATTTTAATTCACAAAAGTTTTTGTTAACCCTAATTTTCGTGATTGGAATTTGATAACCTTGATCAATATTTTTGGGATGTAACAAACCTTCCCTCCTTAAACAAAATCTTGTCTCGAGATTTTAGAAAGAAGAAAAAGAAAACTAGGATTTAAAGAGATCGGGAAACTCCGTCTTGATGTAATCTTCTCGTTCCCAGGTAGCTTCTTCTTCAGTGTGGTTGCTCCACTGGATCTTGAGAAACTTGATGCTTCGGGACCTGGTGGTTCTGAAAGCTTCCTCCAGAATACGAATGGGTACTTCGGGATACGTCAGGTCATCGTTGATCTCTATGGTTTGGTGATCAATGTTCTTGAAAACTTCAGTCTTCTCCGTGACTTCTAGGCATTTGCGAAGTAATGATATATGGAACACATTATGCACTGCTGACATCTCTTCTGGTAGTTCCAGTTGATACGATACTTATCCTCGACTATTCAGATATCTAGGGGCTAACTTTCCTTTGAGCTGGAAAAGTTGCATTCCCTTCAAAGGCGACACTTTGAGATACACAAAATCTCCGATATTGAAAGCGAGGTCTCGATGTCTCTTGTTGGCATAACTCTTCTGTCTAGAATGGGCGGTCTTGAGGTGCTCACGAATCTTGTGAACTTTCTCTTCTGCTTCCCGTAGGATGTCGGGTCCAAAAATATGACTCTCTCCTACTTCCGACCAATTCAAAGGGGTACGACACTTCCTTCCATACATGAATTCAAATGGGGCCATTTGCAAACTAGCTTGATAACTGTTGTTGTACGAAAATTCTGCGAAAGGCAGACAATCTTCCCATTTAGATCCATACTCTAGCACACAAGCTCTCAACATATCTTCGAGTATTTGATTTACTTGCTCCATTTGTCCATCGGTCTGGGGTGATACACTGCGCTGAAATCTAGTCAGGTTCCTAATCCTTCTTGGACTTTCTTCCAAAACCTCGAGGTAAACTGAGTTCCTCGATCCGACACAATGTTCTTGGGGACTCCGTGAAAACTGACGATTCTAGCAATATATAACTCTGCTAGCTTTGAGCTTTGATAGATGGTCTTGACTAGTAAGAAATGGGCGAATTTGGACAATCTATCAACCATGACCCAAATAGAGTCATTTCCCCTACTAGAAGTAGGCAATCCGGTGATAAAGTCCATTCCTACGGAATCCCATTTCCATTCCGGAATCTGCAAGGGTTGCAACAATCCTGCGGGTCTCTGATTTCCCTCCTTGACTCTCTAGCAAATATCACACTTGGCTATGTAGCTTCCGATTTCTCTCTTCATCTTATGCCACCAAAATTGCTCCTTCAAATCTTGATACATCTTCGTTCCTCCAGGATGGATAGAATAACGAGTATGATGGGCTTCTTTCAAAATAGCTTGCTTCAACTCTGAATCTGCTAGCACACAGATACGTCCTTTGTACCACAAAACTCCTTCTTCATCTTCGGTGAATCCGGGTAGTTTGCCTGTACCGATGCAACGTTTGATTCCGTCGATACTAGCATTTCCCTTATGCGCCTCCTTGATCTGTTTGATCAAAGTGGGTTGAAGTTCTATGCTAGCCAAAAATCCTTCACTTACTAATTCCATTCTAAAATCTTCCATCTCTTTGTGAAAACTTGGTTTCTCCTTCAGAATCATGGAGTTCAAGCGGCACGACAATTTGCTAAGGTCATCTGCTACCACATTGGCTTTACAGGGGTGATAGTGGATGTCCAGATCATAGTCCTTGATTAGCTCGATCCATCTTCTCTGCCTCATATTCAGCTCCTTCTGAGTGAATATATACTTCAGGCTCTTGTGATCCGAATAAATCTCACAACGGTTTCCCATAAGGTAATGCCTCCATGTCTTCAGGGCTAGAACTACGACTTCTAGTTCAAGGTCATGGGTAGGATAATTCTGCTCATGTTGCTTCAGTTGGCGGGATAGATAAGATATAACTTTGCCTTCTTGCATCAACACACATCCGAGACCGATCTTGGATGCGTCACAATACACATCAAAGGGCTTCGTAATATCCGTCATGATCAAGATTGGGGCTGAGATCAATCTCTTCTTAAGTTCTTGAAAAATTGCTTCACATTTGTCCGTCCATTCAAACTTCTTGTCCTTCTTCAACAATTGGGTCATGGGTCTTGCGATACTCGAGAATCTTTCTACGAACTTGCGGTAATATCCCGCCAATCCGAGAAATGCACGAACTTGGGTTTGAGTGGTTGGGGCTTGCCAATCTTCATCATCCTTCACCTTTGCAGGGTCAATGGAAATTCCTCTAGCTGATACAATGTGTCCGAGGAATCCTACCTCCTGTAACCAGAATTCATGTTTGCTAAACTTGGCATACAACTAATGCTCCCTAAGGGTTCCAAGGGCGGTCCTTAGGTGTAGCTCATGTTCTTCTTATGATTTGGAATAGATCAAAATGTCATCGATGAAAACAACGACAAACTTATCCAGGAAGTCCATAAAAATCTTATTCATGAGATTCATGAAATAAGCAGGGGCATTGGTTAATCCAAAAGACATGATAGTGTACTTATATAATCCATATCTGGTGGTAAAGACAGTCTTTGGAATATCCTCTGCGCAAATCTTGAGTTGATGATAGCCAGTTCTAAGATCAATCTTAGAAAACACTTTGGCACCAGTCAACTGGTCAAACAGATCTTCTATCTTTGGTAGTGGGTACTTGTTCTTGATGGTGACATCATTCAATTTCCGATAATCCGTACACAAACGGTTACCTCCGTCTTTCTTATCCACAAACAAGACATGTGATATCTATGGCAACTCACTTGGTTGGATCAATCCTATCTCCAGCATAGCATCCAGTTGCTTCTTCAGCTCCACTAATTCAGACGGGTTCATACTATATGGTCTCTGAGCTATGGGTCTGGTTCCTGTGATTAGTTCAATGATAAACTCGATATCCCGATCTGGGGGCATACCGGGCAAAACATCTAGAAATACATCGGGGTATTCACAGACTACTCTGACTTGGTCAATGGTTGGTTGGGCTAGACTCTTGTTGCACTTGAATTGACAGGGCAAAGTTTTAGATACATGCTCTACTGATATTCCGGATGTACTGGTCATGGTTATGGATTTCTTGGCATAGTCAATTAATCCTTTATGTTTTGACACCCAATCCATTCCTAGTACTACTTCCAAACCTTTAGTTCCAAGTACTATTAGATTAGCATAAAAATCTATGCCATAGATTCAGATAGGTACGGCCTTGCAAATTTGTCTAGCTTTGGTGGTTGAACCAGGTATTTGAACTATCATAACATGCTTCAATTTTGTTGGTTGAATCTTACTGGTGCATGCAAATTCTTTGGTAACAAACAAGTGTGATGCTCCATAATCAAACAACACTCTTGCAAGTACCGAGTTAACAGAAAACATACCCATCACGACATCTGGCGCTTCTTGGGCTTCTTCAGCATGCATGAGAAACAGACGACCATTGCGGTTGAGCGAATTCCTTGGGGAAAACCTTCTTCCAGGATGAACACGATGTTCTTGCTGGGATGGGGAATTTGCATTGGGGGCTACAGCAATATTCTTGGGGCACTCATTGGAATAGTGACCCTTGGTTCCACATTCATAACAAGTCACTTGGGGCTTGTCCTTGACTGCAACAGGCACAACATTGCTTCTAGTCCTTGGGGCAGTATTGGTGTTGGTGGCGACACTTTTGTTGTTGAACTTGGGCGGTGCACGATTGAAATTTCTGGGGCTGCCGGTGTTGTTGTGGTTTCCTACGGGCCTTGGGTTTCCTCCTCCACGGTTTGGATAGGGCCTGTTGTTTCCTGGGGAAAATCCTGCAGACAGGTTGGGGCAATACTTTGGGGTATGATGGGTTCCTGGTTGATTCATCATTCTATGCTTGCGGTTCTCGTTGGCTTGGTTTATCTTGCCTTCCATCTGAATGGCAGAATCCACTAAGGCTTCAATGTCAGCAAAAGGAATGTTGACTAACACTGTCTGCATCTCATCACGCAGACCATTCAAGAATCTCTCCTTCTTCTTGGCTCCAGTGTCAATCTCATCAGGTGCATACCTAGCCAATGACAAAAATTTGTCACGGTACTCAACTACTGTCATTCTCCCTTACTTTAGTTCCCTGAATTCATCTCTCATCCTCTCGATCAAACCTGGTGGCACATGGGTTCTGCTAAACTTGATTTTGAATTCATCCCAAGTCATCATTTGTCCTCCATTCATGGCGCGAACGTTGTTCCACCATGCTCTTGCATCTCCCGCCAGGTAGTGGGTAGCAAACAGTACCTTCTCGTTGGCTTCCACTCCTGCAACTTCTAGGTTGTTCTCCATAGTTTGCAGCCAATCATCTGCATCTAGGGGCTCTTCAGACTTAGGGAAGATAGGTGGATTGGTGTTCTGGAAATTCTTGAGCTTGGATCCATGGTTGTCCTGATTTCCATGGCCTTGGTTGTTGTTGGCCATCTGAGCTATGTGTTGAAGGGTGGCTAAGTTGGCTTGACGTTCGGCTCTTTCAGCTTCACGGTCAGAAACCAAAAATTGCAAGATCTGCAACACTAGGTCCGGGGATGAAGTGTTTCCTCCGTGAGGCATCTGAAGATTGAGATAGATCATGAGAAAAGAGGGAAATTTCTAAGGTTCGGGAGTTTTTGTTCTGAATTTTTTTGAAGTTTGACTCAGATTTTTCTAGCAACTTGCTTTTTATTCATTCATATCACACGATACAAACACACACCACAACAAGGAAAAACAGATGGTTTTAAGAACCGTTCTATGAAACTACGATACAATGGGACCGAATACAACGCACTAACGCTAGTGCTCAAGTGCTACTACTCCTCGGAGTCGGTGTCTTCATCATCCTCATCATCATCATCATCATCATCATCATCATCAATGAAGGCGAAATCATCCTCGTCGGTGAAGAAGTCCATGGCTTGATCCTCCAGAAAGTCATCATCATCACTGAGATAGGAGTAGGGGTCTCCACGAAGGTCCTCTACTACGTTCTCCCTCTCCTCAAGCTGCATGTCTCTCTAGTGGACGGTCTCCTCCAAATATATGATCTTGTGGCGAAGACGGGCAATGATGCGCTCCTTCTTGTCAAGTTGACGGCAACGAGACTGGCGATCCTTCACTAGCATGGCGATGGTGTGATCCTTCTGGGCTGCGATGGCATAGTTGTGGTTGGCGTAGGAGCGGGCATTGTCTAACTCCTTATGTCGGTCAAACATCATGAAGCTGAGGTGGTCCACTTGATTCTTCACCTCAGGGTGATATGGTGCCTCCAGTGGCTATCCCATAACATCACGCCTTGGGCAGAACTCAAAGCGGGTACCCTTGATCTGATTGATACTCTGCCCACACAGACGGGCAAGAGCTTCCTGCATGGCCCTGGCGATTCCATCGAGCCAGTTGTTCTCTCTGATGGTGAACTGAATTCCCTCTGATGTGGGGGCTTCAATCTTTCCTCAAAGACTTGCAACAATAAGCCATTGCAGTTCCTCTCCTTCCTGATCGTTGAGCTGAGCTCTGAAGAACTCGGTGTGCCGGCACTCCAGAAGTTCCGAAAGATGGTCCAAGTCACGCTTAAATATGAGGTCTCCTCCATTCCCCAACTGACAGAACTTGCTATACTTCACGTCCATTTATAAGAGTATAGGATGAGTAAGTTAATAGAGTGATCAAGTGTGTCAAATTCTATGTAAGTTTGCAAGAAGTTCGAGTAACATGAATTTTAATGAAAGAGTCTAAGTGATAAGAATGAGAATAAGTTTTCATAAATACTCACTTCCTTGGTTTTGAAACCAAGTTTTTGATTCAAACGTCCATTCTAAACTAGGGTATCCTATGGTCAGGATGGCTCTGGTACCAACTTGTCAACACCCGGAAATTTAATCCTAGATGCCTGTTATGCCATAAATCGCAATCCAAGGATTACCATTTTTGCGAGACATAAAAGATTGGATATCACAGTACATCATCCATTACAAACCATACATAAGGTCTTACAACAAATAAAGGATCACATGATCCAATCTTAATACAATCATAGCAGCGGAATAACGTAATAATAACGGTAGCGTGGGCGAAGGTCCATCTTCATGGTCATAGGCAATGCTAACGATGGGAGATGATCCTAGTTGTCGTAACCTTCCTGCGGTCCGTCCTCCTGATAGTCCTCTTCATAGTCTGGCCACGGTAATAGCCAGGGACAAATCCATGAGTACTCTTTAAGTACTCACAAACTAATACTAACAAGTGAAGGGGCTTTGAGTAGGAAGTACTAGGCTCTAGGTTGTTTTGCAAAAATACAGATTTACCTTAACTGGGTTTAGAAGCATAGAAAGCTAGTTGAAAGTTTTATAACACCTAAGTGGGAACTTGAATTTTCATAATACAACCCTGTTGTGGTCAAGTCAAAGTCATGATTCATTTCACAAGTCATTTTGAAAACATCTAATGACGGAACAGTATGGCCACTCCAACTGTCCATAACCGTGGGCGCGGCTATTCGAATAGTTTGACACTCTGCAGAGGTGGTACACTTTCACCACAATATTCGATGCATTCATCAGGAACAATCCTGAATTCACCATACTCAGTATGCAGATAATCAATCCTAACGTTTCAATTACACGCCCTAGTATAGGCACCTCTCCTGTGAGTTTGGCCTCCCAACCATGACCAACTGTCATCTTGCGAACTGCACAAGTGGACAATCTTCACAAGGTAGCCTCAGCTCAAACTTTGGCCGCAATGGAACCCATACTAAGGTATATAAACTTCCAGTCAAGCCCTACCCAAATTTCGGGTATTGTGGTTGTACGGTAAAATTGGAATGGTATCGCATCCAGACAACCATCAGTTTTCTAAAGGGCTAAGGCTCATGCCTCAACATTTTCATCATCCAAAATCATCTGGTGTTCAAGAACACATGTCAAAACATTTTAGTAAAATGACTCATAATTCTAAGGTTTTGATAATCATTTTCACCAAGTAATCCCATCGAAAGTGATCAAGTTTTATGCTTAGCACTAGCAACTACAAGTGGGGGATAAACACTAATGAGGGGTGGTAATCTAGTGTGACTTATCTAAATTCAATCTCATGCCTCAGGATGACATCGAGAATTATCTAACTTAGGCCAGATTTAATGCTCTTTATGCTACCTTTAATAATCTTTCTGAAATCTACAATTCACTAAGTAAACTTAAATAGAAAGCTTTGATAAAGAAATAAAATACTAAGCTTGCAAGTAAAACTGGGATTTGGTAACATCAGGTGGTATAATCACATATGCCTAAGGCATTTATTTGGCATAGTTATCTTGCAAGGGTTAACTTGCAAAGTTAACTTGTATTGTGAAGCTTGCCTTGTGCAGAGCAGTGGTTGAAGTTCTCCTCGGCTTCTTCCTCGTAGTATTCTCCTTCCTCCTCGTATCCTTGGTCGGTACTAGCGTCTATAAATAAATACGAGGTACACAATCACCAAACAATTCTTAACTACTTCTATTTATCACATCAAGGTTTACACTAGATGATCTAGTATCATCACAAACATCACAAGGATTAAGGCAATAATTTTATTTATTTTTGTCACATCCCAAAATTTTCCAAATTTTCAAATGTCAAAAATAAATAAACAAAATAAATAATTGTTGAAATTTAGGGAGAGAAGAAACTTTTTGATTCCAATTGGAAACATCAAAACCTATTTTGATCAAATAAAATCCTAAAGGGATTTAAAAAGTTAAACAAATAATAAATAAAGTTATAATAATTAGAATCACCATTTTTGGATCTTTAAATAAAAATATATGGTTTTTATAAAGCAAAGGTAGAAATATAAATAAGGACTATTTTAAAGAGTCAAATTTAATCTTGACCAAGCATTTAAAATAAAATATTTTGTTTGATAAAAATAGTAAAGGTTTATTTAAATAAAACCATGAGAATTTATTTATATCCAAATTTCATTCAAGTATAGACATTTTCCTATTTTGAATGATCATTAAAAACTTATTAAAGTATTTTAAATTATATTTCAAAGTGTTATGTTTTTAATAAAACCTACTGAAAATATTTTTGTAGAACTTTAGATTTCAAATAGAGTTTTTAAAATATATTAAATCCTATTTGAATTAAAGACTAATGTCTATTTATTTAATTATTAATAGATCCTAAAAGAATAAAAGAATTATTTTATTTTGGACTTTGGAATATGTTGATAAACAGAATTAAACTATACCTAAAGTTTGGTGGTGGTTTGAATTCAATTGGAGTTTGAATTGTTTGAATAAAACCCAAAACAGAACAATAGAAATAGAAAAAGAAAAAGTTTCAGAATAAAAAAAAGGAACCAGACCAGCCCAGCCAGTCCAGCCCAACTCGGACCAGCAACCTACCTTATTTTCCCTGGCGAAACGTTTTCTTACTCGCGGATTAACCCACTCAGCAACTGACTTGGTGACCCCGCGTGCATTCCCCCACCTCGCTGACCGCTGGACCCCACTGCCCCGTCATCGTCTTCTTCCCCACCGCGATGACCAAGCCTCCCCCTCGTCGCCGTTTCTGCTATTTATTCCTCGAGTTAATTCGCGTTATTGCGGCCATCACTCTCCCTGCGACTACGCCATACTTAATCGCCCATGTCCCCTCTACCTTTCCCCTCACCTGCCTCTCCCACTCTGCCACCAGGCTGCCGCAATTGCGAGCTCGCACCCCACTGTCTCCGACGTGTTCTCCGGCCAATTACGACCAACACCGCCAGCCCCTTTGCCCCCAGAGCAAACGAGTAGGATCCCCAGTACCAGGTGCACCTCCCTGTGCCTTCCCCTCGCCTGCGTGCGCCACAGAGGCTCAGCAACCTCAACGACACATCGGCACCACCGTCTGCCCCCTCTCCGGCGACCTTTCCCTGTAAGCCCCATCCTCCCCTATCTCCCTAGATGATGCCCCCGCACTCGTCGTAGCCTTGCACGTCTAAAACCACTTCTTGCTTGCTCTCTCGTGGTCTGCAGCCTCGCCCCCGTCAACAACAGGAAGTGCCCGAAGCCGCAGCAACTCCGACGAGCAATCCCTCTCGAACCCGAGTGTCCCTCGACGAACAAAGACCACGTCGACCTTCTCAGCACCCCTGTGAACCCTGTGAGCACCTCCGTTCCCCCTCTTGCTTCCTGGTTCATCGGAGATGACACTGACAAAGCGCTCCGCCGCTCGCCGCCGCGCCAGCGCTGCCAAACCTTGACCAAAGCAACCTCGTCCGTTGGATGTAGATCCAGTAGTTAGGATAGATCATATAACAAAGTGTTATCGAGTAATATGATCCATGCGATTAAGTTAGATCTGACGGCCTGCGCAGCTCGATCCACCCGAAGCGGTATGGACCAGTAATATTAAGACGCGTGGCACTGATTTCGATTTAAAAACAGAAAATGTTCTATTAGATTTGCAAACTTGCAAAATTCATAACTTTAGTTCTACACGTCCAAAGTTTGCAAATTTTATATCAATGGAATCAGCAGAACAAGTACTTTGCAACCATGCACTTTGTTTAATGTTTTGCGTCTGGAAAATTGGTTGAAATTGCAGAAACTTGTGTAGGCATAATTTGAATATAAAATTTGTTCTAGAAATATTTTTAAGATGAAATCTTTACTAATTGGTTTGTTTTGAACCTACTGACCATAGGAAACAACTTATGGATTTAAAAATGTATTTTGTGAAGTTAAGGAATAAATATTTGAATTAACACATTTCTAGTCAAATAAAAAATATTGTTTATGGTTTAGAAATGATTTTTGAGTAAAGCCTTTGGGAAATGATGTGATTCAAACCTTCTGACCCTAAACACCAAGTTTTGTGATTTAAGAACATATTTTATGAACCATATAAAGTTATTACTTTGCTAAAAGATATTTTCAACAACATAAAATATCATCTTAGCATGAAATTTGGTTTATGAGATGAAACCTTTTGCAAATGGTTTTACCATTTTAGTAAATGAACACTTTGAGCTTTAAAATGTTTAGAGCCTAATAGAAACCACTTTTCTAAATAAAATCATCTTTTGCACGCTTGCATGCATTGCCTTGTTTCTATTATTTTATGTGTGATAAATTGTTGAATGCTAGTTGAATATGTGTTTTGCTTGATTGAATTGTAGTAAAGTTTGAAGAGTGTGATATTTGCAAGATCAAGAAGTGAACAAATATTCTCTACTAAAAAGGCAAGTGACACTATCATCCATGTCCTACTATTTTCATTACACTTAGTGGATTTTTGTAACATGCATGATAAGGACTACTATATTTTATGCTATGCTAAATCCTAATAGGATACCCTTATATCTTCTTTAGTGAAAACATTGTAGTTGTAGTAAGCCTAGCCCTGCTATATATTTGGGATGGGATACATGATATGATTATATGAAGTGTTGGAAAGATATATGTTTTATATAATAAAACAAGTACTCAATGAACCACCTGGGTGGACAAGGATACTCAAGATTGAACAAGGTGGCAACAAAGGGAACCATGTTTATATGGCTTTCCTTTTGTGTGTGCACTAGAAGAAAACCACCCAGGGACTTAGAGATTGAACATGTTTCTCGTACAGTGGCTTCCGTGTACAACCACATGCTAAATGGGCTCTGACTTAGTCAACTACATAGTGGAAGACCCATGCATTGGCATCTTCAGGTTAACTAGAATTGTGTATGGGAAATTTATCCCTACATTGGTGCCTGGTTGACAAGCTAGCATGGTGTATTGGGAGGACTTCTATGGAAAGACTTTGTCACATTCTCGATCTGCCAGTACTCCATTTTGGTGAGTACTTATCCAGCGGCCACTGGTGGCATCAAGACGAGATTGTGTCATGTGGGTACAGTGTATAACTTCTACAAAAGATCAAATTCTAAGTACTTAGCCGTGTCCCCGGTTATAGACAACTCTGAGCAACTAAGGCCTGAAGCTATGGAAGATCTCGACATTCCAATTTCTCAAAGTAAAACTTGATGGTGACAACAAGGGATTTAGAAGCACTTGGAGTTTTCCAAGGAGTTCAGAAAGATTTTAAAAATATCAAAACTTTTTTGAAAAGATAGGACAAAACTATATTGCTTTCTGCAAATGAGCCTAAACCCTACTTAGCCAAATATGCATGTAATGATAGGATCCACTTATTTCTACATAATAGTGAAACTTGCCAATACAATTCAAATGTATTGACCCTTGTGGCTGCAACTTATTATGTTGCAGGTTTGTTTGATGTTAGTGAGTGTGTTGAATAGGATTACAAGTCTACAACCAACATGATTGCCTGTGGCACTTTGAAGATGAAGGACCCCATGCTATTGTTATATTCTGCTGCATTGTAATGAGATAGCCAAATGAGCTATGTAAGATGTAATGAATTATTTTATTCCTGGTTATAAAGTTGTAATATGACCTTTGTTTCTTGATATTACATCTTAACTATGGATGCTAGCTATTGATCCAGGGACTAGCATTGTAAACACAGGGATCTCTGCCTTATTAAAGGTTGGGAACCTTACAGATGGTATCAGAGCACTGTGTTGCCTGTAGGATTGTAACCCTAGGATTGGACAAAACCCCTTAGAAAAATAGGAGTTGTATTTATTCCAAAACTTATTTACAAACAATCTTGTAAACTCTTTCCTCAACCTTTTGGTTTTGAATTCTACACCTCTTCCTTTTCAACTTGATGGACAAAGCCTTCACCATGATCAATGACTTCAACTTTAGTTTCACCAAGGATTTCACTAAGGACTACAAGTGAGAACCAAGAGACATTAGATTTCCTACCAAAACATTGATATCATGTTAGTGTATGGATCATATTGACCTATGAGGTATGACTATACCAAGTTAATTATTTCAAGAAAACTTGTTGTTCCCTTCAACTCATGAGTTAAGCTCATAAGTTGTTAAGTGGATAGTTGCTTATTGATTGCTTGATTGTTTGATTGAACTTGGTTGTTTTGAGTTGTGTGTTAGAACTTCCTTAGGTCTATCTGTCATTACTTATCCCTCAAACCGACAGATGCCTCCCCGTTGTGCCAACCCCAACCAAAACAACAACAACATCACTCCCAAGATACAACAGATGTTGGCAGGACAAGCTCAACTGATGCAGATGATGACACAGTTCCTGCAAAATCAGAATCAGAACAACAACAACAACAACAATAAGAATAACCCTCCAGCACATGATATGCTCACCAGGTTTTTGAAACTAAGGCCTGCAAAGTTCTCTGGAATGGGCGACGGTAGGGGACGGTGATGTGTTCCCTGGCGAAGCTCAACGGCATGGTCGCGAGGCGTGGGGAGGTGTGATGCGGTCAGAACGCTGCGGTGTTCTAGACGGGTCTGACGGGAAAATTAATGGTGCATAGGCTGTCCTGGTCGCGCGGCGATGAACGGGCATGTCCTGGCAGTTCCTGGGACGGTGGTGATCACGCACGCAAGAGGCAAGGGCGGCGCGCGGTCTGTGCTCGCGTGTCGAGTGCGGCGCTCTGGTGTGCTCTTGGCATGCTTGCAGAGAAGCTGGGCACGCTCGGGCTGAGTGGTCCAGTGGTTGGATGTGCTTTGGCGTTGGACAGTGGGTGGAGGTGGACGGTGGTCAGTGTCCCAGACAAGGTTGGCGACTCTTGGGAAGCTCCTAGCTGGCTGTCGACAATGGGGTGGCCGTTTGGGGCTCGACATTCTCATCATTGATGGCAAAGGCAAGCTCACAGTGAGCTAAAGCTTGTTAACTGAGCTAGATGATCTACTAAGAGCGTGTTGTGAGCTAGAGAGGGAACAAGTTAGGCACAAACACTGCTCACTATAGTGTTTTGTGTTTTGTTTGATTTGTGTTTGCAAGGTGTTTGATGAAATGGCCGAAAGATATTTGAATTTGAATTTTTGAAGTAAAATTGGTGGGTGTACTAGTCACATACTAGGTAGTATCTGGTTAGTTGGAAAGGTCAAGGTGCACTAGTTTAGTGGGTTTTTAGAAATGGTGATCTTCACATATGTTATAGATTCAATTTTGAGTTGTCATTTGAATCAAGTTGCCAAATGGGGTTTGAAAGGTGGGCTTGGGTTCAATTTTACTTGGTCTAGCAAAGGGTGAAAAGAATTGGTAAAGTTTCTGTTTGAAATCTTGGACTAGAAACACTCAAAGTGGCCTAGTGAACAAGATTGGCAAAAATGACCATTAGCTCCTTTGGTTTATTTTTGAATTTCTATTGATTTGTTTATGCTTGGAAATGATTTAGATGATGTTTTTTCATCTTTAAACCAATCCTTGCTATTCACAACAATCACACAAGTCCATTCATGCATTCATACATTCATCATATACACACATGCATTCATATGATTTTAATTCACAAAAGTTTTTGTTAACCCTAATTTTGGTGATTGGAATTTGATAACCTTGATCAATATTTTTGGGATGTTACACTACATAAATACTCAAGTGCTTCAATAGATCACTGCTCTCCCCACGTGTGTGAAAGTGACAACATGCACGCCGTGGTGGCACTTAGGCTAGAGTTCATAAATATTTATCATGAGTATATTTGGAGTTGGATGTCTTTATGAAATTGTGGTGTTTGTTGGAAACATCTAGTGCTCAAGGTGATAGTGTGGGGTTATCTAGATGGGGAAGGCGGACTTTGAGGAGTGCTGATATAGGCCTACCATGGATTAGAGTGTCCAACCGGAGAGTAGTTCATGGTAGTATCATGAAGAGAATATATTTATTGAGAGTGTTCACTAGTGATAGTATGATCCCTAGGCCTTGTTTCTAAGCATTGAAACACTGTTCACAACTAGATCTGTTACATGTTTGCTTGCTTCCAGTCTCTTCTACCCCATCAAGCTCTTTTCTAGCACTGTTGTCTTATAATCATCCATATCACTTGTATGTCACTATTTCTTCACCGAACTAGTGCACCTATACACCTGACAAGTGTATTGGGTGTGTTGGGGACAGAAGATACTTCTTGTATCTTGATTGCAGGGTTACTTGAGAGGTATACCTTTGACCACTTCCTCCCTGAGTTCGATAAACCTTGGGTAATCCACTTAAGGGAAACTTTCTGCTGTTCTACAAACCTCTGCACTTGGAGGCCCAACAACTGTCTACAATAATAGAATTGCGTAGACATCAAGCTCTTTTCTGGCATCGTTGCCGGGGAGGTAAGGTAAAAGGTACTCACATCCTCCGGTGTGAGTGCTCAAAGTTATTTCCTTTAGATTCTGCAATTTTTTCTTTTTGTTTCTTGTTTTCACTAGTTAGGCTTAATGGAAAACAGCAACAAAATTAGAGAGCTTTATAGTATTTATCTTGAGTTAGGACATGAAGTGTTTGAAGAGAAAATTAAAAAACCTATGGAGCTTTATTTGCATGATAATAACAATGTTATTAGTATGCATTCTTTGAACACCATTATTGCTAATGCTATGGAAACTTCTAAGCTTGGGGAAGCTAGCTTTTATGAAAATGATCTTTTTAATTCTCCAGCTTTGGAAGATAGCTATTCTATTGCTTATGATGATAACAAACCTCCAATTTATGATGATTGCAATGATGAATATGATATTTTCAGTCCACCTACTATTGAGGAGAAAATTAATTATGATCACAATATGCCTCCTATATTTCATGATTATGGTGATGAGAATATTAATGGTAGCTATTTTGTTGAATTTCCTCCCACTATAATTAATAAGAATGACTATGCTTATGTGGAGAGTAATAATTATTATATGCATGTGGCTCATGATAAGAATATTTTATGTGATAGATATATTGTTAATTTATTCATGTTGCTACTGAAAGTTATTATGAAAGATGGAAACATGGTTTTATGCATCTCAATAATATTAAGTTTCCCCTCTTTATGTTGAAAATTTTGAAATTGCACTTGTTTTGCTTTCCTATGCTTGTTGATTTGTGCTTTCATGACTTGTTTCTTTACAAGATTCCTATGCATAGGAAGTGGGTTAGAATTAAATTTGTTTTACATTTTCTTCTTGATGCTCTCTTTTGCTTCAATTCATATTTCTTATGTGAGCATCTTCCAAACTATCAAGCCTAACTTAAAGGCGTTAAATAAAAGTATTTATTGGGAGATAACCCAATAGTTTTCTTGAGTCTTGGAAGTTATTACTTCTGTAATAACCTGTCCTTATCATTTTTGTGTGATTTTTGTGCCAAGAATAACCTCTAATGAGACAGAAGTACGATTTGGGGAAGTGCTGTCCCGAAACAGGTTTTTGTGCTTCACTGTAAAAATTCGTGAAAACATTTTTTATGTCAGATTGAGCTGTAATTTTCTGAATAAATCCCCCAAGTTGTTAGATAGATTTCGTTAGTTCAACACTTTTTGATTTGATCAACATAAGGTCTTCAAAAAAATCATTTTTTATCTGCTGGTCTGTTTTGACAGATTTCTGCCATTATTTGCATTTGCCTCTTTATTGATTTCTTTTTGGGTTCTCTTTGGTAAATTGAGATTTTTTGAAGGAATTGTTACAGTAGCTTGTGTCTTTAATGAAAGTTTTGCTGTTTTGAAACTAAACCCAAATGTCTATTACTTTTGAATACACTAATGTTGCTAATGAAGATTGCGTGAAGTTTTGTATGAAGGAAAATTTTCAGGTGTAAGGAAAGAATAATGTAATGAGATGAAGAATGGACAAAAGATCAAGATTGGGGATGCCACCCCGTGTCACCCCAAGAAATATTCAAGAGGTACAAGCGTCAAAGCTTGTGGATGCCCAAGTCATCCCCTTCTTCATCAATAAAAATCTCAGGTCTCTTTCTAGACACTTCATTTTTTTGCTTCATGCACTATTGTGTTTTTCATGCAGCGTATTTGTTTTTGTTTTTTGTTTTCTTTTGCTTTGTTTTCTTCAATAAGTTGGTTGGATTACAGCCACTTCTTTTGGAGAGAAACATGCTCCGTTTTCATTGTTTAGAACACTCTAGTTTTCACTCTTATTGTTCTGTGAGTGTTCACTTTTGCTAGCACTGTGTCTAGCCTTAGTTTTCTTATGATTTTTTCTTAGAAATTTTTACTTCTTATTTGTGGATTTGTGAGACAAGCTCACCGATCTTTGTAGATTATTATCTTTGTGAGTTGTTTCAAATAAGTTGATTGGTGTTGGAAAAGAGTAGGAAGCTTCATGCTTAAGTGGTACAAAAGGGAGCTTGTTTTGACTGTGGCTTAGACTTTATCATGTCATTCTAGATGTTTTTTGACCTTATTCTTAGTGATTATTGTTGTAGCCTGAATTGTCTCAAACAATTAAGATTGCTTAATGTGCCTTGAAAGAATCATGCGTTGTTTTAGCATACAAAAGCATAATATTGTGGTATTCTCCTTTGATACTTTATTTGGGTTGACTTGGCACATGCTTACACCATGTTATGACTATGAACCAGTCACCTTAGCCTCTATGATCATTTATTTTTTGACTTTTGGTACCACTTTATGCTTTGATTAGTAATGTTTTGTCGCTCTGCGTGATTATGGCCATTATTGCTCTCTTAGTTGGTCGCTCTCAGTATTTTGCTAGCCTCCACTTGTATTGAGTAAGATCTACTCATGCATCCAACTCCAAAGAAACCAAGTTATTCCAAAGTGTCCACTATAAATTCCTATGCATAGTGTGTTACACCATTCCAAGTGTATTCTTGTTTTGTCTATCTTCCAAATTAAACTGTTTATGTGAAAGTTAGTGATTAAAGCTCTTACAAACTTGATGGCACACTTTATTTTTCTTGCCCCTAATAAACTTGAACCATTGTGCCATCTATGTTGTATATGCTTGCACTTATAATTGGTAATTAGTAGAACCGTGTTGTCACGGGGAACGCTTTCAACACCTGTAAATATCTACCCAGTTGATATCATGCTCTTTTGTTTGCGGATGTCGTCGGCGTGAAATAAAAGGGGAGCTTGTAAGTCCATGGAGTTATGTATGTGTGTTAGAGAAATTCCTGGGCCGCTAGCCTAAGCCATGCCTAATCATGGTGGAAACTTGCAGCATCACCATAGTGAGCAATCTATGAAGCATTCTTCTTATAAAAAAAGAGAGATGGAAAAAAAGAGACTGAGAAAAAAAGGAAAGATAGAAAAAAGCACAATTTTCCCATGGTAAATAAGAAGATTGCTGAGATGCTCATTGTCTGCTTGCCTTGTCATTTTGATATGGGATAGCTCCTGTGTCATGGGGCAAGTGTTACCCCGTTGGCGGTTCTCTATGATACATATGTACTTACTATGACAAGAAGTTACCGGTACTAAAGTTGAGTATCATGAGGAGCGGCCCTCGTACTCAAGGGACATGAGATTGCCAACTTATACTTTGTCAAGCATATACTCCATATTTTGTTCACTTTAACCTTAATCACTTCAAGATGCTTATGTAGGGGCAATGAGAGCTGAAAGCTAATAAGTACCATAATTTTTGGAAGCTCTTTATGAAACTTGAAATCCCTGCTTCCCTTTGAAGGGCATTTCTTCCACTTTTATATTGAGTCTCCACCTTATATCATTATGGACCAATTAACAGAGCATAGTTGCCATTCTTAGTTCTATGTTCATTGTCCCAAAACTTATTGATTGATTCATAATATTGATATTGCTTGTTCTTAAACTATTTGTATCTAGTCACCCTTATGAACTTTGAAGGTGTCCTATGGATTTATGTTTTTCTACTCCATGAGGGACAAGCTGAATGCCACTATGCTATGTTTTCTATATGTGAAACAAACAAATGTCTTTCAATGCATTTTTATTCATGAATCTTTGTTTGTAACCTTTCATATTGCAACATAGTTGCTTTGTCTTATTGTTAGAACTACATCTTTCATGCTCATGTTTAGAGTACTTTGATCCCAGCTTTCAATGCTTTACAAATGGTTTGATCAAGATTTTGATGGTGCATGTCACCTCAAAAATTATTCTTTTTATCACTTACCTACTCGAGGACGAGCAGGAGGTCAGCTTGGGGATGCTTTGTAACATCCCTAAAATCATGATTTCAAAGTTTGCATATCATTCATGCATCCATATAGATTTGAGATCAATTTCAAACTCATTTCAGAAAAACAGAAGCACATAGTGCTATGATTTTATGTGAGCAGATTTAAAACAAATGGTTATCCCCATTTGAAAGTTTGATTGTTTATGAACCAAGTTTGTTGCCTTCTATGAGGATAGGTTTGAGTGTAGAATTTAAACCAAGTTTTACAAATTGGAAATGGTTTCAAAAACCAATTTTTCAAATTTTGCAAACCAATTGCCAAGTCTCTGTTATTTTGATCTCCAAGCTTGACCAAGCCTTTTCAAAGCAACCACATGATTTTATGCCTATATTTGAGACTACTGCTCACTGCAAATCAATTCATAAAATTTTTGAATTCAAATGAAACTTGAAATCATTTGAAAATCAATTCAGAAAATTGAAATAGAAAAAGAAAAGGAGAAAGAATTAGAAACGGGCCGGCGCCAGGATTCCAGCCCAGCTTCTAAACAGGCCCAGCTAGCCCACCCGGGCCATTTATTTCTCTCTCGCACGCGCCAGCGCACCCAGACAGTCGCTGACGACCAGACCCCACCTCCCCTTCGCGCGTTTCGCTGACGAGCGGGCCCTCTCCACGTCAGCTTCGTCTTCCCCAAATTCCGCGCACGAACTCTGCCGCTGCCCGTTGCTGCACTGATTTCGCGAGGTTAAATTGCATTGATGCAGCAAGCGTTTCTTGTCGAGCCTCTGGCTATAAAATCCCCACATCCTCGTGACCATTTCCCCTCAAACAATTTCGCCTTCACGCCACCAGGCTGCCCACAACTCACACGACGCCGCCGCTGTTTCAACGAATGCGCCGACGAATTCCGGTGAGCCCCGTGTTCCCCTCTGTCTCTAGTTCATGCTATCAAGTTCAGCGAGTCTTTGCGCACCTACTGACACTCCCCATTTGCCCTCGCATGATCCGTAGTTCCAGCAACGTCGACGACTGGCCGCCACCGTTCTCTGCACGAACTCCGGCGACCTCCCTCCGTAAGTAGCCACCGCCCCTTTCCCTCTGACTGATACACCTAGAATCTCCATCGTTGTGCGCATCTAACAGTACCCCTATCTTGGCTTAGCGCGACAAGGAACCTCGCCAACGTCGACGACTGACCGTGCCCGACGCATTCGCAAACTCTGGCGAGGAATCTCCGACGATCCCGTGCGCCCCTTCCCAAGCCTTCGCCACCTTGAGCATCAGCAGCCTCCTGCGGTTCTGGTAAGCATCTCCTCCCTTCCCCGGGCGACCTAGAACGCCGGCACCGCCACTGACCGACGCACCGCCGCCAGCCGCCGCCGCTAGCGCCGCTCGAGTTTGGTTGTTTGATCCAGGACCGTCAGATCTGGATCCTACGCGTAGATTTAGATCACTTAACGAATCGTTTTTGGTAGATCTAGGCCGTGTGTTTTAAACAGATCCTACGGCTCGCGAGCGTGATCCAGAGCGAACCGGTACGCGCCAATAGAAACATGACGCGTGGCTAGGGTTTGAATTAAAACAGAATTTGAAAACATATTTAGATCCAAATTTCAAATGGCTATAACTTTTGTTTCCCACGTTAGATTTTTGCAAATTTTATACCGTTGGAATCAGTGAGTCAAGCCCTTTCTGAATCTGCAATGTGTTTAACAAAAAGTTTCTGTTAAAATGACTTTGTATGCAGAAACATATTTAGGACCATTTTGAGTATAGATTTGGTTTAGTAATTTGTTTTAGTGCTAAATAAGTTTAGTTAGCAAGTTGTTGACTTGGTTATGTTTCTATATCATGCACTTGCTTGCTTGGTGGAGTTTTCAAAAATCATCACTTAGCATTTTCTTGCATGCATGCATTCATAATTTTGTTTGTATATGAATTGTGTGTAATTTGTGCTACAAATTTTTGTGTAGATTTTGCTAGTGACTGTGATTGTGAAGAGTGCTACTCTCCCCATTACCAAGGCAAGTGATACTTCATGATATTTTCATCCCTATATTTTGTATAGCATTAGAAATATTTTTGCTAAGTCTTGCTTGTTGCTTTTTGCCAAATGCTATGTTGGGAAATCCTAAGTAGTTGTAGAATTGTAGAATTGCTAGGAAAATTCCTAAGTTAAGTTACTATACCATGCTTAGCCTAGCTAGTAGCAAACAAGGGTTGGTAAATTTTATACATGCTATGTTGAAAATATTTCTAAGTCATGAGACTTAGGTTTTCTTAATAAAACAACTAAGTCAATGAACCTCCTGGGTGGATTGGGACTTGAATTGGTGGTTTTTGGTTGAGTGGTTACACAAGGCCATGGATATGGCTTGTGTATCTCACTTGTGGTATGCCACCCAGGCACAAAGGGATTTGGAGGCCAAGTGTTGAGAAGCTTATAGTGCAACCACTTGGCAATATAGGCTGTGCCATGATCATATAGGTTGCTAGAACTTAGTCACTTGGACAGTTGGTGGTAGTGGGAATGATAGGTTGGAGCGCGTCCATTTGACTAAGGAAAGGCTTCTAAAAGGTCCTGTCTTGGGAAACCAAGTCTGGTGGGGAAAGTGCACAACCTCTGCAGATGGAAAATCTAAGTACTTAGCCAAGTCCATGGAAATGGACAACTTGAGCATCAAGACATGGAAGCTACAAGAATCTCATCACTCCAACTTCTAAGTAAAACTTGTGGGTGAACAAGGGTGAAGGACCCCAATGTCTATTGGTGGTTTCTTGGGAAAGTTTTTGACAAAGAAAAACTTAGTGATTTCAACTAATAGGAAAAACCTATTTTGAGCAAAGCAAGCCAAGCTACACTTAGCCAAAAATGCATATAGTAATATAGTCCACTTAAAAATTTACTAAGGTATCACTTGCCAATACTATTCCAAAGTATTGACCCAATGTGGCTGTAACTTGTGATGTTGCAGGTTACTCCGATGATGATTAGGAGTCATGAGTCTACACTCAACATGCTTGCCTGTGGCACATGAAGATGAAGACTTATGTTTATTTACTTATTCCAAAAACTCTTGTATTAGGCCTGTGGCCTTGAATTGTAAAAGACTATGTTTTTATCTCTGGAATGAATGTAATAAATGACCTTTGTATTTGTGTACTTCATCTTAAACTGTGGATGCTAGCAATGATCCAAGGACTAGCATTGCAATCACAGGGATCCTTTTCCTTTACAAAGGAGGGATCTTACAGATGGTATCAGAGCACTGTGTTGCCTATAGGATTATGACCCTAGGATTGGAAACCACTAAGGAAAAATTTTCAACTACTTCTACACTTGTCTATTCTTCTCAGAAACTTTTCTAATCTTCTCATTCTCATCTTTATTTGTAGATGAACTCCATCAACGAAGCCGTGAAGAAAGGACCACTCATGACCATGACCTTGGAGTGTGAGACTGAGTTTCCCAAAATTCTCAAGGACCTCATGGTGGCAATGGAAATACATGGTGCAACTGTGTATAAAGGCTTTCCAGTGATGGATGAAGGAGTTGAGTACTGGTGGGTGCAACTTCACTTGTACAAAAGCAAGGAAGACAACCACAAAGAAAGAGGATTCTGCATGTACACCAACACTGTGGTGCACATCACATTCTTTGAGTCAGCAAGAGAAGCAGCTTGGAGGACTATCAAAGAACTTAGTGCTAGAGTCAAGTGCAGAATGCTCAACCTCCAAAAGGACTTAGAGAAAGAGAAGGAGCTTACCCAAGAGTTGGAAGCCACCAATCAAACCTTAAGGGGAGATAATTATAAACTTAGTGATGGAATCATGTGAACAAGATAGGTGGATTGCCTCTAGGAACATTGTGTTAGCCAACAGATCCAGTGAGATAGGATTGTGAACACACTTCGTTAGTTGGACCACCACCTATCACCTTATTTTCAAAATGATACCTTAAATAAGTTTGTACCTTGATTGATGTAATGGATTGATGTATGCATAACTTGTGTGGTTTTGTGTTCCAAGGATATGTATGAAATGTTTGTCTTGTTTTATCTTAAATTGTGTTGTCCTAACTTTTCTATCTTATAAATAGATGCCTATTACCATCAGCACTGTTGAGGAGTTCCAGGTTACCCGTTTTGGTCCTCGTATCGTTGAGCTTACCACTTTGCTCAATCTCCCTCTTCCCACCATCATGGTGCATCCACTCACCAAGTTCGAGAGGAAGGACCTCTGGGGCTTCAAGGTGAACCAGCCCGGACGCCAGACAGAGCCTACTACGGAGGCCATCGTCTTCAAGATTATGCACGATGACAGGGAGAGAGGCATGGAGGTAGTCATGCAGGACCTGATAGGACGTCTGCTAGGCCATCACTCCCGACAGGTTAGGGGCACCCACTTCCACGTCTTCGGAAGACGTGACGATGATGGAGAGTCCATCGACTTCGAGGATGATTTGAGGGACGCAGCCGAGCCGGTACGTCTCTATCTCCAGGACTTAGAGTCTCTTATTAGGCACGTGGACACGGACAGGACCAATGTCATGCTCAGTAATGACGAGCTCCAGGTGCATCTTCGCGAGAAGGACAAGCTTTTTGCACAGCAGGACGAGATAGTCAAGGAAATGGAGGCGAAGTTCGAGACCCAGGACCGGAAGTTCAAGAGTCAGGAGAAACGCGTCCAGGATAGGAACAAGAAGATCCGGGACATGACTGAAGAACTGAAGTCCAAGGATTTCGATCTAGAGCAGCAGCAGATGGTGATTGAGAGGCTCCGTTCCCAGAAGAGGGCTCTCAAGACCAAGATTGAGTCCTTGACCACTACTATTGAGGAGAACAAGACCGCGATGGAGAACGCAGGTCTTACCTTTGTCGAGGAGGAGATTGACGCTGATGAGTAGACTTGACTACTCGTTTATCTTTTATTATCATACTTGATATTTGTGAACTTGTTATTGGACCATCCGACATGTGGATGGCTTGCCACTTGTGTGTTTTACTTTGAGACTTTGTTATCCCGTTGTTGATCTTTTGTCTTTTTGTTGCATGCTGTGTTTGCTTATGTGATGTAATGTGCATAAACATCTATGGGTATCTCATTCTTATCTCTATTTGAACAAACCACAGATGCCTCCCCGTCGCGCAAACCCCAACCCCAACAACATCACTCCAGAAATGCAACAAATGATGAATGCTCAAACACAGCTTATGCAGATGATGACAACATTCATCCAAAACCAGAATAATAACAACAACAACAACCCCAACAATAAGAACAATAATAACAACAACAACCCTCCGGGTTTTGATATGCTCACCAGATTTCTGCGTTTGAGGCCAGCTAAGTTCTCGGGGACGACTGATCCCATGGTGGCCAATGATTGGCTACGTTCTGTGAATAAGGACTTAGTGACCGTGGGCTGCACGGACGCTGAAAAAGTCAGATTTGCAGCACATCTGCTGGAAGGGCCAGCCGCCACATGGTGGGACAACTTCCAAATCACCACTGCTATAGATGAGGTGACTTGGGCTATCTTTGAAGATGGCTTTCGCACTGCTCATATCTCATCAGGAATGATGAGCCTGAAAAAGAAGGAGTTTCACAACCTGAAGCAGCGCCACCGCAGCGTGGCTGAATACATAGAAGAGTTCAACAATCTGGCGCGTTATGCACCGGATGAGGTTGACACAGATGCCAAAAGAAAGGAAAAATTTCTGGAAGGCTTGAATGATGAGCTGAATCTACAGCTGGCTGTGGCATATGTTCCCACTTAACATTCGCTCTGTGACAAGGCTGCCATATTGGAGAACAAAATGAAGCAAGTCGAGAGTAGGAAGAGGAAACACTCCGACAAGCACAGCTCGGGATCGTCTCACAAACGATCTCACTATGATGACAGTGGAAGCTCAGGATCCCATAAACATGGGAAATTCAACAAGCACCACAACCACAACCGTCATGACAACAAGCATCATCGCAGTCATGACAATGACAAGTACAAGAACCACAAGAGTGGACACAAGAGCCACCACAGTGGGAATGGTAGTGGAAGTGGAAGTCATCCTGCTAAAAGAGACATCAGTCAGGTTGAGTGCTTCAAATGCAAGAAGATGGGACACTATGCAAATGAGTGCCCCGAAAAGAAAGTTGAAGGACCTGTCAAGCCCAATCCTTTCCAGAAAGGTCAGGTGAACCACATTAATGTGGAGGAGGTCTATGAGGAACCTGACGCTGTTGCTGGTAAGTTCAGACTCAATTCCATTCCAGCATTTGTACTCTTTGACACTGGTGCATCTCATTCATTCATATCAAAAGCATTTGTTGATAGAAATGGGTTTGCATCTGAAAACATTGGGTGTCCAATAAAAGTTAGTTCTCCGGGTGGAGATATGATAGTAAGTCTTGGATGCCGGGATCTTGTCGTAGAATTTGAAAAGCATAAGTTTCCAGTGAGCCCGATAATCCTAGATTCCCAAGGATTGGATGTAATTTTAGGAATGGATTGGATGGCTAAGTATGAAGGAGTGCTAGATTGTGCTAATCGTACTGTTGCACTCACAACCCCAGAAAGAAAAAGAATAAAATTCAGGTCAAACTTTGAATCCAAAGGAAGTAAGCTTAATTCTCTTAAGGGGGTTAGCATGGACAGTGTGCCAATTGTGTGTGAGTATCCGGATGTATTCCCGGAAGAATTGCCAGGAATGCCCCCAGATAGAGATGTGGAATTTCTGATAGATTTGGTACCAGGTTTTGGACCAATAGCGAAGAGACCGTACAAAATGTCAGTTGATGAACTGAAAGAGCTCAAGAAGCAATTAGGAGAACAGTTACAGAAAGGATTTATTCAACCAAGTTCTTCATCTTGGGGAGCCCCAGTTTTGTTCGTGGAGAAGAAAGATAGAAGCCAAAGGTTATGCATAGATTACCGTTCACTCAATGAGGTAACTATCAAGAACAAATATCCTTTGCCTAGAATCGATCAGCTAGAAGGAGCATGTGTGTTCTCGAAGATTGATCTCCGGACAGGCTATTTTCAACTCAAGATAAGAGAACAAGACATACCTAAAACAACATTCACCACAAGGTATGGATTATATGAGTATACCGTAATGCCTTTTGGCTTGACAAATGCTCCAGCATACTTCATGAATATGATGAACAAGGTGTTCATGGAATTCCTTGACAAGTTTGTTGTCGTTTTCATCGATGACATCTTAGTCTACTCCAAGAGCAAGGAAGAACATGAAGGACACTTGCGCTTGATACTTGAGAAGTTAAGAGAGCATAAACTTTATGCCAAATTCAGCAAGTGTGAGTTCTGATTAGAAGAAGTTGGTTTTCTTGGTCATGTTATGACAAAGGATGGTGTAGCAGTTGATCCTGCTAAGGTTTCAGCTGTGACAGAATGGGAATCTCCCAAGAATGTAAAAGAAGTTCGCAGTTTCCTTGGCTTAGCAGGTTACTGCAGAAGGTTCATTGAGAATTTCTCTAAAGTAGCTAAGCCCATGACTGAATTGTTAAAGAAAGACAAGAAGTTTGCTTGGTCTGAAGGTTGTGAAGTCAGCTTTCAAGAATTGAAGAAGAGACTTGTAACAGCACCAGTTCTGTGTCTGCCAGATTTGGAAAAGGATTTCCAAGTTTATTGTGATGCGTCTCATCAAGGTTTGGGTGCCGTACTTATGCAAGATGGTAAAGTTGTGGCCTACGCCTCGAGACAACTCAAAACTCATGAGGTAAACTATCCTACTCATTATTTGGAGTTAGCCTCTGTCGTCCATGCACTCAAAACATGGAGGCATTACCTTTTGGGAAAGCGTTGTGAAGTGTTCACAGATCACAAAAGTTTGAAGTATATCTTCACCCAAAAGGAAATCAATATGAGGCAAAGAAGATGGTTAGAGCTTATCAAGGATTATGACTTAAGTTTGCAATACCACCCCGGTAAAGCAAATGTTGTAGCAGATGCTCTAAGTCATAAGGTATTTGTAAATGGCCTTACCAAAGGAGAATTGCCAGATGATTTGTGTAAGCAATTCAAAGAACTCAGATTGGAGATTGTGCCTGAAGGACATCTCATGTCTTTAGATGTCCAACCCACTTTGTTGGACAAGATTCGAGAAGCTCAAAAGACTGATAAAGAAATTGAAGAGATTAAGGAAAAGATTAGCCAAGGGAAAGCTAAAAGTTTCCATGTAGACGAACAAGGTACTTTATGGCACGGGAAACATATTTGTGTTCCACAAGATCCGGAGATGCGGAAACTGATTCTGCAAGAAGCCCACAACTCTCCGTATTCTATTCACCCGGGAAACACAAAAATGTACATGGACATGAAGGAAAGATTTTGGTGGAACAATCTCAAGAGGGACATCGCCGAACATATTGCTTTGTGTGATGTGTGTAGTAGAGTAAAAGCGGAGCATCAGAAACCAGCGGGTTTACTTCAACCACTACCTATTCCTGATTGGAAATGGGACAAAATTGGTATGGATTTCATTACCGGACTACCAAGGACCAGATCAGGATATGATTCCACATGGGTAGTAGTGGATCTCCTAACTACCGGATTTCATTACCGACAACTGCACATGGGCCGAATTAGGGAAAACTCGGCCTGGTCAACCGCCCTCCAGGCCGAATTAGGCTTTACAGCCATCACTAAGGCCTTCTTGGCCGAACTGCATGGAACCCGGCTGGGCCGAGGTACACCCAGCCGGCCCACCCGGCCGACCTCACTCCCTCCAGGTCTCCTGCCGAACCAACTCCCGCGTCCACACCTCGTCGCTCCCGCCGAACCAACTCCTGCCGACGCTGCCAGCTCCCGCCAAGCATCCCCGCGCCACCTCGCCAGCACAACAGCCTAGCTCCCGGGTGGGCCGACCTCGTCCACCACGGCCCATCCCGGACCGCAAGCCTTCCTCGCCATCGGCGAACCGCAGGAGTCCAGCAGCCTCTCCCGGGTGGGCCGACCAAGGTCATCTCGGCCCACCGCGGGCTCTCTCCTTCAGGCCGGAAGGATGCCACCCCGGCTGGGCTGTCTCTGATCCGGATGGGCCGCAAGATAGCTCGGCAAGGAGGAGGACAGACCAGGATTGGGCCCAATATCACCAGGCCGAATTAACCCTCTGCCAGGCCGAATTAACAGTGACTTCAGGGCGTGTAGGCCGAGGTATAAAGACCCGAATGCCCCCTTATTCACCTCCAGACGACTTCTCAGCATCTACGATGACTCAACGTCGGGCCAAGACAAGAGTAACAAGTATCGTGCCAGTCTTGGGAGCCCACCAGCTCAGACTGGCACATGCCAGTGGCATCTAAGGAATATGCTAAGGAATATGCCATGGCATCCCCAAAGTTGCCAAGGCATATGCTCAGCATCTAAGAAGATGCCAGGAATATGCTGCCTAGATACCAATCGTGGGGAACAAGGTTCCTCCCCTGGGTTCCCCTTTATAAGGAGCACCAGGGGGATCGTTCCCAGAGAGGCCCCGAAGGGCTCCTCCCCTCTCTGCTCACTAGGAGCTTTCCTTCTTCCTCTTCCTCCATTCTCACATAGAGATTAGATAGGAGCATAGGGGAAACAGCTCAAGGAGCATGATTGTAGCCACAAGTATGGCCAGATTATAAGAGATTGGATGTAGAGAATGAGGTGTTATCTCCACTTGAGAGCTTTAATCCAATATACATTGTATTTCTCTTTGTTCATACGAGTGTGGTCTTCACTGCATCATCCCTCCCCGGATTCCTCCACGTCCATCGGCCCCAACTTTAGCCTACCCATGGCATATGCCGTGATACCACCACGACATTTGGCGCCCACCGTGGGGCCTTCTAGTGGCGTTGGTTGGGTTTCCATCCGGACGAGAACATCTTCATCAACTTCTTCCTCATAGGGCTCATTCAGCTTCACCAAGTCAACAGAGAACAAAGAGGTAAGCGCAGAGGCTCACCAAGTCTAACTCATCAAAGCTGATAAGACTCAGCAGGAAGGACTCAAGCACTACTCCAAGCCTACTGTAAGTACCAAATAACTCAGCAGGGCAGGTATGACCTAGCAAAACTCACCCAAACACTTCTCCAAGTATGCTGTAGGTGCCAGGTAACTCAGCCACCTACACTCAATCCTTCATCCCAGGGAGAAAATAACTCAACCCGGGGACTAGACAGCTTATCCGTAGAGTCACCTTTAGATTAAGAGAGCATTATGTTGATTTAGGTCTATACTCCAGTCAGCTTATTTATAACTCGGCCATAAGTTGAATCATCTTATTTGTGATTCAGATAGATTCTGAGTCAGTTTACTTATGCTTTGCATTACCCTGTATCTCAGCTCCCCAGCAGACTTATTTATAACTCGGATAGAAGTTGAATCAGCTCATTTATGATCCAGGTAGAATTTGAATCAGCTTACTTATGAGTCGGATAGAGTTTGAGTCAGTTTATTTATGCTTTGGATTGTCCTTTAACTCAGCTTACAGGCCAGCTTATTGTTGATTCGGATATAACTGGAAGTCAATTTGTTTATGCTTCGAATTAACCTTTAACTCAGCTTAGTAGATCGTCTCTGATTCGGACTAACGTTTGATTCAGCTTGACAGGGGATACGATAATTCGGATTGGTATTCAGACTCGGCGTACTAACCATATCTCTGATTGATGCCAAGGCTTTATTCAGTTTCCCAGATTGCCAGGTTATGTTATGACTCGGATTGATATCTCACCATCTTGCCAGATTATCCCATATCACGAATGACTATTGGCCAGCTCATCACATATCCAATCTATATCTCATATCTATATCTCAAATCAGATCTCTCAGTGGTTAGCCCTATTATCATATCCCAAAGCTTAATCTCGGATCCATGTCTCGGATCCATATCAAAGGCAAATTATCGTCATCACGCCAAATCAAGCTATATCATGGCAAACGAGTAACTCAGATTCAGGATGAGTTAACTCGGATTTGAGTCAGATGACTCAGATTTGAGATGTAAGTCAAAATTGAGTAAAGTAACTCGGATTTGGGATGAGTTAACTCGGATTTGAGTCAGATGACTCAGATTTGAGATGTAAGTCAAAATTGAGTAAAATAACTCGGATTTGGGATGAGTTAACTCGGATTTGAGTCAGATGACTCAGATTTGAGATGTAAGTCAAAATTGAGTAAAGTAACTCAGATTTGGGATGAGTTAACTCGGATTTGAGTCAGATGACTCAGATTTGAGATGTAAGTCAAAATTGAGTAAAGTAACTCGGATTTGGGATGAGTTAACTCGGATTTGAGCCAGATGACTCAGATTTGAGATGTAAGTCAAAATTGAGTGAAGTAACTCGGATTTAGGATGAGTTAACTCGGATTTGAGTCAGATGACTCAGATTTGAGATGTAAGTCAAAATTGAGTAAAGTAACTCGGATTTAGGGTGAGTTAACTCGGATTTGAGTCAGATAAACTCAGATTTGGGAAGTAAGTCAAGACTGAGTAAAGTAAACTCGGATTTGGGATGAGTTAACTCGGATTTGAGTCAGATGACTTAGATTTGGGATGTAAGTCAAGACTGAGTAAAGTAAACTCGGATTTGGGATGAGTTAACTCGGATTTGAGTCAGATGACTCAGATTTGGGATGTAAGTCAAGATTGAGTAAAGTAACTCGGATTTGGGATGAGTTAACTCGGATTTGAGTCAGATGACTCAGATTTGGGAAATAAGTCAAAATTGAGTAAAGTAACTCGGATTTGGAATGAGATAACTCAGATTTAAGTCATATACCTCGGATTCAAGTCAGAGGACTCCAACTCAAGACCTAAGTCAATTTTGAGTAAAATAACTCTCATTCGGAAACAGATGACTCGGATCATAACTTACCCGAAGAGGTTAAAAGAGAAGTGCCCAATAAGGCCAGAGCTCATAACTTACCCGAAGAGGTTAAAAGAGTAGTGCCAAAGAAGGCCAAGACTCATAACTTACCCAAAGAGGTTAAAAGAGCAGTGCCTAAGAAGGCCAAGACTCATAAACTTACCCGAAGAGGTTAAAAGAGCAGTGCCAAAGAAGGCCAAGACTCATAACTTACCCAAAGAGATTAAAAGAGTAGTGCCAAAGAAGGCCAAGACTCATGAACTTACCCGAAGAGGTTAAAAGAGCAGTGCCAAAGAAGGCCAAGACTCATAACTTACCCAAAGAGGTTAAAAGAGCAGTGCCAAAGAAGGCCAAGACTCATAACTTACCCAAAGACGTTAACAGAGCAGGGCCAAAGAAAGCCAAGACTCATAACTTACCCAAAAAGGTTAAAAGAGCAGTGCCAAAGAAGGCCAAGACTCATAGCTTACCCAATGGGGTTAAAAGAGCAATGCCCAAGAAGGCAGGAACTCATGACTTACCCAATGGGGTTAATAGAGCAATGCCCATGAAGGTCAGAAGTCCAGAAACTTACCCAAAGAGGTTATGACCAGTACCCATGAAGGCCAGAAGTCTAGAAACTTACCCAAAGGGGTTATGACCAGTGCCCATGATGGCCAGAAGTCCAGAAACTTACCAAAAGGGGTTATGACCAATGCCCAAAAAGGCCAGGAGTCAAAGAACTTGCCTAAGAAGGGTATGAGCAGTGCAGAAATGGCCAGAAGTCGCTACTTACCCAAAGGGGATATAAGACCAATGCCCATGAAGACCAGAAGTCATATCTTGCCCAAAAGGGTTAAAAGACCAGTACCAATAAAGGTTAGGTATCACGAACTTACCCAAAAGGGTTATGGGACATAGAAGCATACAACCAAGGTGCAACAAGTCAAAAAACAACTCTAGGAATATTTAAATATAAAGCCCATGAGCGATTCTGCGAATCCCACATGGCCCCGGGGACTAATGTCGGGGGTGTACCCCCAGGTACCCCAGAGTTGGTGCATCAAGTTATTCGATAAAGTGCTAAATTAACAGATTAAAAGATGGGAAATATTAATAGAATAAAAAAAAGGAGAAGACAACTGCACTTGGGCCGAATTAGGGAAAACTCGGCCTGGTCAACCGCCCTCCAGGCCGAATTAGGCCTTACAGCCATCACTAAGGCCTTCCTGGCCGAACTGCATGGAACCCGGCTGGGCCGAGGTACACCTAGCCGGCCCACCCGGCCGACCTCACTCCCGCCAGGTCTCCCGCCGAACCAACTCCTGCCGACGCTGCCAGCTCCCGCCAAGCATCCCCGCGCCACCTCGCCAGCACAACAGCCTAGCTCCCGGGTGGGCCGACCTCGTCCACCACGGCCCATCCGGAACGCAAGCCTTCCTCGCCATCGGCGAACCGCAGGAGTCCAGCAGCCTCTCCCGGGTGGGCCGACCAAGGTAATCTCGGCCCACCGCGGGCTCTCTCCTTCAGGCCGGAAGGATGCCACCCCGGCTGGGCTGTCTCTGATCCGGATGGGCCGCAAGATAGCTCGGCAAGGAGGAGGACAGACCAAGATTGGGCCCAATATCACCAGGCCGAATTAACCCTCTGCCAAGCCGAATTAACAGTGACTTCAGGGCGTGTAGGCCGAGGTATAAAGACCCGAGCGCCCCCTTATTCACCTCCAGACGACTTCTCAGCATCTACGATGACTCAGCGTCGGGCCAAGACAAGAGTAACAAGTATCGTGCCAGTCTTGGGAGCCCACCAGCTCAGACTGGCACATGCCAGTGGCATCTAAGGAATATGCTAAGGAATATGCCATGGCATCCCCAAAGATGCCAAGGCATATGCTCAGCATCTAAGAAGATGCCAGGAATATGCTGCCTAGATACCAATCGTGGGGAACAAGGTTCCTCCCCTGGGCTCCCCTTTATAAGGAGCACCAGGGGGATCGTTCCCGGAGAGGCCCCGAAGGGCTCCTCCCCTCTCTGCTCACTAGGATCTTTCCTTCTTCCTCTTCCTCCATTCTCACATAGAGATTAGATAGGAGCATAGGGGAAACAGCTCAAGGAGCATGATTGTAGCCACAAGTATGGCCAGATTATAAGAGATTGGATGTAGAGAATGAGGTGTTATCTCCACTTGAGAGCTTTAATCCAATATACATTATATTTCTCTTTGTTCATACGAGTGTGGTCTTCACTACATCATCCCTCCCCGGATTCCTCCACGTCCATCGGCCCCAACTTTAGCCTACCCATGGCATATGCCGTGATACCACCACGACAAAGGACCAGATCAGGATATGATTCCATATGGGTAGTAGTGGATCGCCTAACTAAAGTGGCTCATTTCATACCCGTAAAGACAACCTATACACCAAGTTAGCCAAAATCTACATGAGTAGAATTGTATGCCTTCACGGTGTGCCTAAGAGTATTGTGTCTGATAGGGGAACCCAATTCACTTCCCATTTTTGGAGACAGCTACATGAGTCATTGGGAACGAGGTTGGATTTCAGTACTGCTTTTCATCCTCAAACCGATGGACAAACAGAAAGGACTAATCAAATTCTAGAAGACATGTTGAGAGCATGTGCCCTAGATTATGGAGCAAGTTGGGATGAAAGTCTGCCTTACGCAGAATTTTCTTATAACAACAGCTATCAAGCCAGCATTGAGATGGCGCCGTTTGAGTTTCTCTATGGAAGAAAGTGTACCACCCCATTGTTATGGAATGGTGTGGGAGAAAGAAGTTTATTCGGGCCAGATCTTATCAAAGAAGCCGAAGAGAAGGTCAAATTGGTTAAGGACAGGTTGAAGATAGCACAGTCCTGACAGAAAAGCTACGCAGATCCTAAGCGTAGAGAAGTCACCTACGAAGTTGGTGATAGAGCCTATCTTAGAGTATCACCACTTCGTGGAGTGAAAAGATTCGGAGTCAAAGGAAAGTTGGCACCAAGATATGTTGGGCCATTCAAGATTCTGAGTCGCAAAGGAGAAGTTGCTTATGAAATTGAACTGCCAGCATCTCTATCAGCAGTCCATAATGTGTTTCATGTGAGTCAGCTTAAGAAATGTCACCCAGAAATGGAAGAATCTTCTTTGAAGGATACCATACCTTTGGAAGAAGTTCAACTAGAAAGTGATCTCACTTATGAAGAAAAGCCTATCAAGATTCTTGAGACTGTAGAAAGAGTCACGAGAACAAAGACTATCAAGTTTTGCAAAGTGCAATGGAACCATCATATCAAAGAGGAAGCAACATGGGAAAGAGAAGATGATCTTCGGAAAGACCACCCTCACCTATTTGCTAGCCAATCCGAATCTCGAGGGCGAGATTCACCTTAAGGGGGTTAGATTTGTAACATCCCTAAAATCATGATTTCAAAGTTTGCATATCATTCATGCATGCATATAGATTTGAGATCAATTTCAAACTCATTTCAGAAAAACAGAAGCACATAGTGCTATGATTTTATGTGAGCAGATTTAAAACAAATGGCTATCCCCATTTGAAAGTTTGATTGTTTATGAACCAAGTTTGTTGCCTTCTATGAGGATAGGTTTGAGTGTAGAATTTAAACCAAGTTTTACAAATTGGAAATGGTTTCAAAAACCAATTTTTCAAATTTTGCAAACCAATTGCCAAGTCTCTGTTATTTTGATCTCCAAGCTTGACCAAGCCTTTTCAAAGCAACCACATGATTTTATGCCTATATTTGAGACTACTGCTCACTGCAAAAATCCCAAGAAGTTTTGAATTCAAATGAAACTTGAAATCATTTGAAAATCAATTCAGAAAATTGAAACAGAAAAAGAAAAGGAGAAAGAATTAGAAACGGGCCGGCGCCAGGATTCCAGCCCAGCTTCTAAACAGGCCCAGCTAGCCCACCCGGGCCATTTCTTTCTCTCTCGCACGCGCCAGCGCACCCAGATAGTCGCTGACGACCAGACCCCACCCCCCCTTCGCGCGTTTCGCTGACGAGCGGGCCCTCTCCACGTCAGCTTCATCTTCCCCAGATTCTGCGCACGAACTCCGCCGCTGCCCGTTGCTGCACTGATTTCGCGAGGTTAAATTGCATTGATGCAGCAAGCGTTTCTTGTCGAGCCTCTGGCTATAAAATCCCCACATCCTCGTGACCATTTCCCCTCAAACAATTTCGCCTTCACGCCACCAGGCTGCCCACAATTCGCACGACGCCACCGCTGTTCTGACGACTGCGCCGACGAATTTCGGTGAGCCCCGTGTTCCCCTCTATCTCTAGTTCATGCTATCAAGTTCAGCGAGTCTTTGCGCACCTACTGACACTCCCCATTTGCCCTCGCATGATCCGTAGCTCCAGCAACGTCGACGACTGGCCGCCACCGTTCTCTGCACGAACTCCGGCGACCTCCCTCCGTAAGTAGCCACCGCCCCTTGCCCTCTGACTGATACACCTAGAATCTCCATCGTTGTGCGCATCTAATAGTACCCCTATCTTGGCTTAGCGCGACAAGGAACCTCGCCAACGTCGATGACTGACCGTGCCTGACGCATTCGCAAACTCTGGCGAGGAATCTCCGACGATCCTGTGCGCCCCTTCCCAAGCCTTCGCCACCTTGAGCATCAGCAGCCTCCTGCGGTTCTGGTAAGCATCTCCTCCCTTCCCCGGGCGACCTAGAACACCGGCACTGCCACTGACCGACGCGCCGCCGCCAGCCGCCGCCGCTAGTGCCGCTCGAGTTTGGTCGTTTGATCCAGGACCGTCAGATCTGGATCCTACGCGTAGATTTAGATCACTTAACGAATCGTTTTTGGTAGATCTAGGCCGTGTGTTTTAAACAGATCCTACGACTCGCGAGCGTGATCCGGAGCGAACCGGTACGCGCCAATAGAAACATGACGCGTGGCTAGGGTTTGAATTAAAACAGAATTTGAAAACATATTTAGATCCAAATTTCAAATGGCTATAACTTTTGTTTCCCACGTTAGATTTTTGCAAATTTTATACCGTTGGAATCAGTGAGTCAAGCCCTTTCTGAATATGCAATGTGTTTAACAAAAAGTTTCTGTTAAAATGACTTTGTATGCAGAAACATATTTAGGACCATTTTGAGTATAGATTTGGTTTAGTAATTTGTTTTAGTGCTAAATAAGTTTAGTTAGCAAGTTGTTGACTTGGTTATGTTTCTATACCATGCACTTGCTTGCTTGGTGGAGTTTTCAAAAATCATCACTTAGCATTTTCTTGCATGCATGCATTCATAATTTTGTTTGTATATGAATTGTGTGTAATTTGTGCTACAAATTTTTGTGTAGATTTTGCTAGTGACTGTGATTGTGAAGAGTGCTACTCTCCCCATTACCAAGGCAAGTGATACTTCATGATATTTTCATCCCTATATTTTCTATAGCATTAGAAATTTTTTTGCTAAGTCTTGCATGTTGCTTTTTGTCAAATGCTATGTTGGGAAATCCTAAGTAGTTGTAGAATTGTAGAATTGCTAGGAAAATTCCTAAGTTAAGTTACTATACCATGCTTAGCCTAGCTAGTAGCAAACAAGGGTTGGTAAATTTTATACATGCTATGTTGAAAATATTTCTAAGTCATGAGACTTAGGTTTTCTTAATAAAACAACTAAGTCAATGAACCTCCTGGGTGGATTGGGACTTGAATTGGTGGTTTTTGGTTGAGTGGTTACACAAGGCCATGGATATGGCTTGTGTATCTCACTTGTGGTATGCCACCCAGGCACAAAGGGATTTGGAGGCCAAGTGTTGAGAAGCTTATAGTGCAACCACTTGGCAATATGGGCTCTGCCATGATCATATAGGTTGCTAGAACTTAGTCACTTGGACAGTTGGTGGTAGTGGGAATGATAGGTTGGAGCGCCTCCATTTGACTAAGGAAAGGCTTCTAAAAGGTCCTGTCTTGGGAAACCAAGTCTGGTGGGGAAAGTGCACAACCTCTGCAGATGGAAAATCTAAGTACTTAGCCAAGTCCATGGCAATGGACAACTTGAGCATCAAGACATGGAAGCTACAAGAATCTCATCACTCCAACTTCTAAGTAAAACTTGTGGGTGAACAAGGGTGAAGGACCCCAATGTCTATTTGTGGTTTCTTGGGAAAGTTTTTGACAAAGAAAAACTTAGTGATTTCAACTAATAGGAAAAACCTATTTTGAGCAAAGCAAGCCAAGCTACACTTAGCCAAAAATGCATATAGTAATATAGTCCACTTAAAAATTTACTAAGGTATCACTTGCCAATACTATTCCAAAGTATTGACCCAATGTGGATGTAACTTGTGATGTTGCAGGTTACTATGATGATGATTAGGAGTCATGAGTCTACACTCAACATGCTTGCCTGTGGCACATGAAGATGAAGACTTATGTTTATTTACTTATTCCAAAAACTCTTGTATTAGGCCTGTGGCCCTGAGTTGTAAAAGACTATGTTTTTATCTCTGGAATGAATGTAATAAATGACCTTTGTATCTGTGTACTTCATCTTAAACTGTGGATGCTAGCAATGATCCAGGGACTAGCATTGCAATCACAAGGATCCTTTTCCTTTACAAAGGAGGGATCTTACATGCTTGATACGTCATAAACGTATATATAAATTTTGATGCTCCATGCTTGTTTTATGTCATTTTTCTTATGTTTCGTCTACACTTTGAGGTATTTTTATACACTTTCTGGAACTAACCTATTGACAAGATGCCACAGTGCTAGTTGCCTGTTTTCTGCTGTTTTTGGTTCTAGAAAATCCAGAAAATAAATATTCTCATAATTGGACGGGACAAAAGCCAAAGTCATTATTTTACCCGACATGACACGATACCACGAAGCAGAGATGGAGGAGGACACCAGGGTGGCCACACCCTAGGGTGGCACCAGCCAGCCCTGGTGGTGCCACCAGGGGTGTGGGTCCCTTGGCCCTCTACCGACCTTGCCTCTTCGCCTATAAGAAGCCTCCCGACTCAGAAATCCTAAATCATCCATCATACATACACGAAAACCTCCACAGCGCCACTGCCACCGAAGGGGAGATTTAGGGGACAGAAGTCTCTATTCCGGCACCCTGCCGGGACGGGGAAGTGCACCCGGAGCCATCTCCTTCGATCTCCACCACCGTCTCCATCGATCTCCACCACCATATCCATCGTTGTTGCTGATTCCCATGATAAGGAGGGAGTAGTTCTCCTTCGAGGCTAAGGGATCTACCGGTAGCTATGTGTTTATCTCTCTCTATGCGTGATCGTATTTTGGTCATGAGCTTTGTAATCAAGTAGATCTACTCTGCTACTCAAGTGCTTTAATAGATCTTCGGCTCTCCGCACGTGTGTGAAAGTGACAGCGTGCACACCGTGGTGGCACTGAGGCTAGAATCTACGTAAATACTCAAGTGCTTCAATAGATCTCTGCTCTCCCCACGTGTGTGAAAGTGACAACATGCACGCCGTGGTGGCACTTAGGCTAGAGTTCATAAATATTTATCATGAGTATATTTGGAGTTGGATGTCTTTATGAAATTGTTGTGTTTGTTGGAACCATCTAGTGCTCAAGGTGACAGTGTGGGGTTATCTAGATGGGGAAGGCAGACTTCGACGAGTGCTGTTATAGCCCTACCATGGATTGGAGTGTCCAACCGTAGAGTAGTTTAGGGTAGTATCATGAAGAGATTATATTTATTGAGAGTGTTCACTAGTGAAAGTATGATCCCTAGGCCTTGTTTATAAGCATTGAAACACCGTTCACAACTAGATCTATTACATGTTTGCTTGCTTCCAGTCTCATCCGCCCTGTCAAGCTCTTTTCTAGCACGGTTGTCTTATAATCATCCATATCACTTGTATTTCACTATCTCTTCGCCGAACTAGTGCACCTATACACCTGACAGGTGTATTGGGTGTGTTGGGGATAAAAGAGACTTCTTGTATCTTGATTACAGTGTTGCTTGAGAGGGATACCTTTGACCACTTCCTCCCTAAGTTCGATAAACCTTGGGTAATCCACTTAAGGGAAACTTGCTTATGTTCTACAAACCTCTACACTTGGAGGCCCAACAACTGTCTACAAGAATAGAAGTGCGTAGACATCAGCTCTCGATACCATGTCGATTTTATTTAGGGTGGAACGGTGTGGCCTCGTTGGAGGTCACCGGTTATGTGTTATCCTCGTTGGGAAAAGCCCCTCAACATGGAAGAGTACAAGTTTGGGTCCAATACGGTTGGTGTACTACACCATACTGTATTGGCCTGGATACATCTCTAACAGCTCATATGGCGAGCACCAAATTCATGGGTTTTATAAGCTTCAACGCTCCCTTCGTGCTTATCAATTTTATTTTGAGCCTAACGGTGATAACCACCAAACTTTTCTTCTATTTGTTCAAGCTTTTGGTTTGCCAGGAAAACAAAGTTGGGTCCTCAATGAAGAGGAATTACAGTAAGAAATGATTTCCTCGGGGAGGATTGTACCCCAGGGAGGGAACCCTGCTTAGGAGAACGCGGGAGGCATCCAGCAATAGCAAGAGGAGGATGAGATGGGTTAGAACACCAAGGCTGGGATGATTATGGCCACCAGCAGCAGAACATGCCAATATTCAACCAGGATTCGACTATGTCCCAAGGAGTGATTTTGACCAGGTGGTGCATCACATCAGCAATGTGGAGAACATGTTGCATGATGTGAATGCTAATGTCATCACTCTCACCCAGGATTTCACCCATTTCCTGTCTGAGTTCCTAAACCACTACCAGTACCAGCCATACCAACAGTCACCACCCAATGATGGCGGCGATAATTGATCCAAGATAGACCAAGAGTCTAAGCTTGGGTAGGTTGAACTCCTCCCAACCTTTTGCATCCATATTTTTATTTTCTTGTTTTTTTTATTTTTCTTCTAATTGCATGTTTAATTTCAGTTTGCATTGGTAGAAGAAAACACAAAAAAATAGATTAGATTTTATCTTGTTTCGTGTGAAGTTCTCTCATCTCTCTTTTTTTTCTTACAGGTTATTCACTTCAAGTGACTTAGCTATGGAGAAGAACGCGAGGAGTTGATTCAAGTGAGAGATGAGCAAGCAAGAGGAGGTACCAAATTCCTATTTTCCTCCTCCTGTAAGTTTATTCATCAACATACTATTTTTTGTTCGGTTGCACTTGAGTTCCACTTTGCATTTACCTCGTTATCTTTTAAGGTTTAGTCTCAAGGCTAATGTCACTATTTTGGATTTGACTTATGAAAATTATTCTTAGTTAGAGAAAAACCTCATTGGATTAAATTTCAACCTTTTGAGAACAATAGAAAGAGTCTTCTTGACTACTTTGGAGCCATGTTTTTTATCTTAAGGGCTTAATCTTACTAGCACTCAACCCTGCATCTTAACGGTTTTACTTGATAACACCTTTTGAAAAGAATTGTTTGAAGGAATGGATATTTTGTGGTGGTTGTGGGAGATGCCAAACTTTCCTTGCTTAGATGAAAAGAAATATTTTTATTAAAGATATTTATGAGAATACCCAAAATTTATGGAACTAACAACTCATATGGTCTATGAACAATCTTGAGTTCATCTCAGATTTCGGCTACGAGTTGGCTAGACAATTAAAGCGTTGTTGCGGTGTGCAAAATTTTAATTCCATGAGTCCATGTACTTGAGCAAAAGAAACTACCATGATATGAGCTGAAATTATTTGATCCTTATGAAAGTCTTGGCATCACCTCACCACTTAAAAGATTAAAGTTCTTGAAAAACAAGGAAAGGATGGGGTGTTGGAAAGCCAGGAATTTCTAAGTGGATGTTAATGAAAAGCTCTAAGTTTATCCTTTTGACATCTACTACTGCACCCCTAATTTGACTGAAGCATCCTTGCTTAAAATGATTTTACTCTCATAAAAGAGGGGCGCTGAAAGAATTGATTCGTAAGCCTAACCAAAATTTTGACAGTCTCTTTTGAGTTTAAGAGTTATTAGTATTTGCGGGTAGGAAGCGAACTTAAGTGCAATTGTTCAGATATATTATGCTCGTGTTTAAGGTTGCAGGATTTGTGACGACAGAATATGATACAACCTTTAACTTGTGAGTTTCCTCGCTTGGATTTATTTCTTGTTATTATTCTTTATGGCTTTGTCACTCGAGGGTGAGTAACAACTAAGTTTGGAGAAGTTGATAGCTCCAAATATTAACACTTTTTATCGATGATTTTCCGTTGGTTTTCACCGGGTTTTGTTGGTTTTGATCTTTCAACTAATTTTAACATCGCAAATTAGCGAAACCTTGTTTTCTTGTATTGGTTTTCAGGTATTTGATACCTTCGATCCAGATTATGGATGTAGTATAGCTCTTTTTACCTAGTAGACCTAGGTTATCGAATCATCGGGAAGCAGAAAGCATAGTAAAGTTACTTTAATGGACCTTTGGGAGTTTTAGAATTCTTTTAGTGTTTTATCGGACCAAGAATTTGCGATCTTTTATTGTTGTCAATGATGGATAGAGAGGGCCTAGGTCTTTTAGTTTCACCTATAGCTATGCAAACCATCTGATGGGACTAAAAGATAATAATAAAGTATGCATGTAATTGTTAGAGCAAGATAATTATATGTGGGTAGTGCATCCATACTTTCTATTGCCTCCGCAACCGCTTATAGAAATAACCTACTAGTCTCATCCATAGAAGAAAGAGAACTAATGATATGCATAGTGATGTCACCGTTAATTCCAAGTAAATCCCTCACACACAGCGATACTACCCTTTCTATCACTGGGTTCCCATCCTACAGATTAGTCATTACTCACTCTCCCTATACCTGGATCAATCCTTGGGGTCTTGGGTACCTGACAAGTCCTTAGATTGAGGCAAGAGAGGATACAATAATCATCATGTCATACAAACTAATACATGATCCCATCTATGATAACATGCATAAGCTACATGGCTAGGCCGAAGCCCTTAGCCCAAGGAGAATTACTCACACATAGAGATGAAATCAACAATCATAAACATTGTAATGGATATCATGAGATTGATAGTAATAGTCTTACAATGTCGCCAATTGGAGATGAGATCTACTATTACAAGTGGTGGAATATGGCTATGGTGGAGGAGAAGGGTTTGGATATTAGATCTAGATCTATCCCTCCGTTGTTGTGGATTCTGATGGCTTGGTGTAGTCGGGGGCTTGTTTCTCGTTGCTCGAGGCCTCTTTATATAGGGGTCCCTTCACGAAAGTTGTTCTATTTGACCTAGCAGTGTCGATGGAAACTATACGGCCGGAACTATACAGCCAGAATTTTATTCCTGTCATATAGTTGGTCGTTAAAGCTTCTTCCTCCTCTTCACGACCCCTGGTTTCTTTGGGTTGTTGGAAATATCGTATCTTTGACTTTAATGTTGTGATTCCCATCATCAAACGTCATTTCCTGCGCAGGAAAAAATAGAATGACGGGATTGCATACCCCTTTGATCATTAGGCATTAGTGGAAGGATTTAGAGAGATATTTCATCAAAAATATGAATAATATCTAGTTTAAATGTGGACGTGGATGGCTATATTTCACAGCCATCAACCTCCCCAAGATTAAACTTGATCGTCCTCGAGCAAGAAAACCAAAATCAAAAAGGAACTCAACATATAAACTAAAATAACGATATGATGATCTTACTCATTGTTGGTAGTCTCATGTTTCCTCCACTTTATTAATCTAAAAAACTTCAGCATAGATAGAGTAATGGCAAGCATATCT
Organism: Avena sativa; assembly: GCA_916181665.1. Classification (NCBI taxonomy): domain Eukaryota; kingdom Viridiplantae; phylum Streptophyta; class Magnoliopsida; order Poales; family Poaceae; genus Avena; species Avena sativa. Next base: position 59,057,650 of record OV702297.1, on the reverse strand, counting down.
ACGGGTTTTAATGAATCCTTATAGCACATCAAGATTATTGTTAGCATGGATGATTCAAATGCGTAAACTTTATTCCATGCCATGTAATCAACTCATAAGTTTGCCTTTGAACAATAAAGTATAATCATGTAAAATTGAGAGTGTGAGAGTTTGTCATGAAAAGCATATACACTAAAGTATCTCAATTCTCCCACATCAATAAGTCAAGACTTTTCAAGCACTACTTTTCTATTCATTATCCTTCAAGAATTTCAGTTCTTAAGTAATTGAGAGCATGCCAAAAAAATTAATTAGTTTATCGGGCTATGATGTACACTCGTGGCATTACCAAGGTTTTTGTTCCTTTTTGCATAATGATTACTCATATCAGCCAGAGGAGTGATTCCATCATGAACACAGCTACACGAGAATGCCAAGAATCTTACCCATTATAGCATTGCTGCTACATATATTTAATTAACTCATAGCCAAAATCTAGGAGTTTCCTCCATGAATATCGTTCGTAGGCTAGCGGAGTTGTTGGCATACCATGATGTTTGACACGCATAAAGCTATATCATTCTTATGATTCACAAGTCAAACTTTGGCATGCTCACAAAAACCGCTAAACATTAATCAATTGAACAATCCTTTCAAAGAGAGCTATCAAGTTAATCATTATTTTCTGTGGTGTTGAGTGCCTATAGGAGTAAGCTTTCAAGACTAAACACTAAAACACCCAAGCCTTCAATTGTGAGACCTTTTCTTATTACAATTGTTTAGAAAATTTTTAGGCAAGTTTTTAACTACAAGAGCTGGAACAAAACATACTCAACTAAATACCCATGCAAACAAAATTTTACTCCAATATAAAGACTCACTCCACCAATATAATATCTTAACATTTACTACTAACTGGCATGGGTTTGTCAAACTTCAAAAGTGGGGAGTCATAAGGCATACCTCTCATGATTGGTTCCACTTCTCTTCCCTTTTGATTCGTTTCTTGGAAACTCGAAGTAAATCACTCTCCTGCAAATATGTGAGAACCACAAGGAGAATAGAAAAGAAAAAGGGAAAATAAAGATAAATGGAAAAATCTTTTTATTGTTTTTGAGAGAGGGAATTAAAGAATAGAAAATTGGAGGCAAAGCTCAGCTTGAAAATCTTGAAAACAAATGAAACTAACTAAAGATAAAGTGTTGGGGAAACCAACATGAGTTCTTATAAACTTGAATTAAAATCATAACCTTGAAATATATAAAAACAAACGCCAAATAAAAATAATGAGGAAACTTCCCCAAGCTTATGCTTTTGTAAGCCCTTTAAATCATTGTGGTGGCGGGAAAAAGTTGTGGCTATAGTTTTCAAATTGAGTTGACAAATTACTAGTGGTTTCTCGGAGGTTCAGGGCGAAATTATGCATCCCCTCTACAGTTCCTCCAAGTTCTTGGAAATCTTGATATGTGGTGAATCGGTTTGGTGGCTGCTCCTCTTGATCAGGAACTTCTTGCTCCTCTTCTTGGTCCTCATCCTCATCCGGGATGTCCTCCTCGGGTTGGTGTTGTTCAACCTGCACATCATATATAAAACGTCCCTCCTCGATAGAGAAAAGAGCATTAGGCAAAGGAGCGGGGTAGAGACGCGTAGCTCCTGCAATATGCAAGTAATAACCACCACCTCTCCTAGTGAGCATTCCACAAACTTTTAAATTAGAGAAAGCAACACGTCGCTCATGTAGCAATGGTTGAAACTCACCCAGGTCGATGCCCAAGGAAATGGCAAGCACGATGATGATGCCTCCACATGTGATTGGCCCTTGGATTTGGGAGGATTGGTGCTCCACGTAGCTCACAAGAATTGCGCCCAAGTTGAGTGACAATGTAACATCCCTAAAATCATGTTTCAAACTCATGCATATCATCCATGATCATATAGAGTTCATTTCAAACAAAACCATTCAAAAACAGGAGCATATGAGCTCATTATTTTACGTGATCATCATTTAAAACAAATGCTACTCTTCTATGAGAGATTGTTGTTCATGAAACCAAACCTTGTGCCTTATTGCTTTCAGAATGAGTTGCTAGATTGCTAAGACCTAAACCCAAGTTTTCAAAGCAAATACAATTTGAAAACCAATTTCAAAACCAAAATAAAACAAGTGCTATGTCATTGTTATTTTATTTTATTCCAAACGACCAAGCCAATTCAAAGTGACCATTTGATTTTGTGCTCAGAAGTGTGAATGTTGCACCCTACAAAATCCTGGAAAAAGTTTGAATTCAAAAGCTTTTGAAACCATTTGAAAATCATTCCAGAAAATCAAAACAGAAATAGAAAAGGAATAAAGAAAAGGAAAAAGGCTGGCGCTGCTAATCTAGCCCAACTAAGGAAGCAGCCCATTTAGCCCACCCGGGTCCCCTCTCTCTCTTTCACTAGCAGACGCACCCACAGAGACGCTGACGCCCGGACCCCACCCCCTCTCTGATTTATTCGCTGACAAGTGGACCCGTGACCATGTCGTCGTCTTCGTCAATCATGCGCGCCTGTGACGCTCACGCCGCCGTTACTCGCCGCAGTCACTGCCGCGTTGATTCCCATTGATTCCGCGAGTAACTCCACGCCCAGCTCCGGCTATATAAACCTCTCCCCCTCGCGGCCATTTCCCCTCACTCAATTTTCTCTCCACGCCACCAGGCTGCTCACAACTCGCCAAACACCGCCGCAGCTCCGACGATCTCCGGCGTGCGATTCCGGTAAGACCCCGTCGCCCCTTGCTGTCTAAGTTGGCCAGAATGATCACAACATCCATGCGCATCTTCTCAACCTATTGGTGCATGCTAGGACCATCTGGAGACTCGCCAACGACGACGACTGCAAGCACCCGACGCCTTCTTCTTCTCCGGCGATCAATTGCGGTAAGCACTGAGCGCCCCTTGACCTCTCTCGCATACGACTAGGATCGCCACTGTCTTGTGCATCATATGATGCCATTGGTTTGTGCTAGGGAGACCAGGAACGTCGCCAACGTCGCCGTCCACTCCATCCCGACGCCGCCCGCAACTCCGACGAGCTCCCTCGGCCACTCTAGAGCGCCCCTTGCCGAACCACCGCCACCTTGAGCATCAGCAGCTCTCTGCGATTCCGGTAAACCCCTTCTCCCTCTCCCGCGCGACCTAGAACGCCAGCTCCTCCACTGACAGAGGTGCCGTCGCCTGTCGCCGCCGCTAGCGCCGCCACTAGATGGTCAGGCTGCTCAGGATCGTTAGATCCAGATCGTGCGGATAGGATAGAACGCGAGCGAAGCGGTAAGATTGGATCTGAGCCGCACGTTTAAGTTAGATCCAGCGGCTCAGAAGCGTGATCCGAAGCGAACCGGTACGCGCCAGTAAGATTAAGACGCGTGGCAGTGAGTTAGATTTAAAACAGATTTTGAATCTGATTTATGTTCAAATTTGATTTAGCTATAACTTTTGATCCCCATGTTAGAATTTGACAAATTTTATACCGTTGGAATCAGGAGAGCAAGCCCTTTCTATATATGCAATGTGTTTAATGTTTTGCCTCTGTTAAAATGGTTTTATTTGCAGAAACATGTGTAGGGCTTATTTGAGTATATGAATTGTTTAGGAATTGTTTTTAGTGTTAAATAAATTTGGTTTGGCAAGTTCTTGACTTGTTTAGGATTTAGTACTATGCACTTGCTTGGTTGAGTTTTAAAAATCATCACTTAGCATTTTGCATGCATGCATATATTTTTGTTTGTATATGTTTTGTGTGTAATTTGTTGCTACCAATCTTTGTGTAGATTTTGGTGCTAGTGATTATGATTGTGAGGAGTGCTACTCTCCCAACTACCAAGGCAAGTGGTACTTCATGAATATTTTTATCCTATTTTTTCTACTAAGCATTAGAAATATTTTGCTAAGTCTTGCATGTAAATATTTTGCCTATATGCCATGTTGGGAAATCCTAAGTAGTTGTAGAAATGCTAGGGAATTTCTAAGTTAAGTTATTATCTATGCCATGCTTAGCCTAGCTAGTAGCAAACAAGGGTTGGTGAAATATACATGCTATGATGAAAATATTTCTAAGTCTTTGGACTTATGTTTTGCCTAATAAAACAACTAAGTTAATGAAACACCTGGGTGGAAGGGAAGATTGGTTTATGTTGAGTGGTTACACAAGGCCCATTTCTATGGTTTACCTTGTGTATCACACTTGTGGTAAGCCACCCAGGAACAAAGAGATTTTAGAGGCCAAGTGTTAAGAAGCTTCTAGTGCAGCCACTTGGCAATATGGGCTCTGCCTAGACCATATAAGTTGCTAGAACTTAGCCATTTGGACAGTTGGTGGTAGTGGGATGATAGATTGGAACGCGTCCATTTGGTCTAATGGAAGGCTTCTGAAAGGTCCTGTCTTGGTGAAACCAAGTCTGGTGGGGAAAGTGCACAACCTCTGCACTAAGTACTTAGCCAAGTCCATGGCAATGGACAACTTGAGCATCAAGACATGGAAGCTATCAAGAATCTCCTCATCCCAATTTCTAAGTAAAAATTTGTGGGTGAACAAGGGTGAAGGACCTCAATGTCTATTGGTGGTTCCTTGGGAAAGTTTTGACAAAGAAAAACTTAGTGATTTCAACTAATAGGCAAAACCTATTTTGAGCAAAGCAAGCCAAGCTACACTTAGCCAAATTGCATATAGTAATATAGTCCACCTAAATTATACTAAGGTATCACTTGCCAATACTATTCCAAAGTATTGACCCACTGTGGCTGTAACTTGTGATGTTGCAGGTTACTCTGATGAGGATTAGGTGTCATGAGTCTACACTCAACATGCTTTCCTGTGGCACATGAAGATGAAGACTTTTGTTTATTTACTTATTCAAACTCTTGTATTAGGCCTGTGGCCTTGGAGTTGTAAAAACTATGTTTATCTCTGGAATGGATGTAATAAATGACCTTTGTATCTGTATACTTCATCTTAAACTGTGGATGCTAGCAATGATCCAGGGACTAGCATTGCAATCACAGGGATCCTTTTTCCTTTAAAAAGGAGGGATCTTACAGACAAGTTGTTGCTGAAATCAGCTTTTGCGAGGACCAAGATGTCCTCTTCATTGAGTCTTGTAAACTCATTTCATGCCTGCAAGGTGTTAGCAATAACATAGAACAAATAGAAAATAGCAGGATGCTGAATATTCTTCCCCTTGTTAACTCTAGAGGTGAAAGTCATTCTATTATAATAATCATCCGGGAAAGGGCGCATGTCGGCATAAGATGCACATAAAGCATTAACATAATTGTTTGGTAAACTAAAACAATTTCACCATTCATCAAGTGATAATGTATAATTGTTGTGCATAAGTTGGAAAGAAATCATGTCCTCTCAGTGCCATGTTTTAACGGTGCTTTTTAAGGAACTTAAAAATTCAAGAGTTAACTGACGATAAGTAGGCACATCTTGGAATACAAAGTTTTGCATACCAACTCTATTGCAAAGTAAATTGAAATCATTAGAAATACCGATTTGATTCAATATAATGGGATAATCACACTTGGTTGTTTTCACTTCTTGGTTCTTGATCATGTCGAAGTGATCACATTGGAGGTTATTCCTAAACCATATCCCCATGCGGTCCTAAGCTATAGCGGTAGCCTGAGAAGAACTCGCGGTGGCACGAGCACGTGTTTGGCTTCTTGTGTTCATCATCTAAAATAATAAGAAAAGCAAAAATAAAACTTTTTGATCCAACAATAATAATCATAACATATTCCTCATCATAGCACACTAAAGAATCTCCTCAAAATAATAATCAAGGCAAGAGAAACATGTCAATTAGTTCATAATAGGTCTCACCATAGATTGATAATGACAGCAGATCGGAGATGAATTTGCAAAAAGTAATTGGAGGATCGGAGAAGTAGGTCACTTGTGTGTGAGGAAATCGAACGAAATTAAGTAGATATGAAGATCTCTAGAGGTTTTGAGAGAGTTTGGAGGTAGAAGAGAGAAAAAGGATTGATGTTTTGGTGTTGGAGGTACCTTCCCGTGGCATTTTTGTGGTCGCACGAACTATACGGCCGGAACATTTATTCTCGCCGTATAGTTGGTCTGACGGCAAAATTTTAGAGTTTCTTAGGGTTTCTTCCTGGCGGCGATATCTATACGGCCGGTATTTTTATCCCTTCTATATAGTTGGTCGTTAAACCTTCTGTACCTAGAGAAGAAAATTTGACGAAGCCATAGATATCTATACGGCTGAAACTATATGGCTGGAATTTTTATTCCCGCTGTATAGTTGGTCGTTAAACCTACTGGACTAGTCAAAATTTACCTGTTTTTTCGGGAATTCTTTCTTTAACCTGAAACTTAGCGAAACACCATGTTTTGACAAAAAAATGACAGTTTTAATTTTTGACCAACAACAGCATGTATAAAACAGGTATTTTAGTACCACCGAACCTCTCCTCCTCAACTGGAATTTTTATAGTACTATTTATTCAACATGAAACTTAAATTAAAACTTAAAAACTTTACTCAAACCTTTATTTCACATGGGTTGCCTCTCATGAAGATCTCTTTTATGGTCAATAGCTTGACCTTGATGTTGCTCACTTAGGCCAAACGAGTGGAACACCCACTCCAAAATAGTTGGCCTTCAAAGTGATGGCCTCCTTCTCATCATGCTTGGCTTTCTTCTTCCTAGGAAAATGAATAACAAAAGGATCCCGCGAAGGCAATTGAATCTTCATGTTCCCTTCATGTAGATTAATCAAAGCCTTAATAGTTCTTAAGAATAAACGGCCTAATATGACAAGAGCAGTAGAATCTTCAGGCATGTCAACAATTACAAAATCAATAAGAGTAGGACAACCTTTAATATATACTAAAGTATTCTCTTTAATTCCTACTGCTTGTTTGTAGGTATAATCTGCTAGATGTTATTTTAACTCGGTGATTTCAAAAGAGCCAAGATTTAACTTATTAAAAAAACTTTTTTGGAATTGTTGAAATACTTGCACCTAAATCACAAAGTGCAGCTATCTCATTATTCCCAATTTTAATTTTAATAGTAGGCTTAAATATATCATCAAGATTAACATGTAGTTTTTCAGCAATTTTCTTATATTCTTCCTCAAGCTCACGTACCTTTGTTGCTACCTGATTAAGGAAGTGTTGATACATAGCTTCCTCATTTCCTTAACTTACTGGAATATTGACACTAATCCTTTTCACAAGATCTTCAACTGTGTAATTTGGTGAAGGGGCATTGATATAGTCAAGTTCTTCAGACTCCTCCCTTTGGATTATTATCATCTTGAGGTCTTCAACCAGATTGGGCTCAGCTTTACCTGCAAATTTAGCTAGAATGAGAGTTTGGCTCTCGATTATCCTACCTAGTTGTGCCTCAACAATCCTTGTTGTTTCTTGGAGGGCCTGCAAATCATTTCTCAAACTCACAACTTGGTTAGACAATTTTCCAAGCATATTATCATGGTTCTCTGTTATCTTAACAAGGATATTATTTTGCTCATTTTGTGAGTCCATAAAGGACTTAAGAGTTTCTTGGAAGACTACCATTACTTTATCCCACATTATTATTAGCATTATCTGCAGGGCTAGAATAATGTTTCTGGAAATTAGGATTATAGTTCTTGTTCCAAGCAGGGTTATAATCATTACGAGCAATGAAGTCTATTTCTTGAATATTTGATTCTGGGATAGCTCTTACCTAGGTTTCCTTACCTTTGACGGCTAATGTGAGCTCATCCAGCTTAGCATTGAGTTCTTCATTTTCCTGAGGTGTGACGGAGTTCACCTTCTTTGTGTTTGATCTTTCCACATGCCACTGGGCATGGTTGTCTTGCATATTGTCTAGTACCTTTGCTTTGGTAATTTGTTTTCCCATGAATGTTCCTCTTGCTGCAGTATCAAGCATAGACTTAGACACAGGGTTAAGAGCATTATAAAATAACTGGAGAATTAACCAATCTTCCATCCCATGGCTGGGAAAGTTTCTCATGCATTCTTTCATTTATTCCCATGCAAGCGCTAGTGGCTCATGATCTTCGTGTCTAAAACCAGTAATATTAGATCTTAGTTACATAGTCTTTGCAGGTGGAAAAAATTTAGTCATAAATAAAGAAGTACATTCCACCCATGATGCAATAGAATTTCTAGGATATTGCTTCCTCGGCAATTGCGCCAGAAAAAGGGTTAATACCTTTGATCTAGATTACGATGTAGTATATCTCCTTTTCCCTAGTAGACCTAGGTTATCGAATCCTCGGGAAGCAGAAAGCGTAGTAAAGTTACTTCAACGGACCTTTGGAAGTTTTATAATTCTTTTAGTGTTTTACCGGACCAAGAGTTTGCGATCTTTTGTTGTTGTCGATGATGGAGAGAGAGGGCCTGGGATTTTGGTTTCACCTGTAGTTGTGAAAAACATCTAATGGGAATAAAAGATTATAATGAAGTATGCATGTAATTATTAGAGCAAGATAATTATGTGTGGGAACTGCATCCATAATTTCTATTGCCTCCGCAACTGCTTATAGCAATAACCTACTAGTCTCATCCATAGAAGAAAGAGAACTAATGATACGCATAGTGATGTGATACATCGGAAATGTATCTATCATTTTTTATGCTCCATGCTTGTTTAATATCTACTTTGCTTTGCTTGTCTACACTTTGAGGTGCTTTTTACATGTTTTCTGGTACTAACCTATTAACAAGTAGCCACAGTGCCAGTTGCCTGTTTTCTACTGTTTTTGGTTTCAGAAAAGTTAGTAAAGAAATATTCTCGGAATTGGATGGGACAAACATCAAAGTCAATTACTTTCCGTGAGGAACAAGAAGTCCAGAGAGGAGACGGAGACGCAAGCCAGGGCACCTAGACCCCCCTAGGCGCGGCCAGGGGTGGGACCGCGCCTAGGTAAGGTTTGGTGCCTCTGGCCGCCTCCTCGGCCTCCCCCTTCGCCTATAAGAAGACCCCGATGCAGAAACCCTAAGCACCCGATCAAATCTCCACGAAACCGTCTGTAGCCGCCGCCACCATCATCCCTAGATCGGGGGGATCTGAAGTTCTCCCCGGCACCCTGTCGGAGGGGAGATCATCCCGGAGGCCTTCTTTCCGGTATGATGTGTGAGTAGTTCCACCTTGGACTATGGGTCCATCTAGTAGCTAGTTGGTTATATCTCCTCCTTTGTGCTTTCATGTATAGATCTTGTGAGCTCCGTTCATGATCAAGATCTACTCTATTTGTAATCATGCATGTTGTGTTTGCGGGGATCCAATGGATATTGAGATTATCATTAATGTCTTTATGATTCTATAATGTCTGTGTTGTTTGTGATCTTGCATCCTCTCCGTTGTTAATTGCTATCTTGGCCAAGTAGTTGCTAGTGACTCCAAGAGGGGGTATTTATGCTCGATAGTGGGTTCATGTCTCTAGTTTCCAAGGGAAGTGACAATAATCTCTTCGGTTGTAGATGTGTTGTTGCTACTAAGGATAAAACAACGGTCTCTTGTTCATGGAACATGTGGACTGTTTACCTTACACACTTTGCTTAAAGCAGTTGTCTGTTGCTTGAAACTTAATACTGGAGGGGGTTCGAATGATAACCTGAAGGTGGACGTCTAGTCATAGATGCAGTTGGATGACGGTCTATGTATATTGTTGTATTGCCCAATGAAATCTCATAGGATCTTTATGACTAGTAATTGCATTGTTATGCCTTGCTCAGTTCCTGTCAATTGTCCTGCTGTAATTTGTTTACCCTTCATGCCATGTTTTTTATCTAAGGAGAGCACCTCTAGTGAACTATGGACCCCGGTCCAATCTTTACCATTGATACATATTCCACTGTTACTTGTTTACTTGCTGCAAACCATTACCTTCCACACCATACGTTTAATCCTTTGTTACAGCAAACCGGTGAGCTTGACAACCTCACTGATTCGTTGGGGCAAAGTCTTGAGTTTGTGTTGTGTAGGTCTCCGCGTTGCTTGCAACACCTATGTGACGTTTCCTTCCTCCTACTGGTTCGATAACCTCGGTTTCTTACTGAGGGAAACATGCTGCTTCATACCTTGCTCTTGGGGTTTCCAACGAAGCATCCCATGACAAGTACTGGGCGCCATCAAGCTATTTTCTGGCGCCATTGTCGGGGAGTCTAAGGACGTCTTCACTAGGGGAATCCTTCACTTCCTTTCTCTTTACTTTGTTTTTAGTTTGCTTTGTTTATTTTTCTTGGTTTTGTTTGCCTCTTTTCAAAAAAACCCAAAAAAATTAGTCTAGTTTGGTTTGCTTGCTTTATTTAAAAACACAAAAAAATTAGTTCCTGCTATAGTTGCTGGTCTGTTGTTGCCTTGCTTGGTCATGCTTCCTATCAATGGATGGTTTCTTTGAAACTAGTTCTTATTGGCAAGGTGGGTTCACAGAAGAACAAAAGTATTATTATAAGGAACATCGTTTGTCACAAAAAGGGAAACACTTATGGGAACGAATTGATAAGTTGAATACTATTGCTAGAGACGTGTGTTATACTTATAATGTTACTTATTGCTTTGATAAAGCTTGTTGCTGTAGGAGGTATAAACACCTACACTTTCAATGTGAGTATAATGATGATGTTACCATATCTTATTATGTTAAAGGAAATTATGATTTTGATGATGTGGAACAAATTGAAGAATTTATTGCCTTCAAGGGTGCATTTGAACTTGCCAGTTTGCTTGAAAATACTGATGATGCACCTTATAAACATGAGGTTTTTGAGATACTTAAGTTTTGCTTTAATAATTACAAGCGATAAAATGGCTATATTCTTGAATATTTTAATAGGCATTTTCCACAAATGGAAGAGACTAATGCCTTGCAGGAGCCTATGGAAGAAGAAATTGCTGAAACTGAAAGCTCATTAGATGAAAAAGAGGAGGAGAGTGATGGTCAAGAGGAGGAAGAATGGATCTACCCATGTCTACCTTCTAATGAGAGTAACTCTTTACCCCTTATATTATTTGATTGTCCCCCATGCTTACCAAAGGAGGATGATGTTATTGTGGATCCTTTTGAAATATCTACTTTGGATAAAACCTGTGGAGGTTTTAATCCCACTGTTTTTGAGCTTGATAGAAATTATGAGTTTATAGATCATGAAAAGCATGCTTTATTTGATAGATATATTTTTGAGTTTATTCATGAGGCTACTGAAAATTATTACGAGAGAGGGAAACATGGTCTTATGTATCTCAACAATATTAAGTTTTCCCTCTTTATGTTGAAAGTTTTGAAGTTGAACTTGATTTTCTTTCCTATGCTTGTGGCTTTGTGCTTCTTTGATTTATTTTCTTACAAGATGCCTATGCATAGGAAGTAGGTTAGACTCAAATGTGTTTTGAATTTGCTTCTTGATGCTCTCTTTTACTTCAACTCATAGTTCTTATGTGAGCATCTTCTCAAGCTATCAAGCCTAACTTAAAAGCGTTAAAGAAAAGTACTTGTTGGGAGATAACCCAAGAGTTTACTTGAGTCTTGGAAGTTATTACTTCAGTAATGACCTCTTCTTATCCTTTTCGTTTGCTTTTTGTGCCAAGAATTACCTCTAATGAGAGGGAAGTAAGATTTGGGGAGTTGCTGTCTCCAAACAGATTTCTGTCCTCCACCAAACAAATTTGTGAGAAGTCTCTGTAACTCGGATTGAGCTAACAATTTACGAATAAATCCCCCAGTATGTTAGATAACTTTCGTTAGTTCAACACTTTTTGATTTGAGCAATATAAGATGTTCAAAAAAATCGGTTTCTACCTGCTGGTCTGTTTTGACAAATTTCTGTCATTATTTGCATTTGCTTCTTATTGATTCCTTTTTGAGTTCTCTTTAGGTGAATTGATATTTTTGAAGGATTTACTACAGTAGCTTGTGTTTTTAGTGAAAAGCCTTGCTGTTTCGAAGCTTTGCCAGAGGTCTAATATCTTTTGAATAAGCTAATGTTGCTAATGAAGATTGTGTGAAGAAAAAAAATCAGGTGTAGAGAGAGAATGATGCGATGAGATGAAGAATGGACAAAAGCTCAAGCTTGGGGATGCCACCATGGTGTCACCCCAAGAAATATCCAAGAGGTACAAGCGTCAAATCTTGGGTATTCCCAAGGCATCCCCTTCTTCATCAATAAAAAGCCTAGGTCTGTCTAGACACTTCGTTTTTATTGTTTCATGCACAGTTGTGTTGTTCTTGGAGCGTCTTAGTTTTCGTTTGCTTTGCTTAGTTTGTTTAGTTTGCTTGACTAGTTTGGACCCCTGTTCTCGCTGTGTTTTTTTGCAAATAAGTTGCTTGGTGTTGGAAAGGAGTAGTAAGTTCTTGCTTGAAGTGCAAGAGGAGCTTGAATTGACTATGATTTAGACTTTAGCATGACATGCTAGGTGTTGTTTTGACCTTATGCTTAGTGATTATTGCTGTAGCATGTCTTGTTCCAAATAATTGGGATTGCTTAGTGTGCCTTGAAGAAATTATGCGTTTTTTTTAGCATGCAAAAGCATAGTATAGTGGTATTCTCCTTTGATGCTTTGCTTGGGTTGACTTGGCACATGCTCACACCATGTTATGACTCTCACAAGTCACCTTTAGCCTCTATGATCATTTAGTCCTTGACTTGTAGTACCACTCTTTGCTTTGATTAGTAATGCTTTGTTGCACTGCATGATTATGGCCATTATTGCTCTCTTAGTTGGTTGCTACCAGTCTTTTGCTAGCCTCCACTTGTATGAGTAAGTTATACTCATGCTTCCAACTCCCAAGAAACCAAGTTATTCCATAGTGTCCACTATAAATTCCTATGCATGGTGTGTTACACCATTCCAAGTATATTCTTGTTTTCAGCTATCTTCCAATTAAAAACTATTTTGTTATGTGAAAACTTAGTGATTAAAGACCTCACAAACTTGATGGCACACTTTATATTCTTTTCCCCTAATAAACTTGAACCATTGTGTCTTCTACGTTGTATATGCTTGCACTTATACGTTGGAATTAGCAGAACCGTGTTGTCACGGGGAACGTTTTCAACATTGCACTTGTATTTTGTACTCAGTTGATATCATGCTCTTTTGTCTATGGATGTCACCGGTGTGAAATAAAGAGGGAACTTGTAAGTCCATGGAGTTTGTATCATGTGTTAGAGAAACGCCTGGGATGCTAGCCTAAGCCATGCCTAATCATGGTGGAAACTTGCAGCATCACCATAGTGACATCTATGAAGCATTCTTCTTATAAAAAAAGAGACACATTGAGAAAAGAGGAAACAGAGAAAAAAGCACCATATTCCCATGATAAATAAGAAGATTGCTGAGATCCTCATTGTCTGCTTGCCTTGTCATTTTGGTTATGCGATAGCTCCTGTACCATGTGCAAGGGGTACCCTGTTGGCGGTTCTCAATGATACACATGTACTTACAATGACAAGAACTTACAGGTGAATGAAGTTGAGTAGCATGACGTGTGGCACTCGTATTCAAGGGACTTAAGATTGCCAACTTATACTCTGTCAAGCATATACTCCATAGTTTGTTCACTTTAACCTTAATCACTTCAAGATGCTTATGATAGGGGCAATGAGGGCTGAAAGCTAACAAGTACCATAATTTTTGGAAGCTCTTTTTGAAACTTGAAATCCCTGCTTCCCTTTATGAAGGGCCTTTCTTCCACCATTATTTGAGTCTCCACCTTCTACTTTTAGGCACCATTAAGAGAGCATAGTTGTAATTCTATGTGCAGTGTTCCGAAGCTTATTGATCCCAGCTTGCATGCACATGTTTAGAGTTCTTTGATCCCAGCTTTCAATGCTTGCAAATGGTTGGATCTTTATTGTAAGGGTGCATGTCACCTCAAAAATTATTCTTTTATCACTTACCTACTCGAGGACGAGCAGGAGTTAAGCTTGGGGATGCTTGATACGTCAGAAACGTATCTATAATTTTTGATGCTCCATGCTTGTTTAGTACCTACTTTCCTTTCCTTGTCTACACTTTGAGGTGCTTTTTACATGTTTTCTGGTACTAAACTATTGACAAGTTGCCACATTGCCAGTTGCCTGTTTTCTATTGTTTTTGGTTTCAGAAAAGTTAGTAAAGAAATATTCTTGGAATTGGACGGGACAAACGTCAAAGTCAATTACTTTCCGTGGGGAACAAGAAGTCCAGAGGGGAGACGGAGACGCAAGCCAGGTCGCCCAGACCCCCCTAGGCACGTCCAGGGGTGGGCCCGCACCTAGGTAGGGTTTGGGCCCTATGGACGCCTCCTCGGCCTCCCCCTTCACCTATAAGAAGCCCCCAATGCAGAAACCCTAAGAACCCGATCAAATCTCCACGAAACCGTCTGTAGCCGCCGCCACCATTGTCCCTAGATCGGGGGGATCTGAAATTCTTCCCGGCACCCTGTCGGAGGGGAGATCATCCCGGAGGCCTTCTCTCCGGTATGATGCGTGAGTAGTTCCATCTTGGACTATGGGTCCATGTAGTAGATAGATGGTTGTATCTCCTCCTTTGTGCTTTCATGTATAGATCTTGTGAGCTCCATTCATGATCAAGATCTAATCTATTTATAATCATGCATGTTGTGTTTGCGGGGATCTGATGGATATTGAGATTATTATGTTGGTTTGATTAATGGTTTTGTCTTTATGATTCTATCATGTCTGTGTTGTTTGTGATCTTGCATGCTCTCCGTTGATAATAGCTATCTTGGCCAAGTAGTTGCTAGTGACTCCAAGAGGGGGTATTTATGCTCGATAGTGGGTTCATGCCTCTAGTTTCCAAGGGAAGTGACAATAATCTCTTCGGTTGTAGATGTGATGTTGCTACTAGGGAGAAAACAACGGTCTCTTGTTCATGGAACATGTGGACTGTTTACCTTACACACTTTTCTCAAAGCAGTTGTCTGTTGCTTGCAACTTAATACTAGAGGGGGTTCGAATGATAACCTGAAGGTGGACTTCTAGTCATAGATGAAGTTGGATGGTGGTCTATGTATATTATTGTATTGCCCAATCAAATATCATAGGATCTTTCTGACTAGTAATTGCATTGTTATGCCTTGCTCAGTTCCTGTCAATTTCCCTGTTGTAATTTGTTTACCCTTCATGCCATGTTGTTTATCTAAGGAGAGCACCTCTAATGAACTATGGATCCCGGTCCAATCTTTACCATTGATACATCTTCCACTGTTACTTGTTTACTTGCTGCAAACCATTACCTTCCACACCATACGTTTAATCCTTTGTTACAGAAAACCCGTGAGCTTGACAAGCTCACTGATTCGTTGGGGCAAAGTCTTGAGTTTGTGTTGTGCAGGTCTCGCGTTGCTTGCAACACCTGTGTGATGTTTCCTTCCTACTACTGGTTCGATAACCTCGGTTTCTTACTGAGGGAAACTTGATGTTGTGTTGCTTCATACCTTGCTCTTGGGGTTTCCAACAAAGCGTCCCATGACAAGTACTGGGCGCCATCATCATGTCACCGTTAATCCCAAGTAAATCCCTCACATATAGTCGTACTACCCTTTCTATCACTAGGGTCCCCATCCTGCAGATTAGTCATTACTCACACTCCCTATACCTAGATCAATACTTGGGGTCTTGGGTACCTGACAAGTCCTTAGATTGAGGCAAGAGAGGACACAATAATCATCATGTCATACAAACTAATACATGATCCCATCTATGATAAATAACATGCACAATCTACATGGCTAGGCCAAAGCCCTTAGCCCAAGGAGAATTACTCACACATAGAGATGAAATCAATAATCATAAACATTGTAATGGAGATCATGAAATTGATAGTAATAGTCTTACAATGTTGCCAATTGCAGAAGAGATCTACTATTACAAGTGGTGGAATATGGCTATGGTGGAGGAGAAGGGTTGTTGATGGCTCAGTTGATGTGGAGCCTGTTAGGAACCCCAAGAGCAAGGTGTGAAGCAGCACAACAGCAAGTCTTCCCTCAGTAAGAAACCGAGGTTATCGAACCAGTAGGAGGAAGGAAACGTCACACAGGTGTTGCAAGCAACTCAGAAACCTGCACAACACAAACTCAAGACTTTTCCCCAACTAACATTGAGGTTGTCAATCTCACCGGTTGCTGTAACAAAGGATTAACTGTATGGTGTGGAAGGTAATGGTTTGCAGCAAGTAAACAGGTAACAGTGGAAGATGTATCAATGGTAAAGGTTGTACCGGGGTCCATAGTTCACTAGAGGTGCTCTCCTTAGATAAACAACATGACATGAAGGGTAAACAAATTACAGCAGGGCAATTGACAAGAACTGAGCAAGGCATAACAATGCAATACCAGACAAAAAGATCCTATGAGATTCGATTGGGCAATACAACAATATACATAGACCGCCATCCAACTGCATCTATGACTAGAAGTCCACCTTCAGGTTATCATCTGAACACCCTCCAGTATTAAGTTGCAAGCAATAGACAACAGCTTTAAGCAAAGTGTGTAAGGTAAATAGTCCACATGTTCCATGAACAAGAGACTGTTTTTTATCCCTAGTAGCAACAACACAGACATGATAGTATCAAATAGACAAAACCATTAACCAATATGACATAGTAATCTCAATATCCATCGGATCCCCGCAAACACAACATGCATGATTACAAATAGATTAGATCTTGATCATGAACGGATATCACAAGATCTATACATGAAAGCACAAGGAGGAGATACAACCATCTTGCTACTACATGGACCCATAGTCCAAGGTGGAACTACTCACGCATCATACCGATAAGAAGGCCTCCGGGATGATCTCCCCTCTGGCAAGGTGCCGGGAAGAACTTCAGATCCCCCGATCTAGGGACAATGGTGGCGGCGTCTACAGAAGGTTTCGTGGAGTTTTGATCGGGTGTCTAGGGTTTCTACATCGGGGGCTTCTTATAGGCGAAGAGGCGAGGCTGGGACGCGGCCATGGCCCCCACACCCTGCCCAGGCGCGGGGTGGGTCCAGCCGCACCTAGGGGTGTGGTGACCCTGTGCTGCCTCTCCGTCTCTCCTCTGGACTTCGTGACGCCCACGGTATAATATTGACTTTGGCTTTTGTCCCGTCCAATTCCAAGAATATTGATTTTCTACCTTTCTGGAACCAAAAACTGAAGAAAACAGGCAACTAGGACTATGGCAACTTGTTAATAGGTTAGTTCCAGAAAATATATAAAAACACATCAAAGTGTAGACAAAGCAAAGCAAAGTAGATAGTAAACAAGCATGGAGCATAAAAAATTATAGATACGTTTCCGACGTATCAAGCATCCCCAAGCTTAACTCCTTCTCGTCCTCGAGTAGGTAAGTGATAAAAAGAATAATTTTTGAGGTGACATGCACCATCAAAACCAAGATCAAACCATTTGCAAGCATTGAAAGCTAGGATCAAAGAACTATAAACATGTGCATGAAAGATGGAGTTCTAACAATAGGACATAGTAACTATGCATGCAACATGAAAGGCTACAAACAAAGATCATGAGTAACATGCATTGAAAAACATTTGTTTGTTTCACACTAAAAACATAGCATAGTGGCATTCAGATTGTCCCTCATGGAGTAGCAAATAAATGCATAGGACACCTTCAAAGTTCACAACGGTCACTAGAAACAAGTAGCACATGAACAAGTAATATCACAATATGCATCGATCAATAAGTTTTGGGGCAATGCACACAAAATTACAACTATGCTCTCTTAATGGTGCCTAATAGTAGAAGGTGGAGACTCAAATAATGGTAGAAGAAAGGCCCTTCATAAAGGGAAGCAGGGATTTCAAGTTTCAAAATAGCTTCCAAAAATTAGCTTTCAGCCCTCATTGCCTCTATCATAAGCATCTTGATGTGATTAAGGTTAAAGTGAACACACTATGGAGTATATGCTTGATAGAGTATAAGTTGGCAATCTCAAGTCCCTTGAATATGAGGGCCACACCTCATGCTACTCAACTTCATTCACCTGTAAGTTCTTGTCATTGTAAGTACATGCCTATCATAGAGAACCGCCAACGGGGTACCCCTTGCACATGGTACATGAGCTATCCCATAACCAAAATGACAAGGCAAGCAGACAATGAGCATCTTAGCGATCTTTTTATTTACTATGTGCATAGCTTTTTATTGAGTATGCTTCATAGATAGCTCATTATGGTGATGCTGCAAGTTTCCACCATGATTAGGCATGGCTTAGGCTAGCGGCCCAGGCGTTTCTCTAACACAAAATACATACTACATGGACTTACAAGCACCCTCTTTATTTCACACCGTTGACATCCATAGATAAAAGAGCATGATATCAACTGAGTACAAATTACAAGTGCAATGTTGAAAACGTTCCCCGTGACAGCACGGTTCTGCTAATTCCAACGTATAAGTGTAAGCACATACAACATAGATGACACAATGGTTCAAGTTTATTAGGGGAAAATTGTCACATCCCAAAATTTTCCAAATTTTGAAATGTGAAAAAGAAATAAACAAAATAAATAAAGAATGAAATTTATGGGGAAAAGAAACTTTTTGCTTCTAATTGGAAACATTAAAACCTTTTAAACTATTACAAAAGTTTTCCCCCAAAAAACGGTACTCCATATAATAAAAATAGCATTTAACAAAAACCCTAAGATCAAAGCATCAAGATTGTCCATATAACTCCTCTACTTCAAAATTTTAATTTGTAAGGTTCCCCTTCAAAATCTTTTTCACAAACTTCCTGTATTTGAAAATCTATTTTTAATCTTGAGGAATGTTCAACCAAAAACCATCTATACATCTCAACTACTTCATTTACATTTTTCAAACAACCTTTGTTTTGTTTTGAACCAAAAATAAAAGCAAAGAGTCTCGTTTTAAAATAAGCACCATAGCTTATGTGAGCTATTTAAGATTTTATAAAATTATCCTATCATATTTTCAAACTTTAATTCATGGTTATCCATGTAAAGTAGAACTAAATCGAATCAAGTTCAAATAAGGAAAGAATCCAAGTCATTCCAAATATATTGCCCTGCAACTAGGCCAATATCACACACACGCAATCGTACAATAAATGACTAATTAATAATTGAGAAAATTAAATATTTCCAAATATATAAAATGTATGTCCTAAACTATTGCCCATGAATTTACGAACCCGCAGAAATTGGAATCAACAAATTCAGAGCTCTAAATCAAAAGTTACAAAAGAATTAAGAAATAGGAAAAAAATATAAAACAAAAAAATAGAGTGGCCGGCCAGGCCGGCCAAAATGGGCCGGCCTAACCAGGCTGATCGGCCATGAAGGCACCACGACCAGGCACGTATAGGAATGAGGGAACACTTGGTCTTCATTTTCTTTAAATCTAATGCTCCTAAATGACTCTCAATTGCCCTCCTAAATTGCACTAAATGTCCCCTAATTTCTCTCCTTCTTTAATCTTCTTTAATCCAACCCCCACCCTCCTCCTATATAAACCCCACTCTAGGAAAGTTCAAAGTTTTCAACTCATCATACCTCCATTTTCATCCAAAATTCTCCCCAATCTTCTCCACCCCAATAGACCTTCAAAACGACCTCAGATCGTGGTGGCTTGAAGACGGAAGTTGTTCCATCTTCAAGACGGTTCCATTCCCGCTGGTTTCACCTCATTTCGTTCATCGAGTAGAGAGAAAAACACGGACAAAGATTCAGATCTTAGAAGGTATAATCCATTTTACGCCCACCTCGTTGCTCCAAACACAATTTCCTTTGAACAGTAGATAGATTTAGTTGTTATCTACAACTTTCATGTGGAAAGTTTTTCCATCCGAGCAACTTTTTCTGTAGTCAAATCTGACATCATCATGACATCAGCGTAGTCAACAGTCAACTCAGTCAGATTAGTCAAAGTCAATTTCAGTCAATTCCCGAGTTTGACTTTTCCAGATTTTAGTACGAACTCGTATAATTCATAGAAAAGATTTAGAAGTCCAAAAATTATAAATTTGGTATCCCTGAATAGCTGAGATTCTGTAGAATCCATTTCTGCAATAATACTACCTCCGTTTCAAGACTTAAGGCGCACACACTTTCCAAAGCAAAGTTTGACCAAAAGAATTAAGCAACAAAATCTTGATTATATTGTACATAATTAGTACCGTTGGATTCATATTGAAAAATACTTTCCAATTATACTAGTTTTATACCAAACCTCTTTACATATTTAAAGTAATTCTTGGTTAAAGAAAAAATACGCAAAACGAGGACGCCTTAAGCCCTGAAACGGAGGGAGTATTACTTATTCTCTGTACAAAATTTTTGATTTTTAAATTAAATGGTTTAATTGGTCATTTTCACCATAAAAATTATATCTTTAGTTCCGTATATCCAAATTTAGCAAATAATATGTCTATGGATTCACAAAAACGAGTAGAACACAGTGGATCCATAATTCGGTATTTTTGATTCTGTTAAAATCATGTTTTATACAGAACCATTTGTGTATTATTTTGAGTATAAAAATTGTTGTGTAAATTATTTTTAAGTAAATCCTTTTGCAAATGGTTGTATATTGAACCCTCTGTACAGTAAGACCAAAATATAATTTTATTATATTATAAATAATACCATGGAAATTATTTAGTGAGAACGTACTTTCCAAGTGTTAGAAAATATTGCTAATTGCTACAATTGCACAAATGGTTGCATTTGTAATCTTGAAAATATAAAATGTTCAGAAATCGCTTAGTAATGTTCAGAACCTTGTTATAAAAATTTGTACAATAAAAATTTCCATCTTGCATGTTTGCATACTTTGCATGATTTTTGTGTTGCATTAGTGTTGATCTTGTGTATGTTTTGTCTTGGTTGTTTTGCTTGATAGATTGTGTTGATTGTCAAGTGTGTTATTGCGAAGAGTGTACCAACACCACCAACTATTAAGTCAAGTGAAACTATCATCCATGTCCTACTATTTTCATTACACTTAGTGGATTTTTGTAGTATGCATGATAAGACTACTATATTTCTATGCTATGCTAGGTCCTATTAGGAAATCCATCTTCCTTAGTGAAAACATCATAGTTGTAGTATGCTTAGCCCTGCTATATACTTGGGGTGGAATACCATATCAGGATTTCATGAAGTGTTGGAAAAATATATGTTTTATATAATAAAACAAGTACTCAATGAACCACCTGGGTGGAAAGAGGATACAAACTTTGGACAAGGTGATATATGTTTTATATAATAAAACAAGTACTCAATGAACCACCTGGGTGGAAAGAGGATACAAACTTTGGACAAGGTGGCAACAAAGGGAACCATGTTTATATGGCTATCTTTTTGTATGTGCACTAGAAGAAAACCACCCAGGGACTTAGAGATTGAACAAGTTTCTCGTACAGTGGCTTCCGTGTATAGCCACATGCTAAATGGGCTCTGGCTTAGTCAACTACATAGTGGAAGACCCTTGCATTGGCATCTTCAGGTTAACTAGAATTGTGTATTGGAAATATATCCTTACATTGGTGCCTGGTAGACAAGCTAGCATTGTGTATTGGGAGGACTTCTATGGAAATACTTTGTCACATTCTCGATCTGCCGGTACTCCATTTTGGTGAGTACTTATCCAGCGGCCACTGGTGGCGTCAAGACGAGATTGTGTCATGTGGGTAAAGTGTACAACTTCTGCAGAAGATCAAATTCTAAGTACTTAGCCGTGTCCCCGGTTACGGACAACTCTGAGAAAATAAGGCCTGAAGCTATGGAAGATCTCGACATTCCAATTTCTCAAAGTAAAACTTGATGGTGTCAACAAGGGATTAGAAGCACTTGGAGTTTTCCAAGGAGTTCAGAAAGATTGTCAAAAGATCAAAACTATTTTGAAAATATAGGATAAAACTATATTGCTTTCTGCAAATAAGCCTAAACCCTACTTAGCCAAATATGCATATATTGATAGGTTCCACTTATTTCTACATAGTAGTGAAACTTGCCAATACAATTCAAATGTATTGACCCTTGTGGCTGCAACTTATTATGTTGTAGGTTTGTTTGATGTTAGTGAAGTCGGTTGAATAGGATTACAAGTCTACAACCAACATGATTGCCTGTGGCACTTTGAAGATGAAGGACTCCATGCTATATAGTTATTATGCTGCATTGTAATGAGATAGCCAAATGAGCTATGTAAGATGTAATGAATTATTTTATTCCTGGTTGTAAAGTTGTATTATGACATTTGTTTCTTGATATTACATCTTAACTGTGGATGCTAGCTATTGATCCAGGGACTAGCATTGTAAACACATGGATCTCTACCTTATTAAAGGTTGGGACCTCTATAGATGGTATCAGAGCACTGTGTTGCCTATAGGATTGTAACCCTAGGATTGGACAAAACCCCTTAGAAAAATAGGAGTTATATTTGTTCCAAAACTTA
The DNA here is from genome assembly GCA_916181665.1 of Avena sativa. NCBI lineage: Eukaryota > Viridiplantae > Streptophyta > Magnoliopsida > Poales > Poaceae > Avena > Avena sativa. The sequence continues at coordinate 59,035,204 of OV702297.1, read as the reverse complement.
TTTACAAACAATATTGTAAACTCTTTCCTCAACATTTTTGGTTTTGATTCTACATCTCTTCCTTTTCAAGTTGATGGACAAAGCCTCCACCATGAGCAAAGACTCCATCATGACCAATGACTTTAACTTTAGTTTCACCAAGGATTTCAACTTAGACATCACTAAGGACGACAAGTGAAAAACCAAGAGACATTAGATTGCCTACCAACTATCTAAAACATTGATATCATGTTAGTGTATGGATCATATTGACCTATGAGGTATGACTATACTAGGTTGAGTGTTTCAAGAAAACTTGTTGTTTCCTTCAATTCATGAGTTAAACTCATAAGTTGTTAAGTGAATAGTTGCTTGTTGATTGTTTGATTGAACTTGATTGTTTTGGGTGGTGTGTTAGAACCTCTTTAGATCTACCTATCATTGCTTATCCCTATCAAACCAACAGATGCCTCCCCGTCGTGCCAACCCCAACCAAAACAACAACAATAACGTCACTCCCGAGATGCAGCAGTTGATGACAGCTCAAACTCAACTGATGCAGATGATGACGCAGTTTGTGCAAAATCAGAATCAAAATAACAATAACAACAACAACAATCAGAATAATCCTCCAGCACATGACATGCGCACCAGGTTTCTGAAACTAAGGCCTGCAAGGTTCTCTGGAACAACTGATCCAATGGTAGCCAATGACTGGTTACGTTCGGTGAACAAGGACTTAGTGCCTGTTGGCTGCACCAACGAGGAAAAATTTAGGTTTGCAGCATTTTTGCTTGAAGGGCCAGCAGCAACATGGTGGGACAACTTTCAGATCACCACTTCCCTTGAGGATGTGACTTGGGATATTTTTGAGGATGGTTTCCGTACAGCTCACATCTCATCCGGAGTGATGAACTTGAAGAAAAAGGAGTTCCACAACCTGAAACAGCGTCACCTCAGTGTGGCTGAGTACATTGAAAAATTCAACAATCTGGCACGCTATGCACCGGATGAAGTTGATACAGATGCTAAGAGGAAGGAGAAATTCCTCGAAGGACTTAATGATGAGTTGAACCTGCAGCTGTCTGTTGCCTATGTCCCAACTTACTAATCACTCTGTGATAAAGACACCATCTTGGAAAACAATATGAATCAAGTTGAGAACATAAAAAGGAAGCATAACCTCAAGTATCACTCAGGATTGTAACATCCCTAAAATCATGTTTCAAACTTATGCATATCATTCATGCATCCATGATCATATGCTTTTCATTTCAAACAAAACACTTCAAAACAGGAGCATATGAGCTCATTATTTTATGTGAACAGCTATTAGTCTAAAGCCACTCTCAATTGAAGAGTTAATTGTTTTTAACCAAGCCTTCCTTGCTCTCTGGTTATTGTGCTTGATTCTTGAAGTTTGGTGAAATTTTACAAAATAAATATGAATCAGAAACCATTTCCAAAACTTATTCAAATCTTGTGCTATAGCACTGCTTATTTTTGTTTGAACAAAAAGAACCAAGCTAAAACAAAGTGACCACTTGATTTTATGCCCAGATGTGTGAATGTTGCACCCTACAAAATCCTGGAAAAAGTTTGAATTCAAAATCTTTTGAAATCATTTGAAAATCATTCCAGAAAATCAAAACAGAAATAGAAAAGGAATAAAGAAAAGGAAAAAGGCTGGCGCTGCTAATCTAGCCCAACTAAGAAAGCAGCCCATTTAGCCCACCCGGGTTCCCTCTCTCTCTCTCACGCGCAGACGCACCCACAGAGTCGCTGACGCCCGGACCCCACCCCCTCTCTGTTCTATTCACTGACAAGTGGACCCGTGACCACGTCGTCGTCTTCGTCAATCACGCGCGCCTGCGTTGCTCACGCCGCCGTTACTCGCCGCAGTCACTGCCGTGTTGATTCCCATTGATTCCGCGAGTAACTCCACGCCCAGCTCTGGCGACATAAACCTCTCCCCCTCGCGGTCATTCCCCCCACACTGCACACTCTTCTCGCCACCAGGCTGCCAGTATTCGCTCTTGCGCCGCCGCAGACAGAACCTACTCCGGCGACCTCCTGGTAAACCTCGTGCGCCCCTTCCTCTCTGGTTCATACGAACAGCTTCGCAACTTCCTTGCGCACCTCCTGATCCCCTTTGCCCGTCTGTTTGTGATCCAGAGCTTCGACTTCGACGAGCACCGAGAGAATCCGACGCCGTCTCCAACTCCGGCGAACCTTCCTGGTTAGTTCTGACCGCGCCTTGTTCTCTCTTTGACACTCGCATGACCAGCATCACTCCGCGCATCTGAAGCACTGCTTATTTTGCCCTGGCGTGATCTGTATCTTCGCCAATGTCGACGAGCAGCCGTACCCGACGCGTTCGCGAACTCCGGCGAGGAATCCCAGACGACTCCGAGCGCCCCTTCGCCAGCCAGGGACACGTTGAGCTTCACCTCGTCACTGCGGTTCTGGTGAGCACCCTCTCCCCTCCCCGGGCGACCTAGTTCGCGGCTCCGCCACTGACAGAGCGCTCCGCCGCTCGCCGCCGCGCTAGCGCCACTCGACTTTGGTCAAAGCAGCAGCCGCCGTTAGATCTGTATCGTAGGGTCTAGATTAGATCTGGAGCGAACCATTTTCTTTAGATCTGGCGCGTTGGATCTAACTTGATCCGACGGCGCGGAAGCGTGATCCTGAGTGAAACGGTACCGGCCAATAGGATAGCGCCGCGTGGCAGTAGTTTAGATTTAAAACAGATTTTGAATCAGATTATTGTTCAAATTTGTTTTGTTTGTAACTTTTGATTCCCACGTTAGATTTTGACAAATTTTATACCGTTGGAATCAGGAGAACAAGCTCTTTCAGAATATGCAATGTGTTTAATGTTTTGCCTTTGTTAAAATGGTTTTATTTGCAGAAACATGTGTAGGGCTTATTTGAGTATATGAAATGTTTAGGAATTGTTTTTAGTGTTAAATAAATTTGGTTTGGCAAGTTCTTGACTTGTTTAGGATTCAGTACTATGCACTTGCTTGGTTGAGTTTTAAAAATCATCACTTAGCATTTTGCATGCATGCATATATTTTTGTTTGTATATGTTTTGAGTGTAATTTGTTGCTACCAATCTTTGTGTAGATTTTGGTGCTAGTGATTGTGATTGTGAGGAGTGCTACTCTCCCAACTACCAAGGCAAGTGGTACTTCATGAATAATTTTATCCTATGTTTTCTACTAAGCATTAGAAATATTTTGTTAGACTTGCATGCTATATTTTGCTTATATGCCATGATGGGAAATCCTAGTAGTTGTAGATTTGCTAAGGAATTTCTAAGTTACTATCTATGCCATGCTTAGCCTAGCTAGTAGCAAACAAGGGTTGGTGAAAATATACATGCTATGATGAAAATATTTCTAAGTCCTTTGGACTTGTGTTTTGCCTAACAAAACAACTAAGTTAATGAAACACCTGGGTGGAATGGAAGGAAAGGTTTATGTTGAGTGGTTAAACAAGGCCCATTTCTATGGTTTACCTTGTGTATCTCACTTATGGTAAGCCACCCAGGAACAAAGAGATTTTAGAGACCAAGTGTTAAGAAGCTTCTAGTGCAGCCACTTGGCAATATGGGCTCTGCCTGGATCACATAAGTTGCTAGAACTTAGCCATTTGGACAGTTGGTGGTAGTGGGAATGATAGGTTGGAGCGCATCCATTTGGTCTAAGGAAAGGCTTCTAAAAGGTCCTGTCTTGGTGAAACCAAGTCTGGTGGGGAAAGTGCACAACCTCTGCAGATGGAAAAATCTAAGTACTTAGCCAAGTCCATGGCAATGGACAACTTGAGCATCAAGACATGGAAGCTATCAAGAATCTCCTCATCCCAATTTCTAAGTGAAAAACTTGTGGGTGAACTAGGGTGAAGGACCTCAATGTCTATTGGTGGTTCCTTGGGAAAAGTTTTGACAAAGAAAAACTTAGTGATTTCAACTAATACGTAAAACCTATTTTGAGCAAAGCAAGCCAAGCTACACTTAGCCAAATTGCATATAGTATCTAGTCCACTTAAAATTTTACTAAGGTATCACTTGCCAATACTATTCCAAAGTATTGACCCACTGTGGCTGTAACTCGTGATGTTGCAGGTTACTCTGATGAGGATTAGGTGTCATGAGTCTACACTCAACATGTTTGCCTGTGGCACATGAAGATGAAGACTTTTGTTTATTTACTTATTCAAACTCTTGTATTAGGCCTGTGGCCTTGGAGTTGTAAAAACTATGTTTATCTCTGGAATGGATGTAATAAATGACCTTTGTATCTGTGTACTTCATCTTAAACTGTGGATGCTAGCAACGATCCAGGGACTAGCATTGCAATCACAGGGATACTTTTTCCTTTATAAAGGAGGGATCTTACAGATGGTATCAGAGCACTGTGTTGCCTGTAGGATTATGACCCTAGGATTGGAAACCACTAAGGAAAAATTTTCAACAACTTCTACACTTGTCTATTCTTCTCGTAAAACTTTCTAATCTTCTTTCTCATCTCTATTTGTAGATGAACTCCATCAACGAAGCCGTAAGGAAAGGACCACTCATGACAATGACTTTGGAGTGTGAGACAGAATTCCCCAAGACTCTCAAGGACCTCATGGTTGCATTAGAAATACAAGGTGCAGCTGTGTACAAGGGTTTTCCTGTGATGGATGAAGGAGTGGAATACTGGTGGGTGCAACTTCACTTGTATAAAAACAAGGAAGACAACCATCAGGAAAAAGGATTCTGCATGTTCACCAATTCAGTGGTGCACACTACATTCTTTGAATCAGCAAGGGATGCAGCTTGGAAGACCATCAAAGAACTTGGTGATAGAGTCAAGTGCAGAATTCTCAACCTTCAAAATGACCTAAAGAAAGAGAAGGAACATACCCAAGAGTTGGAAGCCACCAACCAAACCTTAAGAGGAGACATTATAGACTTAGTGATGGAGTTATGTGAGCAAGATAGGCTGATTGCTTCTAGAAACATTGTGTTAGCCAACAGATCCAGTGAGATAGGATTGTAAACGTACTTCGTTAGTTGGACCACCACTTATCACCTTATTTTCCAAAATGTTGCTTTAAAATAAGTTGAACCTTGGTTGTTGTAATGGATCCATGTATGCCATGGCTTGTGTGTTTTGATTTCCAAGGATATGTATGTGATGTTTGTCTTTTGTTTTATCTTGAATTGTGTTGTTCTAACTTTTCTGTCTTATAAATAGATGCCTACTGTTACCATCAGCATTGTTGAGGAGTTCCAGGTTACCCGTTTTGGTCCTCGTATCGTTGAGCTTACTACTTTGCTCAATCTCCCTCTTCCTACCATCATGGTGCTTCACCTCACCAAGTTTGAGAGGAAGGATCTCTGGGGCTTCAAGGTCAACCAGCCCGGATGCCAGACAGAGCCTACCACGGAGGCCATCGTCTTCAAGCTCATGCATCATGACAAGGAGAGAGGCCTTGAGGTAGTCATGCAGGATCTGATAGGACGTCTACTGGGGAGACACTCCCGACAGGTTAGAGGTACTCACTTCCACGTCTTTGGTAGACGTGATGAGGATGGAGAGTCCATCGACTTCGAGGATGATTCGAGGGACACAGCAGAGCCAATTCGTTTGTACCTCCAGGACTTAGAGTCTCTCATTAGGCACGTGGACACTGACAGGACCAATGTCATGCTCAACAATGACGAGATCTAGGTGCAGCTTCGCGAGAAGGACAAGATCTTCGCGGAGCAAGATGAGATAGTCAAGGAGATGGAGGCGAAGTTCGAGAGCCAGGACAGGAAGTTCAAGAGTCAGGAGAAGCGTGTCCAGGATAGGAACAAGAAGATCCGGGACATGACTGAAGAACTGCAGACCAAGGACTTCGAGCTCGAGCAGCAGCAGACGGTGATTGAGAGGCTTCGTTCCCAGAAGAGGGCTCTCAAGGCCAAGATAGAGACCTTGACCACTAGCGTCGAGGAATACAAGACCATGATGGAGAACGCAGGTCTTACCTTTGTCGAGGAGGAGATTTATGCCGAGGAGTAGATTTGACTACTCATTTATCTTTTATTATCATACTTGTTGTTTGAGAACTTGTTATTGACCATCCGACATGTGGATGGCTTGTTATTTGTGTGTGTTTTACTTTGCGAACTTGTTATCTTGTTGTTGAACTTTTATCTTTTTGTTGCATGCTTTGTGTTTGGTTATGTGTTGTATTGTGCATGAAAACATATATGGGTATCTCATTCTTATCTCTATTGAACAAACCACATATGCCTCCTCGTCGTGCAAACCCCAACCCCAACAACAACAACAACATCACTCCAGAAATGCAACAAATGATGACCGCTCAAACATAGCTGATGCAGATGATGACTACGTTCATCCAGAATCAAAACAACAACAATAACAACAACAACAACCCTCCGGGCTTTGACATGCTTACCAGGTTCTTGAGATTGAGGCCAGCAAAGTTCTCAGGAACAACTGATCCCATGGTGGCCAATGATTGGCTACGCTTGGTGAACAAGGACTTGGTAACCGTGGGCTGCACTGATGCAGAAAAAGTCAGATTTGCTGCACACTTGTTGGAAGGGCCAGCCGCCACATGGTGGGATAACTTCCAGATCACCACTCCCATCGAAGATGTAACATGGGCTATCTTTGAGGATGGCTTTCGCACTGCTCATATCTCATCTGGAGTGATGAGTCTGAAAAAGAAGGAGTTCCATAACCTGAAGCAGCGCCACCACAGCGTGGCTGAATATATTGAGGAGTTCAACAATATGGCGCGTTATGCACTGGATGAAGTTGACACGGATACTAAGAGGAAGGAAAAGTTCCTCGAAGGGTTAAATGATGAACTGAATCTGCAGCTGGTTGTGGCCTATGTTCCCACTTATCAGTCTCTCTGTGACAAGGCTGCTATTTTGGAGAACAAAATAAAGCAAGTTGAAAGTAGAAAGAGAAAGCATTCAGACAAGCACAGCTCGGGATCGTCTCACAAACGTTCCCATTATGATGACAGTGGAAGCTCAGGATCCCACAAGCATGGGAAATTCAACAAGCACCACAACCACAACCGTCATGACAACAAGCATCACCATAGTCATGACAATGATAAGTACAAGAACCACAAGGGTGGATACAAGAGCCACCATAGTGGTAATGGAAGTGGAAGTGGAAGCCAGCCTGTCAAGAAAGACATAAGTCAGGTTGAATGCTTCAAGTGCAAGAAGATGGGGCATTATGCAAATGAATGCCCGGAAAAGAAAGTTGAAGGACCCAACAAGCCCAACCCTTTTCAGAAGGGACAGGTGAACCACATCAGTGTGGAGGAGGTCTATGAGGAGCCTGATGCTGTTGCTGGTAAGTTCAGACTCAATTCTATTCCAACATTTGTTCTTTTTGATACTGGAGCATCGCATTCATTCATATCAAAAGCATTTGTTGATAGAAATGGGTTTCCAACTGAAAACATTGGGTGTCTAATAAAAGTTAGTTCTCCGGGAGGAGATATGATAGTAAGTCTTGGATGCCGGGATCTAGAAAGAGTTTGGAAAGCATAAATTTCCAGTGAGTCTGATAATCCTAGATTCCCAAGGACTGGACGTAATATTGGGAATGGATTGGATGGCCAAGTACGAAGGAGTACTAGATTGTGCTAATCGTACTGTTGCACTCACAACCCCGGAAAGAAAACGGATTAAATTCAAGTCCAACTTTGAATCAAAGGGAAGCAAGTTAAATTCTCTTAAGGGGGTTAGCATGGACAGTGTGCCAATTGTAAGTGAGTATCGGATGTGTTTCTGGAAGAATTGCCGGGAATGCCACCAGATAGAGACGTGGAGTTTCTTATAGATTTGGTACCAGGATCTGGACCAATAGCAAAGAGACCATATAAAATTTCAGTTGATGAACTGAAAGAACTCAAGAAACAACTTGGAGAACAGTTGCAGAAAGGATTTTTTCAACCAAGTTCTTCATCTTGGGGAGACCCAGTTTTGTTCGTGGAGAAGAAAGATAGAAGTCAAAGGTTATGCATAGATTACCGTTCACTCAACGAGGTAACTATCAAGAACAAATACCCTTTGCCTAGAATCAATGACTTGTTTGATCAGCTAGAAGGAGCTTGTGTGTTCTCAAAGATTGATCTCTGGTCAGGCTATTTTCAACTCAAGATAAGAGAACAAGACATACCTAAAACAGCTTTCACTACAAGGTATGGATTGTATGAGTATACCGTAATGCCTTTTGGTTTGACCAATGCTCCATCATACTTCATGAATATGATGAACAAGGTGTTCATGGAATTCCTTGACAAGTTTGTTGTCGTTTTCATCAATGACATCTTAGTCTACTCCAAGAGCAAAGAAGAGCATGAAGGACATTTGCGTTTGATACTTGAGAAGTTAAGAGAGCATAAACTTTATGCCAAATTCAGCAAGTGTGAGTTCTGGTTGGATGAAGTTCGTTTTCTAGGACATGTTATGACAAAGGATGGTGTAGCAGTTGATCCTGCTAAGGTTTCAGCTGTAACTGAATGGCAATCTCCCAAGTCCGTGAAAGAAGTTCGTAGTTTCCTTGGCTTAGCAGGTTACTACAGAAGGTTCATTGAAAATTTCTCCAAGGTAGCTAAGCCTATGACTGAATTGCTAAAGAAAGACAAGAAGTTTACTTGGACGGAAGGTTGTGAACTCAGCTTTCAGGAATTGAAGAAGAGACTTGTGACAGCACCAGTCTTGTGTCTGCCAGATTTGGAAAAAGATTTCCAAGTATATTGTGATGCATCTCATCAGGGTTTGGGTGCAGTTCTTATGCAAGACGGTAAAGTTGTGGCTTATGCCTCGAGACAACTCAAAACTCATGAAGTGAACTATCCTACTCATGATTTAGAGTTAGCCTATGTTGTCCATGCACTTAAAACATGGAGACACTATCTTTTGGGAAAGCGTTGTGAAGTGTTCACAGATCACAAAAGTTTGAAGTATATCTTAACCCAAAAGGAAATTAATATGAGACAAAGAAGATGGCTAGAACTTATTAAGGATTACGACTTAAGTTTGCAATACCACCCCGGTAAAGCAAATGTTGTAGCAGATGCTCTAAGTCGTAAGGTTTTTGTGAATGGCCTTACCAAAGGAGAACTGCCAGATGATTTGTGTGCCCAATTTAGAAAACTCAGATTGGAGATTGTGCCTGAAGGACATCTCATGTCTTTGGATGTTCAGCCCACTTTGTTGGACAAGATTAAAGAAGCCCAGAAGATTGATAAGGAAATCGAAGATATTAAAGAAAAGATTGGCAAAGGAAAAGCCAAAGGGTTCCATGAAGACGAACAGGGTACATTATGGCATGGGAAACGTATCTGTGTTCCACAAGATCCGGAACTGCGAAAACTGATTTTGCAAGAAGCACACAACTCTCCGTATTCCATTCATCCGGGTAACACCAAAATGTACATGGACATGAAAGAAAGATTTTGGTGGAATAATCTCAAGAAGGACATCGCCGAACATATTGCTTTGTGTGATGTGTGTAGTAGAGTGAAAGCGGAACATCAGAAACCAGCAGGTTTGCTTCAACCACTACCTATTCCTGATTGGAAGTGGGACAAGATTGGTATGGATTTCATTACCGGATTACCAAGGACCCGGTCAGGATACGATTCTATTTGGGTAGTAGTGGATCGCCTAACTAAGGTAGCTCATTTCATACCCGTGAAGACAACCTATACAAGTGCTAAGTTAGCCAGAATCTACATGAGTAGAATTGTATGTCTACATGGAGTGCCCAAGAGTATTGTGTTTGATAGGGGAACTCAATTCACTTCCCATTTTTGGAGACAGTTACATGAGTCATTGGGAACGAGGTTGGAATTCAGTACTGCTTTTCATCCTCAAACTGATGGACAAATGGAAAGGACTAATCAGATTCTTGAAGACATGTTGAGGGCATGTGCCCTAGACTATGGAGCCAGTTGGGATGAAAGTCTGCCTTACGCAGAATTTTCTTATAACAACAGCTATCAAGCCAACATTGAGATGGCACCCTTTGAGTTTCTCTACGGAAGGAAGTGTACCACCCCATTGTTATGGAATGGTGTGGGAGAAAGAAGTTTATTCGGACCAGATCTTATCAAAGAAGCCGAAGAGAAGGTCAAGTTGGTTAAGGACAGATTGAAGATAGCATAGTCCCGACAGAAAAGCTACGCAGATCCTAAGCGTAGAGAAGTCACCTACGAAGTCGGTGATAGAGCTTATCTTAGAGTGTCACCACTTCGTGGAGTGAAGAGATTCGGAGTCAAAGGAAAGTTGGCCCCAAGATATGTTGGACCATTCAAGATTCTGAGTCGCAAAGGAGAAGTAGCTTATGAAATTGAATTACTGGAGTCTTTGTCATCTGTCCATAATGTGTTTCATGTGAGTCAACTTAAGAAATGTCATCCAAAAATGGAAGAAACTTCTTTGAAGGATACTATACCTTTGGAGGAGGTTCAACTAGAAAGTGATCTCACTTATGAGGAGAAACCTATCAAGATTCTTGAGACCGCAGAAAGAGTTACACGGACTAAGACTATGAAGTTTTGCAAAGTTTAGTGGAACCATCATTCCGAAGAGGAAGCAACATGGGAAAGAGAAGATGATCTTCGGAAAGACCACCCTCACCTATTTGCTAGCCAATCTGAATCTCGAGGGCGAGATTCACCTTAAGGGGGTTAGATTTGTAACATCCCTAAAATCATGTTTCAAACTTATGCATATCATTCATGCATCCATGATCATATGTTTTTCATTTCAAACAAAACACTTCAAAACAGGAGCATATGAGCTCATTATTTTATGTGAACAACTATTAGTCTAAAGCCAATCTCAATTGAAGAGTTAATTGTTTTAAACCAAGCCTTCCTTGCTCTAGTTATTGTGCTTGATTGTTGAAGTTTGGTGAAATTTTACAAAATAAATATGAATCAGAAACCATTTCCAAAACTTATTCAAATCTTGTGCTATAGCACTGCTTATTTTTGTTTGAACAAAAGGACCAAGCTAAAACAAAGTGACCACTTGATTTTATGCCCAGATGTGTGAATGTTGCACCCTACAAAATCCTGGAAAAAGTTTGAATTCAAAAGCTTTTGAAATCATTTGAAAATCATTCTAGAAAATCAAAACAGAAATAGAAAAGGAATAAAGAAAAGGAAAAAGGCTGGCGCTGCTAATCTAGCCCAACTAAGGAAGCAGCCCATTTATCCCACCCGGGTTCCCTCTCTCCCTCTCTCACGCGCAGACGCACCCACAGAGTCGCTGATGCCCGGACCCCACCCCCTCTCTGTTCTATTCGCTGACAAGTGGACCCGTGACCACGTCGTCGTCTTCGTCAATCACGCGCGCCTGCGTCGCTCACGCCGCCGTTACTCGTCGCAGTCACTGCCGCGTTGATTCCCATTGATTCCGCGAGTAACTCCACGCCCAGCTCCGGCTACATAAACCTCTCCCCCTCGCGGTCATTCCCCCCACACTGCACACTCTTCTCGCCATCAGGCTGCCAGTATTCGCTCTTGCGCCGCCGCAGACAGAACCTACTCCGGCGACCAATCCTGGTAAACCTCGTGCGCCCCTTCCTCTCTGGTTCATACGAACAGCTTTGAAACTTCCTTGCGCACCTCCTGATCCCCTTTGCCCGTCTGTTTGTGATCCAGAGCTTCGACTTCGACGAGCACCGAGAGAATCCGACGCCGTCTCCAACTCCGGCGAACCTTCCTGGTTAGTTCTGACCGCGCCTTGTTCTCTCTTTGACACTCGCATGACCAGCATCACTCCGCGCATCTGACGCACTGCTTATTTTTCCCTGGTGTGATCTGTATCTTTGCCAACATCGACGAGCAGCTATACCCGACGCGTTCGCGAACTCCGGCGAGGAATCCCAGACGACTCCGAGCGCCCCTTCGCCAGCCAGGGACACGTTGAGCTTCACCTCGTCACTGCGGTTCTGGTGAGCACCCTCTCCCCTCCCCGGGCGACCTAGTTCGCCGGCTCCACCACTGACAGAGCGCTCCGCCGCTCGCCGCCGCGCTAGCGCCGCTCGACTTTGGTCAAAGCAGCAGCCGTCGTTAGATCTGTATCGTAGGGTCGAGATTAGATCTGGAGCGAACCGTTTACTTTAGATCTGGCGCGTTGGATCTAACTTGATCCGACGACGCGGAAGCGTGATCCTGAGTGAAACGGTACCGGCCAATAGGATAGCGCCGCGTGGCAGTAGTTTAGATTTAAAACAGATTTTGAATCAAATTATTGTTCAAATTTGTTTTGTTTGTAACTTTTGATTCCCACGTTAGATTTTGACAAATTTTATACCGTTGAAATCAGGAGAACAAGCTCTTTCAGAATATGCAATGTGTTTAATGTTTTGCCTCTGTTAAAATGGTTTTATTTGCAGAAACATGTGTAGGGCTTATTTGAGTATATGAAATGTTTAGGAATTGTTTTTAGTGTTAAATAAATTTGGTTTGGCAAGTTCTTGACTTGTTTAGGATTCAGTACTATGCACTTGCTTGGTTGAGTTTTAAAAATCATCACTTAGCATTTTGCATGCATGCATATATTTTTGTTTGTATATGTTTTGAGTGTAATTTTTTGCTACCAATCTTTGTGTAGATTTTGGTGCTAGTGATTGTGATTGTGAGGAGTGCTACTCTCCCAACTACCAAGGCAAGTGGTACTTCATGAATAATTTTATCCTATGTTTTCTACTAAGCATTAGAAATATTTTGTTAGACTTGCATGCTATATTTTGCTTATATGCCATGATGGGAAATCCTAGTAGTTGTAGATTTGCTAAGGAATTTCTAAGTTACTATCTATGCCATGCTTAGCCTAGCTAGTAGCAAACAAGGGTTGGTGAAAATATACATGCTATGATGAAAATATTTCTAAGTCCTTTGGACTTGTGTTTTGCCTAATAAAACAACTAAGTTAATGAAACACCTGGGTGGAATGGAAGGAAAGGTTTATGTTGAGTGGTTACACAAGGCCCATTTCTATGGTTTACCTTGTGTATCTCACTTATGGTAAGCCACCCAGGAACAAAGAGATTTTAGAGGCCAAGTGTTAAGAAGCTTCTAGTGCAGCCACTTGGCAATATGGGCTCTGCCTGGATCACATAAGTTGCTTGAACTTATCCATTTGGACAGTTGGTGGTAGTGGGAATGATAGGTTGGAGCGCGTCCATTTGGTCTAAGGAAAGGCTTCTGAAAGGTCCTGTCTTGGTGAAACCAAGTCTGGTGGGGAAAGTGCACAACCTCTGCAGATGGAAAAATCTAAGTACTTAGCCAAGTCCATGGCAATGGACAACTTGAGCATCAAGACATGGAAGCTATCAAGAATCTCCTCATCCCAATTTCTAAGTAAAAAACTTGTGGGTGAACAAGGGTGAAGGACCTCAATGTCTATTGGTGGTTCCTTGGGAAAAGTTTTGACAAAGAAAAACTTAGTGATTTCAACTAATAGGTAAAACCTATTTTGAGCAAAGCAAGCCAAGCTACACTTAGCCAAATTGCATATAGTATCTAGTCCACTTAAAATTTTACTAAGGTATCACTTTCCAATACTATTCCAAAGTATTAACCCACTGTGGCTGTAACTTGTGATGTTGCAGGTTACTCTGATGAGGATTAGGTGTCATGAGTCTACACTCAACATGTTTGCCTGTGGCACATGAAGATGAAGACTTTTGTTTATTTACTTATTCAAACTCTTGTATTAGGCCTGTGGCCTTGGAGTTGTAAAAACTATGTTTATCTCTGGAATGGATGTAATAAATGACCTTTGTATCTGTGTACTTCATCTTAAACTGTGGATGCTAGCAATGATCCAGGGACTAGCATTGCAATCACAGGGATCCTTTTTCCTTTATAAAGGAGGGATCTTACAAGGATCATCACAAAAGAAGCGTTCATTCAAAAAGAGCAATGGAGATTCTGGACCATATCAGCATCACCACAACAATAATGGAAGTGATAATAATGGGAATGATACTGACAATGGAGATGACCTTGGTCAGAACCAACAAGGCAATCCCAGGAAGAAAGACATTAGCCAATTGCAATGCTATAATTGTAAGGAACTTGGACACTATGCATCAGACTGTCCTGAGAAGAAAAAGAAAAAGGATGCTAGAAACTCCAATGGAAGTGATTCCAATGTGGCCCAGAAAGTACATGTGAATCACATCGACATGTATGGAACCATTGAAGAATTAGATGATGTGGATGACAGGAATTAGTTAACTCAGTTGAGCCAAATAAGGATTCCTTGTTTGGATATCAATTATTGAACCCATAGTCAAGTGAACAATCAATGTAACCCTACAAAACTTTCTTTTAAGGATGGCAGTACCCTAGTTGCCTTGAAGCCAACTTGTAACCTCTTGCCTTCCCAAATCTCGGGACGAGATTTCTTTTAAGGGTGGTAGCCTGTCACATCCCAAAATTTTCCAAATTTTGAAATGTGAAAAAGAAATAAACAAAATAAATAAAGAATGAAATTTATGGGGAAAAGAAACTTTTTGCTTCTAATTGGAAACATTAAAACCTTTTAAACTATTACAAAAGTTTTCCCCCTAAAAACGGTACTCCTTATAATAAAAATAGCATTTAACAAAAACCCTAAGATCAAAGCATCAAGATTATCCATATAACTCCTCTACTTCAAAATTTTAATTTGTAAGGTTCCCCTTCAAAATCTTTTTCACAAACTTCCTGTGTTTGAAAATCTATTTTTAATCTTGAGGAATGTTCTCAACCAAAAACCATCTATACATCTCAACTACTTCATTTACATTTTTCAAACAACCTTTGTTTTGTTTTGAACCAAAAATAAAAGCAAAGAGTCTCGTTTTAAAATAAGCACCATAGCTTATGTGAGCTATTTAAGATTTTATAAAATTATCCTCTCATATTTTCAAACTTTAATTCATGGTTATCCTTGTAAAGTAGAACTAAATCGAATCAAGTTCAAATAAGGAAAGAATCCAAGTCATTCCAAATATATTGCCCTGCAACTAGGCCAATATCGCACACACGCAATCGTACAATAATTGACTAATTAATAATTGCAAAAATTAAATATTTCTAAATATATAAAATTTATGTCCTAAAATATTGCCCATGAATTTACGAACCCGCAGAAATTTGAATCAACAAATTCGGAGCTCGAAATCAAAAGTTATAAAAGAATTAAGAAATAGAAAAAAATATAAAACGAAAAAAATAGAGTGGCCGGCCAGGCCGGCCCAACCAGGCTGATCGGCCATGAAGGCACCACGACCAGGCACGCACACGAATGAGGGAACACTTGGTCTTCATTTTCTTTAAATCTAATGCTCCTAAATGACTCTCAATTGCCCTCCTAAATTGCACTAAATGTCCCCTAATTTCTCTCCTTCTTTAATCTTCTTTAATCCAGCCCCCACCCTCCTCCTATATAAACCCCACTCCAGGAAAGTTCAAAGTTTTCAACTCATCATACCTCCATTTTCATCCAAAATGCTCCCCAATCTTCTCCACCCAAATAGACCTTCAAAACGACCTCGGATCGCTGTGGCTTGAAGACGGAAGTTGTTCCCCTCGTCAAGACGGTTCCATTCCCACTGGTTTCACCTCGTTTCGTTCATCGAGTAGAGAGAAAAACGCGGTAAAAGATTCAGATCTTAGAAGGTATAATCCATTTTACGCCCACCTCGTTGCTGCAAACACAATTTCCTTTGAACAGTAGATAGATCTAGTTGTTATCTACAACTTTCATGTAGAAAGTTTTTCCATCCGAGCAACTTTTTCTGTAGTCAAATCTGACATCATCATGACATCAGCGTAGTCAACAGTCAACTCAGTCGTCAAAGTCAATTTCAGTCAATTCCCGAGTTTGACTTTTCCAGATTTTAGTACAAACTCGTATAATTTATAGAAAAAGATTTAGAAGTCCAAAAAATATAAATTTGGTATCCCTGAAAAGCTGAGATTCTGTAGAATCCATTTCTGCAATAATATTACTTATTCTCTGTACAAAAATTTGATTTATAAATTAAATGGTTTAATTGGTCATTTTCACCATAAAAATTATATCTTTAGTTCTGTATATCCAAATTTAGCAAATAATATGTCTATGGATTCGCAAAAACGAGAACACAGTGGAGCCATAATTCGGTATTTTTGATTCTGTTCTAATCACGTTTTATACAGAACCATTTGTGTAGTATTTTGAGTATAAAAATTGTTGTGTAAATTATTTTTAAATAAATCCTTTTGAAAATGGTTGTATATTGAACCTTCTGTACAGTAAGACCAAAATATAATTTTATTATATTAAAAAATAATACCATGGAAATTATTTAGTGAGAACGTACTTTCCAAGTGTTAGAAAATATTGCTAATTGCTACAATTACACAAATGGTTGCATTTGTAATCTTGAAAATATAAAATGTTCAGAAATCACTTAGTAATGTTCAGAACCTTGTTATAAAAATTTGTACAATAAAAATTTCCATCTTGCATGTTTGCATACTTTGCATGAATTTTGTGTTGCCATTAGTGTTGATCTTGTGTATGTTTTGTCTTGGTTGTTTTGCTTGATAGATTGTGTTGATTGTCAAGTGTGTTATTGCGAAGAGTGTACCAACACCACCAACTATTAAGGCAAGTGACACTATCATCCATGTCCTACTATTTTCATTACACTTAGTGGATTTTTGTAGTATGCATGATAAGACTATTATATTTCTATGCTATGCTAGGTCCTATTAGGAAATCCATCTTACTTAGTGAAAACATCATAGTTGTAGTATGCTTAGCCCTGCTATATACTTGGAGTGGAATACCATATCAGGATTTCATGAAGTGTTGGAAAAATATATGTTTTAATAATAAAACAAGTACTCAATGAACCACCTGGGTGGAAAGAGGATACTCACTTTGGACAAGGTGGCAACAAAGGGAACCATGTTTATATGGCTATCTTTTTGTATGTGCACTAGAAGAAAACCACCCAGGGACTTATAGATTGAACAAGTTTTTCGTACAGTGGCTTCCGTATAAAACCACATGCTAAATGGGCTCTTGCTTAGTCAACTACATAGTGGAAGACCCTTGTATTGGCATCTTCAGGTTAACTAGAATTGTGTATTAGAAATATATCCTTACATTGGTGCCTGGTAGACAAGCTAGCATTGTGTATTGGGAGGACTTCTATGGAAAGACTTTATCATATTCTCGATCTGCCGGTACTCCATTTTGGTGAGTACTTATCCAGCGACCACTGGTGGCGTCAAAACGAGATTGTGTCATATGGGTAAAGTGTACAACTTCTACAGAAGATCAAATTCTAAGTACTTAGTCGTGTCCCCGGTTACGGACAACTCTGAGCAACTAAGGCCTGAAGCTATGGAAGATTTCGACATACCAATTTATCAAAGTAAAACTTGATGGTGTCAACAAGGGATTAGAAGAACTTGGAGTTTTCCAAGGAGTTCGGAAAGATTGTCAAAAGATCAAAACTATTTTGAAAAGATAGGATAAAACTATATTGCTTTCTACAAATAAGCCTAAATCCTACTTAGCCAAATATGCATATATTGATAGGTTCCACTTATTTCTACATAGTAGTGAAACTTGCCAATACAATTCAAATGTATTGACCCTTGTGGCTGCAACTTATTATGTTGCGGGTTTGTTTGATGTTAGTGAAGTGGGTTGAATAGGATTACAAGTCTACAACCAACATGATTGCCTGTGGCACTTTGAAGATGAAGGACTCCATGCTATATAGTTATTATGCTGCATTGTAATGAGATAGCCAAATGAGCTATGTAAGATGTAATGAATTATTTTATTCCTGGTTATAAAGTTGTATTATGACCTTTGTTTCTTGATATTACATCTTAACTGTGGATGCTAGCTATTGATCCAGGGATAGCATTGTAAACACAGGGATCTCTACCTTATTAAAGGTTGGGACCTCTACACAAATAATATAAAGTGTGCCATCAAGTTTGTGAGGGCTTTAATCACTAAGTTTTTCACATAACAAAGAGAATTTTTAACTGGAAGATAGCTGAAAACAAGAATATACTTGGAATGGTGTAACACACCATGCATGGGAATTTATAGTGGACACTTTGGAATAACTTGGTTTCTTGGGAGTTGGAAGCATGAGTAGAACTTACTCATACAAGTGGAGGCTAGCAAAAGACTGGGAGCAACCAACTAAGAGAGCAATAATGGCCATAATCATGCAGAGCAACAAAACATTACTAATCAAAGCATAGAGTGGTACTACAAGTCAAGGACTAAATGATCATAGATTATATGGTGACTTGTCATAGTCATAACATGGTGTGAGCATGTGCCAAGTCAACCCAAACAAAGCATCAAATGAGAATACCATAATACTATGCTTTTGTATGCTAAAACAACGCATAATTTCTTCAAGGAACACTAAGCAATCCCAATTGTTTGGAACAAGACATGCTACAGCAATAATCACTAAGCATAAGGTCAAAACAACACCTAGCTTGCCATGCTAAATTCTAAGTCACAGTCAATGCAAGCTCCTCTTGCACTTTCAAGCAGAAACTTCCTACACCTTTCCAACACCAAGCAACTTATTTGCAAACAACACAGCAAGAACAGGGGTCCAAACTACTTTATTAAGCAAACTAAACAACTAAGCAAACCAAACGAAAACTAAGACGCTCCAAGAACAACACAACTTGTGCATGAAACAATAAAAACGAAGTGTCTAGACAGACATGAGCTTTTTATTGATGAAGGGGATGCCTTGGGCATCCCCAAGCTTTGACGCTTGTACCTATTGGATATTTCTTGGGGTGACACCGGGGTGGCATCCCCAAGATTGAGATTTTGTCCATTCTTCATCTCATTACATCATTCTTTCTCTACACCTGAAATTTTTCCTTCATACAGAACTTCACACAATCTTCATTAGCAACATTAGTGTATTCAAAAGATAATAGACCTTTAGGTAAAGCTTTGGAACAGCAAGACTTTTCACTTAAAACAAAAGCTACTGTAGCAACTCCTTCAAAAAGCTCAATTCACCTAAAGAGAACTCAAAAGGGAATCAATAAGAAGCAAATGCAAATAATGGCAGAAATCTGTCAAAACAGACCAGCAGGTAGAAACCGATTTTTTCGAAAATCTTCTGTTGCTCAAATTAAAACGTGCTGTACTAACAAAAGTTAGCTAACATACTGGGGGATTTATTCGTAAATTTTCAGCTCAATCCGACATACACAGACTCCTCACGAATTTTTATGGTGGAGGACAGAAATCTGTTTCGGAACAGCAACTCCCCAAATCTTACTTCCCTCTCATTAGAGGTCATTCTTGTCACAAAAAGCAAACAAAAAGGATAAGGAGAGGTCATTACAGAAGTAATAACTTCCAAGACTCAAGAAAACTCTTGGGTTATCTCCCAACAAGTACTTTTCTTTAACGCCTTTAAGTTAGGCTTGATAGTTTGAGAAGATGCTCACATAAGAAATATGAATCAAAGTAAAAGAGAGCATCAAGAAGCAAATTCAAAACACATTTAAGTCTAACCCACTTCCTATGCATAGGAATCTTGTACACAAATAAATTCATGAAGAAAAAAGTGACAAGCATAGGAAGATAAGACAATAGGAGATAAGACAATAGGAGATAAGACAAGAGTAACTTCAAAACTTTGAGCACATAGAGAGGTGTTTCAATACCATCAAAACTTATACAACCATATTTTCCTCTCTCATAATAATTTTCAGTAGCCTCATGAATAAACTCAACAATATAGCTATCATATAAATCAATATTTTCATGATCTACAAACACATAATTTCTATCAAGCTCAAAAATAGTGGGATTAAAACCTTCACAGGTTTTACCCAAAGTAGATATTTCAGAAGGATCCATAGGAACATAACATTCATCCTCCTTTGGTAAGCATGGGGTACAATCAAATAAAGTAAGGGATAAAGAGTTACTCTCATTAGAAGGTAGGCATGGGTATATCCATTCTTCCTCCTCTTGACCATCACTCTCCTCTTGACCATCACTCTCCTCTTTTTCATCTAATGAGCTTCTAGTTTCAACAATTTCTTCTTCCATAGGCTCCTGCAAAGCATTAGTCTCTTGCACGTGTGGAAAGCATCTATTAAAATATTCAAAAATATAGCCATTTTATTCCTTGTAATTATCAAAGCAAAATTTAAGTATCTCATAAACCTCATTTTCATAAGGTGCATCCTCAGTATTTTCAAACAAACTAGCAAGTTCAAATGCACCCTTGAAGGAAATGAATTCTTCAATTTGTTCCACATCATAAAAATCATAATTTCCTTTAACATAAGAAGATATGGTAACATTATCATTATACTCACATTGAAAATGGAGGTGTTTATACCTCCTACAGCAACAAGCTTTATCAAAGCAATAAGTGACATTATAAGTAGCGCACACCTCACTAGCAATAGTATTCAACTTATCAATTTTTTCCCATAAGTGTTTCCCTTTTTGTGACAAAAGGAGTTTCTTATAATAATACTTTTGTTCTTCCGTGAACCCACCTTGCCAGTAAGAACTAGTTTCAAAAAAACCATCCATTGATAGAAAGCATGACCAAGCAAGGCAATAACAGACCACCAACTAGAGTAGGAACTAAATTTTTTGTGTTTTTGAATAAAGAAAGCAAACCAAACTAAACTAATTTTTTTGGAGTTTTTGAAAAGAGGCAAACAAAACCAAGCAAAAGAAACTAAGCAAACTAAAAACAAAGTAAAGAAAAAGGAAGTGGAGGACTCCCCTTGTGAAGACGTCCTTAGCCTCCCCGGCAACGGCGCTAGAAAACTTGTTGATGGCTCAGTTGATGTGGAGCCTGTTGGGAACCCCAAGAGCAAGGTGTGAAGCAGCACCGCAGCAAGTCTTCCCTCAGTAAGAAACCGAGGTTATCGAACCAGTAGCAGGAAGGAAACGTCACACAGGTGTTGCAAGCAACGTGGAAACCTGCACAACACAAACTCGAGACTTTGCCCCAACTAACAGTGAGGCTGTCAATCTCACCGGTTGCTGTAACAAAGGATTAACTATATGGTGTGGAAGGTAATGGTTTGCAACAAGTAAACAGGTAATAGTGGAAGATGTATCAATGGTAAAGGTTGGACCGGGGTCCATATTTCACTAGAGGTGCTCTCCTTAGATAAACAACATGGCATGAAGGGTAAACAAATTATAGCAGGGCAATTGATAGGAACTGAGCAAGGCATAACAATGCAATACCAGACAAAAAGATCCTATGAGATTCGATTGGGAAATACAACAATATACATAAACCTCCATCCAACTGCATCTATGACTAGAAGTCCACCTTCAAGTTATCATCCGAACCCCCTCCAGTATTAAGTTGCAAGCAACAGACAACTGCTTTAAGCAAAGTGTGTAAGGTAAACAATCCACTTGTTCTATGAACAAGAGACCGTTGTTTTCTCCCTAGTGGCAACAACACATCTACAACCGAAGAGATTTCTGTCACTTCCCTTGGAAACTAGAGGCATGAACCCACTATCGAGCATAAATACCCCCTCTTGGTAGTAACTATGGAGAGCATACAAGATCACAAACAACAGTTACATGAGAGTATCAAATAGATAAAACCATTAATCAATCTGACATAGTAACCTCAATATTGATAACCCACAAGTATAGGGGGTGTATCGTAGTACTTTCGATAAATAGGAGTGTCGATCCCAACGAGGAGCAGAAGGTGTTGAACAGTGGTATGGAGCAGGAAATCCCTATGAATACTTAGCAAACAGATTTTACGCTCCCTTGTGCAAAGGTATAAATCTAACCACAGCCTTAAACTCTGAGATCCTACGCTCCCTTGTGCAAAGGTGTCCTAACGGGTGTTCAGGTTTCTATCACTCTGGCAACCCCACAATTAGTAGCCAAATACACAATGCATTCCCCTAGGCCCATAAATGGTGAAGTATCATGTAGTCGACGTTCACATGACACCACTAGAAGAATAGCACCACAACTTAAATACTAAACCATTGAATAATAACTCAACACAAATCCACTAATAACAACATGACTTCTCCCATGTCCTCAAGAACTAAACGAACTACTCGCAAGACATCATATGGATCAAGATCAAAGATGATATGATAATGGATAACAATCTAAACATAAACAATAATCCAATGGTTCCACTCACAAGCATCAACTACAATAGTAATTAACACCGGGAAAGTTTCCCCTAAGAACTAAAGCAAGATACAACACAATTGTTACAGCAGGACGAAGTGGTGATGATGGTGCTGGTGGATATGATGGTGTGGATGATGATGATGATCCCGATGAACCCTAGCTTGATGACGGTGTTGATGGCGATCATCTCCCCTCTCTGGGAAGGAATTCCCCTGGCAGAAATCTGTCTGCCAGAGAGATCTTTCTCTCTTGGTGTTTTCCGCCCCCAGAGGCAGTGGAAATATATCTGTGGTCGCTCCTCGAGGCTTAGGGTTCCGTAGAGGAAGATATAGGCGAAGGGCGGAGTCGGAAGCCGGGCAGGTGGGCCACACCTGCCCTAGGCGCGGGGTCAGGTGGGACCACACCTAGGGGGGTGTGGGCCCCTACGGCCCTTCTTCGTCCCTCCTTCTGGCTTCCTCAATCTTCTGGAAAAATAATATTTCCCATATTTTTCTGGTATTTTTCTGATCTTCGCGAAATTGCATCGAAACGCCCTCTTTTCCATCAGAATCCAGACTCCGGCAGTCCATCCTCCAAGAATCATCCAACATGCAAAAATAGTGGAAAATACATAAGTAATACCTCATAATAAGACATATATCAATGAATAGAGGTAAATTATGATATAGAAAGGTGATGCAAACTGGGTGTATCAACTCCCCCAAGCTTAGACCTTCGCTTGTCCCCAAGCGAAAACTGAGCTTAGTAAACATGTCCACAGGTTTATGGAGTGAAGTGTCGATAAAATAATACGAACAAGAAGCATCACACTTACCATTACACAACTCATAGAAGAAAGCAACTCACCATTATATAACTTAGCTCGCAACCAAGTACAACAGTCACAATAGAGATGCATAAATATAAATCATAATTGGAATTGGTAAACTTGTTCTTGGTCAGAGAACACCTGGAAAACAGTTTCACAAAAAGGTTTACAACAGGAGCACTCTTTGCTCAAAAAGGTTTTTCACAAATGAAGGCTTTCAAAGTAATACTCAATAGATAAGAGTCTTCTGCAAGCAAGGAAGATAAAGAACATGATTGAATAAATCACCATATGAATGCTTGAAACACAACAACTCAAATGTTTGCTTGAGATAGAGAGGAAGTAGGTTTACTGACTCAAACTGGTAATTAGGAAAAAGGTCCCTTCATAGAGGGTAGTAGGGATTACAAGTCATAAAGAGCTTCCAAAAGATTATGGTACTTACTAGCTTTGATCCCTAATTGCCCCTATCATAGGCATCTTGAGATGATTAAGGTTAAAGTGCACAAAGATGGAGTATATGCTTGACAAAATATAAGTTGGCAATCTCATGTCCCTTGAATAGGAGGGTGACTCCTCATGCTACTCAACTTTGGTCACCGGTAAGTTCTTGTCATTGTAAGTATTTGCGTATCATAGAGAACCGCCAATGGGGTACCCCTTGCACATGGTACATGAGCTTTCCCATAACCAAAATGACAAGGCAAGCAGACAATGAGCATCTCAACGATCTTTTTATTTACTATATGCATAGATTTTTATTGAGGATGCTTCATAGATAGCTCACTATGGTGATGCTGCAAGTTTCCACCATGATTAGGCATGGCTTAGGCTAGCGGCCCAGGCGTTTCTCTAACACAAAATACAGACTCCATGGACTTACAAGTTCCCTCTTTATTTCACACCATTGACATCCATAAACAAAAGAGCACGATATAACCTGAGTAAAAAGTATGGGTGCAATGTTGAAAACGTTCCCCTTGACAGCACGGTTCTGCTAATTCCAACGTATAGATGCAAGCGTATACAACTTCGATGGCACAATGGTTCAAGTCTATTAGGGCAAAGAAAATAAGTGTGCCGTCAAGTTCGTAAGACCTTTACTAACTAGTTTTCACATAACAATACTTTTTAATTCGAAAGGTAGATAAAACTTGAGAATTTGCTTGGAATAGCAAAAGTGCTACTAGGTAGATATGGTGGACACAAGTGGCAAAGGTTTTGGTTTCAAAGGGATTGGAAACATGAGAAGTATGCCTTCTCAAAACAGGTTTTTGTCTAGCAAGGCTGGGTAGCAAGCAAGAGAGTTGAAAGAAACAAGCAAACATATAAGTAATAAAGCCAAACATGCAATCTTCCTTGAAGACACAAAAGATCTTAAATAAAGAATACTAAGCTTATGAGCCAACAAGAAAGAAAACAAATGATACAAAATACCTGTAAGCTTTTTATCTTTTTCTTTCAAACCTCAAAAAGTATTGCTACTGACCAGAACTCGGTTTGCCAAAACCAATTTAGATCCACTTGATGCTCCCAAAGTGATGCCAATACTGATCAACAAGATCCATCATATAATAGAGATTGCAAACTAAAATAAGAAGTGCAAAAAGTAAAAGATGAGACTTCTCATTAATATTCCAATAAAGGCACTCACACCAAGGGATACATAGATAATCAACTAAAGGAGAGATACTTCCACATGCAAACCAAACTATAAGATAACCTCTCTACCACAGATATGAATCCACTAAAAAGGTAAAAGATAAAGATAATGCTGGTGATACCGCGGCACACCCCCAAGCTTGGAACAAGCCAAGGGGGTGCCAAACCTGATGACGAATTACTCCTTCGGTGGTGGTGGTGTTCTCTTGTTTAAGGAAAGGAGATCCTCCAGCATCATACAAAGCCTGACATTCTCTTCTTGAAGTATATCCACCTTCAGCCTCAAAGCATGGTACTTATCACAAAACTCGTGAGTGGTTCGAAGGGCTTCTGCTGCCTTAGGGCAGTATCTAAAGTCTGGACCGAAGGCTACAATTCCCTGCATGTTACGAGAAAAAGCATCCCCAGTATTAATTGCTCCTACCAAAGTATGTTTCCTTGCCCTTGCCCATGTGGAAGTTTGTTCTTCCACCTTTATCTCCTCCACGGGCTTCTTGCCTTTGTCGTTGGCGGAGACCATGGTGCTCTAAACTTGAGAAGATTTCCTGACAGAAACAGATCGAAACGAAAACACGACGAGAACACGATGCATAAACCTCGGGGGATCCGGGGGTTATATATTACGAAGTTTCATTGCATAAGGAAGGTTTTGACACGGAAACGAGGCGGAGACGGAGTTCGAGGGTGGAACACCCCCTCCAGGCGTGGCCAGGCTAGGCCCGCGCCTAGGGTGGGTTTGTCCACCCCGGACTCCGGTTCCTCCTCTGTTCCGTCTCTTAGTCTTCCTTATGTATTAAAAACATCAAAAATATAAAAAGATTGGGGTTTAACGGACCTTCTGTTTTCACCACTTTTACCTAATCAAAGACGAACTCTGCAGATTCTGTTTCTCCTTCTCCTAGAATTTTCCTTTCCTCACAAGGCAATACACAAACTTCAATGGCAACATTAGTGTAAGCAAAACAACAAACCTTTAGGTTCACTCTTCAACTGAAACCTATTAAAACAAAGGCTTCTTTGAGAGGCAAATGCAGATGATAACAGAAATCTGTCAAAACAGACCAGCAGGTAAAGATTGATTTTTTCTAAAACCTTATGTTGCTCAAATAAAGAAGTGCAGAACTGATGGAAGTTTGGTAACAACTTGGAGAACAAGCTCAGAAAAATGCAGCTCCATACGATGTACTGAGCTCCCTCACGAATTTTAACAATACAACACAAAAATCTGTCCCAGGACAGCCACTTTTCACAACTCCTCTACTTCACAAAAGTAGTTGGACTAGACATAAAAACCAAAACAAAAAGGATAAGGAGCGGTTATTACAGAGGTAATAACTTCCAAGACTCGACAAAACTCTTGGGTTATCTCCCAACAAGTACTTTTCTTTAATTCCTTTAAGTTAGGCTTGAAACTTTCAAAGATGCTCACATAGGGGATATATATCTGGAGTGAAAAGGAGCATCAAGAAGCAAATAACCAACACACTTGAGTCTAACCCACTTCCTATGCATGGGGGTATAATGAGAAAACAAACTGTTGAAACAAAAAGCCACAAGCATAGGAAGACAAAACAGATGCAACTTCAAAGCCTTCAACATAAAACAGGGAAACTTAACATTATTGAGATGCATAAAACCATGTTTCCCTCTCTCATAATAACTTTCAGTAGAACTTTGAATAAAGTTGACAATATAACTGTCACTGGCAACAACTTTATCATAAGAATGAGCATACTTATAGTCACCAAAAGGAGGTCCAAGGTCATAAACCGGATCAATAGAAGCAAGTCGTTCCATCCTGAAATCTTTATTAGGCAAATTGTTTTCACAAGGAGCTTTAGCAAATTTGGAAAAGTTAAACGCATAAGAATCTCCATCAAACTTAGTTAAAATCTTTTCCTTCTTACAATCAATAATAGCTCCACAAGTGTTCAAGAAAGGTCTACCAAAAATAATAGGACAAGTTTTGCTAGGTGCAGAATTAAGCACTAGAAAATCAGCAGGATACTTAATCTTACCGCAGAGAACCTCCACATATCTTACAATACCAATGGGTCAAATGGTTTCCTTATTTGCAAGGTGAATAACCACATCAATGTACTCAAACTCACAAGGACCAATTTCATGCATAATTTCCCTGTAAAGCTCATAACGAATAGCACTAGAACTAGCACCAATATCACATAAACCATAGTAGTAATGTTCACCAATTTTAACAGAAAGCACAGGAACACTAGCTTTTCTAGCCTTACTAGGATGAGAGATAATATTAGAAGCGTCTTCACAAAAGACAATGTGCTCATCCTCTATATTTCTAGCGTCAAGATCTTTCACAATAGCTACCACAGGTTCAACATTCAATTGCTCAACAAGCTCCACAGTTTTCTTCGAACTTTTGTTATTTGCACTAATAATCATAGAATACTCCTTTACCTTAGCTGGGAAAGGAATTTTCTCAACATGACGTTCGGGCACAATATGATTAGTAGTACAAACTTGAGTACTCCTAACAGGAACATGACTAACAACATCTTTATAAGGAGCCCTGGTACTTATTCCAATTCTTTTTGGGAATTTATATGTAAGAGGCAAAGGCCTTAAAACAGTTGGCAATACTTTGGGAGTCAAGACCAAACTCATTGCTAATATCACAGAAGTCATCAGTTTCCATAAAATATTTAATGCATTCATAATCATGATTTATACCTGACTTTCTTCCTTTGTCATTCTCCCAAGCTTCAGTGTTTTCTTGAATACGGTCCAGTAGATCCCATTTAGCTTCTTCCTTCATACATGTAAATGATCCAGCGCAAGAAGCATCTAGTAAATCTTTATCATGAAGAGAAAGCCTAGCATAAAAGTTATTGACAATAATATTTTTAGGGAGTACATGAATAGGACATTTAAGCATTAGTAACTTCAATCTCCCCAAGCTTGAGCTGTACTCTCTCCATCATGAGGCCAAAAGTTATATATCAGATTTCTATCCTTATGAATCTCATTGGGAGGATAAAATTTAGAATAAAAGAGAGATGCCATCTCCTCCCATTCCATGGATCGTCCATTCTTCAGCAGCTTATACCATTCTTCAGCTCTCCCTTTCAAGGATATAGAGAGTAACTTCTTCTTCACCTACTTAGTTGTGATACCTACACACTTAAACAACCCGCATAATTCATGGATAAAGAGCAAATGATCACCAGGATGGATAGTTCCATCCCCAAAATAATAATTATCCATAACACGATCAACAATACTTGTAGGTATCTTAAAAGGATCTATCTCAACAGGTGGTGGTTCATCTACTACCCTAGCAGTGGTATTAGTTTTCCCAAACAGAAAACCAAGTGGGTTATCAATATTGGAAACAAAGTAACAAGCAGTAACAAAAGAAATACTCACAGTAGAAATTTCCTTTACCAGTTCCACTCTTCAATAGCGCTTCACTCCCCGGCAACAGTGCCAGAAAATAGTCTTGATAACCTACAAGTATAGGGGGTGTATCGTAGTACTTTCGATAAATAGGAGTGTCGATCCCAACGAGGAGCAGAAGGTGCTGAACAGTGGTATGGAGCAGGAAATCCCTGTGAATACTTAGCAAACAGATTTTTAGTGGTTTTCTGATAAGGCAACAAAACAAAGTGCAAGTAACAAAGAACAAACGCAGCAAGTGGCCCAATCCTTTCTTATCAAAGGACAAGCCAGTGGAAATACTTATAAAGACCAAACGTTCTTAAGGACACATGGGAATTTTGTCAAGTGCTTTTGCTTCATATAGCTGAGTACTCTTCTTTGGTGTTGTAAGTGTTGTGTGGGTGAACCTGTGCTAATGTACTGACCGTACTTGGACTAATACATACTTGTGATTAAACCTCCTGCAAACATCTGTAACTACAGGAAAGTAATTAAGATATAAATCTAACCACAGCCTTAAACTCTGAGATCCTACGCTCCCTTGTGCAAAGGTGTCCTAAGGGGGGTTCAGGTTTCTATCACTCCGGCAACCCCACAATTAGTAGCCAAATACACAATGAATTCCCCTAGGCCCATAAATGGTGAAGTATCATGTATTCGACGTTCACATGACACACTAGAAAAATAGCACCACAACTTAAATACTAAACCATTGAATAATAACTCAACACAAATCCACTAATAACAACATGACTTCTCCCATGTCCTCAAGAACTAAACGAACTACTCGCAATACATCATATGGATCAAGATCAAATATGATATGATAATGGATAACAATCTGAACATAAACAATAATCCAATGGTTCCACTCACAAGCATCAACTACAATAGTAATTAACACCAGGAAAGTTTCCCCTAAGAACTAAAGCAAGATCCAACACAATTGTTACAGCAGGACGGAGTGATGATGATGGTGCTGGTGGACATGATGGTGTGGATGATGATGATGATTCCGATGAAGCCCAGCTTGATGACGGTGTTGTTGGCGACGATCTCCCCTCTCCGGGAAGGAATTCCCCTAGCGGAGAGATCTTTCTGCCGGAGAGATCTTTCTCTCTTGGTGTTTTCCGCCCCCAGAGGCGGCAGAAATCTATCTGTGGTCGCTCTCCGAGCCTTAGGGTTCCGTAGGGAAAATATAGGCTAAGGGGCGGAGTCAGAAGCCGGGAAGGTGGGCCACACTTGCCCTAGGCGCGGGGTCAGGTGGGCCCGCGCCTAGGGGGTGTGGGCCCCCTGCAGCCCTTCTTCGTCCCTCCTTCTAGCTTCCTCAATCTTCTGAAAAATAATATTTTCCCATATTTTTCTCGTATTTTTCTGATCTTCACGACATTGCATCGAATCGCCCTCTTTTCCATCAGAATCCAGACTCCGACAGTCCATCCTACAAGAATCATCCAACATGCATAAACAGATGAAAAGCCATAAGTAATACCTCATAATAAGACATATATCAATGAATAGAGGTAAATTATGATATAGAAAGGTGATGCAAATTGGGCGTATCAAATATCCATCGGATCCCCACAAACACAACATGCATGATTACAAATAGATTAGATCTTGATCATGAATGGAGCTCACAAGATCTATACATGAAAGCACAAGGAGGAGATACAACCATCAAACTACTACATGGACCCATTGTCCAAGGTGGAACTACTCACAAATCATACCGGAGAAGAAGGCCTCCGGGATGATCTCCCCTCCAGCAGGGTGCCGGGAAGAAATTCAGATCCCCCTGATCTAGGGACGACGGTGGCGGCGACTACAGATGGTTTCGTGGAGTTTTGATCGGATGCCTAGGGTTTCTGCATCGGGGGCTTCTTATAGGCGAAGAGGCGAGGTTGGGAGGCGGCCAGGGGCCCCACACCCTGCCCATGCGCGGGGTGGGCCCACCCGTGCCTAGGGGGTGTGGTGGACCTGTGCTGCCTCTCCGTCTCCCCTCTGGACTTCGTGACGTCCATCGTAAAATATTGACTTTGGCTTATGTCCCGTCCAATTTCGAGAATATTGATTTTCTGCCTTTCTAGAACCAAAAACGGAAGAAAATAGGCAACTGGCACTGTGGCAACTTGTTAATAGGTTAGTTCTAGAAAAGATATAAAAACACCTCAAAGTGTAGACAAAGCAAAGTAGATAGTAAACAAGCATGGCGCATAAAAAATTATAGATATGTTTCCGACGTATCAAGGGTTTGGAGATTAGATCTAGATCTACCCCTCCGGTGTTGTGGATTATGATGGCTTGGTGTAGTCGGGGGCTTGTTTCTCGTCTCCCGAGGCCTCTTTATATAGGGTTCCCTTCACAAAAGTTGATCTATTTGACCTAGCGGTATCGGTGGAAACTATACGACCGGAACTATATGGCCGAAAATTTATTCCCGTCTTATAGTTGGTCGTTAAAGATTCTTCCTCCTCTTCATGACCCCTGGTTTCTTTGGGTTGTTGGAAATCTCATATCTTTGACTTTAATGTTGTGATTCCCATCATCAAACGTCATTTCCTGCGTAGGGAAAAATAGAAAGACATGATTGCGTACCCCTTTGATAGTTAGGCATTAGTGGCAGGATTTAGAGAGATATTTCATCAAAAAATAATATCTAGTTTAAATGTACGTGGATGGCTATATTTCACACCCATTGGTGTTAAACACTTATGTAAGATCTGAGAGCCTTTATGGGCTAATTCCCCAATTGAAGACCCTTTCATTCGAGGTGTCTAGAGCCCTTAACGACCACTAGTATGGTTACAGGCCGTCTATATGGCCCGCCCATATGACCTTCCTTTGCCTCTGTTATATCAACACAAGCAACTTTCGTGAAGGAGAGTGGGAAAAAAATGCAAACACAGCCACCGCAAATAGTCCCAGAAGAGAGGAGATCTGATCTGAAGAGGAGAAGAACATCACCTCATCCTTTAACAATCCCTAACCTCTCAATCATCCACTCCACCATCATTCTCACTTGTACTGAGAGAGAGAGAGATTCAAACTTTTAAGATTAGGGTTTGAACCTTTGATCCACTTTGGTTTGTACTTGATCTAATCTCCAATTGTATTGTGGCTTGATACGGTAAAGTTCAG
Organism: Avena sativa; assembly: GCA_916181665.1. NCBI lineage: Eukaryota > Viridiplantae > Streptophyta > Magnoliopsida > Poales > Poaceae > Avena > Avena sativa. The sequence continues at coordinate 59,003,927 of OV702297.1, read as the reverse complement.
ATGATTTCCATTTGCAATATTATTATGCATTTGATCTATCTTTCTCTCATGTATGAGTAAATCCCCATATGCGTGGGAGATGTAGAGGACTGGTGGGATGTGTTGTGCCTCCTTTACTTTCATCTATTTGTGATTGTTGTCATGATTATTATATTGTGAGAATGACTATCTATGTTTTCCTTATGCTTGTTATCCAATTTAAGGGCATGGATAACATGATCCTGAGATCTCATAGGTATGAACTTGTTTGCTAGCAAATCAGCGACCCCCGAGTGACATGGCTGATATCAAAGAGGAGCTAATACTACTCGAGGATAACAAGGAACCACTAAGCTTAAAGCCTATCTGGTCGGAGGACCTTAATTAATGTGCTGACCATTACTATGCTAACAGATAGATGGATCATTGGGATGGGGAAGAATCTACCAAGAGAACTCCTAGTCGGTATATGGGTTGCTTGCCTACTCACATATGAATAATAAGTATCACAATCACTTATTCCACTTTATCCACCTGGCACATTCACTATTACCATGAACCGTTTCTATCCGCGCACAACTTCTCATCTCCAGGAATCCCAAACAACTTCCTTACTTTTACTTTTATGTTAATTACTTCCAGCATCGTTCATTACATCTTATCCCTTACTCACTCATCCATTTCCACTCTCAAAATTTGCAGTAAATTCACTCAAGACAACATGACACCTTGGGTGTGATAGAAACGGCTCAGATAGACACTTTCCTAAGATCCTTGCTGGGATCAATATAAAAACTAGAATTAATACTTTCACAAAAACATTCTCTGAAGAATCTGTGCTCTTGCCGGTGATCAGTGGTCAAAGGATGGTGTTCATTATTCTCAATTCACTTGAGAGTAATTGACAGGGTGCTATAGAGTTGTTATTCATATAGCAAGTTATGCCAAACCTTAGTTCATTAGGTCATTGATGACTTCAAGTGCCCAGATCATTTGTAGCTAGTTTTGAAATAAAGATATCGATCCCACAAGGAGCAGGAGTCTGAAGTCTAATAACTCTTGAATTAAATACTAAAATAGAAATGCTAAATAAATTTCTAAGTAACAAGATAAATTTTGAGTGTTGTGTAAAAGGTGTTTTGGGGTTTTTGTATAAGAGAACAACAAGTAAAGTGAAACAAACTGAATACAGAAAATAAGTATCGCGTATCTAAAATAGATGTGAAACTGCAATGGGTAAAAGCGTTCTCAGGGAGTAGCGGATACACCTCTAGTATTTATGAAGGATCTAAGGTAAAGATTATTATCATGAACATTCTCAACTATGTATGTGTGGGAGGAATTACATTTTTGGACGAATAGTAAGCAACCACTGCTCACATCATCCTGATAACCATAGCAGACGAGCAATCGACATCAATCGAATTACTGCGCTATTAAGGGACTTTACCCCTTAGGATGTATCCCATGGCATAGACAATGTTCCGTGAGTTTCCTCGGTTCCCAAGTTGATACATAAGGAGTGCCAACAGCTTTATAGTCACTGTAAGTGCTAGCACACCTCCGTATACCAATAAGTAGTTCCCTCCATCAAGCCCCCACAAGAGGCAAATATTGAGAGGTCGACTTCTCCCAACATCAAGATGAAGACAATCTAACAGATGGTCACAACGATGAATATCATAATAAACTTTATCTTATTTCAGTCTCATGCTAGGGTTTCTCCGTCTCCCAAGAACTAATGATCTACTCATACATGGACGCAATCAACATCATGGCAAAAACAATGGAATCTATCATAGATGAATAGTACTTGTATAAATCCACAACGAGTACGGAAATTACTACAAGATCTACACAAGATGTAGATGGGATGGATGGAGATGGTGGTGATGCAGCGGTTGATGATGAAGATCAATGCCTTAGCCTCCTGGATCTGTGTAGGGTGAATATGGATCCTCGGTGGATGAGTTCCCCCTCTAGATCCCTTTCAAAGGTGAGGTTTCGGTGATTTCTGGTCATTCTGTATGTCGACTCTCTGATACAATTGCATGGGGTGAAACTATTTGAGGAGGCGTTGGCGGCGCCAACTATACGGCGGGAACTATGGCCGGAGAATTTCTTCCCGCTGTATAGTTGGTCGTTAAACCTTCTGCCTCATGCGATCGCTTCGGGTTTTCGTCTGGTGTTATTGATATTTCCCAAATTAGTGATTTACGCTGTTTTTGACTCCTTTTCGCTCCAATACAACTGGTCCAAGAATTGTGTCCATTGTATCCATCATCTGTCCTGATCCTGGTAAATATAAACATAAAAGGTGCATGTGAACGCCGTAAAATACCAAGATCCTACCACTACAATGCAAAATAATAATATAAAACATGATGCAAATATGCACTCATCAACTTCCCCAAGCTTAGACTCTTGCTCATCCCGAGCAAGTTTATCTTGATGGATGTGATCCTCATAATCATGAAGCTGAGTCGATAAAATAAATGAGGCAGTTGCAGCATGTGTTTATCATATATGACACATAGGAATAAATTCATGAATAGTACCTTACTCGAACCATCCGAATAATATTAGCAGGCTTCCACACCTTAGCATTTAATACTTCACAAAAGATTACTCTCAATATGATGTAAAAGTGTTTTGGTTCGACCGAGTGAGTTAGCGAGGTAGTCCCAAGTGTTTTAGGATTAACATATTCACTTGGGATTTAAAATCTCAAAAGATCCTTTGTCTCACCACAAGATAGTGGTGTATGCCTATTTGCTTTTCTCATATTTTCTTTTCTCTTTTTTATATATATGCTCACACTTTTGTTTAAGTGTTGTGCAAAGGAGCTAGCCATACATTCCACTTCATGTAGGAATTCAAAATTTAACAATCTCAATTACCAAATTCCAATTGTATATGAAACATCTTTATAACTTGAATATTCTACCTTGTCTTGTCTCACTCTAATTTGATGGCACTTTTTAATTTTCCTTTGTTCAAGGTTTCTTTCTCAACTTAACTGATTAGATAATTTTTCCTTTGTAAATCAAACCATGAAATTACAACATATTGACCTAATTATCTTTGTATGTTCCATTAATACCAATGGTGCAGAAGACTCATATTGCTATCATCAAGTGCAAGTGTTGATGGCGCTTCGCTGATGTGGGCACGCCTCATCGGGAAACCCAAGAGCAAGGTGTGATGCAGCACATCAGCAAGTTTTCCCTCAGTAAGAAACATAGGTTATCGAACCAGTAGGAGGAATGAAACGTCTCAAAGGTGTTGCAAGCAACTTGGAAACCTGCACAACACAAACTCAAGACTTTGCCCCAACAAACAGTGAGGTTGTCAATCTCACCGGTTGCTGGAACAAAGTATTAACTGTATGGTGTGGAAGGTGATGGTGGTTTGCAGATAGTAAACAGTAACAGTGGAGGATGTATCAATGGTAAAGATTCGACCGGGGTCCATAGTTCACTAGAGGTGTTCTCCTTAGATAAACAAACATGGCATGCTGGGTAAACAAATTACAGTGGGGCAATTGACAGTTCTAAGCAAGGCATAACAATGCAATACTAGACAAAAATATCCTATGAGATTCGATTGGGAAATACAACAAGATACATAGACCGCCATCCAACTGCATCTATGACTAGAAGTCCACCTTCAGGTTATCATCTGAACCCCCTCCAATATTAAGTTGCAAGCAACAGACAACTACTTTAAGCAAAGTGTGTAAGGTAAACAAACCACTTGTTCCATGAACAAGAGACCGTTGTTTTCTCCCTAGTGGCAACAACACATATACAACCTTAGAGATTTCTATCACTTCCCTTAGATTAAATAGAGGCATGAACCCACTATCGAGCATAAATACCCCCTCTTGGAGTCATTAGCAACTACTTGGCCAAGATAGATACTAACAACGGAGAGCATGCAAGATCACAAATAACACAAACATGATAGAATCAATAAGACAAAACCATTATTCAATCTGACATAGTAATCTCAATATCCATCGGATCCCCGCAAACACAACATGCATGATTACAAATAGATGAGATCTTGATCATGAACGGAGCTCACAAGATCTAGACATGAAAGCATAAAGGAGGAGATACAGCCATCTAGCTACTACATGGACCCATAGTCCAAGGTGGAACTACTCACGCTTCATACCGGAGGCTGGCATGATGAAGAAGGAGGCCTCCGGGATGATCTACCCTCCGGCAGGGTGCCAGGAAGAGCTTCAGATCCCCCCGATCTAGGGACAATGGTGGTGGCGGCTACAGACGGTTTCGGGGAATATTGATCGGGTACTTAGGGTTTAGGCATCGGGGGATTCTTATAGGCGAAGAGGCGAGGCAGGAGGGTGGCCAAGGGGCCCACACCCTGCCCAGGCGCGGCCTAGGGTGGGCTCGCGCCTAGGGGTGCGGCCGCCCTGTGGCTCCCCTCCGTCTCTCCTCTGGACTCCGTGTTCTCCATCCAATTCCGAGAATATTTCCTCACTAGCTTTTCTGGAACCAAAAACAGAAAAAAAACAGGCAACTGGCATTGTGGCAACTTGTTAATAGGTTAGTACCAGAAAACATATAAAAACACCTCAAAGTATGGATAAAGCAAAGAAAAGTAGATACTAAACAAGCATCGAACATCAAAAATTATAGATACGTTTCCGACATATCAAGCATCCCCAAGCTTAACTCCTGCTCGTCCTCGAGTAGGTAAGTGATAAAAAGAATAATTTTTGAGCTGACATGCACCATCGAAACCAAGATCAAACCATTTGCAAGCAATGAAAGCTGGGATCAAAGAACTCTAAACATGAACATGAAAGATGGAGTTCTAACAGTAAGGCAAAGTAACTATGCATGCAACATGAAAGGCTACAAACAAAGCTCATGAATAACATGCATTGAAAAACACTTGTTTGTTTCACATACAGAAAACATAGCATAGTGGAATTCAGCTTGTCCCTCATGGAGTAGCAAATAGATGCATAGGACACCTTCAAAGTTCATAAGAGTGACTAGATACAAATAGCACAAGAACAAGTAATATCAACAATATGAATCAATCAATAAGTTTTGGGACAATGCACATAGAACTAAGAATTGCAACTATGCTCTCTTAACTGGTGCCTAAAGGTAGAAGGTGAAGACTCAATATACTAGTGGAAGAAACGCCCTTCAAAAAGGGAAGAAGGGATTTCAAGTTTCAAAAAGAGCTTCCAAAAATTATGGTACTTGTTAGCTTTCATCCCTCATTGCCCCTATCATAAGCATCTTAAAGTGATTAAGGTTAAAGTGAACAAACTATGGAGTATATGCTTGACAAAGTATAAGTTGGCAATCTCATGTCCCTTGAATATGAGGGCCGCTCCTCATGCTACTCAAATTTGGTCACCTATAAGTTCTTGTCATAGTAAGTACATGCATATCATAAAGAACCGCCAACGGGGTACCCCTTGCACATGGTACAGGTACTATCCCATAACCGAAATGACAAGGCAAGCAGACAATGAGTGTAACTTCCCTGAAATTCTAAACTTGGATCATCAATTTCTAATCATCAAAATTAGGGTTAACAAAAACTTATCTAAATAAAAAAAATGAATGCATGCATATGTGTATGCATTGATTTTGAAATGCTTTTAAACCACCTTGTTTGTGTGATCCATTGCTTGTAAAATGTTTCTTAGGTGAAATAAACATCATCTAAAACATTTCCCAAACTTTTCCTAAAGACAAGTAAATCAAAACACATATATGAAATGAATGGTCATTTTGGCCAATTTAACTCCCATGCCTACTTTGGTTGTCTCAAACTTTCAGAACCTAACAGAAACTTTCTTGGATCTTTGCACCCCTTGAATGTACTCATAACAAGGTATCAAGGCCCACTTTGTGATCATCCAGAAACTTTCAAATGCATAGTTTAAATGACAATTCAAAATTGAATCTTTATCATATGGGAAGATCCCACTTTTTCAAAAACTACTCAAACAAGCTCAACTTTCAAAACCCAAGCATCTGCAGACTCACCAGCACCAATCTAGCAAACCCACCAAAAATCTTTTCAAAATTCAAAACTTGAGTTCATGCGGCCATTTCATCAAACAGGTTGCAGACACAAATCAAACAAACATCAAACACTAGTGTGCAGTAAAATTGGCCTAACTTGTTCCCTAGTTAGCTCACACACAGCTCAGTAGGTCATCTAGGAAGTTTAACTAAGGACTAGCACCCCTGTGAGCTTGCCATTGCCATCAATGGTGAACAGCCGAGCACCCCCTTGTCACCCCATTCTGGACAGCAGGCTAGAGGAAGAACTAGCCGTGCCAACCTTGTCTGGGAGGCAGCCCACCGTCCACCGCCACTACCTGTCCCAGCAGCGAGCGTTGCCAAGCCCTGGACCACGCGCACAAGCCGCGCCCAGACCGCCAGCGACCATGCCAAGCATGCGCCAGAGCATCACCCTCGACCAGCACCCACAGACCGCGCGCCGCCCTCGCCGCGTGCATACACAATCCCCACCGACCCAGGAGACCGCCAGACATCCCTGTTTGCCACCCCGTGCCGCACAGCCACCGCCCGCCGTCGAAGCCGCCGCCTCTGCCGCGTAGAGCACCGCCCGTTCCAGACCAAACCACACCGCCCCATGCCTCGAGACCATGTCGTTGAGCATCGCCAGGAGACACCGCACCGTCCCCTACCCTTGCCCATGCTATTAGCCGCCTGTAACCTCGCCCCCGGCGAGCTCACCGTGTGCCCCGACGGTCCCCTCGCTCGACTATAAATAGAGGCCACCCCCGCACGATTTCTTCACACCATCTCACTCCCCTCTCCTCACTGATCGTGCAACACCGTTCTCAGAGCAAGGCAAGCACCACCTCACCGGAATTTCACCGGAGCCCGCCGCCTCTGGAGAAGAAGGGAGCCAGCGATTGGAGCCGCCCCAGGAGAAGCCACCAGTACCAGGAGATTCGTCGTCGTCGACTTCGTCGTTCGCCCGCCTCGCCGACCCTCGCCAGTACCCCGATGAGCCCCCAGCAACCCTCACTAGCCGCGGTAGGTTTCGTTATCGTCGGATTTGTCTCGCGTCGACGATGACTCCCAGCCGTTGCATTAGAACTAGATCAAACGATCCACGTCGCCCCATACCGCTTCGCCCAGCCCTGTGTCACTGACAAGTGGGGACACCCACTTAAGCAGCCCGCGGGAGCACTGCGCTTAGCAGGCCGACCCAGTAACTTTTCCCGTGCAGCCTAGTTATTCAAATTAAACCCTTTTCTATTTCAATTCAAACACACTTCTGTACCCAACTTCAAAAATCAACCCAGATCGATTCAGTGCACCAAATTGAATGAAACCAATTTTGTTGGAAAGGACTGTGAATGCTGAATCAAAGCCCGTTAGATTCAAGTCATTTGGATCTATAAATCACCCATGGTAAAAATAACAAGGCAGAAGCTTTTCTGCATTCAAACATTTTTCAAATTTAAACCATAATAGCTTTTGAGTTGATTCCAACTCTCAAAAATAACATTTAACCATACCTTTCAGAATATATAAAAATATATAGGTTTACTTGCAGAAATAATGTTCAAGTAATAAAAGAATGCTACATAAGCATTTCTAGCCACTTTAATTAATTAAAATAAAAGGGTAAAACCTTATTAAATTGTGACACCACTTTAAATCACATTCCCATGGACTACAATATGTGGTGATGACATGTCTCAACATGATCCCATGTTTGGTTTGGAGAATATTAAATCTTAAGTAGTTTTTCAATGAGTAGAAATTACTTTTCTAAAAATAAAAGGAATTAAATCAAGCCTTAACCTTGTAATGTTAGAGATGATGTTAAATCATCTATAGGACCCTTGTGTGTGATGATTGCAAGTAGTTAAGTATTTTTTGGTGATTGTGTACCTCGTATTTATTCATAGACACTAGTACCGACCAAGGATACGAGGAGGAAGGAGGATACTACGAAGAAGAAGCCGAGGAGAACTTCAAACACTGCTCTGCACAAGGCAAGCTTATACTGATATTGATGCAAGCTGATACTATACCTATGCAAGCCTTACTAATCAAGTTTACCTATGCAAGCTAACCCTTGCAAGATACCCTACTGATGCAACAAACCCATACTTGTTCTATGACTACTATATGCCTTAAGCATATGTGATCACACCCACTTGATAAACCAATCCTAGTTTTACTTACAAGCTTCTTACTTTATTTCTTTATCAAAGCTTACTGAGAGTTTACTTAAGTGACTTTTAGATACTAGAAAGATATTTGAAGGTTGCATAAAGAGCATAAAATTTGGCCTAAGCTAGAAACCTGGATATTAGCCTAAGACATAAGGTTATATTTAGTTGAAACTCCACCAGTTACCACCCCTCATCAGTACTACCCCCACCTGTAGATGCTAGTGCTAAGCATAAAACTTGATCAACTCTTAGATGGGAATACTTGGTGGAAAAATGGTTATGAAAACCTTGGAATGATGGATCATTCTATTGAAATGTTTTGGACATGTGTTTCCAAACACTTGATGATTTTGGTGATGAAATGTTGAGGCGTGAGCCTTAGCCCTTTATAAAACTGATGGTTGTCTGGATGCGATACCATTCCAATTTTATCGTACAACCACAATACCCGAATATTGGGTAGGGCTTGACTGGAAACTTATATTCCTTAGTATTAGTTCCCTCCCGGCTAAGGTCTGAGCTGAGGCTACCTTGTGAAGATTGTCCACCTATGCAGTACCCAAGATGACAGTGGGTCATGGTTGGGAGGCCAAACTCACAGGAGAGGTGCTTATACTAGGGCGTGTAACTGAAATGTTAGGATTGATTATCCGCATACTGAGTATGGTGAATTCAGGATTTGTTCCTGACGGATGTATCGAATGTTGTGGTGAAAGTGTACAATCTCTGCAGAGTGTCAAACTATTCGAATAGCCGCGTCCGCGGTTATGGACAGTTGGAGTGCCCATACTGTTCCCCCGTCAGACTTTTCAAAATGACGTGTGAAATGAATTAAGATTTTGACTTGACCACAACAGAGTTGTGATATGAACTACAAGTTCCCACTTAGGAATCATAAAATTGTGACTAGCTTTGGAACCTAGTAGAGATAAATCTGGCTTTTGCAAAACAGCCCTAGAGCCTAGTGTCCTATTATCCAAAAACCCCCTTTTACCTGTTAGTATTAGTTTGCGAGTACTTAAAGAGTACTCATGGCTTTGTCCCTGGCTATTCCCATGGCCATACTATGAATAGGAGTACCTGGAAGATGGACCCCAGGAAGGTTACAACAACTAGGATCATCTCCCATCGTCAGCATTGCCTGTGACCCCGAAGATGGAGCTTCGCCTATGCTACCGTTATTCTTACGTATTCCGCTGCTTGATGTTGTATTAAGGACTGGATCATGAGATCCCTATTTGTGTAAGAACTTATGTATCGTTTGTAATGGATGATGTACTATGGTATCCAATTCTGTTATGTCTCGCAAAAATGGTAATCTTGGGATTGCGATGTATGGCATAACAGGCATCTAGGATTGAAAAATCCGGGTGTTGACAAGTTGGTATCAGAGCCATCCTTACCATAGGAGACCCTAGTTAGACTGGACGTTTGAACCAAAAACTTAGTTTCAAAACCAAATAAAAAAAATATTTACAAAAACTTATTCTCATCCTTATCTCTTTGATTCTTTCATAAAAATTCATGTTCCTCAAAAACTCGTGCAAAATACATAAAATTTTGATAGACTTGATCACTCTGCTAATCTACTCATCCTCTATTTTTATAGATGGACGTGAAGTACAGCAAGTTTTACCAACTTGGGAATGGAGGAGACCTTATCTTTGAGAGGGATCTGGATCAGATTTCGGAACTTCTGGAGCATCCGCACCCCGAGTTCTTCGGAGCTCAGCTCAATGATCAAGGAGGAGAAGATCTGCAGTGGCTAATTGTTGCAAGTCTCTGAGGAAAGATTGAACCTCCCACTGCAGAGGGAATTCAGTTTACCTTGAGGGAAAACAACTGGCTCGATGGACTTGCCAGAGCAATGCAGGAAGCTCTTTCCCGTCTATGTGGGCAGAGCATCAATCAGACAAGGGTACTCGCTTTGAGTTTTGCCCAAGGCATGATGCAAATGGACAACCACTGGAAGCCCCATACCACCCCGAGTTGAAGACTCAATTGGACCACCTTAGCTTCATGATGTATGATCGTCAGCAGGAGTTGGACAACTGCCGTGACTATTGCAACCACAAGTCGGCCATCATCAAGACGAAGGATCAGACCATAGCCCTGATAGCAAAGGATCGCAAGTCTCGCCGCCGTCAGCTCGACAAGAAGGAGCGCATTATTGTCCGTCTTCGCCACCGCATCTCATCTCTGGAGGAGACCATCCACGAGAGAGACATGCAGTTGGAGGAAAGGGAGAATGCCAGAGAGGATCTTCGTGGAGACCCTTACTCCTATCTCAGCGATGACGATGATTTTCTGGAGGATCAGGCCATGGACTTCTTCACCGATGAGGATGATTTCGCCTTCATCTATGATGATGAAGATGATGAAGCCACAGACTCCAAGGAGTAGTAGCACTGAGCACTAGCATAGTGAGTAGTAGTCGGTCCCACTGTATCGTAGATTCCAGAATGGTTCTTAAAACCATCTGTTTTTCCTTGTTGTGGTGTGCGTTGTATCGAGTGAATGAATGAATGAAAAAGCAAGTTGCTAGAAAAATCTGAGTCAAACATTTAAAACTTTTCAAAGACCCAAAACCATAGAAATTTCCCTCTTTTCTCATGATCTATATCAATCTTCAGATGCCACGTGGAGGAAGTGGTTCAGCCCCGGACCCGATGTTGCAGATCCTGCAAATGTTGACTTCTGACCGCGAAGCTGAAAGAGCGGAACGTCAAGCCAACCTAGCCACTCTGCAACAAATAGCCCAGCTAGCCCACAACAACCAAGGCCACGGAAATCAGGACAACCATGGATCTAAGCTCAAGACTTTCCAGAATACCAACCCACCCGTTTTCACCAAGTCAGAAGAACCCCTAGACATCGATGATTGGCTGCAAACCATGGAAAACAACCTAGAAGTCACCGGAGTGGAAGCCAACGAGAAAGTCCTATTCGCCACCCATTATCTAGCCGGAGATGCCAGAGCATGGTGGAACAGTGTTCGTGCAATGACCGGAGGCCAGATGATGACCTGGGAAGAATTCAAGGTCAACTTTAGCAGAACCCATGTGCCACCAGGTTTGATCAAGAGAATGAGAGACGAGTTCAGAGAGCTGAAGCAAGGAAGGATGACTGTAGTGGAATACCGTGACAAATTTTTGTCATTAGCTAGGTATGCCCGGACGATATAGACACCGAAGACAAGAAGAAAGAAAGATTCCTGAATGGTCTGTATGACGAGATGCAGACGGTATTAGTAAATATCCCCTTTGCTGATATTGAAGCCCTTGTCGACTCTGCTATCCAGATGGAAGGAAAGATCAACCAAGCCAATGAGAACCGCAAGCGTCGTATGATGCATCAACCAGGAACCCATCAGACCCCAAAGTATCGCCCCAACCCATCTCCAGGATTTGCCCCAAGAACCAACAGACCCCCTATGACCCGTCCGACCAACCCCAACCGTGGAAACCCTAGACCCGGAGGAAATCACAACAACCCCGGAAACGCTAGAAATTTCACCCGTGCCCCACCCAAGTTCAACACCAACAATGCTACCGCCAACACCAACACTGCCCCGAGGACTAGAAGCAATGTTGTGCCTGTCGCAGCCAAGGACAAGTCACAAGTGACCTGTTATGACTGTGGAAATAAAGGCCACTATTCCAACGAGTGCCCCAACAAGAAGAATGCTACAGCCCCTAATGCCAATGCCCCAGCTCAGCAGCAGCGTCGTGTCCAGCCAGGGAGAAGATTTGCCCCAGGGAATTCACTCAACCGCAATGGCCGTCTTTTTCTCATGCATGCTGAAGAAGCTCAGGAAGCGCCAGACGTCGTGCTGGGTATGTTTTCTGTTAATTCAGTACTTGCAAGAGTGTTGTTTGACTCTGGTGCCTCGCATTCATTTGTCACCGAAGAATTTGCCTGCACTAGTAAAATTCAACCAACCAAACTGAAGCATGTTATGATTGTGCAAATTCCCAGATCAACCACCAAGGCTAGGCAAATTTGCAAAGCCGTCCCTATTCGAATCCATGGCATAGATTTTTATGCTAATCTAATAGTACTCGGAACTAAAGGTTTGGAAGTAGTACTAGGAATGGATTGGATGTCCAAACATAAGGGATTGATTGACTGTGCTAAGAAAGCCATCACCATGACCAGTACCGCCAGAATATCAGTCGAGCATATATCTGAAACCTTACCTCGCCAATTCAAGTGTAACAAGAGTCTAGCCCAACCTACCATTGACCAAGTCCGGATAGTCTGTGAATACCCCGATGTATTTCCAGATGTTTTGCCCGGTATGCCCCCAGATCAGGATATCGAGTTTATCATCGAACTAATCCCCGGAACAGGACCCATAGCCCAGAGACCCTATAGTATGATGTCACATCCCAAAAATTTCCAAATTTTGAAATGTGAAAAATAAATAAACAAAATAAAACTTTGTTGAAATTCAGGGTGAGAAGAAACTTTTTGAATCCAATTGGAAATTTTCAAACCTATTTTGATCAAATAAATCCTAAAGAGATTTAAAAAGATAAACAAATAATAAAGAAAGTTTTGATAGTTGGAATTACTATTTTAGATCTTTTAATAAAAAGATTTGTTTTTCAAAAGCAAAAAGTAGAATTATAAATAAAGATTATTTCTTAAAGCCAAATTAAAATCTTGGCCAAGCTTTTGAAATAAAACATTCCTATTTAATAAAAAGAGTAAAGGTTTAATTAAATAAAATAATGAGGATTTAATATCCAACTTTATTTAAGCAAAGGCTTTCCATTTTAAATAAACACTAAAACTTATTAATTTATTTTAAATAAGTTTTCCAAGTGTTTTATATTTTCAAATAAAACCTACTGAAGTGGTTTTGATATTATTTAGATTTCAAATGGATATTTTAATAACTCAAATCCTATTTGAATTAATAACTAAGGACTATTTTATTTAATCATTAAATAGATCCTAAAAGAATAAAAGTATTATTTTATTTTGGACTTTGGTTTGTGTTGTTAAACAGAACTAAAATCAGTACAAAGTTTAGCAAAAGTTTGGTGGTAGTTTGATTTGATTTGTGGTTTGAATTGTTTGTTTGAAAATCAAAACAGAAATCAAATAGAAAAAGAAAAGCCTGCAGAATTAAAAAAAAGAAGAGAAGAATCAATCCCAACCCAGCAGGCCCAGCAAGCCCACCAGTCCAGCCCAACTAAACCCCCACGCGCGAATCTTTTTCACTTACACACGCACCCGCGAGGTCACTGAACGCTAGGCCCCACTCCTATTTCCTCCACCTCGCTGACAGCACGGCCCCACTCTCCTGTTCATCGTCTCCACCCCAACCCCGTCGCCCCTGCCGTTGCCGCCGAGTTACTGTCGGCATCAATACGCGTAAATGGTCGCATAATTCCCTGCGGTGATCATGCCCCCTTAAGCGCCCCTCTCCGCTCTCTCTTCCGCCCAGACAGCTCCTCCCCTCTGCCCCTAGGCTTCCCCGAATTCCTCTTGCTCCGCCACTGCTCCGACGAGCGTCTCAGAGCAATTCCGGCCACACCCCGCCACCCCTCACCTCCCTCTGCACGCTAGCACATTCTCCACCTCCTGGCGCATCTCCCCGTGCCACTGGTTCGCTCGCGCCCACTCCAGAACATCGGCAACTTCAAGCTCAACTCACCACCACCGTCTGCCATTGCTCCGGCGACCTTTCCCAGGTAATTCCGACCGCCCCAAGCCATCCTGTTGACACTCCCGTACTCCCCACGCTCTCCCGCGTCTGACCCTGTCCTTGTTATGCCTCGGCACGATCTGTATCTCCACCCCGACGACCACCAGAGCCGCCAGACGCCAGGAGCTACTCCGGCGAGGAATTGCCACCGTCCATGTGCGCCCCTCGTCAAACCAACAGCACGTTGAGCTTCGTCACCGCCTTGCGAACACGGTGAGCCCTCTCCCCCTCTCCCTCGCTTCCTGTAGCCGCCGCAGCGCCGCTAGCCGAGCGTCGCCGTCGTCTGCCGCCGCGCAGCGCCGCCAGTCCTTGGTCGAAGCAGCTAAGCCCGTTGGATCCTTATCCTGCGGCTGTGATTAGATTTAACTAAAAGGGTATGAGCGCATCTGAGCCGAGCGATCTAACTTAAATCCTACGGTTCGCAGAGGCCGATCCGCATGAAACGGTACCAGCCAATAAGGACACGCCGCATTGCACTAGTTTCGTTTAAAACAGAATTTAGAATCTGATTAAATTGCAAACTTGTAAATTGCATAACTTTTGATCCACACGTCCAAAATTTGCAAATTTTATATAAATGGAATCAGTAGAACATGTACTTTGCAACCATGCACTTTGTTTAATGTTTTGCTTCTGGTAAATTGGTTGAATTTGCAGAAACTTGTGGAAGCTTATTATGGATATAAAAATTGTTCTAGATAAAATTTTAGTGTGAAATTTTTGCAAAATGATTTGTTGTTAACCTACTGACCATAGGAACCAAGTCATGGATTTAAAAATGAATTTTTTGAGGTTTAGGAATAAATACTTGAGTTAGCTCATTTCTAGTCAAATAAAAATATTAATTTTGATATGGAAATGATTTTTGAGTAAAACCTTTGAGAAATGTTTTGATTCAAACCTTCTGACCCTAAACACCAAGTTTTGTGAATTAACAACTTATTTGATGAACAATATAAAATTATTGCTTTGATAAAAGCATTTTCAAACACATAAAATGATGATTTGGTTTAGAAAAGGTTTATAGATAAAACCTTTTGCAAATGGTTTTACCACTTTAGTAAATGACCACTTTGAACCTTATAATGTTTAGAGCCTAGTAGAAACCACCTTTGCAAATAAAACTATATTTTGCATGCTTGCATGCATGACTTTGTGTGTGATGAATTGTTGAATATTGGTTGGAATGCTAGTTGAATCTATGTTTGCTTGATTGATTTGTAGTGAAGTTAGAAGAGTGTGATATTAGCAAGATCAAGAAGTGAACCAACATTCTCTACTAAAAAGGCAAGTGACACTATCATCCAAGTCCTATTATTTTCATTACACTTAGTGGATTTTTTGTAACATGCATGTAAAGGTTTACTATATTTTATGCTATGCTAAATCCTAATAGGATACCCTTATATATTCCTTAGTGGAAACATTGTAGTTGTAGTATGCTTAGCCCTGCTATATATATTGGGATGGGATACATGTTATGAATATATGAAGTGTTGAAAAGATATATGTTTTATATAATAAAACAAGTACTCAATGAACCACCTGGGTGGACAAGGATACTCAAGGTTGGACAAGGTGGCAACAAAAAGGAACCATGTTTATATGGTATCTCCTTTTGTATGTGCACTAGAAGAAAACCACCCAGGGACTTAGAGATTGAACATGTTTCTCGTACAGTGGCTTCCGTGTACAGCCACATGCTAAATGGGCTCTGGCTTAGTCAACTACATAGTGGAAGACCCATGCATTGGCATCTTCAGGTTAACTAGGATTGTGTGAGGGAACTTGAAACCCTACATTGGTGCCTGGAAGACAAGCTAGCATTGTGTATTGGGAGGACTCCTATGGAAAGACTTTGTCACATTCTCAATCTGCCAGTACTCCATCTTGGTGAGTACATATCCAGTGGCCACTGGTGGCATCAAGATGAGATTGTGTCATGTGGGTAAAGTGTACAACTTCTGCAGAAGATAAAAATCTAAGTACTTAGCCGTGTCCCCGGTTATGGACAATACTGAGCAACTAAGGCCTGAAGCTATGGAAGATCTCGACATTCAAATTTCTCAAAGTTAAAAACTTGAGGGTGACAACAAGGGATTTGGAGCACTTGGAGTTTTCCAAGAAGTTCAAAAAGATTTGACAAAGATCAAAAACTATTTTGAAAAGATAGGATAAAACTATATTGCATTCTGCAAATGAGCATAAACCCTACTTAGCAAAATATACATGTAATGATAGGATCCACTTATTTCTACATAGTAGTGAAACTTGCCAATACAATTCAAATGTATTGACCCTTGTGGCTGCAACTTATTATGTTGCAGGTTTGTTTGATGTTAGTGAAGTTTATTGATTAGGATTACAAGTCTACAACCAACATGACTGCCTGTGGCACTTTGAAGATGAAGGACCCCATGCTTATAGATATTCTGCTGCAATGTAATGTGATAGCCAAATGAGCTATGTAAGATGTAATGAAATATTTTATTCCTGGTTATAAAGTTGTATTATGACCTTTGTTTCTTGATATTACATCTTAACTGTGGATGCTAGCTATTGATCCAGGGACTAGCATTGTAAACACAGGGATCTCTACCTTAATAAAGGTTGGGAAACTTACATATGAACCCGTCAGAGCTAGAAGAACTGAAGAAGCAACTGGATTCCATGCTAGAAATTGGATTGATTCAACCAAGTGCGTCACCATGGAGATCACCTGTCTTATTTGTGGACAAGAAAGATGGAGGTAACCGTTTGTGTATGGATTATCGGAAGTTGAATGATGTCACCATCAAGAACAAGTACCCCTTGCCCAAGATAGAAGATTTGTTTGATCAGTTGACCGGTGCCCAGGTGTTTTCTAAGATTGATGTTAGAAATGGCTATCATCAACTCAAAATTCATGCAGAGGATATTCCAAAGACTGCCTTTACCACCAGATATGGATTGTAGGAGTATATAGTCATGTCTTTTGGATTAACCAATGCCCTCGCTTATTTCATGAACCTCATGAATAAGATTTTTATGACTTCCTGGATAAGTTTGTCGTTGTTTTCATCGATGACATTCTGATTTATTCCAAATCAGAAGAAGAACATGAGCTACATCTAATGACCATTCTTGGAACCCTTAGAGAGCATCAGCTGTATGCAAAGTTTAGCAAATGTGAATTCTGGTTACAGGAGGTAGGATTCCTCGGTCACATTGTATCAGCCGGAGGAATTGTCGTTGACCCTGCCAAAGTGAAAGATGTAGAAGATTGGCAAGCCCCAACCACTCAAACCCAAGTTCGTGCTTTTCTCGGATTGGCGGGATATTACCGCAAATTTGTAGAAGGATTCTTGAGTATCGCCAGACCCATGACCCAATTGATAAAGAAGGACAAGAAGTTTGAATGGACCGACAAATGTGAAGCGAGTTTTCAAGAACTCAAGAGGAGATTGATTTCAGCCCCAATCTTGATCATGCCGGATATCACGAAGCCCTTCGATGTGTATTGTGATGCATCCAAGATTGGTCTCGGATGTGTGCTAATGCAAGAAGGCAAAGTTATATCTTATCTATCTCGACAATTGAAGCAACATGAGCAAAACTACCCAACCCATGACCTCGAACTTGCAGCAGTAGTTCTAGCCCTGAAGACATGGAGACATTACCTAATGGGAAACCGTTGTGAGATTTATTCGGATCACAAGGGCCTAAAGTATATATTCACTCAGAAGGAGTTGAATATGAGGCAGAGAAGGTGGACTGAGCTAATCAAGGATTACGACCTGGACATTCACTATCACCCTGGTAAAGCCAACGTGGTAGCCGATGCCCTTAGCAGATTGCCGTGCCGCTTGAACTCCATGATTTTGAAGGAGCAACCAAGTTTGCACAAGGAGATGGAAGATTTTTGAATGGAATTAGTAAGTGAAGGATTTTTGGCTAGCATAGAACTTCAGCCCACTTTGATCAGTCAGATTAAAGGGGGGCAGAAGGGAAATGCCAGTATTGACGGAATCAAGCGTCTTATCGGTACAGGCAAAGTACCCGGATTCACCGAGGACGAAGAAGGAGTGCTGTGGTACAAAGGACGCCTTTGTGTACCAGCAGATTCGGAGCTGAAAGAAGTGATTCTGAAGGAGGCTCATGATACTCTTTATTCTATCCATCCCGGAGGAACTAAGATGTATCAAGATTTGAAAGAGCAATTTTGGTGGCATAAGATGAAGAGATAAATCGGAAGCTATATCGCCAAGTGTGATATATGTCAGCGAGTCAAGGCAGGACATCAAATACCCGCTGGATTGTTGCAACCTTTGCAGATTCCGGAATGGAAATGGGATTCTGTAGGAATGGACTTTATCACTGGACTACCTACTTGTAGTAGGGGAAATGACTCTATTTGGGTCATAGTGGACAGATTGTCCAAAGTCGCCCATTTCTTGCCCGTCAAAACCACATATCAGAGTTCGAAGCTAGCGGAGTTGTACATCGCTAGAATCGTCAGTTTGCACGGAGTCCCCAAGAACATAGTATCGGATCGAGGAACTCAGTTTACCTCGAGATTCTGGAAGAAAGTCCAAGAAGGTTTAGGAACCCGCCTAGATTTCAGTACCGCGTATCACCCTCAGACCGATGGACAAACGGAGCGAGTAAATCAAATACTCGAAGATATGCTTAGAGCATGTGTGCTAGAGTATGGATCCAAGTGGGAAGACTGTCTGCCGTTTGTAGAATTTTCATACAACAACAGTTATCAAGCCAGTTTGCAAATGGCCCCATTTGAATTCATGTACGGAAGGAAGTGTCGCACCCCTTTGAACTGGTCGGAAGTAGGAGAGAGTCAGATTTTCGGACCCGACATCCTCCGAGAAGCAGAAGAGAAGGTTCACAAGATTCGTGAGCACCTCAAGACCGCCCAATCCCGACAAAAGAGTTATGCCGACAAGAGACGTCGAGACCTCGCCTTCAACATAGGAGATTTTGTTTATCTAAAAGTGTCGCCATTGAAGGGAATGCAGCGTTTTCAACTCAAAGGAAAGTTAGCCCCTAGATATATCCGACCTTTCAAGATCCTGAACCGTCGAGGAGAAGTATCATATAATTGGAGCTACCTGAAGAGATGTCAGCCGTGCACAATGTGTTCCATATCTCGCTACTTCGCAAGTGTCTCGAAGTCCCCGAGAAGACCGAAGTGTTCAAGAATATCGATCACCGGACCATAGAGATAAACGATGACCTGACCTATCCCGAAGTACCCATCCATATTTTGGAAGAATCTTTTCGAACTACCCGAACCCGAAGCATCAAGTTTCTCAAGATTCAGTGGAGCAACCACACAGAAGAGGAAGCTACCTGGGAGCGCGAAGATCACATCAGGACGGAGTTTCCCGATCTCTTCAAATCCTAGGTAATCTTTTCGTCCTTTTTCAAATCTCGGGACGAGATTTTGTTTAAGGAGGGAAGGTTTGTAACATCCCAGAAATACTAAACTTGTATCATCAATTTCTAATCATCAAAATTAGGGTTAACAAAAACTTATCTAAATAAAAAAATGAATGCATGCATATGTGTATGCATTGATTTTGAAATGCTTTTAAACCACCTTGTTTGTGTGATCCATTGCTTGTAAAATGTTTCTTAGGTGAAATAAACATCATCTAAAACATTTCCCAAACTTTTCCTAAAGACAAGTAAATCAAAACACATATATGAAATGAATGGTCATTTTGGCCAATTTAACTCCCATGCCTACTTTGGCTGTCTCAAACTTTCAGAACCTAACAGAAACTTTCCTGGATCTTTGCACCCCTTGAATGTACTCATAACAAGGTATCAAGGCCCACTTTGTGATCATCCAGAAACTTTCAAATGCATAGTTTAAATGACAATTCAAAATTGAATCTTTATCATTTGGGAAGATCCCACATTTTCAAAAACTACTCAAACAAGCTCAACTTTCAAAACCCAAGCATCTGCAGACTCACCAGCACCAATCTAGCAAACCCACCAAAAATCTTTTCAAAATTCAAAACTTGAGTTCATGCGGCCATTTCATCAAACAGGTTGCAGACACAAATCAAACAAACATCAAACACTATAGTGTGCAGTAAAATTGGCCTAACTTGTTCCCTAGTTAGCTCACACACAGCTCAGTAGGTCATCTAGGAAGTTTAACTAAGGACTAGCACCCCTGTGAGCTTGCCATTGCCATCAATGGTGAACAGCCGAGCACCCCCTTGTCACCCCATTGTGGACAGCAGGCTAGAGGAAGAACTAGCCGTGCCAACCTTGTCTAGGAGGCATCCCACCGTCCACCGCCACTACCTGTCCCAGCCGCGAGCGTTGCCAAGCCCTGGACCACGCGCACAAGCCGCGCCCAGACCGCCAGCGACCATGCCAAGCATGCGCCAGAGCATCACCCTCGACCAGCACCCACAGACCGCGCGCCGCCCTCGCCGCGTGCATACACAATCCCCACCGACCCAGGAGACTGCCAGACATCCCCGTTTGCCGCCCCGTGATGCACAGCCACCGCCCGCCGTCGAAGACGCCGCCTCTGCCGCGCAGAGCACCGCCCGTTCCAGACCAAACCACACCGCCCCATGCCTCAAGACCATGTCGTTGAGCATCGCCAGGAGACACCGCACCGTCCCCTACCCTTGACCATGCCATTAGCCGCCTGTAACTTCGCCCCCGACGAGCTCACCGTGTGCCCCGACGGTCCCCTCGCTCGACTATAAATAGAGGCCACCCCCGCACGATTTCTTCACACCATCTCACTTCCCTCTCCTCACTGATCGTGCCACACCGTTCTCAGAGCAAGGAAAGCACCACCTCGCCGGAATTTCACCGGAGCCCGCCGCCTCTGGAGAAGAAGGGAGCCAGCGATTGGAGCCGCCCAGGAGAAGCCACCGGTACCAGGAGATTCGCCGTCGTCGACTTCGTCGTTCGCCCGCCTCGCCAACCCTCGCCAATACCCCGGTGAGCCGCCAGCTACCCTCACTGGCCGCGCTAGGTTTCGTTCTCGCCGGAGTTGTCTCGCGTCGACGATGACTCCCAGCCGTTGGATTAGAACTAGATCAAACGATCCACGTCGCCCCATACCGCTTCGCCCAGCCCCGTGTCACTGACGAATGGGGACACCCACTTAAGCAGCCCGCGGGAGCACTGCGCTTAGCAGGCCGGACCAGTAACTTTTCCCGCGTAGCCCAGTTATTCAAATTAATCCCTTTTCTATTTCAATTCAAACACGCTTTTGTACCCAACTTCAAAAATCAACCCAGATCGATTCAGTGCACCAAATTGAATGAAACCAATTTTGTTGGAAAGGTCTATGAATGCTGAATCTAAGCCCGTTGGATTCAAGTCATTTGGATCTATAGATCACCCATGGTAAAAATAACAAGGCAGAAGCTTTTCTGCATTCAAACAGTTTTCAAATTTAAACCATAATAGCTTTTGAGTTGATTCCAACTCTCAAAAATCACATTTAACCATACCTTTCAGAATATATAAAAATATATAGGTTTACTTGCAGAAATAATGTTCAAGTAATAAAAGAATGCTACATAAGCATTTCTAGCTGTCGGGTTCCCAACCTTTAATAAGGTAGAGATCCCTGTGTTTACAATGCTAGTCCCTGGATCAATAGCTAGAATCCACAGTTAAGATGTAATATCAAGAAACAAAGGTCATAATATAACTTTATAACCAAGAATAACATAATTTTATTACATCTTACATAGCTCTTTTGGCTATTATATTACATTGCAGCAGAATATCTATAAGCATGGGGTCCTTCATCTTCAAAGAGCCACAGGCAAACATGTTGGTTGTAGACTTGTAATCCTAATCAATCAACTTCACTAATATCAAACAAACCTGCAACATAACAAGTTACAGCCACAGGGGTCAATACATTTGAATTGTATTGGCAAGTTTCACTACTGTGTAGAAATGAGTGGATCCTAACATTACATGCATATTTGGCTAGGTAGGGTTTAGGCTCATTTGCAGAAAGCAATAATTTATCCTATCTTTTAAAAGTAGTTTTGATCTTTTGTCAAAATATTTCTAAGCTCCTTGGTACACCCCAAGTGCTTCAGGTCTTTGTCAAAATCTCTTGAGCTCCTTGGTACACCCCAAGTGCTTCAAGTCTTTTGTCAAAGTCTTTTTGAGCTCCTTGGTACACCCCAAGTGCTTCAAGTCTTTTGTCAAAATCTTTTTGAGCTCCTTGGTACACCCCAAGTGCTTCAAGTCTTTTGTTGTCATTTTAGAGTTTTTCTTTTAGAAATTGGAATGTCGAGATTTCCCATAGCTTCAGGCCTTAGTTGCTCAGTATTGTCCATAACCGGGGACACGGCTAAGTACTTAGAATTTTTATCTTCTGCAGAAGTTGTACACTTTACCCACATGACACAATCTCATCTTGTTGCCACCAGTGGCCGCTGGATAAGTACTCACCAAGATGGAGTACTGGCAGATTGAGAATGTGACGAAGTATTTCCATAGGGTCCTCCCATACACAATGCTAGCTTGTCTTCAGGCACCAATGTAGGGTTCCTAGTTCCCTCATTTCCAGTTAACCTGAAGACCAATGCATGGGTCTTCCCAATGTAGTTGACTAAGACAGTGCCCATTTAGCATGTGGCTGTACACGGAAGCCACTGTTCGAGAAACATGTTCAATCTCTAAGTCCCTGGGTGGTTTTCTTTTAGTGCACAACAAAAAGAGATTGCCATATAAACATGGTTCCTCTTGTTGCCACCTTTTCCAAAACTTGAGTATCCTTGTCCACCCAGGTGGTTCATTGAGTACTTGTTTTATTATATAAAACATAAGTCTTTTCTCAACTTCATAAAATCTCAACATGTATCTCTTCTCAAAATATATAGCATGGCTAAGCATTTTTCAACTACATTGTTTTCACTAAGGAATATATAAGGGTATCCTATTAGGATTTAGCATAGCATGAAGTATAGAAATTCTTTTCATGCATGTTTCAAAATCCACTAAGTATAATGAAAATAGTAGGACTTTAGATGATAGTGTCACTTGCCTTTTTGGTAGAGGATGTTGGTTCACTTCTTGATCTTGCTAAAATCACACTCTTCTAACTTCACTACAAATCAATCAAGCAAACATAGATTCAACTAGCTTTCCAACAATAATCAAACAATCAAACACACATGAAATAATAGAAGCAAAGTCATGCATGCAAGCATGCAAAGGATAGTTTTATTTGCAAAGGTGGTTTTTACTAGGCTTTAAACATTGTAAGGCTCAAAGTGGTCATTTTCTAAAGTGGCAAAACCATTTGCAAAAGGGTTTTATCTATAGATCATTTTCAAATCAAATCATTATTTCATGTGGTGGAAAATGTTTTTAGCAAAGCAACAATTTTATGTTGTTCACCAAATAAGTTGTTAATTCTCAAAACTTGGTGTTTAAGGTCAGTAGGTTTGAATCAAAACATTTTCCAAAAGGTTTTTCTCAAAAATCATTTCCATATCAAAAACAACATTTTTATTTGACTAGAAATGAGTTAATTCAAGTATTCAATCCTAATCCTCACAAAATACATTTTTAAAACCATGGATTGGTTCCTAGGGTCAGTAAGTTCACATTAAATCATTTTGCAAAGATTTCAACCCCAAAATCATTTTGGAATAATTTTTATAACCTAAACAAGCATACAAATGTTTCTGCAAAAACAAACATTTTACCATAAGCTTTTTACTAAACAAATTGCATGGTTGGCCAGGGCTTGTTTTCTGAATCCATTGATATAAAATTTGCAAATTTTGGACGTGTGGATCAGAAGTTATGAGGTTTACAAATTTGCATCTAAATCAAATTCTAAAATCTGTTTTAAAACAACTAGTGCCACGCGGCGCGTTTCTATTGGTCAGTACCACTTCGCGTGGATCGAGCGATTCAGGCCGTTGGATTAAATTACATCGCACGGCGCTGAGATGCTACTTACCCCTTCGTCTAGCTTCTATCGCGTTCGTCCGATCTAGATCCTACGGACACGACTGCTTGGTCAATATCGGGCGGCGCTGCGCGGCGGTGAGCGGCGGCGCGCGGTCAGACGGTGTGCTAGCGGCTGTTACAGGAAGCAAGGAGAGAAGTGGAGATGCTCACCGTTCTCGCAGGGTGGCGGTGAAGCTCAAGGCGTGGTCGGTTCGTCGAGGGGCGCTCAGACGCGACGTGGATTGCTCGCCGGAGACAATGGCGGTGGCAGGCGGTTCTGGTGGTTGTCGAGGACGATGTTGCAGATCACCCCGAGGAAGAATAAGGGCATGGTTAGACGCGGTTTGATCTGCTGATGAAGTGAGCATCAATAGGAGGTGCCAGGGCGGTCTGGCTTACTAGGGGGAGGTCGCCGGAGAAAGAAACAGACGCGGCGGCGCTCAGAGGTTGTCGAAGGCGAGGCTCTGGGGCGAGCGCGGGCGAACGGAAGGCACAGGGAGAAGCGCCAGAGGGTGGAGAGTGTGTGAGCTTGGTCGATGAGGCAAGGGGCGGTGTCTACTGGCCGGAATTGCTCGGTGAGGCTCGCCGGAGCAACGGCGGTGCAATTTCGATTCAGGGCAGCCTGGTGGCTCTTGTGGAGCGGTGTTTGAGGGGAAAGGAGGAGGAGACAGAGGCGATTAAAAGGGCGTAGACGTTGGAGAGATTAATGCCTCCATTGACGCAAATTGATCGCTGCAATTCAAGACAGAAACGGCGAGGAGTAATCGGCGCGGGTTTGAAGACGATGAACAGGAGGGGTGGGGCCTTGCTGTCAGCGAGGGAGATAGATAGGGAGAGGGTCCACTCGTCGGTGTCTGCGTGGGTCAGTAAGTAGGTGTGAATCGTTTTCTGCGGGGAGAGAGCTAGTTGGGCTGGACTGGGCTGCTGGGCCAGGTGAGTTGGGTCAGGTCCGATTCCATTTTTTTTATTCTGATTGCTTTTTCTTTTTCTAATTTGATTTCCTGTTTTGAATTTCAAACAATAAATCAAACACCCAAATGATTTCAAATCTTTGCCAAACTTTGTATTGGTTTTTGTTCTGTTTAACCACACAAATCAAAGTCCAAAAATAAAATAATATATTTTATCCTTTTTAGGATCCATTTATTAATTAAATAAAATAGTCCTTAGTTATTAAATCAAATGGATTTTGATTTATTTAAAAACTCCATTTGAAATCTAAATAAAACCAAAAACACTTCAGTAGGTTTTATTTGAGAATATAAAATACTTGGAAAACTTATTCAAAATAAATTAATAAGTTTTAGTGTTTTATTAAAATGGAAAAGTCTTTACTTTAACAAATTTGGTTTATTAATAAATCCTCATTATTTTATTGAAAAGACTTTTATCTCTTTAATCAAAACAAAATACTTTACTTCAAAAGCTTGGCCAAGATTTCATTTGGCTTTATAAAATAATTCTTATTTATTTTTCTACCTTTTTATTTGAAAACCAAATCTTTTTATTAAAAGATCCAAAAATAGTAATTCCAAATATTTAAAACTTTCTTTATTAATTGTTTATCTTTTTAAATCCCTTTAGGATTTATTTGATCAAAATAGGTTTGAAGGTTTCCAATTGGAATCAAAAAGTTTCTTCTCACCCTGAAAATCAACAAAGTTTTATTTTATTCATTTGTTTTTCACATTACAAGATTTGGAAAATCTTGGGATGTGACACTAGCCACTTTAATTAATTAAAATAAAAGGGTAAAACCTTATTAAATTGTGACACCACTTTAAATCACATTCCCATGGACTACAATATGTGGTGATGACATGTGTCAACATGATCCCATGTTTGGTTTGGAGAATATTAAATCTTAAGTAGTTTTCAAATGAGTAGAAATTACTTTTCTAAAAATAAAAGGAATTAAATCAAGCCTTAACCTTGTAATGTTAGAGATGATGTTATATCATCTATAGGACCCTTGTGTGTGATGATTGCAAGTAGTTAAGTATTGTTTGGTGATTGTGTACCTCGTATTTATTCATAGACGCTAGTACCGACCAAGGATACGAGGAGGAAGGAGGATACTACGAAGAAGAAGCCGAGGAGAACTTCAACCACTGCTCTGCACAAGGCAAGCTTATACTGATATTGATGCAAGCTAATACTATACCTATGCAAGCCTTACTAATCAAGCTGACCTATGCAAGCTAACCCTTGCAAGATACCCTACTGATGCAACAAACCCATACTTCTTCTATGACTACTATATGCCTTAAGCATATGTGATCACACCCACTTGATAAACCAATCCTAGTTTTACTTACAAGCTTCTTACTTTATTTCTTTATCAAAGCTTACTAAGAGTTTACTTAAGTGACTTTTAGATACTAGAAAGATATTTGAAGGTTGCATAAAGAGCATAAAATTTAGCCTAAGTTAGAAACCTGGATATCCGCCTGAGACATAAGGTTATACTTAGTTGAAACTCCACCAGTTACCACCCCTCATCAGTACTACCCCCACCTGTAGATGCTAGTGCTAAGCATAAAACTTGATCAACTCTTAGATGGGAATACTTGGTGGAAAAATGGTTATGAAAACCTTGGAATGATGGATCATTCTATTGAAATGTTTTGGACATGTGTTTCCAAACACTCGATGATTTTGGTGATGAAATGTTGAGGCGTGAGCCTTAGCCCTTTATAAAACTGATGGTTGTCTGGATGCGATACCATTCCAATTGTATCGTATAACCACAATACCCGAATATTGGGTAGGGCTTGACTGGAAACTTATATTCCTTAGTATTAGTTCCCTCCCGGCCAAGGTCTGAGCTGAGGCTACCTTGTGAAGATTGTCCACCTATGCAGTACCCAAGATGACAGTGGGTCATGGTTGGGAGGCCAAACTCACAGGAGAGGTGCTTATACTAGGGCGTGTAACTGAAAGGTTAGGATTGATTATCCGCATACTGAGTATGGTGAATTCAGGATTTGTTCCTGACGGATGTATCGAATGTTGTGGTGAAAGTGTACAATCTCTGCAGAGTGTCAAACTATTCGAATAGCCGCGTCCGCGGTTATGGACAGTTGGATTGGCCATACTGTTCCCCCGTCAGACTTTTCAAAATGACGTGTGAAATGAATTAAGATTTTGACTTGACCACAACAGAGTTGTGATATGAACTACAAGTTCCCACTTAGGAATCATAAAATTGTGACTAGCTTTGGAACCTAGTAGAGATAAATCTGGCTTTTGCAAAACAACCCTAGAGCCTAGTGTCCTATTATCGAAAAACCCCCTTTTACCTGTTAGTATTAGTTTGCGAGTACTTAAAGAGTACTCATGGCTTTGTCCCTGGGTATTCCCATGGCCAGACTATGAAGAGGAGTACCTGTAAGATGGACCCCAGGAAGGTTACGACAACTAGGATCATCTCCCATCGTCAGCATTGCATGTGACCCCGAAGATGGAGCTTCGCCTACGCTACCGTTATTATTACGTATTCCGCTGCTTGATGTTGTATTAAGGACTGGATCATGAGATCCCTATTTGTGTAAGAACTTATGTATCGTTTGTAATGGATGATGTACTATGGTATCCAATTATGTTATGTCTCGCAAAAATGGTAATCCTGGGATTGCGATGTATGGCATAACAGGCATCTAGGATTGAAAAATCCGGGTGTTGACAATGAGCATCTCAACGATCTTTTTATTTGCTATTTGCATAGATTTTTATTGAGGATGCTTCATAGATTTCTCATTATGGTGATGCTGCAAGTTTCCACCATGATTAGGCATGGCTTAGGCTAGCAGCCCAGGCATTTCTCTAACACACATACATAACTCCATGGACTTACAAGCTCCCCTTTTATTTCACACCGACGACATCCATAGACAAAAGAGCATGATATCAACTGTGTACAAAGTACAAGTGCAATGTTGAAAGCGTTCCCCGTGACAGCCCAGTTCTGCTAATTCCAACGTATAAGTGCAAGCATATACAACATAGATGACACAATGGTTCATTTTTATTACATCAAGAAAAATAAAGTGTGCCATCAAGTTTGTGAGAGCTTTAATCACTAAGTTTTCACATAAAAAAATACTTTTTAATTGGAAGATAGATGAAAACAACAATATACTTGGAATGGTGTAACACACCATGCATAGGAATTTATAGTGGACACTTTGGAATAACTTGGTTTCTTGGGAGTTGGAAGCATGAGTAGAACTTACTCATACAAGTGGAGGCTAGCAAAAGACTGGGAGCGACCAAGTAAGAGAGCAATAATGGCCATAATCATGGAGAGCGACAAAACATTACTAATCAAAGCATAGAGTGGTACTACAAGTCAAGGACTACATGATCATAGAGGCTATGGTGACTTGTTCATAGTCATAACATGGTGTGAGCATGTGCCAAGTCAACCCAAACAAAGCATCAAAGGAGAATACCACAATACTATGCGTTTGCATGCTAAAACAACGCATGATTTTTTCAAGGCACCCTAAGCAATCCCAATTGTTTGGAACAAGTCATGCTACAGCAATAGTCACTAAGCATAAGTTTAAAACAACACCTAGCATGGCATGCTAAAGTCTAAATCACAGTCAAAGCAAGCTCCTCTTGCACTGTTCAAGCAAGAACTTTCTACTGCTTTCCAACACCAAGCAACTTATTTGAAACATCACGGCGAGAATGGGGGTCCAAACTACTGTATTCAAGAAAACTAAACAAACTAAGCAAAGCAAACGAAAAGTATACGCTCCAAGAACAACACAACAGTGCATGAAATAATAAAAACGAAGTGTCTAGAAAGACCTGAGCTTTTTATTGATGAAGAAGGGGATGCCTTGGGCATCCCCAAGCTTTGACGCTTGTACCTCTTGGATATTTCTTGGGGTGACACCAGGGTGGCATCCCCAAGCTTGAGCATTTTTCCATTCTTCATCTCATTACATCATTCTCTCTCTACACATGAAAATTTTCCTTCATACAGAACTTCACACAATCTTCATTAGCAACATTAGTGTATTCAAAAGATAATAGACCCTTGCGTTTAGCTTTAGAACAGCAAAACTTTCACTAAAAACACAAGCTATTCTAGCAATTCCCTCAAAAATCTCAATTTCCCAAAAAGAACCCAAAAAGGAATCAATAAGAAGCAAATGCAAATAATGGCAGAAATCTGTCAAAACAGACCAGCAGGTAGAAACCTATTTTTTTGAAGACATTCTGTTGCTCAAATCAAAAAGTGTTGAACTAACGAAAGTTATCTAACATACTGGGGTATTTATTAGTAAAATATCAGCTCAATCCGACTTATAAGATTCCTCACAAAATTTTATGGTGGAGCAGAACATCTGTTTCGGGACAGCAACTCCCCAAATCTTACTTCCCTCTCACTAGAGGTCATTCTTGGCACAAAAAGCAAAAAAAGGATAAGGAGAGGTCATTACTGAAGTAATAACTTCCAAGACTGATGAAAACTCTTGGGTTATCTCGCAACAAGTAGTTTTGTTTAATGCCTTTAAGTTAGGCTTGATAGCTTGAGAAGATGCTCACATAAAAAATATGAATTGAACTAAAAGAGAGCATCAAGAAGCAAATTCAAAACACATTTAAGTCTAACCCACTTCCTATGCATGGGAATCTTATACGCAAATAAGTTCACAACAAACAAAGTGCCAAGCATAGGAAGATAAAACAAGGGTAACTTCAAAACTTTCAGCACATAGAGAGGTGTTTCAGTACCATGAAAACTTCTCCAACCATATTTTCCTCTCTCATAATAATTTTCAGTAGCCTCATGAATAAACTCAACAATATAACTATCACATAAAGCATGGTTTTCATGATCTACAAACACATGATTTCTATCAAGCTCAAAAATAGTGGGATTAAAACCTTCAAACCCACTTTTAACAATTTTATCACAAGAAGATGATACGTCCAAAACATATCTACTTTCTCGAACACTTTGCTATTGTTTCTCCTCTAAACTTTTCTGATTTGGATACAACTAACACGGACTGACACTGTTTTTAGCAGAATTACCTTGGTTTCTTGTTTTTGTGCAGAAAATCAACTATCAGGAAAAATCCTGGAAAATATGCCAAAAACTATTTTTCACCAGAAGATCCACAGAGCCAGAAGAGGAGACGGAGAGGAGGCCTGGGGGCCCACACCCACCCCAGGCGTGGACCCACCTGACCCTGCGCCTGGAGGGGGTGCAACCTCCCCAGGCACCTCCTCGGCCTCCCTCTGCGCCTATAAGTTGCCTTTCAACCTAAAAACCGAGGGGGGTTCGATAGTTTTCCAGAAAGAGTTCTGCTCCGCCGCCGCCACCAGAAACCAAGATTCGGATCTAGAAACTCCATTCTGGCACTCTGCCGAGACGGGGAATTTGGAGAGGATCATCGCCATCGTCATCACCAACGCATCTCCATCAACCACCGATGTTTCCCTCATTCATGAGTGAGTAATCCCCCGTTGTAGGCTTGGGGATGGTAGGGATTGTATGAGTTCTATCATGTAGTCGAATAAGATCTATTAGGGGCATAGTGCCTAGTATCTCTATTAGTGCTATTTGACTTTGTTGCAACTTGTTGTGCTTAATGCTTGTCACTAGGGCCCGAGTGCCATGATATCAGATCTGAACTTATTATTGAATCATTATCATAGTATTGTTTGTGATCTTATCTGCAAGTTGTGTACACATATCATTGTCCGGATTCAAAGGCCCCAAAGTGACAATAATTGGGACAACCGGAGGGGGTGGCTGTGGTGTGAGTATCACATGTGTTCATGGAGTGTTAATGCTTTGCTCTGGTGCTCTATTAAAAGGAGCACCTTAATTTTCAGTAGTTCCCTAGAGGCTCTACCGCCACGGGCTGGTTGGACAGAAGATGTTGTGCAAGTTCTCATTGCGAGCACGTATGACTATATTTGGAGCACATGCCTAGGATTATTTAGTACTTGGATGCTTATTATTATTTATCTGCAATGCCCTAGATCTTGAAGTTACATGTTTAGACTCGCCCATGCAACGCCCGTCCATCCATCCATATGCCTACCGCACTCGAATCCTATTGTTACCGTTACTGTTACTATTGCTCCTGTTTCACTGTTGTTGTTACTGTTGTTGTTGCTACTACAAACTGTTGCTACTAATAAACTTCTATGAGCAAGAACTATTTCAAGGTGCAGCTGAACTGACAACTTAGTTGTTAAGGCTTGCAAGTATTCTTTGGCTCCCCCTGTGTCGAATCAATAAATTGGGTAATACTACCCGCGAAGACTGTTGCGATCCCCTATACTTGTGGGTCATCAAGACTATTTTCTGGCGCCGTTGCCGGGGAGCATAGCTTTATTTGTAAGTTCACTTGGATCTATTATTGTTCACTGCTACTCTTTTCATCATGGGGAAGTCTCGTGATGGAAACGTTTTCTTTCACTCATTCTCGCACCCACATAGACGCTGACGAATGGACCCCACCCCTACTTCCTCCACCTCGCTGACAGCTCGGCCCCACTGCCTCGTCATCGTCATCAACCCCTCGCCGTCCGTTTTCCCCTTGCTCAACGGCGTTCTGCCGCGATTAAATTCTCTTGATTACGCGTTGATGGCCGGAGTAAAACCGCCAGTAACCACGCCTGCATAAACGCCTCTCCCTCCCCTCTCTTTCCCCTCACTCGCCCCTCCTTCTCTGCCCCAGGGCTGCCCCGATTTCCCCTTGCACCGCCGCGAACTCCGACGACGTCCCAGAGCAATTCCGGCTACACCCCGCCGCCTCTCGCCTCCCTGAGCACGCAAGCCTGCTCCTCAGACCAGTGCGCATCTGCCCATGCTCCACTCGCTCGCGCGCGCTCCGAATCGTCGGCTTCGTCATCACCAGAGCGTCGCCGCCGTCTGCCATTGCTCCGTCGAGCTTCCTAGGTGAACTTCGACCGCCCTAAGCTCTCTCGATGATGCTCACGTGAACCCCACGCTCGCCCGCGTATAACCGTGCACTTATTTTGCTTCAGAACGACCTCCAGAGACAACCGCCGCTCGCAGCAACTCCGGCGAGCAATTTCTTCCGTCCCCGTGCGCCTCCTGCCTCCTTGTGAACAGGTTGAGCATCAGCGCGTCAAGGAGAACACGGTGAGCCCTCTCCCATTCTTTCTCGCATCGTGCATCATCGGCGACGACCACGCCTGAGCACTGCCGCCAGAGCGCCGCCGTCAGCGCCGCTCGAATTAGGTCGAATCGTTTTACACCGTTAGATCTCCATCTGGCGTCTTAGATAGAATCATTAAACGAAGAGGTACGGGTGCCTCTGCGCCGCACGATCTCACTTAGATCCAACGATCCAGAGAACTCGATCCAAACGAAACGGTACCGTCCAATAGGAAACAGCCACGTGGACATGGTTTAGTTTAAAAAACAGAAATAGAATCTGATTGAATTGCAAACTTGTAAAATTCATAACTTTAGTTCTACACGTCGAAATTTTGCAAATTTTATATCAATGGAATCAGTAGAACAAGTACTTTGCAACCATGAAATTTGTTTAATGTTTTGCTTCTGTAAAATTGGTTGAATTTGCAGAAACATGTGTAGGCTTATTTTGAATATAAAAATTGTTCTAGATATAATTTTAATGTGAAATCTTGGCAAAATGGTTTGTTGTGAACCTACTGACCCTAGGAACCAACTTATGGATTTAAAAACATATTTTGTGAAGTTTAGGAATAAATATTTGAATTAGCTCATTTCTAGTCAAATAAAATATTGATTTTGTTCTAGAAATGATTTTTGAGTGAAACCTTTGGGAAATGATTTGATTCAAACCTTATGACCCTAAACACCAAGTTTTGAGAATTAAAATATATTTGGTGAACTCTTTAAAGAATATTGCTTTGCCAAAAGCATTTTCAACCACATAAAATAATGATTTGATTTAGAAATGGTTTATAGATAAAACCTTTTGCAAATGGTTTTACCACTTTAGTAAATGACCACTTTGAACTTTATAATGTTTAGAGCCTAGTAGAAACCACCTTTCCAAAAAAAACTACCTTTTGCATGCTTGCATGCATGACCTTGTTTTTGTTATTTTATGTGTGATAAAATTGTTTGAATGCTAGTTGAAATATATGTTTGCTTGATTGAATTGTAGTGGAATTAGAAGAGTGTGATATTTGCAAGATCAAGAAGTGAACCATCATTCTCTACTAAAAAGACAAGTGACACTATCATCCAAGTCCTACTATTTTCATTACACTTAGTGGATTTTTGTAACATGCATTAAAATGATTTCTATATTTTATGCTATGCTAAATCCTAATAGGATACCCTTATACCTTCCTTAGGGGAAACATTGTAGTTGTAGTAAGCTTAGCCCTGCTATATATTGGGATGGGATACATGATATGATTATATGAAGAATTGAAAAGACATATGTTTTATATAATAAAACAAGTACTCAATGAACCACCTGGGTGGACAAGGATACTCAAGTTTGGACAAGGTGGCAACAAAAGGAACCATGTTTATATGGCTATCTCTTTTTGAATGTGCACTAGAAGGAAACCACCCAGGGACTTAGAGATTGAACATGTTTCTCGTACAGTGGCTTCCGTGTATAGCCACATGCTAAATGGTCTTTGGCTTAGTCAACTACATAGTGGAAGACCCATGCATTGGCATCTTCAGGTTAACTAGATTTGTGTAAGGGAACTTGAAACCCTACATTGGTGCCTGGATGACAAGCTAGCATTGTGTATTGGGAGGACTCCTATGGAAAGACTTTGTCACATTCTCAATCTACCAGTACTCCATCTTGGTGAGTACTTATCCAGCGGCCACTGGTGGCATCAAGATGAGATTGTGTCATGTGGGTAAAGTGTACAACTTCTTCAGAAGATCAAATTCTAAGTACTTAGCCGTATCCCCGGTTATGGACAACACTGAGCAACTAAGGCCTGAAACTATGGAAGATCTCGACATTCCAATTTCTCAAAGTTAAAACTTGAGGGTGACAACAAGGGATTTGAAGCACTTGGAGTTTTCCAAGAAGTTCAGAAAGATTTGACAAAGATCAAAACTATTTTGAAAAGATAGGATAAAACTATATTGCTTTCTGCAAAA
Organism: Avena sativa; assembly: GCA_916181665.1. Lineage (NCBI taxonomy): Eukaryota > Viridiplantae > Streptophyta > Magnoliopsida > Poales > Poaceae > Avena > Avena sativa. Next base: position 58,969,898 of record OV702297.1, on the reverse strand, counting down.
GAGCCTAAACCCTACTTAGCCAAATATGCATGTAATGATAGGATCCACTTATTTATACATAGTAGTGAAACTTGCCAATACAATTCAAATGTATTGACCCTTGTGGCTGCAACTTATTATGTTGCAGGTTTGTTTGATGTTAGTGAAGTTTGTTGATTAGGATTACAAGTCTACAACCAACATGATTGCCTGTGGCACTTTGAAGATGAAGGACCCCATGCTTATAGATATTCTGCTGCAATGTAATGTGAATAGCCAAATGAGCTATGTAAGATGTAATTAATTATTTTAATCCTGGTTATAAAGTTGTATTATGACCTTTGTTTCTTGATATTACATCTTAACTGTGGATGCTAGCTATTGATCCAGGGACTAGCATTGTAAATACAGGGATCTCTACCTTATTAAAGGTTGGGAACCTTACATATGGTATCAGAGCACTGTGTTGCCTGTAGGATTGTAACCTTAGGATTGGACAAAACCCCTTAGAGAATAGGAGTTGTATTTGTTCCAAAACTTATTTACAAACAATCTTGTAAACTCTTACCTCGAACATTTTGGTTTGGACTCTACATCTCTTCTATTTCAACTTGATGGACAAGCTTACCCCATGGCCAAAGATTTCACCATGTGCAAGAGATTTCATCAACTCTAATGACTTCAACATCTTCAAATGATTTCAACTTTATTTTCACCAAAGACTTCAACTTAGACATCACTAAGGACTACAAGTGAAAAACCAAGAGACACTAGAATGCCTACCAAAGACATTGATATCAAGTTAGAGTATGGATCATATTGACCTATGAGGTATGATTATACTAAGTTATTATTTCAAGAAAACTTGTTGTTTCCTTCAACTCATGAGTTAATCTCATAAGTTGTTAAGTGAATGGTTGCTTGTTGATTGCTTGATTGTTTGATTGGACTTGGTTGGTTTTGAGTTGTGTGTTAAAACTTCTTAAAAACCTATCCATCATTACTTATACCTATCAAACCAACAGATGCCTCCCCGTCGTGCCAACCCCAACCAAAGCAACAACATTCCCCCTGAGATACAGCAGATGTTGGCAGTTCAGACACAGTTGATGCAGGAGATGACCACACTCATACAGAATCAGAACAACAACAACAACAACAACAACAACAACAACAACAACAACAACAACAACAACAACAACAACAACAACAACAACAACAACAACAACAACAACAACAACAACAACAACAACAACAACAACAACAACAGTAGCAACAGCAACAACAACAACAACAACAACAACAACAACAACAACAACAACAACAACAACAACAACAACAACAACAGCAACAGCAACAGCAACAGCAACAGCAACAGCAACAGCAACAGCAACAGCAACAGCAACAGCAACAACAACAACAACAACAACAACGACGACGACGACGACAACAACGACAACAACGACGACAATGATGACAACAACGACAACAACAACAACAACAACAACAACAACAACAACAACAACAACAACAACAACAACAACAACAACAACAACAACAACAACAACAACAACAACAACAACAACGACGACAACAACAATGACAACAACGACAACAACAACGACAACAACAACAACAACAACAACAACAACAACAACAACAACAACAACAACAACGACGACGACGACAACAACAACAACAACAACAACAACCAGAATAATCCTCCAGCACTTGACATGCTCACCAAGTTTCTGAAACTTAGGCCTGCAAGGTTCTCTGGAACAACTAATCCAATGAAAGCCAATGATTGGTTACGTTCAGTAAACAAAGACTTAGTGACTGTTGGCTGCACTGATGAAGAAAAAGTAAGGTTTGCAGCATTTTTGCTTGAAGGACCAGCAGCAACATGGTGGGACAACTTTCAGATCACCACTCCGCTTGAAGATGTGACTTGGGCTATTTTTGAGGATGGATTCAGAACAACTCACATCTCACCTGGAGTGATGTACTTGAAGAAAAAGGAATTTCACAATCTGAAACAGCGTCACCTCAGTGTGGCTGAGTATATTGAAGAATTCAACAATCTGGCACGATATGCACCGGATGAAGTTGATACAAATGCTAAGAGAAAGGAGAAATTTCTTGAAGGACTTAATGATGAGTTGAACCTGCAGCTAGCTGTTGCCTATGTCCCAACTTATCAATCACTCTGTGACAAAGCCACCATTTTGGAAAACAAGATGAATCAAGTTGAGAATAGAAAGAGGAAGCATAAACTCAAGAATCACTCAGGATCATCAAAAAAGAAGCATTCATTGAAAAAAAGAACAATGAAGATTCTGAACCACATCAGTATCACCACCACAACAATGGAAGTGATAATAATGGAAATGATACTGACAATGGAGATGACCTTGGTCAGAACCAACATGATACTTACAAGAAGAAAGACATTAGCCAGTTGCAGTGCTATAATTGTAAGGATCTTGGACACTATGCATCAGACTGTCCTGAGAAGGAAAAGAATAAGGATGCTAGAAGAGCCAATGGAAATGATTCCAATGTGACCCAGAAAGGACATGTGAACCACATTGACATGAATGGAACTTTGAAGAGGTAGAAGAAGTGTATGTCAGAAACTAGTTAACTCAGAAGAGTCAAATAAGGATTCCTTGTCTGGATATTAAGTGTTGAACCCATAGTCAAGTGAACCATCAATGTAATCCTATGAGACTTTATTTTAAGGGTGGTAGTACCCTAGTTGCCTTGAAGCCAACTTGTAACCCGAGCCTTCCCAAATCTCGGCCCGAGATTTATTTTAAGGGTGGTAGCCTGTCACATCCCAAAATTTTCCAAATTTTGAAATGTGAAAAATAAATAAACAAAATAAAACTTTGTTGAAATTAAGGGTGAGAAGAAACTTTTTGATTCCATTTGGAAACAACAAAACCTATTTTGGTCAAATAAAATCTTAAAGGGATTTAAAAAGATAAACAAATAATAAATAAAGTTATAATAGTTGGAATTGATATTTTTGGATCCTTTAATAAAAAGATTTGGTTTTCAAAAGAAAAGGTAGAATTATAAATAAGGATTATTTTATAGGGCCAAATTAAACATTGTCCAAGCTTTTGGAATAAAATATTTTGTTTTGATTAAAAGGGTAAAGGTTTATTTAAATTAAATAATGAGGATTTATTAATATCCAATTTTATTAAAGTAAAGGCTTTTCCATTTTAATTAAACACTAAAACTTGTTAAATTATTTTAAACAAGTTTTCCAAGTGTTTTACATTTTCAAATAAAACCTACTGAAATGATCATGGTATTATTTAGATTTCAAATGGATATTTTAAATAAATCAAATCCTATTTGAATTAATAACTAAGGACTATTTTTTTTTAATTGTTAAATAGATCCTAAAAGAATAAAAGTATTATTTTATTTTTGACTTTGGTTTGTGTTGTTAAACAGAACTAAAATCAATACAAAGTTTGGTGGAAGTTTAAATTCATTTGGAGTTTGAATTATTTGTTTGAAAATCAAAACAGAAAATCAAATAGAAAAAGAAAAAGCTTACAGAATAAAAAAAAGTGAAACAAAACAGCCCAACTAAGCAAGCCCAGCAAGGCCCAGTCACAGCCCAACTATCCCCCTAGCGAAACGTTTTCTTTCACTCATTCTCGCACCCACACAGACGCTGACGAATGGACCCCACCCCTACTTCCTCCACCTCGCTGACAGCATGGCCCCATAGCCTCGTCATCGTCATCAACCCCTCGTCGGCCGTTTTCCCCTTGCTCAACGGCGTTCTGCCGCGATTAAATTCTCTTGATTACGCGTTGATGGCCGGAGTAAAACCGCCAGTAACCACGCCTGCATAAACGCCTCTCCCTCCCCTCTCTTTCCCCTCACTCGCCCCTCCTTCTCTGCCCAGGGCTGCCCCGATTTCCCCTTGCACCGCCGCGGACTCCGACGACGTCCCAGAGCAATTCCGGCTAAACCCCGCCGCCTCTCGCCTCCCTGAGCATGCAAGCCTGCTCCTCAGACCAGTGCGCATCTGCCCGTGTGCTCCACTCGCTCGCGCGCGCTCCAAATCGTCGGCTTCATCATCACCAGAGCGTCGCCGCCGTCTGCCATTGCTCCGTCGAGCTTCCCAGGTGAACTCCGACCGCCCTAAGCTCTCTCGATGATGCTCACGTGAACCCCACGCTCACCCGCTTCTAACCGTGCACTTATGTTGCTTCGGAACGACCTGCAGCCTCGCCCCCGACGACCTCCAGAGACAACCGCCGCTCGCAGCAACTCCGGCGAGCAATTTCTTCCGTCCCCATGCGCCCCCTGCCTCCTCGTGAACAGGTTGAGCATCAGCGTGTCAAGGCGAACACGGTGAGCCCTCTCCCATTCTTTCTCGCTTCGTTCATCACCGGCGACGACCACGCCTGAGCGCTGCCGCCGTCAGCGCCGCTCGAATTAGGTCAAATCATTTTACACCGTTAGATCTCCATCTAGCGTCTTAGATAGAATCATTAAACGAAGAGGTACGTGTGCCTCTGCACCGCACGATCTCACTTAGATCCAACGATCCAGAGAGCTTGATCCAAACGAAACGGTACCGTCCAATAGGAAACAGCCACGTGGACATGGTTTAGTTTGAAAAACAGAAATAGAATCTGATTGAATTGCAAACTTGTAAAATTCATAACTTCAGTTCTACACGTCCAAATTTTGCAAATTTTATATCAATGGGATCAGTAGAACAAGTACTTTGCAACCATTCACTTTGTTTAATGTTTTGCTTCTGTAAAATTGGTTGAATTTGCAGAAACATGTGTAGGCTTATTTTGAATATAAAAATTGTTCTAGATATAATTTTAATGTGAAATCTTGGAAAAAGGGTTTGTTGTGAACCTACTGACCCTAGGAACCAACTTATGGATTTAAAAACATATTTTGTGAAGTTTAGGAATAAATATTTGAATTAGCTCATTTCTAGTCAAATAAAATATTGATTTTGTTCTAGAAATGATTTTTGAGTGAAACCTTTGGGAAATGATTTGATTCAAACCTTCTGACCCTAAACACCAAGTTTTGAGAATTAAAATATATTTGGTGAACTCTTTAAAGAATATTGCTTTGCTAAAAGCATTTTCAACCACATAAAATAATGATTTGATTTAGAAATGGTTTATAGATAAAACCTTTTGCAAATGGTTTTACCACTTTAGTAAATGACCACTTTGAACTTTATAATGTTTAGAGCCTAGTAGAAACCACCTTTGCAAATAAAACTACCTTTTGCATGCTTGCATGCATGACCTTGTTTTGGTTATTTTATGTGTGATAAAATTGTTTGAATGCTGGTTGAAATATATGTTTGCTTGATTGAATTGTAGTGGAATTAGAAGAGTGTGATATTTGCAAGATCAAGAAGTGAACCATCATTCTCTACTAAAAAGACAAGTGACACTATCATCCAAGTCCTACTATTTTCATTACACTTAGTGGATTTTTGTAACATGCATTAAAATGATTTCTATATTTTATGCTATGCTAAATCCTAATAGGATACCCTTATACCTTCCTTAGGGGAAACATTGTAGTTGTAGTAAGCTTAGCCCTGCTATATATTGGGATGGGATACATGATATGATTATATGAAGAATTGAAAAGACATATGTTTTATATAATAAAACAAGTACTCAATGAACCACCTGGGTGGACAAGGATACTCAAGTTTGGACAAGGTGGCAACAAAAGGAACCATGTTTATATGGCTATCTCTTTTTGAATGTGCACTAGAAGGAAACCACCCAGGGACTTAGAGATTGAACATGTTTCTCGTACAGTGGCTTCCGTGTATAGCCACATGCTAAATGGTCTCTGGCTTAGTCAACTACATAGTGGAAGACCCATGCATTGGCATCTTCAGGTTAACTAGATTTGTGTAAGGGAACTTGAAACCCTACATTGGTGCCTGGATGACAAGCTAGCATTGTGTATTGGGAGGACTCCTATGGAAAGACTTTGTCACATTCTCAATCTACCAGTACTCCATCTTGGTGAGTACTTATCCAGCGGCCACTGGTGGCATCAAGATGAGATTGTGTCATGTGGGTAAAGTGTACAACTTCTGCAGAAGATCAAATTCTAAATACTTAGCCGTGTCCCCGGTTTTGGACAACACTGAGCAACTAAGGCCTGAAACTATGGAAGATCTCGACATTCCAATTTCTCAAAGTTAAAACTTGAGGGTGACAACAAGGGATTTGAAGCACTTGGAGTTTTCCTAGAAGTTCAGAAAGATTTGACAAAGATCAAAACTATTTTGAAAAGATAGGATAAAACTATATTGCTTTGTGCAAAAGAGCCTAAACCCTACTTAGCCAAATATGCATGTAATGATAGGATCCACTTATTTATACATAGTAGTGAAACTTGCCAATACAATTCAAATGTATTGACCCTTGTGGCTGCAACTTATTATGTTGCAGGTTTGTTTGATGTTAGTGAAGTTTGTTGATTAGGATTACAAGTCTAAAACCAACATGATTGCCTGTGACACTTTGAAGATGAAGGACCCCATGCTTATAGATATTCTGCTGCAATGTAATGTGAATAGCCAAATGAGCTACGTAAGATGTAATGAATTATTTTAATCCTGGTTATAAAGTTGTATTATGACCTTTGTTTCTTGATATTACATCTTAAATGTGGATGCTAGCTATTGATCCGGGGACTAGCATTGTAAACACAGGGATCTCTAACTTATTAAAGGTTGGGAACCTTACAGGAAATTTAAACACTTGAGAAATAAACCAAAACCCTAAAACCCCAATGGAAGAAAAACATTTCCAAGTTATCTCCAACCCTATGGATTTGATCCATATAAAAATTGGTCATACAAACATTTCAAAATGATCAAGAATGACAAATGGAAATATTATAAAACCATAGAAATTGGTTTCACTTAATTTGGAACCATAAATAAAATCTTATGAAATTAATAAGACAAGGAAATTGAATTTCCAAAGCTAATAAAGCATCTATCTATAAATCCATACCAAATGGTGAGCAAATAATCCTAAATGTATTTAAAAGGATAAATAAATATTAAATAAGATTTTACAAATTGGAGTCACCAAGTATGGATCTAGAAATGAAAAGATATGGATTTTATAAGATGAAGAAAGAAATATTAAATAAGGAATATTTAAAGACCAAATTAAATCTTGGCCTAATCCATTAATCAAATGGAATGAATAGAATCCAAATCCAAATAAAATAAATGGATAAAGAATTTTCCAAAATAGAAATAAGGTGGCATTAACCAAATTTCATTTCCATTTGAATAAAGACAAAATCCCTATTAGAAATGATTAATTAAATCATGGGAAAAGATATTTGGAATTTACCCAAGAGGAATAAAAGTGGATCAATTGACCTAAATAAGATCAAAGAAAACTTCCAAATAAAATTTATGGAATTAAAAACTATATTTAATTTCATTGGAATTAGGACAAATACCCAATCTTAAATGATTAATAAATCATATTAAAATTATTCCAAATAAATCAAAGTGAATTATTTTGACATCCTTATAATTGAATAAGAACTAACTGAAAAAGATTTTGTGGAAAAATGAAATTTAAATAAGGATGAAAAATGTATTTGAGCTTAACTGATTTTAAAGCAAGGGCTAGTTTTAAATAATTAAAAGACCCTAAAAAGAATAAAAGATTTATTCTAATTATGACTTCAGAATGTATTTCTAATCAGTGTTTGATTATTCACAAAATTTGGCAAAGGTTTGAATTCAAATGAGTGTTTGAATTGATTAATAAAAATCAAAACAGAATATTAGAAAAGAAAAAGGGAAAGCATTCAGATCAAAAAAATGAATCTGGCCAGCCCAGCCCACTAAGCCCACTCGGAGCCCACCTCTCCCTCTCTTCCCCCGAAACGTTTTCTCACCGCGGAAAGAACCCACTCTGTCGCTAACGACCAGGCACCATTCCTCCTCTCTCTCACTCGCTGCCAAACGGACCCCACTGCCACGTATTCATCTTCCTCCCCATGACCTGTTCGTCCGAGCGTTCCCTGCGTTGATTTCGCGGGTTAAATTCACGAGTAATGGCGCAGTTAATCCTCCCCCTGACCACACCTTCTTAATCACCTGCGTCCCCTCTCTCTTTCCCCTCTCTCGCCCGACCCTCTCTGCCCCCAGGCTATCTCCAATTCCTCCAAGAACGCCACTGTCTCCGGCGAGCTCCACCTTCAATTCCGGCCACACCTCGCCGCCCCTTACCTCCTCGACCACGCTCACTTGCTCCCCACCTCCTGGCGAACCTCCCCGTAGCGCCAGCTCGCCCGCGCGTGCTCTGCACCATCGACAACGACGACACCAAGCCCGACCGCCGCCTGCCATTTACTCCGGCGAGTTTCCCTGGTAAGCTCGGACCGCCCCGGTGCTTATCGTTGATGCTCGCATGTTCCCTGGTACCGTGCGCGTTTAACCGTACCTTCCACTTGCCGTAGGGTGACCTGTAGCCTCGCCTCCATCGTCAACTGAGCGAGCCTGACATCGTCACTGACTCCAGCGAGGAATCCACGCAACTCCTGCGCGCCCCTCGACAAACAGAAGGCACCTTGAGCACCACCGCGACCCTGCGAACCTGGTGAGCTCCTCCCCACCCTCTCTCGTTTCCTGCATCGCCAGCAACGCCACCGCCAGGCCGCTCCGCCGCGAGTCGTCGCCGCCAGCGCCGCCAACCTTTGGTCAACTCGCCGCAGCCGTCCGATCCAGATCCGAGGCACACGATAGAGTCACTTCAAGCGAAGGGGTATGCAATCTGATCCATTCGATTCAGTTAGATCCAACGCCTCACAGCACGCAATCCACGCGAATCGCTTTCGTCGAATAGGAACAAGACACCTGGCCCTGTCTGTTTATAAAAACCAGGATTTGATCTATTTGTGGTTCAATTTTGTAAAATCCATAAATTTCAAACCACACATCCAAATTTTGCAAATTTTATATCAATGGAATCAGCAAGACAAGCCCTAGTGAACCATGCCCTTTGTTTAGTAAAATGCTTCTGTTAAATTGATTGTTTTTGCAGAAACTTGTGTATGCATGTTTAGAATATAAAAATTGTTCTAAAATGATTTTTGAGATAAAACCTTTGGAAAATGGATTGTTTTGAACCTACTGACCATAGAAATCAATTTGTGGTTTCAAAAATATATTTGGTGAAGCAAAAGAATAAACCTTTGATTTAAACCATTCCTAGTCAAATAAATATATTGTTTATTTGTTAAAAATGCTTTTTGAAGAAAACCTTTGGGAAATGTTTTGGAATAAACTCTCTGACCCTAAACACAAGGATTTATGGTTTGAAACCATATTTTGTGAAACCTATATAATGTTGCCTTATTAAAAGCATTTCTTCACCACATAAAATAATACTTTGGTTTAAAAATGGTTTATAGGTAGAATCTTTTGCAAATAGTTTTGCCACTTTATAAAATGACCAGTAAGTGTTTTAGAATGTTTATAACCTATTATAAACCACTTTTGTAAATAAAACAAAGATTGTCATACTTGCATGCAATGTTGTGTTTCAATTATTTTATGTGATGATGCTTGAATGGTAGATTGAAATGTTGTTTGCTTGATTGAATTATAGTGATTTGAAGAGTGTGAATACTGAAAGATCAAAGAGTGAACCTATATTCCCTACCAAAAAGGCAAGTGATGCTTCATACTTTTGTCCCATTATTTTCACTATGCATTAGTGATATTTCTAAGTAGGACTTGCATGGAATTTTTGCTAAGTGTAAACTATGCCATGGGAAATCCTAGTAGATGAAACCTTAGTAGAAATTTCCTAAGTTAAGATTCCTACTACTATCATGCTTAGATTAGCTAGTAGAAAACAAGGGTGGAATATATATTCATACTATGGAATATTTCTAAGTCAAGGACTTGTGTTTTGTTTAATAAAACAACTAAGTGAATGAATCACCTGGGTGGATTGGAAAGAATTGTTTGTGTTGAGTGGTTATGCAAGTCCAGTATGCTGGGGAAAACTTGGGCATCACCAAGTCCTGTATACTGGGGAAAACTTGATATCTCACTTGTGGATGGCCACCCAGGAACAAAGAGATTTGAGATGTCAAATGTTGAGAAGCTTCAAGTGCAGCCACTTGGCATTATGGGCTCTGCCTGGATCATATAGGTTGCAATAACTTAGACAAATGGAGAGTTGGTGGTAGGGGAATGATAGGTTGGAACGCGTCCATTCTGGTATAAGGGAAGGATTCTGAAAGATCTTGTCTTGGTGAAACCAAGTCTTGTGGGGAAGTGCACCACCTCTGCAGAGTGTAAAATCTAAGTACTTAGCCATGTCCCTGGTAAAGGACAATTTGAGCATCAAGACATGGAAGCTATCAAGAATCTCCTCATCCCAATTTCTAAGTAAAAAACTTGTGGTTGAACAAGGGATTGAAAGGATCACCAATTTCTATTGGGAGATGCCATGGGAAAGATTTTGTCAAGCAAAAACTTAGTGTTTTCAAATGATAAGGAAAATCTATTTTGAGCAAAGCAAGCCTAAGCTCCACTTAGCCATATGCATGTAGATGATAGACTCCACTATTCTACCATAGTATCACTTGCCAATACAATTCAAATGTATTGACCCTTGTGGCTATAACTTATTATGTTGCAGGTTTGTTTGATGTTAGAGAAGTTTATTGATTAGGATTACAAGTCTACAACCAACATGTCTGCCTGTGGCACTTTGAAGATGAAGGACCCCATGCTATTGTTATATTATACTGCATTGTAATGAGATAGCCAAATGAGCTATGTAAGATGTAATAAATTACTTTATTCCTGGTTATAAAGTTGTATTATGACCTTTGTTTCTTGATATTACATCTTAACTGTGGATGTTAGCTATTGATCCAGGGACTAGCATTGCAATCACAGGGATCCTTTTCCTTTATAAAGGAGGGATCTTACAGATGGTATCAAAGCATTGTGTTGCCTGTAGGATTTGTAAACCTAGGATTGGACAAACCCCTTAGAAAAATAGGAGTTGAATGTGTTCCAAAACATATTTGCAAACAATCTTGTAAACTCTTTCCTCAACCATTTTTGGTTTTGATTCTACATCTCTTCTATTTCAAACTTGATGAGCAAAGCCTACCCCATGGACAAGGACTTCACCATGTGCAAAGGACTTCATCAACTCTAATGACTTTAACATCTTCAAGTGATTTCAACTTTATTTTCACCAAGGACTTCAACCTGGATATCACTAAGCACTACAAGTGAGACAATAAATGTTACTCAAGACTTGAAGACTAAGGAAACACAACTTAGAAGGAACCATCATCATTTTAAAGTTTTGTGACCAAGAATTTTCCCAAGGAAACCATGATCTCATTCAAGAAGAATCTACCAAGAAGAATAGAATGATTTCAAGTGAACCATATAGTTGGACCACCATATTTAGATCAAACCAAATTCACCAACTTATGTGGTGTAACAAAAATATTTTGTTGCCTAAATATATGCTTGAAACTTGTTGTTTGAGTGGAATGTTTGTTTGTGATTGCTTGCACTTTGCTTGTGTGAATTGATATGAGTGTGATTAGAATTATTTCCTTAGAAGTATCTTGCCCATTCTAATCCCAATCCAACCCAAACAGATGACTGCTCCAAGGAACTCCAACATCAAGAATGACAACAACAACCAAGAGGACAACATGAGGGAACTCATAGTAACCCAAACCCAGTTGAACCAAGTGACAGCTCAATTTTTAGCCAACACCAGTGAGGTAGATCCAACCATGCAAAGGTTTTTGGAAACCCAAACCCAATTGTTGCATAAGGTGACAGATCAAATGATCAACATGGGAGACAACTCTTCCCAAGGAACCTGTGACAACAAGGATGTCAAGGATGATATTTTAGAAGGAACTCAAGCTTGCAATATTTGTGGAGACAAGGATTACACTTCCAAGGAACATGAAGATCAATGCCCCAATTGTGAAGAGAAGCATCCAACCAATCAATGCCCCACATCTCAATCTACTTGTTTCCTATGTGAAGGAAATAATCATGTCCCTGTCCAATGCCCCATCTATTCCATAGTTCAACAAAGGAAACAAGGTGGAGTGCAACAACTGATTGTAGACTACCATGAGAGAACAACTTCTACCAAGAAGGATGAAGACAAAGGAAAATCTCAGCTTGCACCCCCATGCAATATGACTCAATTTAAAGGACCAAAGAGGAGACATATGTATTATCCAAGGAAAAGGTCAAGGAGACCAGGAAACTTTCCCACCTTTGAGATAAGATATGAAGAACATGAACTAGAAGCACTCCTAGCATTGGAGAAACCCAAGAAGGAGAAAGACAAAAGCCATGTGAAATGTTGCCATTGCAAAGAGATGGGACACTATGCCAATGAATGTCCAGAGAAGAAGAAAAAGTATAAGGAGATTAGCCAAGTATGGTGCAACAACTGCAAAGAGTTAGGCCATTATGTGTCAACTTGTCCACAGAAGATACGTGAAGAACTCAATCTTATCACATGTTACAATTGTGGTAACCAAGGACATTATGCAAGCAATTGTCCAGAAAAGATGAAGCACAAGATAAACAAGCCTATGAAGGATCTCAGCCTTGTCACATGTTTCAAGTGTGGAAACAAAGGACACAATGCAGATGTTTGCCCAGAGAAGTTTCAACAAGATCCCAAGCAAGCCAAGAAGTAATCTAGTTGAAAAAATTTAAGGGTGGTAGTACCCTAGTTGCTTTGAGCCAACTTGTAACCCCTAGCCTCCCCAAATCTCGGGACGAGATTTATTTTAAGGGTGGTAGCCTGTCACATCCCAAGATTTTCCAAATCTTGTAATGTGAAAAATAAATAAACAAAATAAATAATTGCTGAAATTTAGGGTGAAAAGAAACTTTTATTTCTAAATGGAAACTTAAAATCCCATCTTGAACAAACTTTGGTTAATGTTTGAATCCAACTAAAATTCAAATCAAGTGGAATGCATTTCCCTTTAAATGCATCTGGAAATTTAAACACTTGATAAATAAACCAAAACCCTAAAACCCTAATGGAAGAAAAACATTTCCATGTTATCTCCAAGCCTATGGATTTGATCCATATAAAAATTGGTCATACAAACATTTCAAAATGATCAAGAATGACAAATGGAAATATTATAAAACCATAGAAATTGGTTTCACTTAATTTGGAACCATAAATAAAATCTTATGAAATTAATAAGACAAGGAAATTGAATTTCCAAAGCTAATAAAGCATCTATCTATAAATCCATACCAAATGGTGAGCAAATAATCCTAAATGTATTTAAAAGGATAAATAAATATTAAATAAGATTTTACAAATTGGAGTCACCAAGTATGGATCTATAAATAAAAAGATATGGATTTTATAAGATGAAGAAAGAAATATTAAATAAGGAATATTTAAAGACCAAATTAAATCTTGGCCTAATCCATTAAGCAAATTGAATGAATAGAATCCAAATCCAAATAAAATAAATGGATAAAGAATTTTCCAAAATAGAAATAAGGTGGCATTAACCAAATTTCATTTCCATTTGAATAAAGACAAAATCCCTATTAGAAATGATTAATTAAATCATGGGAAAAGATATTTGGAATTTACCCAAGAGGAATAAAAGTGGATCAATTGACCTAAATAAGATCAAAGAAAACTTCCAAATAAAATTTATGGAATTAAAAACTATATTTAATTTCATTGGAATAAGGACAAATACCCAATCTTAAATGATTAATAAATCATATTAAAATTATTCCAAATAAATCAAAGTGAATTATTTTGACATCCTTATAATTGAATAAGAACTAACTGAAAAATATTTTGTGGAAAAATGAAATTTAAATAAGGATTAAAAATGTATTTGAGCTTAACTGATTTTAAAGCAAGGGATAGTTTTAAATAATTAAAAGACCCTAAAAAGAATAAAAGATTTATTCTAATTATGACTTCAGAATGTATTTCTAATCAGTGTTTGATTATTCACAAAATTTGGCAAAGGTTTGAATTCAAATGAGTGTTTGAATTGATTAATAAAAATCAAAACAGAATATTAGAAAAGAAAAAGGGAAAGCATTCAGATCAAAAAAATGAATCTGGCCAGCCCAGCCCACTAAGCCCACTCGCAGCCCACCTCTCCCTCTCTTCCCCCGAAACGTTTTCTCACCGCGGAAAGAACCCACTCTGCCGCTAACGACCAGGCACCATTCCTCCTCTCTCTCACTCGCTGCCAAACGGACCCCACTGCCACGTATTCATCTTCCTCCCCATGACCTGTTCGTCCGAGCGTTCCCTGCGTTGATTTCGCGGGTTAAATTCACGAGTAATGGCGCAGTTAATCCTCCCCCTGACCACACCTTCTTAATCACCTGCGTCCCCACTCTCTTTCCCCTCTCTCGCCCGACCCTCTCTGCCCCCAGGCTGTCTCCAATTCCTCCAAGAACGCCACTGTCTCCGGCGAGCTCCACCTTCAATTCCGGCCACACCTCGCCGCCCCTTACCTCCTGGACCATGCTCACTTGCTCCCCACCTCCTGGCGAACCTCCCCATAGCGCCAGCTCTCCCGCGCGTGCTCTGCAACGTCGACAACGACGACACCAAGCCCGACCGCCACCTGCCATTTACTCCGGCGAGTTTCCCTGGTAAGCTCGGACCGCCCCGGTGCTTATCGTTGATGCTCGCATGTTCCCTGGTACCGTGCGCATCTAACCGTACCTTCCACTTGCCGTAGGGTGACCTGTAGCCTCGCCTCCGTCGTCAACTGAGCGAGCCCGACGCCGTCACTGACTCCGGCGAGGAATCCACGCAACTCCAGCGCACCCCTCGACAAACAGAAGGCACCTTGAGCACCACCACGACCCTGCGAACCTGGTGAGCTCCTCCCCACCCTCTCTTTCTTCCTGCATCACCAGCAACGCCACCGCCAGGCCGCTCCGCCGCCAGTCGTCGCCGCCAGCGCCACCAACCTTTGGTCAACTCGCAGCAGCTGTCCGATCTAGATCCGAGGCACACGATAGAGTCACTTAAAGCGAAGGGGTATGCAATCTGATCCATTCGATTCAGTTAGATCCAACGCCTCACAGCACGCAATCCACGTGAATCGTTTTCGTCGAATAGGAACAAGACACGTGGCCCTGTCTGTTTATAAAAACCAGGATTTGATCTATTTGTGGTTCAATTTTGTAAAATCCATAAATTTCAAACCACACATCCAAATTTTGCAAATTTTATATCAATGGAATCAGCAAGACAAGCCCTAGCCAACCATGCCCTTTATTTAGTAAAATGCTTCTGTTAAATTGATTGTTTTTGCAGAAACTTGTGTATGCATGTTTAGAATATAAAAATTGTTCTAAAATGATTTTTGAGATAAAAACTTTGGAAAATGGATTGTTTTGAACCTACTGACCATAGAAATCCATTTGTGGTTTCAAAAATATATTTGGTGAAGCAAAAGAATAAACCTTTGATTTAAACCATTCCTAGTCAAATAAAAATATTGTTTATTTGTTAAAAATTCTTTTTGAAGAAAACCTTTGGGAAATGTTTTGGAATAAACTCTCTGGCCCTAAACACAAGGATTTATGGTTTGAAAACATATTTTGTGAAACCTATAGAATGTTGCCTTATTAAAAGCATTTCTTCACCACATAAAATAATACTTTGGTTTAAAAATGGTTTATAGGTAGAATATTTTGCAAATAGTTTTGCCACTTTATAAAATGACCAGTAAGTGTTTTAGAATGTTTATAACCTATTATAAACCACTTTTGTAAATAAAACAAAGATTGGCATACTTGCATGCAATGTTTTGTTTCTATTATTTTATGTGATGATGCTTGAATGGTAGATTGAAATGTTGTTTGCTTGATTGAATTATAGTGATTTGAAGAGTGTGAATATTTCAAGATCAAGGAGTGAACCTATATTCCCTACCAAAAAGGCAAGTGATGCTTCATACTTTTGTCCCATTATTTTCACTATGCATTAGTGATATTTCTAAGTAGGACTTGCATGGAATTTTTGCTAAGTGTAAACTATGCCATGGGAAATCCTAGTAGATGAAACCTTAGTAGAAATTTCCTAAGTTAAGATTCCTACTACTATCATGCTTAGCTTAGCTAGTAGAAAACAAGGGTGGAATATATATTCATACTATGGAATATTTCTAAGTCAAGGACTTGTGTTTTGTTTAATAAAACAACTAAGTGAATGAATCACCTGGGTGGATTGGAAAGATTGGTTTGTGTTGAGTGGTTATGCAAGTACAGTATGCTGGGGAAAACTTGGGCATCGCCAAGTCCAGTATACTGGGGAAAACTTGATATCTCACTTGTGGATGGCCACCCAGGAACAAAGAGATTTGAGATGTCAAATGTTGAGAAGCTTCAAGTGCAGCCACTTGGCATTATGGGCTCTGCCTGGATCATATAGGTTGCAATAACTTAGCCAAATGGACAGTTGGTGGTAGGGGAATGATAGGTTGGAACGCGTCCATTCTGGTCTAAGGGAAGGCTTCTGAAAGATCTTGTCTTGGTGAAACCAAGTCTTGTGGGGAAAGTGCACCACCTCTACAGAGTGTAAAATCTAAGTACTTAGCCATGTCCCTGGTAAAGGACAATTTGAGCATCAAGACATGGAAGCTATCAAGAATATCCTCATCCCAATTTCTAAGTAAAAAACTTGTGGTTGAACAAGGGATTGAAAGGATCACCATTTTCTATTGGGAGATGCCTTGGGAAAGATTTTGTCAAGCAAAAACTTAGTGTTTTCAAATGATAAGGAAAATCTATTTTGACAAAAGCAAGCCTAAGCTCCACTTAGCCATATGCATGTAGATGATAGACTCCACTATTCTACCATAGTATCACTTGCCAATACAATTCAAATGTATTGACCCTTGTGGCTGTAACTTATTATGTTGCAGGTTTGTTTGATGTTAGAGAAGTTTATTGATTAGGATTACAAGTCTACAACCAACATGTCTGCCTGTGGCACTTTGAAGATGAAGGACCCCATGCTATTGTTATATTCTGCTGCATTGTAATGAGATAGCCAAATGAGCTATGTAAGATGTAATAAATTACTTTATTCCTGGTTATAAAGTTGTATTATGACCTTTGTTTCTTGATATTACATCTTAACTGTGGATGCTAGCTATTGATCCAGGGACTAGCATTGCAATCACAGGGATCCTTTTCCTTTATAAAGGAGGGATCTTACAAGCATGGAGCAAGTCTCATGAACGATGTCATGTAAGGTTAGCCCGGGCCGCTTCATCCCACCATACCGCAAGATGCAAAGTACACAAGAAGCAATTGATAACAAAATCACCACCGCCCACAATGACCATTGTGTTCTACTCGTGCAACAGATCTACATATAGACACGGCTCTGATACCACTGTAGGGGTTCGTAGCATGGAAAACAAAAAATTTCTACCGCATGAACACACAATCAAGATCTAATCTATGATCAAGCCAAGATCTATCTAATAGATTGTAGCAACGAGTCGATAGAATACTAACCCTCGAAGATCCAAAGCGGTTAACGAGAGCAGATTCTCGTGGGCGATGTAGTCGTACACTTGCCGATCTCAAGAACGCGTAGACGATCCTTCCGGCGCCGCGTTCCGGCAGCGCTCCCGCAGTCGGTCACACGTTCGGTACTCGATGAAGACCTTCCTATCCCTTGTTCCAGCAGGCAGCAGAGGTTGTAGCACTCTCCTCGTGATTCCGGCAGCACGACGGCGTGGTGTCGGAAGTACAGGGGAGATCTCGCAGGGCTTCGCCTTAAGCCAGAGTGAGTATGGTGGTGTATGAGAGAGGCCTTGGCGATCTACGGTTTAGAGGGCACCAAGGGGGTGGCTTGGCCGGCGGCTAGGGTTTTGGGGAAACCCTAATTCGGCGGCTAGAGGAGCCCTAGGTGGCGGCAGCACTTGGAGGGGTGGTGGCGCCTAGAGCTAGGGTTTGGGTGTGAGGGGTAGGAGGCGCCCTACCCCTCCTTATATAGGTGGGAGGGAGGAGGTTTGGGAGGAGGGAGTCCTCCTCCAACTCCTCCTCATGGCCGGCGGGTGGAGGGAGTAGGACTTCCACCCTAGGTAGGTTTCCTACTCTCCCTCCACCAAGCAAACTTCAGATATGACTTTTCAAATTGGCGTTTGACTTTCAAACTTCGATTTGATTTCTCTCTTTATATTTCCCATCCAAGCGACCTAGTACATGATGCAACCATTCCACATTGTCATGACACATTCATGTACCCTTCCCCCTCCGGAGTGCCGGACCTTCCAGACCCTTCTAGAACATTCCTGGTGAAAACACCGGAATTATTTCCGAACTCCGAAACAGGACTTTCCTTATATGAATCTAATTTTCCGGACCATTCCAGATCTCCTCGTGATATCCCGGATCCCATCCGAGACTCCGAACAACATTCGGTCTCTTACTCATCATTCCATAACTACTCAACAACATAGAATCCTTAAGTGTGTCTCCCTACGGTTCGTGAATTATGCAGACATGATCGAGACTCTTCTCCGATCAATAACCAATAGAGGAATCTAGAAATTCATATGGCTCCCACATATTTCTACGATTACTTTGTGATCGAATGAACCACTTACATATGATACCAATTTCCCTTTGTCTCACGATAGTTTACTTATCTGAGGTTTTGATCGTCGGTATCTCTTCATACCTAGTTCAACCTTGTTACCGATAAGTACTCTTTTCTCGTTCCCGTGATATGTGATCCCTTGTGAGCCAGTCACATGCTTGCAAGATAATTGTATGACATTCCACCGAGAGGGCCCAGAGTATATCTATCCGTCATGTGGATGGACAAATCCCATTCTTGATCCATGTGCCTCAACACATACTTTCCGAACACTCAATGCCACCTTTATAGCCACCCAGTTACAGTGTGGTGTTTGCTGTCATCAAAGCATCCTTCCGGTGATGGTGATTAACATGATCTCATGGTCGAAGGAATTAGGTTACTATGTATCAGAAAGCTTATAACAAATGAACTATATTAAATGACTTGATCTTTATGCTATGCTTAACTATAGGAGTATGTCCATCACATCATTATCCTAATGATATGACCCTGTTGTTAATAACATCTCTATGTTCATGATCAGGAAACCATGATCATATATTAACCAACAAGCTAGTTTAACAAGAGGCTATACTAGGGACTCTTTTATGTTTACAAATCACACAAGTATTAATGTTTCCGGTTAATACAATTTTAGCATGGTATGTAAACATTTATCATAAGTATGGAGATATGATAATAACCACTTTATTATTGCCTCTTGGGCATATCTCCAACAAAATGTGGCATTGAGTGTTTGGAAAGTATGTGTTGAGGCACATGGATCAAGAGTGGGATTTGTCCATCCATATGACAGATAGATATACTCTAGCCCTCTCGGTGGAATGTCATCCAATTGGCTTGCAAGCATGTGACTGGCTCACAAGGGATCACATATCACGGGAACGAGAAAAGAGTACTTATCGGTAACAAGGTTGAAATAGGTATGCAGAGATACCGACGATTAAAACCTCGGATAAGTAAACTATCGCGAGACAAAGGGAAATTGGTATCGTATGTAAGTGGTTCATTCGATCGCAAAGTAATTGTAGAAATATGTGGGAGCCATATGAATTTCCAGATTCCTCTATTGGTTATTGATCGGAGAAGTGTCTCGGTCATGTCCGCATAATTCACGAACCGTAGGGAGACACACTTAAGGATTCGATGTTATTTAGTAGATATGGAATGTAAGTAGGGATACCGAATGTTGTTCAGAGTCTCGGATGGGATCCAGGATATCACGAGGAGATCCGAAATGGTCCGGAGAATAAGATTCATATAAGGAAAGTCCGATTCTGGAGTTCAGGAAAGATTCCGATGTTTTCATTGGAGAGGTTCTAGAAGGTTCACCGGACCGGAAGGGGAATGGTCCATGAATGTGTCATGGGTAAGTGGAATGATTGGATCATATCCTAGGTCACTTGGTTTGGGAATTTGCAAGAGAGGATTAAAGCTCTAAATTGAAAGTCAAATGGGAAGTTTGAAAAGTCAAATTGGAACAATGGTTTCCTAGTGGAAGAAGGAAAGAGTCCTTCTTTCAATCCAGCTCTGGTTTGGGTTTGGATTCAAACCCTCCCCTCCCAAGGTTGTCCCCCCTCTCATAAATAGAGGGGGAGGGATTCCCCAAACACACAATAGTCAGCCCTCCACCCCGTGCACCGCCGCCTAGCCGCCGCCGCACGCCACCGCCCTAGCCGCTGCCAACACCTCCTCTCCGGCCTTCTAAACCTAGATCGCCGAGAACCCTAGATCCACCATAACTCGCACCGGCTTAGGCAAAGCCCTGCGGGATCTTCCCTCTACTTCCGACACCACGCCGTCGTGCTGTCGGAATCATCAGGAGAGAACTACATGTTGGAGATATGCCCTAGAGGCAATAATAAAAGTGGTTATTATTATATCTTTGTGTTTATGATAAATGTTTACATTCATGCTATAACAGTATTAACCGGAAACATTAATACTTGTGTGATTTGTAAACTAAATTAGAGTCCCAGGTAAAGCCTCTTTATAATACTAGCTTGTTGGTTAATAGATGATCGTGGTTTCTTGAATGAACATTGAGATGTTATTAACAAGATCATATCATTAGGAGAATGGTATGATGGACATACTCCTATAGATAAGCGTAGCATAAAGATCAAGTCATTTCAATAGTTCGTTTGCTATAAGCTTTCTGATACATAGTAACCTGATTCCTTCGACCATGAGATCATGCTAATCACCATCACCGGAAGGATGATTTGATGACATCAAACACCACACCGTAATTGGGTGGCTATAAAGGTGGCATTGAGTGTTCAGAAAGTATGTGTTGAGGCACATGGATCAAGAGTGGGATTTGTCCATCCATATGACGGATAGATATACTCTGGGCCCTCTCGGTGGAATGTCATCCAATTAGCTTGCAAGCATGTGACTGGCTCACAAGGGATCACATATCACGGGAACAATAAAAGAGTACTTATCGGTAACGAGGTTGAACTAGGTATGCAGAGATACCGACGATCAAAACCTCGGATAAGTAAACTATCGTGAGACAAAGGGAAATTGGTATCGTATGTAAGTGGTTCATTCGATCGCAAATTAATCATAGAAATATGTGGGAGCCATATGAATTTCCAGATTCCTCTATTGGTTATTGATCGGAGAAGTGTCTCGGTCATGTCCGCATAATTCAAGAACCGTAGGGAGACACACTTAAGGATTCGATGTTGTTTAGTAGATATGGAATGTTAGTAGGGATACCGAATGTTGTTCGGAGTCTCAGATGGGATCCGGGATATCACGAGGAGATCCGGAATTGTCCGGAGAATAAGATTCATATAAGGAAAGCCCGATTTCGGAGTTCGGGAAAGATTCCGATGTTTTCATCAAAGAGGTTCTAGAAGGTTCACCGGTCCGGAAGGGGAATGGTCCATGAATGTGTCATGGGTAAGTGGAATGATTGGATCATATCCTAGGTCACTTGGTGTGGATATTTGTGAGAGAGAATTAAAGCTCTAAATTGAAAGTCAAACAGGAGGTTTGAAAAGTCAAACTGGAACAACGGTTTCCTAGTAGAAGAAGGAAAGAGTCCTTCAACCTTGGGTTTGGAAGTGGATCCAAAGTCCCCTCTCTCAAGGCTGCCCCCTCTCATAAATAGAAGGGGAGGGCTGCCCCAAACACACAAGCCATAGCCCTCCCACACCCGTGTGCCGCCGCCGCTGTCGTGGGAATGGTCACGGCAGATGCTGCAATCGGCAGCGAGTAGTAGAACGAGGGGCAAGGGCGGCCAGCCATCTGCGGTGTGAGATGAGGGCGGAGACACAAGGTTTTACCTAGGTTCGGCCCCCCGAAGGGTAAAGACCTACTCCTGCTAGATTGTATTATGAAGGTGGTACAATGGGCGAGCTCGGCGGCTAGGCGGCGAGTCGCTTGGGTGTATGATGGAACGTATCTCTACACTCCCTGCAGGGAGGTTTATATAGGCTCGCCTCCCCCAGGGTTTACATATCTCAATCGAATCAGTTAAGGCTTCGGTACTTGTTTGACCTAATCCGACTGGCCCTATCTACTCGCCTGGGCCTTCAGCTTCCAGTCGCTTGGATCCACACCGGGCCTTGATCCAGTCGCCGTCTTGCAGGCCCACTCGCCAGTTCCTGGGCCAGTCGGAAACGTCCTGCTGGGTATACCCCGGTAGGCACATCCCCATCAGTAGTCCCCGAGGCCGTCGTCGATTGGGCGTAGGTGGCGGCTGGCAGTCGGAGTACACGGCTTCAGAGTAGACATCCAGTCGAATCGTCGGCGGGCTCCTGTATAAAGGAGAAAACTAGTCATTCTGATCGCAGCTCTTGGCGAGTCGAGTCGACGAGATACTCAGTCACTGTCGTAGTGATCGGGTCGGCGAGCTGAGTGGCTGAAGTTGGACCGTTAAACGTGGTCAAACTAGCCGTTGGGGTAATCCAACGGTAACTTTTGGCGTAATCACCGCGTAGTAACGGCTCCCTGATTTGGCGGGTAACATCCACTATATAAGGGGAATGGCAGGCAATCGGAGAACCATCTCCTCGTCATTTCCTCCGACTGCGCACATGTTCGCCTTCCTCCGCATCGCGATCCAACCGACCCGAAACCTTCCGACCTCCACGAACCCTTCCGCCAATGGCCCCCTCCACCGAGCCTTGGGGCAGATCTAAGTGTACGAGAGCACAACTGGCATCCTTCGAGGAGGCCGGGATCCTGCGCGCCGGCAGGTGGCGCATCCCTGCGGCCGGAGAGGTGACCCCGAACCCGCGCGCGGGAGAATTCATCTGCTTCACCAGCCACCTGGAACGGGGGCTGGGATTCCCTACATCCCTGTTCTTCCGGCGCTTCTGCGCCTACTAGGGATCCAACCGTCGGACTTGGGTCCGCACAGCATCGAGCAGCTCGCCATCTTTGTGGCGTTCTGCGAGTGCTACCTGGGCTGCCGGCCCTATTTCCCTCTGTGGCAAGATCTGTTCCATGGACGGATCAGTCGCGAGGAAGCGGGCGGCCCAATGCTCGCCGCGGGCGGCCTGACGTTCTAGCTTAAATCGAAGGCCTCCTTCTTCGATTTGATGCTACCCGCCAAGGCGGCGAGCCAATGGAAGAATTCTTGGTTCTACGTCACCGAGGCGACTCCGGAGGGCGAGGTGGCGATCCCACGATACTCTGCTGACCGACCCGAACCGCGCCGACTCCAAGTCGGCAAGCTTCCCACCGACCAGCGGATGGTCGTGGACGAAATGCTTCAAACCATCCGCGGTCTGAAGAAGAAGGGCCTCCAGACGATCAACTTATACAACTGCTGGCTCGGGCGGCGGCTCGTCCCTCTGGCGCAGCGGGACCACTATATGTACCAATATACGGGCCGGGAGGACTCGAAGAAGTCCTGCTCCGCCGAGTGGAAGCTTGAGGACTACACCTCAGCGCTGAAGAAGATCACCCAGGCGGTGTACCTGGATGCCAAGGCCGGGGTCGCCCCTACACCGCGAAGCATCCAGCCCCAACGGTAAGTCTCTTTGCATCATTCGCAGTCGCAGTTTGTGCAGTCGCGGTCATTCTAATCTCATCTTGTGTTCATTGCAGCTATTCCAAGTGGTGGAAGGATGGCTCCCGCCTTCAGATGACGAGAACTCGAGCTCGTCCGTCCAAGACATGGGCGAGTCGCCTCCCGCCAAGGGCGACACCGAGAGTAACGAGAGCAACGGCGACGACGAGTTCGAGAAGGAGGTCACCCCGCTGGTCCGCAAGACCCGCGGGCAGCGTTAGCGTGAGCTTGAGGCGAGTAAAAGCCTCGAGCGCCATGATGATGAGGACGAACTTCCGGAGACCACCTCGCGCCGCCAGGCTACTCCATCGAAGAAGAAGAAGATGAAGGAGGAGAAGGAGGCGAAGGCCCCTCCGAAGAAGAAGACAAAACCGGTGAAACCGGCCTCGCCACCGCACTCGGCGAGCAGCTCCGACGCCCCCAGCCCGGCCAAGGAAGAAGCGCCGCCGACGGCAGCCGCGCTGGACATGGCCACTGTCCTGAGCGAGGTGCCACTGGCCTCGATGCCTCCGCCATTAGCCCCAGTCTCTGGGCTAGGGGCCGCTCCGGTCGCGGCGGCTTCACCTCGCAGGGAAGCTCCCGATGAAGATGTCTCAGAAGCTCCCGTTGCCGCCTCGATGACGAAAAAGCCATTCGTGTCTTGGGCACGCGACGTCCTGGAGATGGGCCTCAGTCGCCGACTGGGCCCCGAACTGGAGAAGCCGGCCGGCATCCGCACGGGGCTACGCTTCATTCTGGTCGCCAAGTGAGTTCGCTCACCTACTTTTGTCTTTTATAGCAAATTGGATTATCTTGCTCACACGATCGATTCACAGGACCGGAGCAAAGAAGATAGGCCACCTGACCGTGGCCAAGGTGCCACCCGTCGTCAGCGAGGAGGATCCTTCCCGCAAGAGGAAGGCGGACGAAGTCGTCGTCCCTGCGGATGGCACCAAGAAGGCCAAGGGCGACGGTGTCGTCACGATATCCGACGACACGGCGGTCACGCCGACTGAACCCACAACAGAGGCGGCCGTACCCATGAAGGAGGGTGCTCCCTCGCCTGGGGCGGCCGAGCCAGCCTCCTTTGGTGCCGGTGCCTCTATCGCGACGTTCCCGCGCTTCATGGCC
Source organism: Avena sativa (assembly GCA_916181665.1). Classification (NCBI taxonomy): domain Eukaryota; kingdom Viridiplantae; phylum Streptophyta; class Magnoliopsida; order Poales; family Poaceae; genus Avena; species Avena sativa. The sequence continues at coordinate 58,945,037 of OV702297.1, read as the reverse complement.
AGAGAGGCTACAACGAGTGGGACCTCGCCCTCAAGTCGTGCACCTGGGGTCGCCGACGCGGAGGTCGAGCAGCGTCGCAGGCACACGCCAGCTCTCCTTGCGTCCGTGGATGCGATACAGCTTCATGGCATGCTTGGCGCAGCCATCCAGGTATGTCCAGTCCCCGAGGATCAGGCCGGTGTGCAGCAGCGGTCTGATTCTTTTAGTGGCTTGTTTTTATTTTTCGCGTCCAATCCCCGAGTGCGCACGCGCTGAATTTCAGAGGGTGGGCACTTAGGATTTTTGATTGCCAGTACCCAAGTGCGCACTCGCTGAATTTCAGCGGGTGGGCACTTAGGGTTTTTTGATTGCCAGTCCCCGAGTGCGCACTCGCTGAATTTCAGCGGGTGGGCACTTAGAGTTTTTTGATTTCCAGTCCCCGAGTGCGCACTCGCTGAATTTCAGCGGGTGGGCACTTAGTATTTCGCTTTGGTTAACTGTTTGAATTGTGTGCAGGGTCTGCAACGTGAGTCAGCTGACCGATTGGCAGCGAAACACCGCGCGGAGAAGGAACTGGCCACCGTCCAAGAGGCGAATAAGGGGCTTCAGGCAGTTGCCGCGAAGGCAGAGGAGGCTCGCCAGGGACTTGTCCCGGCGGGTGAGTTGGCAGTGGCTCAATCGGTGTTGAGCTCGGCTGAGAAGCGGATCGACGACCTCGAGCGCGAGCTGAGGGAGGCGAGAGAAGAAGCGAGCTTGGCGGATGGTCGAGCCAAGGCCGCCGTTACCGCCGCCACAGAAGAACATAAGGTTTCTGACGCCCTTGTTGCTGGGCTTCAGGATGATTATACTTCTCTTCAGAGCTTCATCACGGATCTCTCCCGCCCCTTGATTGGTGAGTGTGTTTGCCTCTGCCTGTTGCATGTGCCTTTTTGTGGTATCCGACGTACTCAATGTTATCTTTTATTCGCAGGTCGCATCCTTGATAGCGTGGAAGAGGCGAGCTCGTTCGACGCACGGCAATGTGTGGCCACGCTCGTCGACTCGGTGACGTTGTCGGCGACATGCATCCGAGCCTACCTCCAGGAGATATCGCCCATGGAAGTAATTCCTAGCGACCTCGTCGAGGTGTGGAAGTACTTGGAGAAGGCGCCCTCGGTCGTTGAGTTCATGACACGATCGGCGTTCCGGCGCGGAGCGGCGACGGCGCTTAGCCTTGGGCTTGCTCACTTCTCGGAGGACTTCGACCTCGACGACGTGACGAGTGGCTACCCGTCGTCGACTGGCGCGGTGGAGATCTCCAAGGTGCTCAAGTTGACGGGCCGCGCCGCGATGTACTCCGAGCGTGTCTGGGCAATGGGCGACCTCCTTCCTTATCAGGAGACGGTCGTCGCACCCAACGACCCCGAGCCGCAGCACCGGGACTTCAAGGTCGAGCAGCCCTTTCATGCGGCGATGGCGGGTGAGCTAACAACATATCCGTCGAACCCGTACACTCCCTTCATCCGCAATCGCAAGGGTGCTGGCGAGTCATCGTCGAAGCCTGTGGAGTAAACTAGGTTGCCCTGGGGCGTTAGTAGCAGTTCTGCCATTCGGCATACTATGTATTTTGAGACAGTGCGACATGCTATTTAATGAAATATCGTGTTTGTTTTGAGATTTGTCATGTGTTTTTTGATTGAGGGTTGAACGAGTCCCCGAGCGCGTCCGCCCTTTTTATGGGGTTGACCTCGTTTGTAATGTGTTTGCGGTTTTTTGGATATTTTGTTATTGCGGTCGACTCGCCCGGACTCGGAGAGCCAGTCGCGAGGCGACTCCCTTGAGCGCTCTGTACTTCACCGTTTTCCCTTGCGCAAGCGAGGTCGGGTGGCCGAGTCCCCGAGCGTGGTACTTGGTTGTTCTAGGCGCAACTCGAGGGTGGGTGAGGACTTGGCGCGTTAGTTCGAGCGCATCACTCCTGCCTGGCCCGTTAGGTCAGTCGCATGGCGAGTCCTGGGCATGCTCTCATACTTGGCGTTTTCCCGAGCCACTCGCGCTGATCTGGTCGTCAGTCCCCGAGCGTGGTACTTGGCCGTTCGAGTCGCTATGTCGAGGATGCGGAGGATCATGGTCGCTGTAAGAAGCGACGGCAGTTGTCTTGGCTCGTAGAGCCAGTCGAGCTAGGCGACTCCAATGGGGCTCCGGGTAGGCGTTTTTCGTGGACGATGCAAGACCTGAGGTAACCCAGTGCTCTTTCATCGCACTACTTAGCCGCGCCGATCGCTGTACCAGAGGTTGACTTCTGCGGTTAGCTTGACGCTGTTATTACGAGTGCGAGTGGCACAAGACACGGAGAGTAGGCGCAATTTGCGATGACCGTTTTTTTTCATAGCGACTAGAGGGTACATATATGGGGTTCTAGGAGTAGAACTTCTGTAGGAGGTTTACATTCCATGGTCGCTTGACGTCGAGCTTGCCGTCCCCGCGGACGTCGATGAGGTAGTAGGCGTCGTTTCCGAGTACTCTCCCGATGGCGAATGGTCCCTCCCACGGAGGGGAAAGCTTGTGCATGCCCTTCTTGTCCTGGATGAGGCGCAACACCAGGTCGCCTTCTTGGAAGGTGCGAGTTTTCACCCACCGGCTGTGGTAGCGGCGGAGTCCTTGTTGGTAGATGGCGGTGCGTGAGCGAGATAGGTCGCGTGCCTCGTCGAGTTGATCGACTCCATCCTATCGTGCGAGTTCGTTCGCAGCCTCCGTGTAGTGGACGACCCTCGGCGAGTCGTGCTCAAGGTCGGTGGGCATGACTGCCTCGGCGCCGTACACCATGAAAAAGGGGGTGAACCCTATCGACCTGTTGACTGAGGTGCGGATGCCCCAAATAACGGATGGTAGCTCCTCGAGCCAGCACCCGGCGGTGCGCTCGAGTGGTACCTGGAGCCGCGGCTTCAGGCCGTGGAGGATGCTCTGGTTGGCCCGTTCGTCTTGGCCGTTGGACTCCGGGTGGGCGACTGACGCCAGGTCGAGCCGGATGTGGTGTTCCTCGCAAAACTCGGCCATGGCTCCTTTGGCGAAGTTGGTGCCGTTGTCCGTGATGATACTGTTTGGGAACCCGTAGCGATATATGAGCTCGCGTAGGAATTTTGTGGCGGTCTTCCCGTCGCACTTCCGGACTGGTTTGGCCTCCACCCACTTTGAGAATTTGTCGACCGCGACCAGGAGGTGGGTGTAGCCGGAGGGAGACTTTTTGAAGGGGCCTACCATGTCCATGCCCCACACGGCGAATGGCCAGGTGATGGGGATTGTCTTCAGCGCCGAGCTCGGCACGTGCGTCTGGTTAGCGTACTTCTGGCACCCGGCGCACCGCTGGACAATGTCGACGGCATCGGCGTGTGCGGTGGGCCAGTAGAATCCATGCCTCATAGCCTTGGCGACTAGAGAGCGGGCGCCGGCGTGGTGGCCACAGTCGCCGGAGTGGATGTCGTGGAGGATCTTGCGTCCTTCGGCCGGTTGGACGCAGCGCTGGAACACGCCGGTGACGCTGCGCTTGTGGAGCTCGCCGTCGATGATGGTGAAGGATTTGCAGCGGCGTGCGATCATCCGGGCGTCCGTCTCGTCTGCCGGCAAGATGCCGGCCTCCAGGTAGGCGACGTAGGGCTTGGTCTAGTCGTGTGGCTCGGTGACGAGTGCGACCAGGGCTGCCTCTGGCTGCAGCGGGACTCCGATGTCGATCTCCCTTGGGGGAGAGACTGATGGCTTGGTGATCGTGTCGAGGAAGACGCCGGCGGGTGGTGCGAGTCGAGCCGACCCAATGCGAGAGAGTGCGTCGGCCTCCTCGTTCTTCCGCCTGTCAATCCACTCGACGGAGTAGCCTGCGAAGTGTCCGCCCAGCTTGTCCACTGCTTGGCGGTATGCCGCCATGGTGGGGGAGACGGCGTCGCAGGTGCCAGCGACTTGCCCGACGACGAGGTCGGAATCTCCATAGCAGCGTAGGCGGTTGACGTTCATCTCCTTGGCAGCTCGCATGCCGTGGAGTAGTGCCTCGTACTCGGCCATGTTGTTGGTGCAGGGGGTGAAGTCGAGGCAGAGGACGTAGCGGATCTTGTCACCCTTCGGTGAAGTCAGCACGATCCCTGCTCTTGCGCCGTCCGTGTTCTTGGAGCCGTCGAAGTGCAGGCTCCAATAATGGAGGTATGGCAGCTTTTCTGGCTGCTGGGCCTCTTCCCAGTCGGCGATGAAGTCCGCTAGAGCCTGCGACTTGATCGATTTTCGTGGCTCGTACTTGATATTATGGACGCCGATTTCGACGGCCCACTTAGCGACTCGCCCAGTCGCCTCACGGTTGCGGATGATGTCCTGCAACGGTGCTGAGGAGACGACCGTGATCGGGTGCTCCTGGAAGTAGTGCGGCAGGTGCCGCTATGCTCTGAAGACCGCGTATACCAGTTTCTGGTACTGCGGGTATTGCTGGCGCGACTCGGTGAGGACCTCGCTGATGTAGTACACCGGTCGCTATACAGGGCGCTCCTTTCCTTCCTCCGGCCGTTCGACGACCATGACGGCGCTGACAACGCGCTCGGAGGCCGCGACGTAGACCAGCATGGGTTCTTTGTCGGCGGGGGCGGCGAGTAGTGGTGCGGCGAGTAGCACCTTCTTGAGGTCGCGGAGCGCGTCGTCCGCCTCCTTGTCCCACTGGAAGGTGGGGTTCTTGCGCATTAGGCGGTATAGGGGCATCGCCTTTTCGCCCAGGCGGGGGATGAAGCGACTGAGAGCCGCTACTCGCCCGGCCAGCTTCTGGACGTCGCGCAGGCACTCGGGTTTGCTGAGTCGGGCGATCGTGTCGATCTTAGTGGGGTTCGCCTCGATCCCTCGCTTGGAGACGACGTACCCCAGTAGTTGTCCTGCTGGTACACCGAAGGTGCATTTGCCTGGGTTAAGCTTTATCTTGTATTTTCGCAAGTTGGCGAATGTTTCCGCCAGGTCGGCGAGTAGATCACCCTGGCGAGCGGACTTTACGACCATGTCATCGATATAGACGTGGATGTTGCGGCCAATTTGGCTCGCGAGGCACTCTTGCATGCACCGCTGGTAGGTCGCCCAGGCGTTCTTGAGGCCGAAGGTCATGGCGGTGTAGTAGAAAGCTCCGAATGGCGTGATGAACGCCGTCTTCTCCTCGTCCTCGATAGCCATTTTGATCTGGTTGTATCCAGAGTAGGCGTCGAGGAAACATAACGACTCCGAGCCCGCGGTGGAGTCGATTATTTGGTCGATCCGTGGGAGGACGAACTGCTCCTTTGGGCAGGCGTTGTTCAAGTTTGTGTAGTCGATACACATCCTCCAGGTCCCGTTCTTCTTCTCGACCAGGACTGGGTTTGCCAGCCACTTGGAGTACTTGATTAGCCGGATGAAGCCTGCAGCGAGTAGACGCTGCACCTCCTCGGCGATGGCTCGGGGGCGCTCTTCATTGAAGGGTCGCAGCGACTGTTTGACGGGTCGCACTTTGGGGTCGGTGTTTAGTTTGTACTCAGCGAGCTTCCTAGGGACACCAGGCATGTCAGAGGGCTTCCATGCGAAGATGTCCCTGTTCTCACGGAAGAACTCGATGAGCGCGCCTTCCTAGGCTGGGCTCATCCCTGTTCCGATCGTCACCGTCTGGCTGGAGTCGCCCGGGACCAGCTCAACGGTGCGGGTGTGCGTTGTTGCCTCGAAGGCTGAGGTGTTTGCGCCCTTCGAATTGGGCTTCTTGAGTATGGTGGGGTCGTCATTGTTCACCCCGCTCGCGTACTTGGCGAGCTTGTCGGCGTGGTTGGCTTCTGCCGCGATGACGGCATCGGCGAGTTTGGCTCCTTTGGCCTCGCACTCGGCGGCCATGTCTGGGTCGCCGTTGATGGTGATGACGCCGCACGGCCCAGGGAGCTTCATCACGTTGTACGCGTAGTGTGGCGCTGCCATGAATTTGGCGAACGCCTGGCGCCCCAGGACGCAGTGGTAGGGGCTGTCGAAGGGCACCAGCTCGAAGACGATCCGCTCGGTGCGGAAGTTTGCTGGTGTGCCGAAGGTGACTGGCAGCGTGACCTTGCCGATCGGGTACGCCTTCCGACCGGGGACGATGTCGTGGAACGTGGTGTGGGTTGTCTCGATCATCGACTGCGGGAGCCGCAGCCGCCTGAAGGTGTCCAGGTACAGGATGTTGATGGAGCTTGGGGAGCCATTAGTCGCCCACCTTTGGCTTGACCACCAGGGCGACTCGGCCTGGGTACTCGATGCGCGGCGAGTGGTCCTGGCGGCTCCAGGTGATGGGCTGCTCCGACCAGTTGAGGAACTGGGGAACGTCCACCTGGGCCACCGCGTTGACAGCGACGGCGCGGGTGATGACCTTCTTCTCGCGCTTCGTGTTGAAGCCGGTGAAGGTATGGAGCGAGCCGGCCACGTTACCGAACTTTCCGCCGTTTGGCGGGTTGTTGTCGGGGTCCTCCCTTGCTCGCCGTGCCTTCTCAATCTCCCTGAGGGTGTGGCAGTCGGCAGTCGTGTGCGTTGTGGGTTTGCCTTCCCTGGTATGAAACACACAAGGTTGGTTAAGGAGGGCCGCAGGGTCGAACCTTGGCTTGGCCTTGTAGTTGCCGCTGTCGCGGCGTTGTCCTCCGTCGCGGCGGAAGCTTTTGGGCTCGCGTTGTGCGTGCCCGGCGTTGGCGACGAAGTCGACTCGCCCATCACTGCGGCGCTTGCCGGTGAGGCGAGTGTTGCTGTAGCGTAGGTCGGACCGTCGTCCGCTGTCGTTGTCGCTCGTGCGGCGTTGACTTCCCGACTCGTCGTCGGTTTCCTGGTTTGGATCTTCCTCCGCGTACCGTTTGGCAATCTCGAGGAGGTCCGGTATGTTGTCGAGTGTGCGAGAATGTCGCTTGAGCTTGGCGAACAAAGGCTCGTAGCGGCACGAGGTCTTGAAGCAATGGATCGCGGTGTCCGGGTGGATGCCGACCGCGTTGTACCAGAGTTCTTGCCACCGCTAGACCCAGTTGCGGGTCGACTCGCGGGGTCCCTGGACGCATCGCTCTAGGTCCTCAATGGTGGTGGCGCGGGTGTAGGAGCACTCGAAGTGCCTGACGAAGGCGTCGCGCATCTCCTCCCAGGAGTAGATGCTATCCTGGGGGAGGGTGTTGATCCACATTCTGCACGTCCCCTCCATCATTAGGGGTAGGTAACAGGCGGCTAGCAGGTCGGTGTGGCCTGCGATCCCCATCGCCATGAGGTATGTATCGAGGCAGACGGCGGGGTCGTACGAGGGGTCGTACTTTTCTATCTCCTTCGACGCCTTGAAATTCGGCGGGTACTTCTCGCCTCGGATCATCGGTCCGAAGCATTTGGGGCCAAGTCGACTTAGCGACCCCATTGGCTCGCCGTCACGGTGATTGGTTAGGATGTGTCGCAGGTCGTCGGGATGGCGGGCGCGCCAGCTTTGGTTGTTGATGATGTGGGTGCGGGCGTCGATGGGTTGACCGTTGGCGGCGACGAAGTTGGTCGCTGGCCTGGGGTCGTTGGTGGAGAGTGTCGTGTTCGCGGGTCGGTGTTGGAGCTGCAGTGGCTCTGGTGGCGGGCAGTTGAGGGTGTTTACCGCCATTGGGCGGCCGCTCGAGGCCGCTCTGCTTCCCGAAGGACGCAAGTACACTCGACCTTGCGAGTCGGCGCCTGCGTTTTGCTGCTCGACGGCCTTTACGAGTAGGGCCCTGACGTACTGGATCTGTAGGGTGCCGTCGCCGGTGGCCGTGATGTTGTCGGCTGCTGCTCGGCCCGCCACAAGGTTGTCCATCGGGGTGGAGAACAGTGGGAGGCCGTTCGCGTCCCGCTCCCGTGAGGAGACTACTATCCGCGGTTGATCCCTTGGGGGTGTGCGGTTGGGTGGAGGTGGGGCGCCCATCGCCGTCGACCCTGGCGGGGGCCGGGCGCTTCCTCCTGGTGGCGCGTTCTCGCAGATCACGCGCTCGGCCACGCGGGCCGGGTTGTTTTCATAGTCGAAGTTCAGGGCGCGCCCCTGGACGGTGGGGTTCAGGCGCGACCTGATTCGCTGCTAGTGGTAGCGTGATAGCTCCTACGCCGTCACCTCTTCGAGGCGAAATTTTTCGCGCTCGGCTTGCTCCTTGCGCACTGCCTCTGCCAGCTTCAGGCGGAGTTCCTCGACCTCCGTTGCCGTGGCATTAGGAGGGATTGGGGTGGAAAAGGGATCCTCCGGCGGATCGGTGTCGGTCGCCATGTAGGTCACGGCGTGGCGACTGGTCCCGTCGCGGAGGTCGGCGGAATTTTCCGACCCGGAGTCGAAGTCGAAGATCCCAAGGATGGAGGGGTCCTCGAAGTCTCCCATGTTGGAGACCTGGGTGATGGAGCCCGTAGGTGAAGCCGCGGTGATGGATCCGGGGAATGACGCCGGGGTCGCCGAGTCGGCGTCGTCGTTGAGGGCCGCGTCTTCTGCGGCCGCTGAGTTTTCGGCCACGTTACTGTGGGCCGAGTTGTACTCGGAGGCGAGGCGATGGATCGTGCGGATCTGGCTCTCGGAGAGCCGATCGCGTGGCGGCAACTCGCGGATGCGAGCCGAGTCTTCCGAGACGATGACGTCGGTGAGGCCGACGAAGAGGCTGATCGTGCCGACCGGCAGGATCACGCTGTGTGTGACGGGTCGCGCCACCGGGACGTAGCTGCTCGGCAAGATTTGGAGCATCTCGCCGATCGCTATCATGCGGCCGGTGGCGACCGTCTCGTTGATGGGCAGATTGGATCTCGCCGCAGAACACCGGTCAGACCGGCCAGGCCCCACGGTGGGCGCCACTGTCGTGGGAATGGTCACGGCAGATACTGCAATCGGCAGCGAGTAGTAGAACGAGGGGCAAGGGCGGCCAGCCATCTGCGGTGCGAGATGAGGGCGGAGACACAAGGTTTTACCCAGGTTCGGCCCCCCGGAGGGTAAAGACCTACTCCTGCTAGATTGTATTATGAAGGTGGTACAATGGGCGAGCTCAGCGGCTAGGCGGCGAGTCGCTTGGGTGTATGATAGAACGTATCTCTAAACGCCCTGCAGGGAATTTTATATAGGCTCGCCTCCCCCAGGGTTTACATATCTCAACCGAATCAGTTAAGGCTTCGGTACTTGTTTGACCTAATCCGACTGGGCCTATCTACTCGCCTGGGCCTTCAGCTTCCAGTTGCTTGGATCCACACTGGGCCTTGATCCAGTCGCCGTCTTGCAGGCCCACTCGCCAGTTCCTGGGCCAGTCGGAAACGTCCAGCTGGGTATACCCCGGTAGGCACATCCCCATCAGCCGCCAAGCCGCCGTCGCACGCCGCCGCCACCTAGCGCCATTGCCGCCTCGTCCCCGCCGCCCTAGCCGCCGCCGACACCACCTCCTCCTCCTGGTCTTCTAAACCCTAGATCACCGGGAAATCCTAGATCCACCATAACTCGCACCGGCTTAGGCAAAGACCTGCGGGATCTTCTCTCTACTTCCGACACCACGTCGTCGTGCTGCCGAAATCGCGAGAGGAGAACTACAACCTCTGCTGCCTGCTGGAACAAGGGAGAGGAAGGTCTTCATCGAGTACCGAACGTGTGACCGACTGCGGAAGCGCTGCCGGAACGCAGCGCCGGAAGGATCGTCTATGCGATCTTGAGATCGGCAAGTGTACGACTACATCACCCACGAGAATCTGCTCTCGTTAACCGCTTTGGAATCTTCGAGGGTGAGTGCTTCTATCGACTCGTTGCCACAATCTAGTAGATAGATCTTGGCTTGTTTGTGTGCATGCGGTAGAATTTTTTTGTTTTACATGCTATGAACCTCTACAGTGGTATCAAATCCGTGTCTATATGTAGATCTGTTGCACGAGTAGAACACAATGGTCATTGTGGGCGGTGGTGCTTTTATTATCAATTGCTTTTTGTGTACTTTGCATCTTGCGGTATGATGGGATGAAGCGGCACGGACTAACCTTACATGACATTGTTCATGATACTTGCTCCACGCTTAACATGCAACTTGTATTGCATAAGTGGCTTTGCGGGTGTCTGTCTCTCCCATCATAGTATAGATTCAATTTACAACGGGCACTTCATAGCTCAAACATCAACGTTGTGGTTCTTGTTCGTAAGTTAGAATGACACTTATAGAAAGCCCCCAAACCACATAAAACATGCAAAGAAAATTAGAGGCATCTAACTTTGTTTTGCAGGGGTGTGTTGTGATGTGATATGGCCATGATTGTGATTATATATGATGTATGCAATGTTCCTTATTGTAAGTTCGCAGCCGGCAGGACCCATATGGTTGTCTTTTAAATTCCGTTAAGACCTGCGTGTCTATTCAAAGTAGTTGTAATAGTTGATGCTGGTGGACGAAAACCATGAGCGGCGCCATTGACCTTGACGCCATACCAGTGATGATGGAGATCATGTTCGTGCTTGAAGATGGAGATCGGAAGCACAAGAAGAAAGGCCATATCATATCACATATTATGAATTGCATGTGATGTTAATCCTTTTATGCATCTTGTATTGCTTAGTTCGCGACGGTAGCATTATAAGATGATCCCTCAAGCACAAAATTTCAAGTTTTAAAGTGTTCATTCTTAGTAAGCACCGTTGCTAAAGCTCGTTGTTTCGAAGCACCACGTGATGATCGGGTGTGTTAGATTCTGCGAGTGTATACAACGTGAGCAAGCCAGATTTGCTCATACGGAAGCTAAGGTTTGATCTTGATGAGCTTAGCATGTACAGACATGGTCTCAGAACATGGATCACCGAAAGGTAAAGCATGAGTCATATAGTAGATATGATGAACATGTTGATTGTTCGCCATTGAAGCTATATCAACTCTCATGATGATCGGTTTTGGTATGGTGGATTTGGTTCATGTGATCACTAAAACAATGTGAGGGATATTGTTTTGAGTGGGAGTTCACCTAGATTAATTTAACTATTAATTAGAATTCAATTTGTCATAAACTTAGTCTAAACTATTGCAAATATGTTGTAGATCAATGGCGGCCCCTACCATCAATTTTAATGTGTTCCTAGAGAAAGAAAAGTTGAAAAACAATGGAAGCAACTTCGCGGATTGGTTCCGCAATTTGAGGATTGTCCCTAATGCTGATAATTTGACCTATGTGCTGGATGCACCGCTGGGTAACCCGCCTGCAGCTGATGCTACCGATGAGGTAAAGAATGTATTCCTCGCTCGAAAGAATCAGTACTCCACAGTTCAGTGTGCTATCTTGTATGGTTTGGAATCGGAGCTTCAGAAAAGGTTTGAGAACCATGACCCACATGATATTGTCCGTGAACTCAAAATAATATTTGAGGCTCACGCGGCAATTGAGAGTTATGAGGCTTCTGAAAAGTTCTTTAACTACAAGATGGAAGAGGGCAGCTCCGTCAGTGAGCACGTGCTTAAGATGTCTGGGCATGCAAGCGGAGGCTGCCTGTTTGGGTTCAAGCTTGTTCCAAATAGGTCTTCATCGAGTACTAAACGTGTGACCGACTGCGGAAGCGCTGCCGGAATGCAGCGCCGGAAGAATCGTCTACGCGATCTTGAGATCGGCAAGTGTATGACTACATCACCCACGAGAATCTGCTCTCATTAACCGCTTTGGAATCTTCGAGGGTGAGTGCTCCTATCGACTCATTGCTACAATCTAGTAGATAGATCTTGGATTATTTGTGTGCATGCGGTAGAATTTTTTTGTTTTCCATGCTACGAACCCCTATACTTTGTTGCTAAGATCTTCTCTTTTTCACTAAAAGGAGAAGCTAGGGCTTGGTTTAATAGATTACCTCCTGGTTCCATTGATAGCCCTGATTGATTGATTGCTTCTTTCTTCTAGAAATATTTTCCTCCCAGTGCTAGACATGCTACTTTGTAGAGACTTTTTGATTTTAAACAGGGAGAAGAAGAGAAATTGCCTGAGTCATGGACAAGGTTCTATGCCTTGATTCATGCACATCCTGGATGTCCATTGCCTAAGAATGAGCTTCTTGATATTTATTATAATGGACTAACTGATGATTCTAGGACCTACCTAGATAGCTTTGCTGATTGTGTTTTCAGGAAAAGGACTCCTACAGATGCTGAGGAATTAATGACTAAAATAAGCAAGAATTATGATGATTGGACTTCAACTGATCTGAATGCACCTGAGCCTATTACTCCTGAACCAGATGTTCCTGAACCATTTCCAGCACCAACAACAAAGAAGAGGGGAGTTATTGCATTAAATGATGAAGTGATGAAGGAAGCTAAGAAGTGTCTTAAGGAGAAAGGTATTCGAGCTGAAGATGTGAAGAATCTACCTCCTATAGAAGAATTATGTAAGCTAATTCCCCACTCATCTACTATTGAAGTACACTCTCTCCAACACTTTGATGAAGGTGATATTCCTTATGGTAAGCCTCCTGATCAATGTTTAGAGGAACTTGACATTTTTATTGTGAAACAAGGTCATTTTAATAAACAAGTTTAGAATCATTTATTGGAAAACTCTAGGGTTATCCATGAGTTGAAAGATATTGTGGAAAGAACTTCTAATGATATTAAAATGCTTTGTAAACACTTTCAAATGGTTCAAACCCAACTTGATCAACTTGCTAAGGTGCAAAAGGATATGCTAGTTAATGTTGCAGGAGATAAACATGCTTATGGAATTAGAACTAGGAGTGGTATAGCTAGTCAAGATCCTTTATATCCTGAAGGACACCCTAAAAGAATAGAGCAGGATTCCCAACAAGGTGAAGATAGTGGTAGTCCTCGTAAGAGAAAGAAAAAGAAACATAAAGTAGTTGAGGAACCACTTGAACCTACTGTAGATCCTAATAGTATATCTGTCTCTGATGCTAAAATTGAGAGTGGTAATAATAATGAATCTCCTGATAAGGAGGAAGGTGAGGAAGAACCTGAGAAGCACACTAAGAATACTAGGTACACAAAGAAAGATTTTATTGCTAATAAACATGGTAAAGAGAGAGAACCTTGGGTGCAGAAACCTATGCCTTTTCCAGGTAAGAAACACAAGTCAAAGGAGGAAGAACACTACAACAAGTTTTGTGAGTGGATAAAACCTTTATTCTTGCAAATTCCTTTGACTGATGCTATTAAGTTGCCTCCTTATTCAAAGTATATGAAGGATATTGTCTCTAATAAAAGAAAGATTCCTAATGAGGAGATTTCTACTTTGCTTGCTAATTACTCCTTCAATGGTAAGGTTCCAAAGAAACTTGGTGATCCAGGTATACCAACTATTGATTGCTCCATTAAGAATAATTATGTTAGAACTGCTTTATGAGATTTGGGAGCTGGAGTTAGTGTTATGCCTTTTTCTCTCTACAACAGACTCCAGCTAGAAAAGTTGATACCAACTGATATATATTTGCAAATGGCTGATAAGTCAACTACTATTCCTGTTGGTATATGTGAGGATGTTCATGTTCAATTTGCTCATAATTGCATGGTTTTAACTGATTTTGTTGTGCTTGAAATGCTTGAAGATGATAATATGTCTATTATTATTGGGAGACCTTTTCTTAACACTGTAGGTGTTGTCATCAATTTCAATCAAGTAAAAGTAACATTCAATGTTAATGACAAAGAGCACACTATCTATTTCCCCAAGAAGGTTGTTAAGAGCTATTGCCTGAATTCCATTGAAAATATTGAGAGGATCAAGGTTGGACAAATATATTGTCCCATTCCACAAGAAAATTTTGAAACTATTATGATTGGGACCATTGCTATCAAGTATGAGGTAACATAATCACCTTGTGGAATGCAAAGTTTTGTTTCATATAAGATTGTTTTGGTAACAAGACTTGATCAACCTTATTAACAAAAGGATTTTAATGAACAAAATAATGTTTCCACTATGGTTATACTTGCTTTCTTTTACTTTTCTCCTTCCTAGTCTTTGCTTTAGCTTTAGTTTTGCTAGTTGTTTGCTTGTTTGAGTTTCTTAGAGCTCATGTAGTTTGGATTTTGGTTTTCTTTTGCTTCTTCTGAGAAAAACTGTTTCTGCGAGAAAATCAATTTTCATACCCTGAAAATTGGCCAAAATAAAGTTTCTCGAAAAATCACAGAAACTTCAAAATAAATTTTTCCTCGAAAAAAGGGGCAGAGAGGCACCTGAGGAGACCCAGGGGGCCACCCCAGGCCACCACACCCCTGGTAGGCGCGGCCTACCAGGAGGCAGCGCCTAGGTGGTCTGGCCCACCTAGGCCCCTCCAGGCTGCCTCCTCAAAGCCACCTTCTTTCTCTCTCCCGAAAAACACCGGAAAACTTGCTCAAGCTCAAGTTCTTGCTATTCTTGCTTGCAATTTTCGATCTCCTTGTTCATCCCATCTCAAGTGCTGATTTTTGGAGGGATTGCTCCTTGGTATGTGCCTCCTCCACTTGTCCAATTAGATTTGTGATTGGTAGATTGTATCTTGAGTATTTTGCTGCTATAGGTGACAGGTTGTTTGAGCTTGCATTCTTGTTCTATGCTTAGAAACTTTTTTTGATGCATGTGTAGTCCTCTAGCAAGTTCCTATAGTAGTTGCTCATCATTTATCAACATAGAAATCACTTGGTTTGATGGTTGTTTAAAATTTCAGAAAAGTGAAGTCATGGACCACCACACATTTGGTGATATATTTGAGAGTGATGCACCTAGAAGGGCAAGGATTCCAAGGTCATCTACCAGTACTAGACCCTCATACAATGAGGATCTCATCACTCCGCGATTTGGTGACGAGGGAGATGAAGGGGATGCGCACCCCTCCACCTTTCCTTGCCAAACTTTCTTGCAAGCTGTTGGGATTCTTAATGATTTTATGACTTTGGTGCAGAGGGCTGGACAAACAAGTTACATGCAGGATGAGAGTGCACAATATTATTTGCTTACTAAAACATTTGTGGAGAGTTTCTCCTTTACTAACAGCATGTTCAAGCCTTCTGTGTCTTTCAAAATTTATGGCAGGGCTCATTCTATGACTTTGAAGAAATTTTGCAAGGCCCTGGGACTTGGTACAGCTGGATCATCAAAAAATATCCAAGCTCTACCCGCTGATTTGTTGGAGCTTTTACCAAGGAATAACCAATGATGATGACCTTAGAGCTCAGTGAGGGAAGATAAAGAACATTCAACTTCCAGCCATCAGGTATTTTGCCTACTATCTTGCCACCAGTGTTCTTGGTAGGGAGAACACTAGTAATATTTCCAACTATCAATTGGCCTTCTTAGCTGTTGCGCTCAACAATGAGGATAAGTATAATATTGGTTCTCTCATTGCTCGTCATCTAGCTTCTAGGGGACCCATTTATGGGGAAATTATTGCTACTCGTATTGCTGCTGCCTTGGACATTGCTGTTGATCCACATGATACAGTTTTGGCTCCTCAGAGGCTTGATCTTGCTGCCATGAAGGTGCACCACTTTGTAACCACTAGCTCTACTCTTGAGAACTTGGTTTGTAGAATGTTGTTTACTGACGGGGAAGAGAGAGAGAGATCCCTCTACCCCAAACCACTTTGTTCAGTATTTCTCAGGGACCTTGGTCACGCTCGAAGGCAGAGATGGATGACAACCTGCATTCTCTTAACTTCCAGGGGCACTATCAGGAGGAAGCACCATCATACGACCCCCTGCATATTACACAGGGGAGGCCTCGAGCTCGTACCAGGACGAGGAAGTTTCCTCGACATACTACGGAGGTGCATCTACTTGGGCACCATGGGATTGAGTCCCACTTAGGCCAAAAGCGTAAGCTTGGGGGAGGTATACCGACGTCACACTCATCTATATATCATGTTCGGTCGGTTCTTTGTACATCCATTGTTTTGCTTTCTTTTTGTTTTTGTTGCTTCTTTCTAAAAACCCAAAAATACCAAAAGAAATTTTTGTTTCTCTTGGTTTGCTTCTTTGTTTCTTTGCTTTGGTTTGCCTTAAAAGAAAAAAATCCAAAAATATTTTGCTTTGTTTGGTTTGCTTTGTTTTTGTTTTGTTTTGTTTGCTTGTTTCTAAAAAAATCAAAAACACCAAAAATATTTGTCGTTCTTCTTTGGTTTTGTGAGTTATTTGCAGGGTTCATCCATCCTCAGTGGATTTTGGTTTCATGTTATTATTCAAGTCACACAAGTGAAGGGTAATAATGAAGATTAAGACAACTCGAGGTATGGTAAGAGGCTGGTAGCGAACTCTATTTGTTACATTTTTGTACATATACTCATCATTGTGAGCATGCTTAGCCTGTTTGTGTAAGGTGTATGTTATTATGGATGCTTAGTAGTTCTTGTTTGTCTATGATTAGCTCCAACTTGCTAATAGTTTGTAGCATGTCATATGAATGTTTGCTTGCATTGTTTCATTCATACTTTGGTATGACATTGTGGTATCCTCCTTTGACTGTTCATGTGAATCGACTTGGCACATGCTCACGCATGCATATGACTAATCAATAGTCAGTACGCCTCGATGATTTATTTTTCCTCAGAGTTCTTGTATCACTTTCATGCCATAATTAGTCATGTTTTGTTGCAAGCATGATTATGACAATTATTGCTCTCTCGTTTATCGCTCCCTCTCTATTGCTAGCCTTCACTTGCACTGAGTATGTGCTCTACCTATGCTTCCAACTCCCCAAACCAATATTGCCAGCCATGTCCACCATACCTACCTATTAGCATCATTTTCTATTTCAGTGCATATTCCATATGCCGTGTTTTCTTCCAATTAAAATGTTTGTCTATTTTGAGAAAGTTAGTTAGTAAATCTCTCACGAACTTAATGGCACACTTTATTCCTTGCGCTTAATAATCTTGAACCATTGTGACTAGTCCATGAAAGTTATATGCTTGCTTATTATATACTGGGAGTCAGCAGAACCGTGCTGACATGGGGAACGCTTTCAACACCTGTTGGATATCTCATCTAGTTGATACTTTGCTTTTTTGCTTACGGATGTCGACGATGTGAAATAAAAGGGGAGGTTGTGAGTTCATGGAGTTTATACATTGTGTTAGAGAAACGCCTGGGCCGCTAGCCTAAGCCATGCTTAATCATGGTGGAAACTTGCAGCATCACCATAATGAGCATCTATGAAGCATCCTCAATGCTATGCATATGGTAAATAAAAAGATTGCTGAGATGCTTATTGTCTGCTTGCCTTGTCATTTTGGTTATGGTAAAGCTCATGTACCATGTGCAAGGGGTACCCCGTTGGCGGTTCTCGATGATATGCATGTATTTACAATGACAAGAACTTTCAGGTGACCAAAGTTGAGTAGCATGCGGAGCGACCCTCTTACTCAAGGGACTTGGGATTTCCAGTCTATGGTGTTTCAAGCATATGATTTAGAGTGGACCTCACTTTCACCGTAACCACATGAAGATGCCTATGATAGGGGCAATGAGAGCTCAAAGCTAATGAGTACCTTCCTTTCAGCATTGGGAAGCCTTTCAAACCTTCACAAAACCGTTTTCACAACCTTGTTGAGTCACCACTTATTCTATGAGCACCTTCTTGAGAGCATAGTTGTCATTTTTGTGTTTGTTCCAAAACTTGGTTAATTTTGTCTTGACTTTGATTATTGTATCTCTGATATCTTTACTTCTAGTCTTCATGTGAACTTCAAAGGTGCCTTGGCATTTATATTGTGCTCTATAAACAAAGGCGAGCGAGATACCACTCTATCATACCTTATTATGAGCATTGCAATGTTGCTTATGTTTATGTTTCATGCTACTTATTATTATTGAGTTGGTTTCTCTTCATAGCTTGCAATGACTATTGAGTAGACTTAGTTGCATACTTCTTATTATGAACTGTCTAAGCATCTACTCCTGTGCTGAGAATATATACATCATATGAAGCAAAGTGTTCGTGAAAGTTCTTTTATCGCACTCAGTTTTCAACTGAATTGCTTGAGGACAAGCAATAAGCTAAGCTTGGGCAGAGTTGATACGTCCAAAACGTATCTACTTTCTCGAACACTTTGCTATTGTTTCTCCTCTAAACTTGTGTGATTTGGATACAACTAACACAGACTGACGCTGTTTTTAGTAGAATTACCTTGGTGTCTTGTTTTTTGCAGAAAATCAACTATCGGGAAAAATCCCGGAAAATATGCCAAAAACTATTTTTCACCAGAAGATCCACGGAGCCAGAAGAGGAGACGGAGAGGAGGCCTGGGGGGCCCACACCCACCCTAGGCGCGGGCCCACCTGACCCCGCGCCTGGAGGGGGTGCAGCCTCCCCAGGCACCTCCTCGGCCTCCCTCTGCGCCTATAAGTTGCCTTTCGGCCTAAAAACCGAGGGGGGTTCAATAGTTTTCTAGAAAGAGTTCCGCTCCACCGCTGCCACCAAAAACCAAGATTCTGATCCAGAAAATCCGTTCTAGCACCCTGCCGGGACGGGGAATTTGGAGAGGATCATCGCCATCGTCATCACCAACGCATCTCCATCAACCACCGATGTTTCCCTCATCCATGAGTGAGTAATCCCCCGTTGTAGGCTTGGGGATGGTAGGGATTGGATGAGTTCTATCGTGTAATCGAATAAGATCTATTAGGGGCATAATGCCTAGTATCTCTATTAGTTCTATTTGACTTTGTTGCAACTTGTTGTGCTTAATGCTTGTCACTAGGGCCCGAGTGTCATGATCTCAGATCTGAACTTATTATTGAATCATTATGATAGTACTGTTTGTGATCTTATCTTGCAAGTTGTGTACACATATCATTGTCCGGATCCAAAGGCCCCGAAGTGACAATACTTGGGACAACCGGAGGGGATGGCTGTGGTGTGAGGATCACATGTATTCATGGAGTGTTAATGCTTTGCTCCGGTGCTCTATTAAAAGGAGCACCTTAATTGCCAGTAGTTCCCTAGAGGCCCCGCTGCCACGGGCTGGCTGGACAGAAGATGTTGTGCAAGTTCTCATTGCGAGCACGTATGACTATATTTGGAGCACATGCCTAGGATTGTTTAGTACTTGGATGCTTGATATTATTTATCTGCAATGCCCTAGATCTTGAAGTTACATGTTTAGACTCGTCCATGCAACACCCGTCCATCCATCCCTATGCCTACCGCACTCGAATCCTACTGTTACCGTTACTGTTACTATTGATCCTGTTTCACTATTGCTGTTACTGTTGTTGTTGCTACTACAAACTGTTTCTACTGATAAACTTGTGTGAGCAAGAACTTTTTACAGGTGCAGCTGAACTGACAACTCAGTTGTTAAGTCTTGCAAGTATTCTTTGGCTCCCCTTGTGTCGAATCAATAAATTGGGTAATACTACCCGTGGAGACTGTTGCGATCCCCTATACTTATGGGTCATTAGAAGACTGATCATTCAATATAGGACCATCATCTAGAGCTTTATCATAAACATTTTCTAAGCAAAACTCTTTAGTACCATGCATTTCGAAGTTAGGCACAAATAAAGGATTATCATAGATAACAGGAGCATAAGTATTATCACAAGTTTTACCCATAGCAGATATTTCAAAAGAATCCACAAGAACATAATATTCATCCTCCTTTTGTAGGCATGGGGGACAATCAAATAATGTAAGAGGTAAAGAGTTACTCTCATTAGAAGGTAGGCATGGGTAGATCCATTCTTCCTCCTTTTGTTCATCACTCTCCTCCTCTTTTTCATCTAATGAGCTTCCCGTTTCAACAATTTCTTCTTCCATAAGCTCCTGCAAAGCATTAGTCTCTTCTGTTTGTGGAAAGCACCTCTTAAAATATTCAAGAATATAGCCATTTTCTTCCTTGTAATTATCAAAGCAAAATTTAAGTATCTCATAAACCTCATATTCATAAGGTGCATCATCAGTATTTTCAAGCAAACTGGCAAGTTCAAATGCACCCTTGAAAGCAATAAATTCTTCAATTTGTTCCACATCATAAAAGTAATAATTTCCTTTAACATAAGAAGATATGGTAACATTATCATTATACTCACATTGAAAAGGTAGGTGTTTATACCTCCTACAGCAACAAGATTTATCAAAGCAATAAGTAAAATTATAGGTAGAGCACACCTCTCTAGCAATAGTATTCAATTTGTCAATTTGTTCCCATAAGTGTTTCCCTTTTGTGACAAACGGTGTTCCTTATAATAATACTTTTCTTCTTCCGTGAACCCACCTTGCCAATAAGAACTAGTTTCAAAGAAACCATCCATTGATAGAAAGCATGACCAAGCAAGGCAATTATAGACCAGCAACTAGAGTAGGAACTATTTTTTGTGTTTTTGATAAGAGAAAGCAAATCAAACTAAACTAATTTTTTTTGGAGGTTTTGATAAAAAGAAGCAAACAAAACCAAGCAAAACAAAAACAAAGTAAAGAGAAAGGTTGTGGAGGACTCCCCTTGTGAAGACGTCCCTAGCCTCCCCAGCAACGGCGCCAGAAAAACTTGCTGATGGTGCTTCGTTGATGTGGGAGCGCCTCGTTGGGAAACCCCAAGAGCAAGGTGTGATGCAGCACAACAACAAGTTTTCCCTCAGTAAGAAAACTAGGTTATCGAACTAGTAGGAGGAAGGAAACGTCTCAAAGGTGTTGCAAGCAAATTGGAAACCTGCACAACACAAACTCAAGACTTTGCCCTAACGAACAGTGAGGTTGTCAATCTCACCGGTTGCTGTAACAAAGGATTAACTGTATGGTGTGGAAGGTGATGGTGGTTTGCAGAAAGTAAACAGTAATAGTGGAGGATGTATCAATGGTAAAGATTGGACCGGGGTCCATAGTTCACTAGAGGTGTTCTTCTTAGATAAACAAACATGGCATGCTGGGTAAACAAATTACAGCAGGGCAATTGACAGGACTGAGCAAGGCATAACAATGCAATACTAGACATCCTGATCCTATGAGATTCGATTGGGCAATACAACAAGATACATAGACCGACATCCCACTGCATCTATGACTAGAAGTCCACCTTTGGGTTATCCTCCGAACCCCCTTCCAGTATTAAGTTGCAAGCAACAGACAACTGCTTTAAGCAAAGTGTGTACGGTAAACAATCCACTTGTTCCATGAACAAGAGACCGTTGTTTTCTCCCTAGTGGCAACAGCAGATCTACAACCTTAGAGATTTCTGTCACTTCCCTTAGATTAAATAGAGGCATGAACCCACTATCGAGCATTAATACCCCCTCTTGGATTCACTAGCAACTACTTGGCCAAGATAGCTACTAACAACGGAGAGCATGCAAGATCATAAACAACACATACATCATAGAATCAATAAGACAAAACCATTAATCAATATGACATAGTAATCTCAATATCCATCGGAACCCTGGAAACACAACATGCATGATTACAAATAGATGAGATCTTGATCAGGATTGGAGCTCACAAGATCTAGACATGAAAGCACAAAGGAGGAGATACAACCATCTAGCTACTACATGGACCCGTAGTCCAAGGTGGAACTACTCACGCTTCATACCGGAGGCTGGCATGATGAAGAAGAAGGCCTCCGGGATGATCTCTCCTCCAGCAGGGTGCCGGGAAGAGCTTCAGATCCCCCGATCTAGGGACGATGGTGGCAGCGGCTACAGACGGTTTCGTGGAATATTAATCGGGTACTTAGGGTTTAGGCATCGGAGGCTTCTTATAGGCGAAGAGGCAAGGCAGGACGGCGGCCAGGGGCCCACACCCTGCCCAGGCGCGACCTTGGGGTGGGCCCGCACCTGTAGGGGTGCGGCCGCCCTATGGCTCCCCTCCGTCACTCCTCTGGACTCTGTGTTCTCCTCGGTGAAATATTAAATTTGGCTTTTGTCCCGTCCAAAGCTTTTCTGGAACCAAAAATAGCAGAAAACAGGCAACTGGCACTGTGGCAACTTGTTAATAGGTTAGTACCAGAAAACATATAAAAACACATCAAAGTATGGACAAAGCAAAGCAAAGTAGATACTAAACAAGCATGGAACATCAAAAATTATAGATACATTTCCGACGTATCAGCAAGTAAAATTATACTCAAGCCATTCATATATCAAATAATACAAACACAAACTCAATAATTCTCCATATATGATAATAAACTCAGAATTTCATAAAAGGGATCGACTATTCTTGAAGGGAATTCTAATGATGAAAACTTTATTTCCAAGATCAAACTAATGCAAAGCTAAAATAGTAATATAAAACTTATAAGATAGATTAAAAGGTCTTAAAGATATCCCCAAGCTTAGAATCAAGCCAGGCGGGATCAAATAATCTGTAACATCCCTAAAATCATGTTTTCAAAGTTTGCATATCATCCATGCATTCATAATCATTTAGGGATCATTTTCAAAGTCATTGCAAATACAAAAGCATTTGTATGCTTATTATTTTATGTAAGCAAAGCATTGATCCAATGTTCTCTCTAATATGAGATTTGTTGGTTTTAAACCAGTAGTATTTGATCCTATGGTTGACTAATGTGTTCCAAAGCTTGGACAAAAATTTCAGAACAAAATATGATTTCAAAACCATTTTTATCTCTATATTAAAACTTTGGAAAAGGCACTGTTTTGTTTTAAAACTCCAAAGGACCAAGCAAGTTGGGTGAGACAGTATGGTTTTATACATAAATATGTGCAGGTTTCACTTTACAAAAAAAATCCAGAACAAGTTTGAATTCAAACACAATTGAAATCACTTGAATTTGAGTCCTGGAAATTCAAACAGAACAAGATAAAAGATAAAGGGAGAAAAAAATAAAACAGACTGGCTAAACTAACCCAACCAGCCCATTTAGCCCAACAGTCCTTCACTCCGCAGAAAACGTTTCGCACCGCAGAGCTAACGCGCGTAGTCGCTGACGACTAGACCCCACCCCGTGTATCTCCCTCTCACTGAACGCCAGGCCCCACACGCCAGTCGTCGTCTCCACCCCGCGACCCCTTCTTCCCCAAATCACGCCGACTGTTTCCGGTGATTAACCCTACATCAATTCGAATGAATGCGTCAGTAATTCTTGCCCCCGACCTTGCATACTTAATCGCCCGCGTCCTCCCCTCCTTTTCCCCAGTCGCCACCCTATCTCTGCCCCTAGGCTGCTTGGAATAAGCCCAGAATCACCCACTGCTCCGACGATCTCTAGCTCAAATTCTGGCCAACCACCGTCGCCCCTTGCCTTCCAGACACCGCGAGTGAGTTCCCCATCTCCCTCTGCACCTGCCAGTATCACCCACTCACCCGCGCGCGCTCTCTATCATCGGCAACCTCAACGTCAAGCAAGCACCGTCGTCTGTCTCGACTCCGGTGACATCCCCTGGTAGTTCCTGACCACCCCCTTCCCTCTTTTTGTTGCTCGCATATTCACCAGACTAGTGCGCATCTAACGTCACCATTCTCTTGCCTAGACGCGACCGGTATCTTCGCCAACGACGACGAGCAGTCGTGCCCGACGACAGGCTCCACTCCGACGAGGAATCCCCATCGTGTCTGTGCGCCCCTTGACAAGCCACTGTCGCGTTGAGCTCCATCACGCCCCTGCGAGTCTGGTAAGCCCCTGTGCTGACCCCAACCCCCTCTGTAGCCGCCGAAACAGCACTGGCAGAGCCGCGCCACCGTCGCTAGTGCCGCCCATCTGTGGTCGCTTGATCGATAGCTGTTGGATCTAGATCCAGCGCATAGGAATAGATCACTTATCGAAGGGGTACGTGTTAGATCTGGCCGTGCGTTTTCATTTAGATCCTATGGCTCTCATTGATCGATCCAGCCGAAACGGTATCAGCCAATCAGGACATGACGCGTGGCCTGCTATTCGTTTTAAAAACAGAATTTAGATCTATTAGTGAATCAAACTTGCAAAATTCATAACTTTTGATCCACACGTTCAAATTTTGCAAATTTTATATCATTGGAATCAGGAGAAAGAATGATATCCATTTATGCAATGTGTTTAATGTTTTGCTTCTGTAAAATTAATTATTTTTGCAGAGACATTTATAGGCTTATTTTGAGTATAGAATTGATTTGAAAAATGATTTAAAGATCAAATAAAGTTTATTTAGTGTGTCTTGGCCTTGTTTATGATACAGTACTGTACTTGTCTTCTTTGGTGTAGAAAAAATCATCTTATGGCATTTGCATGCATTCATATATTTTTGCTTGTATATTTTGATATGTGAATTTGGTGCCATTATTTTATGTGTAGATTTTGGTGCTAATAGTGATTGTTGTTGTGAAGATTGTTGCTACTCCCCAAACTACCAAGGCAAGTGGTGATTCATGTTTCTATCCCTATATTTTTACCTATGCATTAGAAATATTTTGTATAGGACTTGCATGATTATTTTGCTAAGTATCTATATGCTATGCTTGGGAAATCCTAGTAGTTGTAGCAATGTTAGAATTTCCTCTAAGTTAAGATACTTGCTATTGCCATGCTTAGCCTAGCTAGTAGCAATCAAGGGTGGCTTATGTAATCAAGCTATGAGAAATATTCTAAGTCTTTGACTTGTGTTTTGCTTAATAAAACAACTAAGTGAATGAAACACCTGGGTGGAATGGAAGGATTGGTTTGTGTTGAGTGGTTACACAAGGCCCATTTCTATGGTTTACCTTGTGCATCACACTTGTGGAAAGCCACTCAGGAACAAAGGGATTTGAGATGCCAAATGTTAAGAAGCTTCTAGTGCAGCCACATGGCATTATGGGCTCTGCCTAGATCACATAGGCTGCAATAACTTAGCCATTTGGACAGTTGGTGGTAGTGGGATGATAGGTTGGAACGCGTCCATTTGGTCTAAGGGAAGGCTTCAGAAAGGTCCTGTCTTGGTGAAAATCAAGTCTTGTGGGGAAAGTGCACAACCTCTGCAGATGGAAGAATCTAAGTACTTAGCCATGTCCCTGGTATTGGACAATTTGAGAATCAAGACATGGAAGCTATCAAGAATCTCCTCATCCCAATTTTCTAAGTTAAAAATTTGTGGTTGAACAAGGGTGGAGGTTCACCAATTTCTATTGGTGGTTCCTTGGGAAAGTTTTGTCAAAGAAAAACTTAGTGTTTACAACTAATAGGTAAAACCTATTTTGAGCAAAGCAAGCCTAAGCTACACTTAGCCATATTAATGTAGTAACTAGATGCTAATATTCTACTAAGGTATCACTTGCCAATACTATTCCAATGTATTGACCCACTGTGGTTGTAACTTGTGATGTTGTAGGTTACTCTGATGATGATTAGGGGTTATGCGTCTACACTCAACATGCTTGCCTGTGGCACATGAAGATGAAGACTTATTTATATTGTTTTAATTGAACTCTTGTATTAGGCATGTGGCCATGGAGTTGTAAAAGACTATGTTATCTCTGGAATGACATGTAATAATGACCTTTGTTTCTGTGTACTTCATCTTAAACTGTGGATGCTAGCAATGATCCAGGGACTAGCATTGCAATCACAGGGATCTTTACCTTTATAAAGGTGGGATCTTACATAATCCCTCACGATTATTTGATACTGTGATTATTGTAGATCACTATGGATCCATGGCACGTGGTATCTTCTCTTCATTGGTCAGCTTGAGACGAAGGGATTGATTGACAGCCTCCAGTTCTTTAATACACAACTTTTAGAAAAGATTATTCCTCTCCAGTACTTTCACTTGTTCTTTAATAAGCTCATTGTTATTTTGGAGGGTTTGTATCGTCATAAGACTCATAGAAAAACATAATTCAGTTGCCTAATTAATATCTTCATCAAGTTTGTCAAGATAAAGTCACAGCAACCAAAGATGCCTAGGTGTTCCTGGCGCTTACTTATCCATCTCTGCAATCTTCAGCTCGAGAGCTTTCAACTCCCTCTTTCGGTGTCCAGTGTCGGCGTCGAGAAACTCCATAGGGACGATCTTGATCTCCTAGTTTTTCTTGCTATTGATACCGATCTCCATAGGAGCTTCTCTCCTTGGCTTCCTGGACCTTGGTTGCTCTATGGTTGTGTGCCCTCACATAGGAACAAGAGGTACATTGGTTCCTGGTGATTATGATTAGAGAGAGACACAATGGCAGTATATAAGAGGGGTAAGAGGTCGGTAAAACTCGCAAGAAATACTAAATTCACGCCCAAGAAAAGAATCTTAATAGAACAGGGAAAGAAATCATGATTTTGGAGAAGTCCTTCCGCATAATGACCAACTACACGGGCGCGGCCTATATAGCTCCGGCCGCATAGTTGGTTCCGGGCAGATATTTTCAAATATCGCGAGTCCAGGTCGGTTAGGTTACTGACTTGGAACCGACAAAACCATTTTTAGATGAATAAAACGAAAAAGGATCGAAGATGCCAGAAGGTTTAACGACCAACTATACAGCGAGAATAAATTTTCCCGGCCGTATAGTTTGGTCGTATAGTTTCAAGACACCGAAAAATATTTTGCGAAGGGTATACAGTACATCTAACGACCAACTATACGAACTATACGGCAGGAGATTTTTCTCCGGCCGTATAGTTGCGACCGTATAGTTAGTAAAATCTCCAGAAACTTTAGAAAAACAAAAGGAATTCAAAGGTAAAGATTTTTAGAAGTATAAATTGTGTAGACAAATCACTTATTAGAGAAAGAAAACTTACCTTGCACTTACCGTTTATTTAGTCGGGGGTGACAAGCTCCTTCAACAACAAGGACTTCTTCTCTTTTGGAGGAATTGACCTTAGTTCTTCTAATAATTCTCGTAAATGAAAATCATCAGGACTAAAGTTCCTCTCAATAAGATTGGTGCCTTGCTGGGAACATATAGATGTTGCATCCGTTATCTTTATTTCTTGCCTCTGCATAATCTACAACTCAAATTCTTGAAGTAAAAGGATCCAACGGATCAGTCTTGGCTTATGATTTTTCCTCTCAAGGAGTACTTTTAAACCATCACGATCCGTATGAACTCTTACTTTTGCATCAACTATATAAGAATAAAATTTATCGCAAGAGAAAAATACAACAAAAGTTCCCTTTATTCCTTCGGATAATTATTTTGAGCACTATTAAGAGTTCTACTAGCATGATGTATAATATTAAATCTGTGACATATATGTTGTCCTAGAGTTACTCCTACAGCATCATCACTAGCTTCACATATTAAATAAAAGTTCATATCCCATATAGGTGGTTTAATGATGGGAGCATGGGATAAAGCATATTTAAGTTTATCAAAGGCAATAAGGCATTTATCATCAAAATTAAATCTTACTCCATTTTTCAACAAGTTAGTTAAAGGTTTCAAAATTCCAGAGAAATTCCTAATGAACCTTCTATAAAAACCCACATGACCAAGAAAACTTCTTATACCTTTTATATCCCTTGGTTGTGGCATTCTCTCTATTGCTTCGACTTTAGCTCTGTCTACTTCAATACCCTTACCTGATACCTTATGTCTAAAGACTATACATTCTTTGAACATGAAATGGCACTTCTCCCAGTTTAGAACAAAATTGGTTTCTTTGCAACGCTGCAAAACTCTTTTGAGATGATCGAAGAAACTAGTAAACGAAGTTCCATAGATAGAAAAGTCATTATCTATGAAACTTCCATTTTTAATTCTATAAAATCTGCAAAAATAGTAGTCATGCATCTTTGAAAAGTAGCTGGAGCATTACATAAACCAAAAGACATGCGTCGGTAAGCATGTAAACCATAAGGACTAATGAAAGTTGTTTTAAGTTGGTCATCAAGATGAACAGCTATTTGGGAAAAAACAGAGTATCCGTCCAAGTAGCAAAAATGAGTGTAGTTTGCTAACCTCTCTAAAGTTTGATCTATGAACGATAAAGGATAGTGATATTTCCTAGTTTCTTTATTCAGTTTCCTAAAATCTATACACATCCTATGTCCAACAATAGTTCTAGTAGGTATCAATTCATTGTTTTCATTATGAACAACAGTGAAACCGCCCTTCTTAGGAACACAATGAACAAGACTTACCCATTCACTTTATTTTACATGATAGATTATACCTGCATCCAGTCGGTGTACTATTTCTTTTCTTACCACTTCCTTTATTTCGGGCTTCAGCCGTCTATTAAACTCTGCAACTGATTTAGCACCTTCCTCCATGAATATTCGATGGACGGTTATCATGGGACTAATGCCCTTCAAATCATCCATCAAGTACCCAAAGGCCTTGTGATGCTCCTTAAGTACTTTCATGAGTTCTTCTTCTTCATCCCCTGAAAGATTAGCACTAATAATAACAGGGAATTTATTTGTATTGTCCAAAATTCTATATTTAAGATTATTTGGTAAAGTCTTTAATTCAGGGTGTGGTAATTCCTCGTCCCCTCTCTTTTTTGGCTCCTCAAAAGCCTCATCAGTTGGAGGCCTTAAAATGGGAAGCGAATCAAATTCACTTTCATATTCTTCGAGGGACTTGTCCTCCATAATTATTTCTTCATAATTTGAATCTTCATTTGCTTCTTCTACTTGATTACTAAAGAAGAGAGCTGCCATCTCCTCAATAGTTTTTCCTTTCTCTTCTTCTTGTACTTGTGGAGGTTTGTCTTTAAATTTGGAAAAGTAGAATTCTTTTTCCGCTTTCCCAAGCTTAAGAGACACAATCTCCTATTTGAAATCAACTTTGGCACCTACATCGCCCAAAAAGTTTCTTCCAAATATAATTGGGCAAAGAGTGTCAGCTGGCATATCAACAACTACAAAATCGATAGGGACATTTTTTTGCCAATTGTGACAGTTGCATCTTTAACTACTCCCACTGGAATTCTAAGAGTTTTATTGGCTAACATGATTGTCATATCAGTATTCTCTATTGTAGCCAGTACTATCTCTTATTTTATTTTTAAATAAAAATCATAATATATTACATTAACTTCGGTGCCAAGATCATATAAACCATAATGTGAGGTTTCTTTAAATATGCATGGAAGAATAGGCTTACCCACATTTTTTTACCTTAATTTTATCTTCAACCAGTACGGAAGTCTCTTTATCAAGTTCAACTATGTTGCAATGTGCATAATAGCCATAATTGCTTCCTTGGTTACCTCTTCATATCTGGTTTCAACCAAATGTTCTTCAACTTTTGTCCAATTTCCTCTTCTTTCTTCTACGGTACTGCTTTAACCTGTTCATATTCCAAAATATGTTTCTGCGTAGTATTAGGGAAAGGTATCTCATACATTGGTTCTAGGGAGGCCAGTGTTACTTTAACTTCTCTTTTCTTCTCAAGTTCAAGTGGTGGATCATACTTGACCAAACCCTCTTTTGGAGCTTTGATGTGTTCTGTAAAAGCTTTAACAACATGCGACACAAGATCTGAATCCAAGTAAAGTTTTTTAGATAATTCATTAACATTCCCCTTTTTATTATAGTTATGAATACAATCATAATCTATTTCTATGCCTCCTTCGCTTCTTAGACCCAAATTACATGAAACTCTATGATCATGAATTCTATTAAGTAAAGCCTAAGCTTTAGTTATGGGAAGGTTCATAAAAGCTCCTCTTGCACAAGAGTCTAGTTCAATTTTATTAGGTTTAATTAACCGCCATAAAATATATGCAATAAATATCATTCATGCAAATCATGATGAGGACATTGATTAAGTAAATCTTATATAATCTATTACTAGTCCTTCATTAGGACGGTTCCTCCAAGTCATTATAAGATGCCTGATTCCAAAAGATTTTGATAAAGGATAATACTTAGCTAGAAACTCGCAAGCTAAATTGTCCCAAATAGTAGTGGCTTAGGGGTTTAAAGATCTATACCATGAGAGAGTTGTGTTAGTCAAAGCCTGACTAAAGAGTTTCAGCCTTACCTCATTAGAGGTATACCCCGGTAATTGGAAAGTGCCACATATATCCTTAAAACATGCAATATGCTCATATGGATCAGGATCTTCTTCATCTCCAGTAAATTGCTTCTTGTGTAGAATACCAAGTAGTAGATGATTTATTTCAAACCCCCTTGTCTTCTCATTGGAGTTGTCTCTTTTATTAATATCATAGGGCTTCCCAAAGTGACTGAGTGGGTTAGCACTAGTCAAATGCTCAAACTCCATCATGTTGGTGGAAACCTGTAACTCAAAACAAAACTTAGCAAGACTAAAATAAATAAGCAAAAACTAAAAGACCTATAGCGCTTAGCTCCCCGGCAACGGCGCCAGAAAATAGCTTGATGACTGCAAGTGCACATATCGTTTATAGCTAGTTTCGAAATAAGGATATCGATCCCACAGGGAGCAGGAGTCTGAAGTCTAATAACTCTTGAATTAAATACTAAAATATAAATGCTAAATAAAGTTCTAAGTAACAAGATAAAATGCGAGTGTTGTGTAAAAAGGTGTTTTTGGGTTTTTGTATAAGAGAACAATAAGTAAAGTAAAACAAACTGAATATAGAAAATAAGTATCGTGTATCTAAAAGAGATGTGAAACTGCAATGGGAAAAAGCGTTCTCAGGGAGTAGCAGATATACCTCTCGTATTTATGAAGGATCTAAGGTAAAGATCATTATCATGAACATTCTCAACTATGTATGTGTGGGAGGAACTCCATTTTTGGACAAATAGGCAGCAACCACTGCTCACATCATCCTCATAACCATAGCAGACAAGCAATCGACATCAATCGAATTACTGCGCTATTAAGGTACTTTACCCCGTAGGATGTATCCCATGGCATGGACAATGTTCCGTGAGTTTCCTCAGTTCCCAAGTTGATACTTAAGGAGTGTCAACGGCTTTATAGTCACTGTAAGTGCTAGCACACCTTCGTCTACCAACAAGTAGTTCCCTCCATCAAGTCCCCATAAGAGGCAAATATTGAGAGGTAAACTTCTCCCAACATCAAGATGAAGACAATCTAACACATGGTCACAACGATGAATATCATAATAAACTTTATCTTATTTCAATCTCATGCTAGGATTTCTCCATCTCCCCAAGAACTAATGATCTACTCAAAAATGGAGGCAATCAACATCATGGCAAAAACAATGGAATCTATCATAGATGAATAGTACTTATATAAATCCACAACGAGTACAGAAATTACAACAAGATCTACATAAGATGTAGATGGGATGGATGGAGATGGTAGTGATGCAGCGGTTCATGATGAAGATCAATGCCTTAGCCTCCTGGATCTGTGTAGGGTGAAGATGGATCCCGGGTGGATGAGTTCCCCCTCTAGATCCCTTCCGGAGGTGAGGTTTCGGTGATTTCTGGTCGTTGTGTATGTCGTCTCTCCGATCCAATTGCATGGGGTGAAACTATTTGAGGAGGCGGTGGTGGCGCTAACTATACGGCGGAAACTATGTCCAGAGAATTTCTTCCCGCCGTATAGTTGGTCGTTAAACCTTCTGCCTCCTACGATCGCTTCAGGTTTTCTTCTTGTGTTATTGATATTTCCCAAATTAGCAATTTACGCTGTTTTTGACTCCTTTTCGCTCCAATACAACTGGTCCAAGAATTGTGTCCATCGTATCCATCATCTGTCCTGATCCTGGTGAAAATAAACATAAAAGGTGCACGCGAACGTCGTAAAATACCAAGAACCTACCACTATAATGCAAAATAATAATATAAAACATGATGCAAATATACACTCATCAGTCATCCTAGCTTGATCATGAGAAAACAAGGTAGTATATGATAAAGTATGGACCATAAGATACATGGAGTAGATGAAGCCAAGGTATTTTGACTAATCTTATACAAAACAATCTTGTGTTATGGGAGTAGTACCATACCTCCTATAGAGGATTGATATCACTTGTGATATAGTGAGTAATGTAATCTTGTAAGATTTGGAAGTATATGGTAGAATAATGTTAAAGGAGTTGATTAATGGAGTTAGAAATAACTACTTTGATGGATTCATCAAGGGTAGATAAAAAATGGAAGTTATATAATAGAGGAAGAGTGGAGAATGAGTAGTGCAGAAGTGATATGACTATCATCATATGAGGATGGATATGGTGGAATCAAGTGGATAGTTTATTTAGGAAGATATGTTTCCCGAGAGTAAGTTTTAAGAGTTTAGAAATAGTATATCTAGGAAAGTAATTTCTTAGCTAGAAGCCAAGACTTACAAAGTACTGGAGATAGGAGTTCTTGATAATATTCTAACCAATACCATATCAAGACTTGTCAAGTTATATTTCTATTTCATTATTCTAAACCCTAGAACCAAATTTAATAGGGAACCAATAAGATCACATTGTATTGTAAGACATATTAGAAAGCAATCTTACTATCTATGATCACAAACTTAAAAGTAATGTCCTTAACCATTAACCTTTAGTAATGTTCACAAATGAACATAAGGATAGTAAATCATCTTGGGCACATAATTAATGCTTGTAGTATAAAACCTTAAACAATTATTGCATGGCCTATAAGTCACTTTTGTTACTTAGGAAATACTTGTTACAAATCGTTATATGTTAAATTTATATCAAGAGTTTAACCACACATAAAATGGTGGTAAGCCTCTATATTAAATGTTAATCTTAATTCACCCCAATATGTCAAGTGAGATTTTTATTATTAACAACTTAGCAAGAAGATATATATAAAGCTTTATCACATCCCATGCTTAATATATCTATGGAAATGAAACCATTTACTATTTTCAAATGGCCATAAGAATAATCTAAGGATAATTTTAAACACTAAGATTGTGTGGGTATGGAATAAATGTGATCAAAATTTTGTGAACTACCAAATTTACAGAATCATAATGTATTAATAAACTAATACTTGATGCTATTTCTAAAACTCTTATTGATATTTCAATTCATTTTAGTCATTTTTGATCACACGTGTTAATGGATAAAGAAAGTCATGCTTTAGAAAAATTCTAGATAATAAAGAAAAAACCTAAAACCTAAGTCCTATTTATTCTCATTACATAGCATCTCTCAAATAATTTGAATTTTGAAAATAACAAAAAGTATGGAAATCACTTGATAAGTGTGACCTCTGAAATATTTAGAATATTTACAAAAGGTTTGGTATTATAAACCTTGTAGAAATTCTAATTGAAAAGGGCCTTTGTAAATGAATGGTAACTAGTAAAAGAAAAAGAAGCAGCACAATCCAGATCTGGACCAAAGCCCGTTTCCTCTTCTGCTTATCCACCGCCCATCAACACAACACTCTTATCTCTTGCTCACTTCGCTACAGCCCACTCGGCCCATGTGCATCATAACTAGAGCCTGAACCGCTTCAGCCTCCTGTTTGTCGGCGTCTTCCTCGACGATGGAAGTAGCTGCATGGACATGCCGCCGCCGTTGATCCTAGTCGTGCTACGATACTCGCCGCTGCCCTTGACCATGATGATAGAATGGTCGTCCTCTCCTCTCTCTCCTCATATCCCTAACTCTCACTCTCATGCACTCTATCTCTCTCGCATGGGGGGCACCGAACCCTAGCTTGTAGTCACCAGTGATAGCCACTGTTCCCGAGCTCCCCTCAAACCGCTGAGACCATCGTTGGAATCATCTTGATCTTCTCGTCCACCTTCAGCTCGACGTCCTCAACCCCCCGGTCGCCATCGACCATGAGGACATCATCGGACCTCGCCTCGTCTCATGGTCACCTTCCTGGCGCTTCTGGTGAGCATTTGGACTGAATGGTCCACTTTGTTTTATTTATTGTTCACTTCATCACTATTGCGCCGTGTCTCGTCGTCCTTCGCCACAGTAGCTCGTCGCTGGTAATCTTCTGGTGACAATTAGGTAGCGGAGTTACCCTTAATCGACTCCACTTGCTCGCACGCATCCAAAACCACATGTAGCATCACTCCGCGAAGTCTCCAGCATTGTGTCGTAGTCTCGCTAGAGTTCAACCGTCGTGCTCCGGCGTGTTGACGTCATGATAGATTCGACTGACGTCAGCATGGAATGGTCAACGAGGTTACTAGTCAGTGCCCCGTGGCAGTGGACGTGGTCCTGACCCCACTGTCCAGTGACCTCGACTAGATTCAGTCACGGTACAAATATGATTTTCTATTTAGATTATTTTTTAGAAAATGAATAAATATTATTAAATCCATAACTTTTATTCTATAATTTAGAAAAATATGTATAATATATCAAAATTCTCAAAAAATAAGTTATACAATTTAAATATATTATTATACATTGTAAAGTAATTAATAAATATTTTATTATTTATCATGCATTCCATAAAGTAATAAAACTAGAAAACCCATATTTTATTCATTAAAAATAATAAAAATACATACATACACCAAAATAATCACAAAAATAATGTATACATGTTAAAAATATAATAGTTCACATCTAAAGTAAGAAAAATTTTAATACCTTAAAAACTTGTATTCTAACCTTTTTATTTTAATATTAATTGTTAATAATCCTATAAAAATTGCCTAAGCCTTTATTATTATCTATGAAGTGTTGTTGACAAATATACTCCCAAATATTAATTGTCTTAAGAAGAAATAAATTGCATTACCTTAGGAGTATTTTCTAAAAACCAATATTATAAATCATGGTATATATTCCCTAAAAATGGTTAAATAAATATTGAATTATCAAATTTGTGCTCATAAAATTGGTATCCATGTTTTTAAATATTGATCTTCACAAATCAATGAACTTAATAAAATCCAAAGAAAATTCTTAAATAATCAAAGTTATAACTTTCCATAGAAAAAATAAAAAATAAATAGTAATTATTTTATTAGTAAAATAATTTGAAAAACTTTAAATAAGTAATTATATCACTCTTAATTCATTTTAATAAATAATATGAACTAAATATACTATGAAACCATGCTTTATAAAAAGAATTCGAAAAGTTTAAATAAGTTGTTAAACACTTATGTTGATAAATCTATACTTTAGGGTTAGAAGGAATCCTAAAAGGATCCACATGCAAATTACATAATTTTCCTTCATTAAGAAAGTTTTCTTCAAAAGTTATTCCTTTAAGATACATTAAAAAGTAAGTCTTATGCATTCTACAAAATCTCTAATTGATTAATAATGTTTATATAAGAAGTCTTTGGATACCATTCCACATTTGGGTTCTTTATTATTCTATGTTACTTTCATGTACTTACAAGTTATTTCACATACTCTCACAAGCCTACTAAGAAGCACACGTATGAAACTGACATAAAAGGGCAACACATTTCAACAAAATCATCACAAGATCCCAAACCTTAGATCATCAACATTATTCCAGGGATTTTGAGTTTAGAAAAATGCATTACATTATTTATGCATAATAGCATCTTGCTTCTTTAAATATTAGTTCTTACTAGACCAATGCTGGTGTTTTTTCAGATACTGAAGTTTATATTGTCTCGATGACCTTGATTGCATAATCTTGCAATCACAAAGGCAAGCTCATACTTCCTCATGTCCTTTGGTTATTTTCTATCAAATATTTGCAATCTATTATTGTTATCACCTGCATTTTGAAAAGGATGAAAGAAAATACCATTTTCATAATAATATGACTTATCGGTTATCATCTTGAGTAGGTAACCTAATATGATGGGCAAATGGAACCATGGTATGATTTATGTGTTTGGTGGAGGTTCCATTTGCACAGGAATGTATCATCTAGGAATTAATAACCAATATTGCCAGTGACTCTAGCACCGTATATTAGGCGTTAACAATAAGATCTAGAATGGGACAGAGAGTCAGCTAGATCTTCTTCATTTCGCATGTCAACGGATATGCATGTCGTGGCTGAAATCCTTGTAGCGTTCTTTTATTCGTAGAGGATTATACATCATGTGGGTGGGCTTCAAGTCCCACGATATTTCTGACATCTATGATGGAGTGTACATTTAAATATTGTAATACAATAGGTGGATCTGGCGTACAAAAGGATGGGTATACGGGGTCATGAAGAAGGACAGTGATCGGCTTGGATCCTTATACCGAGCCTCATACCAAGAAAGTGTGAACAGGAATGCGTGCCTGGTTGTGCAACAAGGATATGGATCTCTTATGCGTAAAGGAACACACCTCTGCAGAGTGTATAAAAGTGTGACATGTTACTCCCTATTCTAGAAAGGAGCTACGAACGCGGCAGAAAAGAAACTCCATGAAGTTCTAGTAAACATGTGAAGGATGACATACAACTTTTCAGAATAAAATAAAGCTTCAAATAAATGTTTACGAAAACCTACATAGCCTACGACCTATGGTCTGTGGATGTAGGTAGTGCATCAAACAATCCTTTTTAATGAACTTGCTGAGTACGCTCATATTCAACTGTATCTTCTTAACCCCTGCTAGATTTTAAAGCTGATAAAGACGTTGTTAACACCAACTATTGCTTAAAGAAATCGTCACCAAAAGGTCAAGTTCTTCAATGAAGTCAACGAAGTCACCATATACATCAACTAAAGTGAAGGAAAAGTTCTTGATTAGATAGAAGTATAATCTCTAGCCATAGAACCTATTTCTATAGAGCTTGTAGTAGCCACAATCGCAAGCCAAATAGTATTAGAAGTTAACTTATTCTTAGAATAGTTTATGAGTTGTTATTTCGGGTTCTTCTTTTGTAAGATCTTTCTTCCTCTCTAAACTTGAATTGTTCTCTCGATCTTTTGTAAAGTTTGGAGTTATAATCTAGTTGAAGCCGGTCATGGGTGTGTTTGTGATGCAAATTTTCATGCACTTGCATGAAATCTTCCAAAGACGATAGACCTGACTCTAGCTCAACCAACTGACCCTCAAAATCCCAGCCTTATTCCAAGATTCTGTCATAACGCTCGTCCTCAACGATCATGGTGCATGATCACACAACCAGTCATCATATCCCATATCCTCTCCATGCTTCAGGTTCTAGCAGAGTATCAAACAATAGCCTACCTTGACTGAAGCACACCAAATGCTCGATCCACATCCTTCCTAGCGGTCTCTTGCTCTTTTGCAAACCTCTTGCATTTATCATCTTCAGGGTTGCGGATTGTCTTCACAAAGATGGACCAGGAGGGATAGATACCGTCAGCTAGATAGTAACCCATTTCATAAGGATTGCCATTGATCTCATAGGAAAACTATGGAGCATTGCTTTCTGCCATCCTATCAAGCACCGGAGACCGCTGCAGCACATTGATATCATTGTTTGATCCAGCCATGCCAAAAAAGGAGTGCTAAATCCAGAGATCCTATGATCTAGCAGCCTCTAGTATGACAGTGCACCTCTCTGCATGCCCTTTGAACTGCCCTTGCCAACCAAAAGGACAGTTCTTCCACTACAATGCATGCAGTCGATGCTACCAAGCATCCCAAGAAAACCCCTAATCTCGTTGATGGACAAAAGACGGACAATGTCTTTGGTGTTTGGCTCTTTGAGGTAAACTTTACCAAACACCGCACTAATTGCACTGTAAAACCGATACATGGGATGTGGAATCGCTCATGCGCATGTAGTCATCGACGAGGTCACTGGGCACTCCATATGCGGTTTGCCGAATCGCAGCGGACCATTTTTGGTAAGGGGATAATCCAATCTTACCGGTACAATCGCACTTGGCGTCGAAGTAGTCATCGTACTCCCTCACCCCATTGAGAATGTCCAAGAACAGGTTCCTAAACATCCAATAGCGGCGACAGAATGCCTACTCTTTGAAGACCGGATTAGTTGGGTGGAGGTAGTCCTTATAAAGGCGCATGTGGCCAGCTTCTCGGTCGCGTTCATGGTTGGTTTCCGCTTCGCTGAGCCACCTCTACGCGGCGGCAAGAGGTACTGGTCGTGCACCATCCGTGCAGTGGCCAGTGAGAACTTCGGTCTCACCATTGGACTCCTCTTCAGACGATGACTCAAATTTTTTTTTAGAAGAACTCGATTGCCCTTCAACTACTACCCATCTATTAAAGTATACAGCTGTCAATTGACATGCCAACTCCCGCAGGGACCAGATAACCTAGAAATGACCAGCGAACGTACCTCAACCGCGATCAGGCAAATGACCGAGCAGGTTGTGCGCGACACACCCTAGAGGCTATCGCGCGTCCAGTCCACATGTGGCAGCCGGGCGATGGGATGAACATGCTCAACTTTGGCAACGTGCGTGGCCTGCGGTGCTACTCGATATTGCGGGGGAGACGACGGCATCAGACAGTGACGGCGACGGCGGTTGTGCATGCTCTGGCCGCAGATATGGATGGCGGGGGTTTCGGGAAGGAGAGTGCTACTTGTGCTACTGGCGAGCGACCCCAGACAGACTAGGAAAGGACAATGGAGGACAAGCACGCTGTGTGGGCCGACATAACCGTGGCCCAAATTTAATGTATAGATAGGTCATCCACGTGCGTCAGTTCAGATGCACTGCAGCTGTCCGCCAGTCTATCTGACATATTTGGACCGGTTGGATCATGGAGATGCTCTAAGGCGCCTGTATGTATTTTAGATTTTGTTAAATTTCAATTCCGTTTGGGACCCTACAACTACAATTAACTACCACCGCGTTGGGAGAATATGCTATATAGACCCCGAGGAAAGGACGCGCGAGAGAGAGAACAGAGATAAGAGTTCCTGGTGTCGTCGCCGAGGTTTCTCCGGCGGAATCCAGGCAGGAGGCAGCTAGATGACTCATATCCTTATCTTTCTCGATTAGATCTATACGCGCCCTGTTATTCTGTTCTTGTTCGCGTGAATTAGTTTTTGTGTGGTGGTGTTTATGTTCCTGGATCCTGGTGATTCCTTCTTCGTCTTCCTCTGTTTCTTCCTTGACTTTGTGAGCGGCAGCGTACGGGGCAGCCAGAGGGAGCGCGACCGCGAGCGCGCGGCGGCGCGGAAGCCCAACTCCAAGAACGGCGGGGACGGTCTAACCCCGGAACAGCGCCGCGAGAGGTTCGTTTCTTTTTTCCATGATCTCCGATTGGTTCCACCACGGTTGAATCTTCGATGGGCTGTCTGACGCGTTGCCGATCCGGCTCGTGCATCTGTTCTTCCCCCCAGGGACAAGAAGGCGCTCGAGGAGAAGAACGCCAAGAAGGCGGCACAGGCTTCTGGGAGCTCCGGCGGGTCCTCCACGGACACCAAGAATAAGGATGGCAAGAAATAGGATCCCACCCTTGTGATGGCGGCGCCACCTCTTTACGATTCTCAATGCCATAAGTTTGTACCTTTGCATCCGCTGATCCTTATGCCTTAATCATGGTTAAACTATTCTTGGATGCAATGTAAGTTGGGTCATTAGTTAACTTGTCACCGGCAAGCTAATTTCTCTGAAATTCTCAACTCACGATATTAATAAGCAGTGTTCTGGTTCTGCGTGTTATGTTCCGTTCAGTCTACGATTTTGCTGGCACACTTTCGTTGTGATATTGCTAACTCGTGGATTTGTTTTACATGTTATTGTCGGAA
Organism: Avena sativa; assembly: GCA_916181665.1. Classification (NCBI taxonomy): domain Eukaryota; kingdom Viridiplantae; phylum Streptophyta; class Magnoliopsida; order Poales; family Poaceae; genus Avena; species Avena sativa. Next base: position 58,905,735 of record OV702297.1, on the reverse strand, counting down.
TGATCTCGATCATAATAACCTGGACTCTAGACCCTGAACCAAATAGGGGGAAGTTGGGAACAGCACTGCCATTTTTATTTGATCATATATCAGTATGCAATAATCATAATTTTAATGCTTGCTTCCCTTTTCTAGTAGGAAATCGATATAGTAGCAGTCATACAGCATCTACTTTATGGGTTTCAGATCTTATTTCTACACGTAATAGCTTTATCCTTGAAAAACTATGAAGATATTCATTTGAAATAATCTCAAAGTTCTAATGATAATTCTGATTAAATTCCAGCATTCAATATGCTATTGAACTGTCATTACTAGGACCTAATAGGTAAGATTGATGATATTTCATTGCAAGTACATTATTGCAGAGCAACTGCCTTGTTCACACCCAGCTATGGACACAGCTATTCATGTATATATGCATATCCGTTTATTAGCTAAAGCATTTTCCTTTCTTCGGAGATCATATCCATATCATTACGGTAGTAAATAAGTTTGATGAAAGTGAGTCTTTTTTCTTTCTCTACTTCCTGTTGCAAGGTTGGAGATAATTTGTTTGATTGAGTAAATAAGGATGTCTATGCCACATACTTCTGTTAATAGCTCATGGCTTCTCGTGTAAGCTCCTGCGTGCACAAAAGCCAGACCCCATATTAACCATATTGTATTGTTACTAGATTATTGATGGCGCGTGCTGCCACACCTGTCTATTTGGGCGTGAGGATGTTAGTTAGTGATGTAATATACTACCTCCATTCCAAGATATAAGATGTTTTGGTGGGCTAAAATACCAAAACGTCTTATATTTGGAACAGAGGAAGTAGGAGTATATAGTAAGGATGTGAGTTATGCAAGGATTAGTTGGAGATGGAATTGCTTGTTTTCTTTTTGAGCTGAAAACTGTAGGGGAGGCCCCAACAGTAAAATTTTATTAGAGAGTAGAAATATGTACAAGATGGAAGGGAGGGAGGGAATGTACATAAGGGCCTAGCCCAAGAAAATTACAGAGCATCTAACCAGGCTATACGAGGGGATTACAGATCATCCATCATTTTGTATGAAAGAAGGAAGAGGTCTCTTTTAAAAGAAAAGGACCAAGCTCTAATAGTAAGTGTAACATTATAAAAAATGAGAGCATTCCTTTGCTTCTAAATGTTCCAGGATGCCGTGTCAAAAGCTTCAAAAAAGAAAAGCCTTCCAAAGTTGTGCTTTGGCCGTGGCAATCATCCGCGGGAGTTCAAGATTGTCTTCAAGTGTGATGTTGATGGATTGCCAACAATGCCTACTGAAATTACGGAGGCAGCAGAGGCCATTGTCATTGAGAGTGAAGTTTTTCCTTATGAGCATATGCTTTGTGTTTAGCCGGTCGTTAGCAAGAAGCCAGAAAAAAGATTTGATCTTGGAGTGTGCATTTCGATTTCCAGATCCAAGTACAATAAATTGGGGCCTGAATGTGTTCAAGTTCAGCTTGTAGATCATGTTGGCAGAGAAATGGGTGCCCCAACTATATGACCACACATTTTCCTTGACATTTCGAGTGGATCTGGTTTGGCTTACAAGGTGATTGAATTCCTCGAAAGCTTGGGCGGACAAAGGAAGATGAAAAGCATCAATGGGGTCTTTGAGGTCGAGGATATTCTTCACTGAGGCTAACTTGTCGATAGTGAAAGAGTGAAGGCTAGGGAATTTAATCATGAGATCTGTAGTCCAATTGTCACTCCAAAAGAGGGCAGTATCGCCCGAAATAATTGAGCAAGAAACAATTATTTTGAACTTTGAAAAATTTATGCAGGAACTTGATAAATATAACTTCATTGTGAGTAGCGAGATTAGTGATGCCCAGTCCGCCTTTGGATTTTTTCCTACAGACTAAGTCCCACGCAGCCAAGGATTTGGGTCTGCCGGAATTTTCCAACTTAACCCAGACTCCAATTCTTCTACCTTTATCCACGATATTGATGGCTCCATCCGCAAGTTTAAGAGTGCAGAGATAGAAAGTGGATAGAGAGCTTAGAATAGGCTTAGTCACCATGATCATGAATACGTGGTCTGCTGGAGAAAGGAAGGAGGCAGTGGCTGCGAGATGGTGGTTGATTCTGGAATATAGTGGACCAAGATCATGAATACACAGTCTGCTAAGACCAAGCAGGAGGCCAAGATAGGTAAAGGGGAAGAATTCTAGCTTGCACCCAAAAAGACCCGCTAGGAGAGACACTTTCTTGTTTGCAAGATTGATTGGGAGTAGGGAGGACTCTGTAAAATTTACCCTAAGACCCGTAGATTGGGCAAATGTTTCAAGGATGCATTTAAGGCAAAGAAGTTGGCAAGGGCATGCTTGCATAATTAGAAGAGTGTCATCCGCGTATTAGATTATTGGGAAATCACCGTTAACCGGTGGGGTGGGGTGAGAAGCAGATTGATTTGGCAAGCCTTATTGATGACCATCTGAAGGAGATCGGCCGTAGAGACATGAAGAAGAGGCGAGAAGGGGCCACCTTGTCTCACCCCCCTTAGAAAATGGAATTGCTTGTTGTTAAGAACATGAAAGGGAGACAATCTGAAAGAAATTAAAGATTGTTCGCTCAGTTTGTAGGGAGCCAAATATGAGTGAAACTGTTCTTGTATCTAGATGTTCTGAGTAACAACATAGGGGGTAGCAGCAAGTTTAAGAAGTAGAGACCAAATCACAACCTGCCAGTCTAGTCAACTTTGGTGACACTACAATTGAGCAGTTGCAACCTCGAACTCAAACATATTTCATGTTTGCATTGATTTTGTGCTGAGACAATAAATATACAAGCATGCAGAGAGTGGTATTCTTGCACATTAACTCAGAGGTTCACTTTTGCTGGCTCGTAGCATGCCACGAAGACAGGTTGCAACTTCAGTGAATGACGGTCTTTGCGAAGGTTCAGTTGACCAACATTGCTCCATCAGTTTCCTCCATTCCGGGTTACATGAAGTTGGCACTGGTGGCCTCAGTGTGTTGCTCAAAATACCCCCTGCGCACTCCCATTGGCGATTAATGCTTAATCTTTACTCAAGAAGACTGATGTTATGATATCTAATTATGTTAACATATAAGTTTTCCATTGTTACACTAGGATCCATCAAAAAGAATATGCAGAAGATAATATTATCTGTGCTCAAATTCATGGAATCCTGGTAGTTTTCAATAACTGACCATGAACTGCCTACTTTCCTGATTATCATGAGTAACTGGGACTCTGGGACAAGGTCGGCCAGAGCTTATAGCCAATTTTTTGAGTGATCTCACAGTTCTATCTGTATTTTTCTTTCTTTTTTGTTGGCAAACTGTTAAAAAAGAATTTTAATAGATGCTGAACTTCGATATATCAAATAGTTTTTTTTGGTCAAAATTTAAAGTTGCAGTATGTAGCATATAAAAGAGGCTAAACAAGGATATCTCAATGGTTCATGATTGCAGTTAGGCAAGGCTCGCAGGGGACCATTTTCAGGTTCCCAGCAAAATTATTACCCCTGATTAGACAGTTACCACTGGAACCTATTATCTGTATACTTTGAGCATTTTAATTTCTGATTACATACACAGAAACATGCTTGAAGTCAATAAACAGAGTCATGTGTAAGTAGCATGACACATAGGGCTATTGGCGCAGTAAGTGTTTTTATAGAATTTCAAATTTTCTGTCTCATTTTTTTTCGAGAAAACGCAAAGAGATTTTTGCGTTTCATTTCATTGAAAAGGTAGAGTTTGATACACGCCTCCTAGGAGGGAATTTTCTATTCTCATAATATAGTTATGTTATGTTATAAAGTAACCATATGCCCTGAACTTGTACTTGTACAGTTGTTTCATTTGGTTTCCTGAACTTGAGAACTACATACCAGGTCTCTAAGCTTGTATAAATTAGTAAAGTCAGTAACCTACGTAAGAGCTAACTATATATATTATTTTACCTTTCCCCCATATTTACTGTTTGCTTTGGGACTTTCATGTAAAACTAACGAATTAAATTATGTTGTTGAATTTTTGAAACATACTAGCTTTCCATGACCTTTCTTTGCAAGTTTGTCAAATTTTAACTTCAATAAGTTGTCAATGATCGCTAGTCACGTCATGTTCAGACTTAGCCCATACTCACAAGTTTATGGTTCAGCTATACATGTTTAATAAGGAGCTAAATGTGCAGTTCTCATTTTAGGACCCAAGCAGAACAACTGCAGAACCATGCATGTTAAAATGCGGTTAATATATAGAATGGAGTAAGTTATTCAGAAGATGACATTCCTTCAGTTATACATGGTTTTACTGTGTGCATACCTATGACTCCTCCATAGTGCATGCCATCATATGGATCCTCACCGGTGAGAATTTCCCACATCACAACGCCAAAAGAATAGACATCGACCTGTGTTATCATAAATTGGTGTATTTGAGTACAATTTAGATACTTTACAAACTCCCTGTGACTGTGCTTGAGTGTTTACACTTGTTGTTTTCGTTAGTATTCCTGAAATCCCTGAAAAGGGAAGAAATTCTACCTCTTTCTATAAGATTTAATGAAAATTGATAAATCATTTAACCTCTTTCTATGCTTAATGTTACATTCATATGAATGATAAGTGTATTTGTATATACCTTTGTGCATAATGTCAAAAGTGAAATTGTGAAAAACACACAAAGCCATACTTTTTGGTGCCTCATAATTTGTAACACCTTCATACTTCAAGGCAATAAATAATAATACCTTTTCAGATACTTTAGTGCTGCTCATTGTCAGCAATTCTGGTGCCATCCATGGAAGAGTTCCTCTCATTCCACCAGAAACCATGGTGGCTTGTTTCATCTTGGATAAACCAAAATCAGCAACCTGTAGTTGTTTCTCTGTTACGCACCTCATTTATATGCAGAAGTCCATCATACATAGTTTATAAATTTATATCATCTTTATCTGGTGGCTTGTTTCATCTTGCTTCACTTAATTTGTATTCAGAACATAAAATTAACAAAGATTTATGCTGCTGGAATGATGGAGTTGTGACATATTCAGTACCTTGCATATGGGACGAGAGGGATCCTTAACATTCACCAGCAAGTTATCACATTTCAGATCGAAGTGGACAATGTCCTTGGAGTGCAAGTATTCCATTCCAATGGCTGCGTCCATTGCTACAAGTATCCTCTTGCGCCAGTCAAGATATTTGTCCTTGCGACCGAGTACTTTTTTGAGAGATCCATTGACCATGAATTCTGTTACAGTAGCTAATGTCCCCCCTGGCCCATTTTTTACGACCCCGTAAAGTGCCAAAATGTTTGGGTGGTGGAGTTTTGAGATGATAGCGGCCTCTCTCCAGAACTCTGTTATCTGCATGATAATATTGTGTATAATAATCGATACATGCTGTATTTCTCCCTTTCAACCCATACATTTATAAACTGTCCTTCATGTTTTCTCGACAAATAATGTGTTGACTGATAGTCCAACCAGATTACTTGGAAAAATTAGAATCATCCTTGCTAACTACTATTAATTATCTAAAATGGTAAAAGAAAGGTTTAGGGGACACCCTTAATGGAGCAAAATTTGTGGTGTGGACTGACTTGTTAGGCCGACTAACGAGAATTTGCCTTAATCAAGACCAAATGTATTCCAGCAGGAGCTTACACTCAGCGGCCAGTTCTCCATACAATCAATGTATGCTGATTGGCTGATTAGAAATACACTTTAACTGTTTCTGCAAAAACTTCCGGAAACTCATGATCCTCCTAAATATTAGGATTCTCATTTGGTACATTTGTTGAGGGTTATTTTGACAGAGGACAGCCTGGCAAAGCACAACTAGAAGGCGATCAAAATGCATCGCTTCTTGTATGAAGAAGAATCAGTACAACATCTGTTCAACGAATGCCCATCGGGACGTCTGATGTGGCAGCTTTTTTAAGTGGCATTTAACCTCTCCACTTAGAAGTGTCTCAAATATGTTTGGAAATTGGCTTTCGAGGATGCATAGACCACTTAAGGCTCAACTTTTAGTTAGAGTGTGTGCTTTGTGTTGGTCTACATGGTGTTGTAGCAATGATATTGTTTTTACAAAACAAGTTTGTAGTTTTCCAGGCCATTCATATGGCTATCCACCTTACTTAGTTCTTACTACATTCTGTGGAGGTTTGGGATACTCTGGTTTCTTGATTCAACCTCTTGGAGATGGTAGTATAAAATTTGTTGCACTCGTAGTCACAGTATCTATCTCCTTACCTGGCCAAATTCTGAATCTGGTACCCAAATAATGCGAGTGAATTCATATAGGCTTACCAGTTTATCTGCCTGAGATGATGGGTACGAAAAACAGCTGTTCTTTATCCGTTTGATGGCAACATCTGTTCCCCTCCATTTACCATGAAAAACAGTTCCAAATGCTCCAGCGCCCATCTCACGGAGATCTTCGAGGTCCTCGTTGCTTATTATCTGCCATTTGTATGACATCAACTTTAGGATGAAGTAATAGCATAATGAAGAAGGTAGGAAATCTGTGTGAACAATATTTGCTGATAAATCCATTTTTGTACTTTTGAGATCAATTTTGCGTATAAGTGCCTTTTTTAGCTTGATATACATTATTAATTTCTGTACAATATTACATGTGAAGTTAGCTACAAACCTGGACATTACTTATAAGATCTCTGCCCAACACTGCATTTGCTGGCAGAGATTGTTCGCTGTTCTTGGTTTCAAGTAGCTGCCAGTAGAAGACACATCAGCAGTTTACAGTGAATTGCTACAAATTTACCACATGAAACAGGATGTACCTCAGGCTCTGAGATTGATGGTGCGGCATTGTCTTTAGCTTCTGCTGCTGGAGTTCTGATCTGAGGATTAATGCCATCAGTACCAACAGAGTGAAATCGAGTGATCTCTGATGAATGATCATCTGGTCTTGGACTGCTGGGTCGTTCTTGTATTCTCTCACTTGAAGCACGCACCAAAATATTGGGTTGCAGATTTATTGTTTTGTCCGAAGATGTAAAGGCAAAAGGAAGTAGTAGTGCTTCGCCGCTATAGCTGGCAGGTGTAGAAGTAATTGCAGGCTGGTTCTTCTGCATGCTGCTGGCTGCAGCTGACTTCTCTTGACGCCGCAAGTTTGTACTGATGTTGCAACCGGGAGTGCTGGATTCATGACTGGGTTCAGAGATCTCGAGCTTGTTGTGCAACTGGAAGTTACTGTTCTTCCTTAGTGGGTCTTCTGCTGAATGGAATATAGCTTCTTCTTGGGTGGCGATGGCATACCTTGTTGATTTCATCGTTTTCTCATCAGTGTCTTGCTGGTTGACTGTGATCTGGGAACCCCTTGGTGATAAAGATGTAGGCATTTCGTATGCAGATCGACCTGTATGTGGTGGCATTGGGAATTTTTTGTTTGTAGTTGATGGCTGTGTCGTCACGACACTGTTGTCTGATGGTGTCAGAAGCTGCTTCCTTGGTGATATTTTTTCAGGCACCCCGGTAACTCGATGGCTCTTTCCGGAAGTGTCCGTGGCAGTCTGTTGCTGATGTCTTGAGACAGCGAGACCACCGCCTTGCTGCGCCTTGGATTCAGGAGGCACAGATGTACCATGGTAAGCTTTATCAATCTTCTTGGTTGCAGAGATCACGTTACATTCATTGCTTTGTGCCTTGTAATCTTGGTTAGCCACCCGTCTCTCTGAACTTGGAGACATCTTCTCCAACTGGCCACTTGAAGTCGTTTGCGGTGCTGTGATACTCTGTAAGGGTTTACTTTTCATGAACACTGGAGCTTCCTCCATTCTGCCTGCCGGCAATCCTTCCACGTTGGTGCCAAAAATCAGCTGGTCCAGCTCATTGACTGAGGATCTACCGATGCTATGTGCTCTCAATTTATCATAACCTGGTGTGATGATCCCATTGATAAGAGCAATGAACTGAGCTTCTTTTTCTGCATTGGACGAGCCTTGTACGATGAAATGCATGTGGCGCTCGTCATCGTAGCCAGAGAAGAGGTACATGGTCACCATTTCCTTGCTTCTTTCTAGCACCATGCACTCGTCGATCATATGCCGAAGGTCGTCATCGGATGTGATGGAAATGAGCATGCTCACTTGCTCCCCAGGGAGGTGGTACTTTATTGTGTGGGCTCTTCTTATTAACCTTGTTGTCTTGTAGATGAACTCTTGCCAGGAAATGTCCCGGCTGATTTTAATCAGATGCCTGTCACCACCGATATACCGAAGCTCGCCGTCGCTTGGTCTAGGTAAGAACCTACCACCAAAGTTGCAGATAAGCTTTATCTTCATTGGTTTAACATCATAATGATCTCGAGGGAACCGCTTGCATGATCCTTGGCTGCTAGTCGCACTGAATGGAGCAGATATTGGCAGATCATTTGGTGCTTTCAGACCACAAATGTTTAGTTGTTCCACCCAGTCCATGTTACTGCTCTGGGTGTTGTTCTCCTTTGAAGAGAATCAGAACCGAGTATTCCTTGTGTTTGCTCTCTTGCATATAAATTCAAGAAGAAATTCCCCACCAGTCTGTCCGAAGTGGTTCAGTACATGGTGTTGGTCCTATTTCACCGGAACTTCGTAGCCTGGGCAGGACTCGGTGTTTAGGGGGATTTGATGAAAAACTCTGTCAGAACCTTTGATCTGTAGGTACAGGGCACTCGATTAAGAATTTACATATTCCTACCAGGCATGATAAGAATGGCAGCCAAACACGCTCAACTACAAGAACATTGCAGTAAATAATCAATTCTTAGAAGTAAGAATGCTAACAAAGATAAACTTAATTGGCTTTTCCATCTATTTGTGTTAGACGAGTTTGAGGCTGCCAATACTAAGAAAAATTAGAATTTATAGAAGCTTCGTAGAAAATAAAGAACTGAAGAAAGCTAAAGAGAGGTTACTGACCTCTTGAGAGCTCAGGCTGCTATAGGAACTCAAGTTTTCAAGGTTGCCAAAAGGTTCATCATGCTTGACCCAGTGCCAATGGTGTGTGAGATACTAACATGAACAGATAAGTGGATTCAAGGTTGGAATGATTGTTTTTGAGGGAAGATAGATGGGAGTTGGTGAGTTACTGACTCACCTTCGAAGCAATGGGTTGGTCATGTCTGGGTCCATCGCTTGTCAGCGATCCACCCTTGGCATTTCATCTAATTGCAAACTGACTCTTCTCGTCATTAGGTTTTGTGGAACTATGTTTGTTGCTAATACTTTTGTCATGTGGACTGTTCAAGAAGATTCCAGCCTCAGCTGCCATTTAACCTGGGGCAAGGGGCGGCCCTTCTTAATACCTTGGATGTCGTTTTCAGATGGTAACGTGATATAAACCACCGTCATCATCATTTTTAAATGATCATGCTTTGGTCAAAATTGTTGAACACTACTATTACTATAAGGCCGCCCATAACCCAGTTGCATTTGTCATTTCCGGTCCAGTTGATGATAATATATATACTGCATGTTACCGGCAGGTGAGCAGTGGCTGTCATGCATAGACATTCCAGGGATGAAGATTCTTTAAGACATTTTAACTTCGTGAAACGAATGTAACGTCTTTGAGTGTATAGGTTCACTCTAAACCTACACGAATCTATTTATCTATACTATTAAAAAGATTCACATACCTTCAGGAAAATCCGTCTGACTGGTTTTGATGCTTTTGGTCCTGACCGTTAAGAAATTACGTCCCTTGCCACTGCAAAGTCAAAACCGTACGGTTCCTTCGCCTCTCGCTCTGCCTGCTCCACTCGCACTCCGCCATGCCCCCCTCCACCGCGCTCCCCCATCCTCGCAATTCCTGGCCTTCCAGGTTGAGCAGGAATAGGAAGGGGACGATGGCGGAGCTCCACGGTGACGGGGCAGGTTGTGATGGTTGGCCTCGCGCAGGCATGATGATCGCAACGCTGAGCGGAGCCATGGTGGGAACGGTGCGGGATCGGTGGATGTTGGTACGGTTGGCGAGGGCGTGAGGGGTGCTGGGGCTGGCTCTCCTCGCCGTAGGGAGGGAGGGCGATGAGGAGGAGTCGGCGACCTGAGGAAGAATAGGAGCGGCCGCCTAAAGAATGGACCTGAGCATATTTTTTTTTGGGAAAAGGGCGCTTTATTACTTGAAGCAATGTTTACACCCGGCATCTGCATATCTAGGATGCACACAACTGATCACACATGCAAAATGTGACGAAAACAAAGTGCAAGAGATAAAAAAAGAAGATACATGAATCCATCCTCTATCTATGTTGTGTTTATCCGCAGATCACACTGCCATCCATGTTGGGAGAAAATATCCCTCGCCATGTCCTCCAATCGCGTACACCCCTCCAAAACAAGTCGCGGAACTCCATACGCTGAAGAACGGTCCAAGACCCGAGGATGGCTGTAGCTCGATAAACAACCTGCAGGGTAGAAGAAACAATATTATTAAAAATCTTGTCATTTCTACCAAAGCGACCAAATAATGGCAAGCGCTCCCATCCTAAACAAAGTCCCAAATTTATCCTCAATCCCATTTAACCAGTTACCGAATACATTGGCAACCGACCGAGGGGTAGACAAACCCGAGGCTACTTGGATGATTGACCATATAGCACGAACAAATTTAGATCGGAAGAATAAATGCCCAATTGTCTCATTGTGATGACCAAACATACATTGTGTACTTTCATGCCCATTCCTCTTAACAAGATTATCTATTGTAAGGATGATCCCTTTACGAAGATACCATGCAAATATCTTAGTTTTAAGGGGTATCCTCATCTATTTTACAATTATCGTCAACTGAAATATCAGGTTGGATCAAAGCTCTATACATAGAATCAACAGTAAAATTACCATTATGCAACAAAGTCCATTTAAACTCGTCAATGCCCTCTGACAACTGTACATTGGCTAGCCTTAATAAAAGGTTGTTCCCAGATACTAGTCTAGGGCCTAACAGACTTCTTCTAAAATAAACATTAGGAGGAATAGATCCCATTACTAAAAAAAGTGTATCTCCTTTATGTCTAACAATTGAGTAAAGAGCTGGATATTGTTCCTGGAGAGAAGTTCAGCCAAGCCATTTATCTTTCCAGAACCTAATGTGTGATCCATCCTTAATATTAAAAACACCAAAAAGAAAAAAATGTTGCTTAGATGCCATTAGCCCAACCCAGAAGTGTGAATCACCGGGTTTCCACACCACTTGAGACACAGCTTTGGATCCAACATATTTTCTCCATAGAATTGTGTTTTTCCAAACACCTTCTTGTGTGAGTAGATTGAAAAGCCATTTACCCAAAATAACGGTATTTTTGACTTTCAAGTCATGGATTCCTAGTCCACCATATTCTTTCGGACGACAAACTACATACCATCTGGCCAGTCTATATTTCTTTTTCTCACTATCCCCTTGCCAAAATAATCTTGATCGAAAATAGTCCACTTTTTTCAAGACCCCTTTTAGCAGCAGAAAAACGAGATCATATACAGTACCATGTTGGTAAGTACTGAATTTATGAGTACAAGTCTTCCGCCAAGAGATAGCAATTTTTCTTTCCAACTATTAAGACGTTTCTATAGCCTTTCCTCAACGAGTCTCCATTCAACAATCGTGAGCCGCTGATAATGAATCGGTATTCCCAGTTAGTTGATTGGAAACTGCCCCTGAGCACAGCCGAATAATTCAGCATATAGATGGGCCTTATTTTTAGCCTTGCCAAAACAATACATATCACTTTTATGGAAGTTAATCTTTAATCCTGAGAGTTGCTCAAATACTGATAATATTAATTTTAGATTTTGGCTTTCTCTAGATCATGTTCCATAAATAGGATAGTATCATCGGCATATTGAAGAATAGATAAGCCACCATTCACTAGATGGGGAACTAATTCTTCAATTTGGCCATCAACTTTGGCTCTCTCAATAAGGATGGCTGTAACAACCCTAGTTTTATTAAAGAGTACTTAGGGTTTGAATGTGCATTCATGAGCATCATCATTTAAAATGCATGCAAGGAATAAAACCCTAAACCCTATTTTCCCCTCTCTATTTGAAACCTATTCAAAATGGATTTGAAATTTTGAAAACTACAAAAATTATGGAACCCAAATTGATTACAAGGGTCTCTGAAATATTTTGAATATTTGTAAAAGTTCTGATAATTTGAAATTATACAAAACAGATTGAATTTGAGTCTACAAAGGAGAAAACAAAAACAGAAAAAGAGAAAAACGTTTACAAAATAAAAACAGAGCCAGCCGCAATCAGGCCCAGCCCAGCTCGCGCTCTCCCCCTCTCCTTCCTTTCTCTGTCACTCGTGCGCGTCCGCAACCGGCCCAGCCTGGTCCAACTGCAGCCTGCCTCGGCCTCGTACCGATTCGGCCCATCTTTCCCGTCGTCGTCTTCCTCCCGCTGCCGAAGCAGCTCGCTGGCGCGCCTGACACCTCCCGATGCCGCTGGCTGCTCCGCGATGAACGCCACCGCCACCGAGCGTCTACAAGAACTCAAGTGCCTCCACCGGAGAACCCTAGCCACCACTTCTTCCTCTTCCTACCTTCCTCTTCGCAGCACGTGCAAACCCTAACCCTAAGGCTTGCAGTTGCCACACCGCCCCGCCATTCCCGAGCTCCCCTTGACCAGCTGAGGCCGCCGTTGGACTCGCCTCGACCTACTCTTCCCCCTTGCCGAAGGAATCGATGCGTCTCGCCCAGAATCGATGACGCCATCCACCTCTTCTCTGCCTCTGCCGCAGCTCGTCGGCGACCGTGTCGTCGCTCTCGACCTCCCCCGGCCCTGCCGACCACTCCATAGGCTTCCTGGTGAGCCACTGGTGCTCAGGCACCCCTCCTCCGTCTCTCTTTTGCTTTCTATCGTGCTGCTGACGACCGCCGCTGTCTGCCGCCGCAAGAGCTCGTCGGGGACGATGCTCCGGTGACCATTTGGTCACTGCGCCGCCACTTTCTGGCTCCCCTTGCTCGTCCGCTTCCAGCGCGACCGCTCCCGCATCCCGGCGTGCCCCCAATCGGCCGATCCATTCACGATCTGAGAGAGCACCATTGCTGACGTCAGCATGGCATCATATATCCCCTTTTGTTTTATTTTGTAAATCATTTTTGTAATTATTTCAGTAAAGAAAAATACCTAACATGTGGGCCCCTGTTGTAAGTCAAATAAATATTTTCAAAAATGTTTCTGATTAATAAAAATGTTAAAAGTAATTCTAAAATGTAAATCATTTTATAATATTCCAAAATGATTTAAAATGAATTAAAAATGGAGAAATTCATAACTAATTCATTTTAAATCAGAAAAATACAAATAATATATCAAAATCTTCAGAAAAATAAGATCTGTCTATCTAAGTTATAATCATGCATTGTTAAGCAACTTACTTGACAAGTTTAATTAGAGAACCAAATGAACCCCCATAGGTGAATCCGGAGTTTCCCCGAGTTAGGGTTTACACCCCTCGGAACCCCGATTAAATTATCAAGCATGCCTTAGGGGTTTATTTTAATGCAACTTAACTTGTCATATCATTATTCTTGATTGAGTATTGCATCGATGCCATGTGTTGATTGTTTCCTTTCTTTCTGGTGTTTGGTTCTTCCCGGCAGAGTACGATATCAGAATCAAGATCGAGATTGAAGCCCGAGGTCAACACCGTCGAAGCTCGAAGATCAATACTTAATCAACTATAATCAAGTCAAGTACCAGGTGTCCAAAGCTCTGCTTTCTGGATATCAACTGGCAAAGGCAAGCGAATCCCCACACATACATATGAATCCTATGCTTTCAAAGTATTTCATCCTTGCCATGTGCATACGATTCTAAAGTCTTTTATCGATAGATAGAATAATCCTATCTGATGTATGTTTCCTTTGAAGCCTACATTCCCTGATCCACTGCTCCTAGCATAACTAGGATTTTGGCTTGTAAAGTGTTGCTAGAGCTGTTACATCTGTTGTGCTTAGCCATGCTTAGCTGTTACCACTGGTCCATCCGGTTGATGAATCAGAGCTGCGAATGAACCTAGTATGACATGATGACGTGGTATGATCAGAGATGGATAATAAACATGCTAAGGCTTATATGTGAGGCCACGTGGGTTGTGGTTTTTGCAGTCCCATACTTGCCACCCTTAGGATCCAATGTTCTTGCCTCTTGAACCAAGACGAGCGTACAGCCACACGGGGGCCTGGAAACCCCCTCGACCAACTAACTTGCCGAGTAGATTCCATGAGTCACATAGTTCGGGCTTTCCATTCGACATACGCATTCTGGCTCTTCTTGAATGGAGGTAAAGGAGGTGCATTCATAACAGGTAGGTAAGCATGGCCGGGAACAAGAGATGCCCGGCATCCGTAATCTTGAACCCTACGCACATCATTAGGGACTGGCTTTGGGACTCGACCCGTTACGGCGGCATCTCCCTAGTGCGTGACTCATGGTCTCGGCGAAAGCAAGGTAAAGGTCGTGTCTAACCACCCTCTGTCGGCCTTCCAAGGAAGAGGGATTATCTAGTGGCATTAAGATAAGGTTAGTACGTGTGGGTAAAGTTATACACCCCTGCAGGGTTATTAATCTTTTCGAAAAGCCGCGTCTGCGGTTATGGACGACTTGGGAACGGATGTGAAGATCATAGAGAACTTGAACCTAATCGTAAAAATTGGCAGATCAATGTGTGCTTAAGGATGCTTCCTCAGGGATCGAGGGGGGTGATCCTAGATAGGTTCAGCTGATGATGATTCGGTGGATATCAAAAGATGGTCAAAGCTAGTGATATCGCTCTCTTATCCCCTTTTAAAATATTCTGATTAGTCGAGATTCTTCTTCCTCTTGTTTTACAAAACAAAGATGACTTTATGCGAAATAACTCCACCAGCCATAAGTCTTGCGGAGTACACCCTGTACTCACCCTTGCTTCGTTGATAATTTTGCAGCAGAGTAAGTGTTACCATTGAAGATGAGTTCTTTACGACATCGAAATTGATGAGTAGTTTGGAATTCCCAGTCGGCAGTCTGGGATCTATGGATTGGACGTCATCGTTATGCTCCAGGCCTCTTTGGCCATTAGTTAAGTTTTCTATACTTAATAGCATAATTTGCCTTCCGTTGTTTGATGTTTGTGGTCAGTGACCTCTGCTTGTAATATTTTGGTTCTTCGCTCAGTTATGAGCTTGCTGTAATAATTTTTGTGTTGTAGGGTCACGTTGTGTTACCGATTCTCTCTTTGTACGCTTTTGAGATTAGGTTAGGCTTATGTTCAGTCGAAGGTCTAGGATTTGTCTAGCCTTAATCCCGGGGGTGTGACAATGTCCAACATATCCGCCACTATATTAAATAGAATAGACAATAGTGGATTCCCTTGACGTAGTCATTTTTTTGTCTGGAAGTATTTGACAATGTCATCATTAACCTTTATGGCAGCACTACCTCCAGAAACAAAGGAATATATGAGAGCACACCACTCCTTCGAAAAACCTTTCATACAGAGCGTTTGCTGAAGAAAAGACCAATTAACTTTGTCATAAGCCTTTTCAAAGTCAATCTTGAACAACACACCATTCAATTTTTTTGAGTGCAGTTCATGAATTGTTTCATGCAGAATTACTACACCGTCCAAGATGTTTCTTCCTTGCATAAAAGCCGTTTGAGATGGACTTACAATATGATCAGCTACTGAATTTAGTCTAATCATGGCAACCTTTGTGAAAATTTTAAAACTAATGTTAAGAAGGCAGATGGGACGATACTGTTGTATGCGTTCTGCATTATTAACCTTAGGAAGTAAAATTATGTTGCTAAAATTTAGTCTAAATATATCAAGCTAACCAACCATTAAAAAATCAAACAAAGGCATCAAGTCCTCCTTGATTACATCCTAGAAATTTTGTTAAAATTCCGTTGGGAAACCATCAGGACCGGGCGCTTTATTATGTTCCATTTGGAAAACAGATTTTTTAACCTCGTCCTCTTTATAAGAAGTTAGGAAGTTGTTTTCCTCTGTGGACACCTAGGGAATGTCCGCAGTTTGGGACTCATCCAATGAAAACGAGTTTTCTGTCTGTTAGTGCCCCAAACAAGGTTTTATAATACTTTGTAATATAAGATTTTAATTGGTCTTGTCCCTCAATAGTACCTTTATCCTAGGTTAGAGAGTGAATAAGTTTCTTTTTATGCTTGCCATTGGTAACGGCATATAAGTATCTTGTATTCTTCATTTGATTGTCCCTTAAGCTCAATCTCTTGTGCAGATAACGGCCTGATTTCCGCGGCAGCATCCAGTTCACCAATGATTGAGAAAAGGCGTACTTTTTCTTTCTTGGGGATTCCAGTCATATGCCGTGCCCAACCCCGAAGGAACTTGCGTAAGGCACGCAATTTATTATTCCATCGTTGTATAGGATTTTGTCCACTGACAGGTTTCACCCAAATAGCCTTAACCAAATCATAGAAACCGCCCCGATACATCCAACCAAGTTCAAATTTGAACTCATGTCTAGATTTTCGAGGAGGTGAACCAACGGATAAAAGAACAGGGGCATGATCTGACAGAGCCTCAACACGCTCAAGAGCACGAACAGTTACCATAGGGAATTTATCTTTCCACTTAGTATCCATAAGCACTATATCCAGCTTTTCGTATGTAGGCACTAGAAGACTGTTTGCCTAGGTGTACTGTCTTCCTAGCATTGTAAACTCTCTTAAGTCCAAGCTTTCTATGACAGCGTTGAACAAAAAAGGCCAGTTCTCGTCAAAACGTCCTTGACTTTTCTCATGAGGAAATCTTAGCAAATTGAAATCTCCACCTATAAGAATAGGGTATGGATTATCTTTTGCTAAATTTACCAACTCACGCAAAAAATCAGGTTTATAAACATCCTGGAAAGCACCATAAACAACGACCAGGGACCATTTGAAATCATCAGCTTTGTTTTGAATATGGAGTTTTATAAAAAAATCTCCCACCGAACTAGCCAAGACTTCCATGGTCTCATCCCGTACGCCTAAAAGGATCCCCCAGATCTACCACGCGGCGGCCGAGATATCCACGTGAAGTCCACTCCACCAGAAAGACGATTGAGTAGTGATTGTGGAAAATCCTGTCTACCAGTCTCAGGAATGCCCAGAAAATCCAATCTATAATCTCTCACACAATCGATAAAAGAACAAATGTTTAGCCAAGTCACGAAGACCTCTGCTATTTATAAACATGCCATTCATTGAGAAACAATAGTAGATTTGAATACACGTGGCTTTTTCCATGACCACTGGTTCTTTGATTTTCGACCAGACGCTTTAAGTTCATAAAGTGAACCAAGGTCAGCCTCATTAAAAACTACCTCTGACACCTCACCAACTAGGTGGAAGAGAAGTTTACCATCTATTGTGGCATCCTCCTCCTCCATTGATGAAGTCCCAGGAAACACCGAGACCTTAGAAGTAACCGTTAAACGATCAACCTCCATGTGTCTCAGAACAGAACTAGATAAATTAATTTCATTTGATGAACTACCTAAACTAACTCCAATACCGGACATCTTATTAACAATTACATGATTGGAAAAGGAGAGGAATGACTTATGGGAATCCTTATTACCCAGCGAATTAATATTTTTCTCTGCCTTCCTTCGCATAGCTTTCCCCAAGGAGTCCTCGTCAGTGGTAGACGTCCCAAGGGCATCCGAACCATGATGCGTACTCCTGCGCGTAGGTGTCCCTGCCGCTGGAATCTTCTGCACCATTGTCGCCGCATCTGAGGGAGCAACCGGCCCCTCCTGGGTCAGTCCTCCCCCATCGATGGACCCCTCCTAGGCCTGAGCACCAGCAGCACATGCGACACCCGCCTTGGCCGCGCCTTCCAGCAGGCCGCCAGGGCACCGCCCCTCCTGGGCCGCCCCAGCAGCCTGCACCGGCAATCCCGCCTGGGCCGTCGACACTAGCACCATCTCGGGCCCAGCCATGCTTGGCCTTTCCACATGGGCTGCGACGCCAGCGCCCCTCCCTGGGACAGCAAGCAGGCGCCCTGGCCAGGCAGCGCCCCCTCCCGGGGCAGCAAGTTGCCGCCCTGGCCATGCTGCTCCACCCACGAGGTCGCATCCTGAACAGCAACAGAAAACACTGGCTTGTCCTTGATACATGGCGACATCACGTCGTGCACAACGGGTGAGAGCAGCTCCAACATAGGTGCATCCGATCGAGGAATGGTCCTACTAAACATATTCAGCCTTCCCCTTGCAGGAGCAGCTTGTAGCAGAGTAGGAGACAACATCGAGTCGCTACTAGACGCATGTAGGGCTTCCTATAACTGAGATTGAGTCACCTGAGGCGATGCCAACTGAACAAAACTACCTCACAAAGGGGAATCAATAGGCAGAGCATCCAATAGTTCCTTACCACGGGGAGTGGAAGGATTAGCATTAAAAGGAGTCACTGCAAACACATGTAAGTGAGCCTGTCTAGCAGCGGACGGTGCAACCACAGGTCCAGCAGACTGATCCTTGGACTTCCCTTCCGATGTCGCTGGAACAATCGGATCCGAAGTATCCATAACATCCTCCCCATTGTTCCCAGCACCATCATCCTCAGAATCATCCTTGGGTTTCCTCCATAAATTAGGCGAGAAATCTGGTTCCGGCACATAACTCTCTGGCTCTAATCTGAAACGGAGCTCATACCCCTTGAGACCAACCACAACATCCGAAGTGAGGTAATGGCCTAGAGCATCCTTCTTCTCCCTAAACACCGCAAATATCAAACATGGCAACGAAAATACGGACCACACCCCTTCGCCGCAGACTAAGAAGATCAACAACAAGAGTTTTTCCCATGAGTGCCCCCACCGCCCAAAGGCCCAGGAAGGTACACAAGGAGTGGGGAACCCCCTCTACATGTAACCAGACCTGCTGCAGTTCACATTTATGGGGAACCTCCTGTGTCTTATAAGTAGTAACAAACAACTGGGTCTTACCGAGGGACGTAGAAAACTGACTCCCATCCACCCTGTCAAGATCCTCAGCACTAGGAAAACTGACCAGAAAGGCATTCTCACCATATTTCAAAGCCTCCCATTTCCACTGATATTGAACCGGGCACCTTCTTTCAATCTGTTTTTGAACCACCTTCGCTGTGATAGCTTCACCAAAAACCTGAACCAGGGCAATGGGAGACTAGCTAGGTCCCTAAACCTGGCAAACCACACTATCTGGCATCTATGTGAACAACAAGATTGTGCCCCAGCCCAACCATAGAGGGGACATGCCTAGGATGCTTAAGCACCGGGCATCGCAAGGTCGGATGGGACGCAACATCACAAATATAACAGTAATGAGTAGCTTTGCAATCTTTTGAGGCATGAGTGTACACCGCACACTTCCAACAGCGGACCGTTTTCTTACTCTTCTTAGCCATAATAGCAGAATCTGAGATAGCTTGAGGCACAATGGGTGTAACCACTAGAGGCGCAAAATGCAGCTGCGCCGCCGGAGGAGGCTGCTGAAACTGACTCGCCGGAGGGTATGGATGAGGTACCCAAAAGGTTGCTGCCCACCCAGATTTGTATGTGCCAGAAACTGCGGTTGATGGGCAAACTGTCCAGAGTGCATCATAGGCAGAGGTTGATTCTGAGGCTGCACTTTCTTCTTCTTCTTCTTCTTCTTCTTCTTCTTCTTCTTCTTCTTCTTGCGCTTAGGTGCAGCAGCCGCCGTCGGCGACGCACCAGCAGCAAACTATTGTGCCACCGGCTGACCAGTAGCAGCAGCCTGGCCCTGACTCCCATCCCACCTTGCAAACCACCTACAAACGGAGCAGGTGCAAAAGATGGCCCCCTGTACGGTGCCTGAAGAGGTTGCAACTGAGAAGCTTGTGAAGCAGCAAAATAGGATGCGGGAGGCCAAAACTGAATCCCCGGCGGGAAGGCAGGCGGACGGAACGACCCTCCCGGTGGAGCAGGCATATGTTGATGGCTGGAGAGTTCTTCGCCCCCGAAGGACCACCAGCATGCGAGGGCACCACTGGCTGAGGCGCGGTGATACCCGTCGGCCCGCGCGGCACAGGCGCAGTCGTCGGTCCCCTCGAATCAGCAGTACCTTGACCAGCCATGGCAGCAGCAGCGAAGGTCTAGCCCGGACACACCGACGAAGGAGATCGCACGACTAAGGATCCGGACGATCTCGGCGATGGCGCAGAAGTTCTCGACGAAGGCGTCGATGGCGAGAGCAATTGACTCAGCGAAGACACAGATGCACCCAAGCTTGGCGTCCTAGGCGGAGACAACTCTTCAGATGCACTGGACAAGGAAGCGGGCGATGACGATCGAAGGCGTGCTAGGGTTCCCTTAAACCATGCTGCACGCAGCCTGTCAGCGATCCCGGTCCAAGAGAAGACTAAGGACGAGCCCAAGTTGGATCGATCAGCGGTCAGGTCCACCCCAGCGCCCACATCAGCCACCCCTGCCACGTCCGCGCCCAAGTCATCCCTTGACGTCACAGGCAATACAACTATATCCGCCGCCTTCTCCACCGCCGCCACCAGCAAACGACCCAACACCGGCGGCGCCGAAAACCTCCTTGGAGGCAGCGGCCCCTTCCAGGGATTCATCTTAGGACCCGCAGAAAGCTACACTCCTTGCCGAGGGGCCCGAGACGACGAGGATCTCCTCCTTCCCACAACACCGGACCTGACCGGCGACAGAGACGGCGAAATGGACGCCCTTCCGGCAGAACCACTCTCCCAGAAACGCGATGCAGCCGTGGGAAAACCTATATCTTCCCAAAATTCCTACCGTACCTCCTCATCGGACTTCCTACGCTGCCTCGACACTGTTGTCCAACCCAATTGGCCATCAACATCTTCCAACTCATCCAGGGCCTGACGCGCCGCAAGGCCATCATCAGAGTCAGCCCCAGAATCAGAACCCAAACATTGAAAGCAAGAACCCGAGGAGAAGCCGGCCGGCAAAGAGGCCTCACATGCCGGAGAGAACGGCGAAGGAGACAGATTCCCCGGCGCTAGGGTTAGTCGCCTTCGTCGCCGCATGATTATATCTTAATCTACACAATGTATTTGAATGGGAAACCACCTAAGAATATGGGAGCAGACTACTGTGGAAAGGGGTTACGTTGTTACACTAGTAGAAAACAGGCTATCCGTTCGTGCCTCCTAACAGCATTAGTCCCGGTTCCGCCACGAACCGGGACTAATGCTGGCACGCGTCCCGGTTCGAGCGGGCACGAGGGCCAGAGGCATGCGTCCCGGTTGGTAAGGGGTCATGTGTCCCGGTTTGTAACACAAACCGGGACTAAAGGTTGGGCGTCAGCCACGTGGCATGGCACACACCTTTAGTCCCGGTTTGTTTTACAAACCGGAACGTATGATCCCTCCCTCTATAAATGCAACGCCCCAGCCCTCTGCCTCCATTCTATTTTTTCTTGGTGGAAGGTGTGAGGGTTGTGCTAGTTTTTTCCCTGTGCATGCATTTAAGGTGTTTGATGAAATGTTTGAGTGAATGATCCCGTTCAATTTCTCATAGAACAAAAATATAGAAGGTGTCCGAGACGCACTTGAGCTTTCTCTCCTATTTATTTCCCTCGATCAAGGTTAGCAATCTTATCTTTTCTCTGTCATTGATACAATGCATGTGTCGATGTGAATTGGTCATTTCACTATTTATGATGTCCTGTTTTTGATAAACTTACTTATATGATGCAGATGAACGGTCGGGAATGGATGTACGGTGACCGGCGTGTACCCGGGTATTGTTGGAGATATGACCTAGATGCAATAATAAAAGTGGTTATTATTATATCTTTGTGTTTATGATAAATGTTTACATTCATGCTATAGTAGTATTAACCGGAAACATTAATACTTGTGTGATTTGTAAACTAAATTAGAGTCCATGGTAAGCCTCTTTATAATACTAGCTTGTTGATTAATAGATGATCGTGGTTTCTCGATCATGAACATTGAGATGTTATTAATAACAAGATCATATCATTAGGATAATGGTATGATGGACATACTCCTATAGATAAGCGTAGCATTAAGATCAAGTCATTTCAATAGTTCGTTTGCTATAAGCTTTCTGATACATAGTAACCTAATTCCTTTGACCATGAGATCATGTTAATCACCATCACCAGAAGGATGCTTTGATGACATCAAACACCACACCGTAACTGGGTGGCTATAAAGTTGGCATTGAGTGTTCGGAAAGTATGGGTTGAGGCACATGGATCAAGAGTGGGATTTATCCATCCATATGACGAATAGATATACTCTGGGCCCTCTCGGTGGAATGTCATCCAATTATCTTGCAAGCATGTGACTGGATCACAAGGGATCACATATCACGGGAACGATAGAAGAGTCCTTATTGGTAACGAGGTTGAACTAGGTATGCAGAGATACCGACGATCAAAACCTCGGATAAGTAAACTATCGTGAGACAAAGGGAAATTGGTATCGTATGTAAGTGGTTCATTCGATCGCAAAGTAATCGTAGAAATATGTGGGAGCTATATGAATTTCCAGATTCCTCTATTAGTTATTGATCGGAGAAGTGTCTCGATCATGTCCGCATAATTCACGAACCGTAGGGAGACACACTTAAGGATTCAATGTTGTTTAGTAGATATGGAATGTTAATAGGGATACCGAATGTTGTTAGGAGTCTCGGATGGGATCTGGGATATCACGAGGAGATCCGGAATGGTATGGAGAATAAGATTCATATAAGGAAATTCCAATTCCGAAGTTCGGGAAAGTTTCCGATGTTTTCATCGGAGTGGTTCTAGAAGGGTCTAGAAGGTTCACCGGTCTGGAAGGGGAATGGTCCATGAATGTGTCATGGATATGTGGAATGATTGGATCATATCCTAGGTCACTTGGTGTTGACATTTCCAAGAGAGAAATAGAGCTCTAAATTAAAAGTCAAATGGGAAGTTTGAAAAGTCAAACTGGAACAATGGTTTCCTAGTGGGAGAAGAAACAAGTCCTTCTCTCAATCCAACTTGGGTTTGGGTTTGGATTCAAACCCACCCCTCCCAAGGCTGCCCCGTCCTCTCATAAATAGAGGGTGGGGTGCTGGCCAACACCACAAGAGCCAAGCCCTCCCCACACACCCGCGTCGCTGCCGCCGTCGCGCCGCCGCCCGTCGCCGCCGCGCCACCGCGCCGCGTCGCCGCCGCCTCGCGCCGCTGCCGGTTCATCTCCGCTGCCCTAGCCGCCGCCGACACCTCCTCCTCCTCCCAGTCATCTAAACCCTAGATCTCCGGAAAACCCTAATCCACCATAACTCGCATCCGGCTTAGGCGAAGCCCTGCGCGATCTTCCCTCTACTTCCGACACCACGCCGTCGTGCTGCCGGAATCACGAGGGGAGAACTACAACCTCCGCTGCCTGCTGGAACAAGGCAGAGGAAGGTCTTCATCGAGTACCGAACATGTGACCGATAGAGGAAGCGCTGCCGGAACGCAATGCCAGAAGGATCGTCTACGCGATCTTGAGATCGGCAAGTGTACGACTACATCACCCACGAGAATCTGCTCTCGTTAACCGCTTTGGAATCTTCGAGGGTGAGTGCTTCTATCGAATCGTTGCTACAATCTAGTAGATAGATCTTGGCTTGTTTGTGTGCATGCGGTAGATTTTTTTTGTTTTCCATGCTACAAACCCCTATAGTGGTATCAGAGCCGTGTCTATATGTAGATCTGTTGCACGAGTAGAACACAATGGTCATTATGGGCGGTGGTGCTTTTATTATCAATTGCTTTTTGTGTACTTTGCATCTTGCGGTATGATGGGATGAAGCGGCCCGGGCTAACCTTACATGAAATCGTTCATGAGACATGCTCCACGCTCAACATGCAACTTGTATTGCATAAGTGGCTTTGCGGGTGTCTGTCTCTCCCATCATAGTATAGATTCAATTTACAACGGGCACTTGATAGTTCAAACATCAACGTTATGGTTCTTGTTTGTAAGTTAGAATGACACTTATTGAAAGCCCCAAACCACGTAAAATATGCAAAGAAAATTAGAGGCGTCTAACTTTGTTTTGCAGGGGTGTGCTGTGATGTGATATGGCCATGATTGTGATTATATATGATGTATGCAATGTCCCTTATTGTAAGTTGGCAACCGACAGGAGCCATATGGTTGCCTTTTCAATTCCGTTAAGACCTGCGTGTCTATTTAAAGTAGTTGTAATAGTTGAAGCTGGTGGACGACAACCATGAAACGACGCCATTGACCTTGACGCCATACCGGTGATGATGGAGATCATGTTCGTGCTTGAAGATGGAGATCAGAAGCACAAGAAGAAAGGCCATATCATATCACATATTATGAATTTCATGTGATGTTAATCCTTTATGCATCTTGTATTGCTTAGTTTGCGACGGTAGCATTATGTCACATCCCAAAATTTTCCAAATTTTGAAATGTGAAAAATAAATAAACAATTGTTGATTTTTAGGGTGAGAAGAAACTTTTTGATTCCAATTGGAAACATCAAAACCTATTTTTTGATCAAACAAAATCCTAAAGGGATTTAAAAAGATAAACAAATAATAAATAAAGTTAAAATAGTTGGAATCACTATTTTTAGATCTTTTAATAAAAAGATTTGTTTTTCAAAAGCAAAGGTAGATTTATAAATAAGGATTATTTTATAGAGCCAAATTAAATCTTGGCCAAGCTTTTGAAATAAAATATTTATATTTGATAAAAAGAGTAAAGATTTATTTGAATAAAATAATGAGGATTTATTAATATCCAATTTTATTAAAGAAAAGGCTTTTCCATTTTAAATAAACACTAAAACTTGTTAATTTATTTTTCATATGATTTCCATGTGTTTTATATTTTTTCAAATAAAACCTACTGAAATGATTTTGGTATTATTTTAGATTTCAAATAGAGTTTTTAATAAATTAAATCCTATTTTTCAATTAAAGACTAAGGTTTATTTATTTAATTGTTAATAGATCCTAAAAGAATAAAAGTATTATTTTATTTTTGACTTTGGATTATGTTGTTAAACAGAACTAAAAATTATACAAAGTTTGGTGGTGGTTTGATTTGAATTGGAGTTTGAATTAATTGTTTGAAAATCAAAACAGAAATTCCAAATTGAAAAAGAAAAAGCTTTCTGAATAAAAAAAGAAACAAAAAGATCCAACCCATCTGGCCCACTAAAGCCCAGCAAGAGCCCACCCGGCATACCCTCACCGAAACGTTTTCTCACGCGAAAGCGCACCCGCGATGTCACTGAACGCTCGGCCCCACTCCCACTTCCCCTACCTCGCTGACACACGGACCCCACTGGCCACCTCAGCATCGTCTTCCCCACGACCACGTCGCCCTGACGTTGTTGCCGATTAACTCCGGCGATGAATACGAGTTATTGTCGTTGTTATTCTTCGCTGTGACCACGCCCATTTAATCGCCCATGACTCCTCTCTCCTTCCCCTCACTTGCCAGCACCTCTCTGCCCCAGAGCTGTTCCAATTTTGAGCTCGACCACCACTGTCTCTGATAGCGTCCCCGGCCAATTCCGGCGAACCACAGCCGCCTCTCTCCTCCCAGAGCACGCAACCTTGCTCGCCAGCACCAGGCGCACCTGCCCGTGTGCTCCACTCGCCCGCACGCGTCCCCTAGCGTCGACAAGCACGACCCAGAGCGTCGCCGCCGTCTGTCTCGTCTCCGTCGAGCTCCTCCGGTAAACTCCGACCGCCCCGAGCTTTCTTGTTGATGCTCCTAAGATCCCCAGGACAATATGCGTAAAACCATGTCCTTGTTTTGCCTTGGCACGAGCTGCAGCCTCGCCCCCGTTGTCATACAGAGCCGCCCGACGCCACTGCACACTCCGACGAGCAATTGTCGCCTCTCCGGTGCGCCCCTCGCCAAACCAACAGCGCCTCGAGCTTCAACAGGACCCTGCGAGCACGGTGAGCATCTTCGTTACCCCCCTTGATTCCTGAATCACCGGATCCACCATAGCACGAGCGTGCGCCGCCAGTCGTCGCCGCCAGCGCCGCCAGTTACTGGTCGAGCTGTTGTGAGTCGTGCGATGCGAATCGTCTGGCTAGGAATAGATCTAACCGAAGGGGTATGAGCCCATCTGAGCCACGCGTTTTAAATTAAATCCTACGGTCCAGAGATGCTAATCCGCACGAAGCGGTACCGTCCAGTAGAAACGCGCCACGTGGACAGGGTTTTGTTTAAAAACAGAATTAGAATCTATTAGGATTGCAAACTTGTAAAATTCATAACTTTAATGCTACACGTCCAAATTTTGCAAATTTTATATCAATGGAATTAGTAGAACAAGTACTTTGCAACCATGCACGTTGTTTAATGTTTTGCTTCTGGAAAATTGGTTGAATTTGCAGAAACTTGTGTAGGCTTATTTTGAATATAAAAATTGTTCTAGATATATTTTTAATATGAAATCTTTGCAAAATGGTTTTTTGTGAACCTACTAACTATAGGAACCAACTTATGGATTTAAAAATGTATTTTGTGAAGTTAAGGAGTAAATATTTGAATTAGCTCATTTCTAGTCAAATAAAAATATTGTTTTTGGTTTAGAAATGATTTTTGAGTAAAACCTTTGGGAAATGATTTAATTCAAACCTTCTGACCCTAAACACCAAGTTTTGAGAATTAAAATGTATTTGGTGAACTCTGAAAAGAATATTTCTTTGCTAAAAGCATTTTCAACCACATAAAATATTGATTTGATTTAAAAATGGTTTATAGATAAAACCTTTTGCAAATGGTTTTACCACTTTAGAAAATGACCACTTTTGAACCTTACAATGTTTAGAGCCTAGTAGAAACCACTGTTGCAAATAAAACTATCTTTTGCATGCTTGCATGCATTGCCTAGTTTCTATTATTTTATGTGTGACAAATTGTTTAAATATTGGTTTGAAAATGTGTTTTCTTGATTGAATTGTAGTGAAATTAGAAGAGTGTGATATTTGCAAGATCAAGAAGTGAACCAACATTCTCTACTAAAAAGGCAAGTGGCACTATCATCCATGTCCTACTATTTTCATTACACTTAGTGGATTTTTGTAACATGCATGATAAGTACTACTATATTTTATGCTATGCTAAATCCTAATAGGATACCCTTATACCTTCCTTAGTGAAAACATTGTAGTTGTAGTATGCTTAGCCCTGCTATATATTGGGATGGGATACATGTTATGATTATATGAAGAGTTGAAAAGATATAAGTTTTATATAATAAAACAAGTACTCAATGAACCACCTGGATGGACAAGGATACTCAAGTTTTGGACAAGGTGACAACAAAAGGAACCATGTTTACATGGCCATCTCTTTTTGTATGTGCACTAGAAGGAAACCACCTAGGGACTTAGAGATTGAACATGTTTCTCGTACAGTGGCTTCCGTGTACAGCCACATGCTAAATGGGCTCTAGCTTCGTCAACTACATAGTGGAAGACTCATGCATTGGCATCTTCAGGTTAACTAGAATTGTGTAAGGGAAATTTTATCCCTACATTGGTGCCTGGTTGACAAGATAGCATTGTGTATTGGGAGGACTCCTATGGAAAGACTTTGTCACATTCTCAATCTGCCAGTACTCCATCTTGGTGAGTACTTATCCAGCGGCCACTGGTGGCATCAAGATGAGATTGTGTCATGTGGGTAAAGTGTACAACTTCTGCAGAAGATCAAATTCTAAGTACTTAGCCGTGTCCCCGGTTATGGACAACTCTGAGCAATTAAGGCCTGAAGCTATGGAAGATCTCGACATTCCAATTTCTCAAAGTAAAACTTGAGGGTGACAACAAGGGATTTGAAGCACTTGGAGTTTTCCAAGGAGTTCAGAAAGATTTGACAAAAGATCAAAACTATTTTGAAAAGATAGGATAAAACTATATTGCTTTATGCAAATGAGCCTAAACCCTACTTAGCCAAATGTGCATGTAATGATAGGATCCACTTATTTCTACATAGTAGTGAAACTTGCCAATACGATTCAAATGTATTGACCCTTGTGGCTGCAACTTATTATGTTGCAGGTTTGTTTGATGTTAGTGAAGTGTGTTGAATAGGATTACAAGTCTACAACCAACATGATTGCCTGTGGCACTTTGAAGATGAAGGACCCCATGCTATTGTTATATTCTGCTGCATTGTATTGTGATAGCCAAATGAGCTATGTAAGATGTAATAAATTATTTTATTCCTGGTTATAAAGTTGTATTATGACCTTTGTATCTTGATATTACATCTTAACTGTGGGTGCTAGCTATTGATCCAGGGACTAGCATTGTAAACACAGGGATCTCTACCATATTAAAGGTTGGGAACCTTACATATGGTATCAGAGCACTGTGTTGCCTGTAGGATTTTAACCCTAGGATTGGACAAAAACCCTTAGAAAAATAGGAGTTGTATTTGTTCCAAAACTTATTTACAAACAATCTTGTAAATTCTTTCCTCAACCTTTTGGTTTTGATTCTACATCTCTTACTTTTCAACTTGATGGACAAAGCATTCACCATGACCAATGACTTCAACTTTAGTTTCACCAAGGACTTCAACTTAGACATCACTAAGGACTACAAGTGAGAACCAAGAAACATTAGATTGCCTACCAAAAACATTGATATCATGTTAGTGTATGGATCATATTGACCTATGAGGTATGACTATACTAAGTTAATTATTTCAAGAAAACTTGTTGTTTCCTTCAACTCATGAGTTAAGCTCATAAATTGTTAAGTGGATAGTTGCTTGCTGATTGTTTGATTGTTTGATTAAACTTGGTTGTTTTGAGTTGTGTGTTAGAACTTCTTTAGACCTATCCATCATTACTTATCCCTATCAAACCAACAGATGCCTCCCCGTCGTGCCAACCCCAACCAAAACAACAACATCACTCCTGAGATGCAGCAGATGATGACAACTCAGAATCAACTGATGCAGGAGATGACCACATTCATACAGAATCAGAACAACAACAACAATCAGAATAATCCTCCAGCACTTGATATGCTCACCAAGTTTCTGAAACTTAGGCCTGCAAGATTCTCTAGAACAACTGATCCAATGGAAGCCAATGACTGGTTACGTTCAGTGCACAAAGACTTAGTGACTGTTGGCTGCACCGACAAAGAAAAAGTTAGGTTTGAAGCATTTCTACTTGAAGGACCAGCAGCAACATGGTGAGACAACTTTCAGATCACCACTCCCCTTGAAGATGTGACTTGGGCTATTTTTGAGGATGGTTTCCGTACAACTCACATCTCACCTGGAGTGATGTACTTGAAGAAAAAGGAGTTTCACAATCTGAAACAGTATCACCTCAGTGTGGCTGAGTATATTGAAGAATTCAACAATCTGGCACGCTATGCACCGGATGAAGTTGATACAGATGCTAAGAGAAAGGAGAAATTTCTTGAAGGACTTAATGATGAGTTGAACCTGCAGCTAGCTGTTGCCTATGTCCCAACTTATCAATCACTCTGTGACAAAGCCACTATATTGGAAAACAAGATGAATCAAGTTGAGAACAGAAAGAGGAAGCATAAACTCAAGTATCACTCAGGATCATCAAAAAAGAAGCATTCATTCAAAAAGTGCAATGAAGATTCTGAACCACATCAGCATCACCACAACAACAATGGAAGTGATAATAATGGAAATGATACTGACAATGGAGATGACCTTGGTCAGAACCAACATGATACTTTCAGGAAGAAAGACATTAGCCAGTTGCAGTGCTATAATTGTAAGGAGCTTGGACACTATGCACCAGACTGTCCTGAGAAGAAGAAGAAAAAGGATGCTAGAAGAGCCAATGGAAGTGACTCCAATGTGACCCAGAAAGGACATGTGAACCATATTGACATGGATGGAAACTTTGAAGAGATAGAAGAAGTGGATGTCAGAAACTAGTTAACTCAGTTGAGTCAAATAAGGATTCCTCGTCTGGATATTAAGTGTTGAACCATAGTCAAGTGAACCATCAATGTAACCCTATGAGACTTTATTTTAAGGGTGGTAGTACCCTAGTTGCCTTGAAGCCAACTTGTAACCTCTAGCCTTCCCAAATCTCGTGTGTCTCACTAGTACTCATAGTAGTGCCTGGGTATTTGATACTGGTTCGGTTGCTCATATTTGTAACTCGAAACAGGTACTGCAGAATAAACGGAAGCTAGCGAAGAACGAGGTGATGATGCGCGTTGGAAATGGATCAAAGGTTGATGTTGATGGGGATGCGCCTACCGGGGTATACCCAGCAGGACGTTTCCGACTGGCCCAAGAACTGGCGAGTGGGCCTGCAAGACGACGACTGGATCGAAGCCCAGCGAGGATCCAAGCGACTGGAAGTTGAAGGCCCAGGCGAGTAGATAGGCCCAGTCGGATTAGGTTAAACGAGTACCGAAGCCTTAACCGATTCGGTTGAGATATGTAAACCCTAGGGGAGGTGAGCCTATATAAACCTCCCTGCGGGGCGTGTAGAGATATGTTCCATCATACCCCCAAGCGACTCGCCGCCTAGCCGCCGAGTTCGCCCATTGTACCACCTCCATAATACAATCTAGCAGGAGTAGGTCTTTACCCTCCGGGGGGGCGAACCTGGGTAAACCCTGAGTCTCCGCCCTCATCTCGCATCACAGATGGCTGGCCGCCCTTGCCCCTCGTTCTACTACTCGCTGCCGATTGCAGCATCTGCCGTGACCATTCCCATGACAGTGGCGCCCACCGTGGGGCCTGGCCGGTCTGGCCGGTGTTCTGCGGCGAGATCCAATCTGCCCATCAACGAGATGGTCGCCACCGGCCGCATGATAGCAATCGGCGAGATGCTCCAAATCTTGCCGAGCAGCTACGTCCCGGCGACGCGACCCGTCACACACAGCGTGATCCTGCCGGTCGGCACGATTAGCCTCTTCGTCGGCCTCACCGACGTCATCGTCTCGGAGGAATCGTCTCGCATCCGCGAGTCGCCGCCACGCGATCGGCTCTCCGAGAGCCAGATCCGCATGATCCATCGCCTCGCCTCCGAGTACAACTCGGCCCACAGCGACATGGCCGAAAACTCAGCGGCCGCAGAGGACGCGGCCCTCAACGACGACGCCGACTCGGCAACCCCGGCGTCACTCGCCGGGTCCATCACCGCGGCTTCGCCCGCGGGCTCCATCACCCAGGTCTCCAACGTGGGTGACTTCGAGGACCCCTCCATCCTCGGGATCTTCGAATTCGACTCCGGGTCGGAAAACTCCGCCGAGCTCCGCGACGGGACCGGTCGCCACGCCGCGACCTACATGGCAACCGGCACCGAGCCGCCGGAGGACCCCTTCTCCACCCCAATCCCTCCTAACGCCACGGCAACGGAGGTCGAGGAACTCCGCCTAAAACTGGCGGAGGCAGTACGCAAGGAGCAAGCCGAGCGCGAAAAATTTCGCCTCGAACAGGTGACGGTGCAGGAGCTATCGCGCTACCACCAACAGCGGATCAGGTCGTGCCTGAACCCCACCGTTCAGGGGCGCGCCCTGAACTTCGACGATGAAAACGACCCGACCCGCATGGCCGAGCGCGCAATCTGCGAGAACGCGCCACCAGGAGGAAGCGCCCGGCCCCCGCCAGGGTCGACGGCGATGGGCGCCCCACCTCCACCCAACCGCACACCTCCCAGGGACCAGCCGCGGATAGTAGTCTCCTCACGGGAGCGAGAGCAAACGGCCTCCCACTGTTCTCCACCCCGATGGACAACCTCGTGGCAGGCCGAGCAGCAGTCAACAACATCACGGCCACGGGCGACGGCGCCCTACAGATCCAGTACGTCAGGGCCCTGCTCGCAAAGGCCGTCGAGCAGCAAAACGCGGGCGCCGACTCGCAGGGTCGAGTATACTCGCGTTCTTTGGGAAGCAGAGCAGCCTCAAGCGGCCGCCCAATGGCGGCAAACACCCTCAACTGCCCGCCACCGGAGCCACTGCAGCTCCAACACCGACCTGCGAACGCGGCACTCTCCACCAACGACCCCAGGCCAGCGACCAACTTCGTCGCCGCCAACGGTCAACCCATCGACGCCTGCACCCACATCATCAACAACCAAAGCTGGCGCGCACGCTAGCCCGACGACCTGCGACACACCCTAACCAACCGCCGTGACGGCGAGCCCATGGGGTCGCTCATTCGACTCGGCCCCAAGTGCTTCGGACCAATGATCCGAGGCGAGAAGTACCCGCCAAACTTCAAGGCGCCGAAGGAGATAGAAAAGTACGACCCCTCGTACGACCCCGCCGTCTGGCTCGATACATACCTCATGGCGATGGGGATCGCAGGCCACACCGACCTGCTAGCCACCCGTTACCCCCCCTGATGATGGAGGGGACGTGCAAGCAGTGGATCAACACCCTCCCCCAAGACAGTATCGACTCCTGGGAGGAGATGCGCGACGCCTTCGTCAGGCACTTCGAGTGCTCCTACACCCGCGCCACCACCATCGAGGACCTGGAGCGATGCGTCCAGGGACCCCGCGAGTCGACCCGCAACTGGGTCCAACGGTGGCAAGAACTCTGGTACAACGCGGTCGGCATCCACCCGGACACCACGATCCATTGCTTCAAGACCTCATGCCGCTACGAGCCACTGGTCTCCAAGCTCAAGCGACACTCTCGCACACTCAACAACATACCAGACCTCCTCGAGATCGCCAAACGGTACGCGAAGGAAGATCCAAATCAGGAAACCGACGACGAGTTGGGGGTCAACGCCGCACGAGCGGCAACGACAGCGGACGACGGTCCGACCTACGCTACAGCAACACTCGCCTCACCGGCAAGCGCCGCAGTGACGGGCGAGTTGACTTCGTCGCCAACACCGGGCACGCACAACGCGAGCCCAAGAGCTTCCGCCGCGACGGAGGACAACGCCGCGACGGCGGCAACTACAAGGCCAAGCCTAGGTTCGACCCCGCGGCCCTCCTTAACCAACCTTGTGCGTTTCATAGCAGGGAAGGGAAGCCCGCAACGCACACAACCGCCGACTGCCACACCCTCAGGGAAATCGAGAAGGCACGGCGAGCACGGGAGGACCCCGACAACGACCCGCCAAACGGCAGAAAATTCGGCAAAGTGGCCGGCTCGCTCCATACCTTCACAGGCTTCAACACGAAGCGCGAGAAGAAGGTCATCGCCCGTGCCGTCGCCGTCAACGCGGTGGCTCAGGTGGACGTTCCCCAGTTCCTCAACTGGTCAGAGCAGCCCATCACCTGGAGCCGCCAGGACCACTCGCCGCGCATCGAGTACCCAGGCCGAGTCGCCCTCGTGGTCAAGACAAAGGTGGGTGACTACTGGCTCCCCAAGACATTGATGGACGGCGGCAGCTCCATCAACATCCTATACCTGGACACCTTCAGGCGGCTGCGGCTCCCGCAGTCGATGATCGAGACAACCCACACCACGTTCCACGGCATCTTCCCCGGTCGGAAGGCATACCCGATCGGCAAGGTCATGCTGCCAGTCACCTTCGGCACGCCAGCAAACTTCCGCACCGAGCGGATCATCTTCGAGCTGGTGCCCTTCGACAGCCCCTACCACTGCGTCCTGGGGCGCCAGGCGTTCGCCAAGTTCATGGCAGCGCCACATTACGCGTACAAGGCGATGAAGCTTCCTGGGCCGTGCGGCGTCATCACCATCAACGGCGACCCCGACATGGCCGCCGAGTGCGAGGCCAAAGGAGCCGAACTCGCCGATGCCGTTATCGCGGCAGAATCCAATCACGCCGATGAGCTCGCCAAGTACGCGAGCGGGGTCAACAATGACGACCCCACCATACTCAAGAAGCCCAACTCGGAGGGCGCAAACACCTCAACCTTCGAGGCAACGACGCACACCCGCACCGTCGAGCTGGTCCCAGGCGACTCCAGCCAGACGGTGACGATCAGGACGGGCATGAGCCCAGCCTAGGAAGGCGCGCTCATCGAGTTCCTCCGTGAGAACAGGGACATCTTTGCATGGAAGCCCTCTGACATGCCTGGTGTCCCTAGGGAGCTCGCTGAGCACAAGATAAACGCCGACCCCAAAGTGCGACCCGTCAAGCAGTCGCTGTGGCCCTTCAATGAAGAGCGCCGCCGAGCCATCGTGAAGGAGGTGCATCGTCTACTCGCTGCAGGCTTCATCTGGCCAATCAAGTACTCCAAGTGGCTGGCAAACCCAGTCCTGGTCGAGAAGAAGAACGGGACCTGGAGGATGTGTATCGACTACACAAACTTAAACAGTGCCTGCCCGAAGGAGCAGTTCGTCCTCCCGCGGATCGACCAAATAATCGACTCCACCGCGGGCTCAGAGTCGCTATGTTTCCTCGACGCCTACTCTGGATACAACCAGATCAAAATGGCTGTCGAGGACGAGGAGAAGACGGCGTTCATCACGCCATTCGGAGCCTTCTGCTACACCGCCATGACCTTCGGCCTCAAGAACGCCGGGGCGACCTACCAGCGGTGCATGCAGGAGTGCCTCGCGAGCCAAATTGGCCGCAACATCCACGTCTATATCGACAACGTGGTCGTAAAATCCGCTCGCGAGGGTGATCTCCTCGCCGACTTGGCGGAAACGTTCGCCAACTTGCGAAAATATAAGATAAAGCTTAACCCAGGCAAATGCACCTTCGGTGTACCAGCAGGGCAACTACTGGATTACGTCGTCTCCAAGCGCGGGATCGAGGCGAACCCCACCAAGATCGACACGATCGCTCGACTCGGCAAACCCGAGTGCCTCCGCGACGTCCAGAAGCTGGCTGGGCGAGTAGCGGCTCTCAGTCGCTTCATCCCCCGCCTGGGCGAAAAGGCGATGCCCCTATACCGTCTGATGCGCAAGAACCCCACCTTCCAGTGGGACAAGGAGGCGGACGACGCACTCCGCGACCTCAAGAAGGTGCTACTCGCCGCACCGCTACTCGCCGCCCCTGCCGACAAAGAACCCATGCTGGTCTACGTTGCGGCTTCCGAGCGCGTCGTCAGCGCCGTCATGGTCGTCGAACGGCCGGAGGAAGGAAAGGAGCGCCCAGTACATCGACCGGTGTACTACATCAGCGAGGTCCTCACCGAGTCGCGCCAGCGATACCCGCAGTACCAGAAACTGGTATATGCGGTCTTCAGAGCACAGCGGCGCCTGCCGCACTACTTCCAGGAGCACCCGATCACGGTCGTCTCCTCAGCACCGTTGCAGGACATCATCCGCAACCGTGAGGCGACCGGGCGAGTCGCTAAGTGGGCCGTCGAGATCGGCGTCCACAATATAAAGTATGAGCCACGAAAAGCGATCAAGTCGCAAGCTCTAACGGACTTCATCGCCGACTGGGAGGAGGCCCAGCAGCCAGAGAAGCTGCCATACCTCCATTACTGGAGCCTACACTTCGACGGCTCCAAGAACGCAGACGGCGCAGGAGCAGGGATCGTGTTGACTTCCCCGAAGGGCGACAAGCTCCGCTACGTCCTCTACCTCGACTTCACACCCTGCACCAACAACATGGCCGAGTACGAGGCCTTACTCCACGGCATGCGAGCTGCCAGGGAGATGAATGTCAACTGCCTACGCTGCTACGGAGACTCCGACCTCGTCGCTGGGCAAGTCGCTGGCACCTGCGACGCCGTCTCCCCCACCATGGCGGCTTACCGCCAAGCAGTGGACAAGCTGGGCGGACACTTCGCAGGCTACTCCGTCGAGTGGATCGACAGGCGGAAGAACGAGGAGGCCGACGCACTCTCCCACATTGGGTCGGCTCGACTCGCACCACCCGCCGGTTTCTTCCTCGACACGATCACCAAGCCATCAGTCTCTCCCCCGAGGGAGATCGACATCGGAGTCTCGTTACAACCGGAGGCAGCCCTGGTCGCACTCGTCAATGAGCCAGACGACTGGACCAAGCCCTACGTCGCCTACCTGGAGACCGGCACCGTGCCGGCAGACGAGACGGACGCTCGGATGATCGCACGCCAATGCAAGTCCTACACCATCATCGACGGCGAGCTCCACAAGCGCAGCGTCACCGGCGTATTCCAACGCTGCGTCCAACCCGCCGAAGGACACAAGATCCTCCACGACATCCACTCCGGCGACTGCGGCCACCACGCCGGCGCCCGCTCTCTGGTCGCCAAGGCTATGTGGCATGGTTTCTACTGGCCTACCGCACACGCCGATGCCGTCGACATTGTCCAGCGGTGCCCCGGGTGCCAGAAGTACGCCAACCAGACGCACGTGCCGAGCTCAGCGCTCAAAACAATCCCCATCACCTGGCCATTCGCCGTATGGGGCATGGACATGGTAGGCCCCTTCAAGAAGGCTCCCTCCGGCTACACCCACCTCCTGGTCACGGTTGACAAATTCACAAAGTGGGTGGAGGCCAAGCCAGTCCGGAAGTGCGACGGGAAGACCGCCACCAAATTCCTACGCGAGCTCATATATCGCTACGGGTTCCCAAACAGCATCATCACGGACAACGGCACCAACTTCGCCAAAGGAGCCATGGCCGAATTCTGCGAAGAGCACCACATCCGGCTCGACCTCGCGTCGGTCGCCCACCCGGAATCCAACGGCCAGGTGGAACGGGCCAACCAAAGCATCCTCCACGGCCTGAAGCCGCGACTCCAAGTACCACTCGAGCGTACCGCCGGGTGTTGGGTCGAGGAGCTGCCCTCCGTCATCTGGGGGATCCGCACCTCGGTCAACAGGTCGACAGGATTCACCCCCTTCTTCATGGTGTACGGCGCCGAGGCAGTCATGCCCACCGACCTCGAGCACGACTCGCCGCGGGTCGTCCACTACACGGAGGCTGCAAACGAACTCGCCCGCCAGGATGGAGTCGATCAACTCGACGAGGAACGTGACCTCGCTCGGTCACGCACCGCCATCTACCAGCAGGGACTCCGCCGCTACCACAGCCGGCGGGTGAAAACTCGCACCTTCCAAGAAGGCGACCTGGTGTTGCGCCTCATCCAGGACAAGAAGGGCATGCACAAGCTCTCCCCTCCGTGGGAGGGACCATTCGCCATCGGGCGAGTACTCGGCAACGACGCCTACTACCTCATCAACGTCCGCGGGGACGGCGAACTCGACGTCAAGCGACCATGGAATGTAAACCTCCTACGGAAGTTCTTCCCCTAGAACCCCACATATGTACTCTCCAGTTGCTATGAAATAAAAAGAATTGGTTACCGCAAATTGCGCCTACTCTCCGTATCTTGTGCCACTCGCACTCGTAGTAACAGCGTCAAGCTAACCGCAGAAGTCAACCTTTGGTACCGCGATCGGCACGGCCAAGTAGTGCGGTGCAAGAGCACTGAGTCACCTCAGGTCTTGCACCGTCCACGAAAAACGCCTACCCGGAGCCCCATTGGAGTCGCCCAGCCCGACTGGCTCTACGAGCCAAGACAACTGCCTTCGCTTCTTACAGCGACAATGATCCTCCGCATCCTCGACATAGCGACTCGAACGGCCAAGTACCACGCTCAGGGACTGACGACCAGTTCAGCACGAGCGGCTCGGGAAAACGCTAAGTATGAGAGCATGTCTAGGACTCGCCACGCGACTGACCCAACGGGCCAGGCTGGAGTGACGCGCTAGAACCAACGCGTCAAGTCGTCACCCACCCTCGAGTCGCGCCTAGAACAACCAAGTACCACGCTCGGGGACTCGGCCACCCGACCCCGTTCGCGCAAGGGAAAACGGTGAAGTACAGAGCGTTCAAGGGAGTTGCCCTGCGACTGGCTCTTCGAGTCCGGGCGAGTAGACCACAATAATAAAACATTCAAAAACAACAAACAAAGCAAACACGAGGTAAACCCCACAAAAGGGCGGACGCGCTCGGGGACTCGTTCAAAACTCAATCACAAAACACATGTCAAATCCCAAAATAGACAGAACGTCTCATTCAATAGCATATAGCATTGTCTCAAATTACAAAATATGCCTAAACGGCAGACCTGCTACTAACGCCCCAGGGCAAACTGTCCTATTCTGCAGGCTTCGACGACGACTCTCCAGCACCCCGACGATTGCGGATGAATGGAGTGTACGGGTTTGACGGGTACGTCGTCAGTTCACCCGCCATCGCCGCGCGGAAGGGCTGCTCGACCTTGAAGTCCCGATGCTGCGGCTCGGGGTCGTTGGGCGCGACGACCGTCTCCTGGTATGGAAGGAGGTCGCCCATTGCCCAGACACGCTCGGAGTACATCGCGGAGCGGTCCGTCAACTTGAGCACCTCGGACAGCTCCACTGCGCCAGTCGACGACAGGTAGCCACACGTCACGTCATCGATGTCGAAATCCTCCGGAAAGTGAGCAAGTCCAAGGCTAAGTGCCGTCGCCGCCCCGCGCCGAAACGCCGATCGCGTCATGAACTCAACGACCGAAGGCGCCTTCTCCAAGTACTTCCACACCTCGACGAGGTCGCTAGGAATTACTTCCGTGGGAGATATCTCCTGGAGGTAGGCTCGGATGCACGTCGCCGACAACGTCGCCGAGTCCACGAGCGTGGACACACACTGCCGCGCGTCGAACGAGCTCGCCTCTTCCGCGCTATCAAGGATGCGACCTGCGAATGGAAGATAACAATGAGTACATCGGGCACCACAACAGAACACATGTTATTGGCAGAGGCAGATACACTCACCAATCAAGGGGCGGGAGAGATCCGTAATGAAGCATTGAAGCGAAGTAAAATCGTCCTGAAGCCCAGCAACAAGGGCGTCAGACACTTTACGATCCTCTGCGGCGGCGGTAATAGCGGCCTTGGCTCGCCCATCCGCCGAGTTCGCTTCCTCTTTTGCCTCCCTCAGCTCGCGCTCGAGTTCGGCGATCCGCTTCTCAGCCGAGCTCAGTGCTGATTGAGCCACCGCCAACTCACCCGCTGGGACAAGCCCCTGGCGAGCTTCCTCTGCCTTCGCAGCAACCGCCTGAAGCCCCTTGTTTGCCTCCTGGACGGTGGCGAGTTCCTTCTCCGCGCGGCGCTTCGCTGCCAACCGGTCAGCTGATTCACGTTGCAGACCCTGCACATCATTCAAATAGTTAATCAAAGCACATCCTAAGTGCCCACCCACTGAAATTCAACGAGTGCGCACTCGGGGACTGGCAATCAAAAAATTCCTAAGTGCCCACCCGCTGAAATTCAGCGAGTGCGCACTCGGGGACTGGCAATCAAAAAACTCCTAAGTGCCCACCCGCTGAAATTCAGCGAGTGCGCACTCGGGGACTGGCAATCAAAAAACTCCTAAGTGCCCACCCGTTGAAATTCAGCGAGTGCGCACTCGGGGACTGGACGCAAAAAATAACAACTATACACTAAAAGAATCAGACCGCTGCAACACACCGACCTGATCCTCGGGGACTGGACATACCTGGATGGCTGCGCCAAGCATGCCATGAAGTTGTATCGCGTCCACGGACGCGAGGAGAGCTGGCGTGTGCCCACGATGCTGCTCGACTTCTACGTCGGCGACCCCAGGTGCACGGCTCGAGGGCGAAGTCCCACTCGCTGTGGCCGCTTTGGCCATGAAGCGCAGGAATGTCGCGATGGAGGCACCCGTACCAAAGGAGGTCGGCTCGGCCGCCCTAGGCAAGGGAGCGCCCTCCTTCGTGGATGCAGCCGCCTCTGGCATGGGTTCGGTCGGCGCGACCGCCGTGTCATCAGAGATCGTGACGACATCGTCGCCCTTGGCCTTCTTGCCACCATCCGCAGGGACGACGACCTCCTCCGCCTTCCTCTTACGGGAAGGATCCTCCTCGCTGACGACGGATGGCACCTTAGCCACGGTCGGGTGGCCCATCTTCTTCACTCCGGTCCTGTAAATCAATCATGTAAGCAAGATAATTCAAACTGTTATGGAAGACAAAGGTAGGTGAGCAAACTCACTTGGCGACTGGAATGAAGCGCAACCCCGTGCGGAGGCCAGCCGGCTTCTCCAGTTCAGGGCCCAGTCGGCGGCTGAGCCCCATCTCTAGGACGTCGCGTGCCCAAGACACGGATGGCTTCTTCGTTGTCGAGGCCGCAACGGGAGCCTCTGGGACATCTTCGGTAGGAGCTTCCCTGCGAGGCGCCGCCGCCGCAGCCGGAGCATCCCCCAGCCCAGAGACTGGGGCGAATGGTGGAGGCATCAAAGCCCGTGGAACCTCGACGGTGGCCGTGTCCAGCGCGGTTGCCGTCGGGGGTGCCTCGTCCTTGGCCGGGCTGGGGGCGTCGGAGCTGCTTGCCGAGTGCGGTGGCGAGGCCGGCTTCATCGGCTTCGTCTTCTTCTTTGGAGGGGCCCTTGCCTCCTTTTCTTTCTTCTTCTTCTTCTTCTTCTTCTTCTTCGACGGAGTAGCCTGGCGGCGCGAGGTGGTCTCCGGAAGTTCTTCATCGTCATCATGACGCTCGAGGCTTTTGCTCGCCTCAAGCTCGCGTTGATGTTGCCCGTGGGTCTTGCGGACCAGCGGGGCGACCTCCTCCTCGGACTCATCGTCGCTGTTACTCTCGTCGCTCCCGGCGTCGCCCTTGGCGGGAGGCGACTCGCCCATGTCCTGGACGAACGAGCTTGAATTCTCGTCGTCCGAAGGCGGGAGCCATCCTTCCACCACTTGGAATAGCTGCTATGAAGGCAAGATGAAATTAGAATGACCGCGACTACAAAAAAACTGCGACTGCGAATGATGCGAGGTGATTACCGTTGGGGCTGGACGCTTTGCGATGTAGGGGGCGACCCCGGCCTGTGCGTCCAGGTACACCGCCTGGGTGATCTTCTTCAGTGTTGCGGTGTAGTCCTCGAGCTTCCACTCGGCTAGGTTGGACTTCGTCGAGTCCTCCCGGCCCATGTATTGGTACATGTAGTGGTCGCGCCGAGCCAGAGGGACGAGCCGCCGCCCGAGCCAGCAGTTGTATAGGTTGATCGTCTGGAGGCCCTTCTTCTTAAAACCGCGGATGGTTTGGAGCATTTCGTCCACGACCATCCGCTGGTCGCTGGGGAGCTTGCCGACTTGAAGACGGCGCGGCTCGGACCGGTTGGCGAAGTACCGTGGGATCGCCGTCTCGCCCTCCGGGGTCGCCTCGGCAACATAGAACCACGACTTCTTCCAGTCGCTCGCTACCTTGGCGGGCAGCATCAAGTCAAAGAATGAAGCCTTCGACTTCAGCTGGAAGGTTAGGCCGCCCGCGGCGAGCATTGGGTCGCCCGCTTCCTCGCGGCTGATCCGTCCGTGGAACAGATCTTGCCACAGAGGGAAGTAGGGCCGGCAGCCCAAGTAGCACTCGCAGAACACCACGAAGATGGCGAGCTGCTCGATGCTGTGAGGGCCCAGGTCCGACGGCTAGATCCCATAGTAGGCGCAGAAGCACCGGAAGAACAAGGACGTAGGGAATCCTAGCCCCCGTTCCAGGTGGCTGGTGAAGCAGATGAATTCCCCCTCGCGCGGGTTCGGGGTCACCTCTCCAGCCGCGGGGATGCGCCAGCAGCCGGCGCGCAGGATCCCGGCCTCCTCAAAGGAAGCCAGTTGCACCCTCGTACACTTAGATCTACCCCAAGGTTCGGTGGAGAGGGCCATGGCAGAAGGATTTGTGGGGGGTCGGAGGATTTCAGGTCGGCTGGATCGCGATGCGAAGGGAGGCGAAAGTGCGTGCAATCGGAGGAAATGGCGAGAAGGTGGTTCTCTGATCGCCTGCCATTCCCCTTATATAGCGGTTGTTACCCGCCAAATCAGGGAGCCGTTACTACGCGGTGATTACGCCAAAGTTACCATTGGATTACCCCAACGGCTAGTTTGACCACGTTTAACGGTCCAACTTCAGCCACTCGACTCGCCGACCCGATCACTATGACAGTGTTTCACCGACTCGACTCGCCAAAGCTGCGATCAGGATGACTAGTTTTCTCCTTTATACAGGAGCCCGCCGACGATTCGACTGGATGTCTACTCTGCGGCCGTATACTCCGACTGCCAGCAGCCACCTATGCCTAATCAACGACGGCCTCGGGGACTACTGATGGGGATGCGCCTACCGGGGTATACCCAGCAGGACGTTTCTGACTGGCCCAAGAACTAGCGAGTGGGCCTGCAAGACGGCGACTGGATCGAAGCCTAGCGAGGATCCAAGCGACTGGAAGTTGAAGGCCCAGGCGAGTAGATAGGCCCAGTTGGATTAGGTTAAACGAGTACCGAAGCCTTAACTGATTTGGTTGAGATATGTAAACCCTAGGGGAGGTGAGCCTATATAAACCTCCCTGCAGGGCGTGTAGAGATACGTTCCATCATACCCCCAAGCGACTCGCCGCCTAGCCGCCGAGTTCGCCCATTGTACCACCTCCATAATACAATCTAGCAGGAGTAGGTCTTTACCCTCCGGGGGGCCGAACCTGGGTAAACCCTAAGTCTCCGCCCTCACCTCGCACCGCAGATGGCTGGCCGCCCTTGCCCCTCGTTCTACTACTCGCTGTCGATTGCAGCATCTGCCGTGACCATTCCCACGACAGATGTGATCGCGGTCGGCATGCTACCTCTTCATCTACCATCGGGATTAGTTTTATACTTAAATAATTTTTATTTGGTGCCTGCATTGAGCATGAACATTATATCCGGATCATGTTTATTGCGAGACGGTTACTTGTTTAAGTCCGAGAATAATGGTTGTTCGATTTATATGAGTAATATGTTTTATGCACATGCACCTTTGATAGATGGTCCATTCTTATTGAATCTCGATGATGGAAATACACACATTAATAACATTCAAGCTAAACATTTGAAATTGAGCGATAACTCGACCTATATGTGGCACTGTCGTCTTGGTCATATTGGAGTGAAGCGTATGAAGAAACTCCATTTCGATGGACTTTTTGAATCACTTGATTTTGAATCACTTGAAAGATGCGAAGCATGTCTGATGGGTAAAATGACTAAGACTCCATTTTCTCGTATGATGGAGCGAGCTATAGACTTATTGGAAATCATACATACCGATGTGTGTGGCCCAATGAGTGTAGAATCGTGCGGTGGTTATCCTTATGTTCTTACCTTCACGGATGACTTGAGTAGATATGAGTATATCTATTTCATGAAACATAAGTCCGAAACTTTCGAGAAGTTTAAGGAATTTCAAAGTGAGGTAGAGAATCAACGCAACAAGAAGATTAAATTTCTACGATCTGATCGTGGAGGTGAATATCTAAGTTACGAGGTTGGCAAGCATTTGAAGAAATGTGGAATGCTTTCACAATTGACACCGCCAGGAACACCACAGCGCAATGGTGTGTCCGAACGTCGTAATCGAACTCTCTTAGATATGGTTCGTTCTATGATGTCACTTACAGATTTACCGCTATCATTTTTGGGTTATGCATTAGAAACATCCGCATTCACTTTAAATAGGGCACCATCTAAATCCGTTGAAATGACACCGTATGAATTATGGTTTGGGAAGAAACCTAAATTGTCGTTCCTTAAAGTTTGGGGTTGCGAAGCTTATGTAAAGAAGTTACAGCCAGACAAGCTTGAACCCAAAGCGGAAAAATGCGTCTTCATAGGATACC
Source organism: Avena sativa (assembly GCA_916181665.1). Classification (NCBI taxonomy): domain Eukaryota; kingdom Viridiplantae; phylum Streptophyta; class Magnoliopsida; order Poales; family Poaceae; genus Avena; species Avena sativa. Next base: position 58,862,198 of record OV702297.1, on the reverse strand, counting down.
CGAAGGAAACTATTGGGTATACCTTCTATCATAGATCCGAGGGAAAAATCTTTGTTGCCAAGAATGGATCCTTTCTAGAGAAGGAGTTTCTCTCGAAAGAAGTGACTGGAAGGAAAGTAGAACTCGACGAGGTTGTTGAACCTTCTCTCGAACTTGCGAGTATCGCAGCACCAGAAGTGGTTCCTGTGGAGCCTACACCAATAAGAGAGGAAGCTAATGATGTTGATCATGAAACTTCGGTTGAAGTTACTACAAAACCTCACAGGTCAACGAGAACTCGTACCAATCCTGATTGGTATGATCCCGTTATGAGTGTCATGTTGGTGGATAACACCGATGACCCTGCGACATATGAGGAAGCGATAATGAGACCAGATTCCAATAAATGGCAAGAAGCCATGAAATCCAAGATTGGATCCATGTACGAAAACCAAGTATGGACTTTGGTGGACTTACCAGATGGCCGGAAGGCTATCGAGAACAAATGGATTTTCAAGAAGAAAACAGATGCTGATGGTAATGTTACTGTCTATAAAGCTCTACTTGTCGCAAAAGGGTTTCGACAAATTCAAGGTGTTAAATACGATGAGACTTTCTCACCAGTAGCGAAGCTAAAGTTTGTGAGGATTATGTTAGCAATCGCTGCATATTATGATTATGAGATATGGCAGATGGATGTCAAAACGGCGTTCCTCCATGGAGACATTGATGAAGACTTGTATATGATGCAACCCAAAGGTTTTGTCGATCCTAAAGATGCTAACAAGGTATGCAAACTTCAAATTTCCATATATGGATTGAAGCAAAGCATCCTAAAGTTAGAATCAACGTTTTGATAAGGTGATCAAAAGTTTTGGTTTTATACAAACTTATGGAGAACCTTGTATTTCCAAGAAAGTGAGTGGGAGCTCTGTAGCATTCTTAATACTATATGTAGATGACATATTGTTGATTGGGAATGATGTAGACCTTCTTAATAGTGTCAAGGATTATTTCAATAATAGTTTTTCAATGAAAGATCTTGGCGAAGCAACTTACATATTAGGCATAAAGATTTATAGAGATAGATCGAGATGCCTAATATCATTGTCACAAAGTACATATTTGGACAAAGTTCTAAAGAGGTTTGGAATGGAAGATAGCAAGAAAGGGTTCTTGCCCATGTTGCCCAATACGACCTTGAGTAAAACTCAAAGTCCTGCAACGACAAAAGATAGAGAAAGGATGAGTAAGACTCCCTATGCCTCAGCCATAGGATCTCTAATGTATGCCATGCTATGTACTAGACCCGACATTCCATATGTTGTTAGTTTGTCTAGCAGATATCAAAGTGATCCAGGAGTGGATCATTGGACAACGGTCAAAAACATCCTTAAGTACTTGAGAAGAACTAAGGATATGGTTCTTTCTTATGGAGGTGATGAACAACTCGTTGTTAATGGTTACACCGATGCTAGTTGAAACACCGATCCAGATGATTCTAAATCTCAATCTGGATACGTATTTATTTTGAATGGTGCAACAGTTAGCTGGAGGAGTGCAAAGCAAAGCGTTGTGGCGAGATCTTCAACTGAATCGGAATACATAGCTGCTCCGGAGGCTTCACAAGAGGCGATATGGATGAAGGAGTTCATTGCAGAGCTCGGTGTGGTTCCAAGTGCATTGGACCCAATGTCTATCTACTGTGATAACATGGACTCCATAGCCAATGCGCAAGAACCAAGGTCACACAAGAAGCTGAAGCACATCAAGCTACGTTTTCACGCTATTTGAGAGCATGTCCAAGATGGTGACATAAAGATTTGCAAAGTACACACAGATCTGAATGTGGCAGATCCGTTTACTAAACCTCTCCCAAGGGAAAAACATGACCAGCACCAAACCGCCATGGGTGTTCGGTATATTACCATGTAATCTAGATTAGTTGACTCTAGTGCAAGTGGGAGACTGTTGGAGATATGCCCTAGAGGCAATAATAAAAGTGGTTATTATTATATCTTTGTGTTTATGATAAATGTTTACATTCATGCTATAATAGTATTAACCGGAAACATTAATACTTGTGTGATTTGTAAACTAAATTAGAGTCCATGGTAAAGCCTCTTTATAATACTAGCTTGTTGATTAATAGATGATCGTGGTTTCTCGATCATGAACATTGAGATGTTATTAATAACAAGATCATATCATTAGGAGAATGGTATGATGGACATACTCCTATAGATAAGCGTAGCATTAAGATCAAGTCATTTTAATAGTTCGTTTGCTATAAGCTTTCTGATACATAGTAACCTAATTCCTTCGACCATGAGATCATGTTAATCACCATCACCAGAAGGATGCTTTGATGACATCAAACACCACACTGTAACTGGGTGGCTATAAAGGTGGCATTGAGTGTTCGGAAAGTATGGGTTGAGGCACATGGATCAAGAGTGGGATTTGTCCATCCATATGACGGATAGATATACTCTGGGCCCTCTCGGTGGAATGTCATCCAATTAGCTTGTGACTGGATCACAAGGGATAACATATCACGGGAACGAGAAAAGAGTCCTTATTGGTAACGAGGTTGAACTAGGTATGCAGAGATACCGACGATCAAAACCTCGGATAAGTAAACTATCGTGAGACAAAGGGAAATTGGTATCATATGTAAATGGTTCATTCGATCGCAAAGTAATCATAGAAATATGTGGGAGCCATATGAATTTCCAGATTCCTCTATTAGTTATTGATCGGAGAAGTGTCTCGATCATGTCCGCATAATTCTCGAACCATAGGGAGACACACTTAAGGATTCGATGTTGTTTAGTAGATATGGAATGTTAATAGGGATACTGAATGTTGTTCGGAGTCTCGGATGGGATCCGGGATATCACAAGGAGATCCGGAAAGGTCCGGAGAATAAGATTCATATAAGGAAAGTCGGATTCCGGAGTTCGGGAAAGTTTCCGATGTTTTTATCGGAGAGGTTCTAGAAGGTTCACCAGTTCGGAAGGGGAATGGTCCATGAATGTGTATGTGGAATGATTGGATCATATCCTAGGTCACTTGGTGTTGACATTTGCAAGAGAGAAATAAAGCTCTAAATTAAAAGTCAAACGGGAAGTTTGAAAAGTCAAACTGGAATAATGGTTTCCTAGTGGGAGAAGAAACAAGTCCTTATCTCAATACAACTTGGGTTTGGGTTTGGATTCAAACCCACCCCTCCCAAGGGTGCCCCTCCCTCTCATAAATAGAGGGGGAGGGCTGCCCCAACACCACAAGAGCCAAGCCCTCCCCACACACCCGCGCCGCTGCCCGCCGCCGCCATGGCCCGCGCGCCGCCGCCGCGCCGCCTCGCCGCGTCGCCGCCGCCCTAGCCACCGCCGACACCTCCTCCTTATCCCGGTCATCTAAACCCTAGATCTCTGGGAAACCCTAATCCACCATAACTCGCATCCGGCTTAGGCGAAGCCCTGCAGGATCTTCCCTCTACTTCCGACACCACGCCGTCGTGCTGCCGGAATCACGAGGGGAGAACGACAACCTCCGCTGCCTGCTGGAACAAGGGAGAGGAAGGTCTTCATCGAGTACCGAACGTGGGACAGACTACGGAAGCGCTGCCGGAACGCAGCGCCGGAAGGATCGTCTACGCGATCTTGAGATTGGCAAGTGTACGACTACATCACCCACGAGAATCTGCTATCGTTAACCGCTTTGGAATCTTCGAGGGTGAGTGCTTCTATCGACTCATTGCTACAATCTAGTAGATAGATCTTGGCTTGTTTGTGTGCATGCGGTAGAAATTTTTTGTTTTCCATGCTACGAACCCCTACAGGTATATGAAAGGCGTGGATAAATTTATCGATGTGGCTACGGCAAACAAAGAGAATGTTTTTATACGTTGTCCATGTGTTCAATGTCGGAACAACAAGGAGTACTCTTCCTCGAAAATCATTCGCGGCCACCTGATTATGAAAGGTTTCATGCCCAACTATAATTGCTGGACCAAGGACGGGGAAAGAGGGGTTATGATGGAAGATGGTGAAGAAGAAGATTATGATAACAACTATCATCATATGTTTCCTGAATACAGTGATACTGCAATGGAAGAGAATGAAGAGGAAGGAGGTGAAGAATGGGCATCAGATGAGCCGGCTGATGAACTTGGTAGGGTCATTTCTGATGCAAAGCTAAACTGTGAAAAAGAAAATGAGAAGTTGAAGTTAGAGGGCATGTTAGAAGATCACAAGAAATTGTTGTACCCAAATTTTGAAGATGGTAGCACAAAGCTCGATACCACACTGGAATTGCTGCGATGGAAGGCAGAGTGTGGTCTAACTGACTCCTCATATGAAAAGATGCTGAAAATAATGAAGCCGAAGTTTCCAAAACATAACGAACTTCCCGAGAGTACCTGCGAAGCAAAGAAGACTCTCTATCCTCTAGGATTAGATGTGCAAAAGATACATGCATGCATTAATGACTGCACCCTCTACCGCGGTAAGGAGTATGAGAATTTAGATAAATACCCGGTATGTAATGCATTGCGGTATAAGATCAGACGAGATGACCCTGGTGATGTTGAGGGAGAGCCCCTCCGGAAGAGGGTTCCTGCTAAGGTTATGTGGTATGATCCTATAATACCAAGGTTGAAACGCATGTTCAGAAACAAAGAGCATGCCAGGTTGTTGCGATGGCACAAAGAAGACCGTAAGAAAGATGGAAAGTTGAGACACCCTGCTGATGGGTCACAATGGAGAAAAATTGAGAGAGACTTCCTAGACTTTGCAGGTGACGCAAGGAACTTATGGTTTGGTCTAAGTACGGATGGCATGAATCCTTTTGGGGAGCAGAGCTGCAGTCAAAGCACCTGGCCTATGACTCTATGTATCTACAACCTTCCTCCTTGGTTGTGCATGAAGCGTAAGTTCATTATGATGCCAGTGCTCATCCAAGGCCCGAAGCAACCAGGCAACGATATTGATGTGTACCTTAGGCCATTAATTGAAGATCTCTTACAGCTGTGGGGCAAACCAGGTGTACGTGCGTGGAATGAGAACAAACAGGAGCCATTTGATCTACGAGGGTTGCTTTTCGTAACCATCAATGATTGTCCTGCTCTTAGTAACCTTTCAGGATAGACAAACAAGGGATATAAGGCATGCACGCACTGTTTAGATAAGACTGAAGGTACATATTTGCATATATGCAAGAAGGTTGTGTACCTGGCGAATCGACGATTTCTTCCGACCAATCATCCCGTAAGAAATAAAGGCAAGCATTTCAAAGGTGAGGCAGATAATCAAAAGAATCCTGAACTCCCTGCTGGTGATGATGTATTTGGTATGGTCAAGGACATAGAAGTAATCTTTGGAAAGGGTCCCGGCGGTCAATCAGTTCCGAACGACGTCGCTACAGGACACGCACCCATGTGGAAGAAGAAATCTATATTTTGGGATCTGCCATATTGGAAAGTCCTACGTGTCCGCTCTTCAATCGACGTGATGCACGCGACGAAGAATCTTTGCGTGAACCTGCTAGGATTCCTAGGTGTGTATGGGAAGACAAAAGATACACCAGAAGCACGGGAGGACCAACAAATTATGAAAGACCCAAAGAACATGCATACACAGAACAAGACGGATAAAGGGCATCACTTAAGTCGTGCTTGCTATGCTCTTACCAAAGCAGAGAAGGAAATCTTTTTTGAAGTCCTTTATAGTATCAAGGTGCCGTCTGGCTTCTCATCTAATATAAAGGGGATAATAAATATGGCAGAGAAAAGGTTCCAAAACCTGAAGTCTCATGACTATCACGTGATTATGACGCAGTTGCTTCCGATTGCATTGAGGGGGCTTCTACCGGAAAATGTTCGAGTAACCATTGTGAAGCTGTGTGCATTCCTCAATGCAATATCTCAGAAGGTAATCAATCCAAATATTCTGCCAAGGTTACAGAAGGATGTGGTACAATGTCTTGTTAGTTTTGAATTGGTGTTCCCACCATCTTTCTTCAATATTACGACGCATCTCCTGGTTCACCTAGTGGAAGATATTGCCATTCTCGGTCCTGTATTTCTGCACAATATGTTCCCCTTTGAGAGGTTCATGGGAGTCTTAAAAAATATGTTCATAACCGTGCTAGACCAGAAGGAAACATCTCCAAGGGATATGGAACAGAGGAGGTCATTGAGTTTTGTGTTGACTTTATTCCTGACCTTAAGCCGATTGGTGTTTCTGACTCGCAGCATGAGGGAAGATTAAGTTGAAAAGGCACGCTGGGAAAGAAAGAAATGATATGTAGGGACGGGGATTCTTTCACTAAAGCACACTACACAGTTCTACATAATTTCACCTTGGCAGCTCCGTATATTGAGGAACACAAGAATATTGTACGCTCCAAAAACCCGGGTGATGGGGATATGCCTACCGGGGTATACCCAGCAGGACGTTTCCTACTGGCCCAAGTGTCAGCGAGTGGGCCTACAGGACGGCGACTGGATCAAGACTTGGCGTGGACTCAAGCGACTGGAAGCTGAAGGCCCAGAAGTGTAGCTAGGCCTAGTCAGACTAGGTCATAGAATCTCCGAATCCTTAACTAATTCGGTTGTGATTTGTAAAACCTAGCGAGGTGAGTCTATATAAACCTCCCTAGAGGACGCATAGAGGACACGTTCCATCATACACCCTAGCGACTCGCCGCCTAGCCGCCGAGCTCGCCCCATTGTACTCTCACCATAATACAATCTAGCAGGAGTAGGTCTTTACCCTCCGGGGGGGGCGAACCTGGGTAAACCCTTGTGTCTCAGCCCTCATCTTGCACCGCAGATGGCTGGCCGCCCTTGCCCCATGTTCTACTAGTCGCTGCCGATTGCAGCATCTGCCGTGGTCATTCCCACGACAGTTGGCGTCCACCGTGGGGCAAGCGGCGCTAATTTTTTTTAAATAATCCATTTTTTTTATTGAATTGCACAAATAATACATAAAACGGACAAATTGCAAATCTGTTAGTCGGTCGGCCGTTCGACAGACGACAGACACGTTTCGTCCGTTCAACGGACGACACGCAGCCTTCGTCCGTTCAACGGACGACACGCAACCTTCGTCCGTTCACGTGTGTCGTCCGTTGAACGGACGAAGGCTGCGTGTCGTCCGTTGAACGGACGAAGGCAGTGTTTCATCTGTTGAACGGCCGACCGACCAACAGATTTGCAATTTGCCTGTTTTGTGTATTATTTGTGAAATTAATAAAAAAAATGTATTATTTAAAAAAATTTAGCGCAAGCGGCGTTTGGTGGGTGATGATCCGGGCGAGATCCAGCAACATCTTCATCAGCTATCTCTGTGGCACGGGCGCGTACAAATTTGGATCATGTATGACAGTCCGTGACGCGGCAGAGTGGATTGATCCAGATCAAAATTTAATCTGATCAGCTGCCGTATGATCTTATCACTCTGGGCTGCAAAACACAGACGCTCGATCGCAGGCAACAAGGCCTAATGGGTTTTTGTTTATTCGTCTCATCTCTCTCTCATGTATTAATTACTCTATGAATACTTTATTCAGATCTAATCATTTGTTTTGCAATCTATGCACCATACCGCGCGCGTGATGGAGAGGTCGTTCTTTGCTCGTGGCCTGGTGGATAGGCTCTGTCCATGTTTATAAGATCAGCGTCGGACGAAGACCAAGATGCTTGAGGCACAGAGGCCAACGCGCCGTCGCGCGCTCCATTGCATTTGGTCATCGCATGACTTAATGGCCTTTTCCTATTCAATCTCTTTCAAGCCTTAGTTACTCTGTCAACAAATTATTCTATTTAAATCTAATATTTTGTGTATTTATTTTGCAATACATGATGCGAGCCGGCAAATATGCTTTGCCTCGGAAGCCATCAGTCTGGACCGAGAGTTTTCTCTACAATTAGCTCCGTGATGTTCAGAGGCTATCGCCGGACTCGGCGATTGTTGAGACTATCGCGCACTGGTCAACCTGGCGCGAGCGATTCCAGATAAATAATATCTATCCTATCTTCTAAGTCAGGTGCTATTTTTTTTAGTTATTTGCCCTGTTCTACAATCATAATTTATAAATATATATTTCCTGTGTGTACTATATTTTTCCGGTTTTCGCCTTCGCGTACTCTTCACGGTTTGGGATTCGGCATTGCGAACTCGCCATCGCGTACTCGCCTCGCTCGGCGACTCGCCATTACGGATTTTTTCCTCGCGTATTCGTCTGTCGCCGACTCACCCAGCACGGACTCGCTAGGCTCGAGGACTCAGCCTGCACGGACTCGCCATGCTCACGGACTCTCCATACTAACAACTAAGTTTTTTACACTCGTACATTCTATGAGTCCAAAACATATATGCATATTCATTTATTCTCCAAAGCCGACCATGCAGTCGCATATGACCCTTTTCAGGGATCAAAATAATACTTGGGATCGGTTTCAGTTTTGTCTGTTGTTTATTCGTGTCTGTCGAAGTAGTGAGGCTGGGTACCAAAAGGCCGACCTTGTCTCCGGGTTCAACAGTCTAGCATCGCGTCCCTATTACCCGTCAAGCGTTTGATACTAGAGATCTGCCTACTCATGAAAAGACACGCATAAACCTTACATACTGTCCATCGATCCACATAACAAACGTGCATTTTATTTCAATATCTACAATTCGCATGTTTTAAAATTATTCAATATATTATGCAAGTACACCTTAATGCAATTGTATCTTTTCTCCTTCTCAGCAAAACAGTGTCTTTCTCGCCACTCGCCGCGCTCCAGACATCCACACTCGCCGGTCGCTCGACCTCGTCACTCGCCGCGCCCGGGGACTCGGAGCTCGCCGGTCGCTCGACCTCGCGACACGCCGTGGTCGGGGGTTCGGCGCTTGCCGGTCGCTCGACCTCGCCACTCGCCGGTCGCCCGACCTTGCCGCCCGCCGCGCTCGGGGACTCGGCGCTCTCTCGACAGCAGCACTCGCTGGTCGCTCGACCTCGCCACTCGCCGGTCGCCCGACCTTGCCGCCCGCCGCGCTCGGGGACTCGGCGCATTCCAGACAGCGGCACTCGCTGGTCGCTCGACCTCGCCACACGCCGTGCTCGGGGGCCCGGCGCTCCCCGGTCGCTCGACCTCGCCACTCGCCGGTCGCCCGACCTTGTCGCCCGCCGCGCTCGGGGACTCGGCGCGCTCTAGACAGCGGCACTCGCTGGTCGCTCGACCTCGTCACTCGCCGCGCTCGGGGACTCGGCGCTTTGCCGGTCGCTCGACCTCGCCATTCTCCGCGCTCGGGGGCTCGGAGCTCGCCGGTCGCTCGACCTCGCCATTCGCCATGCTCGGGGACTCGGCGCTCGTCGGTCGCTCGACCTTGCCATTCACCACGCTCGGGGGCTCAGCGCTCGCCGGTCGCTCGACCTCTCCACTTGCCATACTCGGCAGCAACCACTACTATTGTCAGAATATGCATCTCTAAAGAGCCTCAAATCGCCTCTACAAGCCAACTCGAGCCTCGGGGACTACTCCTAGGCATGATGCATGTACGCCCTCGTCGACTCGCCACTGCAGACTCTCCATGCTCGGGGACTCGCCATCGCGGACTCGCCCTCGCGTACTCTCCACGCTCGGGGACTCGCCACCGCGGACTCGCCACCGCGGACTCTCCACGCTTGGGGACTCGCCATCGTGGACTCGCCCTCGAGTACTCTCCACGCTCGGGGACTCGCCACTACGGACTCGCCCCCACGTACTCAACACACTCGGGGACTCGCCACCGTGGACTCGACCTCGTAATTCGCCGTGCCCGGGGACTCGGAGCTCGCCGGTCGCTCGACCTCGCCACTCGCCGGTCGCCCGAACTTGCCGCCCGCCGCGCTTGGGGACTCGCCGCGCTCTCGACAGCGACACTTGCTGGTCGCTCGACCTCGCCACTCGCCGGTCGCCCGACCTTGCCGCCTGCCGCGCTCGGGGACTCGGCGCGCACCAGACAGCGGCACTCACTGGTCGCTCGACCTCGTCACTCACCACGCTCGGGGACTCGACACTCGCCGGTCGCCGCGCTCGGGGACTCGGCGCCCGCCGGTCGCTCGTCGTCGCCGCTCGCCGCGCTCGGGGACTCGGTGCTCGCTGCTCGCCACGCTCGGGGACTCGTCCCTCGCCAGTCGCTCGACCTCGCCACTCTCCATGCTCGGGGACTCGGCACTCGCCGGTCGCTCGACCTCGCCACTCGCCGTACTCGGGGACTCGGCATGCTCCACGTTTGGGGACTCGCCGCAACTGGCGGCTTCACCGACACCCTGCGTCTTTCGCCAACTGGCCATCACCGACTGGCTCACGCCGACCGACTCCCGCTTCACGGTTCTTTTCTCTATTCAGGATCTCGTCGCCGATTCACCACGACCCATCGTCAAGACTCTCCGCGCCCTGTCTCAAGCCCGCGTCGAATTGACAACGCGCTCGGGGACTACTGATGGGGGAATACCAATCGGGGTATACCCACGAAGCGGATTCGCCAGCTGGATCGAGCCGACTGGAACCTAGCCCTGAGCGGGTCGACTCGCCCAATACGGCGACTGGCGCATGCTGCACCTAGGCGACTGGCGCCGACTGGAGGCCCAAGACGGCGACTCGTATACAAAGCCCACCAAAACACTTGTAAACCCTAACTGGCTACATATATAAATCCACCAGGGGCACCCCCACGGGGCATCCTCCCACATTAGATTAGATCTAGTCTCTCCCTCCGCCTACAACGGCTCCCATGTAAACCAATCTATGATCATATACTAGATTGACAGAGGACGTAGCGATCCTCCATCGAGGGGACGTGAACCTGGGTACATCGTGTGCCAATCTCGCTCCCGGATTCTCCTACGTCGCCTTGCTCCCTCTACGTAAGCTACCCCTAGTAGCATCTGCCGTGCAATACCACGACACCGGGGAAGCCTGAATCATGGATTACAAATGAACACATGAAGTCTTTTGGTGGTTGGATGCGGACACATCTCTTGAATGACACCACTGTTGGAGATCGGCTATACTTGTTGGCCGCGTCACCATCTTCTACTATATTGAATTTCCAAGGGTACGTAATAAATGGGAATACAGTCTACACGATCTCCCAAGATAAAAAGAGCACCAACCAAAATAGTGATGTCCTCTTTGATGCAACAAACGAGAATAGACAAAAGGACACATACTATGGTTACATAGAGGAGACATGTGAACTAGACTATGGAGTCTCTTTTAAGGTCCCTTTGTTTCGCTGCAAATGGGTCAACCTGAATGGGGAAGGGGTAAAGATAGACCAGTTGTACGGAATGACAACAATGGATCTTAACAATCTTGGTTATAGAGATGAACCATTCGTCCTAGCCAATGATGTGTCTCAGGTTTTCTATGTGAAGGACATGTCCTCCAGACCGAAAAAATAAAAAATATGCAAACGAATACATCATATGATGAGCCAAAGCGTCACATAGTTCTTTCAGGAAAAAGAAACATCGTGGGAATCGAGGACAAGACAGACATGTCAGAAGATTATAATAAGTTTGATGAAATTCCGCCCTTCACAGTGAAAACTGACCCAAGCATTCCGTTAAGTAAGAAGATGCTCCATGGTTACGTCTGAAGCAATCATAAGGAAGGACATATGCCAAGAAGTTCATGCTCATATTGTGTAACTCTAGTTCATGTCTGGCCGGGATATCTTATGATGTTTGCAATTTTCCAAGTTTAATAAATGTATTGAGTGTTAGTTCCAGTTTGTGGCTTGACCGGGACTATATATAGGGGGGCCTTTAGTCCTGGTTTTGTAGTCTCGGTTTTTAATATTAATAAATGTCTGGAGTGTTAGTCCCGTTTCGTGGATGGACCGGGACTAAAGGCCCCTTTAGTCCCGATTCGTAGAACTATGAAGAAGTTGTCCCGATTCGTACTTACCATTAAGATCTGATCTCCAAACGCGCGTGGTCACATATTAGGGAGTGCCTCTATGACCAGTTTCTTGGAGATGCCGGGGGACTGGGATCCGGCGACATCTCCCTGAAACTGGTCGTAGTGGTGTCCCTTCTCTCGCACACCATCTTGCAGCTTGTAACTTCTCTAACTAGATCAATACACCTGAGAGCTAACTAATTTCACATATTAGGGAGTGCCTCTATGCCAGTTTCTTGGAGATGCCGGAGGACTGGGATCCGGCGGCATCTCCCTAAAACTGGTCGTAGTGGTGTCCCTGCTCTCGAAAACAATATTGGAGATGCCTCAATATGGATGGAGGACTGGACTCACAAGGATGCCTATTTATAGTACAAGCAGCTCGGCATAGTGTCGACACTTACGACATAATGTCGACACTCACCCCTATTATTAGTGCTGACTCGTGTTTTGTCCCAGTTGGTGTCTCCAACCGGGACTAAAGGTTCATCTTTAGTCCCGGTTGGTGACACCATCCGGGACAAGGTACACGCCACACGACATAATGTCGATACTCACCCCTAACATTAGTGCTGCCTAGCCCAGCCTGCCGAAATCCCTCCAACCGGGACTAAAGATGAACCTATCAATGTTGTTGTGCCCATATTATACATACATGTGGACATTGGTATGGAGAACAATGTTGCAGGAGGAAGTTTTCATTTTCGTCGCACGGAAAAGCCATTTTCCATTTTCCGAGCGCAAAAAATGGGTCGTTTTGTGAAGTAACCACCAAAATGCTGCTTCAGAATGCCTCCGTCCCATTTTTATAAAATACTAGACCACCTTACATGGAATATCTCCCAACCGGGACATCTCAAACCTTTTCGTCCATCCCAGGTAAAAAGGACAAATGTCTGCCGAATCGGTAGGAAGTGGATCCGGTTTGTACTACAGGTACATGATCTAATGCTCGTGATTTTTTGCAAAAATCATTTTTAGACTCACAATATGTGGTTTCTTCAGAGATCCAATGCAAGTTCGAACGATGCTCATCCCCTATCTTCATGCACGCCGGTTCGACCATAGTTAGAAATACAAAAAATTCAACACGGGCGTAAGAAATTCAAAAAAAATCCGAACAATGAAAATCCTTCGCGTGGTGTCATATTATGTGACATAGTTGAAAGGAAAAATACCAGACTTGGTATATTGATCATGTCTCGAAAAACCTTCACAAAATGACCTATCATGTTCGAGGTTTCATGGCTTTCGGTCCAAATGACCGATGTTATGTGCTGAATCATGGCATAGTTTGTGATGTTGTGCCCATATTATGCATGCATGTGGACATTGGTATGGAGAACAATGTTGCAGGAGGAAGTTTTCCTTTTCGTCGCACGGAAAAGCCATTTTCCATTTTCCGAGCGCAAAAAAGGGTCGTTTTGTGAAGTAACCACCAAAATGCTGTTTCAGAATGCTATCATCCCATTTTTATAAAATACTAGACCATCTTACATGGACTATCTCCCAACAGGACATCTCAAACCTTTTCGTCCATCCCGGGTAAAAAGGACAAATATCTGCCGAATCGGCAGGAAGTGGGTCCGGTTTGTACTACAGGTACATGATCTAATGCCCGTGATTTTTTGCAAAAATCATTTTTAGACTCTCAATATGTGGTTTCTTCAGAGATCCAATGCAAGTTCGAACGATGTTCGTCCCCTATCTTCATGCACGCCGGTTCGACCATAGTTAGAAATTCAAAACGGGCGTAAGAAATTCAAAAAAAATCCGAACAATGAAAATCCTTCGCGTGGTGTCATATTATGTGACATAGTTAAAAGGAAAAATACCAGACTTGGTATATTGATCATGTCTCGAAAAAACCTTCACAAAGTGACCTATCATGTTCGAGGTTTCATGGTTTTCGGTCCAAATGACCGATGTTATGTGCTGAATCACGGCATAGTTTGTGATGCTGTGCCCATATTGTGCATGCATGTGGAAATTGGTATGGAGAACAATGTTGCAGGAGGAAGTTTTCCTTTTCGTCGCATGGAATAGCCATTTTCCATTTTCCGAGCGCAAAAAACGGGTCGTTTTGTGAAGTAACCACCAAAATGCTGTTACAGAATGCTACAGTACCATTTTTTAAAATACTAGACCACCTTATATGGACTATATCCCAACCAGGACATCTCAAACCTTTTCGTCCATCCCGGGTAAAAAGGACAAATGTCTGCCGAATCGGTAGGAAGTGGGTCTGGTTTGTACTACAGGTACATGATCTAACGCCCGTGATTTTTTGAAAATATCATTTTTAGACTCGCAATATGTGGTTTCTTTAGAGATCCAATGCAAGTTCGAACGATGCTCGTCCCCTGTCTTCATGCACGCCGATTCGACCATAGTAAGAAATTCAAAAAATTCAAAACGGACGGAAGAAATTCAAAAAAATACGAACAATGAAAATCCTTCGCGTGGTATCATATTATGTGACATAGTTGAAAGGAAAAAAATACCAGACTTGGTATATTGATCATGTCTCGAAAAAACCTTCACAAAATGACCTATCATGTTCGAGGTTTCATGGCTTTCGGTCCAGATGACCGATGTTATGTGCTGAATCACGGCATAGTTTGTGATGTTGTGCCCGTATTATGCATGCATGTGGACATTGGTATGGAGAACAATGTTGCAGGAGGAAGTTTTCCTTTTCGTCGTACGGAAAAGCTATTTTCCATTTTCCGAGGGCAAAAAATGGGTCGGTTTGTGAAGTAACCACCAAAATGCTGTTTCAGAATGCTACCGTCCCATTTTTATAAAATACTAGAACACCTTACATGTACTATCTCCCAACCGGGACATCTCAAACCTTTTCGTCCATCCCGGGTAAAAAAGACAAATGTCTGCCGAATCGGTAGGAAGTGGGTCTGGTTTGTACTATAGGTACATGATCTAACGCCCGTTATTTTTTGAAAAAATCATTTTTAGACTCGTAATATGTGGTTTCTTTAGAGATCCAATGCAAGTTCGAATGATGCTCGTCCCCTATCTTCATGCACGCCGGTTCGACCATAGTTAGAAATTCAAAAAATTCAAAACGGGCGTAAGAAATTCAAAAAAAATCGGAACAATGAAAATCCTTCGCGTGGTGTCATATTATGTGACACAGTTGAAGGGAAAATACCAGACTTGGTATATTGATCATGTCTCGAAAAAACCTTCATAAAATGACCTATCATGTTCGAGGTTTCATGACTTTTGGTCCAAATGACCGATGTTATGTGCTGAATCACGGCATAGTTTGTGATGATGTGCCCATATTATGCATGCATGTGGAAATTGGTATGGAGAACAATGTTGCAGGAGGAAGTTTTCCTTTTCGTCGCACGGAAAAGCCATTTTCCATTTTCCGAGCGCAAAAAAGGTCGTTTTGTGAAGTAACCACCAAAATGCTGTTTCAGAATGCTGCCGTCCCATTTTTCTAAAATACTAGACCACCTTACATGGAATATCTCCCAACCGGGACATCTCAAACCTTTTCGTCCATCCCGGGTAAAAAGGAGAAATGTCTGCCGAATCGGTAGGAAGGGGGTCCGGTTTGTACTACAGGTACATGATCTAATGCCCGTGATTTTTTGAAAAAATCATTTTTAAACTTGCAATATGTGGTTTCTTCAGAGATCCAATGCAAGTTCGAACGATGCTCGTCCCCTATCTTCATGCACGGCGGTTCGACCATAGTTAGAAATTCAAAAAAATCAAAATAGGCGTAAGAAATTCAAAAAAAATCCGAACAATGAAAATCCTTCGCGTGGTGTCATATTATGTGACATAGTTGAAAGGAAAAATACCAGACTTGGTATATTCATCATGTCTCGAAAAAACCTTCACAAAATGACCTATCATGTTCGAGGTTTCATGGCTTTCGGTCCAAATGACCGATGTTATGTGCTGAATCATGGCATAGTTTATGATGCTGTGCCCATATTATGCATGCATGTGAACATTGGTATGGAGAACAATGTTGCAAGAGGAAGTTTTCCTTTTCGTCACATGGAAAAGCCATTTTCCATTTTCCGAGCGCAAAAAATGGGTCGGTTTATGAAGTAACCACCAAAATGATGTTTCAGAATGCTACCGTCCCATTTTTATAAAATACTAGAACACCTTACATGTACTATCTCCCAACCGGGACATCTCAAAACTTTTTGTCCATCCCGGGTAAAAAAGACAAATGTCTGCCGAATCGGTAGGAAGTGGGTCCGGTTTGTACTACAGGTACATGATCTAACACCCGTCATTTTTTGAAAAAATCATTTTTAGACTCGCAATATGTGGTTTCTTCAGAGATCCAATGCAAGTTCGAATGATGCTCGTCCCCTATCTTCATGCACGCCGGTTCGATCATAGTTAGAAATTCAAAAAATTTGAAACAGGCATAAGAAATTCAAAAAAACCGAACAATAAAAATCCTTCGCCTGGTGTCATATTATGTGACATAGTTGAAAGGAAGAATACTGGACTTGGTATATTGATCATGTCTCGAAAAACCTCCACAAAATGACCTATCATGTACGAGGTTTCATGGCTTTCGGTCCAAATGACCGATGTTATATGCTGAATCACGACATAGTTTATGATGTTGTGCCCATATTATGCATGCATGTGGACATTGGTAAGGAGAACAATGTTGCAGGAGGAAGTTTTCCTTTTTGTCGCACGGAAAAGCCATTTTCCGAGCGCAAAAAATGGGTCGGTTTGTGAAGTAACCACCAAAATGCTGTTTCAGAATGCTACCATCCTATTTTTATAAAATACTAGAACACCTTACATGTACTATCTCCCAACCGGGACATCTCAAAACTTTTCGTCCATCCCGGGTAAAAAAGACAAATGTCTGCCGAATCGGTAGGAAGTGGGTCCGGTTTGTACTACAGGTACATGATCTAACGCCCGTGATATTTTGAAAAAATCATTTTTAGACTCGCAATATGTGGTTTCTTCAGAGATCCAATGCAAGTTCGAACGATGCTCGTCCCCTATCTTCATGCACGACAGTTCGACCATAGTTAGAAATTCAAAAAATTCAAAACGGGCGTAAGAAATTCAAAAAAAATGCGAACAATAAAAGTCCTTCGCGTGGTGTCATATTATGTGACACAGTTAAAAGGAAAAATACCAGACTTGGTATATTGATCATGTCTCGAAAAAACCTTCACAAAATGATCTATCATGTTCGAGGTTTCATGGCTTTCGGTCCAAATGACCGATGTTATGTGCTGAATTACGGAATAGTTTGTGATGCTGTGCCCATATGCATGCATGTGGACATTGGTATGGAGAACAATGTTACAGGAGGAAGTTTTCCTTTTCGTTGCACGGAAAAGCCATTTTCTATTTTCTGAGTGCAAAAAACGGGTCGTTTTGTGAAGTAACCACCAAAATGCTGTTTCAGAATGCTACCGTCCCATTTTTCTAAAATACTAGACCACCTTACATGGATGATATCCCAATCGGGACATCTCAAACCTTTTCGTCCATCCCGGGTAAAAAGGACAAATGTCTGCCGAATCGGTAGGAAGTGGGTCCGATTTGTACTACAGGTACATGATCTAACGCCCGTGATTTGTTGAAAATATCATTTTTAGACTCGCAATATGTGGTTTCTTCATAGATCCAATGCAAGTTCGAACGATGCTCGTCCCCTATCTTCATGCACGCCGGTTCGACCATAGTTAGAAATTCAAAAAATTCAAAACGGGCGTAAGAAATTCAAAAATAATCCGAACAATAAAAATCCTTCGCGTGGTGTCATATTATGTGACATAGTTGAAAGGAAAAATACCATACTTGGTATATTGATCATGTCTCGAAAAAACCTTCATAAAATGACCTATCATATTCGAGGTTTCATGGCTTTGGGTCCAAATGACCGATGTTATGTTCTTAAACACGGCATAGTTTATGATGCTGTGCCCATATTATGCATGCATGTGGAAATTGGTATGGAGAACAATGTTGCAGGAGCAAGTTTTCCTTTTCGTCGCACGAAAAAGCCATTTTCCATTTTCCGAGCGCAAAAAATGTGTCGGTTTGTGAAGTAACCACCAAAATGCTGTTTCAGAATGCTACCGTCCCATTTTTATAAAATACTAGAACACCTTACATGTACTATCTCCCAACCGGGACATCTTAAACCTTTTCGTCCATTCCGGGTAAAAAAGACAAATGTCTGCCGAATCGGTAGGAAGTGGGTCCGGTTTGTACTACAGGTACATGATCTAACGCTCGTGATTTTTTGAACAAATCATTTTTAGACTCGCAATATGTGGATTCTTCAGAGATCCAATGCAAGTTCGAACGATGCTCGTCCCCTATCTTCATGCACGCCGGTTCGACCATAGTTAGAAATTCAAAAAATTCAAAACGGGCGTAAGAAATTCAAAAAAAATCCGAACAATGAAAATCCTTCGCGTGGTGTCATACTATGTGACATAGTTGAAAGGAAAAATACCAGACTTGGTATATTGTTCATGTCTCAAAAAAACCTTCACAAAATGACCTATCATGTTCGAGGTTTAATGGCTTTCGGTCCAAATGACCGATGTTATGTGCTGAATCACGGCATAGTTTGTGATGCTGTGCCCATATGCATGCATATGGACATTGGTATGGAGAACAATGTTGCAGGAGGAAGTTTTCCTTCTCCTTGCACAGAAAAGCCATTTTCTATTTTCTGAGCGCAAAAAACGGGTCGTTTTGTGAAGTAATCACCAAAATGCTGTTTCAGAATGCTACCGTCCCATTTTTCTAAAATACTAGACCACCTTACATGGACTATATCCCAACCGGGACATCTCAACCTTTTCGTCCATCCCGGGTAAAAAGGACAAATGTCTGCCGAATCGGTAGGAAGTGGGTCCGGTTTGTACTACATGTACATGATCTAACGCCCGTGATTTTTTGTAAAAATCATTTTTAGACTCGCAATATGTGGTTTCTTCAGAGATCCAATGCAAGTTCGAACGATGCTCGTCCCCTATATTCATGCACGCCGGTTCGACCATAGTTAGAAATTCAAAAAATTCAAAACGGGCGTAAGAAATTCAAAAAAAATCCGAACAATGAAAATCCTTCGCGTGGTGTCATATTATGTGACATAGTTGAAAGGAAAAATACCAGACTTGGTATATTGATCATGTCTCGAAAAAACCTTCATAAAATGATCTATCATGTTCGAGGTTTCATGGCTTTCAATCCAAATGACTGATATTATGTGCTGAATCACGGCATAGTTTGTGATACTGTGCCCATATTATGTATGCATGTGGACATTGGTATGGAGAACAATGTTGCAGGAGGAAGTTTTCCTTTTCGTCGCTCGGAAAAGCCATTTTCCATTTTTCGAGCGCAAAAAACGGGTCATTTTCTGAAGTAACCACCAAAATGATCTTTCAGAATGCCTACGACATTTCTTCCCGCCATTTTTCTTCCCGCCAGTTATTCCCGCCATTTCTTCCCTCCAGTTTTTCTTGCCAGTTCTTCCCGCTAGTTATCTTCCTGCCATTTATCACTATATATATATAGGGTTGGCCTCCATTGTCATTGCACATCTCTAGACTTATATCTGCAACCTCATCACTCTTTCCCATGGCTTCCACCATAGCACTAACCCCCAGGGAGGTGAAGGCACTTTGCGCTTCGAACTACCCCTGCCCGCCGGACTACTGTGTCCCCGTCGGCTGGATGCTGAGCACCGGAGGCGTGCCGGTTCCTCCTGTCCCTCTAGGTGTGGCGCGCCGGATGGCCATCATGAACCACTACTACTTCGAGCTCACGCCGGAGCAGCGGAGGAATCCCAGATGGCATCCCGACTATTTCCCGACTTGGGAAGCCTTCTTCGTGGATCGGCGTGAGAGGGCGCTCGCCAGGCACGAGGAGGATGACCCACCTCCTCCGAACTTCAACGAGGCCGGTCGTCGGCTGTGGTGGCACGGCCGGACTCTCTAGATCGGCATGGCCTACGACAGGGCCGCCGACTCTAACCCCCGCCTGCGCTAGCCTCAAGTCCAGCCCACTCGTACTCAGCCTTCAAGGTTCAACTATGGCGACCCCGACGACGACAGCGACGACGGCCGCGGCGAGTACGACGACTATAGTGGCGAGTATTACAGGTGTAGGCAGCAACATGACTGAATCACTCCAAAATTGCAAAACAAGTTCGGCCGATTGTGGCTTAATCTAGCCATATATCTTAATTTTCAGTTCTTCGATTTAACTTAGTGTTAGTTGCGTTATGTACTCTAATTCCAGTTCTATCCTAATAAAATTTTCTTCCCGTCCTTTTTTCCCCGCCCATTAATATATAAAAAATATAAGTTAATTCAAATCCAAATTAAAAACAGAAAATGGTTTTGAATTAGTTATTCAAATCCAAACACTTTTTATGTTTAAAGTTTTTTTAAATTCCAAATTAATATTAAAAAAATATAAGTTAATTCATTTTTAATTTTAAATGGTTACATTAATTATTTTTAATTACATAAAATGGTTTTGAATTAGTTATTCAAATCCAAACACTTTTTATGTTTAAAGTTTTTCTAAATTCCAAATTAATATTCAAAAAATATAAGTTAATTCATTTTTAATTTTCAATGGTTCATAGTTTAAATGGTTACATTAATTATTTTTAAAAACAAAAAATGGTTTTGAATTATTTATTCAAATTCAAACACTTTTTATGTTTAAAGTTTTTCTAAATTCCAAATTAATATTCAAAAAATATAAGTTAATTCATTTTTAATTTTAAATGGTTACATTAATTATTTTTAAAAATAGAAAATGGTTTTGAATTAGTTATTCAAATCCAAACACTTTTTATGTTTAAAGTTCTTATAAATTCCAAATTAATATTCAAAAAATATAAGTTAATTCATTTTTAATTTTAAATGGTTCATATTTTAAATGGTTACATTAATTATTTTTAAAAACAAAAAATGGTTTTGAATTAGTTATTCAAATCCAAACATTTTTTATGTTTAAAGTTTTTTCTAAATTCCAAATTAATATTCAAAAAATATAAGATAATTTATTTTTAATTTTTAAATGGTTCATAGTTTAAATGGTTATATTAATTATTTTTAAAAACAAAAAATGGTTTTGAATTACTTATTCAAATTCAAACACTTTTTGTGTTTAAAGTTTTTCTAAATTCCAAAGTAATTATCATTTAAAAAACATTACAAATTTAAACCCCAAAATAAAAAATAAGGAGGGAAGAGAGAGAAAATTCCTGAATTTTTTTGAAAACAGGGTCATACGTCCCGGTTGGAGCCACCAACCGGGATTAAAGACCCCTGCGCGCGTCCCTTAGGCTGATGAAAAAAAGTGGAGTATACGTCCTGGTTTCTGGCTCCAACCGGGACGTATGACCCTTTAGTCCCGGTTGGAGCCACCAACCGGGACAAAAGGGGCTTCCCTACTTAACCGCGCGCCCCTTCTCCTTCTCCTTCTTCCCCGTTCCTCTTCACTCACCCGCAATAGATCGCCACCGCCGCGAGGACAAGTGCTCGGACGTCGTCAGGCTGTCCAACCGCCGCCCCGCTATCGGCCTCCACGCGATGCCCCGCCGTCGGACTCCACGCGCTGCCCCGCCATCGCGCCTCCATGCGCTGCTTCTTCCTCGACCTCGACGAGCTCCGCCGCGCTCCTCGCTGGCGCTCCGAGCCTCACCTTTCCTCACCGTCGTCCCCAATCACTTCAGGGTGAGCCGCTGAACCTCCCTGACCCAGTATTTGCTTCCTGGCGTCGCGTGTAACCGCTGCTCGCCGTTCACCCGAGAGCTCCGACGCAGATGCTTGCCGTCGTGCTTGCTCCGGCGACCATTAGCTAGCGGCACTAGGTTAGATAGATTCCTCTTGCTCGCACGGTTCAAACAGACCCAACAGCGCTCCCTAGAATTGCCGGAAACGTCGCCTGCGACCACCGCCTGCTGCTCCGGCCGCGTTGTCGCGAGTGACATGGCCACCACGTGGCCACGGGGTGGACCCAACGTGGCCTGGGGCCCGCTCGTCAATGACTGTGGGTATGTTTCTGTGTGGTACAGAAAGTTTTAGGGGTTAGGGTTTGATGACGTCAGGGTGATGCAATAATCTTTTATTCTTTTCAGAAATGTTTAACAATGGCAGAAATTGATGTAAACTTGTAAAATTCATAACTAATTCATATTTAATCAGAAAATATGAATAATATATAAAAATGTTCAGAAAATTGAGATCTATCTGTTTAAGCTATCATCATACAATGTCAAGAAACTTAAAACCCTAGTTTAGTTAAAGAAACATCGACACCCCTTATGTACATGTGGGTTCACCGGTGTGTCCTTGCTTGGGCATCCTGAACCCTTTTAAATCGATGTTGCACCTAGGGCTAGTGTAGGATCTCTAAATCTGACATGTCATACATATTTATTGCGCATTGTATTATTCCATGTATTGATTGCCGCCTTTCTTTTCGGTATTGGTTCTTCGCGATAGGATCCGAGCCTGAGGGTTTCTCCGAATTAGGGTTTCTGATATTATAAATTCATTTTTATTATTGTGTATGTATATATTAGGGTTTCTCCGAATTGTGGTTTATATCTCTCAACACCGTACCTAACATTCTCCCTTAGCCGCTTTGACTTATCCATTTTTCCACCTATGCAGAAAATATGGACCCACACGACAGAGACGAAGAAAAGGAAGAGTTGATCCAAGGTGTGATCCGGGGGGGAAGAAAATTTAGATGTATCGACGTTTCTGAACAACTCCGGTGAGGGTGATCCTCTTTTTGCCGGAAGAGACGACTTGTTTGAGGTTGAAGGTGATGCCTTCCGCGAGGGATAAGGCGATGCCTTGTGTGATCGAGCAGACGACCGCTCCGGCGAGGTGCATGTAAGATAATTAATTCATTAATTAATTATCTTCTATCTATATAGAAATAGTAACGATGATCTTTCTTCTTTTAGCCCTCTGGATCGAAGAAATCTACTGAAAAGAGCAGACGAGGCCCAACCAAAAATTTGGAAGACCATGAGAGGTTCAGGATCGAAGATATCGGTGAAGACGGCAAACCGATTACTCCCGAAGTTGTCACACACAAATTTGTGGCACAATGCGGAGTAATCGTTAGGTACTTCATCCCGATCACCGTTCGAAATTGGAATAGGCCTGCTGATGTGGAAGAAGAGGGAACGTCTTTATTTCTCCCTACCGTGGCCAAGGATTTACTGTGGAAGAGGCTCATGGTAAATTTCAAACTACCGAAGATAGAGCTAGATCAAAATGCGGCGGATCCAGTTGAGGACGCCTTAGAACATGCGCGAGCCATGGAGGCTAAGGTCAGGGAGTGGGCTATGAAGAAGATGGCCTAGTGTTTCACCAACTGGAAGAAAATATTGCACCTTGACTATGTCGTGAAAGAGAAGACTCCGGATTTCAAGAAGATTTAGTTTCAGAAGATAGAACCATTCTAGGCTGAGTTTGTGAATTACAAGATATCAGAAAAAGCTAAGAAAATGTCTACAACGAATAAGCTGAATGCTGCTAACAAGAAGTATCACCATACTATGGGGCAAGGTGGCTACAGGGCTGGCATTCCTAAGTGGAAGAAACTTGAGGATGAATTGCGTGCTAAAAAGTGTTGGAGATATGCCCTAGAGGCAATAATAAATGTAGTTATTATTATATCTTTGTGTTTATGATAAATGTTTACATTCATGCTATAATAGTATTAACCAGGAAACATTAATACTTGTGTGATTTGTAAACTAAATTAGAGTCCCTAGTAAAGCATCTTCATAATACTAGCTTGTTGGTTAATAGATGATTGTGGTTTCCTATCATAAACATTGAGATGTTGTTAACACCAAGATCCTATCATTAGTAGAATGGTATGATGGACATACTCCTATAGATAAGCGTAGCATAAAGATCAAGTCATTTTAATATTTCAATTGCTATAAGCTTTCTGATACATAGTAACCTAATTCCTTCGACCATAAGATCATGCTAATCACCATCACCGGAAGGATGCTTTGATGACATCAAACACCACACCGTAACTGGGTGGCTATAAAGGTGGCATTAAGTATTCGGAAAGTATGGGTTGAGGCACATGGATCAAGAGTGGGATTTGTCCATCCATATGACGAATAGATATACTCTGGGCCCTCTCGGTGGAATGTCATCCAATTATCTTGCAAGCATGTGACTGGATCACAAGGGATCACATATCACGGGAACGAGAAAAGAGTACTTATCAGTAACGAGGTTGAACTAGGTATGCAGAGATACCGACGATCAAAACCTCGGATAAGTAAACTATCATGAGACAAAGGGAAATTGGTATCGTATGTAAGTGGTTCATTCGATCACAAAGTAATCATAGAAATATGTGGGAGCCATATGAATTTCCATATTCCTCTATTGATTATTGATCGGAGAAGTGTCTCGATTATGTCCGCATAATTCACGAACCGTAGGGAGACACACTTAAGGATTCGATGTTGTTGAGTAGTTATGGAATGATGAGTAAGAGACCGAATGTTGTTCGGAGTCTCGGATGGGATCCAGGATATCACGAGGAGATCTGAAATGGTCCGGAGAATAAGATTCATATAAGGAAAGTCCTGTTTCGGAGTTGGGGAATGATTCCGGTGTTTTCACCAGGAATGTTCTAGAAGTGTCATGACAATATGGAATGGTTGCATCATGTACTAGGTAACATGGCTGGGCAAAATAAAGGGAGATATCAAATCCTAGTTTGAAAGTCAAACGCCAATTTGAAAAAGTCAAATGACAAGTTTGCTTGGTGGAGGGAGAGTAGGAAACCTACTTGGGGAGGAAGTCTCCTCCCTCCACACGCCGGCCAAGGAGGCCGACTTAGGGGAGGACTCCCTCCTCCCAAGCCGCGCCCTCCCACCTATAAAAGGAGGGGCAGGGCTACCCCTATCCCTCACACCCAACACACCCCAAAACCCTAACCCTAGCCGCCGGCCTCCTGCAAGTCGCCGCCGCCCCTAGGGTTTCTCCTAGCCGCCGACTTGGGGCTTCCCCAAGCCCTAGCCACCGGCCAAGCTCTGCCCCTTGGTGCCCTCTAAACCCTAGATCGCCAAGGCCTCTCTCATAGTCCACCATACTCGCTTCGGCTTAAGGCGAAGCCCTGCGAGATCTCCCCTCTACTTCCGGTACCACGCTGTCGTGCTGCCGGAATCGCGAGGAGAGTGCTACAACCTCCTCTGTCTGCTGGAACAAGGGAGAGGAAGGTCTTCATCGAGTACCGAATGTGTGACCGACTGCGTAAGCGCTGCCGGAACGCAGCGCCGGAAGGATCATCTACGCGATCTTGAGATCGGCAAGAGTACGACTACATCACCCACGAGAATCTGCTCTCGTTAACCGCTTTGGAATCTTCGAGGGTGAGTTCCTCTATCGACTCGTTGCTACAATCTAGTAGATAGATCTTGGCTTGTTTGTTTGCATGCGGTAGAATTTTTTTGTTTTCCATGCTACGAACCCCTACAGTGGTATCAGAGCCGTCTCTATATGTAGATCTGTTACACGAGTAGAACAAAATGGTCATTGTGGGTGGTGGTGCTTTTATTATCAGTTGCTTTTTGTGTACTTTGCATCTTGCGGTATGATGGGATGAAGCGGCCTGGGCTAACCTTACATGACATCGTTCATGAGACTTGCTCCACGCTAAACATGCAACTTGTATTGCATAAGTGGCTTTGCGGGTGTCTGTCTCTTCCATTATAGTATAGATGCAATTTACAACGGGCACTTGATAGTTCAAACATCAACGTTTTGGTTCTTGTTCGTAAGTTTGATCGACACTTATTGAAAGCCCCAAACCACGTAAAATATGCAAAGAAAATTAGAGGCGTCTAACTTTGTTTTGCAGGGGTGTGCTGTGATGTGATATGGCCATGATTGTGATTATATTTGATGTATGCAATGTCCCTTATTGTAAGTTGGCAACCGACAGGAGCCATATGGTTGTCTTTAAATTCCATTAAGACCCGCGTGTCTATTCAAAGTAGTTGTAATAGTTGAAGCTGGTGGACGACAACCATGAAACGGCGCCATTGACCTTGACGCTATACCGGTGATGATGGAGATCATGTTCGTGCTTGAAGATGGAGATCGGAAGCACAAGAAGAAAGGCCATATCATATCACATATTATGAATTGCATGTGATGTTAATCCTTTATTCCTCTTGTATTGCTTAGTTAACGACAGTAGAATTATAAGATGATCCCTCATGCACACAAATTTCAAGTTCCAAAGTGTTCATCCTTAGTAAGCACCGTTGCTAAAGCTCGTTGTTTCGAAGCACCACGTGATGATCGGGTGTGTTAGATTCTGCGGGTGTATACAACGTGAGCAAGCCAGATTTGCTCATGAGGAAGCTAAGGTTTGATCTTGACGAGCCTAGCATGTACAGACATGGTCTCGGAACACGGATCACCGAAAGGTAAAGCATGAGTCATATAGTAGATATGATGAACATGTTGATTATTCGCCATTGAAGCTACATCAACTCTCATGATGATCGGTTTTGATGTGGTGGATTTGGTTCGTGTGATCACTAAAACAATGTGAGGGATATTGTTTTGAGTTGGAGTTCACCTAGATTAATTTAACTATTAATTAGAACTCAATTTATCATAAACTTAGTCTAACTATTGCAAATATGTTGTAGATCAATGGCGGCCCCTACCATCAATTTTAATGCGTTCCTAGAGAAAGAAAAGTTGAAAACAATGGAAGCAACTTCGTGGATTGGTTCCGCAATTTGAGGATTGTCCTCAATGCTGGTAATTTGACCTATGTGCTGGATGCACCGCTGGGTGAACCACCTGCAGCTACTGCTACCGATGAGGTAAAGAATGTTTACCTCACTCGGAAGAATCCGTACTCCATAGTTCAATGTGCTATCTTGTATGGTTTGGAATCGGAGCTTCAGAAAAGGTTTGATAACCAAGACCCATATGATATTGTCCGTGAACTCAAAATTATTTTTGAGACTCACGCGGCAGTTGAGAGTTATGAGGCTTCTGAAAAGTTCTTTAACTGCAAGATGGAAGAGGGCAGCTCCGTCAGTGAGCATGTGCTTAAGATGTCTGGGCATGCAAACAAACTCCAAAGTTTGGGTATAGTGATTCCTAATTCTTTAGGGATTTACCGTGTCCTCCAATCACTGCGACCAAGTTACAAGAACTTTGTGATGAACTACAATATGCAAAACATGAACAAGACGTTGCCAGAACTCTTCTCCATGTTGAAATCTGCAGAAGTGGAGATCAAGAAAGAGCATCAAATGTTGTTGGTCAATAAGACCACCAAATTCAAGAAAGGCAAGTCTAAGCAAAAGGGAAACTTGAAGAAGGGTGGTAAAAAAGTTACCGCACAGATGAAGAAGACCAAGGCTGGGCCAAAGCCTGATACTGAGTGCTTTTACTGCAAGGGAGAAGGTCACCGGAAGCGGAATTGCCCAAAGTACTTGGCGGATTTGAAGAACGGCAACATCAAGAAGAAAGGTATATCCGATATACATGTTATTGATGTGTATATCACTAGTACTCGTAGTAGTGCCTGGGTATTTGATACTGGTTCGGTTGCTCATATTTGTAACTCGAAACAGGTACTATAGAATAAACGGAAGCTAGCGAAGAACGAGGTGACAATGCGTGTTGGAACTGGATCAAAGGTTGATGTGATGGCGGTCGTTACGCTACCTCTTCATCTACCATTGGAATTAGTTTTATACTTAAATAATTGTTATTTGGTGCCTGCGTTGAGCATGAACATTATATCTGGATCATGTTTGTTGCGAGACGGTTACTTGTTTAAGTCCGAGAATAATGGTTGTTCGATTTATATGAGGAATATGTTTTATGCACATGCACCTTTGATAGATGGTCTATTCTTATTGAATCTCGATAGTGGAAATACACATATTAATAACATTGAAGCTAAACGTTTGAAATTAAGCGATAACTCGGCCTATATGTGGCACTGTTGTCTTGGTCATATTGGAGTGAAGCATATGAAGAAACTCTATTCCGATGGACTTCTTCAATCACTTGATTTTGAATCACTTGAAAGATGCGAAGCATGTCTGATGGGTAAAATGACTAAGACTCCATTTTCTGGGATGATGGAGCGAGCTATGGACTTATTGGAAATCATACATACCCTTGTGTGTGGCCCAATGAGTGTAGCGTCGCGCGTTGGTTATTGTTATGTTCTTACCTTCACGGATGACTTGAGTAGATATGGGTATATCTATTTCATGAAACATAAGTCCGAAACTTTCGAGAAGTTTCAGGAATTTCAAAGTGAGGTAGAGAATCAACGTAACAAGAAGATAAATTTCTACGTTCTGATCGTGGAGGTGAATATCTAAGTTACGAGTTTGGCGATCATTTAAAGAAATGCGGAATACTTTCACAATTGACGCCGCCGGGAACACCACATCGTAATGGTGTGTCCGAACGTCGTAATCGAACTCTCTTAGATATGGTTCGTTCTATGATGTCACTTACAGATTTACCGCTATCGTTTTGGGGTTATGCATTAGAAACAACCGTATTCACTTTAAATAGGGCACCATCTAAATCCGTTGAAACGACACCGTATGAATTATGGTTTGGGAAGAAACCTAAATTGTCGTTCCTTAAAGTTTGGGGTTGCGAAGCCTATGTAAAGAAGTTACAGCCGGACAAGCTTGAACCCAAAGCGGAAAAATGCGTCTTCATAGGATACCCGAAGGAAACTATTGGGTATAGCTTCTATCATAGATCCGAGGGCAAAATCTTCGTTGCCAAGAATGGATCCTTTCTAGAGAAGGAATTTATCTTGAAAGAAGTGACTGGAAGGAAAGTAGAACTCGACGAGGTTGTTGAACCTTCTCTCGAACTTGCGAGTAGCGCAACGCCGGAAGTAGTTCCTGTGGCGCCTACACCAATAAGAGAGGAAGATAATGATGATGATCATGAAACTTCGGTCGAAGTTGCTACAGAGCCTCGCAGGTCAACGAGAACTCGTACCACTCCTGATTGGTATGATCCCGTTATGAGTGTCATATTGGTGGACAACACCGATGACCCTGCGACATATGAGGAAGCGATGATGAGCCCAGATTCCAATAAATTGCAAGATGCCATGAAATCCAAGATTGGATCCATGTACGAAAACCAAGTATGGACTTTGGTGGACTTACCGGATGGCCGGAAGGCTGTCGAGAACAAATGGATTTTCAAGAAGAAAACATATGCTGATGGTAATGTTACTGTCTATAAAGCTCGACTTGTCGCAAAAGGGTTTCGACAAATTCAAGGAGTTGACTACGATGAGACTTTCTCACTAGTAGCAAAGCTAAAGTCTGTGAGGATTATGTTAGAAATCGCTGCATATTACGATTATGAGATATGGTAGATGGATGTCAAAACGGCATTCCTCAATGGAGACATTGATGAAGAGTTGTATATGGTACAACCCAAAGGTTTTGTCGATCCTAAAGATGCTAACAAGGTGTGCAAACTTCAACGATCCATATATGGATTGAAGCAAGCATACCGAAGTTGGAATCAATGTTTTGATAAGGTAATCAAAAGTTTTGGTTTTATACAAACTTATGGAGAAGCTTGTATTTACAAGAAAGTGAGTGGGAGCTCAGTAGCATTCTTAATACTATATGTAGATGACATATTGTTGATTGGGAATGATGTAGACCTTCTTAATAGTGTCAAAGAATATTTGAATAATAGTTTTTCAATGAAAGATCTTGGCGAAGCAGCTTACATATTAGGCATAAAGATTTATAGAGATAGATCGAGATGCCTAATATCATTGTCACAAAGTACATATTTGGACAAAGTTATAAAGAGGTTTGGAATGGAAGATAGCAAGAAAGGGTTCTTGCCCATGTTGCCCAATACGACCTTGAGTAAAACTCAAAGTCCAGCAACGACAAAAGATAGAGAAAGGATGAGTAAGACTCCCTATGCCTCAGCCATAGGATCTCTAATGTATGCCATGCTATGTACTAGACCCGACATTGCATATGCTGTTAATTTGACTAGCAGATATCAAAGTGATCCAGGAGTGGATCATTGGACAGCGGTCAAAAACATCCTTAAGTACTTGAGAAGAACTAAGGATATGGTTCTTTCTTATGGAGGTGATGAACAACTCGTTGTTAATGGTTACACCGATGCTAGTTGGAACACCGATCCGGATGATTCTAAATCTCAATCTGGATACGTATTTACTTTGAATGGTGCAGCAGTTAGCTGGAGGAGTGCAAAGAAAAGCGTTGTGGCGAGATCTTCAACTGAATCGGAATACATAGCTCCTTCGGAGGCTTCACAAGAAGCTATATGGATGAAGGAGTTCATTACAGAGCTCGGTGTGGTTCCAAGTGCGCTGGACCCAATGTCTATCTACTGTGATAACATGGGAGCCATAGCCAATGCGCAAGAACCAAGGTCACACAAGAAGCTGAAGCACATCAAGCTACGTTTTCACGCTATTCGAGAACATGTCCAAGATGGTGACATAAAGATTTGCAAAGTACACACAGATCTGAATGTGGCGGATCCGTTGACTAAACCTCTCCCGAGAGCAAAACATGACCAGCACCAAACCGCCATGGGTGTTCGGTATATTACCATGTAATCTAGATTAGTTGACTCTAGTGCAAGTGGGAGACTGTTGGAGATATGCCCCAGAGGCAATAATAAATGTAGTTATTATTATAGCTTTGTGTTTATGATAAATGTTTACATTCATGCTATAATAGTATTAACCAGGAAACATTAATACTTGTGTGATTTGTAAACTAAATTAGAGTCCCTAGTAAAGCATCTTCATAATACTAGCTTGTTGGTTAATAGATGATTGTGGTTTCCCTATCATAAACATTGAGATGTTGTTAACAACAAGATCATATCATTAGGATAATGGTATGATGGACATACTCCTATAGATAAGAGTAGCATAAAGATCAAGTCATTTTAATAGTTCAATTGCTATAAGCTTTCTGATACATAGAAACCTAATTCCTTCGACCATGAGATCATGCTAATCACCATCACCGGAAGGATGCTTTGATGACATCAAACACCACACCGTAACTGGGTGGCTATAAAGGTGGCATTGAGTATCCAGAAAGTATGGGTTGAGGCACATGGATCAAGAGTGGGATTTGTCCATCCATATGACGGATAGATATACTCTGGGCCCTCTCGGTGGAATGTCATCCAATTAGCTTGCAAGCATGTGACTGGCTCACAAGGTATCACATATCACGGGAACGAGAAAAGAGTACTTATCAGTAACGAGGTTGAACTAGGTATGCGGAGATACCGACGATCAAAACCTCGGATAAGTAAACTATCGTGAGACAAAGGGAAATTGGTATCGTATGTAAGTGGTTCATTCGATCGCAAAGTAATCGTAGAAATATGTGGGAGCCATATGAATTTCCGGATTCCTCTATTATTGGTTATTGATCGGAGAAGTGTCTCGATTATGTCTGCATAATTCACGAACCGTAGGGAGACACACTTAAGGATTCGATGTTGTTGAGTAGTTATGGAATGATGAGTAAGAGACTGAATGATATTCGGAGTCTCGGATGGGATCCGGGATATCACGAGGAGATCCAGAATGGTCCGGAGAATAAGATTCATATAAGGAAAGTCCTGTTTCGGAGTTGGGGAATGATTCCGGTGTTTTCACCAGGAATGTTCTAGAAGGGTCCGGAAGGTCCGACACTCCGGAGGGGAAGGGTACCTGAATGTGTCATGACAATATGGAATGGTTGCATCATGTACTAGGTAACATGGCTGGGCAAAATAAAGGGAGATATCAAATCCTAGTTTGAAAGTCAAATGCCAATTTGAAAAAGTCAAACGACAAGTTTGCTTGGTGGATAGAGAGTAGGAAACCTACTTGGGGAGGAAGTCTCCTCCCTCCACCCGCCGGCCAAGGAGGCCGACTTGGGGGAGGACTCCCTCCTCCCAAGCCGCGCCCTCCCACCTATAAAAGGAGGGGCAGGGCTGCCCCTCTCCCTCACACCCAACACACCCCAAAACCCTAACCCTAGCCGCCGGCCTCCTGTAAGTCGCCGCCCTAGGGTTTCTCCTAGCCGCCGACTTGGGGCTTCCCCAAGCCCTAGCCACTGGCCAAGCTCCGCCCCTTGGTGCCCTCTAAACCCTAGATCGCCAAGGCCTCTCTCATAGTCCACCATACTCGCTCCGGCTTAAGGCGAAGCCCTGCGAGATCTCCCCTCTACTTCCGGTACCACGCCGTCATGCTGCCGGAATCACGAGGAGAGTGCTACAACCTCCGCTGCCTGCTGGAACAAGGGAGAGGAAGGTCTTCATCGAGTACCGAACGTGTGACCGACTGCGGAAGCGCTGCCGGAACGCAGCGCCGGAAGGATCGTCTACGCGATCTTGAGATTGGCAAGAGTACGACTACATCACCCACGAGAATCTGCTCTCGTTAACCACTTTGGAATCTTCGAGGGTGAGTTCCTCTATCGACTCGTTGCTACAATCTAGTAGATAGATCTTGGCTTGTTTGTTTGCATGCGGTAGAAAATTTTTGTTTTCCATGCTACGAACCCTACAAAAAGATCATCCCAGAGACAGACGATTGGATCGAACGTGCAAGGAATTGGTTTTACGGGCATGGGGGCACGTTGGACTCGGAAGGGAAGTGTATATATAACATACGACATAAATAAGACCCCTTGCCAATCGAGAAGATGCGAAAAGCAGTAAAGGCTGTTAAAGATGGGGACTTCATTCCTGATAGAGAGAATGATGAGCTCACACTCTCCCTTGGAAGTAAGGAACATGATGGACGAACACGAGGCACAAGCGGCTCCAAACCATGGAGGACTGGGTTTCCCGAAGAGAGGAAGAAATATCCTGATAGAAGCTGTTAGAGGAGAAAGGACAAGGCGAAAGTTGAAGCAGATATTTAGAAAGAGCGAATGCGTATAATTGAAGAACGAATAAAGCAACAACAAGATGAAATTAACGCACTTAAAGAGCAAAGTACTACCGGCCCATCTCAGCAGCACATGGTGGTAGAACCTGCATTCGATGCTACCAGCCTAATCGAAAAAAGCACTGTGGCTTCCACCGAGGTCCCGGATGATGACAATGACGATGACGATGGTGCACCGACGATGGCTCCTGTTGGCTACCCAGTGGATGATATCACACAGATGACACACTGCGAGCTACATGTCAAAGTTGTGAACATATCAATGAAGGTGGCGGTCGGCTATGCCTTACCAATTGGACCCACACCAACTTACCACTGTCGTCCGGTTCCACAGGGCTACGCTGTTGTCGGGGTGGATGAAATCATGCCCACCTTTGAAGTTTTGAAGCTTGACTACCCTACAGGTGAAGGGGATGTGACTGAACTGGGAGACGCAACAAACGTCACCATTCTATGGCCAAAGGAATGTATCGTGCTTCGAAATCACACGCCAAGGCCATCTTCGCCGCCGCCTCACCCGTCTCCAGCGAGGTCGTCGCCGTGGCGGCAGCCGTCTTCGTCGCCTCACCCGTTTCTGTCGCCTCACCCGTCTTCGTTGCCTCACCAATCTCCGGCGCAGCCATCGCCGCGGCAGCCATTGTCGGCGCCTCAGGATAAAAAGCATAAGTGTACCACTGCTACTCTGCGCCATGGTAAGCGATCGCCGAAACGTAAACAAGAGCCTCTTCCAAAAGTACCAAAGGTTCCTCCCAAGAGAGCTTATGACTGTACTGAAGAGGAGACTACGGCTATCGTTGATGCGGAAAGGACAACGTTTTTCGCTAAGCTGAGGCAGCCGAAAGAGCCAGAGTTCCCCAGCACCAAAGAAGAAAAAGGCAGAGTGTTCAAAATGCTAAAGACTCTTCATCAACCCGAGCCAAAGCTGTCATCAGACTATGAGCGTTCTATTCTCAAGTCACATGCGGCACAACAAGCCTCGAAGAGCAGTACTGATGCAAGCGAGAAATCTGTTGCCCAGCTCGAAGAATAAGCAAAACAGTCTTGCGCCCCTCTCATGGTGATTTCCCATACCAATGTGGGGTCGAGCAAATATGCGGCCAAAGAGCAATATGATCCAGAGGTAGTTGCACAATACGGAGAAGCTGTCGCTGCTCAAGCTATGAGTATTGCCCAGTAATTATCCCAGTTAGAGTACTTCCCCGTGTGTGAAGTAGCATACAAATACCAGTACGGCAAACCTCTCGTCAAACCTGAGAAGGTAAGTAATTTTCTAAAAAAAATGCAAAGATTGCATAACTGGTACATGCATGCCACAAAGGCCGGGGCTAACTGGATAGTGCTGAGGGTTACAAAAAAGCATTATGGGAAAGAAATATATGACATGATATCCATTGAATTTGATGAACTATTTCAATTATTCAATCAAGATGCCTTGGACAAATCGATCATCAGTGCCTATTGTCTGTAAGTACAAATTCCGTAAATAATTTAGTCTCTAGCTATCTCACCTTGTTTATTGCATGTATATAATCATACTATAATATGCAGAATGAAGATTCTCGAATGCAGCAGAGGACAAATCTATGACATTGGGTTCATTGACCCATATTGGGTTCATCAAGCTAATCTCAAAACAAACCCCCACGATACAGAGGATAATATCGTACATGTGTTAAGGTTTCAAGAAACCAGAAGGTAAATACTACTTCCTTACAACTTCGAGTGAGTGTTATTGTCTTGTATACACTTACTATTTCGCTTACTCGATGTTAAGTATATAATTGATTAGTTATGCATGCGCAACTTCCACTATATTCTGTTAATCATTCAACTTGACAAAGGGCATGTACTAGTCATGGACTCGAAACATAAACCCCTAGAGCAGTGGAAGGACATGCAGATGCTTCTCCAGCGGTAATTCTAATTATTACGACACTATATCGGCAACGTTCGTAATTTTTATGATATCAAGTTTTCTTCGCCGGACAGCGCTTGGAAACGGTTCACCAACAAGGCTAGGGGTGTTTGGAAAGAGGAGCTTACATCAACCACTAGATATAAGCACCACTAGCTATATCCGCGCATCTCTTTGATTCTAGTTTTGATACTGTTATTATCATGCTTGATTATTTTTTTGATTGAACTCTGTTCTCGTAAAGTGCCTGACGCAGGGACCAGAGAACAATTTATGTGGATACTATGTTTGCGAGTTCATCCGTTAGACGTGTTGTGAGAAAGGCAGAAATTTAGAGCAACTCCACGTACGTAAACAATTTCTATAGTTTTTAATTACCATTAAATTGTGTTTAGTTTCATTCATATAGGCTGACTCCTTTTTTAAATCAGATCGAACGTCTATGGGACGGTCTTCTGTCAAAGGATCGCGGACGAGCAATTCAGGAGGAATTGGCGGGATTCTTGAATGCAGAAGTTCTAAACCCAAAAGGAGAATACTATTCGGGTGTGTATAAACAATAGGGATTATACAAAGAGCTTATTTTGTATGTAGTGCATGAGCTCGATCCGTGTATCAAATGTAGTATGTTCGACACTTGGATCTATATTGTCATGATGATCTTGTGTAATATAATGGTTCCTTCATTGATGAGTGCAAAATACTAAATAAACAATAAAACAATATAAATAAATTCTCTGCCGTGGCAAAAATGCTGCCGCGGCAACAAAAGTTGCCAAAATGAATTCTCTGCCGCGGCAGAGAAATGTGTCAAATCTCTGCCGTGACAGATGGTTATTTGTCCCGGTTCGTGTTACAAACCGGGACGGTTGACACCCCCCCTCGCCCTCTGCCGCGGCCACGTGTACGTCCTTTTGTCCCGGTTAGTAGGACAACCGGGACTAAAGGTTGGGGCTTTAGTTCCGATTGCCCCATTCCGATTGAGTAACCGGTACTAAACCCCTTACCAACCGGGACACATGTGGCTGTTTCCATTAGTGTTACCTGAGCTTACGGGAGTGGCGGTGGCCTGAGCTCATAGTCCGGCCGTGGCCGCTCCTATGTACTACTGCACAAGTTTAAAGGGGCTGAACTTCCTCTGTTAATTGCTGCAGTACGACCAGTAATTGCGTGTCAGCACCGGGCTGTCCTCGCGCGCCGCCGGAAAACCTGCACGACGTCTCATGTCTCTTGGCTCGGCAGAGAACGTCATGGATGGAGGGTAGGTGCGCCTGTCGACCTAGACACTGCCGTGTGATCCTTCTTCCTCCACCATGCCGGCCGATCTGTGCGACGCAGAGCAGGCAGGTCAATGACGCCTAGCCGGACACACCGGGGATGGGAGGAGACCGGAGGAAGGGGATGAAGGGGGCCATGTTGATGCTTGTCAGGCCACGTCGGGGATGGGAGGAGGCCTACCGGTCTACCGTGTCCCGGCGTCGGTGACGGCACCGTGTTTTCTCTCTCATGTCCCCATCCACCCCGTTTCGATGTTCCTGACTTCTTCGCTCGGCTCCATAGCCGGTGAGCTCCGCTTTAGCAGGGCCTCTCGCTTGCAGGTGATGGTCGGCGGCCTTGGGCCAAGATACGTGTGTCCCACATCTGTCTCTTGTGAACGTCAGATTTAGTTATATAGTCTACAATACATAGAAACATTCGGAGATTCTAGGTATGCGGTGCATTGAGCAGTACAATCCTCACGTGTTTCAGAGAAGCTT
Organism: Avena sativa; assembly: GCA_916181665.1. NCBI lineage: Eukaryota > Viridiplantae > Streptophyta > Magnoliopsida > Poales > Poaceae > Avena > Avena sativa. The sequence continues at coordinate 58,825,543 of OV702297.1, read as the reverse complement.
GGCTTCGATCAGATGTTCCAGAGTTTGTTGCCCCCATTAGCTCAAATTGGACATAGCTTGGAGAATTAACATGATGAAGCTTACAAATTTCGCTATAATATATGTGCCTCTGACGATTAAGTACAAACAATTATGGGAGCCATACTTGGCATGTGTTGCTAACTCTGCAAAGTTGAAAGAATTCCGTGTTTTGGTTAATCGGGTAGATTACTCTTGAGACCAGCTTTGCTACCTCAGGGTTAAAGAACATGGCTCGTCTGATATAACACAAAAGGAGAATGGAAAATCAGCATAAGACAGCTCAAGTGATCCCGAATGCATTGACATAATAGGCCTGCAGATTTTTTATCGGTGAGATAAAGTGATCATTGCCTGCGGCATCCTCATCTTGAGATAACCATCTTCAGATTTCACTATTATGGCTAAACAAATGAAAATTTTGTGATTTCTTTTGCATTGCTCTCAACTCTAAATTGGCATACTACCATGCATGTGTTGCTTTGACCTAATAAACTAAAGATACTTGGAAGTTGGAACTTTTATTTCTCATGTACGCGAATTTTCTTTTCTAGACGGAGCAGCTCATAATACTAGGATGAAATAAGATTGCAGGTGCTCTATAATATAAATAGGGGTTTGCTCTTCTAATCTCGTTCTAGATCTGTAAATAATCATTTTCATCTTAATAAGAACTATATTAAATGGATGGAATAGCTAGATGAGTCCATATAATTTCTATGAAAACTATAGGTACACTTTAAATGCAAAAAAACTAGGGTCTCCATGAAATTTTTCACATTTTATGTTTACACATGTGATGAAAAAAACTTAAACGAGCCATGACATTCAGCCAGTATACTAAAAGACATATAGATACATTCGATTCACAAAGCTAAAACGTCTTATATTTCTGAACGGAGGGACTACTAATGTACCCGAGTAGTAGAAAGCTTCGACATATGTCTTTCCAAGGTAAAGGTAAAGTTTTCTGGTTGACCTATGACTCTTCTTGACAAAGTCTAAAAATTTGTTCTCCTTTCACTTTGTTTCACTTGTGTTATATTCCAGTTAGCAAGAATGCAAGAAAGGTATGCTTAGGCATGTTTTGGTTAGGTTATAAGATAGGGCTAACCCGAACAGTAAACTTGTAGCATTAGAGGCTTATTACACTTGGCCATCCATGCGTGAACGAAGAAAGAGCGAGGTAAACAAGAGCTGATACGGTTCACGGGAGAAAAATGAGTTGTTTAGCTTTAGCAGTTTAAGTATTTGGAGGGTTGATGGAAGAACTCCAAGTTTTATTATTATTATAAGAAACAGTAAAACTCATCTAACTAGTGCCTCGCACAACGATTTGGCACCTTAGACCGTCGGATTAGTTCATTGAACGCTCTAGATCAACATGGTAACCCCGTAGAGTCAATCTCGTTCAAGTAACTGGCCCAACCCACCATGACTAGGCTGCTACTCCGCGGATCAAGTCAGGCCACTCCTGGTTAATCGGTCCGTGAAACACATATGGGTCGCACCGGTTGAGCCTTTTCTTGCTCAGAGTCCTCGCGTACATTTAAAGAACATGAAATGCTCCCCACTTTATTTTACTTTCTCTCGATATGTCCCCTAGTGGCCGCCCCGTTCTCGCCCCATCCGCCCGTCCCTTGCCTCAGCGGTGGTTAGCTCCGGCAGAAATTTGCACCGGTGAGGTGAATATATGTATTCTGGTGGACGATCTCGCTACATTTCGCATCAATTTAGAAGAGGATTCCCCATTTGTGCTCTTCTTCTCCATCGTCAGTGCGGTGAGGATGCGTGCATGCAACAAAGTGGGCTTCCTTCCAATGGGATTGGCTCCCTGGATTCCCTAGAGAACACGGCCCAACGGGGAGCAAAGGCTCCCCTTCCGTCTGTACAGCCGGTGTCATAATCATGGGGCGTGTTTGGTAGATTGCAGCCAAATTGGGGCTCGTCCTGGTTAGGCCCTACAAGGCTTGTCCCGTGAAATTGAACTCTGGGCTATCTTGGCAGTTCGTTTGGCTACCTACCCAACCCTATTTTGGCCGCGAGAGATATGTGTGCCGGTTATTTGGTTGCATGCTTTTCAGCCCAGGGAGCAATACAGAAAACTGTTGATTGGTTATCTTCAGAAAAGCGACTACATAACCTCTTCGCATGAATGCCGAGGTTACCTTACACATGAAAGTACATAATCGCGTGCTATAGTATCTAATAACTTAACACTGGGGTCCATAATAGCTGATGCATCACAAGCTTGACCCAAAAAGCAATAGCTCGTAATGCATCAAAAGTTTATCATCGAAGGGGTTAGTATATACCACCTCCCTCAATATTACAAACTAGATATTAGTTTTCATCAACTCCTAGCTAATAGAGGGATATGAGATCACCTCTCAAAATATACATGACCACATCAATAGATCATGAGAATGATCGATAGTAGCATAGCAGGAGCCCTAATCGAAGTGGATACGAAGCCAAGTCCTAAGTCAGGCCCTCCTCTCACTTGGACCCATGTTACCATAGGCGGAACCTTGTTCTTTGTTGTTGGCAAGTAAGTGTATAGTCTTGTACAACAGTTTAGGGTCACTCAGCTGTCTGCAATCCACATACTTGGGGGTGAAGATGGTCTTCATCTGAGCATAGTTCGCTATGGGTGTGTGCAGCAACTCAAGAAGCTCCGGGAAGGCCTAAGAGTGAGAAGACAATATGTGAGTGCACATCAATGTATGAATCGCGAAGAACTGAAAATGTTAGAACATCTTACCACGATGATCTTCTTCAACATGTCTTCATTGTCAACCATGAAGGATGTGCTCTCCGAACACCTATTCCATTTGACTCTTGTAACTTCCCGGTCTCTCCGAACCAGCGGCTGTCACTCCTGGCAGCTCAATAGAATCTCTAGACTAGCCCCACAGATCAACACTAGTCTTTTCTGTGCACTTTGTCTTCACTCATGCGCACCCGGTACCCACTTCCTGATAGGTCACCCATCCTCAAATTTCTCTAGGCTAAGCACGCTTAATCTCAGAGTTCTTTTCAGATGAGCTTTCGAAAAAGAAGTTGCAACTTGTTGGTATGGTTATACTATCAATCCTATTAAGATATGTGCCAGGGTCTCACATACACCCACCCTTAGAAGATCGACACCCTCGTCGATCAACCACAAGCCAGGAATGTCCCCTGTTGGCATACGTCCGCGTCTCTAGTGCCGACACATGTGCCATGCCGTGTCCACTCCGGGCCACACATGCCATGCTCCACATGTCCGCCACTGACCCGCACACGCCCGTGTAACCGCGAGGATCGGCTCTGATACCAACACCCTGGTCTCTCCATACCAGCGGCTATCACTCCTGGCAGCTCAATAGGATCTATAGACTAGCCCCATAAACCAACACTAGTCTTTTCTGCGCACTTTGTCCTCACTTATACGCACCCGGTACCCACTTCCTGGTCGGTCACCCATCCTCAAATTGCTCTAGGCCAAGCACGCTTAACCTTAGAGTTCTTTTCAAATGAGCTTCTAGAAAAGAAGTTGCAATTTATTGGTATGCGTATACTATCAATCCTATTAAGCCATGTGGAAGGGTCTCACCACTATCCACTTCCTCATGTGGTTGTAGAGCTGGATAGTGGTCATTGTGACCCTAGTGAAGTCTAGAACATCATTGGCAATCTTTTGCACGTGCCTCTCTCTGGACCCGTAGACGCGGTTTGTCCCGTTTTGACTGATCTCAACCGTCCTATTGAGGACTAACTCTGAAAAATAAGGTTCCCAAACCATTGGAGGTTTAGGGGCACACTTAACTGGCATCTTGGTGGGATGCATCCATCTCATGTCAATGCTTCGTATCGATGGAGAAGCCAAGTTGGGTAAGGTAGGAGTACCGATGTTCTACATTCGGTTAAGCATGGTACTTACAAAATATAATGGTAAGCAGCTTTTGCAACGAACAATGTTGATCATGATACAATGACTATTGCAGAACACACCGTATAGGTATGATAGAAATGGGTGGAAGTATTTCTTACATCAACAGGAATAACCTTCAGAAGAGAGGTCGGGGAAGTGGGGGAACCTAGAAGCACAACTGTGTTACTGCTAGAAGGGGAAGTCGACATCATATCCGTGGTCATGCTCGAGGGGGAATCCGGCAAGACCACAGTCGCCATGCACAAAGGAGATGGCGGGATGACCTATAATCGACCATGAGTAACATGATCTATGAATGCGGATCCATACATCTTGGCACATCATCAGATCTATGCAAGATTAAGGGTTCGAGGTACTTACAACAAGCGGAACTGCATATAGCACACATGTCGGGTAGGAGGAGGATTTCAGCATGCCAAAATCGGCCTCCGTCACCGTGGTCGAGGTCCAAGCTCCCGCCATGGCCATGGAAATCCGAGGAGAGAGGAGGAGCTTATAAGGGGGAAATGGCGAATTGATTTGGGTGGTGGAAGAGCTGGAGTTAAATAGGGGGCGAATTTTGGGCGAGCGGTGAGCAAAATTCTGGTGGGACAAATTCCATGATCGCCGCCGAAATTTCGCTGGAGTGCGCAAGCTCGAGCGTCCTGCTGCCATCCCCGATGGCTGCATCTACAGGGACGCCGCGTTACCCATTTTGGCCGCAACTATGGTAGCTCGCTGGAAACGGGAGATTCGAAATCTGTAGTTCCTAGTGGGCCTAGCCCAGGGGTGCTTTACTCATCGTGTGGTCCATGACGCGGAGTGCAGGCAGGCATCCCATCGGCCCACTTTCGTCACTTCGGGGTATATCTGACCCTCGGGCACCCTACCAAACACGCCCAGGGTGTGCAAACTGAAACCGCCAGCGATGTTGTAATCATGGTGGTGTAAATTTTGAACCTCGACCTACTGTCATTATGGTGATTAATCTCTACATTATTACAGTTTCTTACGTCCTACATATATATGTGGGGCGAGAAATCATCTTTCTTTCCCCTTCCAACTCGCTTTTGGGCCTCCCATTGTTCGTCAGCAATGTTCGTTGCTTAAGGTGTCTTCTTTGTTTGCCCGCAGTGCTCCTCCTTCTCTGTAATTTAAAGGATGCCTACATCAGTTAGCCAATTGAATTACCATTATTTGTTTCATGGGTTGACGATGCTTGTTCTTTTGGGATTTCAATTCAGGAGCTCCTCACAGCAACTGTATTACCTTCATTTCCGGCTATGGCTGTTGTACAGGTATATACTCGTACATGCTATTTTACCTTTTTTGTTGTTAATAACTTTACTGTTTAAAATTTGTTATCTACAATGTGCAACTTCTTGGATTTGCATGCATTTACCTGGTTCCTTTCGTTTACTATGACACACATTAGCTTGCTATCTTGCATTCTCTATATTTCGTGACCCATGTATATCACAAGATATATGACGCTATAGATGAAATGACAAAGGAACATGACAAACATAAGATCATCTTCGTCCATGGATCCTGCAGATATGATGCCACTGCAAGTATCACATGTACGTGACCGATCAATCAGTCTGACCAAAATATGTTTTTAGTACAGAAGGGACACTTCTAGATTTTCATTTGTTGCTCGAAGTTTTGGGATTGCAGGAACTGACAGGAGAGCTCGAGGTTTACATTGTGTCATTTGATCAGCCAGGCCACCAGGTTTCTCTTATAAAATTTTCTTTTAGATTCGCAGAAATAATTTCCATGAAAAAAATAACAATACCCTAAATTTTTCTATTGCAATGATTTATCTTTCCCCTATTTTTGGCATGGTCCATTTAGGTTGTCCTTGGATTTAAAATAGAATATGCATGCTTAACTTATTTAAATGCATCTATTTCCACAGCTCAATTTGACCCCTTACATGTAATGGGTGTCTCATCATACAAGTCTTATTTTCCTAGTTCCTATTGTATTGGATGCATATGGTCTAAAGATTATCTCTTACCGAGTAACTATTATTATTTAGAGTTACGATTAAATATAAAACAATGACTTTAGATATTGTAAACCATCTAAGATTCATGGAAACAACACCATATGTGTTATGGCATGATGTAGTTTCTAGAATTTTGAATTATGCGATAATTCAAGATTATGACAATAAGAGAATCTTTGTAGTGTATTGTTAGGCAACTATGAATACATTTTTCACAACTAAAACCAAATGTGGCAAACCTTGTTGTCTAACATGTTGTTTTCTCGAGAAGGAGTTTTCTCGATGAAAGTTTTGGTGGAAGAAAGTAAAAGTTCAAAATCAAGGTTATTGACCTTACCTCTCAGTGTCAAGTAGCGCAATGGAATGTGTTCCAGAACCAAACTCTACAAATGGAGGAAAAACTAATGATAATGATCATGACATATCAATTAATTACTTTTACTAGATTCAAGGATACATTCTGCCTCCTTGCGGAATTACATTGTTGACTCACTTGTCGTGTTAATGGAACAAGACATACCTATGAACTACAAATAAGTGATGATGGACCTAAGTACGAGAAATGACCGAGATTTATTAAATCCTATATTAAGTTACATTTAAGATTGCAAAAGTAAAATGTTATTTGATCTTATTAAGTAAAGACATTACTTGATCTTTCCAATAACTGCAAAGTTACAAGAAGAAATGAAACTTTAAGAAAAACACATAAAGCTCCATTTGTCACAAAGTATGACTTGCAAATTCAAAGGTTGACTACGATGTGTAGAGATGCTTAAAGTCTATTGGGTTTACACCAATAATTACTACAAATTTGATAATTGGTAGAAGGTTGTCAAAATAATGTGTTCTTCAATGACAATATTGAAGAAGGGATGTAATTGGTATAACCAGCAGGTTTTGCCAATCATATGGATTCTATTATCTCATAGCTGGAAATCTTGAATTGATAGATGATCAAAGAATTTTGGAGTTGCTAATATTATCGAGAGGGCCTGCACTTAAAAGAAACTAAGTGGGAGCTAAAATAACTTTCATAGTCTAATATGTAGGTGACATGTTTGAGTGGGAGCTAAGTGAGTATCATAATCTTATATGTGGATGACATATTTGAGTGGGAGTTTAAACAACATTCTTGTATATATGTGGATGACATATTGTGAATGGTGTAGTTGGTACTAATAATATTGAAGTTAGTAACTATTTGATGGATGAAGTTGAACATGTATTAAACATTAGAATCTATCAAGATAGATCTATATGTTTGATAAACATTAATGTCAAAATGTTTCCTTAATTTGACTGTGAAATAAGTTCAGAATGTTCTAAGTTTAGATTCTAAAGTAGTTCAGAATGGAACAAGCAAAGAAAGAGGTTCTTACTTGTGAAAGTAAGAGAAGTATTGAGTTAATCTCGATATAAATAACAATGGTTAAAGAAAGAAAAGAGATGTGTATATCTTGTATGCCTCGGTCATAGGTTCTCTCATATAAACCATGTTATATACTCGACGTAATGTGACTCAAGTTCTTAGTTAGAAGAACAAGTGATTCTTGAGTAAATCACTAAACAACATTTAAGCCTATCTTCTAGTATCTAGAAAGAATGGAGGATCTACATTGATATAGAAGTATGTGATACTTTAGAAATAACAAGTATGATACTTGGCTAAGAAAGTTTGACTTTCAACTGCGAGTATACATGACTATAGTCAAAGTCCACTTGATTGAACATATATCATTGTAGATAAAGTCTCACTCTGCTGCCAAACATATACTTCAAGAATATTATGTGATAATAGAATAATGTCAAATTAGGTGACATTAACGATTTGCAAAGAACATATGAATCTGGAAGATACAGACCATTGACGGAACATTTTCCACAACCAAGCATGATCAATAGCACCATATGTGATATGATGTTATGATTAGTAACAAATGTAACTAGATTATTTGTACTCTAGTGCAAGTGGGGAGATATGTCGTAGAGACAAATAATAAAGGGTGTTTATTATCATAACTCATTAGTTCATAATAGTTTTTGTACCATGGTATAACCATATCAATCGAAAATATTGGTACACATATGGTATGTAAACAAACCAAGTTTTTAGTAGCCTTTATTCAGCTAGTTCATTGGTCAACTGATGATCAAGATTTCCTGATCGTGGGCATTTATGTCAATTAATAATGATGTAATATCATTAGATGACACTACAAGAAATGTTTCCTTCCGCAATGACTTGGCCCGACGGTCGTTGTAGAAGGCGCGTCTTCCGCGACAAAATTCTCGGCTCGACCGTGATCGATAGGAAACTTTTTTTCGGTTTTATGTCCCTCTACTACGACGAAACCGCTAAAAACATGGATGAAGCTCAGCTAGCGCGTGGCAGAAGCAAGATTTATGGTTCCTCACGCGATGTTGACTCGCCGGAGAATTTTTAGGCGTGTGGGTCCCAGACGTCAGTGACTAGCAGACCATACTTTTTGGTCGCATCTTCCTGATTTGAACTCGATAACGTAATTCAGTGCCTCTTCCATTTAGTCAGGTTGTTGGGTCCCATATGTCTGCCTCTCATTTGAAGAATTATTTGTATGATAATTTTTTTTCCTTGCCTGTTCCGAACTTGGTAGTGTTGCTCGATGCAACTGCCGTTTAATCATGCTGCTGGGTCCCACGTGTCATCCTCATATTAGAAGAAACATGTGCATGATAGATTTTTCCTTGGCTCGTGCTTTTCTGATTTAAACTCAATAACGTTGCTCGATCTATCTATCGTTTAATCATGCTGTTTTGTCTCCCATGTCAGCCTCTCATTAGAAGAATCGTGTGTATAATGGAATTTTTTCTTTGCTCGCGCTACCCTGTTCCAAACTTGATAGTACCGCTAGATGCATCTACCATTTAATCATGTAGCTAGACCCCACATGTCATCCTTACATTAGAAGAAATGTGTGTATGCTGGATTTTTTCTTGGCTAGAGCTACCCTGTTCCGAACAACACAGTGTTGCTCGCAGCATCAGCCATTTATTCAAGATGTGGGTCCCTTATGTCAGCCTCAGATTGAAAGAATCGTGTGTATTATGTAATTTTTTATTCTCTAGCACTACCCTGTTCCGAACTACATAGCATTACTCGTCAAATCTGCCGTTTGGTCACGCTGGCTGGTCCCATATGTCAGCCTTTTATTAGAAGAAACGTGTGCATGCTAGACTTTTTTCTTCGCTCATGCCTCCGTGTTTCGAACTTGGAAACATTGCATGATGCATCAGCCGTTAATACAGTCTGGTGGGTCCCCCATGTTAGCCTATGATTAGAAGAAATGTGTGCATGCTGGACTTTTTTCTCGCTCACTCCTCCATGTTTCGAACTTGGCAACTTTACTCGATGCATCAGCCGTTTATACAATATGGTGTATTCTTATCATTATAAGAAACGTGTGCATGTTTGACTTTTTCTCGCTCACACCTCCCTGTTTCGAACTTGGCAACGTTGCTCGATGTGGCAACCGTTTATATAGGATGGTGGGTCCCCCATGTTGGACTCTCATTAGAAGAAAAGTGTGCATGCTGAAGTGTTTTATCGCTCGCGCCTCCCTCTTTGGAACTTGGCAACGTTGCTCGATATGGCAACACGTGTATACGGTCTCGTTGGTGGGTCCCCCATGCCGGCTCTCATTAGAAGAAACATGTGAACTTTTTTGTCGCTCGTGCCTCCCTCTTTGGAACTTGGAAACATTGCTCGATGTGGCAGCACATGTATAAGGTCTTGCTGGTGGGTCCCACATGTAAGTATCTCTATAAATGAAACGTGTATATGATGAAATTTTTTTCTGCTGCGTCTGCTGTTTTGACCTTGGCAACGTAGCTCAATATGGAATCCGTGTATGGTCTTGCTGCTGGGGCCTACATGTCAGGCTCTCTGGTATGTCCTAGCTTATGGGTCCCCGATGTCAGCCTCTCTGTAGAAGTAATTAACTTTTTTTCAAACCCACGCATTAAGAGGGATGCTGTATTATGTTATAGCTTGTCCTAGCTTGTGCGTCTGTTGTATAATGTTGTAATGCCCAAACGAATCTCATAGGAATCATCATGACTTGTACATGCATATTTATGCATTTTCAATCTATCATTGCCCAAATGTAATTTGTTCACCCAACATGCTATTTATATCATGGAGAAACACCTCTAGTGAACTGTGGACCTCGGTCCATTACCATTGATATACTATTTATTGTTTACTTTTACTGTTTACTTTCTGCAATTACTATCTTCCACACTATACGTTTAATACTTTGTTTTTAGCAAACCAGTGAGCTTGACAACCTCACTGTAAGTTGGGGAAAAGTTCTGTGGTTGTGTTGTGCAGATTCCAAATTGCTAGCAACACCTTGGAGTTGTTTCCTTTCTCCTGCTGGTTCGATATCCTTGGTTTCATAATTGAGGGAAAACTTCCTGATGTGCTCATCACACCTTGCTCTTGGGGTCTCCCAACAGCCTCTACGTCAACCGAGCCACCATCAGATACCACTTCAGTCCACCATACCTATGTAGGCGAGAGCCGCCGAATTCTAAGACTCGCCATGTACTGGCCTCAGTATTGACCGCTCTCTTTTTCCTTTGCCCTTTGCGGGCAACCCTTTTTGTTTTAGTAGGTTTGAGATCGACGCCGTTAGTAGGGTTACCCTACCGGCTTGTCCTGGGCAGGGTTGTGGACTTCATTGGTTATTTTTAGGGCTCTTATCCCCATTTTCATCTTGTTCGTACTCGTATGCTGTATCATTTTAAAGATGATCTGGATCTTTGTATCGTTGTATATATCGGTTTTGTGGGTTCCATCATGGACTAATGTGTAATGGTATTACTTTGTTTTCCACCCGCACGAAAGTGCCAGGTGGCACCTTTGAATCATTTCTACGCGGGTTTGGCGGGAATCGCTAAAACTTGCCTAGGGCCGATTCGAGCTTGTTACAGAGGGCCAGTTGGTGCGGTGAGAAGCAGAGTAGATGGTGGACCGGGGAGGACTTGCGGTGGCAAGGGCAAGTCGTGTTGGGCGGCGCTGCGGGATGGGGACAAAGAAGCGAGGGCGGCTATGGAAAAGGCAGGGCCAGGTCAGGGTAGGTGGAGAACGAGCGGAGCAAGAGCAAGGATGCGGCTTGCATGCGGGGTGGTAGGGTCCACGGGTGGGGCCGGGTGGAAGCGAGAAGAGAGGTTGCGGGGTGGGCGCATCGCGATGGTCGGGCGAGCATCATGTATTGGGCTGGGTACATGTGCAGGGTGGTGGGGCTAGGAGGTTAGTGTGCATGGGTGAGTCATGGGAAGGAGCGTCGCTGCACGGCCTTATTTCGTGCGCGCGCTTGCGGTATGATGCAAGCAGGGTTGCAGGTGGGGTGCGGGCGGCTAGCATGGCTGTGGAGCATGCTGTGGGTTGGGGTTGCGGCAGCTTCTACGTTGCTGGCGGCAGGGTGTGGGTCTAGGGTTAGGGTTTAGTTTATGACCGGGGTGGTATGCTGCTGGATTACTGGGCTTTTGGCCTAGCAGGTGGGTGCCCCCGGAAAAAGTAGGTTTAAGATTATTTATCTCTTTTTATTTTTAAACACTTCTGCAAATATCTTTTAGACAAAAAAACATTCGGAAGAGATCGGGGTTTTGATTTGAAATAAAGAGGAAGGATATTTAGAAAACAAAGATAGGCTTTCGGGAAGTAGTTTTAGGCTAAAAAATATACATGCAGTCATGATGATGCTCAAATGCAATGTGGCATGATGACATGGGCATGCAATATTATGATGCACAAAATAAAACAACATGCGATTTTCTAGTGATGGTTTTACTCGGGGTGATGGAGGCACTTACCTTCAAAACGAGAGGCTGTGGATCCTCATCTCCTATTCTTTCTAGCTCTTCAAATTCGTCTCTAAGGATATTCTCGACTTTTGGTGCTGCATTGAGGATTTTATCCACATCTTATTTTGCAGAATCATTTGGAAGCGAATCATTACTTGTCAAGCTCATCTCCATCTCGGATTGTGGTGTGCTAAAATATATTGTTGCCAATTCTTTGTCGAAGATTTGTCCCATGAAGGAACTAGGGTCCAAAAATCCCTTGGTTTGAGAGGGGGCTGAACACGCGTTCTCAAGCATCCTTGGCGACGGTGGCGAATACGGAGAAAGAACAGCGACAGGGAGGTGACACGATACCTAGGTTCAGAACCCTCGTGAGGAGGTAAAGCCCCTACTCCTGCTTGGTTTTATTAGTCACTTGGCCTCACGAGGGTACAATGGAGATTGTATGTAGAGGGTTTAGATCGTAAGGGATCCGTCCCTTCTAAGGTGGGAGAAGGGTCCCTTATATAGGGCGGCGTCGGGCCTCTTCCCTAGCCATTGGGTGGGAAGGGTATCCACAGTGCCACTACCTGAGATCCCGGTCTAGGAAGCTACTTTGCGTGGACCCTATCCAGCTCGCCGGGTTTTGCTCCGTCCTCCTGTAAAGCATCTTTCATCGGTGTCGCTTGTCTTCATCTGGCGCTCTCTGCTTTTTCCCTTCTATCACCAAAACGGAAACATAAGGGTCTTCCACCACGAGATCGATCGTCCTCTCTCTACAAAAGGAGGTGAGGGCCCAGTCTTCTTTATCGAGGCGGACAGCATCGTAGAGATGATGTACTTTCTGTTAGGCCTGCAGTTTGAACTTTGCTTGGCGAAGTTACTGTCGTACCCTTGCACGCACTCTAAGGTATCCGAGGCTCGAAGACAATATATGATGACGTGACAGACTTCCTTTGGGGATTCATTCCCTTGCGAGGTGGATGCCTCATGATGCCCATTTGATTGGGCCCCCTCCAGAGGCGTGCTGCCTCTTGAGAGTGGAGATTCCCTCGGGCGCGGGGCTCATTCATCGTGGGGACGTGGCACCCCGGTTTCTAGGGCTCCGACAGTTGCCCCCGGGCGCTTGACTTGAGCGCGTCCCGCTGTGAGCTTGAAATATTAAGCGGCCCTTGACGGTGGATATGCCTCCGCGCCTGTTTGGTCAACGAATACCTGGCGTGCTTGAATCTCGGCCGTGAAGTCCAATCGTTCGCGTGCGCTCGTCCATAGATCCAGTGTACACTATTCTCTCCCTGGGAGTTGTTCCCATTACATGATGGCGTGTGGGGCCTAGAGGTTAATACCGCGTACGTGGTGCATTGATGCGTCTTTTCGACTGGTGCGGTTAAATTAGGGGGTGGGGAAGGAATATTTTCACTTCCACGCCACCGCCCCTTCCTCCCTTGCTTAGTCTCCCGAGACGAAACTTTTGCCCCTTTCCATGGAACCCAAGAACTTCTTGGCCGAGGAGAAGGGGAAGGAGGTGATGAGCGAGACGATGGAGACTCCTCCAGTGAAGCGCAGCCACGGGAGCCCACGCGGAAGCGTCCGAGGGAGGCGCGACGGTCGCGATACGGCTCTCGACGTGATTGCACCTACAGGATGAGCGCGGCCTAAGGAGAGGCTCCAGTTAGGCGCAGGCACGGCCTCCCCCGTAAAAGTGGCAGGGGTCACCAAGGAGGGCGCGACGGTAGGGCCGGGGCTGAATCTAGGCCGAAAACTTCCACCGTTGTAGAGGCCCCTTCTCTCGTGGTTATCAAGATTTAGGATGACCCTAGGCCTGAAAGGGTCATCGACTTCATTGTCGTCCTCAATGACTTGGACTGGTTCATAAGGGTGAAGCTCCCCGAGCGATTCGTGCTCGGGAGCATGCACGATCTTCCCGACGAGTTGTAGTTGCACCACTCTAGGGGGAATGAGAAGTGGGAGGTGCGCGTCGACACATTCTCATGGGACGTGAAGTTCATCGCCATCGGATGGCATTGCTTCCTCTCCGAGCACCGCATCCAACGCGGTTTCATGTTGCAATTTAGGTATGCCATCAGGGGGACTTCTCCATTTTGGTGTTCGATACGCAACTATGCCGCTTCGACTGTCTGCCTCACCTCCGAGCAGCTTGGTAGGTGTAACTGCCATGGTGCCACCAGGGGTGCAGAGCTCGGCCCCTAGAGGGGTGGTGCCAAAATGGTTGTCGGTTCCTTTTGCCTTGTAACTAGGACTTTAGGACAAACTTTCCTATATGAGCGCTTGTTCTATTTGCCTCCTTTTGTACGTTCTTGTTGTGCCTGGAGGTCTTTGCTTGTTCGTGGTGTAGTGCCTTCTTCCTGCAAGGACGGTCCTCTTGAGTCGTCGAACGTGTCCGTTGAAGGGCTGAGTGTCCTGGGCCTGTGCCGTCACGAGGCAAGGTTATAGGGATAACGCTTTAGGAGGTGGCTCCTAAAGATGACGGTTGCGGGGTGCTGCTGGTAGGGCTTCTTTCAACCAACGGCCAGACCGCCTCGCAATGGGCTCCTCTTGATTAGGCCCGCGGGGATCTTAGCGCCTCAAGAGGGTAGCCCCTGTTCTTGTAGGGAATTGCTTAGGTTTTTGGGCCTCAGGGTGCCTAGGCGGCTTGCCATAGCTTGCTGATCGCGGCGGATTCAGGCTGTTCCCTCGAGGAGAGATTCCAACGCACACCCTCGTGGAGGGATCTTGCGCTACCTTCTGGAGCACGCCGTCTTGAGCGTGTACATGGCCTCGCGAGACTGGTGGGCAACATTGCACCTTGATTGCGCAGCGAAGGCGCTGTGCACCTTCCGAGCGAAGGGGAGCAAGCCCTGATGTAGCTGCCCTGGAGTGGGCCCGCGATCGGGGCTGTCTCCTAAGTTGTTCTTCAGGTCCCCTGGCAGAGTGTTGCAGGACCGGTACCTAGTGTAGCCGGGGTGATCTGATGGTGGATATTTCAAGTCTCGAACGCCTGAGGCGCGGCCTAGCGAGGCTCGCGTGCCTTTCCTAGGGGCCTCACGAGGGGATTTCCATGGCGTGTGAACGCATGCTGTCGAAGATTTAAAATGTGCTTATATGAAGCGTTTTGAGCGCTAGGATCCGTAGGTGAGGTAACTTACTGTTGTTTAGGCTTGTAAGTTCACAACTCAAACTCTAGGTCATGCGAAGTTTACCCGCTAGAGGGTGTCTCCAGGGTCGCCCCGTAAGCTTCTTGGGGAGAAAACCATAGGACAAGTGCTGGACCGGCTGGCCTCTCGAGGAGGGATCAGCGGCCAACACTAAGGTTTATTTTTGTTTTTTAAGGGCCAGGAACTGTGGGTGAGGTAATTTGTGGCCAAGGAACGGGTCGTAAGTTCAGAGCTCGACACTTTAGGCCCTAGCAAGGTTGAGCCACGGAGGTCGGAGCCTCACGAGCAATCAGGAACCATGGGCGAGGTAACTTACGACCGAGGTACATGCCTTTAGTTCAGAGCTCAACACTTTAGGTCCTAAAGATCTAGGGTTGCAGAGGATCAGAGCCTCATGAGCTGTCGCTAATAAGGGGTGTTTTTCAAATGTCAGGAGCCATGGGTGAGGTTACTCGTAGCCGGACCCAGTCAGTGAGAGTTCAAAGCTCGACACTTTAGGTCCTAAAAAGCTAGGGTTGTGGAGGATCAGAGCCTCATGAGACTTCGCTAAAACATTTTTTCTTTTTAAGATCCAGGAGCGTGGGAGTGGTAACTCGTAGCCGGACCTAGTCAGTAAGTTCAGAGCTCACACTTTAGGTCCTGGACAGGCTAATGGAGGAATAGGGCCTCCTGATCCACCCCGTAGACCTTTTGAGGAGAGGGCCATAGGGCAAAACACGCATACTGCTGGGGCTCGATACGAGCACCACGCGAGGGACACAAGCACCAGAGGACATAGGTGAGGTAACTTATGGCTAGAATAAGTCCATAAGTTCAAAGCTCACACTTAGGCCCTGATGACACTGGGGAGTGACCGTTGTCAGGCATCGTGCCTAGCCCCCTCTCGCGTGGTGTATGTGAGGGAACTCAGGTAGGTACGGGTTTCAAAGGATATTTTCCTGAGGGAAAAACCAAATGGTAAGACCAGACGGGGTCTCACTAAAGATAAGGTTGCAGAGGATGGGATTTTCTTGAGGGTCACCTTCAAAAAGTCGTGGAGTCAGGCGCGTTTCTTAGAGAGGTTTGTCCGCCTTCCCACTGCCGTGAGCTCCTGCTTAGTTGTTGGCCTAGCTGCCCTTAGGGGGGCTACTGGTGTTGTCCGTGCGCTGGGTGCACTCCATCAGGAAGTCGGGAGTCCCTGGGCCGAGGCGGTCCTCTGGAGCCTCTTCGGAGATCGTGAGGGTAGGTGGTGGTGGTTCCTGGCCCCGCTAGAAGGCTCGAGTGCCGATCGGGCCCTGCCCCTCGCGAGGAGGGAACAACGTGTCTGCTGCTCTCTTGGCCATGGCATTCTCCTGGGATGCCATCTGCCTTCTCCTTGTGGAGTCCCTGACATAATCCAATGCATCCACGTCCTCAGGGTAGGTGGTGGCAGCTGCTTTGTAGGCATGCTCGAGGGAGCGTAGGGCCCCACTTCATCACAGCGGACCATGATGATCCTGCAATTGCCTCTGAACATCTTCAGGACATTGTAGGTGTGGTGAGTTGCCGCCATGAATTTGGCCAGTGCAGGGTAGCCGAGGATGACGTTGTACGGGAGCTCGATGTGGGCCATGTCGAATTCGACAAGCTCGGTGTGGAAGTTGTTAGGCGTCTCGAACGTGACGAGGAGACGCACCTGCCAGATGGGTGTGGTGGTTCCGTCCGTCACTCCAGAGATCGACATGGTCGACATCGCCTATCGTAGGGCACCTGCAGCTAGGAAAATGTCTCAGTGGAGATCACGTTCAGGCTTGCACCTCCGTCAATGAGAGTCTTCGCGACTACAATGTTGCTGATGGTGGGGGTGCAAATCATAGGGAGAGTGCCCACAGGCCTGGTGGAGACAGGGTGGTCACAAGCATCGAAGGTGATTGGGTACTGAGACCACTTGAGATTCAGGGACGGAACTCCTGGATTAGCGGTGGCGACCTCAAGAGTAAGCATCTTGAAGTGCCGGTTGGATATTGGGGCCTAGGAGCCACCAAGGATGCAAGAGACAGCTCCTTGCGGCACATGATAGCCCCCAGGATCCTCGACACGGCCTTTCTCCACCTACGGAGGGTGCTGCTATATGGCATTGGCTTGATGGCCCATCTACGGTGTGTCGCGGCCTCCGTAGTTGTTGTTCAAATGCTCGCCCCCATGGTGGCCACCCCTAGCCCCGCCGCGCTATCCACAAGATCTCCCCCTTCTTTGGTTGTTGCGCATGTCATGGAGCTTCTTGAGATTTTAGAAGTAGTCGGTGGGGTGTCCGTTCCTCTTGTGGAAGTGGCAGTACGTGTTTTCATCCCTTTCTCATTCGCCACGCTCCTCGCGAGGACTCTTCTGGTCCGTCTCGGCGGTGAGGATGGTGGTGGTCTTGCGCTTGGAATCCTTATCCTTGCCCTTGGATGAGCCTGAGGCCTTGGGGGTGGTCTCTACTTTGGCGAGGCCGAACATCCACCGTGCCTTCGCCTTGTCGCACTTTTCACCCATGACGAAGAGCTCGGATGCCGTGGTGAGGTTCTCTCCCCTGATGCCGATCTTCTGCCTCATCTTGACGTCCTTGACGCCTCAGAGAAGGCGGTGATGATGTTGGAGTCTGAGATCTTTGGGATCTTGTTGCAGACTCGGCTAAACCTCTACAGGAACTTGAAGAGGGTCTCTCCAGGCTCCTGGCGCACCTGGCGGAGGTCGAAGTATATGAGTGGGAGCTCGTAGATTCCCTTGAAGTTAGCGATGAAGAGGGAGCTGAGTTCAGCCCATGAGTCGATGGACTCCTCTGGTAGGTTCATCAGCCAAGTGCTGGTCATTTCCTTCTGGCACAGTGGGAGCTAATTCGCGATGATGTGGTCGTCACCTCCCATAGCCTCGATGCCTGTGGTGTAGAGCTTCAAGAACTCGTACGGGTTGGACGCTCCATCATAACGTGTTGGCGTCTTCGGGCAGAACTTATGCGGCCAGACCACACAGTGGAGTGCCTTTGTTAGGGCGAGGTAGCCGTTGGCATGCACCGCCTTGCTACTGGTGAGGGCCACATGATTCTGCTGGCCTACCGCGGAGATTTCCTCGGCGAGACGGTCTTTGCGCCCACATGGTGGCACCACGACATGGGGGGCGAGACGATCTGGCAGTTGTTGGTCACCGGCGGGGGCGGCTGGTCAGACTTGGGGGCCCCATCACGACGCGGGGCCAGCAGCAAGCCCCATCCCCTTGTGCCTGGTCCTCACCCCGATCCCCTTGATCTTGCAAGGAGAGCATGGCGATGTGGAGGAGCTCGGTGGTCCGGTCACACCACCTCTCCTTACCTAGGTCGGCCGATGGGTGATCCAGGAGCTCCTACACCATGTGCTTGGCTGCCTCATGCGTGAGGTGCTTGGTGTTTCCGCGCGAGGACATGATGCGGGAGAGCGAGATGGCGCCGCTCGAGAAGGGAGGGGACTCCCGCGACGGGCGATAGGTGTAGCCTCCGTCGTCTTCGATCCATGGGTCCTGCTTGGAGGGGGCGCATCATGGGGCCGACACGACCTGGGCCCTGCTCGCCGCGTGGCGGATTATGCAATCGGCGCAGGTCTCGGTGCGAGGTCGATGAAGATCTTGAAAGCATGCCTTAGCCCCCTACCTGGCGCGCCAAATGTCAGAGATTTGTCCCGTGAAAAAACTAGGGTCCAATGATCCCTTGGTTGGAGAGGGCGCTAAACACGCATTTTCAAGGAGCCTTGGCAACGGTGGCAACGGCGGAGCAAGAACCATGACATAGAGGTGACATTTACCCAAGTTCAGGACCCTAGTGAGGAGGTAAAGCCCCTACTCCTGCTTGGTTGTATTACTCGCTTGGCCTCACAAGGGTACAATGGAGGTTGTATGTCTAGGGTTTATATCGCAGGGGATCCGTCCCTTCTAAGGTGGGAGAAGGGTCCTTTATATAGGGAGCCTTCGGGCCTCTTCCCTAGCCTTTGGGCGGGAAGGGCATCCGCAGTGCCGCTCCTCGAGATCCCGGTCTAGGAGGCTACTTTGCATGGACTCGGTCCAGCTCGTCGGGTTTCGCTCTGTCCACCTATAAAGCATCCTTCGTCGACGTTGCTTGTCTTCATCCGCCGCTCTCTGATTTTTCCTTTCTATTACCAAAACGTCAATATAAGGGGTCTTCCACCACGAGGTCGATCGTCCTCTCTCTGCAAAAGAGGTGAGGGCCCAATATTCTTTACCGTGGCAGCCGGCGTCGTAGAGATGCTGTACTTTCTGTTGGGTCTGCAGCTCGAACTTTGCTTGGTGAAGTTACTATCGTACCCTCGGACACACTCTGAGGTATCCGAGGCTCGAAGACAATATATGATGACATGGCAGACTTCGTTCGGGGGTTCATTCCCTTGCAAGGCAGATGCCTCGTGATGCCCATTTGATTAGGTCCCCTCCAGAGGCATGCTGCCTCTTGAGAGCGGAGATTATCTCGGCACGGGGCTCGTTCATCGCAGGGACGTGGCACCCTGGTTTCCAGGGCTCCGACATTCTTCAATAGTCCTTTATTCTTTGACCTCCATCTTTTTCCCATAAGTCAACTCTGTAAATTGGCTACAGTTAACTTCTAGGAATTCTTCCCCAAACTATAGAGACAAAACTTGTTTCTTGTTATCTATATCAACATTCATAGAGCTGTAAAAATGATTACCAAAAATTAATGGGAATGAGGAATTCAAAGGCATATCGATCATCTAAAATCATCCGGGTACACAAACTCTCCTATAGAGATGCACACGTCGCGAAGAATACTATGGGTCCACTTCAAGGTTCTGTCAGAGAGCATAAAGGTAACCTTGGATGACTCAAGATCTATTTCATCAAGATGACACCATAATTATTCATATATAATGTAAGGCATAATGTTTATGGAAGTGTTCAAGTCACCAAACACAACATAAGTAGCTTCTCCAAAACAAAAGGGAATTTTCTATTGACTTTTATTCTTACCATCAGACTTACCTCTAATTATATCATAAGATTCTCTACTCAACATTATCACCTCATCCTCAAATATCTCAGGTTCTAGGAGTTCTTTTACTATGTCAATGTTCTTCTTGATAGTACCTAGATTCCTAGTTAACTTACCTATCCCTTTCTTTCCTTCACTCTTATTCTCTATTCTTTTGGTAAGGAAAGTTTCATCATAAACTAGCAATTACTTTTGCATTTGTGAGTATTTGTATTGGAGAGTAGCTCTAGGGGGCTTTACCTTAAAAGGCGGTGTGTAGTGTTCCCACTCTTTTGGAATCTGAAAATGCACATCATAAGTTTTAACGATTTGGACAATCATACGAGGGTCAAGGTGGAAATTTCCAAGTAGATTTTGTACTTTGCCTAAAGCTAGGAAGTTTTTTAGACAATTTTAGTCTATAGGATTTTCTTCATTTAATTCGGCTCCACAATAAGCATTTTCTATCCTATGCATCGTATCTAGTAAATTCCAGGATCTTTCAACGCTAAATTCGGTAAACGACCCATTGGTAAAGGAGTCTAGGTCATTTATATTAGGGATTTCTATTTTTGTGCCCTTGGTTCCTTTGCTATACTCACTTTCCCCAATCGCTTAACTTTTCCTCACTTTTCACCATCTACTTCTAGGAAACTCTCACATGGTCTGAACTTGATGTCCGCCTGACTTGTCGTTATGTGCTAACAAGTGTGGCCGCGTTCAGTCGGGTCCCATAGTGGACCCTTGCTGTTACGTGCTGATAAGTGGGGCCGTGTTTTGTCGGGTCCCGTAGTGGACCATTGCCGTTGCATACTGACAAGTGGGTCCGCGTTCAGTCGGTTCCTATAGTGGACACCCCTCTCCACTTATCCAGATTAGCATGGGACCCACAGCTTATCCACGTGAGCGCCAGACCCAAAGTTACACATCTTAGCGTTGCAAGATGGGACCCCGAGCCAGCCCCGCACCTGCGCCTATGCCATTGCTTCCCCTTTCTTCTTATTCTCCGACGACGGTGACGCTTCTCCGGCAATAACGGCCCTTTGTAGAGCTTCACTTTGATCTCATGTTCGTCTTGGCCGCAGTATGGTGTCGTCCTGTTGTCCTGTATGAAGGATGACAAGGACAACCGTGTGCATGGAAGGTTAGATCTCGCACCAATATGTTCCGATTAGACGGGGGCGCTTGCTATGGACAATCAATTGGCGCAACTCAGGATCTCAATCAGGCACTTCCTTGCTGTGGAGAATGCGACCGGTGAGCCATTCCGATGATTTAATTCGTTTATCGAGTTAATGCCTCAGCTGCAATCAAGTGAATCTATGAGGTGAAAGTCAAACTTTGAGATTTAGGGAGATGGATATATAATAAATATGAAATAATAAAATGTCACAATGCTTGAACACTTTCAAATTAAAAAATATACAATTCTTAATGTAAAAGAGTGTTTATAATTGACACAACTCTTGAACACTTTCAAATTTAAAAAATTATACAACTCTTAATGTAAAAGAGTGTTTATAATTGACACAACTCTTGAACACTTTCAAATTACAATTTGGACATGATAATGTTTACCATTTTTAGAGCGTGAAAAGTGATCCGTAAACTAAAATATTTATGCCTCGTGCATATACGAAAATTATACACCTTTGAACTCATTGAAATTGCACTTATGACATGATAATGTTGTGCTAATAAAATCTCGATCATTTATCATTTTCATGGAGTGAAATATAATGCATAAACTTGCGTATATGAAAATTACAAACCTTTGAAAACTGTTAAATCACACTTAATACATGATAATGATGTGCTAACAAATTTTCGAGAGATTATCATTTTCTCCCCATTTTCATAGAATGGAATGTAATGCATAAACTTGCATATACAAAATTATACACCTTCGAACACTGTGAAATTGCACTTAGGACATGATAATGTTGTGCTAAGAAAATCTCGAGAGATCATTATTTTCATAAAATGTAATGCATAAATTTGCATATACGAAAATTATACACCTTTGAACTCTTTGAAATTGCACTTAGGACATGATAATGTTGTGCTAATAAAATCCTGGTCATTTATCATTTTCATGGAGTGAAATATTATGCATAAACTTGCATATACGAAAATTATACACCTTTGAACACTTTCCCTTCAAATTATATTCAAAATCATTTGTTTCTGGAGTTAAAGTATCGGCGGAAAACTTGTTATTTTGCATGGGTAAAGGGGTGCCCCCGACAGATATAGGGGTTATCCTGTCCGCTAGATCACAAAGGATCAACGGTTGGTGGGCACGATCCGCATGAAAATTGTCTTGACCAATCAGAGCATGGCAGCTAAGATGAGCACAAGTGTGAGAGTTTGTGATTAAGAGAGAGGGGAAAACTTAGTAGAACTTAAAAACGAAGGGCAAAACTAAGTAGAACTTAAAAACCAAGGGCAAAATTGACAAACGGGGCAATGGTCAAGCAGGCCCCTAAACCTTGTGTATCCTTCATGCAAGCTTTCTTCAGGTCTCCCTTTAAAATTACTAATCATACGTCTAGCTCCAAGAGTTTTTCATGGGAAATAAATCAACTAAGAATGAAGAGTCCAGCCTCTCCCAGGAGTTAGTGATGTTCTTAGGACTATGAATATACAAAGAACATGCTTCATAAATAAGAGTTTTTAAAAAATAGAAGATTTAACCTCATCCTTGGTGAATATATTTAGACAACAAGACCCACATGTTTCTTCGCTCCAAAGGATTTTACCCTCTTATTTAGACCCGAGGGCAAATGATATGTGGCATGATGGATCCAAAAATATCCATCTTCCACCGCGTTTAAACATTGTTTTTGGTCAAGCAATTGACAAGAAACTCTCAACCCTTGCCACTAATGACTAATAATTGCAAAGATATGCAAAACCTTGCTTTGAATTGTGTTGTGCAGGAAATCACACTTGTTAATACGAAATCAAGGGTCATAATGAAGGTTTTTGAGGAAGTCCACACGACCAAGTAATTGGGGATTCATTCCCTGGCATCAGCAAGCTTAATGGCCACTGGTACGGGTAGGGCCCGCCGTACCATCCACCTGTACCATGTGGAGATAGCTTCGTCTCGTCAAACCCTACAACTTTCATGAAGACGCCTATATATTTTGAGGCTCTAGACGCCATCCAGAGGGCAGCCATTCTGAGATTACATCATAACAGCACCAAAGGAGATCCATGACATTGTTCATCACTTCCATCATCCATCCCCTCCATTAGCCATAGACATTGCTTTGTACTTTAGATCTCCTTGTGATTCAGCGACCATTGTAAGAATATTTGATTTCAATCTAAGGCACAATGTTTTCTATCCTAGATCTATTTTTATGAGTGTGTAGTCCTCACGGGCTGTGGGTTGGGGAGAAACCTTACATCAATTATGTGCATCTAATTCATGGGAGTATTGTGTTTTGTTTGCAATAGATATTTGTATCTTTTGTTTCTTTGTCCCATTCCTCGATCTGTGGACTTGTAGGTACCCAAGATCCCATATATTGATAAAGGCTTGAGGTGAGATACTTGTCTAGTGGCAATCTAATAGGAACCTAAGTGAGAGAAAGGATAGTGCAGCCTTTGTTTAGCGACCCATTCAGGATCACAACAACATCATCACTTAATGCTTTGATATGTGGTTTACACTTAATAATCGTTTGTAGCCCGTTGCTTCGTGGTGCACTCGGTTGGATTAAAAGACTATTGTTTTGCCCGCTGCATCACACGGGCTCTAGTATATTAGGATGTGTTTCCCACAAGATATTATCCCTTTTCAAACATTACACATGACTATGCTTATTATTATATTTTATCCCATATGATGTGCAGCTGCAGGTGGATCTTCAACCCTGGCCTATCTCCATCCATTGATTCAACCCATTATAAAAGTAAACTAGATTGGTCCGGTAAACTAAGTTAAAACAAAGAAAAAAAAGTCTTGTAGACATGTCCTTTTTATTTCCTTTTAGCATTGCTTTCCAAGGTTCGATTAAACCTGGGTCTTCTAGGGAAAAAGCTATTATACTACATCCATGAATCCGGATCAAAGGTATCAACCCTTGTTTGGGTTCCGTTGCCGGGAAGCAATTTCGCTATCCTGGTGAGGTCATTAGAGACCTTTTAGTTTTATTATTTGTTTGTAGTATATTTCTTGTTATTAGTTTACTTTCTTGTTATCTATTTGAAAAACCAAAAAAATAGTTACTTGTTGTTTGTTTTCATTACTTAAAATTACCAAAAATATAAGAGCCATGGCTCAAAAAAAGGCTTGGGGAGTATGCTACTTCCACTGATGATTTTATTCATGCACCTATCACTCAGCCCGCTGTTGATGCAGAAACTTATGAAATAAAACCAAGCCTTTTAAGTTTGGTTCAACAAAACCAATTTGGGGCTCATCTTTTGAGGATTTGGGTTTGAACTTAAACACTTTTACTAAAATTTGCGACATGATGCCTATTAAGGATGTAGATCCAAATGTTGTTAAATTAAGATTGTTTCCTTTCTCTCTTAGAGGAAAGTCTAAGGACTGGTTGCTAGCTCCACGAAAGGCACTATTAAATCTTGGGAGGAATGTATTAATTTGTTTATGACTAAATTATTTCCTTTAGCTAAAACTATGCAGCTAAGATCCAACATTACAAGCTTCAGACAAGAAGACCGTGAGCCACTATCGCTTGCGTGGGAAAGGATGAAAGAAGCTGTAATGAACTGTCCTAGTCATGGGATGGAAGAATGGCTTATATTACATTTGTTTTATAATGGTCTTAACCCAATGTCTACGTCTATGCTATATACTGCAGCAGGAGGAACAATCATGGGAAAGAAAGTGAGTGTTGCAAAGAAATTACTTGATATGCAAAATAATCATGCCCAATGGCATGTGGAGAGAACCTCGAAGAGAGTAAGTTCAGTTACCGAGGTAAATAATGAAGAGCTTATGTATAAGGTAGACGAGCTACTTAATATAGTAAAAGGTAAAGAAGATACCCAAGTTAATGCTATCGCTACCGATATTAATGATGTCAATTTTATAGCTCGCACTCCTTTTAATCCCGCATGGAAAAATCATAATTATGCTTCTAATGTTCAAAAACATTGTTTTAATCATGCAGGAGCTCCTTACAACAATTATGGTAATAATAATGGAGCAAATCATGGCAATCTCTCGTTTGAGCAAACTATTAGAAATTTTATACAAGCTCAAACCGAGAAAAATAATATGCTTGTTAAAATCACGTAGAACCATGAAAGTAGTATAGGAAAATTATCTAACCAAGTTGTTGCAATTAGAAATGATGTGTAGGCTCTACTGGAAAGTACAAAGACCGTGGAGGCTCAGTTGGGCAAGGTAGCTGAGAGTCAAGCTCTCATACTAGAAAAGTTTGTTTGAAAGCCCGAGCCAAATCTGGTAGAAGACCTCAAGATGATGAGAGTGGTAACCAATGAAGAAAAGCCTAAAGAGCTGGATTATAGCAACAAGCCAATGCCAGAATATACCATGGAATATCTACTAAAGATGATCACCGTGAAGAATCCCGATATTGAACAAGGTAATGATGCCATGTACCAACAATTCATACAACAAGTAGCATCTAAAGTTTGAGAGTTAGAGATGGACTATAAGAAACTAGATGATAAGCTTCCTTCTAAGCTAGATGATATATTTGAGACCACTATTAAAGTTAAGGTGGGATTTACTGAGATATCCACACTTTGTGATCTTAGTGCAAGCATCTCAACAATTTCCAAAAGCCTATTTGACAAATTAAACTTGGGGCTATTTATAACCACTGAACTGAGACTCCATCTAGCGGATTCAAGTTATAAACAAGATATTGGGATAAAATAAAATATAGTTGTTGAAATTAAAGGTAGTCTCTCTCTTATTGATCTTTTTATTGTGGACATGCCTGAAGATCCCATAGCACCTAATAATTATCAAATCTTTAATTAATTTACATGAGTGGAATGTGAGAATAGGGCTACCATCTAGAGATCCTTTTATAGTCCACTTCCCTAGGAAGCAGAAGGCCAAGCCTAATGATGACGATCGTATAATTACTTTGAAATCCAATTACTTTGGAGTGGGCATTCCACTCATTAAACCAAAATGATTGCCATCGGGGTCAAGCTAATTGTCGTGGTATTGCCGACGAGTACGCCATGGAGGGATCCTCATAGTGCGTGTTTAGAGACGTGGGGTAAGGCAGATGGTTGACGGGTACGAGGTAACACTGCTTACCCAGGTTCAGATCCCACAATGCTGGAGGAATCCTACTCCTGCTATAAATCACTATAAGGGCAATACGCCGAGTTACAGGGATTGGTTCGCTATGCGAGGTGGCTAGATAGTCCAAGTTATCGTCTGAGGTTGTGCCCTAAAGGCTCCCATAGGCCGGAATTATATAGTCGCTAGGTCCTAGGGTTATAGGGAAAAGTCCTAGCCGGACAGGTTACAGAGTCCTACACTGCTTACAACTAGTCTAGCGTGTTTTGCACTACAAGGCTCTGGGTACGTTGGTGACTCCTCCGTAGCCTTCCTTTATCCGGCATGTGCCTCCCTTCTGGATCCATCTAACTGGGCCGCCTAGCAGGCCATGGGCCATGCTACCAACTGTGGGCCACCCGGGTTATCCGGATAGGAGACATGCTATATGAGGATACACATATAGCATATCCCCAACAGTAGCCCTCGGAGAACTCCGAGATCTTGCGTCGTCCTGCCTCTTCAGGGTGAATGCTCCGTCTAGATGGATGTCGGCAAATCGTCAAGCAATATCTTATATTCCTCCCAAGAACCCTACAAGGTTCTCTCTGTATTTAGCTTGTAAGTCGGAGAATTGCTGAATCTTCTATCGTACTCTTCTGTAGCCGGAGTGGATCCATCCATGCCGGAATATTCCGATGTGATGGTTCACCTGCTGGTGACAGCTAGGGCGATATAGACATAGGTCAGCAACCCCTCATAACTCACACATGCAGAGAACACAATCATGTCCGTTTTCCCCACTCGAGCGATACGAACCGTTGGCGGCGACGGTTGGAAACGTGGCGAAATTTCCGCGCACGCGCCCGCACACGTCAACCATTCGATCGTCTAGCACGAGTCTTGACGCCAGGGGTTATAAATTGTAACTGCGGTGGATTTTTACTTTTCACCTCATTCTCCTCCTGCATCGTATTCTTCCTCCAGCAAGCGCCTCCTCGAGCTCTCCGCGCGTTTTGCAAAAAAACCCAGCCCTTCAGTCCTTCCAATCACCAACTCCCCCCTTCCAATGGCAAGCAGCAGCATTGTCCTCGTGCCTCCAGAGGTGGTCGAATCCACCGGCGGCGACCACAATCCAGCGGCGCTGGAGCTGCTGGAAGAGGAAAGCGATTCCCACAAAGGGGACTGGCGCGGCTCGGACATCACAGACCGTGACATCAAGGAGCTGCTCGCTAAGGGCTATCTCCCTGCGGCGGAGGGACTTGCCTAGCGGGTGGTGCCTGTCGGCGAGGTCACCCCTTCTCCCCAAGCCGGAGAGAAGGTGTACCTCAAAGCCCAATTGGTGTGCGGCGTTTCCTTGCCCATCTCTAATTTCTTCCTAGCTGTCCTTAGTCATTATCGAGTACAGCCTCAGAATCTCTCCCCCAATAGCATCCTCGCGCTTAGCAACTACGCGGCGCTCTGAGAGGGTTACTTAGGGATTAGGACTAGGCTAGATCTCTTTATTTACTTCTTCACTGTCAAGCGGGATGCCGGAGACGGCAAGAACGATCTTAGGAACTGCGGGACAATTAGCTTTAAGATTCGGCCTGGCCGGTGGTTCCCCGACATCGTCAGCCATGAGTCCTGTAAGAACTGGCAACAGGCATACTTCTACGGCCCAGATATCCCTTTGGCTGGCCAAGAAGAAACATATCTGGACTTTGTCGACGGAGCTGCCGCTGAAGCCCCGACATGGAGGTCCCAAGCCACCCTTCCCTCCGACGACGAAGCCTCCCACGCCATAAGGCGGATAGAGTGGTTTGTAGACACTGGTTTGACCAGGTTGGACCTAGCCATGTGCTGGTTCATCAGGTGGATCCAGCCTCTGCAGCACCGCTCGAAGCTGATGCATGAGTACACCAAGGATAGGAAGGATAGCCTCCGCATCTCCGAGGATAATTTCTCGAGTGACTCCGTCAAGCTTCGACTCAAGGACATCGTCAAGGTTAAGGATAGGAAGCGAGGCTTCACCATCACCTATGACATGTTCGTTGACGGCACGTGCCCACAGGTATGATGTTTATTTTCCGTATACGACATATACTCCAGTTCTTCTGTCTAACCATTACCATCTCATCTAACACTTTTGGGATTTCACTTAACAGCTCAGCAGTCTAGAGGAGGATAGCATGGCTATCCAAATCTATGAACCTAAGATGAAGGAAGTCACCGTCGTGTCCGACGATGATGTCCCGCTGGCGCGAAAGCGGAAGAGCTCCACCTCTGACGCTGCCGACGGAGGCAAGAAGAAGAAGACGAAGAGTGGAGTCCAAGAAGTCCACTGCCGCCCTGGAGGCGGAGAAAAGAAAGATTACCGGGATCCCCTTTGCCAAAGCACCCCCTGTCATGTAAGATTCTTTCTCTCCGACATTTGTCCATTGCTCGTATTATTTCTGTACTTATACTTTTTGCATGTTTCAGGAAAAAGGACACTACTAGTTTGAAGAAGACCTCCAAATCTTTGGGGGCTTCTAGAAATATTAAGGATATGTTGCATCGTGACGCGTCTCACCATGTATCTCCCGCCATCGCCCCTGGTACTCCCAGTGTCCAGCCTACACCCGCCCCGACAAGCTCACAGGCCAAAGATACATCTGGCCCTTCCGCCATGGAAGTGGACTCAGGTGCCTCCGTGGAGCTTGTCGTTTCCGGCGAATAGGCGATGCAAGAAAGTACCGCTACCCAAATGGCTGAAGCTCCGGCTAAGGATGCCATCGGTAGCGGTAAGGCGGTGGTGGTGGGTGGAAGGTCTGCTGAAGGCGGCCCCTCTGCACCTAGGACAACTGTAGAATTCCCGAAGATAGTCTATCCGACACTTATGCCGGGTAGCTCGACTTTGGTTCCTGGTGCAGCTCCGACATCTCCAACCTGTGGTCTTGAGGAGCTTCTCTGACAAGCAGATATCTTGCAAGGAAACAGCCTTTCCTTCGGCAAGTTGCTTGCTGAGAGTGCTACCAAACTCAAGATCATTGCACTTGTAAGTTTCATTTGCCTTTTGCATTTTATATGAGTATCCCACTGTAGCCCCCGAGGATTTAGACGGAAAACCATAGGTTTTTGCATCTGAATGCTCTAAAAGTGACTAAGATAGAAAATCTCTCACTGTAGCCCCCAAGTATCTAGTTTGAATAAATTATTCCGACTAGATACTTTCAGAGTAGCATACGCAGTGTTTTGTAAATTTCAATACTGTAGCCCCCAAGTCTCTAGTTGTAACTAAATTAGTTCCGACTAGATACTTAAAGAAAGACTTAGCATATGACTGAGTTTTAAAAACTTTATATTGTATCCCCCAAGCTTCTAGTTGAAAACTGAATCAGTTCTGACTAGATGCTTAAAGAAAGACTAAGCATATTGCCAAGTTAAAAACTCTCACTGTAGCCCCCAAGCCTCTAGTTGGATGGTTATCCGGCTAGATGCTCCAAGTAGACTAAATAGTGTTAAATTTTCTTTCCACAGAATGAGAATGCTCGGAGAGGCGTGGCCAAAGAGAAGTTCTAGAAGAAGCGTGCGGACTTGGAAGCCGAAAAGGGTAAAACTGCCTTCTTGAAGGAGCAAATCATCAAGAGCAAGAGTCTGTTTTTCCTTTCATTTTTGTATTCCTACTTGGTCTTGTGCCAACATTCTCCGAGTACTCATTGTGTATTGTTCTTTCTCCAACTTGCAGAAGCCATTGACAAGGCCAAGGACATTGTGGAGCAATCCAAGCATATTCAGTAGCTGGATAGCGAAAACAAAATCCTTAAGCAGGAGAGGAAGGATATGCTGAAGATGCATGAGGACTCCATGAAAGTCTTGCAAGAGTCCACCAACACGGAGATGAACCGCTTCAAGAAGGATATCGCGATCCTGAGAGAGCAGAAGAAATCTGACGATGAGCAAAATCAGCGCAATTTCGAAGCATACAAGATCCTCCGACAAGAACGGGACTCCATGGCGGAAACTCTCCAACATGCTATGATTAGCATCTTCAGTAAGTGATTCTCTGCCTTGTACTTCTGTAAGCTAGATACTCCGAACTTTTTGTGTTATTGAACTCATGCGTTCCTTTGTCGGAATTTGTAGCTCCTATTGGGTTGACCCAGTTGCCTCCTCCGCCAAAAGAATGCATGGTCCTTGCCGGCAACTTTATCAACACCGCCATCAAGCAGACCAAGGAGATAGCCAAGCCCCTCCAGATTAACATCAAAGCGGTGGATTCCGTGGCGAAGTTCTCGGAGATCTTGCGCCGCGCCCCCGAGCATATTGTAAGCTGGAAAGCTTCATGTACCCAGGCCGACGCGAGGATGGCGCTGTCAATGGTCAAGGCGCACTATGAAAATACCGACATCGACACGATGACCTCCGGTATCCCCGACGTAGACGACGATGGCCAGAAAATACCACAAAGCTATATTGGCGTCGCTCGCGGGTTTTGATACCAGAGTCGCCGAGTTGGTCGACCCTAATGTCTTCGTTCCCATGGAGACTATTGACGGCAACAACCAAAGCTCCTCCGGGCCCCTCAACACCGCCAACTTCGAGGAGGATGACTCTCCTGCTGCTGATGATGCCACATCCAAGTCGCCTGCGCCAGAGGAATGAAAAACAATATGTATTATTTGTTTCCTCTGGAATTTGTATGCGGAAAAAACTACTTGTTAACTTAAGGCGGAAAACAATGGTTGTTATTTCCTGCTACTCAAGAACTTGTTCCGGCATGTATATATTTTTAAGAAAGTGCTGGCTTATCCGTTACTTTGGTTTTTATGCTTGACTTTTCTTGAGTCGGGAGACTCGTTGTCGGACCCATGCGCTCAGGCGATGATGCCCAATGGCACCGTCAATAACCTGAGCACAAAATCGCCGACAATAAGTGTCAAAAGTCACTACTCCAGAATCCACATAAAAACAACAAAGAACGTGTAGACTAGAAAACTTAAGCTAACGCCCGTAGGCAGAATTTTCACAAGTGCAATCGCAAAGCTTGTGCATAAAGGTTTTATATGATCCAAAAATGAACACTAAAGGAGGTAAAATACTCAAATATGTGAGTGAACCAGAGAGCTTTATTTCATTGATCATATAAGAGGTACACAATAGATAAAAAATGCTAAGTGTAGAAAGGACGTAGTTGTTCTATGTCCCATGGCCGATCAAGCTCCGGGTAGTCATTATCCGGGTCACGTCGCTTACGCTTATGATCCTTGCTAGGTCTATCCTTCAGTTCACGGTTGTCAACGAGGTAGTAAGACCCATTGAGAAGCGCCTTACTTATGATGAACGGTCCTTCCCATGGCGGGGATAATTTGTGTGACTTCTTCTGCTTAAGTCAGAGCACCAGGTCCCCCTCTTTAAACGAGTGATGTCGAATGCGACGACTATGGCAGCTGCATAGCTTCGGCTGGTAGATGGTGGATCTTTGGCATGCCAATACACGCTCCTCCTCGAGAAGGTCCACGTATAGGCGTCTGGGTTCTTCACCGTCATCTTCGTCGTAGGCGGCAACTCTTGGTGAATCGTGAAGGATGTCGGAAGGAAGGATGCTTCTACTGCATATACCATGAAGTAAAGGGTGTAGCCGGTGGATCTGTTGGGTGTAGTTCGTAAACTCCACAGCACAGATGGTAATTCCTCCGCCCAGGCTCCAGCTGCTCTATGCAACGATGCTTCCATACGTGGCTTGATTCCCTGTAGAATTAATCCATTGGCTCGCTCAACCTGACCATTGGACTGTGGATGTGCCATAGATGCAAGGTCAAGTCGGATGCCCTTCTCCCAACAATAAGCTTCCACTTCTCCAAGCGACAAGTTGCTGCCATTGTCGGTGATAATGCTATGTGGGAGACCAAATCTCACCACTAGATCCCAGACAAATGTAAGGGCAGTTGTCCCATCGAGCTTTCTAATGGGTTTAGCTTCTATCCATTTGGTGAATTTATCAACTGCTACTAGCAGATGCGTAAACCCACATGGTATTGTTTGCAATGGACCAACCATGTCCATCCCCCAGACTGCAAACGGCCAAGTTATTGGTATTGTTCGCAGTTCTTCAGCAGGAACATGTGGTTGTTGGGCATAATACTGGCATCCCATGCATGTATCAACCAGCTTGTCGGCGTCCGTCTTCATGGTAAGCCAGTAGACTCCTTGCAGGAAGGCTTTAGCTACCAATGATCAAGGAGTGGCATGATGCCCGCAATCTCCGAGATGGATTTCGCTAAGGATTTCAATGCCTTCTTGCTAGGAAACACACTTAAGGTATACACTAGTGGTGATTCTTTTGTAGAGCTGTCCATTGATTATGGTATAGCCCTTTGCTCGACGTACTATTTTCCGTCTTTCGACTTTGTCGTGGGGCAAAGTTCCGTGTACAAGATATTCCATGAACGGTTTTGTCCAAGACGAAGGGACCTTTGTTACCATGTGAACAAAAGAGTCAACTCTGTCTGGGTTGTCCACATTAGCCCCCTTCACGGATGGTGTCCGTAGATGTTCCAAGAAAACGCCAGGCGGAATTCATTTGCGCCCTGATCCAAGCTTAGACAACAGATCAGCCGCCTCGTTTTGCTCCCTAGATACATACTTGACCTCGTAGCCCAAGAAGCTCTTGGCTATCTCGTACACTTCGTCTCGATATGCCGCCATCATAGGTTACCTCGCGTTCCAGGTGCCAGCCACCTGCTTGGCGACCAAGTCGGAATCTCCATAGCAAACTATGCGCTTGATACCAATATCATTGGCTACGCGCAGTCCGTGAATGAGTGCTTCATACTCCGCCGTGTTGTTTGTAGCCTCGAAGTGGATCTGCAGAACGTAGTGTAGCTTTTCCCCAGTTGGTGACTGTAGTAGTACACCAGCCCTTGAGCCGTTGAGTAGATTTGATCCGTCAAAGTGCATCACCCAATATTCTGGCTCCAGCATTGGGGTAACATCTGGCATCTCCGTCCAATCTAAGATAAAATCCGCCAAGGCTTGTGACTTGATAGCGTCGCGTAGCTTGTAGGTGATCTCGAAGGCAGCAAGTTCAATGCCCCACTTCGCGACCCTTCCTGTAGCGTCGTTGTTGTTGATAATGTCGGACAGTGGAGTCTTGCTCACCAATGTGATAGGGTGCTCCTGGAAGTAGTGCCTCAGCTTCCGAGAAGCAAGGAACACTCCATAAGCTATCTTCTGGTAGTGTGGGTAACGCTGCTTGGACTCCGTCAAGACCTCGCTTACATAGTAAACTGGTCGTTGAACTCCGTACTCATAGCCTAGTTCCTTCCGCTCTACCATGACGACGATGCTGATTACCCGGTTGGTGGCCGCCATGTAAATGAACATGGGCTCCCTAGGCTCGGGTGCTGCAAGGATAGGAGCTGAGGAAAGTGTCTCCTTGAGCTGCTTCAATGTTGCGTCTGCCTCGTTCGTCCATGTGAATTTGTCCGCTTTCTTCAGCAACTTGTATAGAGGCAGAGCCTTCTCTCCAAGTCGGCTGACAAACCGACTAACTGCTACAACACAGCCTGTTAGCCGTTGTATGTCCTTTAGGCATGTCGGACGGTTTATGTTTAAGATGGCCTTGATTTTCTCTGGGTTGACCTCGATTCCGTGCTAGGAAATGATAAAGCCTAACAATTTGCCGGCTGGAACCCCGAAGACACACTTCTTAGGGTTAAGCATCATGTTGTATTGCCAGAGATTATCAAAGGTTTCTTTTAAGTCGGAGATTAAGTCGTTTGACTTTTTAGACATCACCGCTATATCGTCCACATAGGCGTGAACGTTTCGACCAATTTGATCGTGTAGGCAATGCTGCATTGTCTGCTGGTATGTAGCACCTGCGTTTTCAACCCAAAGGGCATCATGACATAGCAAAACGTGCCGTAATGGGTAGTGAACGAAGTGGCCAATTGGTCCGACTTCCTCATCTTGATCTGGTGGTATACTGAGTATGCATCGAGAAAACACAAAAGCTCCGAGCCAGCCATCGAGTCAATGACTTGGTCAATGCGAGGCAAAGCAAATGGATCTTTGGGACATGATTTGTTCAAGCCGGTGTAATCAACGCACATTCTTAATTCTTTGGTTCCCTTCTTGCGGACAAGTACAAGATTGGCTACCCATCGGGTGTGAAGGACTTCTGAGATAAAACTAGCCTTAAGTAAGCTAGCTATCTCTTTGCTTATGGCGTGTCTCTTCTCGTCTCCGATGCGTCGTAGAGGTTGTTTCACTGGTTTACATTTTGGATCAATATTCAAGCTGTGCTCAGCAAGTTCCCTAGTTACACCTTTCATGTCGGCAGGTTGCCAGGCAAAGATGTCCCTGTTCTCACGGAGGAACTCGACGAGCGTGCTTTCCTATTTAGGGTCCAGGTTCGTCCCAATGGCGGTGGTCTTGGAGGCATCGCCTACCACAAGTTCCACCGGCTTGGTCTCGATGGCGGCCTTGAATGCTGGGGCGGAGTCAGAAATCTGTTTCTTCGACGCGGGCATCTCCGAGGCATCGACCTTGCTCTGGATCTCCTTGAATTCTTCGCTGTAGAGGACAGCTTCCGCAAAGGCTGCTTCTCCAATCTCGCAGTCCCTTGCCTTGGTAAAGCTTCCGGATACAGTAATGACACCATTTGGTCCGGGTATCTTGAGCTTGTTGTAGACGAAGCATGGCTTGGCCATGAAGGTGTGGAAGATGTCACGGCCGAATATGACATGGTACACGCTCTTGAAGGGGACCACCTCAAATGTCATGCATTCTTGGCGGTAATTATTGACATCGCCAAAAGCGACCTGAAGTGTGATGCATCCAAGGGACCGAGCCTCCCTACCAGGAACTACGCCATGGAAGATGGTGCTGGTCCGCCTTAGGTTTGCCTCCTTCAAGTTCATCTTGTGCAGTGTATCCAGGTACATGATGTTGATGCTGCTTCCATTATCCACCATACATTTGGTGAGCTCGTTGCCATTAATCAGGGGGTTGATGATCATGGCGTATTGGTTCTCCGTAGGGATGAGGTCTGGGTGATCCTTCATGTCCCAAGTAATTGGAATCTCCAACCAGCGCATGTATTGTGGAACTAGGGGTAGAGTGGCCATTAGTATCCTCATGGAGGTCTTTTGTTGTCGGACGGTGGGGGTGCCAAGGAAAGTGTGGAAAACTGTCGCCTTCTTCTCGAAGGGATTTTTGCCCTTGCTGTCGCTCTTGGCGGCGTGCTTGGGGTGAACGTCTTCATCCATGTCACATGAATCCTTGGACTCCTCCTCCTTCTTCTTCCCCTTGCCCTTGCCTCATGGTCTATTCTTTCGACTTCGCTTGTAGCCGGACTCCGGATCCTCGTTGAGGTCGTTGACGAACTTGCAATGGCGATTGGTGTGGGTGGACTTGCCATTGGCATCGAGGTGTACGAGGCACAACATATCGCGGTACTCCTCTTAGGTCTGGGGAACGAGGAGCGCTGCCGAGGTAGTTTCACTGCCTCGCTGCTGCCCACCACCAGCTCCCCATCCTCGGCCACGTTGTCCGTCATCACCTCGTCCTGCAAAGGTCATAGCGACCATGTTGGAGGTTTGCTTTTCATTTTGGCGGGGTCTTCCGCTTTGTGCTACTGTTCCTTCGAGCCTGAGTTGGAACGGCCATTGCCGACAGGGAGCCGTGAGCATCATCGGCGGCGGCCACGAACTCACTGGCCAAATGAATCATCTGGTATAGATCTAGCTGGTGATTGTCCTGCAGGCGCTTCAGCTTATGTCGGAGCAACATGCCCCTTTTCAACCCATCAATGAAGGCGGCCATGGCGGTTTGAGCGTGCACTCCTGTGCAGGAATTCTTCATATCCAGCCAGCGAGAGAGGTAGGCGCGAGATGCCTCATCTTTCTCTTGCACGCACCGCTGTAGATCGTCAACTGTGCAGGGACGTTTGTACGTACCCCCGAAGTTCTTGGTGAACGCTTCTTGCATGTCCAACCAATTGTAGATGGATCTTTCCGGCAAGTCATCAATCCATTGGCGGGCCGTCCCCGCCAACATCAATGGGAGGTACTTGACAGCGACATTGGGGTTACCCCCGGCGATCTCCACCGCGTTGTCGTAGTCCTGCAACCATGTAGCTGGCTTGGCGGTGCCGTCATAGGGCTTGATGGTCTTGTCAATCCGGAAACCTTTGGGGTAAGCTACGGACTGTATTACAGGTCCAAAGCAACATGGTCCCAGGTATGGTCCTTCCAGGCCTCGTGGATCTTGTCTAGACGCGAACGTGCATCGTATGGCTCCGTGCTTCTTTTCTTCTTCTTGCCATCAGGAGATGGGCTGCGTGAACGACGCGGGCCTCCTCCACCATGGTGGCTGCTTGGTGGCGACGGAGGCGGAGGTGGCGGTGGGTTAGCCTTCTTGTTGTTACCCTCCTACGACGGCTCACGCTTGTCGCGGTTGCTTGTCAGACGCGGAGGGTCGTGGCGCGACCTGCTCTTGTGTCCTTGGTTGCTCTCCCTATCATGACGGGTATGCTCCGTGTTGTCGCGGATGACGATGTCGCTCTGCCTTGGCGGAGGCATATCCGTACGACGGTGAGCCTTGTTATTTTCGCGATGTCAGGGGGAGCGGGGCGGTGGAGATGGGCGATGAGGTTGGGCCTTTCCTCCATGGTCGGAAGATATGGGGATAGCATCCTTCCTGTTGCGCGCATCCCTCCGTCTTCATTCTGACGAACCCGTCCGAGACCCGACATCAAGAGGAGATCTGTCCCTTGGCGGCTTATGCTGGCTAGACTGGCAAAATGCTGGGTCAGACTCAAGCCTCTGAGAGGTGGCATTTTCCTACTGTTTCACTGCCTTGGCCACTAGGTCATAGACCTGGTT
This sequence comes from Avena sativa, assembly GCA_916181665.1. Classification (NCBI taxonomy): domain Eukaryota; kingdom Viridiplantae; phylum Streptophyta; class Magnoliopsida; order Poales; family Poaceae; genus Avena; species Avena sativa. The sequence continues at coordinate 58,788,542 of OV702297.1, read as the reverse complement.
CACCGCTTCGGGTGATCTATCCTGCTCCAGAAGGGTCTTGGCGACGGCGAGGTTGAGGAGAGGAGTGGGCATCACCTGCCTGGCTTCACTTTCAATGTATGGCTTGGCCTGTGCCGGCTTCGAGGGAGCCCATCCTAGGTTTCTCCGTACACCAGGATCATTGATGACGCGAGCCAGATCTTTCTTAGCCTTCTGCTGTTGCAGCAGAGTCTTATACTCAGCCTCCATTGCTCTAGCTTTCTCTATTGACTTCTGCGTGTTGGCCAGATCTCGATCTAGCTTTGCGCCTTGCTCCGCGATGGCATGCGCTTCCTCCAGCAGCTGCTGGCGCTTCTCTTCAAGCTGGACTACATTGCAAATATGAGCCACGGTCATAGGCTCGACGAGGAGATTGCCGTACATCACTCTATCAGCTGGAGTGACTTGGGCGGCAACAGATGTAGATACCGGAGGCGGCAGGTTTGCTGTGTTGTTGTTGCTCGGACCGGTGCCGAGTTCCTGCTGCTGCTGCACTGGGTTAGGCGGAGGGGGCATGGTCTTTGCGTGATCGTTGTCGGCAGCAGCAGGTGGTCCCTTCCCTTTGTCCAGTGTTGTAGGCGAAGCTCATCCGGGCTGATCTTCATCCATCGACGTCCCAATGGCGACAAACACCTCTCGGGACGTGACGGCGTTGTTTGCCTTCTCGTCGCGTTTGTAATCCTCCTCCATCTCCTACATGGCGGAGTCTAGCTCCTCCGGGCTGAAGTCTATCTCTTCCGAATCTGCACTGATGTCGGCGTAGAGCGCGTCAAGCACAGAATCGGAGGGTGCCAGGGCTTCCTCGATAATGGGCGATGGAGGTGCAACAGCAGCGGCGATGACTGGGGGTGGTGGCGCAGCTGCGGCGATGACGACCGGAGGTGGTGGTGGCGGTGGCTAAGGCGGAGGGGCTCCGCCAATGAGCGTGATTTCTATCTGAGCTTCCTCCTCAGCCTCCGCATAGCTGTTGACGGTGTTCACCATGCTTTAGAAGGTGAGGCGTCCTAAAGCCTGCTGCCGCCTTAGTGTATGCCGGAGAAGCATACCTTGGTCCAGTCCTTCCACAAAGTGATACATAGCATCATCATTGGGGTAATGTGCTAGATTAGCCCGTATACAGAGCCACCTGGCAAGGTAATCGCGGGGGTTTTCGCCATCTCTCTGAACGCAACGCGCCAGATCAAAGATGGTCACCACTCCGACGAACTTGGATCTCTGCTGTCCAGACGCACGATCAAAGCCGGCGGATTTGCAGCGATCTTCCATCGTTATATCCTGCACAGGGGCGGTTTGGGTGGTCCTTGAATTTTTCCGATCTTTGCCGGCAAACTCCAAGGAGAGATCTGACATCGATCCTTCCGCGAACGTATCCTGCCCGAAGGCGGTCCGTGCGGGTATTGACGCTCCTCCGACTCCCAGGGAACTAGTGCCCGAGTCGGTTTCGCCGATGAAGTGGTGGATATCTCCGATGGGGACGATCGAGCATTGCGTAGGGTTCGTCTTTGCTGGGATCCAGAACTCGTCGGGAGAGACGACCGGAATGTTGCCGGAGAAGAGAACACGACTGCTGGCTACGGTTTCGCCGATTCCCGCGAAGATCTTGGTCCTCGCCCGCTGAAGAGCCTGAAGCGCCTCTTTCCCCACGGTGGGCGCCAACTGTCATGGTATTGCCAACGAGTACGCCATGGAGGGGTCCTCACAGTGTGTGTTTAGAGACGTGGGGTAAGGTGGATGGTTGACGGGTACGAGGTAACACAGCTTACAGTCAACACCCGGATTTTTAATCCCAGATGCCTGTTATGCCATACATCGCAATCCCAGGATTACCATTTTTGCGAGACATAACAGAATTGGATACCATAGTACATCATCCATTACAAACGATACATAAGTTCTTACACAAATAGGGATCTCATGATCCAGTTCTTAATACAACATCAAGCAGCGGAATATGTAATAATAACGGTAGCATAGGCGAAGCTCCATCTTCGGGGTCACAGGCAATGCTGACGATGGGAGATGATCCTAGTTGTCGTAACCTTCCTGGGGTCCATCCTCCAGGTACTCCTCTTCATAGTCTGGCCATGGGAATAGCCAGGGACAAATCCATGAGTACTCTTTAAGTACTCACAAACTAGTACTAACAGGTAAGGGGTTTTTGGATAATAGGACACTAGGCTCTAAGGTTGTTTTGCAAAAGCCAGGTTTATCTCTACTAAGTTCCAAAGCTAGTCACAATTTTATAACTCCTAAGTGGGATCTTGTAACTCATGTCACAACTCTATTGTGGTCAAGTCAAAGTCTCAATTCATTTCACAAGTCATTTTGAAAAGTCTGACGGGGGAACAGTATGGCCACTCCAACTGTCCATAACCGCGGACCCGGCTATTCGAATAGTTTGACACTCTGCAGAAATTGTACACTTTCACCACAACATTCGATACATCCGTCAGGAACAAATCCTGAATTCACCATACTCAGTATGTGGATAATCAATCCTAACCTTTCGATTACACACCCTAGTATAAGCACCTCTCCTGTGAGTTTGGCCTCCCAACCATGACCAACTGTCATCTTGGGTACTGCACAGGTGGACAATCTTCACAAGGTAGCCTCAGCTCAGACCTTGGCCGTGAGGGAACTAATACTAAGGAATATAAGTTTCCAGTGAAGCCCTACCCAATATTCGGGTATTGTGTTTGTATGATAAAATTGGAATGGTATCGCATCCAGACAACCATCAGTTTCATAAAAGGGCTAAGGCTCATGCCTCAACATTTTTATCACCAAAATTCTCAAGTGTTTGGAAACACATGTCCAAAACATTTCAATAGAATGATCCATCATTCTAAGGTTTTCGTAACCATTTTTCTATCAAGTATTCCCATCTAAAAGTTGATCAAGTTTTATGCTTAGCACTAGCATCTACAGGTGGGGGTAGTACTAATGAGGGGTGGTACTAGTGGAGTTTCAACTAAGGACAACCTTATGTCTCAGGCAGATATCAAGGTTTCTAACTTAGGCCAAATTTTATGCTCTTTATGCAACCTTTAGCATCTTTCCAAAATCTACCAGTCACTTAAGTAAACTCTAAGTAAGCTTTGATAAAGAAATAAAGTAAGAAGCTTGCACATAAAACTAGGATTGGTTTATCAAGTGGGTATGATCACATATGCTTAAGGCATATAGTAGTCATAGAACAAGTATGGGTTTGTTGCATCAGTAGGGTATCTTGCAAGGGTTAGCTTGCATAGGTATAGTATCAGCTTGCATCAATATCAGTATAAGCTTGCTAAATTGCAAGTGTTAGCTTGCAAGGTTAATAGCTTGCCTTGAGCAGAGCAGTGATTGAAGTTCTCCTCGACTTCTTCTTCGTAGTATCCTCCTTCCTCCTCGTATCCTTGGTCGGTACTAGCGTCTATGAATAAATACGAGGTACACAATCACCAAACAATACTTAACTACTTGCAATCATCACACACAAGGGTCCTATAGATGATCTAGCATCATCTCTAACATTACAAGGTTAAGGCTTGATTTAATTCCTTTTATTTTTAGAAAAGTTATTTCTACTTATTGAAAAACTACTTAAGATTTAATATTCTCCAAACCAAGTATGGGATCATGTTGACACATGTCATCACCACATATTGTAGTCCATGGGAATGTGATTTAAAGTGGTGTCACAATTTAATAAGGTTTTACCCTTTTATTTTAATTAATTAAAGTGGCTAGAAATGCTTATGTAGCATTCTTTTATTACTTGAACATTATTTCTGCAAGTAAACCTATATATTTTTATATATTCTAAAAGGTATGGTTAAATGTGATTTTTGAGAGTTGGAATCAACTCAAAAGCTATTATGGTTTAAATTGGAAAAATGTTTGAATGCAGAAAAGCTTCTGCCTTGTTAATTTTACCATGGGTGATCTATAGATCCAAATTACTTGAATCCAACGGGCTTGGATTCAGCATTCACAGGCCTTTCCAACAAAATTGGTTTCATTCAATTTGGTGCACTGAATCGACCTGGGTTGATTTTTGAAGTTGGGTACAGAAGTGTGTTTGAATTGAAGTAGAAAAAGGGTTAATTTGAATAACTGGGCTGCGGGGGAAAAGTTATTGGGCTGGCCTGCTAAGCGCAGTGCTTCCGCGGGCTGCTTAAGTAGGTGTCCCCACTCGCCAGTGACACGGGGCTGGGCGAAGCGGTATGGGGCGACGTGGATCGTTCGATCTAGTTCTAATCTAACGGCTGGGAGTCATCGTCGACACGAGACAACTCCGACGAGAACGAAACCTAGCGTGGCCAGTGAGGGTTGCTGGGGGCTCACCGGGGTACTGGAGAGGGTCGGCGAGGCGGGCGAACGACGAAGTCGACGACGGCGAACTCAGGGGTGGTCGCGGCAGCTCCTGGGGTAGCTCCAATCGCTGGCTCCCTTCTTCTCCGGCAGCGGCAGGCTCCAGTGAAATTCCGGCGAGGTGGTGCTCGCCTTGCTCTGAGAATGGTGTGGCACGATCAATGAGGAGAGGGGAGTGAGATGGTGTGAAGAAATCGTGCGGGGATGGCCTCTATTTATAGTCGAGCGAGGGGACCGTCGGGGCGCACGGTGAGCTCGTCGGGGGCGAGGTTACAGGCGGCTAATGGCATGGGCAAGGATAGGGGACGATGCGGTGTCTCCTGGCGATGCTCAACGACATGGTCTCGAGGCATGGGGCGGTGTGGTTTGGTCTGGAACGGGCGGTGCCCTGCGTGGCAGAGGCGGCGTCTTCGACGGCGGGCGGTGGCTGTGCGGCACGGGGCGGCAAACGGGGATGTCTGGTGGTCTCCTGGTTTGATGGCGATCGTGTGTGCACGCGGTGAGGGCGGCGCGCGGTCTGTGGGTGATGGTCGAGGGTGGCGCTCTAGCGCACGCTCGGCATGGTCTGGGCGCGGCTTGTGCGCGTGGTCCATGACTTGGCAATGCTCGCAGCTGGGACAGGGAGTGGCGGTGGACGGTGGGCTGCCTCCCAGACATGCTGGCTAGGCTTGCTGCTGCTCCTAGCTTGCTGTCGACTATGGGGTGGCAAGAGGGTGCTCGGCTATTCACCATTGATGGCAATGGCAAGCTCACAGGGGTGCTAGTGTTGGGCTAATCTTTCTAGATGATCTACTAAGCTGTGTGTGAGCTAACTAGGGAACAAGTTAGGCAAGAATCACTGCTCACAATAGTGTTTGATGTTTGTTTGATTTGTGTCTGCAACCTGTTTGATGAAATGGCCGCATGAACTCAAGTTTTGAATTTTGAAAAGATTTTTGGTGGGTTTGCTAGATTGGTGCTGGTGAGTCTGCAGATGCTTGGGTTTTGAAAGTTGATCTTGTTTGAGTGGTTTTTGAAAAAGTGGGATCTTCCCATATGAAGAAGATTCAATTTTGAATTGTCATTTAAACTATGCATTTGAAAGTTTCTGGATGATCACAAAGTGGGCCTTGATACCTTGTTATGAGTACATTCAAGGGGTGCAAAGATCCAGAAAAGTTTCTGTTAGGTTCTGAAAGTTTGAGACAGCCAAAGTAGGCATGGGAGTTAATTTGGCCAAAATGACCATTCATTTCATATATGTGTTTTGATTTACTTGTCTTTAGGAAAAGTGTGGGAAAGGTTTTAGATGATGTTTATTTCACCTAAGAAACATTTTACAAGCAATGGATCACACAAACAAGGTGGTTTAAAAGAATTTCAAAATCAATGCATACACATATGCATGCATTCATGAGTTTATTTAGAAAAGTTTTTGTTAACCCTAAGTTTGATGATTAGAAATTGTTGATCCAAGCTTAGTATTTTTGGGATGTTACAAACCTTCCCCCCTTAAACAAAATCTCGTCCCGAGATTTGAAAAAGGACGAAAAGATTACCTAGGATTTGAAGAGATCGGGAAACTCCGTGCTGATATGATCTTCGCGCTCCCAGGTAGCTTCCTCTTCTGTGTGGTTGCTCCACTGAATCTTGAGAAACTTGATGCTTCGGGTTCGGGTAGTTTGAAAAGCTTCTTCCAAAATGCGGATGGGTACTTCGGGATAGATCAGGTCATCGTTGATCTCTATGGTCCGGTGATCGATATTCTTGAACACTTCGGTCTTCTCGGGGACTTCGAGACACTTGCGAAGTAACGAGATATGGAACACATTGTGCACAGCTGACATCTCTTCAGGTAGTTCCAATTGATACGATACTTCTCCTCGACGGTTCAGAATTTTGAAAGGTCCGATATATCTAGGGGCTAACTTTCCTTTGAGTTGGAAACGCTGCATTCCCTTCAATGGCGACACTTTCAGATAAACAAAATCTCCTATATTGAAGGCGAGGTCTCGACGTCTCTTGTTGGCGTAACTCTTCTGTCGGGATTGGGCGGTCTTGAGGTGCTCACGAATCTTGTGAACCTTCTCCTCTGCTTCTCGTAGGATGTCGGGTCCGATCTGACTCTCTCCTACTTCCGACCAGTTCAAAGGGGTGCGACACTTTCTTCCGTACATGAATTCAAATGGGGCCATTTGCAAACTGGCTTGGTAACTATTGTTGTATGAAAATTCTGCAAACGGCAGACAGTCTTCCCACTTGGATCCATATTCTAGCACACATGCTCTAAGCATATCTTCGAGTATTTGATTTACTCGCTCCTTTTGTCCATCGGTCTGGGGGTGATACGAGGTACTGAAATCTAGGCGGGTTCCTAAACCTTCTTGGACTTTCTTCCAGAATCTTGAGGTAAACTGAGTTCCTCGATCCGATACTATGTTCTTGGGGACTCCGTGCAAACTAACGATTCTAGCGATGTACAACTCCGCTAGCTTCGAACTCTGATATGTGGTCTTGACGGGCAAGAAATGAGCGACTTTGGACAATCTGTCCACTATGACCCAAATAGAGTCATTTCCCCAACTAGAAGTAGGTATTCCAGTGATAAAGTCCATTCCTACATAATCCCATTTCCATTCCGGAATTTGCAAAGGTTGCAACAATCCAGCGGGTCTTTGATGTCCTGCCTTGACTCGCTGACATATATCACACTTGGCGATATAGCTTCCGATTTCTCTCTTCATCTTATGCCACCAAAATTGCTCTTTCAAATCTTGATACATCTTAGTTCCTCCTGGATGGATAGAATAAAGAGTATCATGAGCCTCCTTCAAGATAACTTCTTTCAATTCCGAATCTGCTGGTACACAAAGGCGTCCTTTGTACCACAGAACTCCTTCTTCATCCTTGGTGAATCCGGGTACCTTGCCTGTACCGATACGACGCTTGATTCCGTCAATACTGGCATTTCCCTTCTGCGCCTCTTTTATCTGACTGATCAAAGTGGGCTGAAGTTCTATGCTAGCCAAAAATCCTTCGCTCACTAATTCCATTCGAAAATCTTCCATCTCCTTGTGCAAATTTGGTTGCTCCTTCAAAATCATGGAGTTCAAGCGGCACGGCAATCTGCTAAGGGCATCGGCTACCACGTTGGCTATACCAGGGTGATAGTGAATGTCCAGGTCGTAATCCTTGATTAGCTCAATCCATCTTCTCTGCCTCATATTCAACTCCTTCTGAGTGAATATATACTTTAGGCTCTTGTGATCCGAATAAATCTCACAACGGTTTCCCATTAGGTAATGTCTCCATGTCTTCAGGGCTAGAACTACTGCTGCGAGTTCGAGGTCATGGGTTGGGTAGTTTTGCTCATGTTGCTTCAATTGTCGAGATAGATAAGATATAACTTTGCCTTCTTGCATTAGCACACATCCGAGACCAATCTTGGATGCGTCACAATACACATCGAAGGGCTTCGTGATATCCGGCATGATCAAGATTGGGGCTGAAATCAATCTCCTCTTGAGTTCTTGAAAACTCGCTTCACATTTGTCGGTCCATTCAAACTTCTTGTCCTTCTTTAGAAATGGGGTCATGGGTCTGGCGATACTCGAGAATCCTTCTACGAATTTGTGGTAATATCCCGCCAATCCGAGAAAAGCACGAACTTGGGTTTGAGTGGTTGGGGCTTGCCAATCTTCTACATCTTTCACTTTGGCAGGGTCAACGGCAATTCCTCCGGCTGATACAATGTGACCGAGGAATCCTACCTCATGTAACCAGAATTCACATTTGTTAAACTTTGCATACAGCTGATGCTCTCTAAGGGTTCCAAGAATGGTCCTTAGGTGTAGCTCATGTTCTTCTTCTGATTTGGAATAAATCAGAATGTCATCAATGAAAACAACGACAAACTTATCCAGGAAGTCCATAAAAATCTTATTCATGAGGTTCATGAAATAAGCGGGGCATTGGTTAATCCAAAAGACATGACTGTATACTCATACAATCCATATCTGGTGGTAAAGGCAGTCTTTGGAATATCCTCTGCACGAATTTTGAGTTGATGATAGCCAGTTCTAAGATCAATCTTAGAAAACACCTGGGCACCGGTCAACTTATCAAACAAATCTTCTATCTTGGGCAAGGGGTACTTGTTCTTGATGGTGACATCATTCAACTTCCGATAATCCGTACACCAACGGTTACCTCCATCTTTCTTGTCCACAAATAAGACAGGTGATCTCCATGGTGACGCACTTGGTTGAATCAATCCAATTTCTAGCATGGAATCCAGTTGCTTCTTCAGTTCTGCTAGTTCAGACGGGTTCATACTATAGGGTCTCTGGGCTATGGGTCCTGTTCCGGGGATTAGTTCGATGATAAACTCGATATCCCGATCTGGGGGCATACCGGGCAAAACATCTGGAAATACATCGGGGTATTCACAGACTATCCGGACTTGGTCAATGGTAGGTTGGGCTAGACTCTTGTTACACTTGAATTGGCGAGGTAAGTTTTCAGATATATGCTCGACTGATATTCCGGTGGTACTGGTCATGGTGATGGCTTTCTTAGCACAGTCAATCAATCCCTTATGTTTGGACATCCAATCCATTCCTAGTACTACTTCCAAACCTTTAGTTCCGAGTACTATTAGATTAGCATAAAAATCTATGCCATGGATTCAGATAGGGACGGCTTTGCAAATTTGCCTAGCCTTGGTGGTTGATCCGGGGATTTGCACAATCATAACATGCTTCAGTTTGGTTGGTTGAATTTTACTAGTGCAGGCAAATTCTTCGGTGACAAATGAATGCGAGGCACCAGAGTCAAACAACACTCTTGCAAGTACTGAATTAATAGAAAACATACCCAGCACGACGTCTGGCGCTTCCTGAGCTTCTTCAGCATGCATGAGAAAAAGACGGCCATCGCGGTTGAGTGAATTCCCTGGGGCAAATCTTCTCCCTGACTGAACACGACGCTGCTGTTGAGCTGGGGCATTGGCATTAGGGGCTGTAGCATTCTTCTTGTTGGGGCACTCGTTGGAATAGTGGCCTTTATTTTCACAGTCATAACAGGTCACTTCCGACTTGTCCTTGGCTGCGACAAGCACAGCATTGCTTCCAGTCCTCGGGGCAGTGTTGGTGTTGGCGGTAGCATTGTTGGTGTTGAACTTGGGTGGGGCACGGGTGAAATTGCTAGAGTTGCCGGGGTTGTTGTGATTTCCTCCGGGTCTAGGGTTTCCACCGTTGGGGTAGGTCGGACGGGTCATAGGGGGTCTGTTGGTTCTTGGGGCAAATCCTGGAGATGGGTTGGGGCGATACTTTGGGGTCTGATGGGTTCCTAGTTGATGCATCATGCGACGCTTGCGGTTTTCATTGGCTTGGTTGATCTTTCCTTCCATCTGGATGGCAGAGTCGACAAGGGCTTCAATATCAGCAGAGGGGATATTGAGTAACACCGTCTGCATCTCGTCATGCAGACCATTCAGGAATCTTTCTTTCTTCTTGGCTTCGGTGTCTATCTCGTCCGGGGCATACCTAGCTAATGACAAAAATTTGTCACGGTATTCCACTACAGTCATCCTTCCTTGCTTCACCTCTCTGAACTCGTCTCTCATTCTCTTGATCAAACCTGGTGGCACATGGGTTCTGCTAAACTTGACCTTGAATTCCTCCCAGGTCATCATCTGGCCTCCGGTCATTGCACGAACACTGTTCCACCATGCCCTGGCATCTCCGGCTAGATAATGGGTGGCGAACAGGACTTTCTCGTTGGCTTCCACTCCGGCGACTTCTAGGTTGTTTTCCATGGTTTGCAGCCAATCATCGGCATCTAGGGGCTCTTCTGACTTGGTGAAAACGGGTGGGTTAGTATTCTGGAAATTCTTGAGCTTAGATCCATGGTTGTCCTGATTTCCGTGGCCTTGGTTGTTGTGGGCTAGTTGGTCTATCTGTTGCAGGGTGGCTAGGTTGGCTTGACGTTCCGCTCTTTCAGCTACACGGTCAGAAGTCAACATTTGTAGAATCTGCAACATCAGGTCCGGGGCTGAACCACTTCCTCCACGTGGCATCTGAAGATTGATATAGATCATGAGAAAAGAGGGAAATTTCTAAGGTTTTGGGTTTTTGAAAAGTTTTTAAAAGTTTGACTCGGGTTTTTCTAGCAACTTGCTTTTTCATTCATTCATTCATTCATAGCACACAGTACAACACACACCACAACCAAGAAAAACAGATGGTTTTAAGAACCATTCTGGAGACTACGATACAGTGGGACCGACTACTACTCACTACGCTAGTGCTCAGTGCTACTACTCCTCGGAGTCTGTGGCTTCATCATCTTCATCATCATCGATGAAGGCGAAATCATCTTCATCGGTGAAGAAGTCCATGGCCTGATCCTCCAGAAAATCATCGTCATTGCTAAGATAGGAGTAAGGGTCTCCACGAAGATCCTCTCCGGCATTCTCCCTTTCCTCCAACTACATGTCTCTCTCGTGGATGGTCTCCTCCAGAGATGAGATGCAGTGGCGAAGACGGGCAATAATGCGCTCCTTCTTGTCGAGCTGACGGCGGCGAGACTTGCGATCCTTTGCTAGCATGGCTATGGTCTGATCCTTCGTCTTGATGATGGCAGACTTGTGGTTGCAATAGTCACGGCAGTTGTCCAACTCCTGCTGACGATCATACATCATGAAGCTAAGGTGGTCCAATTGAGTCTTCAGCTCAGGGTGGTATGGGGCTTCCAGTGGTTGTCCATTTGCATCACGCCTTGGGAAAAACTCGAAGCGAGTACCCTTGATCTGATTGATGCTCTGCCCAGATAGACGGGAAAGAGCTTCCTGCATTGCTCTGGCAAGTCCATCGAGCCAGTTGTTTTCCATCAAGATAAACTGAATTCCCTCCGCAGTGGGAGGTTCAATCTTTCCTCGGAGACTTGCAACAATTAGCCACTGCAGATCTTCTCCTCCTTGATCATTGAGCTGAGCTCCAAAGAACTCGGGGTGCGGACGCTCCAGAAGTTCTGAAAGCTGATCCAGATCCCTCTCAAAGATAAGGTCTCCTCCATTCCCAAGTTGGTAAAACTTGCTGTACTTCACGTCCATCTATAAAAATAGAGGATGAGTAGATTAGCAGAGTGATCAAGTGTGTCAAAATTTTATGTATTTTGCAAGAGTTTTTGAGGAACATGAATTTTTACGAAAGAATCAAAGAGATAAGAATGAGAATAAGTTTTTGTAAATATTTGTTTTCTTTGGTTTTGAAACTAAGTTTTTGATTCAAACGTCCAGTCTAACTAGGGTCTCCTATGGTCAGGATGGCTCTGATACCAACTTGTCAACAGCCGGATTTTTAATCCCAGATGCCTGTTATGCCATACATCGCAATCCCAGGATTACCATTTTTACGAGACATAACAGAATTGGATACCATAGTACATCATCCATTACAAACGATACATAAGTTCTTACACAAATAGGGATCTCATGATCCAGTTCTTAATACAACATCAAGCAGCGGAATACGTAATAATAACGGTAGCGTAGACGAAGCTCCATCTTCGGGGTCACAGGCAATGCTGACGATGGGAGATGATCCTAGTTGTCGTAACCTTCTTGGGGTCCATCCTCCAGGTACTCCTCTTCATAGTCTGGCCATGGGAATAGCCAGGGACAAAGCCATGAGTACTCTTTAAGTACTCGCAAACTAGTACTAACAGGTAAGGGGTTTTTGGATAATAGGACACTAGGCTCTAAGGTTGTTTTGCAAAAGCCAGGTTTATCTCTACTAAGTTCCAAAGCTAGTCACAATTTTATAACTCCTAAGTGGGATCTTGTAACTCATGTCACAACTCTGTTGTGGTCAAGTCAAAGTCTCAATTCATTTCACAAGTCATTTTGAAAAGTCTGACGGGGGAACAGTATGGCCACTCCAACTGTCCATAACCGCGGACGCGGCTATTCGAATAGTTTGACACTCTGCAGAGATTGTACACTTTCACCACAACATTCGATACATCCGTCAGGAACAAATCCTGAATTCACCATACTCAGTATGCGGATAATCAATCCTAACCTTTCGATTGCACGCCCTAGTATAAGCACCTCTCCTGTGAGTTTGGCCTCCCAACCATGACCAACTGTCATCTTGGGTACTGCACAGGTGGACAATCTTCACAAGGTAGCCTCAGCTCAGACCTTGGTCGTGAGGGAACTAATACTAAGGAATATAAGTTTCCAGTCAAACCCTACCCAATATTCGGGTATTGTGGTTGTACGATAAAATTGGAATGGTATCGCATCCAGACAACCATCAGTTTTATAAAAGGGCTAAGGCTCATGCCTCAACATTTTTATCACCAAAATTCTCAAGTGTTTGGAAACACATGTCCAAAACATTTCAATAGAATGATCCATCATTCTAAGGTTTTCGTAACCATTTTTCCATCAAGTATTCCCATCTAAAAGTTGATCAAGTTTTATGCTTAGCACTAGCATCTACAGATGGGGGTAGTACTAATGAGGGGTGGTAACTAGTGGAGTTTCAACTAAGGACAACCTTATGTCTCAGGCTGATATCAAGTTTTCTAACTTAGGCCAAATTTTATGCTCTTTATGCAACCTTTAGCATCTTTCCAAAATCTACCAGTCACTTAAGTAAACTCTAAGTAAGCTTTGATAAAGAAATAAAGTAAGAAGCTTGCACATAAAACTAGGATTGGTTTATCAAGTGGGTATGATCACATATGCTTAAGGCATATAGTAGTCATAGAACAAGTATGGGTTTGTTGCATCAGTAGGGTATCTTGCAAGGGTTAGCTTGCATAGGTATAGTATCAGCTTGCATCAATATCAGTATAAGCTTGCTAAATTGCAAGTGTTAGCTTGCAAGGTTAATAGCTTGCCTTGAGCAGAGCAGTGATTGAAGTTCTCCTCAGCTTCTTCTTCGTAGTATCCTCCTTCCTCCTCGTATCCTTGGTCGGTACTAGCGTCTATGAATAAATATGAGGTACACAATCACCAAACAATACTTAACTACTTGCAATCATCACACACAAGGGTCCTATAGATGATCTAGCATCATCTCTAACATTACAAGGTTAAGGCTTGATTTAATTCCTTTTATTTAGAAAAGTTATTTCTACTTATTGAAAAACTACTTAAGATTTAATATTCTCCAAACCAAGTATGGGATCATGTTGACACATGTCATCACCATATATTGTAGTCCATGGAAATCTTCTATATCTAAATTGGAACTCCCCACTAAAGGATTTCTCTCAACATGCAAGTATTCCACATCATCAAGCTTCTAATTGGTCCATGTCATCAATGAAAAGAAAAGGTTCCATGTCATCAACAGGCTTCATGTCGTTCACCTCTATGCCTCTCTTTTTGAAGTTTCAGTTTTGCCTACTACGAACTGATGACCTGCATGGACGATTGATCACCTCAATGGCAATAAACTAATCATAAAGGCAGCTCCTCAGCTTCCCGTAAAGTGAGGTCATAAACAAAAAATTTCAGAGCGTTTATTTACTCGGTGTCCTGTGTATATCACTCACATTCCCTTTCTTTTTTCTCCAGGTCCACTAACGCAATCACTTAAAAAAGTTCCACTAACGCAATAATGAGGAATTGATGGATTTTCTCGAGAGCCAAGCCTCTTCAGATTCTCCAAGCAAGAGTACCGGATGGAGACAGTACATAAATTGCTCTCCTTGGAGCAGTGGAGCATGCATCATTTTGGTCATTTCTATACTCCTTTCGTTAGGGATTATAAGGCCTAAGAGCTTTTTTTTAAATGTTAGAAATTACAAGTCCTTTCTCATTTATTACCATCTCTCATTCAATGTAGTATGGTTTTTTTCTTTCTCTTCTCTCATGCATGTATAACTATTAGTGTATGTAATAATCAAGAGGGTGAGTTATTGATTTTCTTAATCCTATCAAAATAGTCCATAGGCCTTATAATCCCTAACAAAGGGAGTAGTAGCTAGGCGGTCATGCTCTTGCTCGAACCAAAATCTCAACTGTCATCTATGAGCAATATATCCCGTTACTCTTCTCCAAATTTTCTATAATATCTCAATCCATAATGATCTTAGTTTTTAGCCCGAGGATAGACAGCGTGTTGGACATGACGGATTTGTAGCCACGGTAATCCATGCCCATCAACTGCTGGAGCGGCACGTGTTTAAGAGACGCCCACGGCCCGTTCAATCCCTCACCATATCATCATGCGCCGCCCCTAAAGATTCCCTTACCCTCAGATTTGTGTTCTTTTCTGGAACCCTTATATTTGTTCACAAGGGATATGAAGTATATATACCTATCAACCTGTTTATACTAGACCTTTTTTTATATGTGGTATTTTCCATTCCTACATAGGACTGGAGGACTGCGATATGGATGGTTTTCTCCAGTTCCGAGTCATCAACATAGATTCTACCATCTCTTTGCATCCATGATTCTATCCCTTTCTATCTATATTACACATACTGATGTTTTTTGGCTTTCTACTTTCAATTTCAGTCCTAGGGATCATATATATTGTAAATCATAGAAATATTTTATCTACAAATGTATATGCATTTAAGCTGACTATCAAAGCAGAATGGGAAAATTGGCTGAATTCTAGCCCTGCATCTGCCTACCTGGTGATCCTTCCCTCTCCATTTTTTCCTTATGAATGCAGGCCATCAACCTATTGGTATATCATAATTAGGCACGTCTGCTCGGCTTCATGGTCCGCATTGGTCTTTGCTGGGCATATTCTTAGTCTGGATCAAATTCATAGTAATCTACCTCTTTGATGTTTGGTTATTTCTACCCTTTCATGGTTATGATTTGATTATAGTAGATTTACAAATTTGTTAACACTGAAGAAGTGAAGGAAATGGAGCAAGGCAAGTGCACATTTGTGAACATTTTGGTTTCTCACTTTCCATGCATCGAGTTCCTTTTTAGTGTCCCTAATACGGTTGCTACACGGTACTGCCCCCATGAACTGAAAAAATGTTTCAGGTCGTTGTGGTTGAGCCGGACACCATGTCTATGTTGGATATGCAGCATTGGAAATAGATCATGGACAACAAATGTCACCAAAATTTATTTTGTAATCAGGGAGATAATATATGGTGGACCATATCCTTCTATGTTAAAGTGACTCTTGATCTATCTTTAAGCTTTTATGTCTTGGCATCCTTTAATGTTTACCTCCACTATAATTTATTGGTCTTGCCAAAACACCTCCTAGTATGGAGTCGTTATTCATGTTTGTTCTCCTGAAGAAATAAAAATACAAATCATCGATGTAGATGCACTTATTGCAAAAGATATGAATATATGTATACCCAATAGTTGTTGTGTTAAGTCATACAATAATCAACTCAAACCTATTCATTTTTTATAGGTTAGGCATGCTCAATGTCAAACTAAAGGGTGTATGTACGATATATGATGGATATCTTTATATGATTAACCTATGATACTTATTATAAATTACTCACTGTGTACTTCTATTTGGTTGTTGCAACGAATGTATAATTTAGGATGCTAGCTTACTTTAGTTACATCAATGCAATTTTATGAACATAGTTTCTTTCAGCCACATTTTTGATTCATTCATGAACTTTCCACATGGTTGGACCTCCTAAAATTTGATAAGCAATAATTGATCTATACATTCCCGCCGCAACACGCGGGGTATCTTCTAGTGTGATTTAAAGTGGTGTCACAATTTAATAAGGTTTTACCCTTTTATTTTAATTAATTAAAGTGGCTAGAAATGCTTATGTAGCATTCTTTTATTACTTGAACATTATTTCTGCAAGTAAACCTATATATTTTTATATATTCTGAAAGGTATGGTTAAATGTGATTTTTGAGAGTTGGAATCAACTCAAAAGCTATTATGGTTTAAATTTGAAAAATGTTTGAATGCAGAAAAGCTTCTGCCTTGTTATTTTTACCATGGGTGATCTATAGATCCAAATGACTTGAATCCAACGGGCTTGGATTCAGCATTCATAGGCCTTTCCAACAAAATTGGTTTCATTCAATTTGGTGCACTGAATCGACCTGGGTTGATTTTTGAAGTTGGGTACAGAAGTGTGTTTGAATTGAAATAGAAAAAGGTTTAATTTGAATAACTGGCTGCGCGGGAAAATTTACTGGGCCGGCCTGCTAAGCGCAGTGCTCCCGCGGGCTGCTTAAGTAGGTGTCCCCACTCGTCAGTGACACGGGGCTAGGCGAAGCGGTATGGGGCGACGTGGATCGTTCGATCTAGTTCTAATCTAACGGCTGGGAGTCATCGTCGACGCGAGACAACTCCGGCGAGAACAAAACCTAGCGCGGCCAGTGAGGGTTGCTGGGGGCTCACCGGGGTACTGGCGAGGGTCGGCGAGGCGGGCGAACGACGAAGTCGATGACAGCGAACTCAGGGGTGGTCACGGCAGCTCCTGGGGTGGCTCCAATCGCTGGCTCCCTTCTTCTCCGGCAGCGGCAGGCTCCAGTGAAATTCCGGCGAGGTGGTGCTCTCCTTGCTCTGAGAATGGTGTGGCACGATCAGTGAGGAGAGGGGAGTGATATGGTGTGAAGAAATCGTGCGGGGGTGGCCTCTATTTATAGTTGAGCGAGGGGACCGTCGGGGCACACGGTGAGCTCGTCGGGGGCGAGGTTACAGGCGGCTAATGGCATGGGAAAGGGTAGGTGACGGTGCGGTGTCTCCTGGCGATGCTCAACGACATGGTCTCGAGGCATGGGGCGGTGTGGTTTGGTCTGGAACGGTCGGTGCTCTGCGCGGCAGAGGCGGCGTCTTCGACGGCGGGCGGTGGCTATGCGGCACGGGGCGGCAAACGGGGATGTCTAGTGGTCTCCTGGTTTGATGGCGATCGTGTGTGCACGCGGTGAGGGGGCGCGCGGTCTGTGGGTGATGGTCGAGGGTGGCGCTCTGGCGCACGCTCGGCATGGTCTGGGCGCGGCTTGTGCGCGTGGTCCATGGCTTGGCAACGCTCGCGACTGGGACAGGGAGTGGCGGTGGACGGTGGGCTGCCTCCCAGACATGTTGGCTAGGCTTGCTGCTGCTCCTAGCTTGCTGTCGACTATGGGGTGGCAAGAGGATGCTCGGCTATTCACCATTGATGGCAATGGCAAGCTCACAGGGGTGCTAGTGTTGGGCTAATCTTTTTATATGATCTACTGAGCTGTGTGTGAGCTAACTAGGGAACAAGTTAGGCAAGAATCACTGCTCACAATAGTGTTTGATGTTTGTTTGATTTGTGTCTGCAACCTGTTTGATGAAATGGCCGCATGAACTCAAGTTTTGAATTTTGAAA
The DNA here is from genome assembly GCA_916181665.1 of Avena sativa. Lineage (NCBI taxonomy): Eukaryota > Viridiplantae > Streptophyta > Magnoliopsida > Poales > Poaceae > Avena > Avena sativa. Next base: position 58,770,839 of record OV702297.1, on the reverse strand, counting down.
AGATTTTTGGTGGGTTTGCTAGATTGGTGCTGGTGAGTCTGCAGATGCTTGGGTTTTGAAAGTTGAGCTTGTTTGAGTGGTTTTTGAAAAAGTGGGATCTTCCCATATGAAGAAGATTCAATTTTGAATTGTCATTTAAACTATGCATTTGAAAGTTTCTGGATGATCACAAAGTGGGCCTTGATACCTTGTTATGAGTACATTCAAGGGGTGCAAAGATCCAGAAAAGTTTCTGTTAGGTTCTGAAAGTTTGAGACAGCCAAAGTAGGTATGGGAGTTAATTTGGCCAAAATGACCATTCATTTCATATATGTGTTTTGATTTACTTGTATTTAGGAAAAGTGTGGGAAAGGTTTTAGATGATGTTTATTTCACCTAAGAAACATTTTACAAGCAATGGCTCACACAAACAAGGTGGTTTAAAAGAATTTCAAAATCAATGCATACACATATGCATGCATTCATGAGTTTATTTAGAAAAGTTTTTGTTAACCCTAAGTTTGATGATTAGAAATTGTTGATCCAAGCTTAGTATTTTTGGGATGTTACACTTACCCAGGTTTAGATCCCACAATGGTGGCGGAATCCTACTCCTGCTATAAATCACTATAAGGGCAATACGCCGAGTTACAGGGATTGGTTCGCTGTGTGAGGTGATTAGAGAGTAAGTTATCGTCTGAAGTTGTGCCCTAAAGGTCCCATAGGCCCGACTTATATAGTCGCTAGGTCCTAGGGTTAGAGGGAAAAGTCCTAGCCGGACAGATTACAGAGTCCTACACTGCTTACAACTAGTCTAGTGTGTCTTGCACTCCAAGGCTCTAGGTACATTGGTAACTCCTCCGTACCCTTCATTTATACAGCATGGGCCTCCCTTCTGGATCCATCCAACTGGGCCGCCCAGCAGGCCAAGGGCCATGCTACCAACTATGGGTCAACCGGGTTATCCGGATAGGAGACATGCTATATGAGGATACCCATATAGCATATCCCCAACACTAATTGACCTTAACTAGAAGTGTTTCATGGAAGGCAACCCATGTGAAATAAAGTTTTTACTTTTGTGTTAGCCTTGTTAGTTTTGTTCGTTTTGTTTATTTATAATAAAGAGTGTTCATAACAAACACTAGTACGGCCAGACACGCCCGTACCGCGCATCCGTACCATACCCTCAAGCTAAACCATTAGATTTCAAGCAAAGGTACCGAATGAATAATGACTAGCAGTACGGGAAGGCACGACCGTAACACGTGCCCGTACCAAGTGCATCGCCGGTAGGGAGTCGTCACCCACCCGTACCACGTACGCGGCCGCCATAAACACCACGAGGAGGTAACCAAAAATTCCCTAAACAAATCTTTCTCTTTCTTCTTCCTCCAAAATCCAAACCACCTCCATTGGATCTTCAAATTTAATCAATCTTTCTTCGATTCCTCGCACTCAATCGATCTAAGGTATGATTCTCCTCCGATCTTCAACTTATTTGTACCAAAGCTTCACTCAATATTTCATCATTGTCAATCTAGACTTAGGTCTTGTTATTTTTCTAATCTTGATATTGAGCATGCTTAGTATTATTTTAGAGGAGTTTCTTTGGTAACTAGTGTAGAGGATCGTTTATGCTATGTTTCTATTGGATTAAAATCTTTAATTAGCAATCTTTATTTTATTTTGTTTTAGATGAAACAAGGAGCCATAAACATATGATGGCTACGGAACCTTCCGCACCACCCATTGATACGTTGACTCCCGAGTCACTTGGTATCGAGTTCACCTAGGAGTTTTAGCTGAACCATTTCAACCGTCTCATGCTCTGAGAAATCAAGTCCACCAAGTGGGCGTGTCCCTATATCCTAAACCAACTTGGCATTCATGCTGATTTCGATTTCCTTTGCAACAATGTTGGTTTGTATGACTTTGCGTTCAGGATGTCGCCACGTACCACCGCTTGACACTTGAGTTACTAAACACCTTGACGCATACGGTGGACCCTCACTAGTGTTTCGAGTATCAAAGACCCAGAGTTGATCGCATCAACTTCCATCTTATGAACTGTGAGTACTCCTTAATGTTCGACCAATGGACTCAATGTTTTGGGTTTGCCAACAACAAGACCGGCATATGCTCCACTACTTTTTTTTTAAATCCTACACCTTGGCAGTACTTTAATTTAATGAGAATTCATGGAAACACACCCAAGGGGAACCAAATTGATCATCCTGCTATTCTCTATTTTTTTATGTCATTACTAACACCTTGCAGACACTTGATGAGTTTACTAGAGTTAATGAGGAGTATATGATGATCCTCACAAAGGCTGTTATTATTAATTGTAACTTATTGCCAAATTTTGGATATATTTTTGTATTTTAATTAAGAATCAGGCTCTTCAATCTCGAGGAGCCATATGCGGAGGAGGAGTTGTAACTGTTCTTGCACGCGCACTTCACATCAACCTAGGTAACATCCAATCATTGACAGGAAGTCAGGGTCTCAAGATTTCTACTCTAAGAGCATGTGGTATGGTTTCTAAAACTAATGGTATATACTTCCTTGATATACCTAGAGCGGATCACTTGAACTTAGCTCCTTTACCTAATGGTCTATTCTCTATCGAGGATGGAAGTTTGTGTTTTTACACGCAGGTTGAGGCAAATTTACCCCATCAAGAAATACCAGTGGGAGGAGGAGGATAAGATCAAGAAGTAGAACAAGGGGGACCCGAAAAAGATGTGCAGCCACCAAACTACTACACCACCTATGTAGACATCTATGTGCTCGAAGGAAATATTCAAAACATGAACAACCTCTATGTTAACCTTCGAGATGCTTCTACAAACCTCGCCATCCTGTTCCATGATTGGAGCAGCCAATGGAACATGGGAGACTATCCACCTACACCACAATGAGCAACAAAATATGTTGCAAAAGCCTGAGCTTGGGGATGTGTTCTCCCAACAAATTTATTTATGTAATCATGAGGTTATACTCCAGCTCCTTGGGAGCTTTGAAACACTCGTATCTTGTTCCAACACTTTGCTTTTTTTCTTTGTTGTTTAGTTTGCTTTTGTTTTTTGTTTGCTTTAGTTTTTCATTTGCTTTTCTTTTTCTTAGTCCCTTGCTTGGTCGCAAGTTCTTTTCTATTCTTTAATCCCTATACTCAAAAATACAAAAATATTTTTCCGTTCTTCCTTTTTTTCATAAATGTGGATTCGCACTTTGCCTCTTTGCTTTAATATTATTATGAGAGTAATCGTGTTTGAGTTTTGAAGGAACACATCCCTATAAGGAAGAGAATCATGAAGTCATTTATGAGAGGTATGTCCTAGTTGGTTGATTTCCTAAGATGCCATGATAGTGGGAGTAATTTAATATTATTATAGTAGAGATTTTTATTGGTATGATGATTAGTTGTTGAAGCTTCTGCTCTAGTTCTTTTATCTATCCGAGTCTTGCCTTGGAAATAATATTGCCAAATAATTACAATAAGAAAAAGTATGAAATTTACGGCTTGTTTAATGAATGATTGTCTTGAGAGTATACCCTTGAAGATACTTAACCCCGTAGATGTTTTGATAGTCTTGACCACACTCATGAAATGAGTTGTTTGATTGAAATAAAGTCTAATGGTAATTGTGATTCATCCCAAAGCTAACCTTGTGGATCAAATCGATGTACTACCATAAAAAATAGAGAGAAAAAGTTGTATGCTTCTAATGCACACCTTTGGTATCCCGACAACTCCGCTAGCTTTTGAACTATCTATGGCATAACCCCGGATTTCTTTTATGAGTTGATGACATCAGTGGCATACGTGTCAATATATGGGCAAAAGTATTAGTACTCTCAAAGGTTGTGCAAGCACTTGTAAAAGAAACAACCAGTGATCCTTGAAAAAAAGAGAGATATGTATGAAGATCCACATAACAAGTCCTTGGCATGGCCTCGTTACTACTTTATGAATTTCCTTGAAAGACAATGATTGGATTAGAAGTTTTTTTGATAGACTTGATTTATTGATGAGGGTGTAAATAAGACACTTCACTATTATGCTACTTAGGAAATGAAACTCTCTTACCCAATTATGCTATTTAAACATCCTAGTGTTCCTTGACAAGCTAAGAGTTAACTAGAAGAATTGGATTGATTGCCACACTTCTAGTTATTTATACTTATATTAAACTTTACTTTGATTGTCTTGACTTAGCGAATCTTTTATAGTACTCTTGTCATCTCTCTAACTTTGATAAGCCTCGCAAATGAATGAAGTTCTTAGCGCTTATGACTACCGATCGTAAGTGAATTCTTATTCTTGTTGTTTCAAGTTTAAACGCTGAATTCCTTATAGTTCTTTTATTTCTTCTTGCTCAAGGGCGATCAAGGTTTTAGCATTAGGGAGGTTGATGGATCCAAAAATAGCCATCTTCCACTGCATTTAAACATTGTTTTTTGGTCAATCAATTGACAATAAACTCTCAATCCTTGCCAATAATGACTAATAATTGCAAAGATATTCAAAACCTTGATTCGAATTGTGGCAGGAAATCATGCTTTTTAATGCAAAATCAGGAGTCATAATGAAGGTTTTTGAGGAAGTCCACATGGCCAAGTAATTGGGGAGTCATTCCCTGGCGTTAGCAAGCTTAAGACCATTGGTATGGGCAGGGCCCGCCCGTACCATGGGGCGATGGCTTCGTATCGTCAAACCCTACAACTTTCATGAAGACGCCTATATATTTTGAGGCTCTAGCCACCGGCCAGAGGGCTGCCATTCTCAGATTACATCACAACACCACCAAAGGAGATCCACGCCATTGTTCATCACTTCGATAATCCATCCCCTCCATTAGCCATAGCCCATTGCTTTGTACTTTAGATATCCTTGTGATTCGGCGATCATTGTAAGAATATTTGATTTCAATCAAAGTATTTTACACAATGTTTTCTATACTAGATCTATTTGTTATGAGTGAGTAGTCCTCATAGGCTGCGGGTTGGGGAGAAACCTCGCAGCAATTATGTGCATCTAATTCATGGGAGTATTGTGTTTTGTTTGCAATAGAGATTTGTATCTTTTGTTTATTTATCTCTTGCCTCGATCTGTGGACTTGTAGGTACCCAAGATCCCATAGATTGATAAAGGCTTGAGGTGAGATACTTGGCTAGCGGCGATCTCATAGGAACCCTAGTGACAGAAAGGGTAGTACGATCTTCGTTTAGCAACCCATTCGGTATCACAACAACATCATCACGTACTGCTTTGATCTGTGTTTTACACTTAATAATCGTTTGTAGCTCGTTGCTTTGTGGTGCACTTAGTTGGATTAAAATACTATTGCTATGCCCGCTGCATCATGGGGGATCTAGTATATTAGGATGTGTTGCCCACAAGAGATCATCCCTATTCAACCATTACACATGACTATGCTTATTATTATCTTTTATCCCATATGATGTGCAGCTGCAGGTGGATCTTCAACCCCAGCCTATATCCATCCATTGATTCAACCCATTATAAAAGTATACTAGATTGGTCCGGTAAACTAAGGTAAAACGAGGAAACAAAGTCTTGTAGATGTGTCCTTTTTATTTTATTTTAGCATTGCTTTCCACGGTTCGATTAAATCTAGATCTTCTAGATAAAAAGCTACATACCATCTAAAGGGAGTGATCAAACACACATCATATATCAATAGTTCATAGATCCAAGTAATATATCCTCTTTATTTAATTTCATAATAATGATGGGTTTCTCCATCTCCCCAAGAACAAAGGAAACTACTCACACATGGAGGCAATCAACAACATCATCATAATCAAATGGATGGATAAAAGTACTAGAATGAATCTAGTGCAAACCACAATTGAATCTGGAATTACAACAAGATCTGATGAATGGAAGATGGGGGTAGAGATGGTGGTGCAGCAGTTGATGATGAATGGTATGATGCGTTGTCTTCCAATGATCCGTGAAGCAGCAAGGATTTGCCCTTCTCCAAGTTCCTCCTTCAGATCCCTTTCTAGTGTATTTTTATGGCTGGAGGTTTCTATGAATGTCGGATCTCAGATCCGTCTTCGCGAGGTGGAAGTATTTGACGAGGCGTTCATGCCGCCACATCATATGGGCGGACGGTATGGGCGGGCTCCTCCCATACCAATGGTTGTTAAGTACCCGGTGATATCCTATGCGCAAGCAATTCCACCGGGTGTGAAGATAAATCAATTAAATGGCTTTTATCACTTAAAAATATCATATTATAGTATAATATGATAGTCTCAATTGATATGTTCATAAGAGACTGACTAAATTGGGATCCTGTTGAAACAAGGACAAAAGATGCGCGCAAACGCGATAAAATACTAAAACACTACTCTACTCATGCAAAAACTAGAGGTAAAAATGCTCCAATTTTAGACTCATCAGTCGGCGATATAGTTGCAAAGGTGGACGTTGAAACATCGGTCAGATCATTCATGCAAATCATGCTGGATATTTCGATCATCTCATGTTCCGAGGCCATGTATGTACAGGCTAGGCTCGCCAATTCAACCTTAAATGTATAGCTGTGCAACATGGCTTATAGTCACCGTATGCAATGCAGATATGTCTGACACCCGATCATCACATCGTGCCTCATAATGGAGAACTTTCTTGGTAGTGCACACTAAAGGAGAAAACTTTCATTAGTATTATGTTTTAGGGATCATCTTATTAATGCTACGATCGAGTATCTAGTACTAGCACACAACAAGATGCACACACAATAAACATCAAATATAAATATGATGTAATATGGTCCTTCGCGTTGTGATCTCCATACCGCGCCTCCAGGTCCGCCCCCTCCGGCTTGTAGTACACTATCATGATGATCGTTACTACCACTTTAGCATCAGAAAATAAACTTCTTTACCTTGACTATGACCATATCACACCATATTGTCCTTGAAAAATAAAGTTAGACGCCTCTACTTTATCTTTGCATGTTTTATATAGCTATTAGGGCTTTCTCGCAAGAACCGTTCTTACCTACGAACTTCAACCACAACATTGAATAAATAATTGTCTCTACTACACTGCTCTCGGGGCCCTCCATTGTAAGTGGCATACCAACTAATGCGAGAGACAGACACCCCCCAAAGCCACTTAGACTTGTGGACTAGTCTCATGAATTAACACGTAATGTCGGTTGGAGCCGCTTCATCAAGCATTACTATGGTATACACAAGTACACGTGGGAGGGCAACACTTTTAAAATCAATGGACACATGCTACAACTCGTGTGTTCTACCCATACTAGCTATACTATGCATAGATCTGAATCTGATACCACTAGTGGGGTTACGTGTCGGAAAACAATATTTTTTCTATGCAAACAACCCGAATGCCAGGATCTATCTATTAGTAATACAGTAACAGAAGAGGATTTTCACGAACTTACCAAGTTGAAGACCGGAAAGTTTTGTCAACATTCAGGAGAACGTGGGTGATGTAGTCGTACCGATGCCGGCCTCAGGTTCATTCCGAAGTTCAATGGCTAAGACAGCTCCGACAATTATAGGTGGGATGCACCCCTGAAGGAGTCAGATGCGTATGGTGCTTGACGATGACTCCGGCTCCTTTGATCCAGCAGAGAACACAGAAATAGAGATCCTGGATCCCGAACCCTACAGCGCGACCGCGCTCCACGGTGAAGAAGTCCCATGTTCGCGTAGTCCTAACTTGGGACCACGGTCTTGGGAGAGAGGGGAAGAGAGAGAGAGGCGGATAGAAACTTTTCCTATGACTAGGAGGATTTTGGTTATTTTCTGATGATTTAAGTTCCTCCATATGCCTCTTCTTATATAGGGGGAAGGTGTTGGGCCACATAGAGATAAAACAAAACTTTTTCCCTCTAACATGGTGATCCCAAGAACTAGCTAAGGTAGAAGGCCACGAGGATTACCACTAGACACATAGTTGCAGAATTGATGAAGCACGTCTGTTGAACGCAGTGTAGTCCTCACGATCGTCGTGGTGCTGATCATACAACACTAATGCTGGTATCCACACATGCGAGGAGGAGCACCGATGGTGGACTGCTAGATCCAGAACGGCGGCAGGACTGTTGTGGATCTAGGGTTTCCAACACATGGAATGACCTACGTCAACTCTCCTAGGTATCTGTGCCCTACTATATGTAGGGAGTGAAAGTGGGGTCCACTCACTTGTGGCCCATTCACTAAATCTCATATCAGTCACTGTGAGCCCGACCCACTGACTCAATCCAAATCCGGTTTAGGTCCAACCCAAACATATTTCTGGTTCAGATCCAATCCGAACTTGATCCCGCTCTTAAGTGTGTGACCCTGTATGCTCATGGCAACTTGGACACGATTGGAGTCCGACTCTCAATCGATCAGTCGGTAGCGGCTTCTAGTAGAATGTGCCAACTCCCAAGTACCAAAGATTCATGACGACATGCCTTTCCAATGCGACTTACGTCCGAGTCCCTTTTGCCTCATGATATACCTTGTTGGACTATAGGCGAATAATTTTCATCCTGTAAATAGTCCGGCTCTCTTCTCGATCCGAGATAAGTGATTAATCCGACTAACTTTTAGTCGATTGCCTCGGTTAACACTTAACCAAGTCGTGCATGGCCACAATTTCCGAATCATATCATCCAAGAGGTCCGATAGAATATCTCTCCAAGTGGAGGGGCAAAATCCCATCTTGGTTATTCACATCACGCAGCTTGATTCTCAGTCGACCCAAACTCTGTCTTTTTTCTGACACAAAAGATAGTGGGGAAGTCTCTCACTATGTCATTTTCATTTTCATAAAAGAGTGGGTATGTACATGGGGAGTGATAAACAACAAAAAAATACAAGGTGTCTACCCAGGCTTACATGCCTTGTAGTAAGCTAGGCTTGATTCTATGCCTAATATCAGCTACTGACATTTTGAATGAACTGTAGCAAGTGTCCATACACCGATGTTGTTGATCAAAAATGATATCATTCCTGTGATTCCATAGGCTCAGCATCCAGCCATCATAGTGATATTGAAGAAATGATTTGATGATCTGTTATGGGCATCCAGGATCATATTCATTATAGGAAGAGCAGTGTTCCATTCTTCCCCAAGATGCGTGATAGAACCTAAGTCTTTATAACTTCACTATTACAGATCAGTGTTTAACAGAACCTAAGTCGGTGGTCCTCAACTCTGATTATGCAACAACCTCAGTTCTAAGCATTACATTGATTGAGACATACAAATGACGACTTGTTTGTTGTATCTCAATATGGGTCAATCCGACTCGCTAAACTATTTAGCTGAATCTGTGTAAGTCGGAATGGCATCCCTATGCCCATGACAAATGGAACCGAGTCATGAGCCGACTTTCACATTGGTCCAAGTTGTGTGTCCAACACAACCTCGATTACCAAGGATATTTAGTACAAACAATATGAATGTATAGTTCCACAACTGAATCACATATTTAATGATACACATCAGATGTTTATACAAGGAAAACTTAATATCTTTATGAATAAAGTGGGAATTACATTATACATGATTGCCTCTAGGGCATATTCCCAACAGAAGGGGACTGATACGTCCAAAACGTATCTTCTTTCTCAAACACTTTGCTATTGTATCTTATCTAAACTTGTGTGATTTGGATACAACTAACACGGACTGACACTGTTTTCAGCAGAATTACCTTGATGTCTTGTTTTTGTGTAGAAAATGAAGTATCAGGAAAAATCCCGGAAAATATGCCAAAAACTATTTCTCACCAGAAGATCCACGGAGCCAGAAGGGGAGACAGAGAGGAGGACTGGGGGGCCCAGACCCACCCCAGGCGCGGGCCCACTGACCCCGTGCCTGGGGGAGGTCTGGCCACCCCAGGCAGCTCCTCGGCCTCCCTCTGCGCCTATAAGTTGCCTTCTGACCTAAAAACTCAGGGGGGGTCGATAGTTTTCCAGAAAGAGTTCCGCTCCGCCGCCGCCACGAGAAACCAAGATTAGGATCCAGAAACTCCGTTCTGGTACCCTGCCGGGACGGGGAATTTGGAGAGGATCATCGCCATCGTCATCGCCAATGCATCTCCATCAACCACCGATGTTTCCCTCATCCATGAGTGAGTAATCCCCCGCTATAGGCTTGGGGATGGTAGGGATTGGATGAGTTCTATCATGTAATCGAATAAGTTCTGTTAGGGGCATAGTGCCTAGTATCTCTATTAGTGCTATTTGACTTTGTTGCAACTTGTTGTGCTTAATGCTTGTCACTAGGGCCCGAGTGCCATGATCTCAGATCTAAACTTATTATTGAATCATTATGATAGTATTGTCTGTGATCTTATCTACAAGTTGTGTACACATATCATTGTCCGGATCCAAAGGTCCCAAAGTGACAATAATTGGGACAACCGGAGGGGGTGGCTGTGGTGTGAGGATCACATGTGTTCATGGAGTGTTAATGCTTTGCTCCAGTTCTCTATTAAAAGGAGCACCTTATTTGCCAGTAGTTCCCTAGAGGCCCCGCTGCCACGGGCTGGCAGGACAAAAGATGTTATGCAAGTTCTCATTGCGAGCACGTATGACTATATATGGAGCACATGCCTAGGATTGTTTAGTAATTGGATGCTTGTTATTATTTATCTGTAATGCCCTAGTTCTTTGAAGTTACATGTTTAGACTTGTCCATGCAACGCCCGTCCATCCATCCCTACGCCTACCGCACTCGAATCCTACTGTTACCGTTGCTGTTACTATTGCTATTGTCTCACTGTTGTTGTTTCTGCTGCTGTTGCTACTACCAAACTGTTGCTACTGATAAAATTCTATGAGCAAGAACTATTTCCAGGTGCAGCTGAACTGACAACTCAGTTGTTAAGGCTTGCAAGTATTCTTTGGCTCCCCTTGTGTCGAATCAATAAATTGGGTAATACTACCCGCGAAGACTGTTGTGACCCCTTATATTTGTGGGTCATCAGGGACCCCAAAACTCATTGGCTAAGCCATATGGGACTAAACAAAGGAGAGGAGATGGGGAAGCTTGGCCGCCGGCCAAGGCCCCTATGGGTCCCACGTGGGTGCCCTACGGCTCATGCGGCCACCCCTCTCTTTCCTCCATTTTGTTTTTGCCCTCATGGGCCCTTCCCCATAGCGATTTGGCCCAATAGACAATTTAACAATTTTAATTCCTTTTATTTTATTAAATAAATAAATCAATCAATATTTAATATCTATTTAAATATTATTTAATCCCCATGGCTATGGAACTCATTTCATCCCAGTCCGGACATCCTCCGAACCTTCCCGGAACTCTTCTAGTTTCTCCCTCTCTTTTCTTTGGCGATTCCGATGATACCAAAACAATCTCCAAGTTTCGTCAAACGCTTAAGAGTCTTACCCTACGGTTCAGAACATTCCAAACATGGTATATACCTCTCTTGGACCAATGATCATTAGCGGGACCTGGATGCCCATAATGACCCCTATGCATTCCACAAAACTTTGTCACTGGACCATCAACGTTGTGTCCTATTCTTTTTATATCTATGATATTTGCATTGTACGAGATATGATAAACGACATCACCATGTCGGGTTCAACCTTGTTACCGACAATTGCTACTTTACTCCTAATAAGTGATATCCTCGTGTCCTAGTCACACGCCGTGCAGCTTATGGATATAACTTAGCCTAGTGGCCCCAGAGTATCTTTTGCGCGGATAGACAAATACCGCTCTTGACACATACGCCTCAGCCTGTCCCTTTGAAGTACCCGATCACACATTTATGATCACCGTTTTACCGAGTGACGTGTGATGCTCTCAAGGCACTCTTGGGAGACAGTGATTAAATATGGTCTCACGGTCTGAAGAACAAGTTATTACATTTCCTAATATCGTAACTTGAACTTTGTGACATGATTGTGTTATGATGTTTAGATTGGGTATGTTCACCAAATCATTATCCCAATGAGGTGACTCCATTGTCTACTGGCGTGAAATACCTCTTGATCAGGAAACCTTGATCATTTGTTGACCAATGAATCAATGAATAGAGATTTACTAGGAACTCCTGGTTGTTTACATATCACATGTTTATTGACGTTTCCTTTTAATATAATTATAGCATGATATAAAACCTAATTGTAAACTTCATGAAATATAATAATAATCCATATTATTATTTGTCTCTAGGGCATATTTCTAACACTTTGTTCAAGTCTAGGATTTCTCGTGGTTGGGTTTCCGTCGTATCTTTAGGGTTCCGCTTCCTTCCTTTTATAACGGTGGTGCTACATATGGTTTTCGCTCTATCTGATATTTTATCATATGTTTTCGGTGTTTTGCGACTTCTAAGACGATGACCTTTATCTCTGGATCCTCTTTCCGAAGCTTTCTGAATGCTACTTGTCAAGATCTTTAGTCTGAATCCGAGTGTTGGGTTACATGGTTTTCCTATTCATGTACAGAGTAATAGTTTGGGTAAGTGATGGATTGGCCCCCGTACCAACTACTCTTTGTATTTGCTCTTGTATATTGAATGGGATCAAAGTGTGACTTTATTCCTTTCATGGAAGTTAGAGGCAGCCTTATCTTCTGATACCTTTACTTCCGCCTTTGCCTCTCCAGAGTGTTTCCTCGAAGAATGCGAGAAACAATCCTTGTTGGTGGTGTCGACAAATTTAAGATGGAGTAAGAATTCTTATTAGTGTTGTCGCGATCATCAACCTGACGCAAGAAGATCCGGTAATCAAACCTTTCCCCCGGTGACTTTGCTTGGATATCGGGACACGATCCTTATTAGTGTATCGAGTTGTAATGCCCGAAAAATATTCCATAATAAAAATTGCATGTATTTTTATTTTGTGCATCATCATGCATATTTTGTCTCTCAAAATATTTTCTTCAAAGCCTGTTTTTTTATAATTATCCCCTCCGTTACTTCAAATTAAAACCCTGATCTTTTCAGATCTTTTATATGTCTAAAAACTATATATAAAAGTCTTTTTAAAAATAAAATAAATAGAATAAAATGTTTTCTAGGAGAGGCAGCTACCGGCCAGGCCCAAGGTCCATCCAAAAGCTACCTACCACCCCTCAAACCCTAAACCTAACCCAAACCCTAGCCCTAAACACCACACGACCCACACTCACCCATCGTTGCACACAAAACACGCACCTGGGACTCAACACGGAAATGCACACCCCGCCCCCGATCTGGTCAACGGACGCACACACACCCGAGCGCACAGCACATGCACACCTACCTAGACCCAACACTCATGCATGCACAGCACACCCAACGCACACAACCTCGCCCTCTCCTCGATCCTGGCCTACGCAGCACTGCCGCCGCCTGGCTCACCCCGCCGCCTCTGCTCGAGCCACCGCCTCCCTCGCCCTCCTTTCCCGCGCGAGCATCCCCTGCGACGAACATCCTCGCCAGCAGCCGCCTCCTGGACGCCATCCTCCATTGTCGCTGTAGCCCCTGCGACGGTCATCCTCACGAGGACTGCTGGCTGGCCCAGCTCCCTCCGGCTACACCCTGCCCTCGTTGGCCCCTGCCCGCCCCGCCAGTCCTCTCTGCAGTGACGACCTAGTCTCTAGCCGCTGCGGGTGCTCCTTACCGTCCTCTCGCTCTGGCCGCTGCCGACCTCTGCCCCGCGCCGAGTCCTGCCGCATCCGTGTCCTTCTCGCCTCCTCGTCAATGCCATGGGCCCTCCATTCCTGCTCCTTGCGGTCGAGCACGTTCACCAGAACCGGCCCAAGACCGAGCTACCCCTGGCTCCATTGATGGCATGCCTGCCGCTTGTGTTGCTATTTGACGTTGTGCGTTCTTGTGAACCTTGGCTGATAAATTCCCCACGGGCCCGATGACCCCAAGATCTACCTCATGAAACCGAAGATCGTCGACCCCGAATATGTCTGTCGAGGACGACAAGGTAGCCTTCACGGAACCGGTAACCCGAGTTCTCCATCATGGAAAGTAAATGTGTGCACCTAAACCCCTTCGAGTCCAAGATCTTGGAACCCCAAATGTGTGAATCTAAACCCCCTCTATTTTGATAACTATACTAGCACTACAGGAAAGAATTAAGGTGCCGACGGCCAAATGTCGGGGCTGTCGGCGTAGCTACCTTCCTGGCCAGCTGACCAGTCTGGCCGTCGGCGTAGGGACGGCCGTCGGCATAGGTGACGGTGCCGAGGGTAGCCGTCAGCGTAGCGTGACCGTTGACATAGTACAGAGGGCTGTGCCGATGGTGGCCCTCGGCATAGGTATAGCCCTCGGCGTAGCCCAGGCCATCGGCACAGCTCTTTGAAAAAATTTGTTTGGACTGTGCCGACGGCCTAGCCGTCGGCGTAGGCCTCCAGATTTTTTTCCTTTTATCTTGTTATTTTTTTGAAAAATCATAACTAAATCATTCCAATTCAGAAAAATACAAATAATATATCAAAATTTGCAGAAAAATAAGACATATCTATCTACACTCAAATATTACACATCTATAAAAAAAATAAGTGAAACATAAAACCTTATATATAGGTTAAAACGGGCATTATAAATTCAAAAATGATCCAGACAACATGAAACCTTCGCGTGGTGTCATATTATGTGACATAGTTAGAAGGAAAAATATCAAACTTGGTATATTAATTATGTCTCAAACAAACCTTCACAAAATGACCTATCTCGTTCGACGTATCTTGGCTTTCGGGTCAAATGACCAATGTTATGGCTAGAATGAAGGCATAGTTTGTGATAATATGTCCATATTATGCATAATTATGCATCATGGGATGGCGAACAATGTTTCAGGAGAAAGTTTTCCTTTTCGTCGCACCAAAAAGCCGTTTTCCATTTACCGAGTGCAAAAAACGGACGGTTTTGTGAAGCAACTACCAAATGGCTAATTCAAAATACTACCGTCATATTTTTCAAAAATAGTAGAATACCTTACATGGATAATTTCATAACACGGGTATCTTAAAAAATTCCGTCTATCCCTGGTGAAAAAGACAAATTCCTGCCGAATCGGTAGGAAGTGGGTTAGATATGAACTACAGGTACATGATCGGATGCTCATGATTTTTTATAAAAATCATTTTTAGGTTTAAAATATGTTGTTTCATCATAGATACACTTCAAGTTTAGCGAGTCTCAGCCCCGAGCTAAGAATCTTCATGTCCGCCCTTCGACAAAGTTTAACGAAATTTTAAAACGGGCATCATAAATTCAAAAACGATCCAAACAACGTGAAACTTTCATGTGATGTCATATTATATGACATAGTTAGAAGGAAAAATATCAAACTTGGTATATTGATTATGTCTCAAAAAAACCCTTCACAAAATGACTTATCTCGTTCGAGGTTTCTTGGCTTTCGGGTCAAATGACCAATGTTATGGCTATAATGAAGGCATAGTTTATAATAATGTGTCCATATTATAAATAAGTATGCATCATGGGATGGCGAACAATGTTTCAGGAGAAAGTTTTCCTTTTCGTCGCACCAAAAAGCCGTTTTCCATTTACCGAGTGCAAAAAACGGACGGTTTTGTGAAGCAACTACCAAATGGCTAATTCAAAATACTACCGTCACATTTTTCAAAAATACTAGACCACCTTACATGGATAATTTCATTACACGGAGATCGTAAACATTTCCATCTATCTCTGGTGAAAAAGACAAATTCATGCCGAATCGGTAGGAAGTGGGTCAGATATGAACTACAGGTACATGATCGGATGCTCATGATTTTTTACAAAAATCATTTTTAGGTTCAAAATATGTTGTTTCATCATAGATCCACTTCAAGTTTAGCGAGTCTCAGCCCCGAGTTAAGAATCTTCATGTTCGTCCTTCGACAAGGTTTAACGATAGTTTAAAACGGGCATCATAAATTCAAAAACGATCCAAACAACGTGAAACCTTCACGTGGTGTCATATTATGTGACATAGTTAGAAGAGAAAATATCAAACTTGGTATATTGATTATGTCTCAAAAAAACCTTCACAAAATGACCTATCTCGTTCGAGGTTTCTTGACTTTCGGTTCAAATGACCAATGTTATGGCTAGAATGAATGCATAGTGTGATAATGTGTTCATATTATCCTTAAGTGTGCATCATGAGATGACGAACAATGATTCAGGAGGAAGTTTTCCTTCTCGTCGCACCAAAAAGCCGTTTTCTATTTTCCGAGTGCAAAAAACGGACGGTTTTATGAAGCAACCACCAAATGGCTAACTCAAAATACTACCGTCACATTTTTCAAAAATACTATACCACCTTACATGGATAATTTCATAACACGGGAATCTCAAACATTTTCGTCTATCCCTGGTGAAAAAGACAAATTCCTGCCGAATCGGTAGGAAGTAGGTTAGATATGAACTACAGGTACATGATCGGATGCTCATGATTTTTTACAAAAAATCATTTTTAGGTTCAAAATATGTTGTTTCATCGTAGATCCACTTTATGTTTAGCGAGTCTCAGTCCCGAGCTAAGAATCTTTATGCGTGCCGTTTTAAACGGGCAAATGAAATTATGATAAGAATCACGGCATAGTTTGTGATAAGTTGATATTGATATCATATTTGGATTCCTCTCATTTTTCTAATCAATTTAGACATATTATTTGCCGAATTCCGATTTACAGATTTAAAGATATTAATTATTCCATATTAAATAAAAAATACAAAAAAAATAAAATCATTATATTTTTATTTGAATTCAATAATATTTTTACTTATTCATTGTTGTTTACTTAAATAATTGCTTGTAATTTCAAAAAATACAACCATATGACATGATGATTTAAGAGTTAATAGGAATGATATCATAGTATTGACAACAATGAGTAAATTGTTTTGCGAGAAGAGATTCTGAAGGAACGAAGAAGTTAAGCGTGCTAGAGCTGGAGTACTGAACGAAAACTTTGACTAAGACTGCAATTTAATCAACTATTAACTATAAATAGTGTTAAAATGATTAAAGCGGGAGATTAAGGAGTCAAATAATTCAAAGATTTAAAAAAATAAATAAATAATAAAAACTAAAAAAAATACTTTAGGCTATGCCGACGGCCTGGTCGTCGGCGTAGCTCCAGGCTGAACCGTTAGCCAAGACGGTCGTTGACTGGCACACGGGGCCCACTGGAAGACGCTATGCCGAGGGGGAGGGCTGTGTCGACGGCCACGAAGCTATGCTGACGAGGACGTATGCCGAGGGGGCTACGCCGACGGCCACCATCGGCACAGCTTGTGCCGACGGCAATTTGGCGCTGTGCCGACGGCAGCCGGCCGTCGGCGTAGCAAAATTTTCCTGTAGTGTAGAACTTGCTGCATATTAAATATCCATGCTTGCACACATATCATCTGGTTTTGGGACATTTAGCCGATTCACCTATTAATTAAATAAAGAGTGTTTATGCGGGATATCTTTGTCTTAATCTAGACTCCAATTGAATTTGAGTAGCTCACCGGTGACATGTTTTGCCTTGTTAATTCAATATTTAAATTATGGGGTACCTAAATAACTTGAACCTAATATTAATTGCTAGGATTTTGATTCCTCGTAAGGTTGCTATGATAGACCGTATATTGCCATGCCATGGATCATATCAAGAACATGCCGGATCTTCCTACGTAGTATTAAATTCTTCTTCGGGTGTTCTTTCTAGTGTTTTGATTTTTCACCGGATAGGACAATGAGTGGATGCGAGTTGCGATAAGCCTTCGGTCACCGACTTTGTCTCACAGGCGAGCATTCTGCCCCTTCTACTATTTTTCATTTATAGCCGTTACTTCTGATCTATTGCTATCTTTATCATCGATGCTTTAGTACCGTTGTCTTATTTTACCTGCTCTACTATATTGCCTTGGTTATCCTATTGCCTTGTTTGAGTAGCTAGTATGTCCTTGTGAGTCGTAGACATGCTTAGTATCGCTCTCATACAGGTGGAACATGATACTTGGATATTGTTGGTGATAAGATAATTAAATTGGTCATGTTGGTTATGGTTATGGTTTCACATAATGATAAGGCCCCGACAGGGACCACCTTTGGGAACTGCTTGACTCGACCTAGGAACCATTCATTCTATGATACTAGTTCTGAGTTGATCGCTCTAACCAAAAGTGGGGCCTATGGGATCCCCCTCAACTACCGGTGCTATTCGTATATCCAGAGTGTTACAAAATTGGTTTTCCATTTGGTGCATATGCATAATATGTCTTCAGACATTGTGACAATGATATGTCTTCGGACTTGGTGACGATATGATTTTAGTGGACGGCATGGGCATGCATACATAAAACGGTACATGCCGGCGGTTCCAAGGGGAGCTCTACAAGTTATCTTCTAGGCCTGTTCGGTTTAGTAGGCGCAAACGTTGTACCTTCCTTGAGAATCGACATACCTCTTGGTTGGTTCCACATAGTAGGTGATGCCTCTAGATATGCGTGTAGTTATGAGACAGTTCTTGTTTTGAAATTTCGGAGGCCGCATAATATGTTGCATGAAGAGTTGAACATGCGTTTGGGTACAGTAGTGCACCCCTATAGGGTAAATATTTTTGAGAAGCCGTGTGTCCACGGTTATGGACGCCTCAGGAATACGGTGTCATGATCATAGACAACGCCACTAATACTTTGCCTCGAATAATATGGCTAGTAACTAGCCTTACCAACTAAACAACTGGATAACTAAAATTGCAATGTGTGTGTTCTGCAAGAGGACTCACTCGACTGGTCTTAGATTGGGAAATCTTCAGATGGGTTATCTTTGGTGTTATATTATAGTTACCGTATAGCGCTCCCTTATCTCGCTATAATAGTCGAAGTTGTAGTGTGTCTCTATAAGTTAGATAGTACAAGCATTGCTGCCACTGAGCCCACCATACCCATATAGGAGTGAGCCGCAGAATTATAAGACTCGCCATGTACTGGCCTTAGTACTGACCGTTCTCTTTATGTTTTCTTTTTCCCTTTGTTGGCACCCTTTGGCATTGACAGATATGTGATTGACGATGTTATGAAGGTTACCCTTTCGGCTTGGCCTGGGCAAGGTTATGGACACCTCTTGGTTATTCTTTAAGAATCTTAGTCCCATTTGGTTCTTATCCATACTCGAGTAAGTATTTTGCTCATTGAGTTGTATCATCTGTATTCTTAACTCATCGAGTCGATGTTGTGTATATAAGTTTCTTGTGGGTTAAGAATAAAGATGGCGATGACTCCTCCATGGTTATAAACTATTGTGATGTAACTACCTACAGAAAATCCCACCCACACGAAAGTGTCTGGTGGGCGTCTTTGAATCTCTTCTATGTGGATTTTGGTGACAAATTCTGAGATCTATATAGACCTAATTCGTGGCGTTACAAGGTCTTCTCCTCCAGATCTCTTCTTACTCTCTTCTAGAAAGAATGGAGGATGATGTGTTCTATTTTACCCCTCTGTGCCCTTGAAGAAAGTTGTTATATTTGACGAGGCAGATGCGAAAGCATGACACCCGCACATACTGATGCTCGTTAAGGTGGCTGATGCCTGGAATACTAATCTTCCCAATTGATAACTATTTTGATTTTCTTCATTTAGCTCATAAATGGCTTCAAAACCTTCCGAAAGTGTTAAGCACCTGAAATCTATAGTAGATAACAAGGTTTATATTTTTATGCAACATTAGTTTTAGTTAAAGAGTAAAAACAATCAAAACAAATATAAACCGATAGAAAAGTCATGGTAAAAAGTTATCAAAAGAGGAGCTATCAACCCCCCCCCCAACCTTAGTTGATACTCGCCCTCACAATTTTTACAACCTTCAACATAATCAAAGAAGTATTTCAGTGGTTGCATCTAAACTCGCTTCCTAGCCACATATAACTTGCTAAATACAATTATAGCATGTAAAATAAAGATGGCGACGACTCCTCCTCTAGCGAATCTAAGGGCGACTCATGGCGGTTCTTACTAGATCTCCTTCGTCGCCATGGATCTCCAAGGCCTCGGTGCCTCTCTTGACTTCTCCAAGGGCAGGGCCTTCTCCTCCAAGGTTCGAACATCCTTTTCCACACTTGTTCATCCTCTCTCTGATGATCTTTCATTCGATCTTGTTATTTCTTTTGGTCGGGCAACTTTTCACCTAGACTTAGATCTCGCTACCTTGCCCTCAAATCATGTTTAGGAGGTTTGGCACATCTTCTAGTTGTTTCCAACATTCGTGATTGTGTTTTCAAATTTTCTATCTTGTCCAAAGCTGTGGGATTCATGATTCATAATGTCAAATCTTTCTCATGCAATTCGTTCATGTGTTATTTCCATCTATGGGGCTTTGGCGGTCCAAACTGGCATAAGGAATACTCTTCATGGCTCATCGAGCAATTTAATGAATGGACTTTTGTGTCTCTCCGAAATCTACCCCTCACTGGTGCTAACACGGTTCCATTGGCCGGCCATCGTCACATGGACTTGATCGTCGGTGATCGCCACCCTTTTCCTGATCCGACTTCCTTGGATCACGTGCATGGAAAATTCAAACTCAAACTCAAAGCCCCACCCCCACCCCCCACCAGCCCACCTTGGATCACTCGATTGTTTCTCAAATTCAAACTCTGTACTTGACGCCTAGCCCATCCCCCACCCCCCCCCCCCCACCAGCCCACCCCACTCCAAGCCAACCAGCCCCCTCCTTCTCCCTCTCGGCCCATCACCTTTTGTGCGAGATGCTTGGCCCATGGACACCAGGTGAGCTCCTGCACTTCCAATATTCGATGCGGTGGCTGTTTCCGTTACGATCATATCCAATTCAATTGTCTTAACAAGAAAAAAAAACCCTGGTATATCGCATTAAAATATTACCACCTGAACAACCCACTCCCCCATTTCTGCCCCTGTCATTACATCTTCTCCACCTGAACACCACGTTGATTCCCCCTCCTTCCACTTTCCCTGGACACTGTCGCCAAACACAAACCCTTGTTGCAGAACTCCACATCCTACCACTGTAATGGCGAACTACCCATGCGAACCCCACCCTCACCTTCCTCTTGGAGCCCAAATCATCCCTCCCTACATCCATCGTTGTCGAAGATCCTACCATGTTTTTAGAGGAGACAACCTGTTGATGTGTGATGACATGGCCAATGTCATCCTCGAGCCGCCAACTGACCCTGAACACTACGAAGGTGATGCGCAAATCATCCACAACTTCCTAAATCACCAAGGTTATCAAGTTCGCAACATGTCTCGTTCTGCTCTAGGTGCTGCTCTGGTTCAGTTTACTTCTACATCTGCTTGAGATTTTGTGGTTGAAAATTGCCCCTTTTTTGTGGGAGATAGCATCATGAGGATTGTGCCACATGATAGAGGTCTTAACCATAGGAATTGCGCTTTCACACATGATGTCTGGTTGATGATGGTTAATTACCCCCAACAAGCTTGGATGGTTGACAAGATTAGGGAATCTGTTAGTGAGTTTGGCAAATTCCTGGTCTAAAACAGAGACTACTAAAACAATGATAGAATCATAGTTAAGATCAGAGTACCTGAACTTCTGGAAGTTCCTATCAGCTTAGTTTTATGTGATAACTCTGGTGATGAGGGCAATGGGAACTCCTGGACTATTGTAAATTATGTTCTGCAAGCTAGGTTGATTGGAGGTTTAGTGGGTGATGATGATCCCTTACCACCTGATGGAGGTAACCCACATCCCATGCCTGATATCCCCTTTGGGGGTATTTGGGATGATATGGCGCATGATGCTGCTGTTGCACCTAATGTTGCTGCACATGTTGCTCACCCACCTGCTACTGCACATGAAGATGTTGCACCTGCTGCAGACATTGAGCCTGCTGTCAACACACCACCTTAGGAGGAACCACCACATGATAACATTGCACCCATGACTGAGGTTGTTGACTCTTTTACTGCTGTCATGATACCCTTATCAACCTAATGAAGTGTGCTCCTGATATCATTAACAATATGGATATGGACTTTGTCAATGGTGTGGGCATCTAGATTATTGATGTTGACTCTAATTATGGCAAGGAGAGAAGTGTCTCATCAAGATATACTATGAACCTATCACTGACATCCCTTCCGCTATCACTATTACTAAACTCTCTGATAACATGGATCATGATCATGTCTCTAATCATGTCAGTACTGCTGCGGTACCTGTGACTGCACCCACCTCTGATCTAGCCAGCAATGCTAGCATCTCACTTACTCCCAAAAGAAAGATAGACACACCATAGGATGTCAGAATGGTGTGCAGAAGCAGAAGAATTGCTGACTTATGTGCTGGGTACAAGGACAAAGATGCTACTGAGAAAGCAGCACAGGTGGAAGTAGAGAGGGCAGCTAAAGGAAACATTGATGATGATCAAAAGAATGTTCCTAGTAAGAAGGAGAAAGGAAAAGCTAAAAGGTGGCTAAGAACCTGACACATGAGTTTGAAGTGGAGATCATTGATGAAGAAGCACCTCCTATTCTTCCCATCGGTACCATACAAGAAATTGGTGTCCGTCAATGCCAGATTCCCCCTAGTGAGGTTTCTAAAGACAAGCTCAATGAATCATGTGGCTAATGCATAGTCCACTATTCCCTTCATTTCTCATATGCCAGTGTTCAGGGAATATTCCCTTTTATTCCTGTTTGAATTATCAAGTCAGAAACTCCTATATCCCATGTTGGCTTGTAATAAGTACCTTAAAGGCTCTAGAAACCTTTTATCACTTGTGATGGTTATTTCGCTGCTATTTATCTGGTCTTTATCTGTTTGATGTGTGTGATATTCCCCACTGTATGAATTTCCTACATGCTACTGATGGTGGGAAAACATGGGGTTATTCAAAACATTCCTCACAGTTGAGATGCCACTGCACACCCCAAAACAGCTATATGATTAAGTCTATAGCTGAAAAAGTGCATGTAAATTTGTGCTTTAATGAGTAGACAGTGGAGTATACCTGATTGGAACTTGAGAAGCATTAACTCCCAGGAAAGACATGATGATATTAGAGATAAAATTAACTGCTCCAATTATAGTGTCATGTGTTCTCAAGAAACCAAAAGAGAAATATTTGATCACTCATACTAGAGAAAATTCTATCCCAAAATATTCAGTAACTTTGCATATACTCCATCAGTTGGCAACTCAGGGGGATTAATTACTATATGGAATGGTAGTCTCTTTAATGGCACCATGATCAACCAATCCAAATTTCAAGTCAAAGTACAGCTGACATGCAAACTCTCTGGATTTGTTTGAAATTTGACAAATATATATGGCCCTGCACATAATGAGGAAAAAGATGAATTCCTTGACTGGTTCACCAACTTGGATGATTCAAATATGCAATATTGGATTATTATGGGGGATTTAAATCTCACAAGAAGCCCTGATGACAGAAACAAAGCTGGTGGGGATGTAAATAATATGATGTTGTTCAATAATGCCATACATGGACATGATCTGGTGGAAATCCCATTGAAGGGTAGGTCCTTTACTTGGAGCAATATGCAGGATAATCCGCTAATTATAAAACTTTATTGGGTCTTCACTTCTGCTCACTGGACAACCAAATTTCCCAATGCAATAGCAATTCCTTTGACAAAAAATGGATCTGATCATGTACCAATTAATGTGTAGATCAGTACAGAAATACCAAAGGCACACTTATTCAGATTTGAAAATTATTGGTTTGAATTTGAAGGTTTTTTCAACATTGCCAAGACCTATGGGAAACTGCTGCTGGAAAACATGATGCTGCCCTCTCACTCAATAGTAAATTGAAATTCTTGAGAGCTGGATTCAAAAAATGGAGCAGAAATCTGTCTAATCTTAACTTGCTCATTGAGAAATGATAGTTTATTATTGCCCTTTTGGTGGACTTGAAGACCAGAGAACTCTAGCTTTACATGAGACTAACTTCAGGAAGCTCCTACAGAACCATATCAGGAGACTGATGGAAGCCAAGAGAATTTATTGGAAAAGCAGAGCAAGTGTTAAATGGGCTAAGCTTGGGGATGAAAACACCAAGTTTTTTCATACTGTTGCATCTCAAAATTTCAGAAGGAATTATATTACCTCTATAAAAAACAGTGATAATGAGCATATACTCAATCATGACCATAAAGGAACTGTTATATGGAATTCATACAAAGACAGACTTGGAGTTTAGAGGATTTGGACATGAGCTTTAATCTCAATGAAATTTTTCAACAGTATGATTTATCTCACTTAGATAATCCATTCACTCTGGAAGAAATTGATCTAGTTGTTAAGGAAATCCCAATTGATAAATCTCATGGGCCAGATAGATTTAATGGTCTATTCTTGAAAAAATGCTGGCCAATTATCAAATAGGATTTCATCAAGCTTGTGAATGATTTTTACAATGGCAATATTAACCTCAATACCATCAACACAACCTTCATTACTCTAATACCCAAGATCAATGAACTAGAAACTATGAATGATTTTAGACCCATTTCTCTAGTGAGTCTCCCTCTGAAATTTATCACTAAATTTTTGGCTAATAGACTGCAGAAGGAAATCATTCCCATTGTTCATGAAAACCAATATGGATTTGTCAAAGGAAAAACTATACAAGACTATCTAGGCTGGACCTTTGAGTACTTACATCTATGCTATATGTCCAAGGAACCCATTATCATCCCGAAAATTGACTTTGAAAAAGCATTTGATAAAGTGGAATACAATGCTATTATTGCCATGCTCCAGGCTAAGGATTTGGTCCCAAATGGATATCTCTCATTTCTGCCATTCTAAACTTTGCATCCACTGTTGTGCTATTAAATGGTGTACCTGGTAAAATATACATTGTAAAAGAGGGGTGAGACAGGGATACCTCTTATCACCCCTTCTATTTGTCAATACTGCTGACATGCTTCAGACTGTAATAAACCATGCTTGGCAATCAGGGGAGATCATTTTGCCACTTCATAGGGACTATGGACAGAAATACCCAATTATTCAGTATGCACTCTTCTGATCATGCCTGCTGATCTATAACAATTGGATACATTGAAAGATCTTATATTGCAATTCTCTGAGGCAACATGGTTAAGAGTATACTATAACAAAACTAATGCGGTTCCCATTAATACTCCTCCTGAGGTTGCCTATGGTCTAGCTGAAAGATTTGGATGCAGAGTGGAAAGCCTGCCATTCACATATTTGGGAGTGCCACAGGGGACTACCAGGACATCTATTGATTATTTAATGCCCATAGTCTCCAATCTCGACAGAAGATTATGTGGACTATCATCATTTCTATCTTACACTGGCAGGTTGACTCTACTGAACTCTATACTCAATTATCTACCTATGCATTCTATGTGCTCATTAAAGGTCCCAATTACTATATTTGTACACTTTGAGAAGGGAGGTAGACAGTTTCTTTGGCATGGCAAAGACATTCAGAAACAAGGGAGGTTCCTTGCAAGTTGGGATATGATATGTATATCAAAGGACCAGGGAGGCCTTAGAGTAATTAACTTGAGACTCCAAAACCAAGCTCTCCTCATAAAGAATGTGCATAAATTTATCAATCAGAAGGACATACCATGGGTGAAGTTACTGTGGCAAGCTTATTATTAGGGAAATCAGACACCCCAAGCAATAAACAATAAAGGTTCCTTTTGGTGGAAAGATTGCATGGACAACATGGAGACCTATAAACAGATGGCTACTTGTTAGATTGGTTCTGGTAAGACAGTTCTGCTCTAGAAAGATGAATGGAATAACAATTTGATGGAAATAATACCCACACATATACTCGTTTTCCAAGGAGGATTGTATCAATATGCAAAATGCAATTAGGGCTGCTAATAACAACTTCTATGAACTCTTCCATTTACCCTTATCAATAATTTCTCATGAGCAATTTAAGAGTCTTAAGGAAGAACTTTTGCCACTGCCTATAACTGAGGAACGTGGCAATTGGACTTTACTCTGGGGTGAATATTATAGCACAAAAAGAGTTTACAGAGAAATCTTGGGAGAACAATTGGTACCCCAAGCAGTCAAGGACATTTGTAAAACATGCAATCTTCCCAGGAACAAATTTTTCAGCTAGCTATTGCTCAACAAGAGGCTCAACACTAAGGATCTGATGACAAGAAAAAACTTTTATGTTCAGAACTGCATCCTCTATGGCGTCTGCCCCCAAGAAAAACTAATTCACCTATTCTTTGATTGTAACTTCAGTCAGAGCTTTTGGTGGGTCCTGCAAATTGAATGGAACAGTGATTTGGATATCCATCAGATGATACTTGAGGCAAAGAACAGATACTCGCATGCTTTCCTTATGGAGATTTTTATAACAGAATGTTAGAGTATATGAGACCAGAGAAATGGATATATATTCTGAGATATAATGCCATCTAATACTAGATGCCTTAGTTTCTTCAAAAACTCCTTTAGCCTTATTATGCATAGAGCCAAACCAAGCCTCAAGGAGGGTATGCAATCTTGGCTAGACACTTTGTAATTTGTAAGGGATTTTAACATCCCAACAATTGTACATTCTCACCAAAAATTTATAAAATGACACAATAGGAAACTTTCCTACTGTTTTTGTCAAAAAAAACATATAACTTGCTATGAAATAAATCTTAATCTCAAAACAAGTGTCAAGGATTTAGCTAGGCTTGCGAAACGAAATCTTTAGTGCCTCTCTGCTAATGAGAGTAAAACAATTTAAGCATAGAACGCTTTTATCAGAATTAAGGGTGCCAAGTAGTGTTTGAAGAGATAATATATTAGATTAAATCATTAACACCCACTTCAAATTAGTGGCTCTCCGAAACTCTAGTATTTTTTCTTGCTTTTCAAGAAGTTCAAGACTTTGCAACCATGTCAAAATATGTGTATTATGAGCACAATTAAGTCCTTTTGGGGCTGAAATATTTTAATTCTTGAGAGGACACACTGGGATGACTCTTTATTCAATCAAACGACCACGTAGTCATTTCTTGCTTTCAGAAAATCATGTAGGTCATTATTGTCAGAATTCTCCCACATATGGATTACATCAATTTATACGAATAGAGACGAACACAAATCGTATGGCCAAGGGAACGTATCGTGTCCTTCAATTTATTTTCTTATTTCTCAAAGCTTACCACGAGTTATAAAACTCACGCACCACCTCGTATATATATATACACGACCAGACCAACCCGACGTGCTTAAACCTACTGTGACACAAACTCTAAACCGAATAAGACTTAAACCTGAAACTAACTAGTACTAACCTACATTGCCAATCCCAATACAAACTGGACACATACGACATGCATGTCGGAGACCAAACAAAGTTGGACTCACGCTGTGACCAAACTAAACAACCTACTAAACAATATTAGTGCTAACAATCTCTCCCTAATGTTGATTAACGACTCTTTGTCTTATGTGCTTATTCTGATCTTGACTCATTGTAGATCAGCGTCTTGACTAGATCTCGCACCACGACAAGTCTAATTGGCTCTCCCCAATTTTGACTTGGCGAATTTATGGAACAACTCAAGTATGATTGGAATACCCGGCCACGCTAGTAAACCGTGGAACACGTCGTCCACCCTAGCGCAATACATGCCGACCATCTCGTGGACTACACCGCCCACTCCAGCCTCATGTAGAGTGATGGCTCAATTCATGTGGAGCATGTGGGAACCCCAAGAGCAAGGTGTGAAGCAGCACATCAGCAAGTCTTTCCTCAGTAAGAAACCGAGGTTATCGAACCAGTAGGAGGAAGGAAACATCACAGGTGTTGCAAGAAATGTGGAAACCTGCACAACACAAACTCAAGACTTTGCCCCAACTAACAGTGAGGTTGTCAATCTCACCGGTTGCTGTAACAAAGGATTAACTGTATGGTGTGGAAGGTAATGGTTGCAGTAAGTAAATAGGTAACAGTGGAAGATGTATCAATGATAAAGATTGGACCGGGGTCCATAGTTCACTAAAGGTGCTCTCCTTATATAAAAAGCATGGCATGAAGGGTAAACAAATTACAACAGGGCAATTGACAGGAACTGAGCAAGGCATAACAATGCAATACAACAAGATCCTATGAGATTCGATTGGGCAATACAACAAGATACATAGACCGCCATCCAACTGCATCTATGACTAGAAGTCCACCTTCAGGTTATCATCTGAACCCCTTCCAGTATTAAGTTGCAAGCAACAGACAACTACTTTAAGCAAAGTGTGTAAGGTAAACAATCCACTTGTTCCATGAACAAGAGACCGTTTTTTTCTCCCTAGTGGCAATAGCACATCTACAACCAAAGAGATTTCTGTCACTTCCCTTGGAAACTAGAGGCATGAACCCACTATCGAGCATAAATACCCCCTCTTGGAGTCACTAGCAACTACTTGGCCAAGATAGCTACTAACAACGGAGAGCATGCAAGATCACAAACAACATAGACATTATAGAATCAATTAGACAAAACCATTAATCAATCAGACATAGTAATATCAATATCCATCGGATCCCCGCAAACACAACATGCATGATTACAAATAGATTAGATCTTGATCATGAACGGAGCTCACAAGATCTATACATGAAAGCACAAGGAGGAGATACAACCATCTAGCTACTACATGGACCCGTAGTCCAAGGTGGAACTACTCACGCTTCATACCCGAGAAGAAGGCCTCCGGGAAGATCTCCCCTCCGGCAGGGTGCCGGGAAGAACTTCAGATCCCCCCGATCTAGGGACAATGGTGGCAGCGGCTACAGAAGGTTTCGTGAAGTTTTGATCGGGTGCCTAGGGTTTCTGCCTTGGGGGATTCTTATAAGCGAAGGGCGAGGCAGGGGGCCACACCCTGCCCAGGCACGGGCTGGGCCCACCTGCGCCTAGGGGGGCCTGGCCGCCTTGTGGCACCCCTCCATATCGTCTTCTGGCTTTGTGTCGCCCACGGTAAAATATTGACTTTGGCTTTTGTCCCATCCAATTCCAAGAATATTGATTTTCTGCCTTTCTCGAACTAAAAACAGAAGAAAACAGGCAATTGGCACCGTGGCAACTTGTTAATAGGTGAGTTCCAGAAAAGATATAAAAACACCTCAAAGTGTAGACAAAGCAAAGCAAAGTAGATACTAAACAAGCATGGAACATCAAAAATTATAGATACATTTCCGACGTATCTAGCATCCCCAAGCTTAACTCCTGCTCGTCCTCGAGTAGGTTAGTGATTAAAGAATAATTTTTGAGGTGACATGCACCATCAAAACCAAGATCAAACCATTTGGAAGCATTGAAAGATGAGATCAAAGAACTCTAAACATGTGCATGAAAGACAAAGTAACTATGCATGCAACATGAAAGGCTACAAACAAAGATCATGAATAACATACATTGAAAAACGTTTGTTTGTTTCACATACAGAAAACATGGCATAGTGGCATTCAGCTTATCCCTCATAGTGTGGCAAATAGATGCATAGGACACCTTCAAAGTTCATAAGAGTGACTAGATACAAATAGCACAAGAACAAGCAATATCACAATAGGCATCAATCAATAATTTTTGGGACACTACACACAGAATGGCAACTATGCTCTCTTAATGGTGCCTAAAGGAAGAAGGTGGAGACTCAATATAATAGTGGAAGAAAGGCCCTTCATAAAGGAAAGCAGGGATTTCAAGCTTCAAAAAGAGCTTCCAAAAATTATGGTACTTGTTAGCTTCCATCCCTCATTGCCCCTATCATAAGCATCTTGAAGTGATTAAGGTTTAAAGTGAGCAAACTATGGAGTATATGTTTGACAAAGTATAAGTTGGCAATCTCATGTCCCTTGAATACGAGGGCCACACCTCATGCTACACAACTTCAGTCACCTGTAAATTCTTGTCATAGTAAGTACATGTGTATCATAGAGAACCGCCAACGAGGTACCCCTTGCACATGGTACAAGAGCTATCCCATAAACAAAATGACAAGGCAAGCAGACAATGGGCATCTCAGCGATCTTTTTATTTACTATGTGCATAGCTTTTTATTAAGGATGCGTCATAGATAGATCATTATGGTGATGCTGCAAGTTTCCACCATGATTAGGCATGGCTTAGGCTAGCGGCCCAGGTGTTTCTCTAACACAAAATACATAACTCCATGTACAAGCTCCCTCTTTATTTCACACCGGTGACATCCATATACAAAAGAGCATGATATCAACTATGTACAAAGTACAAGTGCAATGTTGAAAATGTTCCCCATGACAGCACGGTTCTGCTAATTCCAACGTATAAGTGCAAGCATATACAACATGATGACACAATGGTTCAAGTTTATTAGGGGCAAAGAATTTAAAGTGTGCCATCAAGTTTGTAAGGGCTTTAATCACTAAGTTTTCACATAACAAAATACTTTTTAATTGGAAGATAGCTAAAAACAAGAATATACTTGGAATGGTGTAACACACCATGCATAGGAGTTTATAGTGGACACTTTGGAATAACTTGGTTTGTTGGGAGTTGGAAGCATAAGTAGAGCTTACTCATACAAGTGGAGGCTATCAAAAGACTGGAAGCAACCAACTAAGAGAGCAATAATGGCCATAATCATGCAGAGCAACAAAACATTACTAATCAAAACATAGAGTGGTACTACAAGTCAAGGACTAAATGATCATAGAGGCTATAGTGACTTGTTCATAGTCATAACATCGTGTGAGCATGTGCCAATTCAACCCAAACAAAGCATCAAAGGAGAATACCACAATACTATGCTTTTGTATGCTAAAACAACGCATGATTCCTTCAAGGCACATTAAGAAATCCAAATTGTTTGGAACAAGTCATGCTACAACAATAATCACTAAACATAAAGTCAAAACAACATCTAGCATGGCATGATAAAGTCTAAGTCATAGTCAAAGCAAGCTCCTCTTGTACTATTCAAGCAAGAACTTTTTACACCTTTCCAACACCAAGCAATTTATTTGAAACAACACAGCGAGAACGGGGGTCCAAAATACTTTATTCAAGCAAAATAAACAAAATAAGCAAAGCAAATGAAAACTAAGACGCTCTAAGAACAACACAACAGTGCATGAAACAATAAAAACGAAGTGTCTAGAAAGACCTGAGCTTTTTATTGATGAAGAAGGGGATGCCTTGGCCATCCCCAAGCTTTGACGCTTGTACCTCTTGGATATTTCTTGGGGTGACACCGGGGTGGCGTCCCCAAGCTTGAGCTTTTGTCCATCCTTCATCTCTTTACATCATTCTCTCTCTACACCTGAAAGTTTTCCTTCATACAAAACTTCATACAATCTTCATTAGCAACATTAGTGTATTCAAAAGATAATAGACCTTTGGGTTTAGCTTTGGAACAGCAAAAATTTCACTAAAAACACAAGCTACTGTAGCAACTCCTTCAAAAAGCTCAATTCCCCAAAAGAGAACTCAAAAAGGAATCAATAAGAAGCAAATGCAAATAATGGCAGAAATTTGTCAAAACAGACCGGCAGGTAGAAACCGGTTTTTTCAAAAAATCCTATGTTGCTCAAATAAAAAAGTGTTGAACTAACTAAAGTTAGCTAACATACTGGGGGATTTATTCGTAAAATTTCAGCTCCAACCGACTTACAGAGACTCCTCATGAATTTTTATGGTGGAGGAAAGAAATCTGTTTTGGGACAGCAACTCCCCAAATCTTACTTCCCTCTCATTAGAGGTAATTCTTGGCACAAAAAGCAAACAAAAAGGATAAGGAGAGGTCATTACTGAAGTAATAACTTCCAAGACTCAAGTAAACTCTTGGGTTATCTCCCAACAAGTACTTTTTTTAACGCCTTTAAGTTAGACACAAGAAGCAAGAAATCAAGTATTTTCAAATGAGGAAGCATTAACATCAAACCTTGCTTTCAAAGGAGGAGCATAAAGCAACTTCTCTATCCTCATGGGGAAGTGTTCAATACCTTTCTTGAATGGAAATTGGTATTTAATGGTGCCTTCCTTCATATCAATGATGGCACCAACAGTTCTAAGAAAAGGTCTTCCCAAAGTAATAGGACAAGAAGCATTGTATTCAACATCCAAAACATAGAAATCAATAGGGAAATAAGCATTGTTAACCGTGATGAGAACATCATTAATACTCCCCATCAGTTTCTTGTTAGCATTATCATCAAGTGGAACATCTAAATAACAATCTTCCAAAGGTGGCAAATCAAGCATTTCATAAATCTTTCTAGGCATAATAGAGACACTAGAACCAAAATCACATGAACCTTTGATATCAAAGTCATTCACTTGCATATTAATAATGGGTTCCCAACTATCTTCTACTTTCCTAGGAATAGAAGCTTTGTGTTTTAGCTTCTCTTTCTTAATCTTAACAGGAGCATCTGTAATGTTCTTGGTGAAAGCTACATGCATATCACTAGCATCAGGACTTCTAGCAAGTTTTTGCAAGAACAGAATCACTTCAGAAATATTGCAAACATTTATATCAAAATCAAACTTAGCATCACTAGTTGTAGACTCATTAGGCTTAGGCATTGCAGGAGGAGGAATAGGGACTTCTTGTGATTTAGTGGTATCCATTCTAGTGATGGTGCACACACTATTGTTTCTATCAATTTCAGCTTCCCTTTCCCACTTAGCATGAAGTTGGGATAACAGTCTAACATTTTCATCAATAGTAACTTGTATGGCGTGAGTAGAAGCAAAGGTATTTTCCATGGTTTCAGGTTTAGCAACCATTTTATTAATCAAAGATGACTGTGCTTCAGACAAAGAGGAAATATTCTTCTCAACAGTTAAAAGTTTTTCCTCCACAGTCTTTTCGAAAGCAGTTTGTTTACTAATAAAGTCTTTGAGAATGACTTCAAGTTCAGAGGGGGCACTACTAGTATTGTTGTAGGAGTTTCCGTAGGTATTGCCATTATTAGGAGGATAAGGCCTATAATTGTTGTTACCACAAAAATTATTCCTATAGGCATTGAGTTGAAATTGCTGTTTCTAATGAAGTTCACATCAACTTGCTCTTCTTGAGCAACCAAAGAGGCTAAGGGAAGATTGTTTGGATCTAAAGGAGCATTCCCATTAACAAGCATAGTCATAATAACATATATCTTATCACTCAAAGAGAAGGTTTTTTCAACAGAATTTACCTTCTTACCATGTGGAGCTCTCTTAGTGTGCCATTCAGAGTAATTAACCATCATATTATCAAGGAGTTTTGTTGCAGAACCCAAAGTGATGCCCATAAAGGTACCTCCAGCAGCTGAATCCAACAGTTTTCTTGAAGAGAAGTTCAAACCTGCATAAAAAGTCTGGATAATCATCCAAGCAGTGAGTCCATGAGTAGGACAATTCTTAACCAAAGATTTCATTCTTTCCCAAGCTTGAGGAACATGTTCATTATCAAGTTGTTTAAATTTCATAATATCACATCTCATAGATATAATCTTAGCAGGAGGATAGTACTTTCCAATAAAAGCATCTTTGCACTTAGTCCAAGAATCAATACTATTTCTAGGAAAGGAAACAACTTGAGCTTAATAATATCTCCATCTACATACTTATATTTTTGCATCTCACAAAGTTCAACAAAGTTATTGAGATGGGCGTCAGCATCATCAGAACTAGCACCATAAAATTGCTCTCTCATCACAAGATTCAACAAAGCAGGCTTAATTTCATAAAAGGTGGCATCAGGAGAAGGTGGAGCAATGTAAGTGCTAAGGAAATCATTGTTCTTTGTGCTAGTGAAGTCACACAACTTGGTGTTCTCAGCAGAGTTCATTTTGGGAAAGGTGGAGCAAGCCAAAAACAGCAGGAGCAGCTAGAGCAGGAACTAATTTTTTTGTGTTTTTGATAAGAAAAGGCAAACCAAACTAAACTATTTTTTTTTTGAGTTTTTGATAAAAAGAGGAAAACAAAACCAAGGAAAAGAAACTAAGCAAACTAAAAACAAAGTAAAGAGAAAGGTTGAGGAGGACTCCCCTTGTGAAAACGTCCTTAGCCTCCCCGGCAACGACGCCAGAAAACTTGTTGATGGCTCAATTGATGTGGAGCCTATTGGGAACCCCAAGAGCAAGGTGTGAAGCAGCACATCAGCAAGTATTCCCTCGGTAAGAAACCAAGGTTATCGAACCAGTAGGAGGAAGGAAACGTCACACAGTTGTTGCAAGCAACATGGAAACCTGCACAACACAAACTCAAGACTTTGCCCCAACTAACAGTGAGGTTGTCAATCTCACTGGTTGTTGTAACAAAGGATTAACTGTATGGTGTGGAAGGTAATGGTTGCAGCAAGTAAACAGGTAACCGCGGAAGATGTATCAATGATAAAGATTGGACCAGGGTCGATAGTTCACTAGAGGTGCTCTTCTTAGATAAACAACATGGCATGAAGGGTAAACAAATTACAGGAGCACAATTGATAGGAACTGAGCAAGGCATAACAATGCAATACCAGTCAAAAAGATCCTATGAGATTTGATTGGGCAATACAACAAGATACATAGACCGCCATCCAACTGCATCTATGACTAGAAGTCCACCTTCAGGTTATCATCCGAACCCCTTCCAGTATTAAGTTGCAAGCAACAGACAACTGCTTTAAGAAAAGTGTGTAAGGTAAACAATCCACTTGTTTCATGAACAAGAGACCGTGGTTTTCTCCCTAGTGGCAACACCACATCTACAACCGAAGAGATTTCTGTCACTTCCCTTGGAAACTATAGGCATGAGCCCACTATCGAGCATACATACCCCCTCTTGGAGTCACTAGCAACTATTTGGCCAAGATAGCTACTAAAAATGGAGAGCATGCAAGATCACAAACAACACAAACATGATAGAATCAAATAGACAAAAACATTAATCAATCTGACATAGTAATCTCAAAATCCATCGGATCCCCGCAAACACAACATGCATGATTACAAATAGATTAGATCTTGATAATGAACGGAGCTCACAAGATCTATACATGAAAGCACAAGGAGGTGATACAACCATCTAGCTACTACATGGACCCGTAGTCCAAGGTGGAACTACTCACGCTTCATACCGGAGAAGAAGGCCTCCGGGATGATCTCCCCTCTGGCCGGGTGCCGGAAAGAACTTCAGATCCCCCCATCTAGGGACGATGGTGGTGGCAGCTACGGATGGTTTCGTGGAGTTTTGATCGGGTTCCTAGGGTTTCTGCCTCGGGGGCTTCTTATAGGCGAAGGGGCGAGGCAGGGGGGCCGCCAGGAGGGCCACACTCTGCCCAGGCATGGGCTAGGCCCACCCTTGCCTAGGGGGGGTCTGGCCGCCTTGTGGTGCCCCTCCGTCTCGTTTTCCGGCTTTGTGTCGCCCACGGTAAAATATTGACTTTGGCTTTTGTCCCGTCTAATTCCGAGAATATTGATTTCCTGCCTTTCTGGAATCAAAAACAGAAGAAAACAGACAACTGGCACTGTGGCAACTTGTTAATAGGTTAGTTTCAGAAAACATATAAAAACACCTCAAAGTATAGACAAAGCAAAGCAAAGTAGATACTAAACAAACATGAAACATAAAAAATTATAGATACGTTTTCGACGTATCATAGAGACAGGTTCTTATTGAAGAGGCTCCCCTTCACTGGTTTACCGCCCCCTTCACACATGAACTTGATCCTCACACGTAAACAACCTGATCGAGACATGCAAATTGCGTCTTCGTCCATACAATGGACAATCCCTTAACCTTTATTTATTTCGGCTGCAACCGATCCTTACAGAGAAAAGCACTTGGACACAACAACGACTCATGGACACAACACCGACTGAATGTGCTACCTTGCACATACTTGACTCCTTGACTCATACTCTTTCGGACGACGATCTTGACAAGATTCTCCAGCACCGCACTCTAGTACCACCGCACTCATCAATAATCATCCCCATCCACCACCTTGCCAACGAAGCCTCGCCCGCCTTCTTCTTCGTTGTCTCTCCTCAGAGCGACGATCGCCCACCACCTAACCGATGACGGCATGCTCGCAGCCTCCACCCGGTCGGCCGCCCCGAGGCGCTAGTCGGATCGCCTCCCCGAGGAAAGTGTGACTTCAAATCTTTAACCTCTCTCTGATACCAATTGTTAGAATTATCCCACAAATCGATCACATCAATTGAGACGAACAAAGACGAAAACAAATCTTATAGCCAGGGGCACGTATCTCTATTTTTTTATTATTTCTCAAAGCTCACCAAGGGTTACAAAACTCACGTACCACCTCGTATATATATACATAACCAGACTATCCGGACGTGCATAAACATACTCTGGCCCAAACTCTAAACCGAATAAGACTCAAACCTAAAACTAACTAGTACTAACCTATGTTGCTAATTACAATACAAACTGGACACATACGGCATGCATGCTGGACACCAAACAAATTAGGATTCACGCTGCGACCAAACTAAACAATCTAGCTAGACAATTAACTAGACTCTACTAAACAAGATTAGTGCTAACAGTCATATCTTTCTTAATGCTTTTCATATGCTCTCAAAATTATCAATGTCATTGTGGCTAGAAGGAACAATTTGCCGTCGTGGAATTTGGACTCTTTTTTTGTGTGCATTTTTTCTAGAAAGGAGAATATATTAATATCGTGATAATACCAATTATATCCAGCCTCTGTAACAATGCATTATCCTATTGGCATTACAGATACACACAACAAAAAAAGAAAAATTACAAAAAAGAAAAGTCTCGCTACAGCGATAAGATCCTTAGTAGCAGCGACACTAACCCCACCAGAACAACACCAGAAGTCCAACATGCACCGTAAAGATACAAGCACAAGCACCGTCATCGCCCGATCAAAGATCAGAGGTTTTCACCCTGGAGAAAGTCCCCGCTCACAAAACAATGTCTTCAACAAGGTCATTACCACGTGTCAGGAATATGCAACATGTATTCCTCTAGGGGCCAAAGGCCACAATATATAATACAGGTACAGGTGCAAATATGCAGGAAGCCTCCTAACATATGGGGAAACTACTAAGTACAAATATATACATCTAACACCCCCTCCCCCTCAAACTCATGGTGGATCCATAACACTGAGTTTGGAGAGTAAGAAATCATGTTGCGCTCTGGTCTGTGCCTTCGTGAAGAAATCCGCTAACTGTAAATCTAAAGGCACATACTAAAGCGCAACAACCTGAGCCTGCACCTGAGCACGTGTATAGAAAGCATCAACACCAATATGCTTGGTAAGCTCATGCTTGACCGGATCACGTGCAACACTAATAGCACGTGTACTGTCAGACAAAACCAGAGTGGGTGTGGTAATAGAGACCCCAAAATCCGCAAGTAACCATCGTAACCAGGTCACCTCAGCAGTTAACAAGGTCATAGCACGCAACTCAGCCTCAACACTCGAACGGGAAACCGCTGTCTGTTTCTTCGTCTTCCAAGCAATGAGCGAACCACCAAGAAACACACAGTAAGCAGAAAGTGAACGACGATCCGAAGGATCACTCGCCCATGTAGCGTCTGAATAACACTGGAGCTGGAGGGAGCTGGAACAAGGAAAGAAAAGGCGACGAGTGATCGTACCACGAAGATAACAAAGAACACGGAGAAGATGACTATAGTGAACAATGGTAGGAGCAGAAACAAACTGACTCAGAATATGAACAGGATAAGAAATGTCAGGACGAGTTACAGCAAGATAAACAAGACTCCCAACAAGATGAGGATAATGCGTCGGATCAGAAAGAAGATCACCATCAGTAGGTTGAAGCTTAACATTAAGCTCCATAGGGGTCTCAACAGTGCGCTCATCCCCTAGAGCAGCACGAGCAAGAAGATCCTGAATATACTTTTCCCGAGAGATGTAAAAGCCATCATAAGTGGAGGAAACCTCAATCCCAAGAAAGTATCGAAGAGGACCAAGATTAGTCATAAGAAACTGATCATGAAGACGAGCCTTAACAAAGGCGATATACTCAGAATCATCACCAGTAATGATCATATCATCAACATAGAGAAGAAGAAGAGTGCGGCCACGAGGAGAAGTGTGAACAAATAGCGTTGGATCATGAGCACTAGGGGAGAAACCAGTAGTAGTCACTACAGAAGCAAAGCGCTCAAACCAGGCACGAGGGACCTGTTTGAGGCCATAAAGAGAACGTCGAAGACGACAAACCATCCCCTCAGGAATAGAATACCAAGGAGGAGGCTGCATATAAACCTCCTCACTCAACTCACCATTGAGAAAGGCATTCTGAACATCAAGCTGGGACACAGACCAGTGACAAACAGAAGCAACAGCAAGAAGAGTACGCACAGTGGTCATATGAGCCACGGGAGCAAAGGTCTCATCATAGTCATGACCATGCTCCTGCAGAAAACCATGAGCCACAAGACGCGCTTTATAGCGCTCAAGAGATCCATCAGAGCGGGTCTTAATCTTATAGACCCACTTACATGTGATAGGACAAACACCGGGAGGGGGAGAAACAAGATCCCAGGTGCCAGTGCGCTCAAGCGCAGCAATCTCCTCAGCCATGGCCAGCTGCCATTCAGGATGATGCTCAGCATCCCGATAAGAAGTCGGCTCAGAGGCAACATAAAGACCATAATGACTAGGAGAGTAACGGTTGGGAGCACGACGCTGACGAACAGGACGAGTAGAGGGAAGCTCATCAGAGGAAGACGACTCAGGAGACGACGATGAAGAAGAAGGGATAGCAGAGGAAGACTCCGGAGAACATGGAGAACTAGACGGAGCAGAGGAGGACGGTGGCGAGGAAGAGACATCAGGGGGAGGAGATCCTGAAGAAGACACAATAGGAGGAGAGGAAGGTGTGTCAGGAAAGAGAAGAAAAGAGATATCATCCACCGGGTAGGTACCAGCAGTGGGACGAGGATAGAAAGGGCGCGTCTCATCAAAAGTAACATCACGAGAGATACGCATCCGACGACCAACGGGGTCCCAACAGCGATAGCCCTTATGCTCATTACTGTATCCAAGAAAAACACACTCAACAAACTGAGCGGTCAGTTTGGTGCGTTCGCGGGGAGCAAGAAGAACATAGCAAACACAACCAAACAAGAGAAGCATGGAGTAGTCTGGAGACTGTACAGATAGGCGCTCAAGAGGGATACCACCCTGTAGAGCAGCAGAAGGCTGAATATTGATGAGGTAAGCGGACGTAGCAACAGCCTCAGCCCAGAAATGTGGTGGAAGAGAAGAAGCAATCATCATGGCACGAGTGGTCTCAAGAAGATGACGATGTTTATGCTCAGCAACGCCATTCTAGGCATGGGCGCCAGGATAGGAGAACTGAGCAAGAGTGCCCTGCTCAGCAAGAACACCTCGCAACATCTGGGAGATATACTCACCAGCGGAATCAGCATGAAACACATGAATGGGGGTAGAATATTGAGTACGGACCATGTCCGCAAAACTCTGATATATGGAGAGCACCTCACTATGAGAGCGCATAAAATACAACCAAGTGTACCGATAAAAATCATCAATGAATAAAATATAGTA
Source organism: Avena sativa (assembly GCA_916181665.1). NCBI lineage: Eukaryota > Viridiplantae > Streptophyta > Magnoliopsida > Poales > Poaceae > Avena > Avena sativa. The sequence continues at coordinate 58,731,278 of OV702297.1, read as the reverse complement.
GCGATGGCCCCCTTTCGAAGCGAAAGGAGCCGGACCCCAAACATCTGAATGAACTAAATCAAAAGGTCGCTGAGATACAGACGCGCTAGTAGGATAGGGAAGCTGAATCTGTTTACCCAACCTACAGCCCTGACAATGTAAAGATCCATCTCCTGAGACAGACCCCAGAAGACCACGATGAACTAATGACGACAGGCGAGAGTCACAAAGGTGACCAAGACGATGATGCCACTGCTGAAAAGAGCTGGTAGCAGAGGTGACGACCGGAGAAGAACTGACAGCGAAAGGAACACGAAGCCAGTCTAACTCCCAAAGTCCTGAAGAGTCACGGCTGCGAGGGCCAGCTCCAACCAGGGCCTGCGTGCGACGGTCCTGGACAACACAAGAATCAGCATCAAGAATGATGCGACAACTAGAGTCAGTAAGCTGGCTAGCGGAGAACAGATTCCTCTTAAGAAGAGGGACATGAGAAATATCAGGAACAGGAAAGGAAGAAGTAGAAAGGGTGCCCCGACTAGAAACAGGGAGAGAGGTACCATCAGCTGTGAAAACACGGACAGGGGAAGGGAGAGAACGAAGAGCGGACAGAAAAGAAGACTCAGAGGTCATATAAAAAGAAGCTCCAGAATCCAGATACCATGGAGACGTACCTGACTGTGTAGAAGGTGGTGGTCGCACAGTGCTTGAAGAATCAGTCACAGAACTAGCAGTGCCTGTCGAAGAAGAGCTTGTAACAGCAAGCAGACCGCGAAGACTCCTGATAATGTCCTGATCGGAGAGAGCGACTGCTGAAGAGCCAGAAGGAGCTGACTGCCCATGAGCTTGGTGCTGCTGACGTAAACTGGGATCCCGTGTATAACAGGTGGCCCAAGTGTGGCCATCCTTGTTACAGTAAGAGTAGTGACGAAGAGAACCACGGCGACCCTAACCACGAGCCTGCTGGTGCTGACTCTGACCCTGAAACTGCTGGTGCTGACTCTGACCCTGACCTGGAGGAGTGGGTAGTATCGGCGGCGGCACAGAGGACCGCGGCTGAGTCAAGGGAACAGACGACATAGGAGGACCACGAGTAGCAAGCACAGATGTAACTGCAAGAAGACCAGCACCACGGAGACGGGTCTCCTCAGCCCGAAGCTCAGACAACACCTCAAAGATGGGAACACGACCACGAGCATTCAGCTGAGCACGCCGGGGCTCAAACTCCTGGCGGAGCCGAGACAGAAACTCATAGATGTGTTGAAACTCCAAATCCGAGCGCACAATCTGGCAACACGAGCATGTGCCACAAACAGCAGTACGAAGAGAATCAAGCTGACGCCAGATAGCTGCACTCTGAGTATAGAACTCATCAATAGTAGAATCACCCTGCTGGAGAGCATGCTCCTGGCGAACCACAGACAGGTAAAGAGCATCCCCAGACGGCTGATAGCGCTGACGAAGATGGGCCCACTGAGCGGCAACAGTAGGGAGACTCATGAACTCAGCAGCATACTGGGGCAGAACACTGGAGGTGAGAACAGCAGCAGCACGAGCATCCTCATCAACCCACTGAGTGTAAGCAGTCAAAGTGTGTCGATAGGCCTCGAGATCAGAAGAGTACTGCTTGAACTTCAGGTCATAAGCAGCAACAGCACTATCATCAGCACTCTGAGCAGCATCCTTGGCCTCCTGAGAAGCATCAGCACCGAGAACAATCGGCGTCGGCGGAATAGGAGCCACAGGAGCCGGGGGCACGGCGGACAGGAGACCTCGCCGGAGCGCACACCCCAAAGAAGAAGACCGCGCATGTGAACATACATAAAGGCAGCGAAATCAGGGTAATTCGCGCCATCAAAGATCACCGGGCAGCGAGGAATCACAACATAACCCGATGAAGACATATCTCTCCCTCTTTTTTTAGACACAGATCAGATCAGATCTAGATCTGACCGGTGCTGACGCAAGCTGACGGCAGCAGACGACGGGCCAAACGGGGCGGGGCCAGATCCGGCCAGGCGGGCGCGTGGACGAGATCTGCGCCAGGAGGGTGGCAGGCGGGGCCAAACGAGGCGGTTCCAGATCGGCACGTGGAGGAGGGAACAGCGACGGTCCAGGCGCCAGGAGGTGGGCAGGCGGGACCAAACGCGCGTGGAGGAGATGGGGAACAACAGCGGGCCAGGCGGGCGGGACGGGGCAGCGTCGGGTCCCGCGCCAGGAGGTTGACGGCGCGGCGTGGAGTGGGAACAACGGCGGGCCAGGTGGGCGGGATGGGGCAGCGTCGGGTCCCGCGCCAGGAGGTTGACGGCGCGGCGTGGAGTCCCAGGCGGCAACATGAAGGCCCGCACGTGGAGATCCTCGCGTGGAGATGGAGCCAGAGCCGGCCGAACAGCGTCAGTCCAGTACCGCGCGTGGAGATCTGAAAGAATACGGCAGATCCAAGATGGCCGGAGACAGCGGCAACCGGCGGCGGCGACGTCGGAAAACCTACGACGACAGGGACGGTGGCGGCTGTGACGATGTTGCAGAAAATTGTCTAATCTAGTTCTGATACCATGTCAGGAATATACAACATGTATTCCTCTGGGGGCCAAAGACCACAATATATAATACAGCTACAGGTGCAAATATGCAGGAAGCCCCCTAACATATGGGAAATTACAAAATACAAATATATACATCTAACTCCACGCACAACCAATTAAGGCCAGACCTTGGATTTTCACCCTACAAGGTAAAACTGTGAACTCCTCCTGTGACATTCTCCACACACTGACTTCACCATGAAACTAATTAAAGACATGTTCCACGATGGCAGACTGCAGAGCTTTGCCTCACTCCCTCTGAAACCAAATGGTCAGAAAAATACTAGTTGCGCGCTACCGAATCCCATCCGTTCTAGCAATCTTCAGGCATGAATCGTCATACAAGTTCATTGTTTTCTCTTTATAAAGGGTAGCCAGGCTCCGCCATAACTTTTTATACCCCGCAAAAATACTTTTTGGGACAACAAATCAACAATGCCGAGACGGCCGCGGTGTATACGTCACTACATTAGATTAACTAAGTCTTACGACGTACAGCCTCTTTCATTTTTTTCATTTATCTCTCACCGCGGTGTACGTCGTTAACTAAGTCTTACGACGTACAACCTCTTCCATTTGTCTCTCGCGCATCCTACGCTGTCCTGCACGGCGGCAAACATCGCAGACTCGTTCGCATGGATAGCGGCCTCGGCCGGAGTCGCTCTTCATCGATGGGAATTAATGGCTATGTGCCGGCCGGCTCTACGCCAAAATTGTTCGTATGCATACGTACATACGCACCAGCCATGCAACATGAACTCGGATATATGCTCGCTGTCCTCAATCAGCACCGGCACGAGCAAGCCAACGCCATTAGGCACTAGGCACTTAGGCGCATAGCACGCCCACGGCGGTCGATCACGCCATGTCGTCGTCCAGACGGTGGGCCTCCTCCTCCCCCTCATCCGGCACGGACCTGCAGTCAGGTGGCTGGTCTGTCCTCCCTGCCGCGGCGCTCACACCCTTGCGCCACAGCTCCCGTCGCCCCGTCTCCCGTTCCGACCCGGCCCCTGGAGCCGCCACCCTCGGTCGCAGCATCTGGCCTTCCTCCTCCGACAGCAAGATCAGCAGCAAGAAGTCTCCGTCACTGTCGCCCTCGGTAGCCACCCTTGCCGACCACCTGACCAACGATGCCACGGACAGCGCCCACGCCGTGGCGCCGTTGCCCCAATCGCTCTCCCGCCAGCGCAGCTGCACTGAGCTCCCGCGATTCGCGGACGCCGACGCCGATGCCGAGGAAAGGAAGATAAGCAGGTCTTCCGGTAAGGGCGCCCACGCGTTCGGGCGCTCCATGCGTTTCCTACCGTCCTCCAAGCCTGCCAACGTCACGCTTACCCCGGGCCGTATCGCGCCGTCGTCCGACCTGCGCCGGCTCGCCGGCTTTTCCATGGACGCCCGCGCCGATGTTGCCAGCTCCGGATCGGAGTGCAGCGACGCCTCCAGGGGATCCTCTGCAAGGTCGAAGATCCCCAAGCAGCACTTACCTTTGATTTCCCGTGCGAGCTCGGTCCGGCTGCTCGGGTCGAACAACACGCAGTGGGCTCTCTCGCCTGGGCGGCGAAGCAGCTCACCCGTAAAGACACTAGCGACCGTGCCGGAATCAAAGGGGAAGAAGAGCCTGCTGACCATGGGATGGGGTCATCTTTTCAACCGGAGGAAGACGATGGACGCGGATTCCTCCATTGCCACCACGAACCTGGCCAACGTATTGCCGTCACGCAGCAACGGGGGAATAGGAGAGGCCGGACATCAGATGAAGAAGATGCATTGCCTGTTCTTGCAGTGGCGCTTGTTGAACGCCAAGGCGGACGCTGCGTCCAAGAACAAGCGGGCTATCGCGGAGGTCCACTTGATGGGTGCATGGGCCAGGATGTCAGAGCTGAGAGGGAAAGTAGCGCGGAAGCGAGTGCAGCTCGAAAAGGAGAATCTGAAGATTAAACTCAGTGACATACTCTCTTCTCAGGTATCCATATACTTAATTCGATGTCCGTTGACCTTTTCAAGTTTTCATTCCAAATGTTTAACGTGTTTACGCCCCGGCCGATGATGGACATCTCTACAGATGAGAGATCTGGACAGTTGGGGGCAGCTGGAGAGCAGACACGCCTTGGCTCTGGACTCTACACTGTATTGCGCCAAGGCAGCAGTTTGCAGGATTCCTCTTACCGACGGAGCAAAGGTATTGCTCTCTGAATTGGCTCCACTATAATTGCACCTGATATATGGCACATTGGCACGGCATATTCATAATACCTACTACTACTACTTCGTTCAGATCAGCACCGAAGGTGTATAGTTTGGAGTTGCAACACGCATGTGTAAAACATCACTGATTTGTTTTCTTCCATATGTAGGTCTCCCTGCCGGCGATGTCATCTATACTAGAGCAAATGTTCGAGCTCTCAATGACGGCCAGGATATCAGTTCGCTCGTTTAGTCCCATGGTAAAGCATTTCGCCAAAAAAAAGCTCAACGTACCACCAATTCAGAGCCTGAATAGGAATTAATTTCTCCATTACACATTCATACGCTAGGCTCAAGATACGGCAGTGCTAGTCTCGGAGCTGGTGCGAGTGGCTCGTGAGGAGCAGGGTCTCTTACAGGAGTGCCTTGACCTGCTTGGACAGGTCTCTTCACTACAGGTAGTTTTGGCTTTTCTTTCACGGCAAATATTACTTGGTCTTGTGCAGAGGTTCTTAACTAAAAACGTCTTGCCTTCGGTTGTGGCTGATTATTTGTTACGCAGATTGAAGAACAGAGCTTGCGTTGCCATATGGTGCAGTCATCGTCCTCGTTGAATCTTGTGACAGTGAATTAGTATGGATGGCCATGAACGGGAGCGCAGCGCATAACCAACCAGAGATTACCAGCGGCCAGACAGTTCCAGCGATGATTAAATCGGAGGTGTGGTGCATCTGGAAGGGAGAGAGAAGAGTAGAGGCCTCTTGGTCTTACGAGCTACTAGTGCAGAGCTGACAATCGCATGAGATTGTGTTCAGTGCTCTTACATACTTATATGCCAAGCTTCGCCTCGCCGCCTGCATTGAGTTGTTGCAGATCGTGCCCATTGTGGTACACTAAGAGGGCGCTTTGGTTTGTAACAGTTAGATGTAACTCGTATGTGCTTCTAGTGTTACTAGTAAACATGCACATGCTTACTGATGGTATAATTTTTATATTTCTACCTAATTTATAATATTATTTAAACTAACAATAAATAGTTTGTAGAAATGATTTCAATGCTTGTGTCCAATCCCGCCTACAGACGTCGTTGCTCGCTTCCCTCCTTGCTTCCACACCTCTATCTAGCCTGCTCAGGAACTATCATTTCCACATCGATGCCAGTTGGCGCCCACTATGAGGCTTCTTCATGGATGGCGGAGACCGGAGTCACATTCTGCATGGGACCCTGCACTTCATCCGGTGAGCGCGTGGCCTCCGGCCTTGTGCTCACCTTGAGAAAGTTCGACTGCGTCATTGACAACGCTCGCTGCTTCGCCGACTCTAGTTTCCCGGCAGGCGGCTCTGTTCCGCTGTTCGACAACTTGCTAGTCTACGTCACCACCGTGCCGGCGAACTTCCCTCGGGAAATCATCTCCTTCGCTGAGTCGCTACCCTCAGCCGATAGCACGCTCGTCGCACCTCGCAGCATGGAAGTGATGATGGCTGGCTCTGGCCACGGCCGTCGACCCGCTCTCGATCGCACCAGCGATGTAGCCGGCACGTCCACTCCCTCGCATGGAAAGGGAGTGGTGGAGGAAGTTATCGAGGAACTCCTCACTCCGGTTGATCTGGGAGAGGATCCGGAGGAGGCAGCCCGAAAGACCGAGGCGGCGCGAGAGGACTTGCTTCTCCAGGTCCAGGGCCTGGCCTCCACCAAGTACCAGACGGAAATCAACATGCGTGAGTGCCACCGCGCCCATGGTCTCACTCCGGCTAATCAAGATCCTAGCCGTCTGGGATCCGTGCAGCGTCGCAGGGGAGAGCTGGGAGCCCGCTTCGAGCAAGATGTCGAGCCGAGCCATCACATGTACTTCCCACCGCCCGTGTACGATATTGCGGTCAAGAATGTTCGGGCGGTGCGAGCTGTAGCGGAGGAGCTAACCCACCTGGAGGAGGATTAAAGGATCCGGCAGTTTCAGCGGGTGCAACACCTGCTGCGAGTGGCTGATGAGCAGGCTAAGGCCGCTCGGGTCGCATACGAGGCAGGAGCCGGCTCCAGAGGAAACCATCTGGTTGGAGGCAGCCGGGGAGGTCCTTGCCAGACCGAGTACTCCGCGTATCCGGGCCAGACCCGTGCGCGTTCGCGCTCCAAGCATCTCCAATCCGGCAGCAGCCAACCCCACGGCGACCAAGGCGCTATGAGTCACCCACCGATTGTGGCACCACCACCGCATCCGGCTGATCAGGGCCACCCCTCCCCCATCCCGCCTCTCTGGCCGGGTAGGAGCGCCCAATCCAGTTGAACCGGACGCGTGCGACAGAATCGACCTCCTGGCGCAAGCTCGCATCATGGAGGAGGAAGACGCAATCGGACCAGTGTGCTTCGGGCCACGCATCCGGAAGGAACCATTTCCTGATAAGTTCTCCCTACCACGGGACACCCCCAAGTACGACAGTAGCATGAAGCTGGAGGACTAGCTGACCGACTATGCCACGGCAGTCGGAATCGCCCACAGCAACAAGCGCGTGGCGGTACGCTATGTGCCTCTCATGTTGACCGGTTCAGCGAGAACCTGGCTCAACAGCCTCGCTCCCAACAGCATCAATGCTTGGCCTGACTTCAAGAAGGTCTTCATCCGAAACTTCAATGGCACCTACAAGCGTCTGGGTAGACCTCGCGATCTTTCTCTGTGCGTCCAGGGAGACCGCGAGTCGGATCGTGAGTATCTCGCCCGCTAGACCGAGCTGCACAACTCCTGCGAAGGGGTGGTGGATAACTAAGCAATCGGTTTCTTCATCGAAGGGTGTCGAGAGGGCACGATGCTACGCCACCAATTACTGTGCGACGAGCCCAAGACCATGGCGGAGCTGATGATCGTTGTTCACCAGTACGCCATCGCGGACACAGCCATGAAGAAGCCCCTCCGGGTGAATGCGGAAGGACAACCGGTTCCCACCGAGCCAGCTCGAGAGAAGCATGGTGGACAAAGTGGAGATGCCGGATCGTCCAGGCGGCCTGGCCGCGACAACCGCTACCAGGGCAAGCGCCCAGTTGAGCAGCAAGGCCCTCGGTACCACCCGAGGCAAGTCGATGCGGTACAAGGCTCACCGGCTGGCAACGACAAGAGGCAGAGGAACACCTTCACCTTCGAGCAGATATTTGATGGGTCGTGCAAGTACCACAACGGCACCTTCAAGTCGGCTATGCACACCACCTAGCAGTGCAGCTGGACCCGACAGATCAAGGAGCAGGCTGGCTTTCCCCTCTCCCCCCACCCCTGGTGGTCCCCCACCACCAGCTACGGCAGCCGGGAATAACAACAAAAACAATGGCAACCCGGCCTACCCGTAGTAGCACAAGAACTACAACATCTTCGAGGCTGAGCCGACTGACAGTCGCAGCCGGAAGTAGCGTGTTGCGGAGGTGAACGCTATCGTCCCTCCAGTCCCCCTGCACCTCAACTGGTCCAAGACTCCCGTCACCTGGAGCCAGGAAGACCAGTCGGATCTGCTCCCGAATCCCGGGGGCTACAAAATGGTGCTAGACCCTCTTCTCATCTCCGATGTGCGCACCTGCTGATTCTCGTGTGTGCTGGTGGATGGTGGGAGCGGCCTCAACCTGCTCTACCGGTCCTCCATGGAGAAGCTGGGCATCCGGGAACGCGACCTGGAGACCTCGACCACCGTATTTCATGGCGTTGCGCCGGGGCCACCATGTGTCCCGTTGGGCAAAATCTGGCTAGATGTCATATTCGGTTCGAAGGAGAACTTCTGATGCAAGCTGATCTAGTTTGAGGTGGTGAACCTCGCTAGCACCTACCATGCTATTCTTGGGCGCCCTGCCCTCGCAAAGTTCATGGCAGTCCTCCACTATGCATACCTCAAGATGAAGTTGCCAGGGCCGAATGGTGTGATCACCGTGTCCGGCTGCTACAAGCGTTCCATGGCATGCGCTGCGGAAGGTGCGAAGATAGTAGAGTCCCTTCTCATCGCCGAAGAGAAGCGTGAGATGATGCGCAGTGTCGCAATGCTGCAGCAGGAGGTGCCGGCTAGGCTGAAGCCGGCTAGGGACATGGCGTTCCAGCCATCCAAGGACACCAGGCAGATCCCGATCGATCCGATTGACTCCTCCAAGTGTGTCACCATTGGTGCCGGCTTGGACAGCAAATAGGAAAGCGCGCTCGTCGACTTCCTCCGTGAGAATCGAGACATCTTCGCATGGTCCCTGATGCGCTCAGATCACTGTAGAGCTTCGTTGGGAGACCCCAAGAGGAAGGTATGATGAGCAACGCAGCAAGTCTTCCCTCAGAAAGAAACCAAGGTTATCGAACCAGTAGGAGGAAGGAAACGACCCAGAGGTGTTGCTAGAAACTTGGAAACCTGCACAACACAAACTCAAGACTTTGCCCCAATGAACAGTGAGGTTGTCAATCTCACCGGTTTGCTGAAAACAAAGGATTAACTGTATGGTGTGGAAGGTAATAGTGGTTTGCAGAAAGTAAACAGTAACAGTGGAAGATGTATCAATGGTAAAGATTGGACCGGGGTCCATAGTTCACTAGAGGTACTCTCCTTAAGATAAACAAACATGTCATGCCGGGTAAACAAATTATAGCGGGGAAATTGACAAGACAGAGCAAGGCATAACAATGCAATACTAGACATTCATGATCCTATGAGATTTGATTGGGCAATACAACAAGATACATAGACCGTCATCCAACTGCATCTATGACTAGTAATCCACCTTCAGGTTATCATCTGAACCCCTCTAGTATTAAGTTGCAAGCAACGGATAACTGCTTTAAGAAAAGTGTGTAAGGTAAACAATCCACTTGTTCCATGAACAAGAGATTGTTGTTTTCTCCCAAGTAGCAACAACACATCTACAACCTTAGAGATTTCTGTCACTTCCCCGGATTAAATAGAGGCATGAACCCACTATCGAGCATAAATACTCCCTCTTGGAGTAACTAGCGTCTACTTGGCCAAGATAGCTACTAGAAATGGAGAGCATGCAAGATCTCAAACAACACAGACATGATAGAATCAATAAGATAGAATCATTAACCAATCTAACATAGTAATCTCAATATCCATCGGATCCCCGCAAACACAACATGCATGATTACAAATAGATGATCTTGATCATGAATGGAGCTCACGAGATCTAAATATGGTTGCACAAAGGAGGAGAAACAACCATCTAGCTACTACATGGACCTGTAGTCCAAGGTGGAACTACTCACGCATCATACCGGAGGCTGGCATGGTGATGAAGAAGACCTCCAGGATGATCTCCCCTCCGGCGGGGTGCCGGGAAGAGGTTCAGATACCCCCGATCTAGGGACGATGGTGGTGGCGGCTACGGACTGTTTCGTGGAATATTGATCGGGTACTTAGGGTTTTGGTATCGGGGGCTTCTTATAGGCGAAGAGGCAAGGCAGGGGCACCAGGTGTGGTCGCACCCCCCAGGCGCGGGGTGGGCCCACCCGCGCGGCCAGGGGGTGTGGACCCCTGGTGGCTCCCCTCCGTCTCATACTCTAGCTCCGTGTTCCCCACGGTAAAATATTGACTTTGGCTTTTGTCCCGTCCAATTCCGAGAATATTGATTTTCTGTCTTTTCTGGAACCAAAAATAGAAGAAAACATGCAATTGGCACTATGGCATCTTGTTAATAGGTTAGTCCTAGAAAACATATAAAAATACCTCAAAGTGTAGACAAATCAAAGAAAAGTAGATACTAAACAAGCATGTAACATCAAAAATTATAGATACGTTTATGACGTATCAAGCATCCCCAAGCTTAACTCCTGCTCGCCCTTGAGTAGGTAAGTGATAAAAAGAATAATTTTTTAGGTGACATGCACCATCAAAATCAAGATCAAACCATTTGCAAGCATTGAAAGCTGGGATCAAAGAGCTCTAAACATGACCATGAAAGAAGAAGTTCTAATAGTAAGACAAAGTAACTATGCATACAACATGAAAGGATACAAACAAAGATCATGAATAACAATGCATTGAAAGACGTTTGTTTGTTTCACATATAGAAAACATAGCATAGTGGCATTCAACTTGTCCCTCATGGAGTATCAAATAAATGCATAGGACACCTTCAAAGTTCATAAGAGTGACTAGATACAAATAGTTCATGAGCAAGCGATATCAACAATATGAATCAATCAATAAGTTTTGGGACAATGCACATAGAACTAAGAATGGCAACTATGCTCTCTTAATTGGTACCTAAGGATAGAAGGTGGAGACTCAATATAATAGTGGAAGAAAGGCCCTTCATAAAAGGGAAGCAGGGATTTCAAGTCTCATAAAGAGCTTCCAAAAATTATGGTACTTGTTAGCTTTCAGCTCTCATTTCCCCTATCATAAGCATCTTGAAGTGATTAAGGTTAAAGTGAACAAACTATGGAGTATATGCTTGACAAAGTATAAGTTGGCAATCTCATGTCCCTTGAATATGAGGGCCGCTCCTCATGCTACTCAACTTTAGTCACCGGTAAGTTCTTTTCATAGTAAGTACATGTGTATCATAGAGAACCGCCAACGGGGTACCCCTTGCACATGATATAGGAGCTATCCCATAATCAAAATGACAAGGAAAGTAGACAATGAGCATCTCATCAATCTTCTTATTTACCATGGGAAAATGGTGCTTTTTTCTCTCTTTCCTCTTTTCAATATGTCTCTCTCTTTTTTATAAGAACAAAGCTTCATAAATTGCTCACTATGGTGATGCTGCAAGTTTCCACCATGATTAGGCATGGCTTAGGCTAGCGTCCCAGGCGTTTCTCTAACACACATACATAACTCCATGTACTTACAAGCTCCCCTTTTATTTCACACCGACGACATCCGCAAAAAAAAGAGCATGATATCAACTGGGTACAATGTACAAGTGCAATGTTGAAAGTGTTCCCCATGACAGCATGGTTCTACTAATTCCAACGTATAAGTGCAAGCATATACAACATAGATGACACAATGGTTCAAGTTTATTTAGGGGCAAGAAAAATGAAGTGTGCCATCAAGTTTGTGAGAGCTTTAATCACTAAGTTTCACATAACAAGTTTAATTTGGAAGATAGATAAAACAAGGATATACTTGGAATGGTGTAACACACCATGCATAGGAATTTATAGTGGACACTTTGGAATAACTTGGTTTCTTGGTAGTTGGATGCATGAGTAGAGCTTACTCATACAAGTGGAGGCTAGCAAAAGACTGGGAGCGACCAACTAAGAGAGAAATAATGGCCATAATCATGCAGCGCGACAAAACATTACTAATCAAAGCATAAAGTGGTACCATAAGTCAAAAACTAAATGATCATAGAGGCTATGGTAACTGGTTCATAGTCATAACATGGTGTGAGCATGTGCCAAGTCAACCGAAACAAAGCATCAAAGGAGAATACCATAATACTATGCTTTTGTATGCTAAAGCAATGCATAATTCTTTCAAGGCACATTAAGCAATCCTAATTGTTTGGAAAAATTCATGCTACGGCAGTAATCACTAAGCATAAGGCCAAAATAACATCTAGCATGACATGCTAAAGTCTAAGTCACAGTCAAAGCAAGCTCCTCTTGTACTACTAAGCAAGAACTTCCTACTCCTCTCCAACACCAATCAACTTATTTGAAACAACACAACGAGAACGGGGGTCCAAACTACTTTATTCAAGCAAACTAAGAAAAAAACCAAAAATGAAAACTAAAACCCCTCCAAGAACAACACAACTGCATGAAACAATAAAAACGAAGTGTCTAGAAAGACCTGAGATTTTTATTGATGAAGAAGGGGATGCCTTGGGCATCCCCAAGATTTGACGTTGTACCTCTTGAATATTTCTTGGGGTTACACGGGGTGGCATACCCAAGCTTGAGATTTTGTCCATTCTTCATCTCATTACATCATCCTTTCCTTACACCTGAAAATTTTCCTTCAGACAAAACTTCACACAATCTTCATTAGGAACATTAGTGCATTCAAAAGATAATATACCTTTGGGTTTTAGTTTTAAAACAGCAAAACTTTCACTAAAGACACAAGCTATTGTAGCAATTCCCTCAAAAAGCTCAATTTCCCAAAAGGAACCCAAAAAGGAATCAATAAGAAGCAAATGCAAATAATGGCAGAAATCTGTCAAAACAGACCAACAGGTAGAAATCGATTTTTTCGAAGACCGTATGTTGCTCAAATCAAAAAGTGACGAACTAACAAAAGTTATCTAACAACCTGGGGGATGTATTCAGAAAATTATAGCTCAATCCAACTTACATATATTTTACACGAATTTTTACAGTGGAGCGCAACTCCCCAAATCTTACTTCCCTCTCATTAGATGTTATTCTTGGCACAAAAAGCAAATAAAAAGGATAAGGATCGGTTATTACAGAAGTAATAACTTCCAAGACTCAAGAAAACTATTGGGTTATATCCCAAGAAGTAATTTTCTTTAACGCCTTTAAGTTAGGCACAAGAAGCATGAATCAAGTATTTTCAAATGAAGAAGCATTAACATCAAACCTTGCTTTCAAAGGAGGAGCAAAAGGTAACTTCTCTCTCCTCATAGGGAAGTTTTAAATACCTTTCTTGAATGGAAATTGATATTTAATGGTGCCTTCTTTCATATCAATGATGGCACCAACAATTCTAAGAAAAGGTCTTCCTAAGGTAATAGGACAAGAAGCATTGTATTCAACATCCAAAACATAGAAATCAACAGGGACATAAGCATTGTTAACCATAATATGAACATCATTAACACTCCCCATGAGTTTCTTTTTAGCATTATCATCAAGTGGGACATCCAAATAGCAATCTTCCAAAGGTAGCAAATCAAGCATTTCATAAATATTTCTAGGCATAATAGAGACACTAGAACCAAGGTCACATGAAGGTTTGAGATCAAAGTCATTCACTTGCATATTAATGATGGGTTCCCAACTATCTTCTACTTTCCTAGAAATAGAGGCTTTGTGTTTCAACTTTTCTTCCTTAATTTTAATGAGAGCATCTATAATCTTTTTGGTGACATCCACATTCATATCACTAGCATCAGGACTTCTAGCAAGATTTTGTAGGAACATAATCACTTCAGAGATATTGCAACCATCAAGATCAAAATCAAACTTAGCATCACTTGTAGTAGATTCATTGGGTTTAGGCATTGTGGTAGGAGGAATAGGGACTTCTCGTGGTTTGGTGGTATCCATATTGGTGGTGGTAATAGTGCAAACACTATGGTTTCTAGCAATTTCAGCTTCTCTTTCCCACTTAGCATGTAGTTGAGCTAACAGTCTAACATTTTCATCAATAGTAACTTGTATGGCATGAGTAGAAGCAAAGGTACTTTCCAAGGTTTCAGGTTTAGCAGCCATTTTATTAATCAAAGAGGATTGTGCTTCAGACAAAGATGAAATATTTTTTCAACATTCAAAAGCTTTTCCTCCATAGTCTTGTTGAGAGTGGTTTGTTTACTAATAAAGTCTTTGAGCATAACTTCAAGTTCAGAGGGAGCACTTCTAGTATTGTTGTAGGAGTTTCCAAAGGTATTTCCATTATTAGGAGGATAAGGCCTATAATTGTTGTTACTACCAAAATTATTCCTATAGGCATTGTTGCTGAAATTTTTGTTTCTAATGAAGTTTATATCAACTTGCTCTTCTTGAGCAACCAAAGAGGCTAAGGGAACATTATTTGGATCAATATGAGATTTTCCATTAACAAGCATAGCCATGATAACATCAATCTTATCACTCAAAGAGGAGGTTTCTTCAACAGAATTTACCATCTTACCATGTGGACCTCTCTCAGTGTGCCATTCAGAATAATTAACCATCATATTATCAAGGAGCTTTGTTGCAGCACCCAAGGTAATGGTCATAAAGGTACTCCAGCAGCTGAATCCAACAGGTTTCTTGAGGAGAAGTTTAAACCTGCATAAAAAGTCTGGATAGTCATCCAAGCAGTAAGTCCATGAGTGGGACAATTATTAACCAAAGATTATATTCTTTCCCAAGCTTGAGCAACATGTTCATTATCAAGTTGTTTAAATTTCATTATTTCACTTCTCATAGATATGATCTTAGCAGGAGGATAGTATTTTACAATAAAAGCATCTTTGCACTTAATCCAAGAATCAATACTATTTCTAGGCAAGGATAGCAACCATTCTTTAGCTTTTCCTCTCAAGGAGAAAGGAAATAACTTGATATTAATAATATCTCCATCTACATCCTTATATTTTTGCATCTCAGAAAATTTCAACAAAGTTATTGAGGTGGACAGCAGCAGCATCAGAACTAGCACCAGAAAATTGCTCTTTCATCACAAGATTCAACAAAGCAAGCTTAATTTTATAAAAGGTAGCATCAGGAGAAGGTGGAGCAATAGGTGTACTCAGGAAATCATTATTGTTTCTGTTAGTGAAGTCACACAACTTGGTGTTCTCAGCAGAGTTCATTTTTGCAAAGGTGGAGCAAACCAACAACAGCAGCTACTAGAGTAGGAACTATTTTTTTGTGTTTTTGATAAAAAGAAGCAAACAAAACAAAACTATTTTTTGGGAGTTTTTGATAAAAAGAGGCAAACAAAACAAAGAAAAAGAAAATAAGCAAACCAAAAACAAAGTAAAGAGAAAGGTTGTGAAGGACTCCCCTTGTGAAGTCGTCCTTAGCCTCCCCGGCAACGGTGCCAGAAAACAGCTTGATGTGCTCAGATCACTATAGAGCTTTGTTGGGAGACCCCAAGGGGAAGGTATGATGAGCACAACATCAAGTCTTCCCTCAGAAATAAACCAAGGTTATCGAACCAGTAGGAGGAAGGAAACGACCCAAAGGTGTTGCTAGCAACTTGGAAACCTACAAAACACAAACTCAAGACTTCGCCCCAACGAACAGTGAGGTTTTCAATCTCACCGGTTTGCTGAAAACAAAGGATTAACTGTATAGTGTGGAAGGTAATAGTGGTTTGCAGAAAGTAAACAGTAACAGTGGAAGATGTATCAATGGTAAAGATTGGACTGGGGTCCATAGTTCACTAGAGGTGCTCTCCTTAAGATAAATAAACATGGCATGTTGGGTAAACAAATTACAGTGGGGCAATTAACAGTACAGAGCAAGGCATAACAATGCAATACTAGACATTCATGATCCTATGAGATTTGATTGGGCAATACAACAAGATACATATACCGCCATCCAACTTCATCTATGACTAGTAATCCACCTTCAGGTTATCATCCGAACCCCCTCCAGTATTAAGTTGCAAGCAACAGATAACTGCTTTAAGCAAAGTGTGTAAGGTAAACAAACCACTTGTTCTGAACAAGAGATCGTTGTTTTCTCCCTAGTAGAAACAACACATCTACATCCTTAGAGATTTCTGTCACTTCCCCAGATTAAATAGAGGCATGAACCCACTATCGAGCATAAATACTCCCTCTTGGAGTAACTAGAGTCTACTTGGCCAAGATAGCTACTAGAAACGGAGAGCATGCAAGATCTCAAACAACACATACATGATAGAATTATTAACCAATCTGGCATAGTAATCTCAATATCCATCGGATCCCCGCAAACACAACATGCATGCTTACAAATAGATGATCTTGATCATGAAGGGAGCTCACAAGATCTAAACATGGTAGCACAGAGGAGGAGAAACAACCATCTAGCTACTACATGGCCCCGTAGTCCAAGGTGGAACTACTCACGCATCATACCGGAGGCTGGCATGGTGATGAAGAAGACCTCTGGGATGATCTCCCCTCCGGCAGGGTGCCGGAAAGAGCTTCAGGTCCCCCCGATCTAGGGACGATGGTGGCAGCGGCTACAGACTGTTTCATGGAATATTGATCGGGTACTTAGGGTTTTGGTATAGGGGGCTTCTTATAGGCGAAGAGGCAAGGCAGGGGAACCCGGGGTGGCCGCTCCCTCCCCTGGCATGGGCCAGGCCTGGCCGTGCGGCCAGGGGGTGTGGCTCCCCTCTGTCTCGTACTCTAGCTCTGTGTTCCCCACGGTAAAATATTGTCTTTGGCTTTTGTCCCATCCAATTCCGAGAATATTGATTTTCTGCCTTTTCTGCAACTAAAAACGGAAGAAAACAGGTAACTGGAACTGTGGCATCTTGTTAATAGGTTAGTCCTAGAAAAAATATAAAAATACCTCAAAGTGTATACAAAGCAAAGGAAAGTAGATTCTAAACAAGCATGGAACATCAAAATTATAGATATGTTTACGACGTATCAGTCCCCCATGGACATGTCGGGTGTGCCAAGGGAGTTCACCGAGCACTCGCTTCATGTACGGCTGGATGCCAAGCCGGTCAAGCATCCCCTCTGTCGCTTCGTGGAGTATAAGAGGACGTTCATCGACGACGAGATTGCCTAGCTACTTGCTGCCGGCTTCATCATGGAAGTGTACCACCCGGACTGGCTGGCCAACCCAGTCCTGGTGTTGAACAAGAACAAGACTTGGCGCATGTGTATCGACTACATGAGCCTGAACAAGGCCTGTCCAAAATACCCTTTTGCTTTGCCCCGTATGGATAAAGTCATTGACTCTATGGCCAACTATGATTTTCTCTCCTTCCTCGATTGTTATTCCGGTTACAATCAGCTTAGGCTAAATCCAGCTGATCAATTGGAAACATTGTTCATCACCCCGTATGGGGCTTACTGCTATGTAACCATGCCATTCGGCCTGAAGAATGCAGGTGCCACCTATCAGCGCTGCATGCAGAAATGCTTGCACTCGCAAATCGGCCGGAATGTGCACGCTTACGTGGACGATGTCATCATCAACACGAAGGAGAAGCAGACCCTGCTGGAGGACCTTGGCGAGACGTTCGCGAACCTTCACCGGTACTAGATGAAGCTGAACCCGGAGAAGTTTTTGTTCGGCGTGCCAGCCAGACAGCTTCTCGGTTTCCTCGTGTCACACCGAGGGATCGAGGCCAATCCGGAGAAGATCATGGCTAACAAGAGGATACACCCGCCTAGGAGCCTGCTAGGCGTCCAGAAGTTCACCGGATGCCTGACCTCCCTCAGCCGATTCGTCTGCCGTCTTGGGGAGAAAGAACTTCCGTTGTACTAGCTGATGAAGAAGACAGACAAGTTCACCTAGACTGCGCAGGCGGACACCGCATTCCACAACCTCAAGCACATGGTATCCACAGCACCGGTTCTTGCCACGACGGCTGAGAAGGAGACGATGTTGCTCTATATAGCCGCCACCAACTGAGTCGTTAGCGTCGTACTGTCGGTGGAGCATCACGAGGAAGGCAAGGCCCAGCCGGTTCAGCGACCCGTATACTACCTTAGCGAGGTGCTTTCCGTTTCCAAGCAGAACTACCCTCACTACCAGAAGATGTGCCACGGCATCTACCTGGCCTGCAAGAAGCTCAAGCACTACTTCCAGGAGCATCCGCTCACAGTGGTGTCCACCGCGCCATTGGGAGACATCTTCGGCAACAAGGACACCATGGGCCGGGTAGCCAAGTGGGGCATCGAGCTGGCCGCCTACTGTTGGAATTATGCCCTAGAGGCAATAATAAAGATGTTATTATTATAATTCTTGTTCATGATAAAGTTTATATTCCATGCTAGAATTGTATTAAGTGGAAACTTTAATACTTGTGTGGTTTGTGAACAACACCGTGTCCCTAGTACGCCTCTATGGACTAGCTCATTGATCAATGATGGTTAAGGTTTCCTAACCATAGACATGAGTTGTCAATTGATAATGAGATCATATCATTGGAGAATGATATGGTGGATAGACCCAAACTAAGCGAAGCAATTAGATCGTGTCATCGTGTTCGTCTTTGCGAAGTTTTTCTTATGTCAAATATTGTATTCCTTAGACCATGAGATAATACAACTCCCTGGTATCAGAAGAAAGCTTTGAGGTCATCCAACGTCATCCTATGAGAGGGTGATCATAAAGGTGTCTCTCAGGTGATCGGAAAGTATCTGTTGGGTTGTATGTATCGAGATGGGATTTGTCCCTCCCAAGTCGGAGAGATATGCTTCGGGCCCACTCGGTAATCGATATCAACACCGCTTGCAAGCATGTGGTTAAGGAGTTAATCACAAAGTGATATCGGATTACGGAACGAGTAAAGTACTTGATGTGAACGAGATTGAACTAGGTATGACGATACCAACGATCGAATCTCGGGCAAGTAAAATATCGCGAGACGAAGGGAATATATATATGGGATTGATTGAATCCTGGCATCGTGGTTCATCCGATATGATCATCGATGAATGTGTGGGAGTCAATATGGGTGCCCAGACCCCGCTGTTGATTATTGATAGAAGATCATGTCTGCATATTCTCGAACCCGCAGGGTCACACACTTAACGTGTCTCGACGCTAGGATAGATTGGATAATTGGTTTATGAATTTTTGTTGGAGTCTCGGATGGGATCCGGGACATCACGAGAGGTTCCAGAATGGTCCGGAGAATAAGATTCATATAAGGCAGTGCAGTTTTTGGAGTTCGGAATTGTTCCGGGTTAATCGGTATTGTACCGGAAGCTTCTAGAACCTTCCGGAAAGGGGCCAACGTGGTCCCACCTTCCGGGAGGGGGCATGGGCCTATGAGGGAGTGTCCTGGCCGCATTGGGCCAGGGGCACAAGGCCCCATAGGGCCCAGCCGATTCTAGATAGATTTAACTCGTTTAAATCTAGAGATAGAATTTCTAGATAAGGGAAAGTTTAAATCGTTTAAACTGGAGATAGAACCCTATCCCCCCCCACTCCTCCTTATCCCTTGGCCGCCGGCCCAAGGCTTGGAGGAGGGGCTAGGGCTGTCCGCCCCCTCCCCCTCTATATATAGAGGGCTAGGGTACCCCTTCCCCACACACCTTCCTCCAAACCCTAGTTGCCCTGCTGCCCTCCTCTCTCCCTCCCGACTGTTTGTAGGCGAAGCCCTGCTGCAGAAATTCTCCACCATATACACCACGCCGTCGTGTTGTAGATCCAATCTATCTCTCCACCCTACTTGCTGGTCCGAGGAAGGAGGAGACGTCGAGGTGCTGCACGTGTGCATCTCACGGAGGCACCGCCACTTGTGGTGCTAGATCGGATCGGATCGCGAGGAGGAGAAGCGAGTACGACTACATCACCCACGTTCCGACGAACGTTCCGCTGTGCGAATCTTCAAGGGTATGAAGATCTAATCCAATCTCTCTCGTTGTTTGCATCTCCTAGATTAGATCTTGGCTTTCCCTCTGTTCGCTTCCGTAGAAAATTTTGATTTACTATGCTACGAAACCCTTCAGTGGTATCAGAGCTAGATCTATGCGTAGATGTGTTTCACGAGTAGAACGCAACATGGTTGTTGCGGGCGTTGATGTTTTCTGTTGCAAGCCTCTTGTTTGTGTTCTTCTTATGGCGCGGGATAGTGAGATTGAAGCGGTCCAGGCCAACCTTACGCGACGTCGTTCGCGAGACCGGCTCCGCACTTGACGTGTGGCTTGTACCATACATGCGGCTGGTGGATGTCAGTTTCTCTCACTATAGTTGTCATGGGATTAACACCGGAGTTTGGCAATCATAATATCACCGTTGTGGCTTTTCGTAGGTAAGAATCGTTCTTAGCATCTACTCCCATAAGCCACGTAAAACATGCAACAACAAAGTAGAGACGTCTAACTTGTTTTTGCAGGGAGTGTTTTCTGTGATATGGTATGGCCCAAGATGTGATGTGTATATTGTATGCGATGATCATGTTTTGTAATGTTTCACGACTTGCATGTCGATGAGTACACAACCGGCAGGAGCCATATGGTTGTCTTTATAATTGTGTATGACCTGCGAGTCAACTTCTTATACGCCATGTAATAGCTTTACTTTATCGCTAAGTAGTTAGCAATAGTTGTAGTTGCTATTCGTGGTGGAGGCAATCATGGTGGAGTGATGGAGATCATGCCGGAACGCACAAGATGGAGATCATTGCGCGAAGATTGGCTATACCATGTCACATAAAGTTATATGCATGTGATGTTTATCCTTTTATGTATCTTATCATGCTTAGATCGCGACGGTAGCATTATAAGATGATTCCTCACTTAAAGATCAAGATAAAAATTGTGTTCTCCCCAAGTATGCACCGTTGCGAAAGTTCGTCGTGTCCAAGCATCACGTGATGATCGGGTGCTATAGACTCTACGCTCACATACAACGGGTGCAAGCCAGTTTTGCACACGCGGAAATACTTGGGTCTAACTTGACGAGCCTAGCATGTACAAACATGGCCTCGGAACACAAGAACCGAAAGGTTAAGCATGAGTCATATGAATGATATGATCGACACTTCGTTGTCCACCATTGAAACCACATCTCTTCTCGTGATGATCGGATTAGGTGTGGTGAATTTGGATCGTGTTCACTAAACAACTTGAGGGATGTTGAATTTAGTGGGAGTTCATCTAGTAATTTGATTAAGTTGAACTATTTATCATGAACATAGTCTAAATTGTACTTGCAAATACTGTAGATCACATGGCCAAGTCCAACTTCAACTTCAACGTTTTTGCTGAGAAAGAAAAGCTTAGAAACAATGGGTCTAACTTCACCAACTGGTTCCGCAATCTAAGAATCATTCTGTCTGGCGGACAAAAGGACTATGTCCTTGGGAAAGCGTTAGGTGACCCCCCTGCTGCAACTGCGCCGGCTGATGAGAAAGCTGTCTATCAGTCGCGCAAAGATGATTATGGTGTGATTAAGAGCACCATGTTGTTTGCTATGGAACCGGAACTTCAAAATCGTTTTGAAAACTATCCCGGGCCCTTTGAGATTCTCGAGGAGCTGAAAACCATGTTTCAGACTCAGGCCCGTTCTGAAAGATATGAGATCTCCGAGAAGTTCTTTAACTGCAAGATGGAGGAAGGGAGTTCCGTTAGTGAGCACGCCATTAAGATGTCGGGCTACACTCAACGCCTTGAGCAACTGGACTGCAAGATTCCAGAGGAGCTCAAGATTGACAGGGTTCTGAAATCACTCCCTCCCAGCTACAAAAGTTTTGTAGTGACTCATAATCAGATTGGTTCCACTGATACGATCACCGAGCTCTTCGCAAAGCTGAAGGCTGCGGAGGTGGACATCAAGAAGGATAATCATGTGTTGATGGTCAACAAGCCCTCCTTTAAGAAAGGTAAAGGTGCAAAGAAGCCCTTCAAGAAAAGCGACGGCAAGCGCGTTGCCCCTGCTGAGAAGAAGCTCAAGTCTGGACCTAAGCCGGACACTGAGTGCTTCTATTGCAAGGACAAGGGTCACTGGAAGCGCAACTGTCCGAAGTACTTAGCGGACAAGAAGGCTGGCACCATCAAAGGTATATTTGATATACATGTTATTGATGTTTTCCTTACTAGCCCTCGTTGTAGTGCCTGGGTATTTGATACTGGTTCAGTTGCTAATATTTGTAACTCGAAACAGGAGCTACGGAATAGACGACGGCTTGCGAGGGATGAGGTGACGATGCGCGTTGGCAACGGATCAAGAGTTGATGTGATGGCCGTCGGCACGCTCTCCTTAGTTTTACCTTCGGGATTAGTTTTAAACCTTAATAAATGTTATTATGTGCCTGCGTTGAGCATGAACATTATTTTTGGATCGTGTTTATTGCAAGACGGTTATTCATTTAAATCGGAGAATAATGGTTGTTCTATTTATATGAGTAACATCTTTTATGGTCATGCACCTCTTGTGAGTGGTTTATTTCTTCTAAATCTCGAAAGGGATGAAACACACATCCATAACATTGAGGCTAAGAGATGCAAAGTAGATAGTGATAATACTACTTATTTGTGGCACTGTCGTCTAGGTCATATTGGTGTAAAGCGTATGAAGAAACTCCATTCTGATGGACTTTTGGAGTCTCTTGATTTTGAATCATTTGACACATGCGAACCATGCCTCATGGGCAAGATGATCAAAACCCCGTTCTCCGGTATGATGGAGCGAGCAACGGACTTGTTGGAAATCATACATACCGATGTATGCGGACCGATGAGTGTTTCGACGCGCGGTGGATATCGCTATTTTCTTACTTTTACCGATGACTTAAGTAGATATGGGTATATCTATTTAATGAAACATAAATCTGAAACGTTTGAAAAGTTCAAAGAATTTCAGAATGAAGTGGAGAACCATCGTAACAGAAAGATTAAGTTTCTACGATCCGATCGTGGGGGCGAATATTTGAGTTATGATTTTCTCACGCATCTCAAAGCAAGTGGAATCATTTCACAACTCACGCCACCCGGAACACCACAGCGCAATGGTGTGTCTGAACGCCGGAATCGAACCCTATTAGATATGGTCCGATCGATGATGTCTCTTACTGATTTGCCGTTATCATTTTGGGGTTATGCATTAGAAACCGCTGCATTCACTTTAAATAGGGCTCCATCTAAATCCGTTGAGACGACACCGTATGAACTGTGGTTTGGTGCTAAACCTAAGTTGTCGTTTCTTAAAGTTTGGGGATGCGAAGCTTATGTCAAGAAGTTGATGACGAACAAGCTCGAACCCAAAGCGGAGAAATGCGTCTTCATAGGATACCCTAAGGAAACTATTGGGTATACCTTCTATCACAAAACCGAAGGCAAAGTGTTTGTCGCAAAGAACGGTTCCTTTCTTGAGAAGGAGTTTCTCTCGAAAGAAGTGAGTGGGAGGAAAGTAGAGCTAGACGAGGTTATTGAACCTTCTCTTGAATTGGAGAGTAGCACAGCACCTGAAATTGTTCCAGTGCCGCCTGCACCAATAATAGAGGAAGCTAATGACAAGGATCATGAAGCTTCGGACGATGCTGCTACTGAACGTCGCAGGTCGACAAGGTCGCGTGCCCCTCCTGAGTGGTACGGCAACCCTGTCTTGACAGTCTTGTTAATAGAAGACAGTGAACCTACGAACTATGAGGAAGCGATGATGAGCCCAGACTCTGAGAAATGGCTAGAAGCCATGAAATCCGAATTGGGATCCATGAGGGAAAACCAAGTATGGACTTTGGTGGACCCTCCTAGCGACCGAAAGGCCGTTGAGTGCAAATGGATCTTCAAGAAGAAAACGGACGCGGATGGTAATGTTACCGTCTATAAAGCACGGCTTTTGCGAAAGGTTTTCGACAAGTTCAAGGTGTTGACTACGATGAGACTTTCTCTCCCGTAGCGATGTTTAAGTCCATTCGGATTTTATTAGCAATTGCTGCGTTTCATGATTATGAAATATGGCAAATGGATGTCAAGACTGCTTTCCTCAATGGCAACATTGATGAAGAGTTGTATATGATGCAACCCGAAGGTTTTGTCGATCCTAAGGATGCTGATAAAGTATGCAAACTTCAGCGTTCCATTTATGGACTGAAGCAAGCATCTCGGAGTTGGAACCTTCGTTTTGATCAAGTGATCAAGAGCTTTGGATTTGTTCCAAATTGCTACGAAGCTTGCATCTACAAGAAAGTGAGTGGGAGCTCGGTGACGTTTCTGGTACTATATGTGGATGACATATTGATTATTGGAAATGACATCAACATGCTTAACGATGTGAAGAGTTATTTGAACAAGTGTTTTTCAATGAAAGACCTAGGTGAAGCTGCTTATATATTGGGCATAAAAATCTATAGAGATAGACAAAGACGCCTGATAGCTTTAAGCCAGAGTACATACCTAGACAAAGTTCTGAAAAGGTTCAGAATGGATAAGGCATTGAAAGGTTCAGTGCCTATGTTGTCAGGTAAGATATTGAGCAAGGCTCAGTGTACGGTAAATGATAGGGAAGCTATGAGCAAAGTGCCTTATGCCTCGGCCATAGGTTCCATCATGTATGCCATGCTGTGTACTAGACCAGATGTGTCCAATGCTCTTAGTTTGACGAGCAGATATCAAAGTGATCCAGGAGTGGAACACTGGACAGCCGTGAAGAACATCCTAAGGTACCTAAATAGGACTAAAGAAATGTTCTTAGTCTATGGGGGTGATGAACAGCTCGTCGTAAAAGGTTACGTCGATGCTAGTTTCGACACCGACAAGGATGATTGTAAATCTCAGACAGGATACGTGTATATTTTGAATGGAGGAGCTGTGAGCTGGAGAAGCTGCAAGCAAAGCGTGATCGCGGGATCTACAGTAGAAGCGGAATACATGGCTGCTGCAGAAGCGTCAAGTGAAGGAGTTTGGATCAGGAACTTTATCACTGAGCTTGGCGTGGTTCCAAGTGCATTGGACCCACTGGAGATATTGTGTGACAACACTGGCGCCATAGCACTCGCTAAGGAACCAAGATATCATCCAAAGACCAAGCATATCAACCGCAAGTTTCATATAATCCGAGATTATATAGCAGATGGAGATCTGAAGATTAGCAAAGTACATACAGATCTGAATGTCGCAGATCCATTGACTAAACCTCTTCCACGTGTAAAACATGATCAACACCTCAGTGCCATGGGTGTGAGATTGTTGCCAGATGTAAACTAGATTATTGACTCTAGTGCAAGTGGGAGACTGTTGGAATTATGCCCTAGAGGCAATAATAAAGATGTTATTATTATAATTCTTGTTCATGATAAAGTTTATATTCCATGCTAGAATTGTATTAAGCGGAAACTTTAATACTTGTGTGGTTTGTGAACAACACCGTGTCCCTAGTACGCCTCTATGGACTAGCTCATTGATCAATGATGGTTAAGGTTTCCTAACCATAGACATGAGTTGTCAATTGATAATGAGATCATATCATTGGAGAATGATATGGTGGATAGACCCAAACTAAGCGAAGCAATTAGATCGTGTCATCGTGTTCGTCTTTGCGAAGTTTTTCTTATGTCAAATATTGTATTCCTTAGACCATGAGATAATACAACTCCCTGGTATCGGAAGAAAGCTTTGAGGTCATCAAACGTCATCCTATGAGAGGGTGATCATAAAGGTGTCTCTCAGGTGATCGGAAAGTATCTGTTGGGTTGTATGTATCGAGATGGGATTTGTCCCTCCCAAGTCGGAGAGATATGCTTCGGGCCCACTCGGTAATCGATATCAACACCGCTTGCAAGCATGTGGTTAAGGAGTTAATCACAAAGTGATATCGGATTACGGAACGAGTAAAGTACTTGCTGTGAACGAGATTGAACTAGGTATGACGATACCAACGATCGAATCTCGGGCAAGTAAAATATCGCGAGACGAAGGGAATATATATATGGGATTGATTGAATCCTGGCATTGTGGTTCATCCGATATGATCATCGATGAATGTGTGGGAGTCAATATGGGTGCCCAGACCCCGCTGTTGATTATTGATAGAAGATCATGTCTGCATATTCTCAAACCCGCAGGGTCACACACTTAACGTGTCTCGACGCTAGGATAGATTGGATAATTGGTTTATGAATTTTTATTCGGAGTCTCGGATGGGATCCGGGACATCACGAGAGGTTCCGGAATGGTCCGGAGAATAAGATTCATATAAGGCAGTGCAGTTTTTGGAGTTCGGAATTGTTCTGGGTTAATCGGTATTGTACCGGAAGCTTCTAGAACCTTCCGGAAAGGGGCCAACGTGGTCCCACCTTCTGGGAGGGGGCATGGGCCTATGAGGGAGTGTCCTGGCCGCATTGGGCCAGGGGCACAAGGCCCCATAGGGCCCAGCCGATTCTAGATAGATTTAACTCGTTTAAATCTAGAGATAGAATTTCTAGATAAGGGAAAGTTTAAATCGTTTAAACTGGAGATAGAACCCTATCCCCCCCACTCCTCCTTATCCCTTGGCCGCCGGCCCAAGGCTTGGAGGAGGGGCTAGGGCTGGCCGCCCCCTCCCCCTCTATATATAGAGGGCTAGGGCGCCCCTTCCCCACACACCTTCCTCCAAACCCTAGTTGCCCTGCTGCCCTCCTCTCTCCCTCCCGACTGTTTGTAGGCGAAGCCCTGCTGCAGAAATTCTCCACCATATACACCACGCCGTCGTGTTGTAGATACAATCTATCTCTCCACCCTACTTGCTGGTCCGAGGAAGGAGGAGACGTCGAGGTGCTGCACGTGTGCATCTCACGGAGGCACCGCCACTTGTGGTGCTAGATCGGATCGGATCGCGAGGAGGAGAAGCGAGTACGACTACATCACCCACGTTCCGACGAACGTTCCGCTGTGCGAATCTTCAAGGGTATGAAGATCTAATCCAATCTCTCTTGTTGTTTGCATCTCCTAGATTAGATCTTGGCTTTCCCTCTGTTCGCTTCCGTAGAAAAATTTGATTTACTATGCTGCGAAACCCTTCACCTACTGCATCCGGTATGAGCCAAGGATCACCATCAAGTCTCAGGCGGTGGCAGATTTCTTTGTCGACTGAGCAGAGAACCAGTACCTGCCATCGGTTCCTGATTCCGACTACTGGAAGCTGCACTTCGATGGCTCGAAGATGCGTGGCGTCTTGGGAGCCGACATCGTGCTCACCTCGCCCAAGCAGACCGGCTGGAGTACGTGCTGCAGATCCACTTCGCCGCTTCGAACAATGTCGCCGAGTACGAAGCACTTGCGCACGGGCTCTGGCTCGCGAAAGATATTGGCATTCGCCAGATCCTCTGCTTCAGGGATTCGGATCTAGTGGTGCAGCAAGTATCCGACGAGTGGGACGCCCAGGATGCCAACATGGCCCTGTACCGGTTCCACATCCAGCTGCTCAACGTTGGCTTCGAGGGATGTGAGTTCCACCACGTCCCCCGCGCCAACAACAAGGTGTCCGACGCGCTCGCACGAGTCGGATCCAACAGATCAACCATCCCTCCTGGAGTTTCCTTGGAGCACCTCCGCAATACCAGCATCACTCCCTCTCCGGAATCCGAGTCCATCATCTAGGTAGAAGACCCGGGGGATGCCATCTCAAAAGATCTAGACCCCGATGTTGTGCCCTCCGGCTCGAAAGACCCTGGGTCTGCCTCCTCCTCAAGTAAGTCATTGCCAGGCAAGCCAAAGGGCTCGGGGGATGCCGACTCGGGCATCCCACCCGGTCGACCCTCGGATGAGCTCCAGGTCTTGCCGGATAGTGTCTTCACCATCCGGGAAGTTCCATCCTGGGCCCAGCCCTTCATGAACTACCTCCTCAACGACGAGCTCCTGGCTGACGAGGTGGAGGCAAGGAAAATTCGGCACCGTGCGTACATGTACATCATCATCAACAAGGAGATGTACAAGCGCAGCGCCGTGGGTGTCTTTCAACGGTGCGTCGATGCAGATACCGGCTACCGGCTATTGAAGGAAATCCACCAGGGAGAATGCGGCCACCACGCCTCTTCTCATGCCTTGGTGGAGAAGGCAATGCGCCATGGATTCTATTGGCCCACTGCTTCGGAGGACGTGGACCAGCTAGTTCGTGCATGCAATGGGTGCCAGAGGTTCGGCCGGCTGAGGCACATGCCGACTTTAGCGCTCAAGACTATATCGATCGCGTGACCCTTTGCCGTCTGGGGACCGGACATGGTCGGCCCTTTCAAGCAAGCCCGAGCCGGCATGACCCACCTGCTGGTGGCGGTGGACAAGTTCACCAAGTGGATCGAGGCGAAGCCGACTCAGAAGCTGGACAATGCCACGGTCGTCACCTTCTTCCGGGACATCATCATCCGGTTCGGGTACCCCCACAACATCATCACTAATAATGGCACGAACTTCTCCAAGGGAGCATTTTCCCGGTTCTGCCACAAGGGGATCCGACTGGACCTCATGTCCGTCGTGCACCCGCAGTCCAACGGGAAGGTGGAAAGGGCAAACGACTTGGAGCTAGCCAGAATCAAGCCCCGGCTAATCGAGCCGCGCAAGAACAAGATGGAAAAGTCGGACAAGGAGACGGAGAGGCCATGGAATGCCGACCTTCTCCACCCATTTTACACTTAGTTGAAAATCAGTGTATGTAACCGGAACCCTAAATGAATGAAAGATGTGGAACCCCGGCTGACGCTCGGGGGCTCCTTGCTAGACATTTTGTTGTTGTTCATTTCCGATTAAATCCTGCAATGTTTTTTCTGGATTCCGTCGACCCCTACCCTCAGGGGCTCGCCGGTTGGCCCGACCTGCTAATTCTATAAGCCGACTGAGTAGTGTGCGATGATGTCAGAGGCCCATTCTTTGTCTCAGCTATAGACCGTAACCCGGTTGTCCGACTAGCAAGAGCAAAAGCCCGAGGCATCCCACATGAAAAATGGTGAAAGATGCGACAGATCGGACATTCCGGCCATGTGCCTAGTTGGTATTTTTTGGCTACTAAGCCTCTAGTACCATGCGCAATGTATTGTCAGCTCCCTTTGGTTCCGGCTCCAGACCGCAACCCGGCTGCCCGGGAAGGACGCAGCATAAACAACATCGCGCACGGGAAAGTGACTAAGTGATCAGAAAAGCACGAGCTAGTTTTTGAAAAATTGAAAATTCTAGTCGGATAGGCGCCAAATGCATCACGCAGTAGTGTACTAATAAGAAGCCATTTTTTGTGTGTTTTCTTTTGCACAACTGCACCGAGCCGGATCTCAAAGGAAGGAAGATTCGAAGGACCTATCTGCGGTCTAATCCGAATCTCGGGGGCTACACCTAGTGGGTGCACTGGCGCGCCCCCACTGGAAACATGTAGCTCCCGGCTATAAGATGTTCCAGCCAGTCGGGGAAAGGTGGAGTCAGTCGGAAATCAAGATAGCAAGATCACCCGGGCCGGATACAATTTATCCCGACCGGCTAAGTCCATCAGTCGGATAAGCAAGACACAAAGAAAACACAAGAATTTTTTGAAGATCCGAAGCACCTTCCTGCGGTAGCCACTCCGAATCTCCGGGGCTACACCCAGTGAGTGCGCTGGCACGCCCCCACTGGAAGAGAGAAGTTCCTGGCTAAGAGATATCCTAGCCGGTCAAGACAAGAGAGATGCAGAAGGAAGATCACAAGGAAAGAAAGAGAGAGAGAAAGATAGAAGTGGTAAGAAAAGTAATAGAGAAAAAGGGCCCAAAGAACGGCCGGATGCAGTTTCTCCCGTCTGGTTAGGCAAGTCAGATTCTAAATGGTAAGCCAGAAATTAAGATTTTTTTGAAGATTCGAAGCACCTGGCTACTCCAGCTACTCCGAATCTCGGGGGCTACACCCAGTGGGTGCGCTCACGCGCCCCCACTGGAAGTATGTAGCTCCCGGCTAAGAGATGTACTAGCCGGTCAGAGCAAGACAACAAGATCCTACCAAGTCAGAAGCGTAAGGTTGCAGAAAGAAAGCGAAAGTAAAAAGGCTCACAACCGAGTAAGTCAGAGACAGTTAGCTGTCCAAGACAAGCCAGGTAAAACCAACTGAAAAGGACCAGTCGGGAGAAATTAATTGGACATACCCAACAAAAAGCATAGATATCAAGACAAAGGTAACCAGACATTCATTAAACAGCGGGGGACGAAGCCCCCGCAGATCCAAGGTTCCAAAATGCCAAGTGTGCAAAGCCAAAGTTATGTACAAATACTACCGACATCCCGGGGAATCCTTATTCTTCATGCCGCCGATCCTTTGTTGTGGGGAGCGTCCGAGCTGGCCCAGCCCGACTGAGAGGACGTCTCCGCCTTGCCATCCGGCCCAGCGCTCGCCTTCGTCTCCGTCAGCACCTCATCAATGTCGGCGTAGCTGGCGATCATGATGGCGGCAGAGCGGAATCTCGGATGGGCCTGGAGCAAGATGGGGATATCCGCGCCGGCTCGGAAGCCCTCCATCATCTTCTTGACATGGGTGTCCTTGTACCAGCTCAGCATTAGCACCAGAGCCATCTCGGAGCTGGCACGAGCAACGAACTTGTGGAGCCGTTAGATGGCGTTTGGAGCATCGTCGAGCTTGATGGCCAAGGCGCCCATGGTCCCCGGCAGGAGCTCACCTGTCCAGACGAGGTCGTGGATGGCGGCGCCAGCTCTACGCAAGTTGGCGGAGTCCTCCCCGAGCTGCGCCACCAGATCCCAGGCGCATGCCTTCTCGCCCGGCGCGACCCACTGCACCCGGTCGTATGCCAAGGCATCTTCTTGCGGATAGAAGACTTTTGATCAGAAGTGGAAGTCAAAAAGCAAAATCTGGCAAAACCAGTTGGACGGATGCAAGAACATGGAAGAATCGGACTCACCTTTGGCTGCATGCCCGATATTCATCAGCTCGCCCTCGAGGAAGGCGGTGTGCTCCTTTAGCCGGGTGACCTCCTTGTCCAACAGATCGAAGGCGGTGGCCCGAATGGCAAGAGCCTCCTCGTGCTCCTTCGTCGCGGCTTCGAGTTGGTCGACCTTCGTGTGACATTCCTTGTTCTGCATGCAAAGCGGCGAGTTGTCCCGGCTGAGGCGCGTGTTGGAACGCGTCAGTCAGTCAATCTCGCGCTGCATGCAGACAAGGATGGCTGTAGCAAGACAAAGGGAACGAAAAAAGAATGAAAAGGCAGTCGGATAAAAAAAGAGAAGAAAAGAAGGCAAAAACTTACTCCGCACGGTCCCCCGCACCATAGCCAGATGCTCCGTTGCGACCTGGTTGGTGCTTGCCAGCGTCGCCTGCAGCTGCCGGCACTCCTTTAGTCCGGCTTTGAGGTTGCCTTCGAGACTTTGATGCGAAGGGCCTACCCCCAGCGGCAGCAGCGCGAGAGGGCCGGATAGGGCATCCGGGGCATCGCGGGCCGCGGTCATCCACTGCAATGTCGCCTCCTTGTCGGAGTCGACCTCCTCCACCACCACCATCTCCTTCCCATCTCGAGAGCCTCCCGCGCCAGCTGAAGAAACTCTGCCAAGCCCGGAGGCTGCATCTGGATGGCCCGACGCGCCCGGGGGCCTGATGGGAGCCAGCCGGATCACGATTTCTGGCTCCCGCGGCGGAGTGACTTCAGGCGAAGGCGGGGGCAGCAGTCGAGGGGGAATCCACCTTGATGGGGGGTCGCGAGGCGGCAAGGCAGAGACATTGCGAGCCGGGCTCGCGATGCCAAAGGAGAGGAGATAACTACGAAGGAAAGAGCAAAGTCAAGAACAAGGAAAAGGGAAAAACCAGAAATGCAAGAAGAAAAGAAGAATAAGATGAAGGAAAAAAGGACTTACCCTGCACCACCGGCGCGCCGGTCCTCTTCCGAGCACCTGCAGTCCGGCGGAGGCACGGAGGGATGCCCACACGGCTGCGCTTGGCGGCTGGATCCTCGGGGGAGGCAGCGTGGCTCGATCTCCCCTCGCCGGCTCGCTTCCTGGCCGGCTCGGATGGGGCAGCTCCGTCGCTCTCTTCTGGCGCAGGGCCGTGTGGGTCCTCCACCGCCTCGTCAGTCCGGCTGGGGAAGAACCCCTCCTTGCCATCCGAACCCTCTCCAGATCGGTGCGCGCGTGGCTCTGGGAGATCAGGTGACGAGGTTTGATCTCGTCAATGCCCATTGTTATGGACTTGGGTTTTGGAGAAGATGGGGATGCTGGAGATCGCAGAACGGTTAGCAAACAAGCAACACGGAGACACGAGGTTTACCCAGGTTCAGGCCCCCGGAGGGAAAACCCTACTCCTGCTTGTCTGCTCTTGATTACGGCGAAACCGAAGGTTACAGGGGTGCGCAGATTCGATCTGGCGTGGAGGTGTGTATGCGAAAGTATGAGTCGACCCCTCTAGGTCGTGCCCTCCTGGCCTTTATATAGACTTAGGCAGGTCCCGGGCATAGACCTAGTCGGTTACAAGTTCTAGGGTTTTACCCCTTTGAATTTCCTATCTACGCTAGTCTTGTTCTCCAAGGATCCGAAGCCGTCATGGGCCTTGGCCACCCGAAAATCTTCATGAGCCGGCGTACATCTGCCGTGGGCCTTCCTTGGGCTGGACCAGGTATGCGCAGATCACGTACCCGTAGGGTATAACCATGTCAGTAGCCCCCGAGTGATCAGTCGAATCGTAGATTCGGCTGAGGACTCTTCAATCCTTCGGGTGCAACTATGTATTAATAGTATGTGTGTAGGGATTGTTGATGCGTGTGCCTGACTCACCCGACGGATCAGGGTCAGTTAACTGTCTTAGGACGAAACAACACGATCTTCTTCAGGTCGAGTCCCTCAACTCGGACCTGGAACTTATGCTGGCGTAATTCGACTCAGGTTGTGGAGGACTTACAGGAGTGGAATTCCAGTAATTTTAATGGATGTACCCAACGCGTCCGTCGGGATTTTTCATCACGCCTGCTGGCACGGGTTTATACTAGCAGAGCACAGTCGTGTGCGTTGCCAGACCATCAGATGATATCTGTAGGTCTTATCTTTGTGTCACAGACACAGCATCCGAACATTTATCACCGCGGAGGTGTTTCGGGTGGCCAAAGAGAAAACATTGCTCATTTAGCGTTTTATTGGGGTAGAGTTGCCGAAAAAGTTTTTGCATGCCGATCCGAAAGATCACAGTCGAAGAATTCATAGGGTGCGCGACCAGCGCTCCCTATGGGAGTAGCCCCCGAGTGTCTGTTCGAGTCATAGACTCGAGCGCAGACATTTATTCAGGTGCTTGTTTAGTGTTAAGTCCGTAGGACACAAAAAATTTCGGATGCTTAAATCCATCCTCCCTATGGGAGTGGCCCTCGAGTCCGTAGTGGAGTCGTAGACTCGACGTAGGACTCGAAGAAATAGTTCGCTTTTATTCATCTTTCGGGTGCGCGACCAGCACTCCTAATAGGAGTAGCCCCCGAGTATTTAGTCGAATCGTAGATTCGAGTGAGTACTCTTAGCTTTGAAGCCGAAGAATTGTAGTTGTTGCTAGTATAGCTTTTGATGACGTCAGTGCTGACGATCAATGACCTCAAGCGTCTGCTACGCCAGAGATGACTTGACTGGACGAACGTGGGTCCCACTTGCTGACCTTGAATTGACTGGTCACGCACGGCGTGGAGATAATTACGGCGTCGCCTCGATTTCCGCGCGTAGTGGATGGCGTGGTAATGACGGTTCGTTGTGATGCTGACACGTGTATGGCCAGATCTGCCGTTGGCGTTAGGTCTTCTTGATGGACGGTTGTCATGCATCGTCTTCGTCGTTATAATCATTAGGGAAGGCTGCAGTTTGTTTTCACCGCATCTACTCTTGTTTTCACTGCCTTCTTGTGCTCTAGAAGTTCTTGCTACGCACTGGAATTTCCTTCCACATTTCCCTCTTCCCTTCTACGCTCTCACCGCCGACGCTGTCGTAGCACGATGGGGAAGCCGAAGAAGTCATCCTCTGTTGTTGGTACCAGCGCCGCCGGAGGGAAGAAAAGCGCCACCGCTACCCGCGTCACCGACGGTGGTTGGCGGCGGTCAGAGATGCGAGAGAGTGACCTCCGCAAACTTCACGAGCGGGGCTTGATCCCGCAATATAGGGAGGCCGTCAGACTCCCCGGCAACGCGGTAATCCCCCGTCCCCCCGCTGGGTATCGGGTTATGTTTCTTGCCTTCGTTATTCGTGGGTTTTCCTTTCCAGTCCACAACTTCCTTTGTGGGCTGCTCTTTCTCTATGGCATCCAGCTGCATCATCTTTCGCCCAATTCTCTTCTTCATATTGCTTGTTTCATCACTTTCTGCGAGTGCTGGCTCGGCATTGAGCCGCACTTTGGCCTCTTCCGGAAACTTTATTCCGTGAAGAGGCAGTCTGGTTCGGATGGTGTTTATCCCATTAGGGGTTGCATCATCTCCCTCAGGCCCAATCTGCTTTTCTTTTCCTTTTCCATGTCCGAATCTGTCCAGTACTGGCGGAGGCGATGGTTTTATATCCGCGACTCCATAGTGCCTAGGCAAGATTTTGGTCTTGTTCCTTTTGACCCCTCCCAAAAGATTGAGCCGAAAAGGTCTTGGAAAAACAAGATCTTGGACGGCGAGGAGGCAGAGATAGAGGTGCTATATCGTCGGGTGGAGGATCTCCAGTTGATTCCGGAGAAGGAAGTTAATGGTGTGGATATCATCCGCACCTTCCTCGAGCGTCGGGTGCAGCCACTCCAAGCTAGGGTGCACCCATTGTTCCTTTATGCTGGCCGGCGTGATCCGACGAGGATGTCGGCTGAGAAAATCTCCAAGGGGGAACTTGACAGGGCCCTTCGCTCACTGCTGAAGTTCAAGGCTGGAGAGAAAATCCCGGGGAAGTCGCTGACTCCGCCATTTTCTTCGACGTTGGTTGTTCCACAGGTGTAGATTCGTGCGCGTAGCGCTTTTCATCGACTGCGTTTTTATTTTCCTTTGTTTGCTAACAAAGTCCCTTCTTTTTTGCAGAGCTTCAAGGTGCCAGGCATGGTGCCTCCATTGCCCGAATTATTTCCGGATGCGCCGGATAATGACGTGGTGGATTCCGTGTCCGAACTGCCGTCGGCGCGATCTCGGGCGGAAGAGGCCGACGAGTCGAGCAAGGACCATACTCGCAAACGATCGCGGAGCTTCAGCGAGTCTTCGGATGCTTCGACTCCTCCGACTCCTAGGAACCCTCTGTGCCTTGAACGTCATAGTGACGGGCATGGAGGTTCTACCTCTCCCATTCCTGCCATTCCTGTGCGGGCTGTAGCGACGCACCCGCCAGCGAAGCGGAAGAAGGAAGAGAAAAAGGAGGAGAAGAAAGAGGAGAAGAAGGGGGAGAAGAGATCCCGAAGGACTCCTCCTGTCTTCGACCTGAGCTCACTGGACTCGTAAGCTTCTTTTATACTGCTGTCTCTTTGCTGTTGACTTTGCGCTTATGCTGAATTTTTTCGTGTGCAGGCATTCCTCCCACGACTCTTCCAGTGATGGTGCTCGGGAGATGATGGGAGAGTCTAAGGTCGCGTCTCCCCTACTCAGACGGTGGCGACTTAGGGGGGCGCCGCTCCGGACCCTCCTCTGCAGGAGGTGCAGGTGGTTGCGCCTCAGAATTTCGCCAGCGGGCCTTCGGAGTCGCCCTCAGAGCATGTAAGTACCTCTGTTCCTTGCCACGGGGGAGCCCCCGAGCGTGTGTAAAAGAGTTCTTCTTATTTTGTTCTTCGAGTCTCGGGGGGAGCCCCCGAGCGTTTTCGCGTGAGTCTTTTTCTTCTGCTTTCTCCAGTTGGGCGTAGCCCCCGAGTCCTTTTCCTTATTGGTAGCTCTTCTTCCTGCAGCCTTTTGTTCAGGATGCCAAGCGACTGGTGCAGGAGCACCTGGTTCTGGAGGTCAACCTCCGACAACTTCAAGGTACCTGGATGCTTTGGTGCTTCTTTCTTTTTGCATTATTCTTCTTGCTTTCTGATGCTTGTATGTTTTGAATGTAGAGGAGCATAACACTTCCCTCCGTGAGATTGATGCTCTCAAGAAGAGCCTTGGTCAAGCGGAGAAGAAGGCTGAGGACGCCGCTGGTGCGAAGGAGCGCCTTGAGCTGGAGTTGGCCAAAGCAACCGAAGCTAAGGAGCGTCTGCAGCGGGAGGCTACGGACCGCGAGGAGCAGCTTGCCATGGCTGCGACTGCGCGTGAAAAAGAGGTGGCAGGTAAGCTCATGGCTGCTGCCAACGCTGTTTCAGGTGAGTACCTTATTTTTGTTCCTGTCTTTTCGTTTTCTTGTCTTCTTCTGTGTTACTTTCTTCATTCCGTCTCTTTTGTCTCAGATGCCGCAGGCATCGAGTTTGACCGCGGCGCTCTGGAGCACGGTAGTGCTCTAGATGATGCCACTGCAGCGGTCGAAGATCGCTGCAGCACCGTCGTCAACTCCCTTGCCAAGGCGAAGGAGGTCCTTGGCCGCTTCTACAAGGAGCTTGCTCCCAAGGGCGCGGCCCTTGATGATGTTGACGCCCTGGCGGAGGCCTTGTCAGCCGAAGCGCCTGCGGCGTACAAGCGCAAGCAGAAGGGCATCGGCGCGTCCGTCGGGCTGGCGATGGCCTTGGCGGCTGGAGCGGAGCTGGATCTTGCCCAGATCACCTCCCGGATGCCGACGACCGTAGATGGATCCGAGGTAGCCTTTGCTACCTATTCTGCTCACTGCAAGCGATATGGGCCAAAGCTCATTGATCTGCTGACCGAGTATGCGTTGCGGCAACAGGGGGAAGCCAAGGCGAGGCAGTCCGGCTCTGAGGCTACTCAGGGTGCCGCATCATAGGCGTTGTAGCAGTAGGATAGTTTGTAGTCTTCTTTTGCTTGTAATTATGTTGGGGAACAAAAGTCTTTGTGCCACGTGGTGGCCTTTATATGCGAATGATTTTTGCTGAGTTGTGCTCTCTTTCGTCTGAATGTTTACGTTCTTTCCTTTTCTGCTGCTCTAGGTTCCTTCGGGTGCTGATCCCGTAGACACCTCGCCTGCAGCACAGCCGCAGCCATCTTTGGATGATTCCTCGCATCTTGCTTTTCTTCGAGACCGTGTTTGTAGTCTTGAGAAGGAGTTGCGTGGGTTGCATGGTCACGCCGATGTTTGGAAGTCCAAGGCAGATCACCGGTGCAGCCAGAGAGGAGTACTTGATGGCGGAACTGCTTTGGCTGTCTGAGCAGCTTCAATGTAAGTTGTTCTTTGTTTCGAGCTGCAGCCCAGTTTTTCGGATGCGCCTGTTGGCCTTGCGTCTTATTTTGTGCGAGTATCGCAGGTGCTAACCTTGCTCCGAGGGAGGAGAAGGAGCGTGTCGCTGTTCGGGTCAATTGCTTGACTCAACCGGACATGGAAGTTGGCGGCTTCTTCTGGATGGATCGTGATCGTGCCAAGGCCCTGGCGACGGTGCAGGACCGTGTGCACCAGGTTTCGCGAGTGCTTCGTCAGGTGCAGATGTCGCTTGCATCGGTGTTGCATGTCATGTTTCCATTGGATGCCGTGCCCACCAGCCTTGCGGGTCTTCTGTCGAAGTTTCGGAGCGTCAATAATGTCAAGGAGCTGGTGCGGCAACAGCTCGTCGCAGGAGTGAAGGCCGCTTTGTCCCTTGTGAGGCTGCACCGGCCTGATGTAGATTTGTCTGTTGTGGCGGCTGGGCCACCTCCTCGGCCGGATGGTGATGAGTGGGACATGCGTCCACATTATGCGGCTGTAAGGCAGTATGCCGAACCGGTCGTAGATTTGTTTGAGCAGCGTGCTCAAGTTATTCTTCAAAATAGGTAGTACCTGTAAAAGAGATAGATGTAAAATTTGTATATTTCGGCTGGGCATGTTGTGCCCTTTGTTATAAAGGTTTGTTTGTTGTGAGCACGCAGTGCTTTGTTTGAGTACGTTTCCTTTTCGTTTGCCTGACACTGTCGGCTACTCAGGTGTACACGTTTGATCCTCGATCGGTGAAATCGCGAGGTGGGGGGAGCTCCCGAGTGCGTTTGTAGCATAAAGTAAAGTTGCAGATAGCGAAACGAAAATTTGGGGCGAGACACTTAGCTTTATTTATATCGTAATGGAGGAAGTACATTGTTCGGCTGAATAGCCTTGGCTGAAAAGCCTTATTGAAAGTAAAAGGGTAGGTAGCTAGGGGTAGAATCATCGCAAGTGCGCGATGTTCCATGGGTTGGAGTATGCGACTCCAGACTCCACGTGCTTGAGGCGATAGGCACCACCTGGGATGACTTCGGTGATGACGTAGGGTCCTTCCCATGGTGACTCAAATTTCTTCGGTCGTCTTGCTTGAGTCGCAAGACGAGGTCTCCTTCGACGAAGGACCTTGGGCGCAGCCGGCGGCTGTGGTAGTTGCGGAGACTCTGCTAGTACACCGCTGATCGAGCTGCTGCTATGTCTCTTGCTTCGTCGAGTGTGTCGACGGCGTCTTCGAGTGCAGCCGTGGATTCGGCTTCGCTATAAGCGACGACCCGGGGGGCCTCGTGGCGTACTTCGGCTGGTACCACGGCCTCGGCTCCGTGCACCATGAAGAATGGCGTGTAGCCGGTGGAGCTGTTTGGCGTAGTCCGCAAGCTCCATAGGACGGATGGTAGCTCCTTCGTCCAGGCTCCAGATTTTCGTTCGAGTGGGCTCATGAGGCGTTTCTTGATGCCGGCGCCGATTAGGCCGTTGGCCTTTTCCACCTGCCCGTTTGTTTGCGGGTGTGCCACCGAGGCGTAGGTGATGTTGATTCCGAGGCCTTCGCAGAAGTCCTGGAATTCCTTGGAGATGAAGTTCGATCCATTGTCGGTGATGATGTTGTGCGGTACGCCGAACTTGTAGACAATGGACTCAAATAATTTTACGGCGGTTTTCCCCTTTTGGTTGGTGACGGGCATGGCTTCGATCCACTTGGTGAATTTGTCGACTGCGACTAGGAGATAGACGTGCCCCCCTTTCGAAGATTTTGGCAGTTTGCCAATCATGTCGAGGCCCCATTGAGCGAAAGGCCAGGCTATAGATATGGGCCTGAGCTCTGATCCGGGTGCGTGTGGTTTGTCAGCGAACCTTTGGCATCCCTTGCATCTTCGGACGATGTCCTTTGCATCGCTCATGGCCGTTGGCCAGTAGAATCCAGCTCGTAGAGCTTTGGCGACAAGTGAGCGGCTGCCTGCGTGATGGCCGCAGATGCCCTCGTGGATGTCTTGGAGGATGGTTTTCCCGTCACCGATGGTGACGCATCTTTGTAGTACACCCGTAATACTGCGCGTGTACAGCTCGCCATTGATGATGGTGAAAGCTTTCGACCGGCGAGATATGCGCCGGGCATCTGTCGGGCTGTCAGGCAGTTCTCCGTTGATGAGGAACTGGAGGTATGGTCGTGTCCATGTTTCTTCGATTGCCATTACCTGCATTAGGTTGACCATAGAGACCTCTGTGTCCAGTTTCTCGGGTCCTTCATGACCTTCGGGCAGCGTAGCCCCCGAGTGTTCTGCTTCTTCGGGTGATCCCTTGGGGAATTTTTGTTTGATGGATGGCACACAGATCTGTTCGAGGAACACACCTGGTGGCACCTTTGCGCAGGTGGAGCCGATGTTGGCGAGTCTATCGGCCTCTTCGTTGCTTTCTCTTCCGACGTGCTGAAGCTCACAGCCGTCGAATTCTCCTTCGAGTGCGTTGTAGACCGTGCGGTATGCTATCATGTTTTCGGCGTGTGCGTCGCACTCGTTCATCGTCTGTTGGACGACGAGGTTGGAGTCACCATAGATGACCAGGCGCGTTGCGCCGCAGATCTTTGCCATCCTCATGCCGTGTATGAGGGCTTCGTATTCGGCCTCGTTGTTGGAAGCTCGGAATTTCATCCGAAGGACGTACTTCATCTTGTCGCCTTGCGGGGAGGTCAGTATGACCCCGGCTCCTGCTCCGGCTTCACGCTTGGAGCCGTCGAAGTGCATCGTCCATGACTGCGACATGTCTAGGGTGTCTGGCATCTGCAGCTCCATCCAATGTACAAGGAAATCCGGGAGGACTTGAGATTTGATTGCGAGTCGCTTCTCGTAGATGATGTCCAGAGGTGACAGCTCGATGCCCCATAGGGCCACGCGTCCTGTGGCCTCTGGGTTATTCAGGATGCTGTTCAGGGGTACCTCGTTGACGACCATCACCTGGTGCTCCTGGAAGTAGTGGCTCAGCCGTCGAGCCGTCATGAACACGCCGTAGGCGAGTTTATGGTAGTGAGGGTATCTTTGTTTTGTTGGCGTCAGTACCTCGCTGAGGTAGTAGATTGGGCGTTGGACCCCGTGGGTCTTGCCCTCTTCTAGTCGTTCGACCACTAGCACGGTGCTGACCACCTGGTGTGTGGCTACTATGTACAGCAGCAGAGGCTCGCGCTCCTTTGGCGTGACCAGGACGGGCGAGATGGAGAGTACCGTTTGAGGCTTTCGAATGCGTCGTCGGCTTCGGGCGTCCACTCGAATTTTTCTGCCTTGCGTAGCAGCTGGTAGAATGGCAGGGCCTTCTCGCCCATGCGGCTGATGAATCTGCTCAACGCGGCTATTCGTCCTGCGAGCTGCTGGACGCCCTTGAGGTTCTTAGGCTTCTCCATTGCCATGATGGACCAAATTTTCTTCGGGTTCGCCTTGATCCCCCGCTGGGAGATGAAGTAGCCAAGGAGTTGTCCTGATGGGACGCCGAAAGCACACTTTTTAGGGTTGAGTTTGATCCTGTAGTGGTCGAGGTTGTCGAACGTCTCGCGGAGATCGTCGATAAGCGTTCTTGCCTCCCTGGTTTTCATGACTATGTCGTCAACGTATACTTGAACGTTGCGACCGATCTGGTCCTTGAGGCATGCCTGCATGCATCGCTGGTATGTGGCACCTGCGTTCTTTAGCCCGAAAGGCATTGTGTTGTAGCAGAACACTCCGAACGGCGTGATGAACGCCGTTTTCTCCTGATCTTCAACCTTGAGTCGAATCTGGTTGTAGCCTGAGTAGGTATCAAGGAAGGATAGTTTCTCACATCCTGTAGTCGAATCGATGATCTGGTCGATCCGAGGAAGAGGGAAGTGGTCCTTTGGGCAGTGCTTGTTCAACGATGTGAAGTCCACGCACATCTGTAGGATGTCCGTGTCCTTCTTTGGGACCATTACTGTATTTGCAAGCCACTCGCTTTCTTTGATTTCCCTGATGAAATCTACAGCGAGTAGTCTGTTGATTTCCTTGCCGATAGCTTCGGCCCGTGGCTCGGACAGTCTCCGGATGGACTGCTTGACGGGCTTGGTGTCTGGAAAGACGTTGAGTGCGTGCTCGGCGAATTCCCTGGGAACTCTTGGCATGTCTGTAGGACACCAAGCGAAGATTTCCCAGCGCTCACGGAGCAATTCGACGAGCGTGCTTTCCTATGCGGAGCTGAGGTTGTTGGCGATCAGCGCCGTCTTGGAGGCATCCGTCGGATGGACCTGTACTTTTTTGGTGTTGACAGTGGAGTCGAAGGACATATCGGGTGCGTTTTGCCTTGCGACTGGGGGTGCCCCGTTATCCGTCACCTCACGGAGCCTTATGAGCTCGTCTTGCATGCCGAAGGACTGGGAGATTCTGTTGAAATCCCTATCGCATTGGTCCGATCGGGTGAAGCTCCCGTGGACTGGGATGACGCCCTTTGTTCCTGGCATCTTGAGTAGTAAGTATGCGTAATGTGGGACGGCCAAGAACCTTACGAATGCCACACGCCCGAGGATGGGTGGTACTGTGATGGCCAGTCCACCACTTCGAATTCGAGCCGCTCGAGTCGGAAGTTATCCGGCCTGCCGAAGATGACATGCAGACAAATTTTGCCCAAAGGGAATATGCCCTTTCCTGGGACGATGCCGTGGAACGTTGTGTCTGATTGCTCCAGGCTGCACTGCAGGATCCGCATTGCTGCTAGAGTGCTTGCGAACATCAGGTTGATGCCGCTGCCGCCGTCCATGAAGACGCGACTCATCTCGAAGCCTCCGATCTGCGCCTCCAGCACCAGGGCGGCATGACCTGGGCGAGGGATCTGGCAGGGGTGATCCACACGGCTGTACGTGATGCAGGACTCCGATCCGCTGAGGTACTCAGGGATGGCGGGTGGAGTTTCTACGGCCAAGTTGATCTGGCGAGTGATTTTCTTCTGCACCCTATTCGTTGGGCGCCCCTTCTGGATCACCAGTGCTCCTTTCGGCAGGGGATACCCGTTCCCGGCGTTGTTCTGTGCTGGTGCAAGTGGCTGGTGCGGACCTCCCACAGGTGGTGGTGGAGGTGCTCCGTGCGCTATTTCACCAGGCGCGGGTGCGTTTCCGAACGCAGGGATTGGAGCTTGCTGCCTCATCTGCACCATGCTTTTGCTGAGCTTCTAGAACTCGCGGCAGTCCTTTAGCATGTGGCTCGTCTTCTTTTTGCCATCCTGCTTGTCGATGTAGAAGTGGATGGTGCATGGACCCGAAAGTTTGTCGTATGCTGATGGTCCGTTGTCGCGGTCGCGGCGTTGCCACGACTGTGTTGGACGTCCACCATCGCGGAAGTTTCCTCCGCGGTATCCTCCGCTGTTGCGGTTGTTGTCATTGCGCCGGTCGGCGTAGCCGGCCGCGACCATGTCGGGTTCGTCGCGATCGTCGTAGACGCGCGATCTCCTCTTGCTACGGCGTTCCCGTCATCGGCCGTAGTCGTCTTCTTCATCCGATTGTGCTCGGTGAATGGAATCTTCGCCGTCAGCCCACCTGTTGGCGATGTCCATGAGGTGGTCGAGTGTTTTGGGCTTGACACGTCCAAGTTCCTCCTTGAAGTCTTGGCGCTTGACGCCGTCCCTGAAGGCGTTGATGGTCCTCTCTTCGGAGATGTGTGCTGTGGAGTTCTTGGTGTTGGACCAGCGTAGTATGTATGAGCGAATAGATTCGCCCGTTCTTTGAGTGCAGGCCCGCAACTCTTCGATTGAGGCGGGTCGTTTGCTGGTGCCCTTGAAGTTTCGGATGGAGCTATAAGCTAGCTCCTCCCAGCTTCGGATGGACCCTGATGATAGGCTGTTGAGCCAGATTCGGGCAGCGCCTGTCAGCTGCAGCTGAAGGCATTGCATGGCGGTTTCTTTGTTACCGCCGTGCAGCTTGACGGATGACAAATGATCACTGAGCCATGCTTTTGGATCTTGCGTGCCGTCGAACTTCGTAGTATCCGAAGGAAGCTTGAAATTGCGTGGCATCCGTGTTCGCCGAACAGATCTGCTGAAGCATCGGGCTCCACAGAGTTCTCCTTCGTCTTCGTCCATCTCGGATTCAGACGAGCATGCGTGCTTGGCTCGCGCTTTGTCGATTTTGCACTATGTAAGCGCATCTATAGCATTATAGTCGCGTTTATGGTGACGCGAGCTCTTCTTCTGTCGAGGAAGGTCGTGTTCCTCTTCCTCTTCGGATGAAGGGGTGGGGCTCCGATCGTGCCTGGCCGGAGCTTTCTTCTTCGGCTCCGCAGGAGCGTCTTGGTGGAGTGCAGCTCCGACAAGTCCGAGTCCGGTGAGTGCGGACTTATGCATGGCTCTTTTCGGGTCCCCCTCCGGAGGTGGGTGGGCCGCGAGATACGCAGTGGCTGCCATGATCGCAGCTTGCGGTGTTTTTGGGATGACGTTGCCGTCGGTGTCCATCTCCATGAACGATGTGTGGAGGGTTCGGGTCACCTCGCGGCGCTCCTTGGGATCCATGTTCTCCACCCGAGAGCGGTGCTTGTTTCCCTGGTTGCCATTCGTGCTAGAGCCGGGAGCCATGGCGGAGAGCGCAGCTCGTCGCGCGCTGGACTCAGAGGCTGCTTGCTTGCGTTTGTCAAGTGTTTCTTGCATCTTGACTTGCTTCTTGTGCTCCTCGATGAGGAGGAAGTGGTATGCCATAAGTAGTTCATGTGAGGCGTCTGCAGGCAGGACTATGTCGCCTGCCACGGCGCGGCGTGCCTGGGCCCATCCTTCTTTGCTAAGGCGGATGACGTGGCCGTTGTTTTCCTCGTCGGGTGGGGGGGATTGGCTCCTTTTGTTCCCGCCGTTTCTGTCCTGCGGGTTAGGGTTCGAGTTGGGCAGCGGGTTGGGCGGTTGCTGCTCCACGTCGCTCTGGATGACTACGGCGCATTGATAGCGCTCGTAGATTGGTCCGCTGCTGCCGCAGCTTTCGGATCCGGAACCGTAGGTCCCTTCATCCGAAGGTGGATCGCATAGATTGGAGATGCAGTTGTTGCTGTCGTAGAACTCATCTGTTGATGTCGATGTGCGTAGCACAGGGTGTGGGGCCCACGAGGCGGGCTTGATCGATGGTAGGGGTACCCGCTCAGGAGGCGGAGGGTACCAGTCTGACCCACCTGGAAGCAGAAGCTCCCGAATAGGATCTCGAGTCCGTCGCCTACGGGCTCGAAATCTTTCATGGTGGCCGGCGAGTGGGCGGTGAAGTCGAAAGCGCCGAAGAGGAGGTGACTCTCCGTCGTCGCAGAGTTGTAGATCGATCGGGTTGGGACCGTCACGACCGCACAATCAGCAGCCCCAGTTCCCACAGACGGCGCCAATTGACGAGGTTTGATCTCGTCAATGCCCATTGTTATGGACTTGGGTTTTGGAGAAGATGGGGATGCTGGAGATCGCGGAACGGTTAGCAAACAAGCAACACGGGGACACGAGGTTTACCCAGGTTCAGGCCCCCGGAGGGAAAACCCTACTCATGCTTGTCTGCTCTTGATTACGGCGAAACCGAAGGTTACAGGGGTGCGCAGATTCGATCTGGCGTGGAGGTGTGTATGCGAAAGTATGAGTCGACCCCACTAGGTCGTGCCCTCCTGGCCTTTATATAGACTTAGGCAGGTCCCGGGCATAGACCTAGTCGGTTACAAGTTCTAGGGTTTTACCCCTTTGAATTTCCTATCTACGCTAGTCTTGTTCTCCAAGGATCCGAAGACGTCATGGGCCTTGGCCACCCGAAAATCTTCATGAGCCGG
Source organism: Avena sativa (assembly GCA_916181665.1). Lineage (NCBI taxonomy): Eukaryota > Viridiplantae > Streptophyta > Magnoliopsida > Poales > Poaceae > Avena > Avena sativa. The sequence goes on along the minus strand of OV702297.1, from coordinate 58,686,346 downwards.
CGTACATCTGTCGTGGGCCTTCCTTGGGCTGGACCAGGTATGCGCAGATCACGTACCCGTAGGGTATAACCATGTCATCAGGGGTGAAGGACCGGAAGGGCGCCTTGCGTTCCTCCCGAATGATGCACGGGAAGGTCTACAAGGAAAAAAGTCGAGTCAGATTAAGAGGCGATTCCGGATGGGAAAAAGGCAAGAGAAAAATCAACAAGGCAACTTACCGGGGGAGTGCGGTTCTCGCGGTTGTAGGGGGTAAGTCCGAAGGACCAGTCGGCCTTGATCTTCTCCTTCGTGATCATCCAAACCCACTCGTAGAGGTTGGAGAATGGGGTATCATGCGGGAGAGCCGGGTCGGGTCCATCTGGACGGAGTAGTAGCACATCTTGTGTGCTCGTTGCTGGAGGGGCATCATTAGTCGGGTGACCCAACTGAGCATCACGTCGATGCCGGTTAAGCCGGCTGTGACCAGCGACCTCATCCGGCGCAGCTCCTCCAACTCGGTCTTGGACCCGAAGAGTTCTTCTCCTTCCAGTTCGCCCGGGTGGACTCGACATCTTGGAAGGCCGGTAGGTTGAGCCGGTCATCTACGAACAGGTTATGTACGTAGAAGTACGTTTGCTGCCACATCTTGACCATGTCGTGCAGCCAGAACTTCAGGTAGCCAGTCTGCGAACGGGAGTAGATGGAGGCGCCGCCACAAGGCATGAGCGGGCCTTTGGCGTACTGGACCTGGAGCCGGATAAGGAAGAGCCGGCAGAAGAGCCCGAGATTCGGCTGGATCCCGAGGTAGCACTCGCAGAAGGCTACAAAGTGCGCAAGAATGCCGATTGCGTTGGGGCCAAGATGGTGGAGGCGGAGATCTAAGTGAGCAAGGAAGTAGGGGAAGAAGGCGATGGCCGGGAAGGCCAGGCCGCGCGCAAGATGTGCAAGGAATACCATGCACTCACCGACTTGCGAGTTCGGCATACCTCGTCGGCTGGCGCGAGGCGAACCCCGACCTCGTCGGCGGTCGGCAGCACGCGGGTGCGGCGATACTTCTCGATTTTCTCCTCTGTGATGGAGGAACCGCACCAAGCCCCGCTAGAGAAGAAATAGGAGCGACGGAGGAGAGGCGATGGCCCGTCGCTCCGGTGAGAAGAAAAGGGCAGCGCTGGCGAGACGAAGGCGACGCGAGTGATGACCCACAAGTATAGGGGGTGTATCGTAGTACTTTTGATAAATAGGATTGTCGATCCCAACAAGGACCAGAAGGTGTTGACTAGTGATATGGAGCAGAAAATCTCTGTAAATACTTAGCAAACGGATTTTACGTTTTTTTGATAAAGCAAGGAAATAAAGTGCAAGTAAATTAAGACAACAAATAATTGCAGCAAGTGGCCCAATCCTTTCTTAGCAAAGGACAAGCCAGAGGAAATACTTATGAGGACCAAACATTCTCGAGGACACATGGGAATACTGTCAAATGATTTCGTTTCATATAGCTGATTAATCTTCTTTGGTTTTATAAGTGTTGTGTGGGTGAACCTGTGCTAATGTACCGACATTATTTGGACTAATACATACTTGGGATTAAACCCCTTACAAGCATCTGCAACTACAAGAAAGCAATTAAGATAAAAACCTAACCACAACCTTAAACTCTGAGGTCCTACACTCCCTTGTGTAAAGGTTTCCTAACGGGGATTTAGGTTTATGTCACTCCAGCAACCCCACAATTAGTAGCCAAATACACAATGCATTCCCCTATGCCCGTAAATGGTGAAGTATCATGTAGTCGACATTCACATGACACCACTAGAATAGCACCAATAATTAAATATTGAACCATTGAATAATAACTCAACACAATTCCACTACTAACAACATGACTTCTCCCATGTCCTCAAGAACTGAACGAACTACTCAGGAGACATCATATGGATCAAGATCAGAGATGATATAATGATGGATAACAATGTGAACATAAACAATAATTCAATGGTTCCACTCACAAGCATCAACTACAATAGTAATCAACACCGGGAAAGTTTCCCCTAAGAACTATGCAAGATTCAACACAATTGTTACAGCGGGATGGAGTGGTAATGATGGTTCTGGTGGAGATGATGGTGTGGATGATGATGATGATCCTGATGAAGTCTAGCTTGATGACGACGTTAATGGCAACGGTCTCCCCTCTCCAGGAAGGAATTTCCCTGGTAGAAATCTGTCTTCTAGAGAGCTCTTTCTCTCTCGGTGTTTTCTGCCCTGCAGAGGCGATGGAATATTTTTGTGGTTGCTCTCCCCGACTTTAGGATTTCGAGGAGAAGATATAGGCGAGAGGGCGGAGCTAGAGTGGGCCAGGGTGGCCACACCCCCTGTAGGCGCGGCCTAGGGTGGCCCGCGCCTAGGGGGTGTGGGGCCCCGGTGGCCCAACTCCGCCTCCCCTTCTGGCATCCTTCGTCTTCTGGGGAAATATAATTTTCTGTAGTTTTCTGGTATTTTTCTAATCTTCACGAAATTGCATGAAAACACCGCTTTTCCATCAGAATCCTGACTCCGACAATTCATCCTCCAAGAATCATCCATCATGCAAAAATAAAAGAAAAGACATAAGTAACACCTCTTAATATGAAATATATAAATGAATAGAGGAAAATTATGATATATAATGGTGATGCAAATTGGACGTATCAACTCCCCCAAGCTTAGACCTCGCTTATCCCCAAGCGAAAACTGAGTTCAGTAAACATGTCCATAGTTTTATGGAGTGAAGTGTCGATAAAAAGAATACAACAAGAAGCATCACACTTACCAATACACAACTCATAGAAGAAAGCAACTCACCATTATATAACTTAGCTTGCAACAAGTATGGGAGTCACAATAAAGATGCATAAAGATAAATCATAATTGGGAATGGTAAACTTTGTTCTTGGTCAGAGAACAGTTGGCAAACAGTTTTCAGGCAAAGCTTTTGTAAATAAATTTATAACAGGAGTACTCTTTTTGCTCAAACATAAAAGGGTTTTCACAATGATGGCTTTCAAAGTAATACTCATTGAGATAAGAGTCTTGTGCAAACAAGGGAGATAAACAACATGATTGAATAAATCATCATATGAATGCTTGAAACACAACAACTCAAATGCTTGCTAGAGATAGAGAGGAATAGGTTTACCGACTCAACCTAGAAGTAAAAGAAAGGCCCTTCGTAGAGGGAAGCAGGGATTTCGAGTTCATAAAGAGCTTTCAAAAGATTATGGTACTTGTTAGCTTTTATCTCTCATTGCCCCTATCATAAGCATCTTGAAGTGATTAAAGTTAAAGTGAACAAACTATGGAGTATATGCTTGACAAAGTATAAGTTGGAAATCTCATGTCCCTTGAATACGAGGGCCGCTCCTCATGCTACTCAACTTTAGTCATCGGTAAGTTCTTTTCATAGTAAGTACATGTGTATCATAGAGAACTGCCAATGGGGTACCCCTTGCACATGATATAGGAGTTATCCCATAATCAAAATGACAAGGCAAGTAGACAATGAGCATCTCATCAATCTTCTTATTTACCATGGGAAAATGGTGCTTTTTTCTCTCTTTCCTCTTTTCAAAATCTCTCTCTCTTTTTTTATATAAGAAGAAAGCTTCATGGATTGCTCATTATGGTGATGCTACAAGTTTCCACCATGATTAGGCATGGATTAGGCTAGCGGCCCATGCGTTTCTCTAACACACATACAAAACTCCATGCACTTACAATCTCCCCTTTTATTTCACACCAACGACATCCGCAAACAAAAGAGCATGATATCAACTGTGTATAGTGTACAGGTGCAATGTTGAAAGCGTTCCCCGTGACATCATGGTTCGTCTAATTCCGACGTATAGGTGAAAGCATATACAACTTCGATGACACAATGGTTCAAGTTTATTAGGGGAAAGAAAATAAGGTGTACCATCAAGTTCGTGAGAGCTTTACTAACTAGTTTTCACATAACAAAATAATTTTTAATTTGAAAGATAGATGAAGCTTGAGAATTAACTTGGAATAGCAATAATGCTAATATGTACATATGGTGGACACAAATGGCATATGTTTTGGTTTAAAGGATTGGATGCATGAGAAGTGTTCCCTCTCAGCACAAGTTTTTGGCTAGCAAGGCTGGGTAGCAAGCAAAAGAGTTGAAGGAAACAAGCAAACATACAAGTAATAAAGTCAAACATGCAATCTAACCTTGAAGACACAAAAGATCTTAAATAAAGAATACTAAGCTTATGAGCCAATAAAGAAAGGAAATAAATGATACAAAATACCCGTAAATGCTTTTCTATTTTCCTTTCAAACCTCAAAAGGTGTTGCTAGTGACGAGAGCTCGGTTTGCCAAAACCAATTTAGATTCACTTGATGCTCCCAAAGTGATACCAATACTAATCAACAAGATCAATCGTATAATAGAGATTGCAAACTAAAATAAGAAGTGCAAAAAGTAAAAGATGAGACTTCTCATTAATATTCCATAAAGGCACACACACCAAGGGATACATAGATAACCAACTAAAGGAGAGATACTTCCACAATGCAAACCAACCGATATGATAACTTCTCTACCCAAGATATGACTCTACTAAAAAGGTAAAAAGATAAAAGATAATGATGTGATACCGCGACACTCCCCCAAGCTTGGAACAAGCCAAGGGGATGCCAAAGCCTGGTGACAAATTACTCCTTCGGTGGTGGTGGTGGTGTTCCCTTGTTTAGGGTGAGAAAACCCTCCAGCATCTTACAAAGCCTGTTATTCTCCTCTTGAAGTATATCCACCTTCATCCTTAGAGCATGGTACTTATCACAAAACTCATCAGTGGTTCGAAGGGCTTCCATTGCCTCAGGGTAGGATCTGAAGTCTGGAAGGGAAGTCATGATCCCCTACATATTATGAGAAAAAGCACGTCCAATGTTAATTGCCCCTACAAAAGTAGGTTTCCTTGCCCTTGATCCCGTGGCAGCTTGTCCCTTTATGCCTGCTAACATGTCCTTTAATTTCTCTTTGATGCTCCAATCCATGTCTTCGTGCCTAGCATCGATCCTTTCTTCTTCCACGGGCTCCTTGCCCTTGTCGTTGGCGGAGACCATGGTGCCTCTAAGCTTGAGAGTATTTCCTGACAGAAATAGATTGAAATGAAAACACGACAAGAACACGATATACGAACCTCGGGGGATCCGGGGGATTATATTATGAAGTTTTACGACATAAGGAAGGTAGTATGCAGAAACGAGGCAGAGACGGACTCCTGGGGGCTTACACCCCTGGTGGCGCGGCTAGCTGGGGCCCGCGCCACTGGTGGGTGTGGCCCAAATGGGCTCCGTTTCCTCCTCTGTTTCATCTCGTAACCTTCCATATGTAATAAAAACATCAAAAATATAAAAATATAAGGTTTTCACGAACCTTTTGTTTGCAGCACTTTTTAACTATTCAAAGACAGACTTTGCAGATTCCTTCTCTCCAACACCTGAAAATTCCTTTCATACAAAGCCTCACACAAACTGCATTGGCAACATTAGTGTATGCAAAAACAATAAACCTTTAGGTTCAAACTTCAACTGAAATCCATCAAAACAAAAGCTACTGTAGCAACTCCTTTTCAAATGCCCAAAAAGAAACTGAAAGGGAATCAATATAAGAGGCAAATGCAAATGATGATAGAAATCTGTCAAAACAGACCAGCAGGTAAAGATTAATTTTTTTGAAAAACTTTTGTTGCTCAAATCAAAAAGTTCAAAACTAACGTAAGTTGGATAACAACTTGGGGAACAAGCACATAAAATTGCAGATCCATCCGATGTACTGAGCTCCTTCACGAATTTCTACAATACAACACAAAAATCTGTCTCAGGACAGCCACTTTTCACAACTCCTCCACTTCTCAAAAGAGGTTGATCTTGACACAAAAAACCAAAACAAAAAGGATAAGGAGAGGTTATTACAAGTAATAACTTCCAAGACTCAATAAAACTATTGGGTTATCTCCTAAGAAGTACTTTTCTTTAATGCCTTTAAGTTAGGCTTAGCAATTTCAAAGATGCTCACATAGGAGATATGGATTTGAAATGAAAGAGAGCATCAAGAAGCAAATATCCAACACATTTGAGTATAACCCACTTCCTATGCAGGGGAGTCTCATGGGGAAAAATTATTGAAACAAAAGCCAACCATCATAGGAAGACAAAACAAGTGCAGCTTCAAAGCTTTCAACATAAAGCGGGAAAACTTAATATTATTGAGATGCATAAAACCATGTTTCCCTCTCTCATAATAACTTTCAGTAGCACTTTGAATAAATTTGACAATATAACTATCACAATAAACAACTTTATCATCAGAATGAGCATACTTAAAATCATCAAAAAGAGGTCTAAGGTCATAAACTAGATCAATAGAAGCAAGTTGTTCCATCCTGAAATCCTCATTAAGCAATTCATTTTCATAAGGAGTTTTAGCAAATTTGTAAAAATTAAACTCATACGATTCTCCATCAAACTTAGTCAAAACTTTCTCCTTCTTACAATCTATAATATCCCCACAAGTATTCAAGAAAGTTCTACCAAAGATAATAGGACAAGTCTTACTAGCTTTAGAACCAAGTACTAGAAAATCAGCGGGATATTTAATCATACCACAAAGAACCTCCACATCTCTTACAATTCCAATTGGACAGACTGTCTCTCTATTTGCAAGGTGAATAACCACATCAATGTCCTCAAGTTCACAAGGACCAATTTCATGCATAATTTCCCTGTAAAGCTCATAAGGAATAGCACTAGAACTAGCACCAATATCACATAAACCATAATAGCAATGATCACCAATTCTCACAGAAAGCACAGGGACACTAGTTTTCCTAGCTTTTCTAGGATGAGAGACAATATTAGAAGCATATTCACAGAAGACAATGTGCTCATCCTCTATATTTTTAGTGACAAGATCTTTCACCATGGCTACTACAGGTTCAATGTTTATTTGCTCATCAGGTTCCACAGTTCCCTTTGTACTTTCTCTAACCACATTAGCTATAATAGAATGTTCCTTTACCTTAGCAGGAAAAGGGACTTTCTCAATATAAGGTTCAGGCAAAATAGGATCAATAGTACAAACTTCAGTGCTTCTAACAGGAACATGATTAACAACATCTTTATAAGGCGCATGGTACTTGTTCCACTCCTTTTTGGGAATTTCAATATAAGAGGCAAAAGCCTTAAAGCAATTTGCAATAACTTGAGAATCAAGACCATACTCAGTGCTAATATTATAAAAGTTATCAGTTCCCATAAAAGATTTAATGCATTCATAATCATAATTTATACTTGGCTTTCTTCCTTTGTCATTCTCCCATGCTTCAGTGTTCTCTTGAATATGATCTAGGAGATCCCATTTATCTTCTTCCTTCATACGTGTGAATGATCCAGCACAAGAAGCATCTAATAAATCTTTATCATGAAGAGAAAGCCTTGCATAAAAGTTATTGATAATAATATTATTAGGGAGTTCATGAATAGGACATTTAAGCATTAGTAACTTCAATATCCCCCAAGCTTGGGCTGTACTCTCTCCATCACGAGGCCAAAAGTTATATATTAGATTTCGATCCTTATGAATCTCACTGGAAGGATAGAATTTAGAATAAAAGAGAGGTACTATTTTCTCCCATTCCATGGTCTGTCCATTCTTCAGCAGCTTATACCATTCTTCAGCTCTTCCTTTCAATGACATAGAGAGTAACTTCTTCTTCACATGTTCAGTTGTGATACCTGCACACTTAAACAATCCGCATAATTCATGGATAAAAAGCAAGTGATCACCAGGATGGACAGTTCCATCCCCAAAATAATAATTATCCATAACACGATCAACAATACTTGTAGGTATCTTAAAAGGATCTATCTCAATAGGTGGTGGTTCATCTACTACCATGACAGTGGTAGTAGTTTTCCCAAATAGGAAACCAAGTGGGTTATCTATAACGAAAACAAAGTAACAAACAGAAATAAAAATCAATACTCACAGTAGAAGTTTCCTTTACCAATTCCACTCTTCAATAGCCCTTCGCTCCCCGGCAACGGCGCCAAAAAATAGTCTTGATGACCCACAAGTATAGGGGGTGTATCGTAGTACTTTCGATAAATAGGAGTGTCGATCCCAACAAGGAGCAGAAGGTGTTGACTAGTGGTATGGAGTAGGAAATCTCTGTAAATACTTAGCAAACGGATTTTAGGTTTTTTTAATAAAGCAAGGAAATAAAGAGCAAGTAAATAAAGACAACAAATAATTGCAGCAAGTGGCCCAATCCTTTCTTAGCAAAGGACAAGCCAGAGGAAATACTTATGAGGACCAAACATTCTCGAGGACACATGGGAATACTGTCAAATGATTTCGTTTCATATAGCTGATTAATCTTCTTTGGTTTTATAAGTGTTGTGTGAGTGAACTTGTGCTAATGTACCGACATTATTTGGACTAATACATACTTGTGATTAAACCCCTTGCAAGCATCTGCAACTACAAGAAAGCAATTAAGATAAAAACCTAACCACAACCTTAAACTCTGAGATCCTACACTCCCTTGTGTAAAGGTTTCCTAACGGGGGTTTAGATTTATGTCACTCCGGCAACCCCATAATTAGTAGCCAAATACACAATGCATTCCCCTATGCCCGTAAATGGTGAAGTATCATGTAGTCGACGTTCACATGACACCACTAGAAGAATAGCACCAATAATTAAATATTAAACCATTGAATAATAACTCAACACAATTCCACTACTAACAACATGACTTCTCCCATGTCCTCAAGAACTGAACGAACTACTCACGAGACATCATATGGATCAAGATCAGATATGATATAATGATGGATAACAATGTGAACATAAACAATAATTCAATGGTTCCACTCACAAGCATCAACTACAATAGTAATCAACACCGGAAAAGTTTCCCTAAGAACTATGCAAGATTCAACACAATTGTTACAGCGGGATGGAGTGGTAATGATGGTTCTGGTGGAGATGATGGTGTGGATGATGATGATGATCCTGATGAAGTCTAGCTTGATGACGACGTTAATGTCAACGGTCTCCCCTCTCCGGGAAGGAATTTCCCTGGTAGAAATCTGTCTTCTAGAGAGCTCTTTCTCTCTCGGTGTTTTCTGCCCCGCAGAGGCAATGGAATATTTTTGTGGTTGCTCCCCCCGACTTTAGGATTTCGAGGAGAAGATATAGGCGAGAGGGCGGAGCTAGAGTGGGCCAGGGTGGCCACACCCCCAGTAGGCGCGGCCCAGGGTGGCCCGCGCCTAGGAGGTGTGGGCCTCCTGTGGCCCAACTCCGCCTCCCCTTCTGGCATCCTTCATCTTCTGGGAAAATATAATTTTCTATAGTTTTGTAGTATTTTTATGATCTTTGCGAAATTGCATGAAAACACCGCTTTTTTCCATCAGAATCCTGACTCCGGCAGTTCATCCTCCAAGAATCATCCATCATGCAAAAATAGAAGAAAAGACATAAGTACCACCTCTTAATATGAAATATATCAATGAATAGAGGTAAATTATGATATAGAATGGTGATGCAAATTGGACGTATCAGCGAGCTCGTCGGCGGCGTGGGCGTGGAAAGAACGGCGAGGCGCAGAAGAGTGGCGCGGGAGCTTGAGCGGGGAGCAAATGGCAGAGTGGGGAGGCAGTGCGGCGTGCGCGCTATTTAAGGCCTGGGCAGAGCAACCGCCGGATAGCCACGTGGCGGCACCGCACGCTCCCAGCCACTCCGGGATCATTTGCGCAGGCGTGGAATGCACAGAGGATCCTTGGTGTGGCAGGCGAGGCGCCAGCGACGGTTCCCGAGGCAGCGGTTGACACGATGCGTCACCGCACGTCGCAGTAAAGCCATCATGACATCACGCACATGGCTGACGTCCGTGATGACGTAGCCGAGTAACCCAACCGCTAGAACTCAGTCGGGTAGAAATTCAAACTAGCTTTGGACCCCGTGCACATTTCGCCTAAGGATAAAATCTATGTGTGCTCGGGGGCTAGTGTCTGGGGGATCACCCCTGGGTAGGCTAACCGGACAAGAATCAAGGGCAGCCGGCTGATACCAGCGAATGTAAAAACACAAGAACGGGTCAAGAAGAAGTCCAGGCGCAGAGCAAGCCAGCAAACAAGTCAGCTAAATAAGAAACATCTCCAGAAGCATCTAGCCGGCTGGACCACGCCAGCCGGATAATAGCAGGACAAACAAGACGGTTAGCCGGCTAGGGAAGCCTAGCCGGATAATCAAGACAGACGGATGACGCGGGGCACAATAGACCACAACCCTAGCAGACAGCGGCCAGACAGGAGGACAGAGACAGCGGCACAAACGCCGGAGAAGGCGGCCCGTACCCGTGCCGGAGGGAACAGGAGCCGCCGCCCGTGTTGGCCGAGCCTCAACTGTTTCCGAGCCGGCCGGGGGGCGCGACACTATACAAGATATCAGGGAGGCAAATACTATACCAGAATAGTCTGTCGGGCCGCCTGTGGGACCCTCTAGTCGACACTATCGCTGCCCATGCCGCCTTGGCCTATATAAGGGTCGGCAAGGGCATCGTAGAAAGGGTTGGCTTCTCATTTCTCTAGTTAGACCACAAATATAGCTTGAGGAGCACTTGTAGCTCTCAGTGTTCATCAAGATAGTCAGATCGGCAGGAGTAGGGGTGTTACCTCACCACGAGGGCCCCAAACCTGGGTACTTCTTGTGTCCCCGACGCATGCTTGTGCCCAATCCCGCCTACGGACGCCATCGCTCGCTTCCCTGTTGCTTCCACACCTCTATCTATCCTGCTCAGGCATTGTCATTTCCACACCAACGACAACTCACATTCTCCGAGTGCCATTTTGCTTGAGCACCAGGAATGGTTTCGTCGGCTAATCGGAGTACTTGTTGGGGCGGATGAGCCCCGCTGCGAGTAGCCGTCGCGCCTCTTTGGTGAGTGGTTGATGATGCTCTTCATTGAGAGATCGTGGTGGATGCTTGTCAGGCTAAACCTTTGGGTCGGATTTTTGTTTGTGTTTAGTGAGGCCCTCCATAACTCCGAGTGTGTTGGATATTATCCGACAAGGGGCGTAACAGCTCTCAAGCTAGGACTCGTAGAGCGTGCCTTCCTATGCGGGGATGAGGTCTTCCTCCGGGGTTCCCTGCTGGCTTGGCTCACCGGGGGCGAGTTCGGCATGGGGGCCTGAGTGGGGGGGGGCTCGGAGGTGCTCAGGGGGAAGCACATCTTCATTGGCTTCTTAAGGACTATGGGGTCGTCCTAATAGGCGCTTCTTTCCAATTTGGCGAGTTCGTCTGTGTGTTGCGCCTCTTCGGCGATGATTGCTTCAGCCATCTTGGTGATGTTGTCTTCGCACTCGACATCCATGTACGGTTCTCCGCGCATGGTAATTATGCCGTGGGGGACCAGAAGCTTCATCATGTTATAGGTGTAATGTGGGGTTGCCATGAATTTGGCGAACGCCTGCCTACCAAGTACACAGTGGTACATGCTTCTGAAGTTTACCAGCTCAAAGACGATCCGCTCCGTGCGAAAGTTGGATGGTGTGCCGAAGGTGACTGGCAGCGTCACCTTCCCAATCGAGTATGCCTTCCAACCTGGGACGATGTCGTGGAAGGTGCAGAGGGTCGACTCGACCATGGACTACGGAAGCTGCAGTCGCCTGAATGTGTCTAGGTATAGGATGTTGATGGAGCTTCCTCCATCCATTAGGGTCTTTGGAAGCCAGTAGTCAGCCACTTTGGGCTAGACAACTAGGGAGACTTGCCCTAGATATTCAATCCTAGGCGCGTGATCCTCGCAACTCCAGGTGATGCTTTGCTCTGACCAATTTAGCCAGCACAGGATGTCGACTTGCTGCACCGCATTGACAATGACAACATGGGCGATTAATTTTTTCTCGTGCCATGTCCCCACACCAATGAAAGTGTGGAGCGAACAGACGGAGTTTCCGAATTCACCGCCATTGCTGTTGTCATGTGGCTGATCGGGGTTCGGGTTCTCCATGGCGCACCATGCCTTCTCAATCTCCTTGAGAGAGTGGCAGTCGACGGTTGTGTGGGTGGCAGGTTTGCCTTCTCTGTTATGGTAGAAAAAGGGTTGATTTAGCAGGGCGGTGGGGTCGAATTTCATCTGAGGCGCGGTATTTCTGTGTGGGTTGTTCCACTGGCGACGGTAGTTCTTTGGGTCGCGTGGGCCATAGCTGGTGTTGGTAACGAAGTCGGTCCTCCCGTCGTTGTAGCGCTTTGTCGCTTGACGGGTGTTGTTGTATCGAAGCTCGTGGTTGTGGCTGCTGGTTTGTCCGCTCGTGCCGCGCCTTTCGCCGGACTCGTCATCGGACTCCTAGACCGGGTCTTCCTTAGAGTAGCGCTTGGCGATCTCGAGGAGGTCAGGGATGTTGTCGAGCGTTCGCTGAACTCGCTTGATATTTGTGACCAAGGATTCATACCGGCACACGTTTTTGAAGTAGTGGATGGCCATGTCTGGGTGGATACCCGCGACGTTTATCCATAGATCCTGCGAGCGCTGGACCCAGTGGAGATTCGACTTGCTGGGGCCCTGGACGCATTGCTCTAGGTCTTCGATCATGGTGGCGCGTGATTAAGAGCCTTCGAAGTGTTTGATGAAGGCCGCACACATCTATTCCCACGAGTCGATGCTGTTATCGAAGAGGGTGTTGATCCACTGGCGAGTCGCACCCCCCATCATCAGGGGGGTAGCGAGTGGCCAGTAGCTCGTTGTGGCCGGCGATCCCCATCACCATGAGGTAGGTGTCGATTCATACTTTGGGATCGAGTGTGGGGTCTTACTTCTCAATGTCTTTTGGCCCTCAAAAGTTTGGAGGATAATTTCTGCCTCAGACCATTGATCCAAAGCATGGTGGGCCGACCCGGCTGAGGTCACCAGCAGTTGGACAGTGTGTGGTAGAGGTCATATGGCTAACGAGGTCTCCATGCCTGGGAGTTGATAAGGTGGCCTCGCACGTCAACTGGCTGGCTATTGGCGGCGACCATGTTGTATTGAGGTCGCGGGTCGTTGGTGGAGATGGCGGGATTGGCGACCACCAATTGTTGTGGCCCTGGCTCCGGGGGTAGGCAGTTGTTGATGTTGGCGACCTTCCTCTCACCTGGGGAGTAGACTCGCCCCTGCGACTCGCGGCCCGCGGTTTGCTGCTCGACGTCTTTGGCAAGTAGGGGCTAGGCGTACTTGATCTGAATCGCGCCATCACTTGTGGGGTTCAGGTTAGTGATTGCAGCCTGTCTCACGATGACAATGTCGATCATATTCGAGTAGAGGGGGAGGCCATTGGCATTGTACTCTCATGGTGCGATTATTACCCGCGGTTGCTCCGGAGGAGGTGCGCGGTGTGGTGGTGGAGGTTCTCCATGCGCTGTCGACCTAGCTGGTGGGCGATTGTCTCCAGGTGGCACGTTATTATAGACTTCACGGTCAGCCGCGCGCGGGGTCATTCTCGTCATTGAAGTTAAAGGCTCGACCCTATATGAAGAGGTTGAGTCTCCGCTTCACCCGGTGTTGATGATACGCCGAGAGTTGTTGTGCGGTTTCTTGCTCGAGGTGAAATTTTTCACAATCGGCCTTTTCTTTATCCCTAGCCTTATTCAGGGCCACACAGTACCGCTCGATCTCATCGGCGGTTGCTATCGGTGGGAGGGAAGGGGAGTGGATAAAGGATCCACCGGGGGTTCGTCCCTGTTCGCCATGTAGATGTCATGGTGGACGGTGGGGTAGATCTCATCTGGAGATTCTGACCCCCAAGTAATAGTCGAGGAGCTGGGGGATCGAGTCATCCTTGTAGTCCCCAACATTGTATACCTTCGTGATGGAGTTGGCGTTCGACACGGGTACGATGGGTCCTATGGCCGGCGCTGGCGTCTCCAAGTCGGTGTCATCGTAGAGGGTGGAGTTACTCTCGACCGAGCCGTCCTCAGTCGAGTCATACTTGGAGGCAAGGAGGGTGATCAATTGAATTTGCTCCTCCGAGAGTAGATCTCGTGGAGGTGATCCGTTGCTGATGGAAAATCCACCGGGATCTGCCGGGTCGATGGTGTATGTGAAGATGATGAAGAGGTTGATGGAGCCGATTGGCACCATGGCGGCGTGAGTGACTAGATGCGAGGCCGACACGTAGCTACTTGGCAGGATCTGGAAGAATCCGCCGGTAGCGATCATGCGACGGGTAGCTAAGTGTTGACGAATGGGTGTGTAGGGTCCCGTCGCAAATCTAAGGCTTGACTCACTAAACCCCACGGTGGGCGCCACTGTCGTGGGAATGGCCACAACAGTCGCTACCAGTGGTAGCAATTGAGTCGAAGAAAGGCAAGAGTGAGTCACCATCCGTGGATCAAGATTGAGGGAAAGACACAAGTTTTACCCAGGTTCAGCCCCCGTAGGGTAAATACCTGCTTCATGCTTGATTATATTAATGGCGAGTGAGATTACAAGGTGGGCGAACTCAACGTATGGGCAGCGAGTCTCAAGGATGGGGTAGCTAATAGCTCGTGAGTACAATGGGTACCCTAGGGAGGTTTATATAGGGATACCTTGCTAGGGTTTACAAGATTACCTCTGAATCATTTAATGTTTCAGAGGTTTTGACCTAATCCGACTAGGCCTATCTACCGTCTTGTTCCTTTGCAACCAGTTGCCGGTCTTTAGTGAAACCCTTATTCTATTCGATGTCAGAGTGGGCCCAGTCAACATTGTCCTAGGACAGTCTATTCCTTCCTTTGTGGGTACCCCGATAGGAATATCCCCATCACTAGAGAATCTCACCCTAGAGCTCAGATGGGACCAAGAAGAACAAACACCAAGGATGAAGAAACTGCGAGATCAACCACCACTATACACCAAGACCACACTGAAGGGAATGTGCCCCAGGGACAAATAATAATATTGATTATTGGCATATTTCATAAAGTTTATGATTAAGTTTTATATCATGCTATAACTGTATTGATTAGGAAATGTCAATGAACATGTGATATACAAACAAACAGTAGTTCTTAGTGAAACTCTAGTCACTGGTTCATTGGTCAACGGATGATCAAAGGTTTCCTGGTCATGTTGGTGTCTCGGCCCCAATTGACAATGGAGTCATTTCATTAGAGAATGAGACGGTGAACATATCCTATTTAAAGCATCATATCACGATCATGTCACAAAGTTCAGGTTATGATGATTAGAAAACATAGTGACACTTTCCTTAGATCGTGAGACCATATCTAATCACTGTCTCCCGAGGATACTATGATGGCACTTAACATCACTCGGTGAAATGGTGATCATAAGGGTGTCATTAAGTATCCAGAGGAACAGGTTGAGGCATATGTGTCAAGAGCGGGATTTTTCCACCCACGTGACGGAAGATACTCTGGTCCCAATTGGATAAGTTATATCCATAAGCTGCACAACATGTGACTAGGTCACAAGGGATATTACTTATTTGATCGAGTAAAGAAGCTATTATCGGTAACGAGGTTGAACCTGACATGGTGATGTCATTTGATCAAGCTTCAGATAATACAATATCGTAGAGATAAAAGGAATAAGACACAACATTTATGGTTCAACGACAAATTTCATGGAATGCACAGGTGGTCATCATGGGCATCCAGGTCCCGCTGTTGATTATTGGTCAGAAAGGAGTCTTGACCATGTCTGAAGTATTCTCGAACTATTGAATATCACGCTTTAGGGTTTGATGAAGCTTAAAGATCGTTAATGGCTTGTTCAAAATCAATAAAGAAATGAGAAGGGAGAGACCAGAAAAGTTCTAGAGAGATCCGAAGATGTTCGGAGAAAGTATATAGAAAAAGGGACCGAAAGGAGTTTCGAATAAATGATGATTTAAATATATATTTATTATATGTTAATTATGAATTAATATATTCTAAATAAATGTTTGAATAAAGATTTATAAAGGAATCCTTCTTATTAGGAAAAATCCCGGAGGGATTCTACCTGAAAAGAAATCATAGAAAAAGGCAAAGGAAATACCAAAGAAGGACTGTTTTAAACAACCCACGTGGGCGACATGCTACATGGGGCAGCAAGCCGCTGCGCACCACCGATTGCCGCACTGCTGCTGGGCCAAAGGACGGTCCACCCGAGGGGCAGTCGCTGCAGCGCCGGGTCGTTGCGCGCCGCGCGCGCCCACGTGGCCGGCCCACCCGGCCGGGGGCGTCCTCGCCCGCTATCCATCGTCTGCTGCTGCACGCGCCGCACGTGTGGGCCGCGAGGCCGGCCCAGCCGGGCCGCCTGCGCGCTGGGCTGCTCGCCCGCCTCCTGCTGCCGATGGGCTGAGGCCGTGGTGGCCCATCCAGGTTGCCCTAGGAGCCCAGCCGACTGTAGCTTGAAAAATTGTCTTTTCCCTATTTGTTTTAGTCCCACATGGGGCACCTAAGGTGGTGGGAGCCCCTCCCTCTGTCTATATAAATGGGTGCCCATAGGAGGATTAAAACACACCAAAATACACCTGAAAATACAGGAAAGGCCTGTGTAGCCTATCTCTTCTCTCTCTTGCGATCGTGGCCCCCTTGTCAGGGTTGTGCGAGCGAGGAGTTCTTCACCGTGGAGCACCGTCGCGTTGCAGGATTCGGAGCCAGGATATCTACTTCCGCAATCTTGTTTGGATCGGGGAGAAGTGGGAGTCGTTGTCAGACACCGGACATGTGTGACTCCCTCTGGCGGCATCATACTTTTGGCGCTAGGAGTTGTCGGAGCCGCATGACTTCGTGACCTCGAGGTCAGCGTCAGCGCGTCTTCTTCAACCACGTTCCTCGTGGTACGTTAACCGCGCTCGGTCTTCAAAGGTATGAATACCATATCTCCTCCCATTATTGTATTACTAGTAGATAGATCCTGGCATTAGGGTTTCGTTTGTAGGAATTTTTTGTTTTCTGCCCTCGAACACCAACACACACTTTGCGCCGCTACGCCACCATCTACAAACAATACCCGAGACGACCAACTGAAGGGGACCAAATGATCCTAAGATGACACCCCAAGGAGGACACGACACAAAGCGTCAACATCACCCGATCCATCAACCTGGCCAAGAGTTTTCACCCGGAGCCAATGGTGGAAGGTGCAAGGCTCCACGACGATGCCTCCATGGAGGAGAACGACACTCAAGAGAATCCTTGTTACTGACACTGATAGCATAGCTTTCGTGCAGAGATTTCACCCTGAGACCATGCACCCCAACCACCTAGAGTCCCCAAGCCATATCGAGGTGAAAGGGGATCAAAGAAGGCAACCCTAAATGTGGGTCATGGAAGACAATATGCAACGACCACACCATGCATGTCTCCCCTACATAACACTCGCAGCCCTCACGACCAAGGAAGCCAGCCCGTACCACAAAGCGACGTCTGTCGAGTCCACCTTCCAAAGTCACCACTCTGACATCCAAGAGAAGAACCACCTCACTCGCCACATCGGTGAAGAGCCACACATGCGCAACCGGCCACCCCGATGCCACACCCGTGCTTCTCCGCATCCACAAGTATCCCCTCATGCGGTAGGAAGCACCCACACGCTTGAGGACTACCGGTTCTGACCATCGTGGCAATAAAAAAATGAGATTACATGGTGCTCTAGCAAGAGGGCGGCCTGCAATGAAAGTAGCAGAAGCATCTGCACCGCCATACCGAACATGCGCGGGGACCCTACTCCGCCATGTCGCCACAAGCCACACTCCCGCGATGAGGGAGGACACCCATCCAACTAGCTATGCCTCGTGATTGCGAAGTGTGTGCCATCCCAAGGACGAGCCCGTCAGCGACAACCTTCACAAACGCCGACACCAAACCGTCGTCGAGCATTTGCTCCAGATCTAGAAACCACCGCCATGATTAGGAGCCAAACCATGAACGAGAGAGAGAGAGAGAGAGGTATGGAGGAGGAAAAGCTCCAAAAAAATCCGTGGAGGAGGAGGAAGGAGGTGGCAGGGTCGCCTCGCTGCAGCCGTAGGCTGGCCTGCTGCCGCCGGTGACGGCGACAATGACAATGGGAAGCGGGCAAGGGAGGCTGTGCCTAGGCGGAAACCTAAATCGCCCCTGTGTCACCCAAGCGAGGATGACTTAGAGGCATATGCTTCTGTTGCTGTAACTGTCGAGGCAACGATATTGCACAACTAGGGGTTTTTGTCTATTACTTTTGATCATTGTCCTAGAGAGAGAGTAATGTAGTGGCACACATCTCAGGTAAATTTTTGGTGGAATCCCAGATCTCACGACGAACCACCTGGTTTCATTGTCTTTTTTTTTTGTTGGGAAAAGATCTTAGTTTTTTTTTCTTTTTCGAATCACCTGGTTTCATTGTCCATTAGCTGGTAAAAACGATACAAATGCTGATGTACATATTTTGTTTGATCGTCCATAAAGTGCCATCAGGGCTTTCCCTAAAAAAACACTCGGCAAGAGAAAAATAATGCTAGTGAAACCCACCGGTGCCTCCGCATTGAAGAAAAAAAGAGCACAAATGGAAAGCCAGCGTTGCGGAATCGCCAGGAGCGCCTCGTGGGACCGCCGCGACTTCCTCGCCTTCCGACCCCACTTGTCACCCTCACGCCGCACATGCGAACGACAAAACCACAAAAATTAAGAAACATATATAACAGGAAAAAAAATAGAAAGAGGAATTAACTCCCTCCTCTCTCCCTCCCTCTTCCCAGTTCGTCGCTCTCTTCCTCGTCTTCCTCCTCCGCCGATTCGTGAACCAGAAACCTCGATTTCTACCCCTCTTCCGATCGGATCCTCTCACATCGCTTGGACCCGGCACCGCCGTTTAAAGGCCTCCCATTTGATCGCGCTGCGCGCCGTCTCGTGTCGTGTGGCCCTGGCGGCGCCGGCGCCAATGCCCGGCGCGAGCAGCGCTGCCGCTCCGCCCTCTCCGCCTCGACGCCACATGGGCGCGGGGCACGACATCGGGTGGTGACATCACATTCTGTTTCTTATAGGGAACCTCTCCAGTTGGCGCGGAGGAATTCTTGTCCCGCTCCGCAGCGGCGGTGGTGGTGGCGGCGGCGGCGGCGGCTGCAGCAGGCGCCACCTGCTCGATCTTGATTTTGGTAGTCCCTTCTGCGGATTCGTGTGCAATTTTTGCCACGGCTCCGGCGGTGCTAATTCTGACCGGTTTTGTAGGAGGTACAGCCCCCGGCAACATTATTGGTTCTGTATCACCATTGCATTGGAAGACCAATTTCAGATTGTTGCTGTCCCTAGAATGTTAGTGCTATATATGAACAATTTAGATACTGTACTAATGAAATCTGTGGAATTTTCTATAAAAAAAAGAGATCTGTGGAATTTTCTGTCAAAGAAGAAAATCTGTGGAATTTTATAGGTGCGCTCATAGTGTTGTTCTTTGCGTACTATTGATTCCTCATACGCTCTTGGGTTAGAGAATGTATCTTTAGAGAAATCGATATTTTGTACTGGAGATAAATTACCATGTAAATTTTATGATGTATGAGTAAATTACAGAATTTATAGTTCGGCTATGCTCCACGCTATTTAGTCCATTGAGAAAATTCTTGTTGTATTACAACCATTTTGTTGGTAGTGGAGGTTGGTATTATTATATTGTACACAAGGTGCGTATCATAATTTCTTGTGTTAGGTAGTACTCCCTACAAGATATTTGTTAGGAAAAGTCTGGCTTTATTAATTCAACACGAAAATTATTAATTCAACACGAAAATAGTCTTTACACAAAATGTCTCAAATAAACCACGGATCAAACACCACGCTTGGACTCGACATTACAGCCAGACTTAGCGAATACATGACTGAACTCACTCCCTACAAGATCAAATGTGCATGACCTAATAATAAAATTGTAATCTATTCATAATTATCGTCAGCTGATTTGATTTATAATGAAATGTTTTTGGTTGATATTAAACTAGTTTGACTGTATGCATTCTTGGACAGAACTCTTTCCCTTTTCAGGTACTATGTCATATTGAGTGTCTTAATTTCTTGATACACTTATGCAGCAGATGAGGATGCAATCATGAGGATTTCTTTGAGGCGGTACCATTGCAGCCACCCATGGAGGCCTCAGATAAAACTCTTGCTGATGTAGTCAAGCTTTTGACATCATGGCTGCCTCGCCGATCCAAACCAGACAATGTCTCGAGGGACTTCTGGATGCCTGACCACAGTTGCCGGGTCTGTTATGACTGTGATACACAGTTTACCATATTCAACCGCAGGCACCATTGCCGTCGTTGTGGGCGCATATTCTGTGGTAAGTGCACAGCGAATTCTGTCCCAGTTTCAAGTGGCCCTGATAATAGTGACGATGAGGGGGACAAGATTCGTGTCTGCAACTTTTGCTTTAAGCAATGGGAGCAAGAGCAAATTGCTGCTGCCAAGCAGATGCTGCCAGTGCTCAGCCCTTCCATGTCTGAGGCGAGTCTGTTCAGTACGAAGTCAACTATCACCATTAATAGTGTTAGCACACAGGCTGGATCTTACTCTGCTGGAAATTATAAGCATGTGGCTCGGGCTTCCAGCATTGGTCCTCTCCCTCCCAAATTTTCTCAAGACAAAGTTTCTCATAGAATCCAAGACAGCCATGTGCCTGAGAAAAGTATGTCCATCATTTCAAACAGAGATGACTCTTCTTCCATTCAGTTTGGCTATTACACAAACAGGTATTCTGTATAAGACCTCATATCTTATAACATTACCCACTATAATTATAATTAGTATGTTTTCCCTAAATACCCTTCTATATCATAATATGTCCTATGTTTTTCTTAAATACTATTGGTTTTATCTTCAGAAAAAAATAAAACATTATTATATTTTGGGTTGAAAATGAAATTGCATTGCTCTTGTTATGTGGTAGTCCCTCTGTTCCATAATTCTTGTCGTGGTTTTAGTTCAAATTTGATATGGAGCGGAGGGAGTATTTGATTAACTAACAAGTTATGATGCTTGAAAATGCCAAGTCTCATCATGGGACTTTCTTCTTCAGGAGTGATGATGAAGATGAAGAGTATGTTGCTTACTGCTCTGACAGGCAGGTGCAACATCAACAGCACAATAACCAATACTTCCGCTCAGATGAGTTTGACGAGTTCCATGCAACATACAATACAGCAATATCAAGGACCGTTAAAGAAAATGTAATTCCAAAGGAGTTATCCTCTTGTACAGTTGACCATGGATTCCCCAGCACATTGCCGGTCACCAGAGTGGAGGATGAACCAGAACTTGATAATAGCTCAGAGTGTGGGGCTGCGTCGTCCATTTATGCTCTGGAAACTGCAGATGCAACTTCAGTAGATTTTGAGAAGAATGATTGCTTTTGGATTCCCCCTGAACCAGAAGATAAAGAACATGAGCTGGAAACTGATCTTGTTGATGATGATGATGATGACGACGATCCTTTATCTGATGGTGGCAGGCGTTACCTTCAATCATCAAGTAGCTTTGGTAGTGGAGAATTTCGAAGTAGAGATCGCTCAACTGAAGAACATAAGAAAGTAATGAAGAATGTTGTTGACGGACATTTTAGGGCTTTGATTTCTCAGCTGTTGCAGGTGGAGAATATTGCATTAGAGGAAGGTGATGAAATGGGTTGGTTGGAGATTGTTACTTTGGTATCATGGGAAGCTGCAAACTTCCTCAGACCAGACACAAGCGAAAATGGTGGCATGGACCCTGCTGGATATGTCAAGGTTAAGTGTTTAGCAAGTGGACAGCGCAGTGAAAGGTGAATTATCCCTTCTTTTTATACAATAGACTCGAACTAGCTACAATTGAGAACTTCATTCTCACCCATGAAGCTCTATCTGTATATGTTTTTGTCCCTCTTGGGGTCTACATCTAGTTAGGGGTGATCCAGTTGGTACCATCAATTAGCATAAGATGACTTTGATGCTACATAGAGACATTGGGCTCCCGAGTCCTTCGAAATCCCCATGCTCAATTCTGCATTTTTTGGATTAAATCGAATTTGCATTCCGATGCTGCATTTGGTCGTACAACGCCGCACCGGCCACACCTCAGGGCCTCCTCCATGGCCACTATGCCCTTACCCCAGTGCACGCACGGCCGCACGATGCCAACCTCCGCGTGGCACCTTTCTCTGAGCTATTTCTTTAATTTGGACACACCGAGGTGCACACAGCCGTAGTACACCGCGGCGTGGTCTTCTGGCCAGACTCGGGTTCAATCTGGACAGGAAGGCGTGGAAGGGCACACATCAGGAGGGAAGGGCCAGGAAATTAGGAGAGAAATTTTCTAGGGGTTTTGTGCAAAACATTACCACATGGTAGTGGTCAACCTGGCACAGGTGCAAGTCAAAGCTTATGCGGCGATGGTAGGACCTAAGCTGACTCACTTAACAAACTTTTAGGACCCGAGTCTGCATTTTCATACAACTAGGACTAACTTGACACCCAACGCATAGTTTTAGGACTTGCTGTGCATTTTACTCTTGTTTGATTATTATCTGAAGCATGTATCCATTTTCTTTCAGCACTGTTGTAAAAGGAGTAGTCTGTAAGAAGAACGTCGCACATAGGCGCATGTCTTCCAGAATAGAAAAACCTCGTCTCCTTCTACTTGCCGGAGCTCTTGAGTATCATCGAGTTACGAATCAGCTGTCAAGTATTGACACGTTGCTCCAGCAGGTTCGTGAAGCTTTTCATATTTTCTGTTATCAGTTTTAAGCTTTGCATTGACCTTATATATATTTTTTCTATAATATGCACTATGCAGGAAACAGATCACCTTAAAATGGCAGTTGCGAAGATTGTAGCTCAAAAACCCAACCTCCTTTTGGTTGAGAACTCAGTTTCTCGATATGCTCAAGATTTGCTTCTTGAAAAGAACATATCACTGGTTTTAAATATTAAGCAATCCCTCTTGGAGCGTATTGCTCGTTGCACAGGTGCTCAGATAGTTCCGTCGATTGATCTCTTACCATCTCAGAAACTTGGCTATTGTGAGCTGTTTCATGTAGACAAGCATATTGAACATTCTATGACTTCGGGTAATGAGACTAAGAAAATGCTGAAGACCATGATGTTTTTTGAAGGATGTGCAAAGCCATTAGGATGCACTGTAAGTGATATAACTACTTCCCTGTTATTTCTTCTATGGCAGCTGGGCTACAAAAGTGCGTGCACTAGTATATTTTACAGAAAGAGACATAATGCTACTTAGAGATGGGGTGATTGTAACATTAACTTGTTAGCTTACCCCCCCTTGCTTGCGAATGTATGTAAACCGAAAGGTCTCAAAAGATTAACTTATTTTTCTCTTTAAAAAGATTGACTTGTTTGGGACAGTGGCTTGCAGAACTTTTTATTTCTTTTTCAGAAAGATACGATAAAATGTATGTAGTACATTTTTTCCTGTCATCCTCCAGTTTGTCTGCATAAAACATTGAAACAGAATCTCTTCCTGAAAATTATCTTTTTGGCCTATATGACCTACAGGTTATGCTGAAAGGTGGTAGCATGGATGAGCTAAAGAGAATTAAGCATGTGGTCCACTATGGCATATTTGCAGCATATCACTTGGCCTTAGAAACATCTTTCCTTGCAGATGAAGGTGCCACCCTGCCAGAACTTCCCTTAAGGTCTCCACTGACTGTAACCTTACCAGATAAGAGATCTACTGCAGACAACTCTATTTCAACGGTGCCAGGTTTCACAATTAATATATCTAACAGCCAACAGGCAACTGATAGTTTTGAGCACCTTGATACAGACTCTGTTATATCAGCTGACCCAAGTGGTACAGCTGTGGTTGAACCACTAGTAGACAGTGATTGCATTACTTCTCAAAAGGCCAAACCTCGTTTGTTTGGACCTTTGTGCACCAATGGTTGTAACTTTAACAGCAGGAATGGTGATAAACTAGAGAAGGTCACTGCAATTGCAGATTCTGTATCCATGTCTACAGTAGCTGCATCTGATGTGCTCACAGACCATTCACATATATATTCTACTGGAGAGAATAAGTGTGTGTATTCTGGTGAGTACCATGAGGATTATTCAACCAGTTCAGATGGCAAGGTAGTGAGAGCAGATTCAATCAACTCTAATCATCATCAGAGCATGTCTGTGGTCAGCACAAACATCACTAATTATTCTAATCTCAAGGAGCCATCTGAGAGTTCAAACGCTTTGCCTAATGTGAGAATCATCAACACTAACAATTTGTTTGTAGTGCAACCAGTGTCTACTCCTGCAGTACAAAATCAAGAAACCAGTCAAGCACATGACATGGCATCAAATAAGGAAGAAGTTCTTCCTTCTGACCATCAGAGCATCTTAGTCTCTTTGTCCATACGTTGTGTATGGAAAAGATCTATTTGTGAGCGAGCCCACATGTTACGTATCAAATATTATGGCAACTTTGACAAGCCGTTAGGAAGGTTTTTGCGTGAATCCCTATTTCATCAGGTTTTTATCCTTTCCTTTTTGTTTCCCGCACATGTAAGTTCATGTACTTCTTCCTTCCCATTCTTCACATGTATCACAGTTGTTACAATGATTTATACAGGGTTATCAGTGCAAATCATGTGATAAGCCACCTGAAGCTCATGTCCATTGCTACACTCATCGCCAGGGGAGTCTAACAATATCAGTTAGAAAACTTACAGATATTGTTTTGCCAGGAGAAAGGGATGAGAAAATTTGGATGTGGCACAGGTGTCTGAAGTGCCCCCGGAGTGATGGATTTCCACCAGCGACTCCTAGGATTGTCATGTCTGATGCTGCTTGGGGTTTGTCACTTGGTAAATTTTTGGAGCTTAGCTTTTCAAATCATGCAGCTGCAAGTAGGGTAGCCAGTTGTGGTCATTCTCTCCACAGGGACTGCCTTCGATTCTATGGGTAAGCTGTCTTTAGATGGTAACCTTTTCAGACTGAATTAATCTCGGTTGATTTTCATAGTGAATACGGAGTAGGCACCTGGAACTGGAAGGCTGGCCATAAATACCATACTGAATTATAAAAGATTGGGTAATTTGGTCTCTGATGTTCTGCTTTTATATGTAGGTTAGGAAAAACGGTGGCTTGCTTCCGATATGCACCTATTAATGTTCATTCAGTCCATGTACCACCTCATAAGCTTTATTTTACTCACCAGCCTTTGGAGTGGATACAGAAAGAAGTAAACGAGGTGTGTATCATACAACAATGGCAGGCTTGGTTTGCGTAAAAATTGAGTCTGTTTCAGCCTTTGTCAAGCATGTTAAAATTCTCCATTTTTTAGTAGTTTGCTATTCAAGAACTGCTTTGGTTGTCACTTCAATGGCTAACATTTCATAAAATTTGATAGGTTATTGACCGGGCAAAGGTTCTCTTCGATGAAATATCACGTAATTTACACCTGATCTCTGAGAAAAAGGCTTACAGCAGTTCTCTCAGTGTGGAGTGTACCAATTATATTCCTGAACTTGAGAGCATGTTTCGAAAGGAGAAGTTAGAATTTGAGGTGCGCTGCCTTTTGATACTGCTTTCTTATACCATATCCATTAAAAGTAGAGCTTAAACTTGCAATTCTAACTCACGGAAAAGGCACACCAATAGACAGCTCCAAGGTCGTGGACTTGTGGCACATATGGCTTGAACCGTACCACATGTACATACAGGGCTGAGAAACTCTGCCATCTGTTGGTGTACAACTCGGCAAAATGTGTCACTGACAAGTGAAACCCCAACTCATTTTATTTTTTAGAGAATAAGGCCCCGCTCCTTTCTCTCTGTTTTTGTGTCAACAATCAGGATAAATTACCGTTTCAACTTTCATGCGGGCAGACTCAAATATGAATATTTTGGATAATGGTATGTTTGGGACTACTAATATGACCAGTAAGTTTGAGATTTAGTCCTAAACATTCTGCATATCTAGTGATAACAAACACAAAAGGTGCTACCATGTCAGCCCTCTTGGTGTAGACATGAAATCAACTAGAAAATTCCAAAACATCTACTATGAAACTTGCCATTGAAATTATTTGAGCACCATAAAAAAAATCCACTTCCATTCCTTTAGTCCTGCATGTATGCATTGTTTATGAGGTAGCTGATTGATGTCTTATTTTACTAATCAGGGATGTATGAATAAAGTTTTGAAAAAGGAAGTACCCAAATGTCAGCCAGATATTCTTGAGATTAATAGGCTGAGGAGGCAGTTACTCTTCCATTCATACTTGTGGGATCAAAGGCTGATATTTGCTGCAAGACCAGACAAAAATCGGCATGAACTATCTAACATTAGGCCAGGTGATAAGGAGAGAATCCATTCTGTGGATAGTGCTGCTGAGCCGAATTCCACAGAACAGCCTCAAAGTCTTATTAGTGGCACTGGGGCAGCTAATAAAGATGTTAAATATGTTGAAAATCCTCAGGTGAGCATCATTGGACAGAATTGCAGTGGAGTAGATTCAAGTAATAGCTATTGTAATCTTGACCAGCGAATACCCACAAGTGAGTCAGACTTCCTCCAAAGAAACATCCAAACACATTTGTATAGCAGCGTTAGCGTGAATGGGGATTCAATCCCTTTGGAGTCTGATCTTGTTGCTCGACGCACCCTTTCAGAAGGGCAATTTCCCAGTATATTAGATGTGTCTAATGCACTTGATGCAAAATGGACTGGTGAAAATGATCCTGTTACTAGCAAGGTAACAGTGCCAGATTCTACAGCATCGTCAGAGGACTCAGAAGAACACATCAGTGAAATTACACCTTCTTACGCCTCTGTGTTGCTAAACAAGCTAGGGGATAGTGCAGAGGACCATTCCAATTGGATAGGGATGCCTTTCTTACAATTGTACCGTTCTCTTAACAAGCAGTGGAGTCGTTCAAAAAGGTTCGATGCGCTCATTGAATATACACCTGTTTATATTCCGTTCTTAAGGGCGGTGGAGCGCCAGATTGGGCCCAAATTTCTCTTTCCAATCGGCATCAATGACACTGTAGTTGGAGTATATGATGATGAACCTACTAGCATCATCGCGTATGCACTTGCCTCTCATGAATACCATCTTCAGCTGTCAGATGAGCTGGAAAGAGAAGCAACAGACATTCCGCTCCCACTACGTGATTCCAGAAGTGTCTCATTAAGTGAATCAATGGATGAAACTACTTCTGAACTTCTAAGAAGTGTTGTGTCAACAGAGGACAACATTCTCTCCATTCCAGGAAGCAAGAACCCATCCACTTCGGATCCATTCGTATATGGTAAAGTAACTCATATAAAGGTGAATTTTGGAGATGAAGGTCCTCTAGAACAAGTGAAGTACACTGTGATTTGTTACTATGCAAAACAGTTTGATGCGTTGAGGAGAATATGCTGTCCATCAGAGCGTGATTTTGTCAGGTCACTAAGTCGCTGCAAGAAATGGGGTGCTCAAGGAGGCAAGAGTAACGTTTTCTTTGCAAAATCACTGGATGACAGGTTCATAATTAAGCAGGTTACCAAAACGGAATTGGAGTCTTTCATGAAATTTGCTCCTGAATATTTCAAATATCTGTCAGAATCAATTGTCACAGGCAGTCCTACTTGCATTGCAAAAATTCTTGGTATTTATCAGGTAATTTCCATTAATATTTTCTGCATGTATTCTTTTTCACTTTTTCACTGACTGCACAATAAAGTGTGATGTACCCCATGTGTATAATTTTCCGGTGGTCATGCTACCATAGTTTAGGTGACATCATTTTATTGCAGATTTCTTATATATTGGAAAAATCTATATTTATTTGTGACCTTTCTTGATGGAAGTGGATATTCCATGTATTTTAGAGCATTATTAATCAATGAATGCAAGGGAGTGAAACTATCCCTCCATATATGCATACTGTTGTTATTCACGTAGTCATATTTTCCAAACTTCGGGTGGTTGGCCATGTAGAAAATGAACCTCTACATTTTGCATTGGAAGTAATTTCATAGTATATTATAACGCTTTGCAAACATTGTACTGTTTCAGAAGTAGTGGCCCAAGCTATATTTTCTTTGCAAAGAAATGCATTTGTTTATGAGCGGAGGAAATAACTATGTACTTACAAATTATCTGATTTATTTTTGTTTACTTTCATGCGTGACGCCATGTGGGGCCACCAGGATCCAGTATTATGCACTCCGTGGAAAGACTTAGGGCCAGCAGCTGCCGAGGCTTAGCCTCTTTAGTTTCCTTGTTTATGAAGTTATATAGTTTCCAAAGGTAGGCAAGATAGAGTTTGTTAAAGATAGGAAATCATTGATAGTTCGGGAAGGTTTGATCTGACTCTAGTTCTAGGATCAAGCTAAGTAGTCTATGTGAAGGCAATCCGTGTAGCCTAGAGGCATCAATCAATTATTCAAGAACCCAGAAAAGGAGTCTTTACCTACACAAAACTGAAAACCCTACCTCACCTACCACCATGTCAAGGTGCAGCCAGCCCACATGTCTACGCTCTGAGGAGCTTAGGTCGTGACTTTACTTGGTTAGGAAATCGTCAAATTACATCTGTAAAATACATGCATATCTCCCTACTATACAAAAAATAGCATTGTGACTCTTAAGATACAGCTTCAAGTACTTATCTTTTCAAATATTAATTATCGAATGCATTAAGTTAATTAATCCAAGTCATCCATTGAGTGAAGAAACAGCCTGAAAGTGATCCGGATAGTTGGACTCAAACTTGTTCGGCAAGTAATTCGACAGCAATGACCTTCCTATCATTCAAATGATTGGAATAATTGTCTCATTGTGCATCCAAATCTTGTCAAAGAGCCCTTTGGGCTTCTTAGTGCGATTTTTATTTAGATGCTTAATCTTCAGAAGTGTTTTGTAGATCTCCTAATATTATCATTTGAGATGAATAGGTTAAGAGCCTGAAAGGTGGAAAGGAGGTGAAGATGGATGTTCTGGTCATGGAAAATCTTTTATTTGAACGTCGTGTGACAAGATTATATGATTTGAAGGGCTCAACAAGATCAAGATATAACCCTGATTCGAATGGTAGTGATAAAGTACTTCTTGATGAGAACTTACTTGAAGTGATGCCTACATCCCCTATTTTTGTCGGGAATAAGGCGAAGCGGCTTCTGGAGAGAGCTGTTTGGAATGATACTGCATTCCTTGATGTAAGTACAACTCATGTGCATACTTGATTGACATCTATTGTGTTCCTCTATAATCTATATCATATAGTCCATCCTATGTGGTTTATCTGCTGCGGGCTGTGTTCTTTCTCTACCACCATGACCATGAGAATCTATTGAACTGTTAGTATTTTCTTCCAAAAGAAAAATTTCTAGGTGTGTCGCTCATAGGTCAATCATACTAATGCCATACATATATATATATACATTTAGCTGCACCAGGGGTTCCATGTCTCCTGCTCTTTTGGTGTATTATCTCAAGACTAGGTTAAATTATATAGCCATCTCTGGCCTTTCTTCAGATTTACCAGTCTGTGACACTAGCTCTTTGTCACAACGTAAGTCATATTGACACGGTCCATCAGTTCGAATGAAAATATGTTGGTTCCGTTAAAACTAGGTATACATTATGGAGGTATATTTCATGAAAGATACAGTATGCTGTGCTGGTCTTATATTTGACTTGCTTAGGTTCCGAGATGAAAAATGTATATCAGTGAATTCATTCATTTTGTGTGGTAGATATAAACATATCATGCTATTGATGTCTTGTCAGAGGCATATCCAACGTAGGCCCAGCATGTGTAACAGGTACTGCTACATAACTTATCGAGGATACAATCAATAATTGGAACGTAGAGGCCAGATAGTATTTTGTTTCCCTTGGTGTTCTGTTCTTTCACTCTGTTACTATTAATATATATATATATTCTGCACCCTGGGTGCTAAATAGGGTTTCTATATATATATATGTATGTATATAGGAAAAATATATTACTCATTCTCAATATTGATAACCGAAGCCTACTGTAATCTAGGCACAAAGAGGAATATATTTTTCTCAACAAATGCGTTTAGAAGTACGAAAACTTGATAACATAATATCTAAAACTGAATATCATAACAAATCAAATAGGTGATCTGATAAATACTTGCTTACAGCTAGTGCCGCGTCCAAGAAGTATCTAGATTCAACTTGTTATACATGCTGTTGTTGGCTAGAACTCTGAATGAGTTACTATGGCATGCATTTGATCGTACAATAAACAAGTACAATTGCTTATAGAAACATTTTGTAACTTTGTTGCAGTCCATCGACGTAATGGATTACTCTTTACTTGTTGGTGTTGATGAGAAGAGGCATGAACTTGTTATGGGGATCATAGATTTCATGAGGCAATATACATGGGACAAACATCTAGAGACATGGGTGAAAGCTTCAGGAATATTAGGTGGACCAAAGAATGTATCACCAACTGTAATTTCACCAAAGCAGTACAAGAAGCGTTTCAGGAAAGCCATGTCAGCCTACTTTCTTGTTGTCCCGGATCAATGGTCGCCTTCAGCAATCATCCCCAGCAAGCAAGTATCTGAAAGCGGCCAAGATAACGATCAGTTGGTCTCCACGGGATCATCAGGCATGCTGGATCGTTAAGATGCACGAGAATATTGTGGAACAACTCCTTTTCTTCTTCCGATGTTTATAGATTTTGATCTGTTGCAGTTTTGCTCATTCTTTTTTATTTGCCACATTTATCTGGTGCCTTCTTCATTCTTTTTTTGGGGGAAGATCAAGATGTACAAAATCTAGCTGAAGTTCTTGAATGTTATAGATAGAAAATCAACAAGTGTATAGGAGTGTATAGAGTCTAGTGCATTGGGATATCATATCATCCAGAAAAAATAGAATCATTTTTGTTGCCATTGCAAACATTTTTTCCCCTTTATGTCTGTTCATATGGTTTAATGTATGTTATTTCTAGGAGACTTGCCTAGTGTAGGAGCAACACATGCTGGAGTGTAGTTTTGTATGTTGGTTTCTGGAAATTTGATGTACATCCATGGAGTTAGCATGATGATGCAAATTTTGTCTTCTGAGGGTGTAATATATTTTCCTATTTCCACAAACTATGGATACAGTGGTTGTAACATGCTAATCTGTCAAGGCAAGGGTTTCTCATGGCATGATGGTTTGCCACTGATTATGGATAGAAGTAGAATTTGGACAGCCTGATCATAGATAGATTCTCCACAATATGATTATAGATAGAAGTAGAATTGGGACTGAAAGGCCAACAGTGCTGCTAAATGCTGTTTGGTCGAGCAGAAGAAAGAAATACAGTACTTCCGAGTCAAACTAGTGAATCAACAACGGTCAGTCTGCTGACAAATAGCCTTCCCAGTCAAACTAGCCATCTCGTCATAGCCAACGAGCACTATCAGTACTGTTAGTATTAAGCATCTCTTACAGGTGATATATAGTAGAGGGCTTCTACATCACTTGGAGAAAAAAAAGTCTACAACAACTATATGCTGATGTAGAAGTTGTAGGCCAGCCCCAAATTTTGCCCCTATATTATGCAAATATATATCACCACTCAGGTGGTGTAGAACACGTATCCCGCGCAGCCTACATGCCACGCTGAATGTTCATGCCTATGTGCGTCATCATGCCTCTGTGATTACAGTTGTCGATTCCCTCGCCTCTGTCCACCCCCCATCATCACCGAGTTGACCAGGAGCTCTGCATCGACACACTGTGCCACCCGCTCGAAGGAATTGGCGCAGGGGTGCCCTAGTTCGTCGAGTGTTGCCGTTGTTTTGAACTTTGGCCGCCGTCAATATGCTCGCCTTCGTCAACCCCCGGCGTCGCTGAGCATACCATCGTGCTCAAGGTGTGCTTGCGGTCCTCTTGGACCCCTTTCTCCCTCCCTCTCGCTCCGAGTCACCGTCCCGACAAGAGTTGTCGTGCGCCGTTGCGGAAGCTCGTAGTTGGAGCTCTTTCGGCAACAAATTTAAGTTTTATATTTATGCTTCTCTTCCCATACATCTTAATGTATTCAATTTGGAAAAGAAGTTAGACAACGAGCGGTGATTTCTTTCATAGGATTGCCTTCTAAGGCTTTGGGTTGTGTACTGGGTGCAATCCATGGCTAATCATTTGTGGTGCCTCTTAATTTAGTGTGCAGCTGACTAATCATGTCTTTGTGCTTGTGCTTGTGCTTGCTTCCCAACAGTAGGATCATGAGGTGGCATGATCTATTGGTACACAACACCAAGATTACTGCTACTAATCTCCTCTTCCCTTGATAACAGATGATCCCTAGCTATAATTATTTCTACTACTACTGTTCTACCCATTTCCTAATGAGTTCTAGGTAAAACCTTTGTAGTTTTCTAAATGAGCTTGGTGAAGATCTGCAACTGTTCCTCCTCCTAGTTCTTTCTTGTTCTTCTTGCTCTTCCTTCTTTTCTCCCTCTCTCTCTCACTCTCAGATCTCTCTCTAAAGTGTGAGTGTGTGGTTTTGGCCCAAGATTGACCCGTGAGTTGTGATCTCTGGGGGTCTAGGATGCTCAGCTATTTCTAGTGTTTTCAAGTCAATGAGGCGTTGACACCTCCTACATGCATTTAGGTGATTCAACTGCTTAAGTTTGCGTGAAACCGCCTCTTGTAGGTTATCCTATGTGCAGGTGCCACTTCTACTTTTGGTGGTTAACCCCATATTGTTTTGTATTTAGTGAATTTTCCAATTTTGGCATATGGGATCCTTGTTCTTATGTGCACATACAATGCATTTGGACATGCCATATTGGCATGCCAGTTTAGTTTTGTCATGACCATGTCTTAGACAGAAACAAGTGGCATTTCCTTGATTAAAATTTGTTTTTCTTATTTTAATTTCTTAGTTCATTGTTCAATTTGTTGTTGGGTTGGAGTGATGAACTTCATAGCGTTGATCCTTCAGTTTCGTGTTGATTTTATAATGAATCCATGGCTCGGGTGTTTTCCTATTTGTACTTACTCTCTACGATCCTTTGATTTACTATGTAGGGTTCTTAGTTATCTATTGGGTCTTGCTACTAGTACCGTTGATATATGCTCATGTTTACTAAGTTTTGCTCAAATGCACTCTTTCTCTCATGGCTACTAGTAAACTTGATCCGGATATAGGTGGATGGATATTCGAAGCTAAACTATAAAATCCGAATCAAGTAAACTTGATTCGGATCTAGGTGGCTGGATATTCGAAGTTAAACTGTAAAGATCCGAATCAAGTAAACTTGACTCGGATCTAGGTGGCTGGATAATCGAAGCTAAATCTAAAGATTCAAGCCAAGTAGAACTTGACTCAGATCTAGGTGGCTGTATATTTGAAGCTAAACCTAAAAATTTGAACCAAGTAAACTTGATTCAGATCTAGGTGGTTGGATATTCGAAGCTAAACCTAAAGATCCAAGCCAAGTAGAAATTGACTTGGATCTCGGTGGCCAGATATTTGAAGCTAAACCTAAAAATCCAAACCAAGTAAACTTGATTCAGATCTAGGTGGCTAGATATTTGAAGCTAAACTGTAAAGATCCAAATCAAGTAAACTTGATCCGGATCTAGGTGACCGGATATTCGAAGCTAAACTGTAAAGATCTAAACCAAGTAAACTTGATCCGGATCTAGGTAGCTGGATATTCGAAGTTAAACTGTCAAGATA
The DNA here is from genome assembly GCA_916181665.1 of Avena sativa. Classification (NCBI taxonomy): domain Eukaryota; kingdom Viridiplantae; phylum Streptophyta; class Magnoliopsida; order Poales; family Poaceae; genus Avena; species Avena sativa. The sequence goes on along the minus strand of OV702297.1, from coordinate 58,652,644 downwards.
CGAATCAAGTAAACTTGACTCGGATCTAGGTGGCTAGATAATCGAAGCTAAACCTAAAGATCCAAGCCAAGTAGAACTTGACTCGGATCTAGGTGGCTGGATATTTGAAGCTAAACCTAAAAATCCGAACCAATTAAACTTGATTCAGATCTAGGTGGCTGGATATTCGAAGGTAAACCTAAAGATCCAAGCCAAGTAGAACTTGACTCGGATCTAGGTGGTTGGATATTTGAAGCTAAACCTAAAAATCCGAACCAAGTAAACTTGATTCAGATCTTGGTGGCTGGATATTCGAAGCTAAAGTGTAAAGATCCGAATCAACTAAACTTGATCCAGATCTTGGTGGCTGGATATTTGAAGCTAAACTGTAAAGATCTGAACCAAGTAAACTTGATCTGGATCTAGGTGGCTAGATATTCGAAGTTAAACTATAAAGATCTGAATCAAGTAAACTTGACTCGGATCTAGGTGGCTGGATAATCGAAGCTAAACCTAAAGATCCAATCCAAGTAGAACTTGACTCGGATCTAGGTGGCTAGATATTTTGAAGCTAAACCTAAAGATCTGAACCAAGTAAACTAGATTTGGATCTAGGTGGCTGGATATTCGAAGCTAAACCGTAAAGATCCAAACCAAGTAAACATGATCCGGATCTAGGTGGCTAGATATTCGAAGCTAAACCGTAAAGATCCAAACCAAGTAAACATGATCCGGATCTAGGTGGCTAGATATTCAAAGTTAAGACAAATTTCGTCTAAATTACTATGATTCATTGTATGCACAATGGCTACACTAAATAAGGAGAGCATCCAACCAAATGATAAATCATTCGGTCACAGGCTCGGGGACTAATGGACTAAGAGTGTGAGTGTAGACCGAAGTGTTTACCTCATTCATGGTATCAGTTTAAGTTTAAGGATAACTTTGGCGACAAGGTGCAAGCAGTTGCTAATGTCGAGGAAACGAAAAGCCTTTGTCCCTAGATTAGCCGCCGATCTAGTTTCAACCTGGTCGGCAGCATTCCAATTTGTAGCATACTCCTCTAAGGAGCCGAGACTACCACCACTCAGAGTGCGCGTTAGCACCTTGCCTTTGGTCTCTCGTGCCTGTTGGGCAACTGCCTCGTCTGCTGGAATTTTGTGAAGCACCATCTGAGTGCCGGCAGCGGAGGCAGAAGCAGAAGCGGGGGAATTCTTATGGAGTACCTCGTGAAGGGATACGGGTAGGCTACACTAGCGCAAATCAAAATTTTCTACTGCGTAAACCAGGATAACTGTTGTCATAGATCACGAGATTACCACTAGACGCGCAGTTGCGGAACTTGATGAAGCGCGTCGAGGCAGTGTAGACGATCTATGTCTCCTCCTTGTTCTCGTCCCACGAGCAGCTCCCCTTGCGCGGCTCGTCCAAGCGCTACAGATGCAGCGCCTCTGAGGTATCCACACATACAGGGTGGAAGCGTCAGACGCTGGACTGCTAGGTCCGCGCGTGCAACACAGGCGTGAGGAGTGGCGGATGGGTGGAATAGTCTAACCCTGGTCAGGACGCCCCACCCTCTCTCTTATATAGGCATCCCTAGTGAGCTTCTACATTAGCAGCCCATTAGTAGCCTAAGCCTGGTCTAATTCGGATCCAATCCTCATTAGGCTTCCAGCCCCTTAAGTGTGTGAACCTATAGATTCATATACGTATAGACATGACACGAATACACTTATTCTGTCAATAGTTGGTAGCAGCCTCTAGCAAGACATGCCAACTCCTAAACGCATACAAAGATCATATCGGACGAACCATCACAAGGTTTAGTACATGTATTTCCCTTTGCCTCACGATATTTGGTCTAGCTCCAAGCTGACCTCCCTTTCTCTATACTGTGATTCAGAATCCCTTTACTAGGTTAACTCTTAACCATATTTAGCACGGCCATGCATTTCTAGATCCGATCACTCGAGGGGGCCCAGAGATATCTCTCTCAAGTAGAGAGGGGCAAATCCCATCTTGATTGACCATGCCTTGCAGCATGCTTCAGGACAAACCCGAAAGCTACCTTTATAACTACCCAGTTACGGAGTAGCGTCTGATAGCCCCAAAGTATGTCGATCCACATCTCAAGTACATGCGACAATCTTAGGTCTAAGGACAAAATGTACACGATGTGTATAAAGAGAGAGCTGCAACTAATTACCAGTCTCAAGTTGGGTCAGTCCAACCCCATGTTCATAACATGTGTCCACATCATTGGTTTGACATCTCCATGTCTATGACTTGCGAAACATAGTCATCAACCAATCGATGTGCTAGTCTAATATTCACATGTGTCCTCACATGAACTCCGACTAGGGACAACTATTAAATAACCATACAAGTAAAGAGTTTCACAAACAATTCACATAATTGCCAATCAATACAAGTTGCCTGATATGGATATTTAAGGAACAATACAATAACTCATGGATACATAAGAAATATAATCATCTCTATGATTGCCTCTAGGGCTTATTTCCTTCACCTCGGCAATGCTGGGATGAGAAGAAGTCGGCCCAGTCTTCTTATGAACAAGCTTAGCAGCTCCACCTTTCTTGACTTTGTAAGATGCCACGGCAGTTGGCTGCGACTTAGTCGGTCAGGCTACAGGTGGAGCAGCTGAAGGGACTGCAGAAGGAGAAGTAGATTGAGAGCGTGCGCTCTGTTGAACTTGGCCCTCTTGCCGAGCCTTGGAGAGTTTAGTGGTCTCTAGTGTAGATGCGAGGGCCAAAGGAGCCGGATCTTGAAGAGGAGCCGAAATAACATGGGCTCCAGTTGGCGTTGGCTCGGTGGGCTGATACTTGGCAATCTCAATAGGTGCGACCGAATCAATTGGTTGATCTGGCATAACAGTGTCGGCATCGCCACCAGCCTCAACCGCAACCTCCTCCTGCTGAGGTGGACTGTTAGTCGGTGCAGGATGAGGATCATCTCGAGTCGGGCTGGGAACCCAGACATCATCCTGAGGTGGTGGTGACGATGGCCGAATAATGGCCGAGGCCATACTCGGACCAATCTGGTTGGCGGCACGCGGAACACTGCCGAGATAAAGAGAAAAGGAAAATAAAGTCACAAAAAGAAAGAAAGAAACAAGAAATACAAATTTAGTTCGGGTGAGGCAACTTACGCAGAAACACCGGGCATAACCTTGCGCTTAGGAGCCTTCTGGGCGGATCTCTTGATTCGCTTCTTGGGAGCCTCAGCCGAGGGATCTTCCGAGGCAACCCGTTTCCTCACCAGGACTAGGCCTCTTGTGGCAAGTGGGTCTACCTCGTGCACCTGACCAGCTGGGTTAGCTGGGAAAAAAATAAGCCGGATATGCATAAGAGATAGGCATCGCATCAACTACCTCGAGAACTTCGACCTCGTCCGAGTCATCATCCTCCATTTGTTTGGGGGCCTTACCCCGAGTTTGGACAGGGTCCGAGTCAGGTTTTGGAATGAATTCTTCCGAATCAGGCTCGCTGTTGTCTAGGGTATCGCGATCCTCTCTCGAAGGAAGAGCAAGAATATCGCCGTCTTCTATGGCCTGCTCATCAAATTTCTGAGGAGGAAATTGCAAAAGGAAAGTGAGTATTCAATAAGGCCGAAATGGTGCATGATTCGGATGTAGTGATTCGGAATCGAATTACCTTGGGAGGGGGTTGTCGCGAGTGCAGGGCTTCATGCCCCACGTCCAATCCTGGCCATATTCGTCGTGAAGATAGCCCGGACGCGCTTCCGAATCTGCTCATCGTTGAGCTCAACGGTTGAGACTCGGTTTGGGTCGAGAGGGCCGCTCATGTAGTAGAGCTTGTGGGATCGCTGTTGGATGGGGCAGATTCGGCTGCTAACAAAAGCAACCATCAAATCTTCGCCATCCAGCCCGGTTCAGCTCCTTGAGTCGGAGATCAAATGCCTCGGCAAGAGCATCGGTCCTCCTAGGATTGTAATTCCAGTTCTTCCTGGAAGGCATGCCGACAGAGAAGGCTGGCAGCCGAATCTTGTCTTCCTGACCGCTGTTATTAACGTAGAAGAACGACTGGTGCCATTTCTTGCTTGATTTGAGGCCAACGACGCGGGGAAACTCAGATTTCTTCCTAGGCATGATGGAGCCAACACCGCACTGGGTCAGCTATTTTTTGGAGGGCTTAGGCTCTTATCCGGCACGACATTAGATCGGATTTGGAAGAGCTTAGACCAAATAACTACTGAGGGCCAGAGGCCGAAGTATCCTTTGGTGGCTGAGATAAATGCCGACAGAGAGGCAATGACATTAGCCGGTAGGTGATGAGGTTGGAGACCAAAGAACTCAAAAAACTCCTTAGCAAAATCACTAAGGGGAAGACCAAAACCTCTAGAGAAATGAGACATAAAGACTACATATTCACCCGACTCAGCAACGGGGGCGAGCTCCGGGCCGAGTAATCGACATTTTACCTTGGCATGGATACGGCGAGACTTGAGGAGCCATTCGATCTCCTGCCGAGTCACCGAGGATCCTTGCCAAGAACCGTGCTCCGAGGTGGAGGCGGCATCTTCTTCTCTGGCGGAGGCGATGCTATGGGAGCTCGACATGAGGTCGTCAGAGGAGGAAAAAGAGCAAGAAAATCTAACGGTGGGGAGAGGCCTAGATTGCCACGGCCCTGTAGCTGCGGCGAAGAGCGCAGTCGTGGCGGTGGAGCTAAACCAGAGCAGGGGTTCGCCATAAGTGCGCAGTGCGGTAGAGCAGCGCCAGGAACTAGCGGCGCGGTCGCGAGCGGAGGGAGCTCTGCGGCGGCAGCGCAAGCGGGAAAACGATGAGATTGGGAGCGGGGTAAAGTGACTAAGGGTTTCACCCTGCTCCCCCCATTTATAGCCCAAACCACTAGCGGTAGTGGGATCGTGCGGGTGCGGTGGTTGCCACATACACACGTGTATCACGCGCGTGGCAACCGCCCAGTGGAGCCACACCGCGGGTTACACGACGCAGAAGGCGATTCGGCCATAGTAACTGTTGTGGTAATCGAAGGGGCGCTGCCCGGACTTGGCCGCTCACAATGATTACTGTTCTCGTGTCATCGATCACTGTAGCAGCTAAAAAATGAGGCAAAGTGCAATGATTATGACACGTCGGATGAAACTTACAAGAGAAGCTAAGGGCATGACCCAGATGAATAGAGTTGACTCGGCAAGGATTAGTCTAATCCCGAAGAATATCCAAAGAAGTCAGAAAAACGATAACGTGTGAATCAAGGTATAACTCGAAAGAGGGCCGACTATAGGATAAGTAGGCAAGCTAAAGTATACTATCCGATTATCTTGAATCTGCTGTAGCCTTGCCGTGTAAAGTCGCCAAGACCACACCAGCTTCAGGGACTAATGTTGGGGGAATGACCCCAGGTAGGATCAAGTTAAGGTAAATGGGCAAAGGCCTCACAGATGTTGACCGGGTCAAAGAATGATCTAGCCGAGTTATATCAATGCCGGCCGAATAAGGACCGGGTTATCCCGAGTCAGGTAACTAAGGCCTGACTCATTCGACGTACGGGGTATGTCGACATATCATCTACTATGCTTTATATCTGCAGGTTAGGGTTTGGCTAAGTCATACAAGGAGAGGCCGAGTCATGGGGAAGCTTTCTCGAAAAGGAGAGGGCAAACCACGAAGTCAACACTGCACACTGTCTCTTCCTCAGGAATCTAAACAGTGCCAAGCACTACAGACAATGGACAAAGGGGCAGAGGGGCAGAAGAGTGTCACGGAGGTGACAGTCCAAGAGCCCGACGCTCACATGTCGTGGACTCTGGGTCATTGCCGTCGATAGAAGGGAGACATGGAAAGGCTCCCTCCAGATGACTATTTTGGGACAAGCATATTCCACGAATATGTTGTCCACGTTAGCCCTAGATGTAACCTGGCCACCCCTTTATAAGGTGAGCCAGGACCTCCTAGTAGAGGGATCAGTTCATTTGTACTCAGAGCTTACAGAGGACTTCTTCTTCCTCTCGCTTATACAGCTTGAGGAGCAAGTGCAGTCATTGTTGATCTGAGTAAAGATCAAGTTCATGTATTTTTTTTTCATGTGTGTAGAAACCACTACATCATCCCTCCCTGCATCCCACTAGAGCACATTGGCCCCAACTTAAGCCTACCCATGGCATCTATCTTGTCACCACCATGACAGGTACTATGGTTCACTATACTCTATCTTGTTGCTATGCATTTGATCCTATTGTTGCTGACATCTAAGGTTCCTTGTTCTAATACTAATGTTGCTAGATATTGTTATGTTCTCTGGTTTACTACTACTCCGACCTGCTATTGGAGCTTGTATTGTTGTTGATGCATCTATGATACCCTGGTTGTGTACTTGTTCACTACTCTCATTTTGTTTCTATCTACTGTATTTCTACTACCATATCCTATTTAACTACTGAGATACCAGTTCTTTTCATATTTTCAACTACTCACCCTAGGCACCGAGTTTCAGGACCAGTTCCTGGAACTTTTAAATTGGATTCCAATTAAATGGTTTCACCTTTGGGTGGAACCAACATTTTAACCAAATTTTTGTTTTGTTTCTGTTTGTGTGTAGATTCATCAAAGATGAGATGAAGAAGAAGATGAGAATGTAGATGAGAAGATGTAGATAGGTTTTAGTTTTAAGACTTTTCCTCTTTTTAGTTTGTATTAGGTTTTCCTCTTTCATTTTGTAAGTGTTTGTAACATTCAAACTTTGTATCCATTTTGATATGAATAAAAGTTCATTTCCGCATTCTGTTTTTGGGGTTCTTTGTGAATTATGTTATATATTATATGTGATCATTATCGTCAAATTGATGAAAAGTACGCCATAGGGGGTCCTAAGAGTTGAGAAAGGTGGGTGTGAAACATATGGTCTTCCGGGGACGGTGAGCACACAAGTTTACCTAGGTTCATATACGGTGATCGGATCCTACTCCTTCTAGCACCCTAGTAATATATCGGCAGAGCCGGATGTTACAGGGGATTACAAGAGAGGTTAGCCTGTGCAAGTTATGGTTGTGGTGTGCCCTAAAGGCTTGCCCCTACGATGACTTATATAGTCATCCGGCCTAGAGTTTACAGGAGAGATCTATCCGGCTATGATATAGAGTTGGTACTAAGTACATCTTGGACTACAAGTAATACTACAGGCCTAAGTCGGTAAGTTTTCTGGGCCTTGGCGTAGCCGTAAGTGACTCCGTCTTCTTTCCCTGACTAGGCCGCCCGTGGACAAAATCTCTAACCCTTAGTGGGACACTATGGTCAGTGAGTCCTGTGGGTAAACCTGGAAAGTATATCCCTAACAGTAGCCCCCAAAAGTCTCCAAGATCTAGAGTCAGATTAATCATCTAGATTGATGGTTCTTCAGCTTGCAGAATCTTGAAGGGTTCCTTAAAACTTCAATCAATGTGTAGGATTCTGATTCTCGTATGAGTCGGATATGAATCTTAGCTTTTGCTATCTCCATGCTTGTTTCAAACTTGAGCCAGAAAGAGTGAGTGATGTCTCTATCAACTGTTCAGGTCTCGTCACGTCAACGACATATATCCTGTCAGTCTGGCCATTAGTGGGCCCTCAATGCACGAAACCAGGTCACCATTTCAATGCATGCATGGAAATCGAGGGGGCAGAAGATTAGCGAGGAAGTTGCATGCCTCTATCCTATACGTGTGGCGCTAATCGAGCACATTAAGTGCGATTCTTGGCGTGGAGTTATAGGAGATTTTCCCTTCCTAGATTCATTCCTCGCTGCACTTATTCCTCCTCGTACCCCCCAAGTTCTTCCCCTTCCTCTCTTATGTAGGGGTTCGTAGCATGGAAAACAAAAAATTCTACCACATGCACATAAACTAGCCAAGATCTATCTACTAGAATGTAGCAACGAGTCGATTAGAGTACTCACCCTCAAAGATTCCAAAGCGGTTAACGAGAGCAGATTCTCGTGGGTGATTTAGTCGTACACTTGTCGATCTCAAGATCGCATAGACGATCCTTCCGGCGCTGCGTTCCGGCAGCGCTTCCGCAGTCGGTCACACGTTCGGTACTCGATGAAGACCTTCCTCTCCCTTGTTCCAGCAGGCAGCGGAGGTGGTAGTTCTCCCCTCATGATTCCGACAGAACGACGGCGTGGTGTCGGAAGTAGAGGGAAAATCCTGCAGGGCTTCGCCTAAGACGGAGCAGGTTATGGTGGATCTAGGGTTTTCGGCGATCTATATTTAGAGGGCCGGAGAGGAGTAGGTGGATTCGGTGGCGGCTGGCGATAGCGGCGGCAAGCGGCGGCGGCGGCGCTGCGGGGGGGGGGGGGGCTTGGTGTGGAGGGATAGTTATGTGTCCTTGGGGCACCCGCCCCTCTATTTATGAGAGGGAGGGCAGCTTGGGAGAGGGGAGTTTGAATTCTTCCCCATTTCCCTCTCCTAGTTGGCTTGTGGTGGAGGGAAAGAAGGATTCTTTCCTTCCTCCACTAGGATACATTGTCCCAGTTTGACTTTTCAAACTTGACTTTTGACTTTCAATTTGGAGCTTGATTTGTTTCTTGCTAATGCCCAACCAAGTGACCTAGGACATGATTCAATCATTCCACTTATCCATGACACATTCATGTACCCTTCCCCTTTCGGTCCTGTGAACCTTCTAGACCCTTCTAGAACCCCTCCGATGAAAACATCGGAATCGTTCCCGAACTCCGGAATTGGACTTTCCTTATATGAATCTTATTATGCGGACCATTCCGGATCTCCTCGTGATATCCCGGATCCCATCCGAGACTCCAAACAACATTCAGTCTCCCTACTTAAATTCCATATCTACTAAACAACATCAAATCCTTAAGTGTGTCTCCCTATGGTTCGTGAATTATGCGGACATGACCAAGATACTTCTCCGATCAATAACCAATAGAGGAATCTGGAAATTAATATGGCTCCCACATATTTCTATGATTTCTTTGCGATCGAATGAACCACTTACATACGATACCAATTTCCCTTTGTCTCGCGATAGTTTACTTATCCGAGGTTTGATCGTCGGTATCTCTGCATACCTAGTTCAACCTCGTTATTGATAAGTACTCATTTATCGTTCCCGTGATATGTGATCCCTTGTGAGCCAGTAACATGCTTGCAAGCTAATTGGATGACATTCCACCGAGAGGGCCCAGAGTATATCTATCTGTCATATGGATGGACAAATCCCACTCTTGATCCATGTGCCTCAACACATACTTTCCGAACACTCAATGCCACCTTTATAGCCACCTAGTTACATTGTGGTGTTTGATGTCATTAAAGCATCCTTCCGGTGATGGTGATTAGCATGATCTCATGGTCGAAGGAATTAGGTTACAATGTATCAGAAAGCTTATAGCAAACGAACTATTGAAATGACTTGATCTTTATGCTACGCTTATCTATAGGAGTATGTCCATCACACAATTCTCCTAATGATATGATCTTGTTTTTAATAACATCTCAATGTTCATGATCAGGAAACCACGATCATCTATCAACCAACAAGCTAGTATTACAAAGAGGCTTTACCAGGGACTCTAATTTAGTTTACAAATCACACAAGTATTAATGTTTCCGATTAATACTATTATGGCATGAATGTAAAAATTTATCATAAACACAAAGATATAATAATAACCACTTTTATTATTGCCTCTAGGGCATATCTCCAATAGTCTCCCACTTGCACTAGAGTCAACTAATCTAGATTACATGGTAATATGCCGAACACCCATGGAGGTTTGGTGCTGGTCATGTTTTGCCCTCGGGAGAGGTTTAGTCAACAGATCCGCCACATTTAGATCTGTGTGTACTTTGCAAATCTTTATGTTACCATCTTGGACATGCTCTCGAATAGCGTGAAAACATAGCTTGATATGCTTCAGCTTCTTGTGTGACCTTGGTTCTTGCGCATTGGCTATGGCGCCCATGTTATCATAGTAGATAGACATTGGGTCCAGTGCACTAGGAACCAAACCAAGCTCTATAATGAACTCCTTCATCCATATCGCCTCTTGTGAGGCCTCTGAAGCAGCTATGTATTCCGATTCAGTTGAAGATCTCGCCACAATGCTTTGCTTTGCACTCCTCTAGCTAACTGCTGCACCATTCAAAGTAAATACGTATACAGATTGAGATTTAGAATCATCCGAATCAGTGTTCCAACTAGCATCGGTGTAACCATTAACAACGAGATGTTCATCACCTCCATAAGAAAGAACCATATCCTTAGTTCTTCTCAAGTACTTAAGTATGTTTTGACCGCTGTCCAATGATCCACTCCTGGATCACTTTGATATCTGCTAGTCAAACTAACATCATATGCAATGTCGAGTCTAGTACATAGCATGGCATACATGATAGAACCTATGGCTGAGGCATAGGGAGTCTTACTCATCCTTTCTCTATCTTCTGCCGTAGCAGGACTTTGAGTTTTACTCAAGGTCGTATTGGGCAACATGGGCAAGAACCCTTTCTTGCTATCTTCCATTCCAAACTTCTTTAGAACTTTGTCCAAATATGTACTCTGTGACAATGATATTAGGCGTCTCGATCTATCTCTATAAATCTTTATGCCTAATATGTAAGCTGCTTCGCCAAGATCTTTCATTGAAAAACTATTATTCAAATATTCTTTGACACTATTAAGAAGGTATACATCATTCCCAATCAACAATATGTCATCCACATATAGTACTAGGAATTCTATAGAGCTCCTACTCACTTTCTTGTAAATACAAGCTTCTCCATAAGTTTGTATAAATCCAAAACTTTTGATTACCTTATCAAAACGTTGATTCCAACTTCGGGATGCTTGCTTCAATCCATAAATGGACCGTTGAAGTTTGCATACCTTGTTAGCATATTTAGGATCGACAAAACCTTTGGGTTGTACCATATACAACTCTTTATCAATGTCTCCATTGAGGAACACCGTTTTGACATCCATCTGCCATATCTCATAATCATAATATGCAGCGATTGCTAATAAAATCCTCATAGTCTTTAGCTTTGCTACAGGTGAGAAAGTCTCATCGTAGTCAACTCCTTGAATTTGTAGAAACCCTTTTGCGACAAGGCAAGCTTTATGGACAGTAATATTACCATCAGCATCTGTTTTCTTCTTGAAAATCCATTTGTTCTCGACAGCCTTCCGACCATCTGGTAAGTCCACCAAAGTCCACACTTGGTTTTTGTACATGGATCCAATCTCGGATTTCATGGATTCTTGCCATTTATTGGAATCTGGACTCATCATCGCTTCCTCATATGTCACAGGGTCGTCGATGTTGTCCACCAACATGACACTCATAACGCGATCATACCAATCAGGAGTGGTACGAGTTCTCGTTGACCTGCAAGGTTCCGTAGTAACTTCAACCGAAGTTTCATGATAAACATCATTAGCTTCCTCTCTTATTGGTGTAGGCGCCACAGGAATCACTTCCGTTGTTGCGCTACTCTCAAGTTCGAGAGAAGGTTCAACAACCTCATCGAGTTCTACTTTCCTTCCAGTCACTTCTTTCGAGAGAAACTCCTTCTCTAGAAAGGATCCATTCTTGGCAACGAAGATTTTGCCCTCAGATCTATGATAGAAGGTATACCCAATAGTTTCCTTCGGGTATCCTATGAAGACGCATTATTCCGCTTTGGGTTCAAGCTTGTCGGGCTATAACTTCTTTACATAAGCTTCAAAACCCCAAACTTTAAGGAACGACAATTTAGGTTTCTTCCCAAACCATAATTCATACGGTGTTGTTTCAATGGATTTAGATGGTGCCCTATTTAAAGTGAATGCACCTGTTTCTAATGCATAACCCCAAAAAGATAGCGGTAAATCTGTAAGTGACATCATAGAACGAACCATATCTAAGAGAGTTCGATTATGATGTTCGGACACACCATTACGTTGTGGTGTTCCCGACAGTGTCAATTGTGGAACTATTCCACATTTCTTCAAATGCTCACCAAACTCGTAACTTATATATTCACCTCCACGATCAGATCGTAGAAACTTAATCTTCTTGTTACGTTGATTCTCTACTTCACTTTGAAATTCCTTAAACTTCTCGAAAGTTTCGGACTTATGTTTCATGAAATAGATATACCTATATCTACTCAAGTCATCCGTGAAAGAAAGAACATAACGATAAACACCGCGCGATGCTACACTCATTTGGCCACACACATCGGTATGTATGATTTCCAATAAGTCCATAGCTCGCTCCATCATACCAGAAAATGGTGTCTTAGTCATTTTACCCATCAGACATGCTTCGCATCTTTCAAGTGATTCAAAATCAAGTGATTCAAGAAGTCCATCGGAATGGAGTTTCTTCATACGCTTCACTCCAATGTGTCCAAGACGACAGTGCCACATATAGGTCGAGTTATGGCTCAATTTCAAACGTTTAACTTCAACGTTATTAATATGTGTATTACTACAATCGAGATTCAACAAGAATAGACCATCTATCAAAGGTGCATGTGCATAAAACATATTACTCACATAAATCGAACAACCATTATTCTCAGACTTAAACAAGTAACCGTGTCGCAATAAACATGATATGGATATAATGTTCATGCTCAACGCAAGCACCAAATAACAATTATTTAAGTATAAAACTAATCCCGATGGTATATGAATAGGTAGCGTGCCGAACGCGATCACATCAACCTTTCATCCATTTCCAAAGCGCATCGTCACCTTGTTCTTTGCTAGTTTCCGTCTATTCTACAACACCTGTTTTGAGTTACAAATATGAGAAACTGAACCAGTATCAAATACCCAAGCACTACTACGACTAGTAGTGAGATATACATCAATAACGTGTATATCAGATATACCTTTCTTCTTGATGTTGCCGTTCTTCAAATCCGCCAAGTACTTAGGGCAATTCCACTTCCAATGACCTTCTCTCTTGCAGTAAAAGCACTCAGTATCAGGCTTAGGCCCAACATTGGTCTTCTTCGCCGGCGCGGTAACTTTCTTACCGCCCTTCTTGAAGTTTCCCTTTTTCTTAAACTTGCCTTGCTTCTTGAATTTGGTGGTCTTATTGACCATCAACACTTGGTGCTCTTTCTTGATCTCCACTTCCGCAGACTTTAACATGGAGAAGAGTTCGGGCAACGACTTGTCCATGTTTTGCATATTGTAGTTCATCACAAAGTTCTTGTAACTTGGTGGTAGTGATTGGAGGACACGATGAATCCCCAAAGCGTTAGGAATCACTATACCCAAGCTTTGAAGCTTACTTGCGTGCCCAGACATCTTAAGCACGTGCTCACTGACGAAGCTGCCCTCTTCCATCTTGTAGTTAAAGAACTTTTCAGAAGCCTCATAACTCTCAACTGCCGCGTGAGCCTCAAATATCATTTTGAGTTCACGGACAATATCATGTGGGTCATGGTTTCTCAAACCTTTTCTGAAGCTCCGATTCCAAACCATACAAGATAGCACACTGAACTATGGAGTACTGATTCTTCCGAGTGAGGAAAACATTCTTCACCTCATCGGTAGCATCAGCTGCAGGTGGGTCACCCAGCGGTGCATCCAGCACATAGGTCAAATTACCAGCATCGAGGACAATCCTCAAGTTGCGGATCCAATCCGCAAAGTTGCTTCCATTGTTTTTCAACTTTTCTTTCTCTAGGAACGCATTAAAATTGATGGTAGGGGCTGCCATTGATCGACAACATATTTGCAATAGTTTAGACTAAGTTTATGACAAATTGAGTTCTAATTAATAGTTGAATTAATCTAGGTGAACTCTCACTCAAAACAATATCCCTCACATTGTTTTAGTGATCACACGAACCAAATCCACCACATCAATACCGATCATCACGAGAGATGATGTAGCTTCAATGGCGAACAATCAATATGTTCATCATATCTACTATATGACTCATACTTTACCTTTAGGTGATCTGTGTTCTGAGACCATGTCTGTACATGCTAGGCTCGTCAAGATCAAACCTTAGCTTCCGCATGAGCAAATATGGCTTGCTCCCGTTGTATACACTCGCATAATCTAACACACCCGATCATCACGTGGTGCTTCGAAACAACGAGCTTTAGCAACAGTGCCTATAAAGGATGAACACTTTATAACTTGTTATTTTGTGAGAGGGATCATCTTATAATGCTACTGTCGCAAACTAAGCAATACAATATGCATAAAAGGATTAACATCACATGAAATTCATAATATGTGATATGATATGGCCTTTCTTCTTGTGCTTCCGATCTCCATCTTCAAGCACGAACATGATCTCCATCATCATCGGCGTGGCGTCAAGGTCAATGGCACCGCTCCATGGTTGTCATCCACCAGCATCAACTATTACAACTACTTTGAATAATAGTCACGTAGGTCTTAACGAAATTAAAAGACAACCATAAGGCTCCTGCCGGTTGCCGACTTACAATAAGGATCATTGCATACATCATATATAATCACAATCATGGCCATATCACATCACAACACACCCCTGCAAAACAAAGTTAGACGCCTCTAATTTTCTTTGCATATTTTACGTGGTTTGGGGCTTTCAATAAGTGTCATTCTAACTCATGAACAAGAACCACAACGTTGATGCTTGAACTATCAAGTGCCCGTTGTAAATTGAATGTATACTATGATGGGATAGACAGACACCCGCAAAGCCACTTATGCAATACAAGTTGCATGTTAAGCGTGGAGCAAGTCTCATGAACGATGTCATGGAAGGTTAGCCCGGGCCGCTTCATCCCATCATACCGCAAGATTAGTAGTACTATCATGTTGGGGTTTTGGGATGCTGTTTTCTAGTTTACCCTTTTATTTGTGCGTTGTATGTCTACATTTTGTCATTCATAATGCAACTCAAATAGAAACTTGATGTTCTGCTGGTTGTGTTTGTGTATGCTGGCAGCAAAATGGCTGTGTTTATTTGTATTTAGGATTTTTTGTGCAGGTTTTTATTTTTGAGGTGCCAATGTTTCGCCGGAATGTTGATTCATTTCCGTTCCGGCGAATTTCTGGCACTCCTAGACATAGAAAATTAGCAAAGTTCATGCCAAAATTTTCTATGAATTTTTGTGCTTATTAGTTTCATTTATTTGTGTGTTTAGAAATGTCGGAGCCGGGCCCTTCTAGCCAGAAGCCCTTTTGGGAGCAGCAGGCGGAGATGGAATCCCTAGAGGACCCGGAATTTGTTCCGCGGGACGACGAGATGGAGGAGGACGAGGATACCTCGTCGGGCAATGAGGAGATGGGGGACGCCGATGGCAACGCCACTACCACTGATGGCGGCGGTGAAGCTACTACAGACGATGGTAGCGCATCGAATAAGTCTCGGAAGGATCGGACCCCGATCGTGGTCGACCTCAAAAGGTCCATCGTCACAAGCGTGAGCCCTAAAGGTGCACCTTTGGAGCCAGAAGAATTTGTTGGGGGTTACTCTAACCAGCTCGCGGCAATCCTCCGGAACACCGTCACGATCAACATGGAGAACCTGAAGGCCGAAGAGAACAAGGGTTTCCTCATCCAGCTTTTCCGGAAGCTGCACGCAAGATACGCGTTCCCGGGTGATGAGGAAAACAAGTATAATAATGACAATATCAAAGGGAATCTGGTGAACAAGTATGCCCTCGGGAGGATGACCAAGGCCTTGTCAAATTGGAAAGCTCGGGTGAAGAATCTGATTTTCGAGGAGAAGCTAAGTTATTCAGAGCTCGTCAAGAAGGAGCCTCTGGTCAAGGAAGAAGACTACAATGTGTTCAAGGCCAGATGTAACTCCGCCTTGGGCAAGGCCAGGACTGAGAAGGGCAAGAATATGAGATCCCGAAACATTGGTACCCACCATCTCGGCTCCGGCGGTTATAGAGCCGCGAGGCCCAAATGGGATAAGGAGGACGCCGACGCTCGTGCAAAGGGGTTGACACGTCCCTTTGACGACATAAAGGAGGAGCAGGCAAAGAACTTCGTCAGGGCCCGGTTTGCCAAGCCGAAAGGGAGTTCTGATTATTCTTCGGAGCCCGCCGACCCCTTTGCTCCGAGGGTGAAGGACTTCATGCAAAAATATGTAAGTAGTTTGCATGCAAGTCGATTAATTGCATTCATGATTAATCAATGAAGTCCAGTTTTCTGATCAAATGCTTCGCGTTCCTTGTGCGCAGGACGAGGAGTGTAGGAGCTCCTCATCCCAGGGGTCAGCGCCACCGCCTGTCGCCAAGTGGGACACCACTTTTAATAGGGCGCTGAACCGGACCAAGAGTGTCGATCCCCTTGCGGCCCTGTCGGATGGTCGTGTGGTCGGCTTTGGCGGCATATCATGGTCCGAGTACTATGGCACCCCGGAGCGGAAGGGCAAGAAGGCCGAAAGCGCCGAGGTAAAAGTCCTAAGGGAACAGGTGGAAGACTTTCCAAATATAGTCCAAGATGCCGTGAACAAGGCTGTGTCGGCTGCCGAGACAAAGTTCCAAGAACAAGTCCAGACACAAGTCCAATCACAAGTCCATTCACAAGTGAACGAGAAGCTCAACACCATCCTTCCCGTCTACATGGAAAAGTACAACAAGTGGCAGAAGGGTGGTAAACGGGGGCCGCCACCGGTTCCCAACCTCAACAGCGCCCAATCGGACAATGTGGCGCGGCCGGAGGCGTTGGTGACTCCTCCAGCAGGGCCGGTGGTGGTGGAGACTCCTCTAGCTCCGGAGCTTAACTTGCCCACTACGGCGAAGGCACCGGCCCGCACCACCGTGCCATCAGGTAGCCACTCCGCCACTTGCGTGGTCAAGCCTGTCAGCGTCGGTGCCTCGACATTGGCCGAGTTTGACACCCTCAAGGTAACTAACTAATTAAAGCGAGAGTTGGGAGGCTCAACCACACCGATGACTTGATCTCTGTTTTTCTAACGCTCGACCTACATGTCGATCTTTCGCAGGGAGACACTCCTTGCACTCTAATGCACTGGGTGAGCGGCCAGTTGATGGATGTTGCCAGGGTACTATTGTTCAACCAGAGAACCGCAAAATGCATAATGTCACAATGCCACCTGACATGATGAGGGTCAAATACAGTATGGTGCTTCCGGGCTACGAGCAAGTGGAACCTCCCTCTCAACCTCAAGGATGGGATGATGAGGACACGACAGCGGTCCTCTATACCGGCTTCGGCTACTTGTACCTATGGCCGAAGAGCCAGATCCGTTTGGGGACAGAGGACCAGCTCAACATCACCCTAGAGGCAGCACAACCAGCACATGATGAAGACTTCGAGATGGGAGACTTGGACAACATGGCACAGAATCCCGATGATGATGATGAAATTGACCCGAACTTCGGTGACCAGTTTGTTAACATAAGGTTTTCTGATTGGTATGAGCCGGGACCATCAGGCACACATCAAGTTGCCGAGACCCAACCAGCACCAGCGAAACCCCCTTGCATGGTGCGTCTCTTCCCAACTAGTCAGGAGACGCCGCCACCTGTCCCCTTCACCGAGCCTCCAAGGCCAGTAGTTCCTTTGATCAGCCCCGGCACCCTCCATAAGACGGTCGGTGAGGTGAACGCAGTGGCCAAAGCCGTAAAGAGCAAGAAGGGTCGCAAAAGGAAGCCTAAGGGTGATCGGGGCCAGGATCCAAATCCTCTTTTCCGGGACGGCGCTATGGGGCAAGCCAGGAATCAACAACACGTGGCAGGTGTACCGATGATGTGTAAATAGATGCTCGAGGTCGCAGGCTCGCATATGCGTAGTATTCATTATGGCTGTCTCACAATTGAGCAGTGCCGCATTCGCGACAACAATCAGTCGTACCTCGTTTTCAAGGCTAAGGTGCCTTCTCATATGCCGTGCTTCATCACTGTACCCCCCGGGGATATCTTCTACGTGTGGCATACCAACCTGTTTGACATGTTGAACGGGTTTCGACTGCACAATACCCTGGTCCGGCTGTTCTCCCTCAATATGGCCATGGAGATCACCAGAGACAAGATCCCGGGCATCCAGATAGTGGATCCCTACTTCATGCGTGACGCCGTACTGAAAGATGCTGAGGCCATAGATCTGGCGACCGACTACCTCTCAAACTTCCTGCAAACATACTCGGACAAGGATGTGATTCTCCTTCCCTACCATCCCATCATGGAGGATGATCGGACATGCTATGTGCTCATAAGCTTGAATTTGAAACACTCAACAGCCTTGTACCTCGACTCAAACAGTGCGATCCAAAAAAATACACCAATATCAAGAAAATTCTTGATGGCGCTCTCACCGGCTACATCACAGCAGGAGGCGTCAAACCGGCAAGGCCACATGTAAAGTTCGGCGCGCACGTGTTCCGCCACACGACGAAGTTTGCCTGCGTCAAGCAGCCGCCTGGCAGTGGGAAGGATGCCTTCTACGCCCTTTACCACATGAAGGCGTTCTTCAATGACATGGAGACCAAAACGCTGCCATCTGACCTCGTGAGTTGGGCTGAAAAGCTTGCATGCATACAGGCTCGCAACCTCAGGCAACACTTCTTCAACATCCAGGAGGAGATCGCGACAATCATGTACCAGGGAGTCATAAAAACCGGAGGCACCTTCTATGGCGGCTATACACCGTCCAACAGGGAGATAGACGAACGCTTAGCGCAGCAGGGTGACGGCAGGATGTTCATGCAAATGCGAAAACTCGGTCGGGCTTCATCAATGCCCCCCAAAGCCGACTCAAGAGCCGAAGAAGACTTCATGATTGCATTGCCTGGGTACCTAGCTGTTAGTTCCGAACTCGTGTTGTAACCTCTTATCACTATGTTAAACTTGCCTAGCAAAACCTCTAGAATATGTTTCGTCAACCGTTGAACTTGATTGTGAGAGACACTAGCTAGTTATTTGTGTTACGAACTATTTTAAGTGCTTGTTGCTTTTCATTTGTCATTTCTTCCCTACTTCTTGTGGTTTGCTTTCTTTGTCTTTCTTCGAAATGTCGATGATTAGAACATGTTATGGCGGATCTGGTGTGCCAAGTAGACTAGTAATTTGGGCATATATATTCTACTTGACGCACAAGATCGAACAACGAGCATTTTTATTTCCGTTCCCAACCTAAGTATGAGGTACTAATCCAAGTCATTCTTGGTTTGCTTTTTTTGGTCTTTCTTCGAAATGCCGATGATTAGAACGTGATTTCTTACATTTTGTTGCACCCATATATATATATGCATGATTCTATCTTGTGAACTGCTAGCTATAGCTTTCCACTGACATAAGTAATATCATCTTTATTATGTGTAGGAGATGCCGAGGTGTTATGTCGTGTACGTCGGTCGGGTTCCAGGTGTGTACGAGGAGTGGAAAGACTGCCAGAAGCAAGTGAACAACTTCTCGGGCAACAACTACCAAGGCTATGAGAGTAGAGAGGTGGCGGAAGAGAAGTGGAGGAGGCATGGAAGGAAGAAGTGGAGGAACTTCCTCGTGATCACCACCTTGTTGCTCTTCATGGTAGGTTATGTGTTCTACTTAATCTAGGTAGAGCTACGTCGTTGGAGTTGTAATGTGATTGTGAACTTGTACTCGGAGGTGTAATGTGATTGTGAACTTATACTCGGAGGTGTGAACTTGTGGCATAAACACTTGATGTATGAACTTGTATGTCATGATTGATGTGTAATGTATTGTATTCATGTTGGTTCTATTATGCTTTGGCAAATTGCAAATTTCTGAAAAATTCTGTGCTCTTTATACTGTATTCTGGACTATATTGTATATTTGAATATCTGTATATTATTATTTATAGTGGTCTGTAAAACTTGAATTTCGAAAATATTACCGGAGGCGCATATAGGACACTATAGGAGGCGCATATACTATAAATATACGAGGCGCATTGTAAAACATATGCGAGGCGCATATGATATGCGCCTCCTATACTTCACATATGCGAGGCGCATATCGATATGTGCCTCTCATAATAATATAGGAGGCGCATATCGATATGCGCCTCGCATATGTGAAGTATAGGAGGCGCATATCATATGCGCCTCGCATAAAAAATAGCCGAGGCTTGAAGCTAGAGGCGCATATGATATGCGCCTCGCATAAGCTTTTAGGTGCGCCTCGCATAAGCTTTTCTCTAGTAGTGAAAAAAGCAATTGATAATAAAAGCACCACCGCCCACAATGACCATTGTGTTCTACTCGTGCAACAGATCTACATATAGACATGGCTCTGATACCACTGTAGGGGTTCGTAGCATGGAAAACAAAAAATTTCTACCGCATGCACACAAACAAGCTAAGATCTATCTACTAGATTGTAGCAACGAGTCGATTAGAGTACTCACCCTTGAATATTCCAAAGCGGTTAACGAGAGCAGATTCTCGTGGGTGATGTAGTCGTACACTTGCCGATCTCAAGATCGCGTAGACGATCCTTCCGACGCTGCGTTCCGGCAGCGCTTCCATAGTCGGTCACACGTCCGGTACTCGATGAAGACCTTCCTCTCCCTTGTTCCAGCAGGCAGCGGAGGTGGTAGTTCTCCCCTCATGATTCTGGCAGCACGGCGGCGTGGTGTCAGAAGTAGAGGGAAAATCCTGCAGGGCTTCGCCTAAGCCGGAGCAGGTTATGGTGGATCTAGGGTTTCCGGCGATCTAGGTTTAGAGGGCCAGAGAGGAGTAGGTGGAGTCGGCGGTGGCTAGGGCAACGGTGACGATCCTGCGACAACGCAAGGCGGCGGCACGACGGCATGCGGCGGCGGCGCGACTTGGTAGGGAGGGCTGGTTGTGTGTCCTTGGGGCACCCCCTCCCCTCTATTTATAAGAGGGAGGGCAGCTTGGGAGAGGGGAGTTTGAATCCTTCCCCAACTCCCTCTCCTAGTTGGATTGTGGTGGAGGGAAAGAAGGATTCTTTCCTTCCTCCACTAGGATACATTGTCCCAGTTTGACTTTTCAAACTTGCCTTTTGACTTTCAATTTGGAGCTTGATTTCTTTATTGCTAATGCCCAACCAAGTGACCTAGGACATGATTCAATCATTCCACTTATCCATGACACATTCATGTACCCTTCCCCTTCTGGTCCGACGAACCTTCTAGACCCTTCTAGAACTTCTCTGATGAAAACATCAGAATCATTCCCGAACTCCGGAATTGGACTTTCCTTATATGAATCTTATTATGCGGACCATTCCGGATCTCCCCGTGATATCCCGGATCCCATCCGAGACTCCGAACAACATTTGGTCTCCCTACTTACATTCCATATCTACTAAACAACATTGAATCCTTAAGTTTGTCTCCCTACGGTTCGTGAATTATGCGGACATGACCGAGATACTTCTCCGATCAATAACCGATAGAGGAATCTGGAAATTCATATGGCTCCCACATATTTCTACGATTACTTTGTGATAGAATGAACCACTTACATACAATAACAATTTCCCTTTGTCTCACGATAGTTTACTTATCCGAGGTTTGATCGTCGGTATCTCTACATACCTAGTTCAACCTCGTTACTGATAAGTAATCTTTTCTCGTTCCCATGATATGTGATCCCTTGTGAGACAGTCACATGCTTGCAAGCTAATTGATGACATTCCACCGAGGAGGGCCCAGAGTATATCTATCCATCATATGGATGGACAAATCCCACTCTTGATCCATGTGCCTCAACACATACTTTTCGAACAATCAATGCCACCTAGTTACGGTGTGGTGTTTGATGTCATCAAAGCATCCTTCTGGTGATGGTGATTAGCATGATCTCATGGCGATGGAATTAGGTTACTATGTATCAGAAAGCTTATAGCAAATGAACTATTGAAATGACTTGATCTTTATGCTATGCTTATCTATAAGAGTATGTCCATCACACCATTCTCCTAATGATATGATCTTGTTGTTAATAACATCTCAATGTTCATGATTGGGAAACCACGGTCATCTATCAACCAACAAGCTAGTATTACAAAGAGGATTTACTAGGCAATCTAATTTAGTTTACAAATCACACAAGTATTAATGTTTCTGGTTAATACTATTATAGCATGAATGTAAACATTTATCATAAACACAAAGATATAATAATAACCACTTCTATTATTGCCTCTAGGGCATATCTCCAACATCTTCGCCCTCGCAGAAACACCTAGCGCCGCCACTTATTGACCTCTTTGGCGAGATGGCTAAGTCAGCATCTGGTTTGGGTACTGCGGCAAACGACAAGCGGTACAGGGAATCTGGGCCGCCTGTTTGATGGACGAACAAAAGCTCCGAACACTTGAGGACAAAGGGTATGTCACCGTTGGTGCATGGCGGAATGGTTTCAATGAAACCGTTCCTGCGTCGCGTGACGATGAGCGCGTCCTTTTCACGATGCACGTCGATCGTGGCCTCAGTCTCCCACCGTCGGAGTTCCTCAGCAAGGTACTATGTGTAACACCCTCGTATCGGTCCTGTGCAATATTTAGCGATTCCCGCCAATCCGCATAGAAACGATTCAAAGGTGCCCAACTGGCACTTGTGTGTGGGTGGAAAACGAAGTAATACCATTACACAATAGTTCACGATGGAACAGACAAAAGCATATATATACAACAATGACTCAGCGAGTCAAGAATACAAATATACAGTACAAAGATCCAAATCACCTTGAAAATGATACAACATCCGAGTACGGATAAGATGCAAATGGAGTTAAGAGCCTTGAAGAATAACCAATGGCGTCCATAACCCTGCCTAGGCCAAGCCAGAAGGGTAACCTTGC
This sequence comes from Avena sativa, assembly GCA_916181665.1. Taxonomy (NCBI): domain Eukaryota; kingdom Viridiplantae; phylum Streptophyta; class Magnoliopsida; order Poales; family Poaceae; genus Avena; species Avena sativa. The sequence goes on along the minus strand of OV702297.1, from coordinate 58,629,886 downwards.
TAATGACGACGATCTCAAACCTGCTAAATAAAAGGGGTGCCAACAAAGGGCAAAGGAAAAAGAGAGCGCTCTGTACTAAGGCGAGTACACTAAGAGACTTAGAATTCAGCGTCTCTCACCTACATAGGTATGGTGGACTGAAGTGGCAGCACAACATGCACTAAACAACCTATAGAGACCCGATACAACTATCAGCTATCAGAGAGGGATAATAAAGACCTATTCGAAACCAACTTGATACTATCAACAAACATACCCATCCTGGTATTTCCCCCTCGAGACCAAACGAGAAACTCCTACCGAGGAAAATCACACGGTTGGAAGTTTTATTCATTCTTTCCATGGTGGTTATACAACTTACTATTCATATCATATACAAGTCAAATTATAACAGTAAATTTTAGTTATAGTTGTATATGATCGAGAAACTATGCTCCAAGTCATCCATAACTATGGACACGACTTTTCAAAAATATTTAACCCTGCAGGGGTGCACCAAAGTATCCACACACACTTCTACCCTTTTTTCTAGATCAATTAACATACATCCATCGGTATGTCGGCGGGGCTTCAGACACGACGTTTCCCAGACCCAAAGCAATTACATGGGGGCCACCCCACTAAGCTACCCGTAATAAAGTCGGCCGGCTCCAAAGACGGACCCTGAGGCTGCGAGATCGGTCAAGAGATCAGAGGCCATAGGTATAATCCTCAACATAATGACCCACATCCTAAACAGTACAGTAATAAATGCTCATCGAGCAACAGATAATAAAAATGGCATAACATGGCATTAAATCCTCAGACTAGTTTGTGGCGCTCGGTACAGTGCTTTGAAATTAGGTAGTAAGCTAGGGGCGCCCACTCCCTCCCACATGTGGTTAGCGCGCTCGATCTCGAAACAGGTGTCTAGAACTCGAGTCCTAGGTGGACACAAGGGGTGGGATAATAACCAGATCTCAACTATTACGCACATGTGCCTCTGCATTAATTATATATACTCCCAACATTTAATTAACCAACTATAATTAAAGCCATGATCATCTCCACTATTAAACATGTGCCAACCCCCAACATTAGTGGAGCAACGGCGACGCGAAGAAAAACCTGAGCAAGCAACTACGACTCGCAAGGCCGACTATCTATCAAGCAACATGTAATAGAAGGTGTACAAGGCAATATAGAGGCTACAAGGAAGATAAATGGTGTATGTAAACTAAAGCACCGCAACACGGATAGCAATAGATCAACAATAGGAAGTAAAGACTATAAATGTAAGATAGGTATAAAAGGGGGAGAATGCTCACCTGATAAACACTGCCGAAGATTCATCCAAAAAACAAGGAGAAGCTCGCATCAACTCAACAGCCTAATCTGTGAAGAAGCAAAACACTAAAAGAGACACCAGATGCACTATTTAATACTACGGTAGGAGATCGGTCATGATGCATGTATGATGTATGAAATGGCAAATATGCGATGCAATTGGGCAATATTAAGCGGAACCAGGGTCCCGATCATTAATTCGGTGGTTCATGTTGTTTAGATACCCCACAATTTAAATGTTGTATTAACAAGGCAAAGCATAGCATCAGTTTGCTCCATAAATTTAAATGCAGCCAATACAAGACTGGAATAGCCTGCATATAGTCTCCATATTTAATTATGAGGTGAATCGACAAAGTACCCCTAGAAAAATGAATATGTATGCGAGCATGAACAATTTATATGCAACAAATATATGCCATTTATAAAATAGGGGTCTCGGAAAAAGTATCACACATAGGGACTCAACGATCTTGGCTCGGGGTTCGACGGGGTTCGGATTCGGCGATATCGAACTTCGGACCCCGGGGCCTTCGGTTTCCGTGTGGCCGATCTTGGCGGACGGGGTCTCTATCATCGGATCCCTGAAGGAGGACTCGTGTTTCCACGCTAGAGGCCTTGGGGTTCCGGGATGGAGAATTGGATTTCTTCGGGTCTTCTCTCTGAATTCGGGATTAAAGGGTTCTTCGCAGTCCGTGAATAACTTGGTGTTCCATGTAGGTGACTTTGGCTTCTAGCTCAATGGACGGTGGTGAACTTGGATTGGGAACCGGTGGACTTCAGATGCACTTGTACTTGATGAAGATATCTTGATACCGTCTATGAGGATCTAGACAGAGGTACGGGTACTGTGAGTGTAGGTCTCGAAAATAATCTTGACACGAACAACACACAAGCATACACACAACTTGACAAGATGAAACAACTAGATAAAAATGATGGAAGATTGCATGAAGACGGCTCCTTGCGGGATGAGCTCCTAGAACACACATAGGTACAAGGAGCAAGCAGGAAGCACTACAACGGTACGAGGAGGACGATGTCGAGCGAGGTGGAGAGAGCCCGCAGCGGTGTGGAGATGGTGGGGTGCGTGCGGATGCTGGTGGCCTTAGGTTTTGCTGGTACAGGACGAGGTGGCGGCGGCCGGCGCTGGCAACACTCGCGATCAAGGGAAGATGTAGCACGGCAGGCGGTGCTTGGCTACAACAGGGAGGGGCACGATGCCGGAGCGGGGAGCCCGGGAGGTCGAGGACACAATGGTTGCCCATAGCACGGGGATGCGAGCTCATGAGGAGGGACTCAATGGCGATGCAGGGAGAGATCAAGGGGCGGAGATGTTATACGGCCAGGGAGGAGGCGAACAATGGCGAACTGGAGGCAGAGCCGACCCGGGGCGGTGGCTCTAGGGAAGAGGTCAACGGGATTTGGGGGCCTTACAGGAAGACAGGGAGGTGGCGGTGGAGTTCGAGCGGGTAGGGGCGATGGTCGGAGGAGGAAGCGGGGGCCACGGGCCGGAGAGCATTGGGGCGGGGATCACGGGAAGCGTGATGAGGGGCGCGCAGCGGGACAACTTGCAGGCGAGAGGGTGGTGAGCGGCGGCACGGCCTAGAGCGGGCACCGCGCTGCAACAAGCGGAGAGGCAGCAACGCGGGGTTGGTGGGGTGTGGAAGCGAGTGGGGGAGGGTGAGTTGACACTATCGCGTGAAGGGGACGCGGGGTTGGTGGTGTTCGGAGGAGACGTGTCAGGGAAAATAGGGTGGGGTTGGGTTGTCAGTCGCGGGTGTGTGTGTGTGTGTGTGGTGTGCGTGAACGTGTCAAACAGGTTGGGTGGGTTGCGTCTGTGTGTGTTGAGTGTAGGTGTAGGTGGGTGGTGGTGGAGCGAGTGGGGTGGGATGTGCATCCGGCTGCACGGATTAGGTTTAGGGTAGGATTTTCTAGGGTTTGGTCTAGAGGAATAGGTTAAGGGTTTGGGGGTATGTAACACCCTCGCCTGATAAGGCTGAGTTCATGTGTATAGTGCCAATCCCTGGATCGGTTCACTGACACACACATTACAGATGAATACCAAAGAATTTAACAGTGCATCATAAATAACGAATTGATCCAGAATTTGCAATTAATACAATAAAGCTTAGCACGCATGCTAGCTCAAATAGTTCAATAGCAAATGGAAGCTTAAATATATAGTAGACTCCATCTTCAATTGCCCACAAGCGAACAAATGTTGAGTGGAGTATCGTAACCTAGTCGATCACTCAGAATTGGAATAACAACCTGCAACATAAAACGTAGCAGCCCCGAAGGGTCAATACTTGGAAAGTATGGCAAAAAGATCTATTAAAGGAGACAATAATCCTAGCATCTACATGCTTATTTGGCAAGTGGAGTTGTGGCTAGCTTGCATTTGCAAATATCTTTGTCCTACTTTCATAAACAGTTTTTGATTTTCTTTGAAAAAGATCCCAATTAAGTTAACCCATCAACATTAAAGTAATTAGGAAATTAGAATGAGCGAGAAACATGTCATGAACTCAATATCAAGAAACTCAGATGTCCATAACCGGGGACACGGCTAATCGATTAGATTATACACCCGGCAGGGGTTAGTACACTTTACCCATGTGACTTGGCCAGCCCAGCTCGTACCACCACTCTCATATTGGGTGATGATAGGGAGAAGTCCAAGAAGGGATCGTTCGGGAAGTAGCGCCCCAAACCCGACACGCACCGTACCAACCTACCAAAATTCTACATCTCTGGATACGTGGGTTCGAGTTACCACAACCTACTGAGTCCAACCAACTGCCCATTTCATTATTGGCACATGGTTGTACACGTAATCTACCAAATAAAGAAGCCAATCATTTTCTCTTGATACCTGGGTGCCTTTACACAATGATACCACCAAAATATATCAATCCCATCACACCCAGAAGATTCATTGATTAAGTTGTTTTTAGTTTTCATAAACCAATACTTTAGAAACAACTTTCAAGTGATGTAACCCAGCTCTCGTATACCATAGCTCGGCTAAGCACATCTACCAACAGTGACTCATCTACAAGAGATCCCTACCACATAATAGGACATAGCATAGCGATAGTACTTTTCTACACATGCATCTACAAAATACATGACAATGCAATGAAAATAGTAGGACAATAATCATGAACAATTAGCATCTACTTGCCTTGATAGTTGGTGAAGTCGTTCAAGCACTCGTTGCAATCACACACGTTGCACTCCTCGCAATCTATCGATCAAACAATTGCATACAACATAAACAATAGCACATAGAGATCAAACAAATGCAACAAATGCATGCATGACAATTTAATAAGTCACAATGGTTGTTGTTTTCCTTCTCTAAACATTACTGAAGTATATGATGCATGCAAGAGATCAATTAATGCAATGGAGTATTTGTTATTAATAATTACTTGCCAATATAGGGGTTTTAATAGTTATGTTGTAACGCCTATTCCAACTGTCGAATTAAATTTGGATCTAAAGTGTACTGGATAGAGAACATTAATATGAACCAGTAGGTGTTGGATTCACCCTAATTGGAGTTATAGATCTTTTTGTATGATTTAAATAGTGTTTAATGGGTTTTAAATCATTTATATAGTTTCTGTTGCCTAAAAATCAAACTAAAATAAGATCTGTAATCTCCACGGGATTGGGATTCCATGGACATACTATTTGTAAATTTTTGAATGTTATTTATTTTCTTATGAATTTATTACTCTAAATATGACATTAAAACATTTAAATCTTCACGGCAAAACCTTACGGCCAAAGCCTGAACTAATTGCATATTGATGATCTACATGGAACCTGCTTTCCATCGGTATATTATTTATATTTTTGTGATAAGCAAATAATTTACTATGTATTTAATGATTTCTAAAGCCAGTAAAACTAATTAAATTGCTACAGGGTAAATAATGAGCAAAATCTAGGTCCAACCAGATATTATTAATCTACATTATAGTAGATTCAATTTGATATATTGTTCATAATTTTCAGAGTTACAGATAATTTCCTATGAATTTATTAACCTTAAATACCATTAAAACTAATTAAATTACTATTGTAAACGAATACTGTTAAGGTTGGATCTAATGCCATATTAGTATTCTACACGTTTTTCTAAATCCATTGATATATAATTTGCTATTTTTGGATTTACGAATCTTTTTATATAATTTTTGCAAGTTTACACAATTTTCTGCAAATTAAATTCAATTTCACTGGGAATATTCTATGCTGACAGGGACGCGGGGATGACCTGGCTTGACACGTGGCGAGATCTGGTTGGCTCGTACCCCTTTGTTGATAAGCTCTAATCTTGACCGTCGGGATGAGATCAAGTGGCTAGAAAAGAAGATTGGCTCGATTTTGGCTCATAATAGATAAGAAAGAGATATGTGTTAAAGAAACAAATAAGTAGATCAAATCGAAAAACTTTCAACATGAAAGTTGTAGAGAACTATTAGTGCTACCTTTTCACCAAAGGAATTTGGATTTGAAGAAACGAGCGCGAGTACATCTTGGATTTACACCATCATATCTGAAATATTGTGGTGCGAAATTCTCTAGCCGTGGTGAATGAAAAGAGGTGAGGTTTGTCGGGACTGACAGATTTCAACGAGATCTACAACTTTTGTGTTTTGGCCGAAGGCAAAAGACAAAGTATAGATGAGTGAATAAATGAAATAAGATTCAGACATGTGTAGATTCGGGATTTCGAGAAGGAAAACTCATACAGCTGTGGCTCCACAGGTTTATATGGATGTTTAGGACGGTGTATAGATAGGTCTTGGAGTAGGGAACAAGTATAAACAAATGGAAGTCGATTCGGAGTTGTAGATTAAAAGATATAAGAGTTTGAATAGAGATAGGACTAGAGAAATCGATTTTGCACGGAAATTAAAGCAACCATGCATCGATACCTTCCTCCACTGCGTCCTGGCTAGTTCGGTATGGTGTGGGCCAACCCGTTTAGATTTTTTTCTTTTTCTATTTTAGTATTTTCTCTATATCTTTTGCATACGAACTCCAAATGATATGATTATTGTTTCTAAAATTTTCTAAAATTGAATAGATCATTGTAGGATCATATTTGTAATCTTTTTCCTAGTTTGCAAGTAGTGGATTTATAAATCCTTGTATATTTCATTTTATTTATATCTTTATTTGTTTGTATTTATTCCATAAATTTTTCATAATAGCTCCAATTGAGCTTAATTTTATTTCTAAAATTTTGTAATATTCATTGGATCTTTTTAGGCTATAATTTAGTAATAATCGCTGCCTTAGCAACAGTGGGTTTTTATAAAGCCAATTTAATTCTCTTTAGGAGCTAAGTGGCATATACTATTTAGGGTTTTAGTCCTTTATTTCTTATTTAGGGATTTTTCTTGATGCAAATATGCAATGCAATGCCCACGAATGTCATGCAAATGCAATTTTTTGCTAGTCCCAATTTCTAAAATCTTGGGATGTGACAGACTAACCCCCTTAAGATGAATCTCGTCTCGAGATTCGGAATGGCTAGCAAGGTGTGGGTGTTGCTATCGAGGCTAACCCCCTTAATAAAATTAAACTTGGCATCTCCAAGGCTAGTTGATAAACTATATCTTCTTCTTCATCCCTCTTGGATTGTGAGTGTAGTATCAAGTTGTGCACCAACTATCCAAGCTTCTTATTTAACCATCCAGTCTATGGCTACTATTACTACTATGTCATGTGAATCCAATATAGTCTAGATAGTGGGAAATTTTTATGTGATCCAATCTCTATGGTCTAATGGTGGCATTGGTTTTGAATAGCATAGATGAGTTATAGATAGAAAGACTAGACAAGTAATACTACCCATAATTATATGAAACACACAATTAGCACACAAGCACACAATCAACACAAACAACACTCAAACAAAAATAGTTTTGTTTATGTTCCAGAAGTTTTTGTTTTAGTGGCATACCATCCACAAAATAGTTTTCCATTGACTAATATTCAATTGGGGGTGAACCTACAATCATAAAAGCAATGGACAGAATCTGTCATGAAACTACAGCAGTGTTCACGAATTTTTCTGGGCATCTTAAACTTATCAGGAATTTTAGCCAATTTTTGTACATATAGTCGGGAAGTTTTGCACCAAACCTTATTTTTTAAGATTTTTCCCAGTTACCTAAAAAACATGATAAATCATACAGTACAGTAGGTTCAGCAAAAAACTGCAGCGAAAATATCACGAATTTCTAATCAAAACCTTCATTAATATAATAGGAAATCTCTAAAAAAAATATTCTGGAACTTTAAGGTATCTAATAGCACAACATAATCACAATAAATCAACTTTCAAACAAGTTCTTGCAATGATCGATTACTATACCTAACCGGAGTCATATCAAAACTATATGGTGGACATCACCTAACTATATTTAATCCTGCACAAGTATTCATCTACAAATTTGAATAAGGTAAGATTATAAAAGATAGATGAAGGATTACAAGGATCTAATGAGTACAAAACTATTAGTTCATTGCTAGAGAGATTCTTCCTTCTATATCATAAAAGAGAAGAGTATGAGAATTGAAATGATAAAAAGATACTAAAGAAGTGTAAGAAGAGAATAGATAGAATCATATAGTGTTTATAATTTTCATATGGTTTTCCTAATCCATTGCTAGGTCACGATCCTAAAGTCAACACACTGCTCTGATACCATCCTGTAACACACTCGACTGATAAGGCTGAGTTCATGTGTATAGTGCCAATCCCTGGATCGGTTCACTGGCACACACATTACAGATGAATACCAAAGAATTTAACAGTGCATCATAAATAATGAATTGATCCAGAATTTGCAATTAATACAATAAAGCTTAGCACACATGCTAGCTCAAATAGTTCAATAGCAAACGGAAGCTTAAATATATAGTAGACTCCATCTTCAATTTCCCAAAAGCGAACATATGTTGAGTGGAGTATCGCAACCTAGTCGATCACTCAGAATTGGAATAACAACCTGCAACATAAAACGTATCAGCCTCGAAGGGTCAATACTTGGAATGTATAGCAAGAAGAGCTATTAAAGGAGACAATAATCCTAGCATCTACATGCTTATTTGGCAAGTGGAGTTGTGGCTAGCTTGCATTTGCAAATATCTTTGTCCTACTTTCATAAACAGTTTTTGATTTTCTTTGAAAAAGATCCCAATTAAGTTAACCCATCAACATTAAAGTAATTAGGAAATTAGAATGAGCGAGAAACATGTCATGAACTCAATATCAAGAAACTCAGATGTCCATAACCGGGGACACGGCTAATCTATTAGATTATACACCCTGCAGGGGTTAGTATACTTTAATCATGTGACTTGGCCAGCCCAGCTCGTACCACCACTCTCATATTGGGTGATGATAGGGAGAAGTCCAAGAAGGGACCATTCGGGAAGTAGCTCCCCAAACCCGACACGCACCGTACCAACCTACCAAAATTCTACATCTCTAGATACGTGGATTCGAGTTACCACAACCTACTGAGTCCAACCAACCGCCCATTTCATTATTGGCACATGGTTGTACACGTAATCTACCAAATAAAGAAGCCAATAATTTTCTCTTGATACCTGGGTGCCTTTACGCAATGATACCACCAAAATATATCAATCCCATCACACCCAAGAGATTTATTGATTAAGTTGTTTTTAGTTTTCGTAAACCAATACTTTAGAAACAACTTTCAAGTAATGTAACCCAGCTCTCGTATATCATAGCTCGGCTAAGCACATCTACCAACGGTGACTCATCTACAAGAGATCCCTACCACATAATAGGACATAACATAGCGATAGTACTTTTCTACACATGCATCTACAAAATAGACGACAATGCAATGAAAATAGTAGGACAATAATCATGAAAAATTAGCATCTACTTGCCTTGATAGTAGGTAAAGTCGCTCAAGCACTTGTTGCAATCACACACGTTGCACTCCTCGCAATCTATCGATCAAACAATTGCATACAACATAAACAATAACACATAGAGATCAAACAAATGCAACAAATGCATGCATGGCAATTTAATAAGTAACAATGGTTGTTGTTTTCGTTCTCTAAACATTACTGAAGTATATGATGCATGCAAGAGATCAATTAATTCAATGGAGTATTTTTATTAATAATTACTTGCCAATATAGGGGTTTTAATAGTTCTGTTGTAACGCCTATTCCAACTGTCGTATTAAATTTGGATCTGAAGTGTACTAGATAGAGGACATTAATATGAACCAGTAGGCGTTGGATTCACCCTAATCAGAGTTATATATATTTTTGTATGATTTAAATAGTGTTTATGGGTTTTAAATCATTTATATAGTTTCTTTTGCCTACAAATCAAACTAAAATAAGATCTGTAATCTCCACGGGATTGTGATTCCAGGGACATACTATTTGTAATTTTTTGAATGTTATTTATTTTCTTATGAATTTATTACTCTAAATATGACATTAAAACATTTAAATCTTCACTTCAAAACCTTACGGTCAAAGCCTGAACTAATTGCATATTGATGATCTACTTGGAACCAGCTTTCCATCGGTATATTTTTTTTGATATGCAAATAATTTACTATGAATTTAATGATTTTTAAAGCCATTAAAACTAATTAAATTGCTACGGGGTAAATAATCTGCAAAATCTGGATCCAACCAGATATTATTAATCTACATTATAGTAGCTTCAATTTGATATATTGTTCATAATTTTCGGAGTTACAGATAATTTCCTATGAATTTATTAACCTTAAAGACCATTAAAACTAATTAAATTACTATAGTAAACGAATACTGTTAATGTTGGATCTAATGCCATATTAGTATTCTACACGTTTTTCTGAATCCATTGATATATTATTTGCTATTTTTGGATCTACGAATCTTTTTATATGATTTTTGCAAACTTACACAATTTTCTGCAAATTAAATTCAATTTCACTAGGAATATTCTATGCTGACAGGGACGCGGGGCTGACCTGTCTTGACACGTGGCGAGATCTGGTTGGCTCGTACCCCTTCATTGATAATCTCTAATCTTGACCGTCGGGATGAGATCCAGTGGCTAGAAAAGAAGATTGGCTCGATTTTTGCTCATAATAGATAAGAAAGAGATATGTGTTAGAGACACAAATAAGTAGTTCAAATCGAAAAACTTTCAACATGAAAGTTGTAGAGAATCATTAGTGCTACCTTTTCACCAAAGGAATTTGGATTTGAAGAAACGAGTGCGAGTACATCTTGGATTTACACCGTCATATCTGAAATATTGTGGTGCGAAATTCTCCGGCTGTGGTGAATGAAAAGGGGTGATGTTTGTTGGGATTGAAAGATTTCTACGAGATCTACAACTTTCGTGTTTTGGCCGAAGGCAAAAGATGAAGTCTAGATGAGTGAATAAACGAAATAAGATTCGGGCATGTGTAGATTCAGGATTTCGAGAAGGAAAACTCATACAACTATGGCTCCACGGGTTTATATGGATGTTTAGGACGGTGTATAGATAGGTCTTGGAGTAGGGAACAAATACAAACAAACGGAAGTCAATTCGGAGTTGTAGATTAAAAGATATAAGAGTTTGAATAGAGATAGGACTAGAGAAAACCGATTTTGCACGGAGATTAAAGCAACCATGCATCGATACCTTCCTCCACTGTGTCCTGGCTTGTTCGGTATGGTGTGGGCTGGCCCGTTTAGATTTTTTTTCTATTTTAGTATTTTCTCTATATCTTTTGCATACGAACTCCAAATGATATGATTCTTGTTTCTAAAATTTTCTAAAATCGAATAGATCATTATAGGATCATATTTGTAATCTTTTTACTAGTTTGCAAGTAGTGGATTTATAAATCCTTGTATATTTCATTTTATTTATATCTTTATTTGTTTGTATTTATTCCATAACTTTTTCATAATAGCTCCAAATGAGCTCAATTTTAATTCTAATTTTTTTATTATTCATTGGATCTTTTTAGGCTATTATTTAGCAATAATAGCTGCCTTAGCAACAATGGGTTTTTATAAAGCCAATTTAATTCTCTTTAGGAGAAAAGTGGCATATACTATTTAGGGTTTTAGTCCTTTATTTTTATTTAGGGATTTTTCTTGATGCAAATATGCAATGCAATGCCCATGAATGTCATGCAAATGCAATTTTTTAGTCCCAATTTCTAAAATCTTGGGATGTGACAGGGTAGTAGGTGGTGTGTCTGGTTGGGCCCTTATTACCTGACCGGCTAGACTGCCTCCCCCAACAAAATATTCAACTTTATTTATTTTGTTTTGATTTAAATAAAAGGTTTTATAAAATAGTTTTATACAAACAATATATCCGGAAGGGTCCAAGGTTTAACATTTTAAATAGAGAGGAGGAATATTTAGAAAACAAAAATAGGCTTTTGGAAAATAGTTTTAGGCGAACTTATGCATGATGACATGATGATGCTCAAATACAATGTCGCATGGTGACATGAGCATGCGATCATGATGATGCACAAACGAAACATCAAGCGATTTTCTAGTAGTGATTTTACCCGGGGTGCTACAATTTGACACCTCTAACAATAGATCTCGCCCTCGAGATCTGTCTCCTAGTACGGGGAAGAAGGCTGCCGATCTGAATCTTCTCGCTTCATGCCGATCGTCGTGACCCCACTAACAAAGATTCTTTCTCTGTCTTGAAATCAGCTAAACCACCAACAAGAGGTCGTTGGTCACGTTCGTCAAGAGAACACTCCAGAGAACAAAGGATGAAGGTAAATGTATCAAAATATAAGGCCACCTTTACTTCCATGAGAGGAGATAAAAAGGTACAACCTAATCGAATGTACAAGAGTGAATAGAATGAGTAGTCAGCATGGGGGCCAATCCATCACGCACCCAAACTATTACTCCGCACATGCAGTAGAAAAATCATGCAACCCATTCTAGGAATTTAGACTAAAGATCTTCAGAAGCGATGTTCAGAAAACAAAGAAGTGATGCGGCTCTTCATCGGATTTGATGTAGGTGATGATGATGTCGTCTTGGAAACACCACAAAGAAATTTTTTAGTGAATTTTTGGTTCACTTGAAATGTACACAAAGGAAGATTCCTAGGATAGCATGAAGACCGGATGTAGGAACACCATTACAAGAAGAAGGAAGTGAAACCATAAAGGTACGATGGAAACCCGACCACAAGAAGTCCTAGACTCAAAGAAAAGATGAGAGAGTAGATTCAAAACACGCAGATGTAAGAGGAGAATAGCATAGGGGTAAGGAGTAAAAGAAGACCTAATCATATCTATCCAACTGGTTTATTCGAAAATAGTTTTGACACTCTTGTCCGTTATCTAGGTTATCCTATAGGATGGACTAGTGGGGTATCGCAATTGCTGAGCTCTGATACCACTTTGTAACACCCTCTAATCGGTCCTATGCAATATTTAGCGATTCCAGCCAATCCCGCATAGAAACGATTCAAAGTTGACCACCAGGCACTTGCGTACGGGGAAAACAAAGTAATACCATTACACAATAGTTCATGATGGAACCTAGAAAAGCATATATATACAACAACGACTCAGCGAGTCAAGAATACAGAAATACAGTAGAAAGATCCAAATCACCTTGAAAACGATACAACATGTGAGTACGAATAATATGTAAATGGGGATAAGAGCCTTGGAGAATAACCAATGGAGTCCATAACCCTACCCAGGACAAGCCAAAAGGGTAACCTTGCTAACGGCGGCGATCTCAAACCTGCTAAATAAAAGGGGTGCCGACAAAGGGCATAGGAAAAATAAAGCGTTCAGTACTGAGGCTAGTACACAGCGAGACTTAGAATTTGGTGGCTCCCTTCTGCATAGGTATTGTGGACTGAAGCGGCAACGTAGCATGCACTAAACAACATATAGAGAGCCGATACAACTGTTGGCTATCAGAGAGGGATAATGAAGACCTATTCGGAACCAACCTAATACTATCACCAAACATTCCCATCCTGGTATTTCCCCCCTCGAGACGAAACGAGGAAGTCCTACCGAGTAAACTCACACGGTTGGCAGTTTTATTCATTCTTTCCATGGTGGTTATCCAAGTTACTATTCATATCAGATACAAGTCAAATTACAACAGTAAACTTTAGTTATAGTTGTCTATGATCGAGAAACTATGCTCCAAGTCGTCCATAACCGCGGACACGACTTTTCGAAAAGATTTAACCCTGCTGGGGTGCACCAAAGTATCCGCATGCACTTCCGCCCTTTTTGCGAGATCAATTAACATACACCCATTGATATGTTTGTGGGGCTTCGGACACGACATTTCCCAGACCCAAAGCAAGTATATGGGGGCCACCCTAGTAAGCTACCTGTTGTCGGAGATTTTTCCCGTGAAGGAACTAGGGTCCAATGATCCCTTGATTCGAGAGGGGGCTTAACACACGTTCTCAAGGAGTCTCAGTGAAGGGAGAATCGCGACAGAGAGGTGACACGGTATTTTTAGCTAGGTACGGGACCCTCATGAGGAGGTAAATCCCCTACTCCTGCTTTGTTGTATTGCTCGCTTGGCTTCGCGAGGGTACAATGGAGATGAGATGTCTAGGGTTTAGATCACTGAGGATCGATCCCTTCTTAGGTAGGAGGAGGAGGAGCCTTTATAAGGGCGGCGTAGGGCCTCTTCCCTAACCTTTGGGTGGGAAGGGCATCCACAATGCCGCCCCTGGACGACCCGGTCTAGGAGGCTACTTTACATGGACTTGGTCTAGCTCGCCCTGCTCCGCTCCGTCCTCCTGTAAAGTGTCCTTCCTAGACACGGCTTGTCTTTATCCGACACTCTCTACTTAACACCTTCTATCACCAGAATGGCAACAAGTGCGCCTCCCGCCAGGAGGTCGATCGTCATTTCCCTGCAAAAAGGGTGGTGGACCGAGTCTTCTTTATCGAGGCAGCTAGCGTCGCAGGGACATGACTCTTCCTGTCGGGACCGTAGTTTGAACTCCATCAGGCAAGGTTACCGTCCTGCCCCTGAGGTGCTCCACGGTATCCGAGGGCCAAGGACGATGCACGAAATCATGGTAGACTTGCCCTGGAGGCTATATCCCCTCGCGAGGCGGAAGGTCCGCTTGGACGAGTCCCTTCCAGAGGCCCCTTGCCTCTTGAGAGTGGGGATCCCCTTGGCACGGGGCCCGCTCAGCATGGGGACGTGGAACCTCGGTTTCCAGGGCTCTAAAAGTAGCCCCCGGGCGCTTGACCTGCATGTGTCCTCCTGTGTGATCGAAGGGGTAAGTGTCCCTTGAAGGTGGGCGGGCCCCCGTGACTGTTTGGTCAACGAAGACTTGCCGCGCCCGAATCTCGGACGCCCCTGCGGAAGTGGTCGGGGTCGCCACGGGAGGCGTGCGGTAGGTACGGGGCTGAATCTGGGCCATCCACTCCAGCCGCTGTCGAGGCCCCTACTCCCGATGCCCCTGCTCCCATGGTTATCAAGATCGAGGACGACCCCGAGCCTGAAAGGTTCATCGACTTCATCGTTGTCCTCGACGACCTGGACTGGTTTGTGAGGGTGAAGCTCCCTGGGCACTTCGTCCTCAGGACTGTGCACGATCTTCTAGACGAGTTGCAGCTGCGCCACTCCAGGGGCACGAGAGGTGGGAGGTGCACGTCGACACCTTCTCGGGAGGAGAAAAGTTCACCACCGATGGATGGCATAGATTCCTCTTCGATCACCGCATCCAGCACGACTTTACCCTGCAATTTAGGTATGCCGGCGAGGGGAACTTCTCCATCTTGGTGTTCTACATGCAGTTGTGCCATGTTGACTATCCGCCTCACCTCTGGTCAGCTTGGTAGGTATAGTTAACATGGTGTTGCCCGGGGCTCGAAGCTCGGCCTTAGAGGTGTGGTGCCAAAATGGCCATCTACCCCCCTTTTGCCTTGTAAGCAGGACTTTCAAGATGATCTTCCCGTACGAGCGCTTGTTCTGTTTGCCTTCTTATGTATGTTCTCATGTGATGCCTGAAGATCTTGTTTTTTCGCGACGTGGTGCTTGGTCGATAAGGCCAGCGATGGTGGCTCACGCTTTCTATTTGCAGGGTCGGCTCTCTGGAGTCGTCGAACGCTTCTGCCGAGGGGCCGAGTGACCTGGGCCTGTTCCCTTGCGAGGTTATAGACATGCCTCTTGAGGAGGTGGCTCTTGTATTTCACGCTCACGAGGCACTACGGGAAGGGTGCCCCTGGCCGAAGGACCGAAAGGTCATGCCGAGAAATCTACTGGAGTAGGTTTGCGTGAGTCTTTTAGTGCTTCAGGGGGGTTTTCTCCCGACCTCGCAGGGGACAACTTAGGCCTTCGGACTTTAGGTGGCCCAGGTGGCTCTGTCGTGGCCTGCCAATACAGGCATGGCCCCGCTGGCATGGTTGAGAAGCTCGCTGGTCTCCTGGTGGAGTGCTGCAGGGCCGGTGCCTGGCACGACCCGGGGGGTGGCTGCGATGCGGAGGTACTTTGCCTCGCATGCCTCGCCAAGGGGCCTCCCGAGGGGCCACTGCACGAGGACGCCCAATGCTGGGGACCTGAGAAGGTGCTATTGTGGAGCATTTTGAATGCTAGGTCTTGCAGGTGAGGTAACTAACTGCCGTCTGGGCCTGCAAGTTCGGGGCTCACACTCTAGGGCATGTGAAGTTACCCGCTGGTGAGTGAATCTCCAGGGTCGCCCCGTAAGCTTATAGAGGAGAAAATCATAGGGAAAGCGTTTGGACCAGCTGGCCTCTCGAGAGGGGTCCAGCGGCCCGGATGAAAGTTTATATTTGTTTTTGAAGAACCATGAGTTGTAGGTGAGGTAACTTGCGGCCAAGGGATAGTCTGTGAGTTCAGAGCTTGACGCTCGGAGGAACAGGGCCTCGCGAGCCGTTGCTTAAAAGGGGTTTTAAGTATCAGGAACCGTGGCTGAGGTAACTCATCGCTGAGCCTCCGTAAGTTCAGATCTCACGCTTTAGGACTTGAACAAGCTGGCAGAGGAACAAGCCTCGTGAGCAATTTTTTCAAATATCAGGACCCGTAGGTGAGGTAACTCATCGCCAGACCCAGTCCATAAGTTCAGAGCTCACGCTTTGTGGCCTGAACAAGCTGGCGGAGGAACATGCCTAGTGATCCATTTTTCCAAATATTAGGACCTGTAGGTGAGGTAACTTGTTGCCGGACCCAGTCCATAAGTTCAGAGCTCACGCTTTAGGGCCTAAACAATATGGCGGAGGAACATGCCTCGCGAGCCGTTTTTTCAAATATCTGGATCCGTAGGTGAGGTAACTCGTCGCCGGACCCAGTCCATAAGTTCAGATCTCATGCTTTAGGGCCTGAACAAGCTGGCGGAGGAACAGGCCTTGCGAGCCGTTTTTAGATAGAGGGTTTTTCTTTTTGAGGTGCATGAGCGTATGTGAGGCAACTCGTGGCCGGACCCAGCCCATAAGTTCAGAGCTCACACTTTAGATCATGGACGGCAAACCGAGGGGGATGATCCCTCACAAGCTGCCCTATAGACCATTCGAGGAGAGGACCATAGGGCAAAACACACGTACCGCTGGAGCTCGATACATGTGCCACGCAAGGGACATAAGCACCAGAGGCCGTGGGTGAGGTAACTTTCGGCCGAGGAACATACCGTAAGTTTAGAGCTTGACACTTTAGGCTCTGATGATGCCGAGGAGTGACCAGTGTCGAGCACTGTGCCTAGGCCCCCGCTCATGGGATGCATGTGAGGGAACCCAGTTAGGTACGGTTTTCGGAGAAGAGCTTCCCGAGGAAAAACCAAATGGAGAAACATGCGTGGTGCACAAGATCCAAAAACTGCTGAGACTTCAAGCTTATTACAGCATCGCCGTGGCTTGCACGGGATCTCACTGAAAGCAAGGCTTGAAAGGGGGATGAAAGTTTTTCGAGGGTCACCTTCAAAAAGTTGTGAAGTCAGGCGCATTGATTGGAGAGGCTTGTACGCCTTCCCGCCACCTTGAGGTCCTGCTCGGCTGATAGCCTAGCTACGCTCTAGAGGGCTACAGGTGTTGTCCGCATGCTGGGTGCAATCCATCAGGAAGCCGGGAACCCCCGGGTCGAGGCAGTCTTCTGGGGCCTCTATGGTGCTCATGAGGGTAGGCGGTGGCGAGGCACGACTGCTCCAGAAGGCTTGAATACCGATAGGGATCCGACCCTCACGAGGTGGTAACAGCGCGGCGGCTGCCCTCTTGGCCATGGCACTCTCTTGGGCGGCCATCTGCTTCCTCGTCGAGGGAGCACAAGGCCTCCACTTCATCAGAGCAGACCGTAATGATCCCGTCGTTGCGTCCGGGTATCTTGAGGATGTTGTAGGCGTGAGTGGCTGCCATGAACTTGGCCAGCGCAGGGTAACCGAGGGTGATGTTGTACGGGAGATTGATTGTAACATCCCAGGATTAACACCTCAAAATAGTCAGGACACATGTTTGTGCATTGTACTCATGCATAATAAAATCCAGGGAATTTTCACGCAAAACTAAAGAAGCTGTAGAGGGATCGAGATCTCTCTTGTTCTGATGGAAACACCATGACAGGTGCGATGGATTTCTACATAACCTCTACTGTACTTTGTGTTTGAGGGGAAGACAATTCAAATTCGCATATTTAATTGATGAATTTGAATACAAAAAGAGTTTGAAATAGATTAATAATTGTAAATTAAATTATAATAAGAGATACTAGATGAACTCTTATCTGTGAAAAGATACAATAATTGCAAGTTTTAATTAATAAACAAAATTGAATGAAATGAATTATAATATTAAATAAGAATGGAATTCTTATTTATAAGTAAGATATAAATATTTAATTAGTTCCAAGTATAATGGAACACTTTATTATAGAATACTATGTTTCATTGTTATTACAATAAAAGAATAAAAGTAAATTATTATAAAACAAATAAATATAAAAATGAATTACATAAATAAATAACTAAAAGGATTCTTTATTATAAGCATATATAAATATTACATTGTCTTTGCAAATGCATTATAAAGGAAAAGGAAACTAGTACACTTTATTGAATAAAATAAACAATATAATATTTCTTTACAAAAGAAGAATGATTAAATAAAAAGAATTCCTTTATTACAATTATACAATGCTTATTACTTCACAAAAGAAAAGTTAATTACACAAGAATAAATTTAAATTTAAAACTAAAGTCATCTTCATTTTCTTCATCTTCTAAATCCACTCTTAATATTCCTGATTCTTGATCCCTGCAAAACAACACAAAAGATAAAAAACAATAAAGAATAAAAGAAGGGTTAGTATATTATTTTTACTCTCAAATCTGGCATACAAATGATATGCTCTGACTCATCATTGAGTATTATTCAAAAAGGGGTATTGGCATCTGTTCTACTTTACATCAGGGCCTCAGCATGTGTGCATCATTGGCAAAAGGGGTATTGGCATCATATTTTTCTTAGTGCAAATAATCAAGATTTGATGAATAGCACTAGAATAAAAGGAGAGAACTATACAACAACAAATTATTCATTTAGAGGCTATATAGTTAATCCAATTTTCCAAATCATTTGCCACAAGATCATTACTGTTATTGTCCTGCAATACAGGAAGCACATACATAAGCTAACATATGTTCACAGCCTCAATCTTTACATCACTGTCCAGGGAC
This sequence comes from Avena sativa, assembly GCA_916181665.1. Classification (NCBI taxonomy): domain Eukaryota; kingdom Viridiplantae; phylum Streptophyta; class Magnoliopsida; order Poales; family Poaceae; genus Avena; species Avena sativa. The sequence continues at coordinate 58,610,817 of OV702297.1, read as the reverse complement.
ATATCTAACCATCAGTAACACCCATAGTAGCAGATCATGCAAGCAAGATCTACTACTATGCACACTCCAACATGGAGGCACCATAGTGGCAGTCTTAGTCACAGAAACTACTAAGGGAAGTTGTCACATCAACTAACCATCTAGTTGTTTAGCCAGAGTAGATCTATTATTTTCCTAGCAGGATCTCTAGGAATCAAGGTTGTACATTTTTACACTGTCAGATTTGACATAGAACAAATCATTTTCCTAGGAAATATTTCTAGGAATCATTCTAGTAGAATTTCCATGCTCACATAAGAGCAAAGTTTGGCTGGGGTACAATACCATTCAGCTAGTCCAAAGATTCTAGAATTGCCATATAACCATATTTGTGAACATTGCTTAGCCAACCCTCTAGGAGTCATTTCTAATTCCACTGTCATAACATCAGTATTTGGGACAAGTAATTCATGGTACCATACATACCACCAAGAAAGTTAATTCACCACCATAGCACTTATTTAGATAATAGAGCCTGCTATTTAACTAGGCATAGCCAACATCAGGGGTACAGATCTAAGAAACATCTGCAAGTGATTTAACAGTGCCAACATCACACCAGAATAAAAACATTCAATCATAGATTGTCATATTGGCAACCTGTGTCACATACAATCCAATATCAATCATAAATTGTATCAAGATAATCCATTCCATTTTTATCTCTCTCTATAAGTACAAGACAAATAGCAATCAGGGCCAACATCACCTCACTATCATATTTGACAGTCACAGACATTTAGAGAACAACATATTTAGCAGATTATTAACTGACAGAAAGAAGAGCAACAAGCTAGGATCACTAGGGTGTAATAAATACCATAAGCAGATTAACACCCAGTAGAAGACCGCTGGTAGGATGAACCAGAAGAAATTAACCGAACATCACTGTTAAGGGTGTGAACCCTAGGTTCAGAGATGAAACCTAGATAGTGGGTAATCACAGAAATCACAATTGACATAGCAAGGTAGATAGAGCATGGAGAGGAGCATAGAAGATAGAAACACCTAGATTTGGCGAGTCACATCTCGCCGGAGAGGAAGCAGAAGTAGTGTCGATGGAAACGGCAACATAGAACACCACGGGGAAGGCTTCACCATACACCACCACCTAGCCCAGCATCAATCTCACCACCAAGGCGACACAAGGAGCAGCCCTGAGGGCCACAACATCCTACACCGTCCTAGGATACGAAATACAGTGAGCGGCGGCGCCGGAATCGACAGCTGCTGTACCATGGCAGGGCTAGGGTTTCCAACGAGTACGCATCAGGGTGCGCGCAAGCCAAATTGACGGAGGAAGAGAAAGGGGAAGAGGTGGCGAGGTAGCGCCAGCAGACGACAGTGGTGGAGACGGCCGGTGGCGGCCGGGAGTGCAGCGGGCGGCGGCGACATCGCACGCAGGCGGGGATTGAGAGGATGAGGTCATGTGTGTGTGTGTTGAGTGAGGGAGAGAGAGTGGGTCGGGGGTCAAGATGACCCCAAGCCCAGTTTAGTTGGGCCGAGTCGGCCCATGTGCCCAAATCAAATAGGCCATATTTTAATAAAATAGAAAATTAAAGAATAAAATAAAAATTACCAAAATGCCTTTTAACAATTAAAGCTCTAAAGAATTATAAAAAAATCATAGAAATACATCTAAAATATTTAAATCATCATAAAAATAATATCTACCTAATAAAAAAAATAATAAAACATTATTTGTTTAAAATAAATATAAAACAAATAAATGTTGACACCATTAAATCCTAAGTAAAATTTCATAAAATAATGAAAAATCCTAAAAATGAATAAAAAATCAGTTTTGTGTATAAAAATAAATATACTATTTTATAAAAATACTAGCCTAATTTTTTATAAATAAATAATGAAGTAAATATTCAAATACATTTAATCCTTGATGGAATTTTATATACATAAGGATACCCGGACCCCGCGTCGCTCCCCCCGAGCGGCACGGGGGAACCCTAGCAGCGCCGCCGGGGAGATCTCCTTCCTGTCCCCTCCTCCGCCGCTGCCGCTGGCCTCGCCGCGGTGGCGGCGGCCCCAGCCTCCAAAGGCAGTGCGGGGAGGTCACGTGGTGGACGCGAGGTGCGGCTTCGGCGGATGCCCCCTTGGGCTCTGGCGGTGCGAGATGACGGGGCGGTGGCGGTTGCTTGCTGGGCGAGGTGTGGTGTGGGCCGCACTCCCCGCAGGCTCGACGTGGCGTGGTGCGGTGGCTGGTGGCTCGAGGTCGGCGTCCCGCGAGTTCCTAGCGGCGCGCGGCGCGGCGTCGCGTGAGGTGTGCCGGAGCGGTGGCTCTGGGTCGGGGGCGGCGGATCCTGGGCCCGTGCGCCAGGATCTGATGGGGGTGCGGGTCGTCGGCCTTCTACGGCAGCCCGGTGTTTTTGCGCCGCTCTCTGGCTGCGGGGATGGCAGAGGACGGCGCGCGCAGAGGTGATGTAGGTGGGGTGGGAGGTGTCCTGCCTCCTTGCCGGCGTGCGGATGCCGGGGCGGCGGCCTCGGGCAATGGTGGCCTGCCCTCTTCTTCAGCGAGGCACGGGCGGCCGTGGCGCCTTGGAGGGATGGACTGTCACCGTGTGGCTGCTCCGGCGGCCTCTCGCGTGGAGGCCTGCCTGGGGGGGGGGTGTGCTGGGGTGGCTGGGGATGTTGGGGCGGTGGCCCCAGGGTGCGGCAGTGGCGGCCGGTGCGGTCGTGTGTGCAGCGCGGCAGCCGGGTTTGGAGTTTCTCGAGCTGCTGCCTGCGTGCCTTTCGGGACGGGGTGGTTCTCCGGCCAGCGAGGTGCTAGGCGGAGCCGTGGTCTCTGGTCTAGTCTTCTCTGCGTGGTGCAGTGCTCCTGGTGCCAGATAGGCGGGCTCTCCTCCTCCCTGCTTGGCGGTCTGGTGGCTGTTGGCGATGTTCGCTCTGCTACGCGTGAAGGCCGGAGCGGTGGCTCCGGAATAAGATGGTGTTGCTTCTTTATCCTAGCCGTGCGGGCGGCGGGGCATGGGGGTGTGGGCGGGGGCGCCGTCTCTCTTGTAGTTGGTCGTGCTCGCCGGGCGGTATGGGTCGCCTTCGGGTTGCTCCTTTGGAGGTGGTGTAGGGATCTCCGGACGAAAGTCCTGCCCGACTTTGGTCAGTGCCGACTTCGGCGACGCCTGTGGGCACCGCTTCCCCCCTTGGGGGTGTTGTTGTGGAGCCCGGTCACCCCTCCGTCCATCACTACGGGGTGAAATCCCAAATCTGGCTTCGCTAGATTGGATGACGGCGGCGTCCTCTCGGACGTCGTGACCTTCTTGGAGGCGTCATTTTTCGTAGTGATGCGAGCCTTGCCCGGGGTTGCTGGTATTGCTAGGAGATTCGACGTCTTCGGGCCCAGTCGGCGTGCGAGTGCCACTGGCGTGTTCCTTGCGTCTTGCCTCTCGCCATGAAGCCTGTGAGGCCTAGCCGTTCCTTTGTCTCTGACTTCCTCTCCGGGGACGTGGACCAGGCTTTTCGTGGTGGCCGCTGTTGCCGTTGTGCTGGTGTCGTTTGGCAGTGCTCCAGACCTAGTTGTGTGCTAGGTAGTGTGGCCTCGAGGTTTTCTGCCAGTTTTTCCTTAAAAACTGTGCCGTTTGGGGTATTTTTTTTGGTCTGGTTCCCCTTTTAACCAGACCCGTGTGTATATACGTCTGTACCGGGTTTCGACCGGTTTCCCTTCCAAACCGTCCAATTCTCTTCTTCTAATAGAAAAGCAGAGCTCATGCTGGTTGCTCTAAAAAAATACTTAAAAATAATTAAAAATTATTTTTAAAGTCTCAAAAAAAGATATTACACTAGAAAATAATTAAATATAATATTAGAAAGGTTTTTAATATTTTAAAGTAATAAATCCTTGTCTAAAATCTATTTTAAAAATTCTTTAAAAAAACATTTCTTAAATAAGAAATAATTATATTTCTTTAGAAATATCAAAACCTTAAAATCCAATTACTAAAGTTCTAAACCATAACTAAGATTTATAATAAAACTTAAGCATAAATCATTAACTTTATAATACTCTTTTAAATCCTAAACCAAAATTCAAAACCACAATCTTTAAGATAATTTTATATATCATTCACTTATATGAAGATAGAAAGGTCTTAACATCTAAATAATAATTAACATGACTTTATATCTAACACATTAATAATAGCATCCAAATTATACTTTCATTTAATAATTGCATATTATTTTCATGATATCAAAACAAATTTAATCCAATCATCCACTTAAATATGAAGTGAATAATTCCACACCTTAGTTATACCTATCATAAATTTAAAACTTGGGAATAATTAAAAACATATCACACCTTAAGTTTACTTACCCTTTTAAAGTTAACTTTAGTCTCAAAGCTTATAAGTATCATATCTAGTAAACTAATTAGTTTTTTATAGTTAACTTTGATCTATTTCAATTAATACATAAAGCATATCAAGTCCAGACTATTAAAGCAAGCCTAAACAACATCAATCATATTCTATCAATCATATTCTAAAAGCTATCAAGGTTGTTTAAACCTTAGGAAGGAAATCTTTTCTTCGAATGTTATTATTTTTGCCACTTCAAACAATAATCTCATAATAAATTCTTCAACTCTTAACAACTAAAACCAATGACTTTTATCTTAGTCACCAAATGACAACTAAACATAATCACATTACTTTATACTTTACCTGTATAATTAGAATTATTATCACTTAAGTTCCTTGTAAATGTCATTACTTATAAAGTAAAATTTAAAGATAAACTAACTCTTAAAAGAATCACCTAAATTCACTTCACTCAAAGCATTGGGAATTCACTTTGGGAGTTTTACAAAATACATATCATTACTTATGCATAACTGCATCTTGCTTCTTTAAACATTAGTCCTTACCGGATCAATGATGTTGATTTCAGATCTTGGATCTTATATTGTCTCGAAGACCCTGAGTGCACAATCTTGCAATCACAAAAGGAAAGTTCACACTTGCTCATGTCCTTTGATTATTTTCTTTAAAGTATTTTGCAAATCTAGTGTTGTCATCACCTGCATTTGAAAAAGGTCAGCAAACACTATTTTTGATAATAATGTGAACTATTGGTTACTGATCCAGGGTGATCAACTAATCTATTAAATCTGGCAGTTGGAATACCACTGTTCATGACTATATCACCTAGGATTTAACAACCAATGTCACCAGTGATTCTTGCGCCGTATATTACGCGTTGACCATGAGATTTGGAATGGGACAAAGAAGTCAGCTGTATCTTTTCCCTCTCGCATGGAGCCGGATGTGCGGGTCGTGGCTGTTATCACTCGTAGCATGCATATTAATTGGTAATTAGTAGAGGATATGCATCATATGGGTGGTATCCCTCAACATCCCATGATAGTTCCGGCATCTGAACGGTCTATACTGCCAATTGCCGTAATTCAGTAGGTGGGCAGGCGTACACCAAGGAGACATACGGGGTCACGGAGAAGGCAGTGATTGGCTTGGATCTTAGTCTGGGCCTCACACCAAGGAAGTGTGAACGAGCCTATAACTCGGATGTGCAACAAACCTAAGATCTCTCATGGGTAAAGTGACGCACCTCTGCAGAGTGTAAGAACTATAACTTGTTACTCCCTGTTCCGGGAAGGAGCTGCGAACGCGACGGGAAAGGAACTCCATGAAAGTTCTGGTAAACCCGTGAAGGCTGATGGACATAGCTTTTCAGAATAAAAACAACCTTTGAGAAATGTCTACAAAAACTTGCATTTCCTATGACCTATGGTCTGTGGCTGTAGATATAGTGCATCAAACACTCCTTTTCTAGTGAACTTGCTGAGTACGCTCGTACTCAAAGCATCTTCGTAACCCTTGCTAGGTTCTAAAAGTCAGTACAGACGATGTCTACATCAAGTCATGCTCCAGGAATCATCATCCAAAGCTAAAGCTCTTCAATGAAGTCAAGAAAGTCAACATATACATCCACTCAAGTGAAGACGAAGTTACTGATTATATAGGAATATAATCTCTAGCCATAGAACCTATTTCTTTAGTATATTGCAATAGCAGCAATGCCAGACCAATAGTTTAGATACTAGTCTTATTAGTATGATAGTTTTTGAGGTGTTTATTCCCGATTCTTATTTGTAAGAAGTTTCTTTCTCTCTCTTTAACCTAGAGTGTTTCTCTGGATCTTATGTAAAGAGTCGAGTTGTAACATATAATCATGTCTTGGACCTGCTGTGTTTCTGTTGTACCACTCTTAGGGATGTAATACTAGTGAACGGTGTTTCATTGGTGTTATGTCAACGACTATAGTGTACTACATCATGAAGTGGTATGCTGGGTCACCGCATTGATGCTGGCCACATCGAAGTCGACGAGCTCGGTGCGGTAATTGTCAGGCGTCCCGAACATCAAGGGGAGACGCACCTGCCTTATGGGGGTAGTGGTTCCGTTCAACACCCCGGAGAATGGCATGGTCGCTGCTAACCTCTCCTAGGGCACTATAGCTGGGCAAACGTCTTGGTGGAGATCACGCTCAGTCCAGCGCCCCCGTCGATGAGAGTTTTCACGACCGACATGTTGTTGATGGTGGGGGTGTAGATCATGGGAAGTGTGCCCACGGGCCTGGTGGAGACGGGGTGGTCACGGTCTTCGAAAGTGATCAGGCATTGAGACCACTTGAGCTTCTGGAACATGACTCCTGGCATGGCAAGGGCGACCTCGCGAGCAAGAAGCTTGAAGTGCCGGCTGGAGACCATGACCTGCGAGCCACCAAGGATGCAAGTGGAATATCCTTGCGACACTTGATAGCCCCCAGGGTCCTCGGCCCGGCACTTCTCCGCCTACAGAGGGTGCTAGACGGCGTTGGCTTGCTAGCCCATCTACGGGGCGTCGTGGTCTCCCGAGTTGTTGTTCCAATGCGCGCCCCCGTGGTGGCCACCCCTGGCCCCACCGCACTCTCCACCAGGTTTCCCCTTCCTCTAGATGTTGCGCATGTCGCGGAGCTTATGGAGTTGGTAACAGTCGTCAATGGGGTGTCTGTTCCTCTTGTGGAAGTGGAAGTACGCATTGCTGTCCCTTTCTCCTCCACCACGCTCCTCGTGGGGACTCTTTTGGTCTGGTTCGGCGGCGAGGAAGACTGTTGCTCTTGGACGAGCCAAAGGAATTTGGGTGGTTTACGCCTCGGCGAGGCCGAACATCCGCCCAGACTCAGCCTTGGCGCATTTCTCAGCCATGACGAATATCTCGCCTGGCGAGGTGAGGCTCTCACCCGGATGCCGATCTTCTCCCTCATCTTGACGTCCTTGACACCCTTGGAGAAAGCGGTTATGATGGTAGAATCCGAGATCTTTGGGATCTTGTTGCGGACTCAGCTAAACCTCTACAGGAACTTGAAGAGGGTCTCTCCAGGCTCCTGGCACACCTGGCGGAGGTCGAAGTACGTGAGCGGGCGCTCATAACTTCCCTTGAAATTGGCGATGAAGAGGGAGCTAAGTTCAGCCCACGATTCGACGAACTCCTCTGGCAGGTTCATCAGCCAAGTGCTGGTTGTGTCCTTCAGGCACAGGGGGAGCCAATTCGCGATGATGTGGTCATCACCCCCTGCAGCCTCTATCCCTGTAGTGTAGAGATACAAGAATTCGCATGGGTTGGTAGTTCCGTTGTAACGCGTCGGCGTCTCCAGGAGAAACTGTGCGGCCAGACCACACGACAGAGCGCCTTTGTGAGGGCGAGGTAGCTGTTGGCCTGCACCGCCTTGCTGCTGGCAAAATCTGCGCGGTTCTGCTAGCCTGCCACAGTGATTTCCTCGATGATTAGGTCTTCGTGCCCACGTGGTGGGGCCACAACCACGGAGGGCAGGACAATCTGGCAGCTGTTGGTCGCTGGCGGAGGCGCCTGGCCGGACTTGGGGGCGTCATCGCGGCGCTGGGCCTGTGGCGAGCCCCCATCCCCCAGTGCCGGGTCTTCTCCCTGGGCCTGCTGCTCTTGAGGGGAGAGCGTGTCGATGTGGAGGAGCTCATCGATCCTGTCCTACCGCTTCTCCTCGCATAGGTTGTCCCACGAGTTGTCCAGGATCTCCTGCACCATGCGTCTAGCCGCTTCAGGCATGAGGCGCTCGTGGTTGCCGTGTGTGGACAGGAGAGCGAGGCGGTGCCGCGCGAGGAGGACGGGGACTCACACGATGGGATGTAGGTGGAACCTCCGTCGTCCTCGGTCCACTGGTCCTGCTCGGAGGGGGCGCATCGCGGGGCCGGTTCAGTCTAGGCCCTGGTTGCCGTTTGGCGGAGCACGCACTCGGCGCGGTTCTCGGTGCGAGCTGACATGTGGTCAAGATTGGCGGAGACCTTGGAAGCGTGCCTTAGCCCCCTACCCGATGCGCCAAATGTTAGAGATTTATCCTGTGAAGGAACTAGGGTCCAAAGATCCCTTAGTTTTAGAGGGGGTTGAACACGCTTTCTCAAGGAGCCTTGGCGACAGTGGCGATGACGATGAGAGAATCACGAAAGAGAGGTGACACGGTGTTTTTACCCAGGTTTGGGACCCTCATGAGGAGGTAAATCCCCTACTTCTTCTTTGTTGTATTGCTCACTTGGCTTCGCGAGGGTACAATGGAGATGAGATGTCTAGGGTTTAGATTGCTGAGGATTGATCCCTTCTAAGGTAGGAGGAGGAGGAGCCTTTATAAGGGCGGCGTCAGGCCTCTTCCATAGCCTTTGGGCGGGAAGGGAATCCACAGTGCCGCCCCCTGGAGGAACCGGTCTAGGAGGCTACTTTACGTGGACTTGGTCTAGCTCGCCCTACTCCGCTCTGTCCTCCTGTAAAGTGTCCTTACCAGAAGCGGATTGTCTATATCTGGCGCTCTCTACGTTACATCTTCTATCACCAGAATGGAAACAAAGGCGTCTCCCTCCACGAGGTCGATCGTCCTTTCCCTGCAAAAAGGGTGGTGGACCGAGTCTTCTTTACCGAGGTAGCTAGCATCGCAGGGACGCGACTCTTCCTGTCGGGACCGTAGTTTGAACTCTGTCAGGCAAGTTTACCATCCTGCCCTGGAGGTGCTCCACGGTATCCAAGGGCCAACGACTATGCGCTAAATCATGGTAGACTTGCCCTGGAGGCTCTATCGCCCTTGCCTCTTGAGTGTGGGTATCCCCTTGGCATGGGGCCCACTCAGTGCGGGGACATGCCACCCTGTTTTCTAGGGCTTCGACACCCGTAACAAAGTCGGACGACTCTAAAGATGGACCCAGAGGTTGCGAGAACGGCCGAGAGATCAAAGTCCATAGGTATAATCCTCAACATAATGACCCACATCCTAAACAGTACAGCAATAAACGCTCATCGAGCAACATATAATAAAAATGGCATAACATGGAATTAAATCCTCAAACTAGTTTGTGGCCACCGGTACAATACTTTGAAATCAGGTAATAAGCCGATAGGGGCGCGCATACCCCCCACATGTGGTTAGCATGCTCTATCTTGGAACAGGTGTCCATAACTTGAGTCCTAGGTGGACATAGGAGGGCGAGATAATAACCAGATCCCAACTATTACGCACATGTGCCTCTACATTAATTATATCTACTCGCAACATTTAATTAACCAACTATAATTAAAGCCATGATCATCTCCACCATTAAACATGTGTCGACCCCCAACATTAGTGGAGCAACGACAACGCGAAGCAACACCTAAGAAAGAAACTATGACTCACAAGGACAAATATTGATCAAGAAACAGGTAATAGGAGGTGTCCAAGGCAATATAGAGGCTGCAAGGAATATACATGGTGTACGAAAACTAAAGCATCGCAACACGGATATCAATAGATCAACAAGAGTAAGTAAAGACTATAAATGTAAGATATGTAGAAAAGGGGGATTATGCTCGCCTGAGAAACACTACCGAAGATTCATCCGAAGAACATGATGAAGCTCACATCAACTTAACGGCCTAATCCATAAATAAGCAAAACACTAAATGAAATACCATATGTAGTATTTAATACTACAAAAGAAGATCAGGCATGATGCATGTATGATGTATGACATGGCAAAGATGCGATGCAATTAGGCAATATTAAGTGAAACCGGGGTCCCAATAATTAATTAGGTGGTTCATATTGTTTAGATTCCATGCAATTTAAATGTTGTATTAACAAGGAAAAACATAGCATCGGTTTGCTACAAAAATTTAAATGGAGCCAATACAAGACTAGAATAGCCCGCTTATAGTCACCATATTTAATTATGAGGTGAAATGACAAAGTACCCCCTGACAAATGAATATGTATGAGAGCATGAACAATTTATATGCAACAAGTATATGTCATTTATAAAATAGGGGTCACGGAAAATGGATCACACATAGGGGACTCGACGATCTTCGCTCGGGGTTTGATGGGGTTCAGATTCGACGGTGTCGAACTTCGAACTCCAGGAATGGGTCCTTTGGTTTCCATGTGGCCGATCTTGGCGGTCCGGGTCTCGGTCATCGGATCCTTGAAGGAGGACTTGTGTTTCCACGCCGGAGGCCTTGGGGTTCCGGGATGGAGAACTTGGAGTTCTTTGGGTCCGCTCTTCGAACCTAGGGCTAAAGAGTTCTTCGCAGTTCGTGAATAACTCGATGTTCCATGTAGGTGACATTGTCTTCCAGTTCACTGGACGGTGACGAACTTCGATCAGGCACAAGTGGACTTCAAATGCACTTGTACTTGGCGTAGATATCTTGATAGCGTCTATACGGATCTAGACAAAGGTACGGGTACTATGATTGTAGGTATCGGAAATTATCTTGACATGAACATCACACAAGCATACGCACCACCTGGCAAGATTAAACATCTAGATAAAAATGATGGAAGATTGCATGCAGACGCCTCCTTGCGGGCTGAGATTTTGGAACACACTGATACATCGGAAACGTATCTATAATTTTTGATGTTCTATGCTTGTTTAGTATCTACTTTGCTTTGCTTTGTCCACACTTTGAGGTGCTTTTTACATGTTTTCTGGTACTAACCTATTAACAAGTTGCCACAGTGCCAGTTGCCTGTTTTCTGCTGTTTTTGGTTTTAGAAAATATAGTAAGGAAATATTCTCGGAATTGGATTTGACAAAAGACAAAGTCAATATTTCATCGAGAAGAACATGGAGTCCAGATGAGAGATGGAGGGGCGCCAGAGGGTGGAGACACCCCCAGGCGCGACCTAGGGTGGGCTAGCGCCTGGGCAGGGTGTTGGCCCCCTGGCCGCCTCCCAGCCTAGCCTCTTGGCCTATAAGAAGCCCCAATGCCGAAACCCTAAGCACCCGACCAATATTCCATGAAACCGTCTATAGCCGCCACCACCATCGTCCCTAGATCGGGGGGGGGGGGGATCTGAAGCTCTTCCCGGCACCTTGCCAGAGGGGATATCATCCCGGAGGCCTTATTCTTCATCATGCCAGCCTCCGGTATGAAGCGTGAGTAGTTCCACCTTGGACTACGGGTCCATGTAGTAGCTAGATGGTTGTATCCCCTCCTTGTGATTTCATGTCTAGATCTTGTGAGCTCCGTTCATGATCAAGATCTCATCTATTTGTAATCATCCATGTTGTGTTTGTGGGGATCCGATGGATATTGAGATTACTATGTCAGATTGATTAATGGTTTTGTCTTATTGATTCTATCATGTCTGTGTTGTTTGTGATCTTGCATGCTCTCCGTTGTTGGTAGCTATCTTGTCCAAGTAGTTGCTAGTGACTCCAAGAGGGGGTATTTATGCTCGATAGTGGGTTCATGCCTCTATTTACCAAGGGAAGTGACAGAAATCTCTTCGGTTGTAGACGTGCTGTTGCCACTAGGGAGAAAACAAAGGTCTCTAGTTCATGAAACAAGTGGATTGTTTACCTTACACACTTTGCTTAATGCATTTGTCTTTTGCTTACAACTTAATACTGGAGGGGGTTCGGATGATAACCTGAAGGTGGACTTCTAGTCATAGATGTAGTTGGATGGCGGTCTATGTATCTTGTTGTATTGCCCAATCGAATCTCATAGGATCTTTTTGTCTAATATTGCATTGTTATGCCTTGCTCAGTCCTGTCAATTGCCCTACTGTAATTTGTTTACCCAGCATGCCATGTTTGTTTATCTAAGGAGAACACCTCTAGTGAACTATGGACCCTGGTCCAATCTTTACCATTGATACATCTTCCATTGTTACTGTTTACTTGCTGCAAACCATCATCACCTTCCACACCATACATTTAATCCTTCATTACAGCAACCGGTGAGATTGACGACCTCACTGTTCGTTGGGGCAAAGTCTTTAGTTTGTGTTGTGCAGGTTTCCAGGTTTCTTGCAACACCTTTGATACATTTCCTTCCTCCTAATGGTTCGATAACCTTGGTTTCTTACTGAGGGAAGACTTGATGCTAGGCTGCTTCACACCTTTCTCTTGGGGTTTCCCGACAAAGCACTCTCAGGCGCCATCAACAAGTTTTCTGGCGCCGTTGCCGGGGAGGCTAAGGACGTCTTTACAAGGGGAGTCCTCCTCAACCTTTCTCTTTACTTTGTTTTTAGTTTTCTTAGTTTCTTTTGCCTGGTTTTGTTTGCCTCTATTTATCAAAAAATCTAAAAAAATAGTCTAATTTGGTTTGCTTTTTCTTATAAAAAACACAAAAAATTAGTTCCTGCTCTAGCTGCTGCTGCTGTTTTTGGCTTGCTCCACTTTTGCCAAAATGAACTCCGCTGAGAACACCAAGTTGTGTGACTTCACTAGCACAAACAACAATGATTTCCTTAACACTCCTATTGCTCCACCTGCTCCTGATGCTACCTTTTATGAAATTAAGTCTGCTTTGTTGAATCTTGTGATGAGAGAGCAGTTTTCTGGTGCTAGTTCTAATGATGCTGGTGCCCATCTCAATAGATTTGTTGAACTTTGTGAGATGCAGAAGTATAAGGATGTAGATGGAGATATTATTAAGCTCAAGTTGTTTCCTGTCACATCCCAAAATTTTCCAAATTTTGTAATGTGAAAAATAAATAAACAAAATAAATAATTGTTGAAATTTAGGGTGAAAAAAACTTTTTGTTTCTAAATGGAAACTTAAAATCCCATCTTGAACAAACTTTGGTTAATGTTTGAATCCAACTAAATTCAAATCAAGTGAAATGCATTCTTCATAAATACATCTTGAAAGTTAAACACTTGGAAAATAAACCAAAACCCTAAAACCCTAATGGGAGATTTCCAAGATATCTCTAAGACCATGGATTTGATCCATATAAAATTTGCCAACAAATATTTATAAATGATCAAGAATGACAAATAGAAATATTATAAAACCATAGGAATTGGTTTCACTTAATTTGGAGCCATAGATAAAATCTTATGAATTTAATAAGATAAGGAAATTGAATTTCCAAATCTAATAAAGCACCTATCTAAAAATCCATACCAAATGGAGAGCAATTAACCCTAAAGAGATTTAAAAGGATAAATAAATATTAAACAAGATTTTACAAGTTGGAACCATCATTTTTGGATCCTTAAATAAAAAGATATGGTTTTTAGAAGCAAAGGAAGAAATAAATAAATAAGGACTATTTTAAAAGACCAAATTAAATCTTGGTCAAGAAAATAAAATAAAATATTTTTGTCAAATAAAAAGAGTAAAGGTTATTTAAATAAAATTTTGAGGATTTATTATTACCCAAATTATTTTAAATAAAGACACTTCCCATTTTAAATGAACATTAAAAACAAAATAAAGTATTTTAAATAAGAATTCAAAGTGTTTTATTTCTAAATAAAACCTACTGAAAAGATTTGGTAAAATTTAGATTTCAAATGGAGTTTGAAAACATTAACAAATCTTGTTTGAATTAATACAAGGGCCTATTTTAAATAATTAATATACCCTAAAAGAATAAAATAAATATTCTAAATTTGATTTTATATTATGTTAAATAACAGTATTAAAATCTAAACAAAGTTTGGTAGAAGATTGAATTCAAATAGTGCTTCAATTATTTGAATAGAAATCAAAACAGAAATTCAAAATAGAAAAAGAAAAAGGTTTCAGAATAAAAAAATGGAACCAGCCAGACCAAGCCCAGCAGGCCCAGTCCAGCCCAGCATCAGCCCGCTCCCACTCTCCCCGCGAGAAAACATTTCGCACCAGAGAAAGAAACCGCAGAGTCACTGACTACTGGCCCCAACCTCTCCTCTCTCTCTCACTGACCAGCCAGCCCCACGCTGTCATCCTTCTTCCTCACCACGTGACGACCGCGCCGGCCGTTTCCTGCCATTGATGTCGTGGTTAAATTCGCTTAAACGGCTCGCTTAAACCTCGCCGAGACCATGCTCCCTTAAACGTCTCCCTCTTCTCCCTCTTTCCCCTCAGTCGACACTTTCCAGGAGCCCCTAGGCTGGACGAATTCCTCCACGCGGCTCCACTGCTCCGACGAGCCTCCCCGACAAATTCCGGCGACGCCAGACTTCATCGCTACTCCTAGACTTCACTAGCCTGCTCCCCATCCCCGTACGCATCTACCAGCATCCCTAGCTAGCTCGCGCGTGCTCCAAATCGTCGGCATGGACAACACCGTCTCGCCACCGACGATCGCATCCACTCCAGCGAGCTACTGACGCCAAACCCGTGCGCCCCTCGTGTTCTGGTGAGTACCTCTACAACCCCCCGAGACCGTGCGCATCCTCTTGATACCTTTCCTCGCTCACTTGCATCCCATGCGCTCGTCTTCGACCACGACCGTGCGCACCCGACGATTCCACGAACTCCAGCGAGGAATTCCGGTTGACCTCGAGCGCCCCTTCATCAGACAAGGACACGTTGAGCATCGGCGAAGCACAACTAACCTGGTGAGCTTCTCCCTACCATCTCTCGATTCCTGCATCGCCGGCGACGCCACTGCCAGGCTGCTCCGCCGCCAGCCACCGCCGCCAGTGCCGCTCGATTTAGGTCGATCTGTTTTGCACCGTTAGATCTCCATCTGGTGGCTTAGATAGATTCATTTACGCGAAGGGGTATGCTAGATCAACACCGCACGATCCCACTTAAATCCTACGGTCTAAAGCAATCGATCCACATGAAACGTTTTCGACCAATAATAACAAGACGCGTGGCACTGACTCTGTTATAAAATCAGAAAAATGTTCTATTAGATGTTAGAGTTTGTAAAATTCATAACTTTTGATCCACACGTCCAAATTTTTCAAATTTTATATAAATGGAATCAGCAAAACAAACACTATCCAACCATGCACTTTGTTTAATGAATTGCTTATGTAAACTTAGTTGTTTTTGCAGAAACTTGTGTAGGCATATTTTGTGTATAAAATTTATTCTAGAAATGTTTTTAGGATAAAATCTTTGAAAAATGTTTAGTTTTGAACCTACTGACCATATAAAACAACTTATGGAATTAAAAGTATATTTTGTGAAGTTAAAAGATGAATCTTTGATTTAGAACATTTCTAGTCAAATAAAAATGTTGTTTATATGTTAAAAATACTTTTTGGAGAAAAACCTTTGGGAAATGATTTGGATTAAACTCTTTGACCCTAAAACACAAAGTTTTATTATTTAAAAATATATTTGGTGAATCCTATAAATTATTACTTTGCTAAAAGGCAATTTCAACAACATAAAATATTGTTTTGGGTATAAAAATGGTTTATAGGGGTAACCTTTTGCAAATGATTTTAATGATAAAACACTTGACCATAAAACACTAACATTTGTGTTTAAAATGTATTGGTCAAACACTAGAAAATATTACTTTGGTTTGGACCATTTCTAACCAAACAAAAATGACTTAAAGAGACCATTTTTCACTAACTTGATATCAAATGGTTTTACCACTTTTATAAATGACCAATGGGTGTTTTCAAATGTTTATAACCTATTATAAACCACTTTTCCAAATTAAACAATCTTTGGCATGTTTGCATGCATTGCCTTGTTCTTATTATTTTATGTGATGTTTGCTTGATTGATAGATTGTATATTTTCTTGCTTGATTGAATTGTAGTGCATCTTGAAGAGTGTGACTATTGTAAAGATCAAGGAGTGAACTTATAATATCTACCAAAAATGCAAGTGATGCTTCATACTTTTGTCCCATTATTTTCACTATGCATTAGTGATATTTCTAAGTAGGACTTGCATGTAAATTTTGCTAAGTATAAACTATGCCATGGGAAATCCTAGTAGATGAAACCTTAGTAGAATTTTCCTAAGCTAAGACTCCTACTACTATCATTCTTAGCTTAGCTAGTAGAAAACAAGGGTGGATTATATTCATGCTATGGAATATTTCTAAGTCAAGGGCTTGTGTTTTGTTTAATAAAACAACTAAGTGGATGAATCACCTCGGTGGAAAGGGACTTGCTTGGTGGTTTTTGGTTGAGTGGTTACACAAGGCCCATTTCTATGGTTTACCTTGTGTAATCCACTTGTGGATTGCCACCCAGGAACAAAGAGATTTGAGATGTCAGATGTTGAGAAGCTTCTAGTGCAGCCACATGGCATTATGGGCTCTGCCTGGATCATATAGGTTGCAATAACTTAGCCAAATGGATAGTTGGTGGTAGGGGATTTATAGGTTGGAACGCGTCCATTCTGGTCTAAGGGAAGGCTTCTGAAAGATCTTGTCTTGGTGAAACCAAGTCTTGTGGGGAAAGTGCACAACCTCTGTAGAGTGTAAAATCTAAGTACTTAGCCATGTCCCTAGCAAAGGACAATTTGAGCATCAAGCCATGGAAGCTATCAAGAATCTCCTCATCCCAATTTCTAAGTTAAAAACTTGTGGTTGAACAAGGGTTGAAGGTTCACCAATTTCTATTGGTGGTTCCTTGGGTGAATTTTGTCAAACAAAAAAAAACTTAGTGTTTTACAAATGATAAGGAAAATCTATTTAGAGCAAAGCAAGCCTAAGCTCCACCTAGCCAAATGCATATAGATGATAGACTCCACTATCATAATATCACTTGCCAATACAAATCAAATGTATTGACCCTTGTGGCTCTAACTTATTATGTTGTAGGTTTGTTTGATGTTAGTGAAGTGTGATGATTAGGATTACAAGTCTACAACCAACATGATTGCCTGTGGAATTCTGAAGATGAAGGACTCCATGCTATAATTATTCTGCTGCATTATAATGTGATAGCCAAATGAGCTATGTAAGATGTAATAAATTATTTTATTCCTGGTTATAAAGTTGTAATATGACCCTTGTTTCTTGATATTACATCTTAACTATGGATGCTAGCTATTGATCCAGGGACTAGCATTGTAAACACAGGGATCTCTACCTTATTAAAGGTTGGGACCTCTACATTTCCCTTCTCCTTGAGAGGAAAAGCTAAAGAATGGTTGCTATCCTTGCCTAGAAATAGTATTGATTCTTGGATTAAGTGCAAAGATGCTTTTATTGGAAAGACTACCCTCCTGCTAACATTATATCTATGAGAAGTTATATTATGAAATTTAAACAACTTGATAATTACCATGTTGCTCAAGCTTGGGAAAGAATGAAATCTTTGGTTAAGAATTGTCCCACTCATGGACTCACTGCTTGGATGATTATCCAGACATTTTATGCAGGTTTGAACTTCTCTTCAAAAACCTGTTGGATTCAGCTGCTAGAGGTACCTTTATGGGCATTACTTTGGGTGCTGCAACAAAAATCCTTGACAATATGATGGTTAATTATTCTGAATGGCACACTGAGAGAGCTCCACATGGTAAGAAGGTAAATTATGTTGAAGAAACCTCCTCTTTGAGTGATAAGATTGATGTTATTATGGCTATGCTTGTTAATGAGAAAGATCCTTTAGATCCAAATAATGTTCCCTTAGCCTCTTTGTTCCTCAAGAAGAGCAAGTTGATGTGAACTTCATTAGAAACAACAATTTCAACAACAATGCCTATAGGAATAATTTTGGTAGTAACTACATTTATAGGCCTTATGCTCCTAATAATGGCAATACCTATGGAAACTCCTACAACAATGCTAGAAGTGCCCCCTCTTAACTTGAAGTCATGCTTAAATACTTTATTAGAAAACAAACCATTTTCAACAAGACTGTGGAGGAAAAGCTTTTAAATGTTGAAAAAAACATTTCCTCTTTGTCTGAAGCATAGTCCTCCTTGATTAATAAAATGGCTGATAAACCTGAAACCATGGAAAGTACCTTTGCTGATACTCATGCCATACAAGTTAATATTGATGAAAACATTAGACTGTTAGCCCAACTTCATGCTAAGTGGGAAAGGGAAGCTGAAATGGATAGAAACAATAGTGTGCACACCATCACTAGAATGGAGACCACTAAACCACAAGAAGTCCCTATTCCTCCTCCTACAATGCCTAAGAATAATGAGTCTACTACTAGTGATGCTAAGTTTGATTTTGGTATAGATGGTTGTAATATTTATGAAGTGATTCTGTTCCTACAAAAGCTTGCTAAAAGTCCTGATGCTAGCGATATGCATGTTTCTTTCACTAAACACATTGCAGATGCTCTTTTTAGATTAAGGAAGATAAGTTAAAACACAAAGCTTCTATTCCTAGGAAAGTAGAAGATAGTTGGGAACCCATTATTAATATGCAAGTGAATGAATTTGATCTCAAAGCTTCATATGATCTTGGTTCTAGTGTCTCTATTATGCCTAGGAAGATTTATGAAATGCTTGATTTGCCACCTTTGGAAGATTATTATTTGGATGTCCCACTGGATGACAATGCTAAGAAGAAACTCATGGGGAGTATTAATGATGTTCTCATTATGGTTAACAATGCTTATGTCCCTGTTGATTTCTATGTTTTGGATGTTGAATACGATGCTTCTTGTCCTATTACTTTGGGAAGACCTTTTCTTAGAATTGTTGGTGCCATCATTGATATGAAAGAAGGCACCATCAAATATCAATTTCCATTCAAGAAAGGTATTGAACAATTCCATATGAGGAGATATAAGTTGTTTTTTGGTCCTCCTTTGAAAGCAAGGTTTTATGTTAATGCTTCTTCATTTAAAAATACTTGATTTCTTGCTTCTTGTGCCTAACTTAAAGGCGTTAAAGAAAAGTACTTGTTAGGAGATAAACCAAGAGTTTTCTTGAGTCTTGTAAGTCATTACTTCATTAATGACCTCTGCTTATCCTTTTTGTTTGCTTTTTGTGCCAAGAATGACCTCTAATGAGAGGGAAGTAAGATTTGGGGAGTTGCTGTCCCGAAACAGATTTCTGTCCTCCACCACAAAAATTCGTGAGGAGTCTCTATAAGTCGGATTGATCTGAAAATTGACGAATAAATCCCCCAGTATGTTAGATAACTTTATTTAGTTCAACACTTTTTGATTTGAGCAACATAAGGTCTTCAAAAAAATCGGTTTCTACCTGCTGGTCTGTTTTGACAGATTTCTGCCATTATTTGCATTTGCTTCTTATTGATTACTTTTTGGGTTCTTTTTGGGAAATTGAGATTTTTGAAGGAGTTTATACAGTAGCTTGTGTATTTAGTAAAATTTTTTGCTGTTCCAAAGCTAAACCAAGGGTCTATTATCTTTTAAATACACTAATGTTGCTAATGAAGATTGTGTGAAGTTTTGTATGAAGGAAAATTTCAGGTGTAGAGAGAGAATGATGTAATGATATGAAGAATAGACAAAAGCTCAAGCTTGGGGATGCCATCCCGGTGTCACACCAAGAAATATCCAAGAGTTACAAGCGTCAAAGCTTGGGAATGCCTAAGGCATCCCCTTCTTCATCAATAAAAAGCTCAGGTCTTTCTAGACACTTCGTTTTTATTATTTCATGCACTGTTGTGTTGTTCTTGGAGCGTCTTAGTTTTTGTTTTCTTTGATTAGTTGTTTAGTTTGCTTGAATAAATTAGTTTGGACCCCCGTTCTCGCTGTGTTGTTTCAAATAAGTTGATTGGTGTTGGAAAGGAGTAGAAAGTTCTTGCTTGAAAGTGCAAGAGGAGCTTGCATTGAATGTGACTTAGACTTCTGTATGACATGCTAGGTGTTGTTTTGACCTTATTAGTGATTATTGCCATAGAATGTCTTGTTCCAAACAATTGGGATTGCTTAGTGTGCCTTGAAATAATCATGCGTTGTTTTAGCATACAAAAGCATAGTATTGTGGTATTCTCCTTTGATGTTTTGGTTGGGTTAACTTGGCACATGATCACACCATGTTATGACTATGAACAAGTACCATAGACTCTATGATCATTTAGTCCTTGACTTGTAGTACCACTCTATGCCTTGATTAGTAATGTTTTGTTGCTCTGCATGATTATGGCCATTATTGCTCTCTTAGTTGGTTGCTCCCAGTCTTTTGCTAGCCTCCACTTGTATGAGTAAGCTCTACTGATGCTTCCAACTCCCAAGAAACCAGGTTATTCCAAAGTGTCCACTATAAACTCCTATGCATGGCGTGTTACACCATTGCAAGTATATTCTTGTTTTCATCTATCTTCCAATTAAAAAGTATTTTGTTATGTGAAAACTTAGTGATTAAAGCCCTCAAGAACTGATGGCACACTTTATATTTCTTGCCCCTAGTAAACTGGAAACATTGTGTCATATAAGTTGTATATGCTTGCACTTATACGTTGGAATTAGCAGAACCATGCTGTCATGGGTAATGTTTTCAACATTGCACTTGTACTTTGTACACAGTTGATATCATGCTCTTTTGTCTATGGATGTCTCCGGTGTGAAATAAAGAGAAAGCTTGTATGTCCATGGAGTTATGTATTTTGTGTTAGAAAAACGTCTGGGCCGCTAGCCTAAGCCATGCCTAATCATGGTGGAAACTTACAACATCACCATAATTAGCAATCTGTGAAGCATCCTCAATAAAAAGCTATGCACATAGTAAATAAAAAGATCACTGAAATGCTCATTGTTTTCTTGCCTTGCCATTTTGGTTATGGGATAGCTCATGTACCACGTGCAAGGGGTACCCCGTTGGAGGTTCTCTATGATACACATGTACTTACTATGACAAGAACTTACAAGTGACCAAACTTGAGTAGCATGAGGTGCGGCCCTCGTATTCAAGGGACATGAGATTGCCAACTTATACTTTGTCAAGCATATACTCCATAGTTTGTTCACTTTAACCTTTATCACTTCAAGATGCTTATGATAGGGGCAATGAGGGCTGAAAGCTAACAAGTACCATAATTTTTGGAAGCTCTTTTGAAACTTGAAATCCCTGCTTCCTTTTATGAAGGGCCTTTCTTCCACTATTATATTGAGTCTCCACCTTCTACCTTTAGGCACCAGTTAAGAGAGCATTATTGCCATTCTTAGTTCTATGTGCAGTGTCCCAAAACTTATTGATTGATGCATATTGTTGATATTGCTTGTTCTTGTGCTATTTGTATCTAGTCACTCTTATGAACTTTGAAGGTGTCCTATGCATCTATTTGCTACTCTATGAGGGACAAGCTAAGTGCCACTATGCCATGTTTTCTGTATGTGAAACAAACATTTTTCAATGCATGTTATTCATGATCTTTGTTTGTAGACTTTCATGTTGCATGCATAGTTACTTTGTCTTATTGTTATAACTCCATCTTTCAAGCACATGTTTAGAGTTCTTTGATCCCAGTTTTCAATGCTTGCAAATGGTTTGATCTTGGTTTTGATGGTGCATGTCACCTCAAAAATTAATCTTTTATCACTTACCTACTCGAGGACGAGCAGGAGTTAATCTTGGGGATGCTTGATACGTTGGAAACGTATCTATAATTTTTGATGTTCCATGCTTGTTTAGTATCTACTTTGCTTTGCTTTGTCCACACTTTGTCAACACCTGGATTTTTAATCCCAGATGCATGTTATGCCATACATCACAATCCCAGGATTACCATTTTTGCGAGACATAACAGATTTGTATACCACAATACATCATCCATTACAAACCATACATAAGGTCTTACACAAATAAGGATCTCATGATCCAGTTCTTAATACAACTCAAGCAGTGGAAATACGTAATAATAACGGTAGCGTAGGCGAAGCTCCATCTTCGGGGTCACAGGCAATGCTGACGATGGGAGATGATCCTAGTTGTCGTAACCTTCCTGAGGTCCTTCATCCTGGTACTCCTCTTCACAGTCTGGCCACGGGAATAGCCAAGGACAAAGCCATGAGTACTCTTTAAGTACTTGCAAACTAATACTAACAAGTGAAGGGGATTTTTGTAGTAGGACACTCAGCTCTAGGGTTGTTTTGCAAAAAGCCAGATTTACCTCTACTAAGTTCAGAAGCACGAAAAGCTAGTTGAAATTTTATAACACCTAAGTGGGAACTTGTATTTCATATCACAAATCTGTTGTGGTCAAGTTAAAATCTCAATTCATTTCACAAGTCATTTTGAAAACATCTGACGGGGGAACAGTATGGCCACTCCAACTGTCCGTAACCGCGGATGCGGCTATTCGAATAGTTTGACACTCTGCAGAGATTGTACACTTTCACCACAACATTCGATACATCCGTCAGGAACAAATTCCTGAATTCACCATACTCAGTATGCGGATAATCAATCCTAACCTTTCCATTACACGCCCTAGTATAGGCACCTCTCCTGTGAGTTTGGCCTCCCAACCATGACCAACTGTCATCTTGGGTACTGCACAGGTGGACAATCTTCACAAGGTAGCCTCAGCTCAGACCTTGGCTGTGAAGGAACCCATACTAAGGTATATAAGTTTCCAGTCAAGCCCTACCCAAATTTCGGGTATTGTGGTTGTACGATAAAATTGTAATGGTATCGCATCTAGACAACCATCGGTTTTATAAAGGGCTAAGGCTCATGCCTTAACATTTTCATCATCCAAATCATCTGGTGTTCGAAAACACATGTCAAAACATCTCAGTAGAATGACTCATCATTCTAAGGTTTTCATAACCATTTTCCACCAAGTATTCCCATCTAAAGTTGGTCAAGTTTTATGCTTAGCACTATCATCTACAAGTGGGGGTGAGTACTAATGAGGGGTGGTAAACAAGTGGAGTTTAACTAAGTTCAATCTCATGCCTTAGGGTGACATCAAGATTATCTAGCTTAGGCTAAATTTAATGCTCTTTATGCAACCTTCAATTATCTTCCTAAAATCTACAAGTCACTAAGTAGACTCTAAGTATAAAGCTTGCAAGTAAAACTAGGATTGGGTATCATCAAATGTGTCTAACCAAGCATGCTTAGTGCATTGCCTAGGTTATCTAGCTTTCATAATTGCAAGTGTTAACTTGCTCAATCAACTAGTAGTATTAGGATTGCATAAGTATCAGTATAAGCTTGCTAAAGTAGAGTATATTGCAAGTGTTAGCTTGCCTTGTGCAGAGCAGTGGTTGAAGTTCTCCTCGGCTTCTTCTTCGTAGTATCCTCCTTCCTCCTCGTATCCTTGGTCGGTACTAGCGTCTATGAATAAATATGAGGTACAAAATCACCAAACAATACTTATCAACTTTCAATCATCACACAAAAGGATTCTATAGTTGATCTAGCATCATCACTAACATTCAAGATTAAAGCATTTGCATTATTTATTTATTTTTAGAAAAGTAATTTCTACTCATTGAAAACATTCTTAAGATTTAATATTCTCCCAACCAAACATGGGATCATGTTGACACAAGTCATCACCACATATTTCAGTACATGAGAATGTGATTTAAAGTGGTGTCACAATTTAATAAGGTTTAACCTTTTATTTTAAATAAAATAAGTGACTAAAAATGCCTATGTGGCATTCTTTTATTACTTGAACATTATTTCTGTAAGTAAACCCATATGTTTTTATATATTCTGAAAGGTATGATCAAATGTGATTTTTGAGAGTTGGAATCAATTCAAAAGCTATTATAGTTGAAATTTAAAAAATGTTTGAATGCAGAAAAGCTTCTGACTTGTTATTTTTACCAGGGTTGATCTACAGATCCAAATGATTTGAATCCAACGGTCTTGGATTAAGCCTTTCAACACATTTCTAACAAAATTGGTTTCATGCAATTTGGTTCACTGAATCGAGCTGGGTTGATTTTTGAAACTAGGTACAGAACTGAGTTTGAATGAAAATAGAAAAAGCTAAATTCAAACGAGTGGGCTGCGTGGGACGGGTTATTGGGCCGGCCCAGTGTCACTCCGCAGCGCGAGGCTCAACTGACAGGGGGGGTCTACTGGTCAGTGGCTCATAAAACGCGAAGCCGTACAGGGCGATGTGGTGCATTGGATTAGAATGAAGATCGACGGCTGAGGGTCGTCGTCAACGATGAACAAGTCACCGGCGAGCTCGAACCCTAGAGGCTCGGTGGGGGGGCATAGGGGGCATACCGGGGCTCTAGTGGCAACGGCGAGGCGGGCAAATGACGAAGTCGACGACGGCGAACTCAGGGGTGGTCGCGGCAGCTCTAGGGGTGGTCGAAATCAACGACTCCCTTCTTCTCCAGAGGCGGCCTGCTCCGGCGCAATTCCGGTGAAATGCTGCTCCTCGTGCTCCGGCTAAGGGGTGGAATGATCAGTGAGATGAGGGGAGTGAGATGGTGTGAAGAAATCGAGCGGGGGTCGTCTCCTTTTATAGGCTCGACAACGAGACCGAGAGGGATGGGCAGGCGACGGTGGCGACACGGCTACGGGCGGCTAGAGGCATGGCCGAGGTTGGCGATCGACGGGTGGTCTCCTGGCGATGCTCTAGAGCTTAAATGCGCAGGTAGGGGCGATGGCATCTGGTCGGGAACGTGCGTTGCTCTGCAAGGCAGAGGCGGCAAACTCCGCGGAGTGCGGTGGCTACGGGGTACGGGCGGTGAAACGAGCATGTCTGATGGTCTCCTGGGACGGTGGGGTGCATGCTGGCGGGTGGCGAGGGCTCGAGGTGGTCGGGTTGCGTGGGAACGGCGCGTGCTCTGCGGTGTGCGTCGGCATGGTCGACAGTGGCGCGGGCGCAACATTCTTGGCGGTTCTGTTTGCTGTTTCGAGCTAGGGCTGGTCGAGAGGGGGCGGTGAGGTATGGGCTGCACGCTAGACAAGGTTGGCACGACTAGTTCTTCTCCTAGCTTGCTGTCCACACTGGGGTGACATGGGTGCTCTTGTCCTGCTCACCATTGATGACAATGGCCAGCTCACAGTGGTGCTAGAGGTTAGTTAAGGTTGCTAGATGATCTACTAAGGCTAGTTGTAACCGGAGAGGGAACAAGGTTGGCCCAAAACACTGCTCAACATAGTGCTTTTGATTTTGTTGATTTGAATCTGCAACATGTTTGATGAAATGGCCGCATGAACTTAAGTTTTGAATTTTGAAAAGATTTTTGGTGGGTGTGCTAGGCATGTGTTGAGGGTTCTGTGGATGCTTGGGTTTTGAAAATTGAGCTTGTTTGAGTGGTTTTTGAAATAGTGGGATCTTCCCATATGAAATAGATTCAATTTTAAACTGTCATTTAAACTAAGCATTTGAATGTTTTTGGATGATCACAAAGTGGGACTTGGTACCTTATTATGAGTACTATCAAGGGGTGCAAAGATGCATACATGTTTATGTTAAGTTCTGAAAATTAGAGATAGCCAAACTAGGCATGGGAGTTAAGTTGGCCAAAGTGACCATTCACCTAATTTTTTATTTTGACTTGTTTGTCTTTGGGAAAAGTTTGGGATTGTTTAGATGATGTTTATTTCACATAAGAATCATTTTACAAGCACATAAACACAGAACCATGGCAATTCAAAAGAATCCAAATTTTAATACACACACATATGGATGCTTTCATATTTTTAATTAGAAAAGTTTTTGTTAACCCTAAATTTGATGATTAGAGTTTGATGATCCAAGTTTAGTATTTTTGGGATGTTACACACTTTGAGGTGCTTTTTACATGTTTTCTGGTACTAACCTATTAACAAGTTGTCATAGTGCCAGTTGCCTGTTTTCTGCTGTGTTTGGTTCCAGAAAAGCTAGTAAGCAAATATTCTCGAAATTGGACGGGACAAAAGCCAAAGTCAATATTTCATCGAGAAGAACACAGAGTCTAGAGGAGACACGGAGGGGCGCCACAGGGTGGCCACACCCCGCAGGCGCGACCTAGGGTGGCCCCGCGCCTGGGCAGGGTATGGGACCCCTGGCCGCCTCCCAGCCTTGCCTCTTCGCCTACAATAAGCCCCCGATGCCAAAACCGTAAGCACCCGATCAATATTCCACGAAACCGTCTGTAGCCTCCGCCACCATCGTCCCTAGATCGGAGGGGGGGGATATGAAGCTCTTCCCGGGACCCTATCGGAGGGGAGATCATCCCGGAGGCCTTCTTATTCGTCATGCCAGCCTCCGGTATGAAGCATGAGTAGTTCCACCTTGGACTACGGGTTCATGTAGTAGCTAGATGGTTGTATCTCCTCCTTGTGCTTTCATGTCTAGATCTTGTGATATCCGTTCATGATCAAGATCTCATCTATTTGTAATAATGCATGTTGTCTTTGCGGGGATCCAATGGATATTGATATTACTATGTAAGATTTATTAATGGTTTTGTCTTATTGATTCTATCATGTTTGTGTTGTTTGTGATTTTGCATGCTCTCCGTTGTTAGTAGCTATCTTGGCCAAGTAGTTGCTAGTGACTCCAAGAGGGGGTATTTATGCTCGATAGTGGGTTCATGCCTCTATTTACCAAGGGAAGTGACAGAAATCTCTTCGGTTGTAGATGTGTTGTTGCCACTAGGGAGAAAACAACGGTCTCTTGTTCATGGAACAAGTGGATTGTTTACCTTACAAACTTTCCTTAAAGAATTTGTCTGTTGCTTGCAACTTAATACTAGAGGGGGTTCAGATGATAACCTGAAGTTGGACGTCTAGTCATAGATGCAGTTGGATGGCGGTCTATGTATCTTGCTATATTGCCCAATCGAATCTCATAGGATCTTTTTGTCTAGTATTGAATTGTTATGCCTTCCTCAGTCCTGTCATTTGCCCTGTTGTAATTTGTTTACCCAGCATGCCATGTTTGTTTATCTAAGGAGAACACCTCTAGTGAACTATGGAACCCGGTCCAATCTTTACCATTGATACATCTTCCACTGTTACTATTTACTTGCTGCAAACCATCATCACCTTCCACACCATACAGTTAATCCTTTGTTATGGCAACCGGTGAGATTGACAACCTCACTGTTAGTTGGGGCAAAGTCTTGAGTTTGTGTTGTGCAGGTTTCCACGTTGCTTGCAACACCTTTGAGACGTTTCCTTCCTCCTACTGGTTCGATAACCTTGGTTTCTTACTGAGGGAAGACTTGCTACTGTGCTGCTTCACACCTTGCTCTTGGGGTTTCCCGACAAAGCGCTCTCAGGCGCCATCACACACATAGGTACAAGGCGCAAGCAGGCATCACTACAACGATAGGAGGAGGATGGTGTTGAGCTAGGTGGAGAGTGCCCACAGTGGCATGGAGATGGTAGGGTTGCGCATGGATGCCGGTGGACTTAGGTTATGCCGGTACAAGACAAGGCGGTGGTGGCCAGCGCTAGCGACACTCGCGAGCAGAGGGATCACTAGCACGACAGAAGGCGCTCGGCTATAGCAGGGAGGGGCACAACACCGGTACAAGTAGGCGGGGAGGTCGAGGATGCATCAGTGGCCCATAGAATAGGGAGGCGAGGTCGTGAGGAGGGCCTCTAGGGGGATGCGGGGTGAGCTCTAGGGGTGTGAGTGTTACACAGGTAGGGAGGAGGCGGACGATGGTGACCTGGAGGCAGAGACGATCTAGGGAAGCGATGGCACTAGGAAAAAGGCCGTCGGGCTCCAGGGGCGCTACCGGAAGACGAGGAGGCGGTGGTAGAGCTCGAGCGGGTAGGGGCGATGGTCGGTGGAGGAAGCAAGGGCCATGGGCCAGGGAGCATCAGGGCGGGGCTCGCGGGAAGGGTGATGAGGGGTGCATGATGGGACAACTTGCAGGCAGGAGGGAGCTGAGTGGCAGCGTGTCCTAGAGCAGGCACCATGCAACAGCAAGCTGGGAGGCGGCGACACGGGGTTGGTGGGGTGTGGAAGCGAGTTGGGGAGGGTGAGGAGACAAAGTCGCATGAAGGGGACATGGGGTTTGTGGTGCTCGGGGGAGACGGGTCGGGGAAAATAGGGTGGGGATAGGTTGTCGGTCGCAGGTGTGTGTGGTGTGCGTGAACGTGTCAAACAAGTGGGTGGGTTGCATTTGTGTGTGTTGAGTGTAGGTGGAGGTGGGTGGTGGTGGCGTGAGTGGGGTGGGATGTGCATTCGGCTATGGCGGGGATTAGGTTTAGGGTAGGATTTTCTAGGATTTGGTCTAGAGGAATAAGGTTTAGGGGTAGTAGGTGGTCTGTCTAGTTGGGCCCTTTGGGCCTGACCGGCTGGACTGCCTCCCCCCAACAAAATATTCAACTTTATTTATATTTTGTTTTGATTTAAATAAAAGGTTTTGTAAAATAGTTTTAGACAAACAAAATATCTGGAAGGGTCTGAGGTTTGACATTTATAATAGAGGGAGGGATAATTAGAAAACAAAGATAGGATTTTGGAAAATAGTTTTAGGCGAACTTATGCATGATGACATGATGATGCTCAAACGCAATGTGCAATGGTGACATGATCATGCGATCATGATGATGCACAAACGAAACATCAAGTGATTTTCTAGTAGTGGTTTTACCGGGGTGCTACAATATGGAATGGAGTTCTTCACGAAGTTCGAGAAAAAAGGAAAAAAAAATCAAAGAATTAATTCATACCTTTGCTCCAAGGATTGGTACTATGACGTTCAACTGCACAATCTTCCCCCCACTTCCTGCTAGAACTTAGTGCTCATGCAATTATTAGTGAGGGCTATCTCGGAATAAAACCGAGTCTTACTACCCAGAAGAATTCAATCAGTGCTGGTGTTCCTTACACTACCGACACTCCTAGCTTAGTTCTTAGGAGAGACCAAGTCTACCCTAGGATCTTAGCGAGTCGTTGGTTAAAAAGTGGGCCACCATGTTCTTTTACAACAAGGACATGCCGACTCCCGGCAAGACGGAAGGTCTACCGTCTTTCATTGACAGCGCTGCCCCCCACAAGGAATCTTGGGATGCAAAGGCGTTGGAACTTCCAGATGGTTTAATCCTCACCATGAAGCATCAATGACTGCACGGCTCTGACTTAATTCACTGTTGGCTGGATCGTTGGATTCAGCCACTTCAGTACCATAACGACCGGTTGATGCATACAGTCACCGGGGATAGGAAGGGCAACATGAAGGTTAGTCCAACGCGGATACCTACAAAGGACTACAAGACTTGAATGCAGTTATTGGTTAAGGATTGAGTGAACAAGAAAGTTCCCGAGCCCTCCATGCCAATGTTCATAGCATAGAATCCTCTGACTCTGATAAGTCTTCCAACTTGTAGTTTATGCTTGTTCATCACTTCGTCATCTGAATCTACTTCACTAATATTATTTTTGTGTTTCATCTTAGCGATCTCCCTAAGTCGAAGTTAGCCCCTCTAGAGGATTATCTTCCAGAAGACTCGGACGCGGGGGAGGACGACGAGGTGGAAGAAGTCCAGGCCTTAGCTTCCAAGAATCGCAAGGCTAAGGATGTTATCACCGCGGACGCACAAGTGCTGCCAGTGGTTAAAAAGTTAGCACCTCTTATATTTAGTACTTATTTTCCTTACCTTGAGGTATTTTCGAGTCTCATCTAACATGTTGTTATTTGTGTGACTCAGAGCTAAATTAGTTTTGAAGAGTAAGTCGAAGCCGGAAGGCAAGCTGGCCAAGTCACTGCATTAGTAGAGGCTTGTGCTATCTCCAGTTGTACCTCCTCCAACTCCAACCACTACCAAGTCTTCAACGCTGGAGGTGATTTCCTCTCCGCACGCTGGCAATGCTAGTGCTGACCCTGAAGACCCAAAGAATTCAAAGCCCAAGGCCACCACTAGTGACGCGGCAACTGATGAGGTTGAACCCACTAAGGGTAATGATTCCATGGATGCATCTTCAGGGAAGATGGTGAAATTTACCGGTTCTGCTGCTTTCGGGATGACCAGGAAGAAGAAGGATGAGATTCTCAGGCCATCCCAAACTAGCCTCGAGAAGCAAGTTCTGAATCCAGAAGCATGAAGATAAGAAATGGAAGATGTGAAACTAGAAGGCCACCTGAAAAGATTCAAGAGAAGGATCAAAAGATCCAAGCCAAAGAAATTCCATAGAAAGATGTCACTCCTATTTCCCTTGCCGAGAAGATCTTCCACAACATGAAATTTGGATTAGAGAAACTGCATCTGGAGCATGCTGTAAGTATTCCGACTCCCGCTTGCAGTATTTATTATCATATCCTCTAGCCCCCAAGCATAAAGTAGAATAAAGATCATAACATAGGATCCGAGTTGATGCTTATAGGATGCAAAAGAACGATGTAGCCCCCAAGACTCGTGCTGAAATTTAACTTAGTGTGAGTTGAGCTCGAGTCTCAGTAGACACCTGCCTGTATATTGTCTTGACTTATAGAAAGTTGTATCTTACAACCAGGAATTGCTGAAAAACATCTGCAACAAGCTCAAATAAATCAAAGCTTTGCTTCTTGAAATTCCAAGCTTAAGATCGAGAAGGATGAGGCAGAAGGTAATCTTTTCCAACACTCAACCATAGCTGATTTTATTCTTAGTCGAAGTTTCTTTCCGACTAATATTTTGATTTTGTCCTTTGCAGATTTTCTGAATCAATCAAGCAAGATGGTGGAGGAGGCCGAGAACATCAAGTTCCTCCAAATGGAAAACGAAGAACTTTGCTAGGATCTTGCCCAGCTAAAAGTTGAACACGAGACATCCGTGAGCAACATCCTAGAGTCGAATAATCACGAGACCAAGAGACTTGAGAAGTTGCTGGCCATCTAGGACAATAAATTTGATGAGCTAAAGAATGAGTTTGATAGACAGAAGGGTCTGGCTCGGGCCAGCCAAGAATACATATCTACAATACAAAGATCCAAATCACCTTGAAACGATACAACATCTGACTATGGACAAGATGCAAATGGGGCTAAGAGCCCTGAAGAATAACCAATGGCGTATATAGCCCTGCCCAGGCCAAGCCGAAAGGGTAACCCTACTAATGACGTCAATCTCAAACCTGTTCAACAAAAAAGGGTGCCGACAAAGGGCAAAGGAAAAAGGGGAGCAATCAGTACTGAGGATAATACACGGCGAGACTTAGAATTCGACGGTCCTCGCCTACATAGGTATGGTGGACTAAAGCAGCAGCACAACATGCACTAAACAACCTATAGAAACTTGGTACAACTAATGGCTATCAGAGAGAGATAAGAAAGGCATATCCGGAACCGACCTGCTACTAACTGTAGGAGTTCATAGCATGGAAAACAAAAAATATCTATCGCATGAATACACAAGCCAAGATCTAATCTACTAGATCGGAACAAAGAGTTGATAGAGTACTAACCGTCGATGATCCAAACCGGTTAATGATACGTCTAAAACGTATATAGTTTCCCGAACACTTTTGCTATTGTTTCTCCTCTAAAATTGTGCGATTTGGATACAACTAACATGGACTGACAATGTTTTCAGTAGAATTAACTTGGTATCTAGTTTTTGTGCAGAAAATAAACTATCAGGAAAAATCCCGAAAAATATACCAAAAATCCTATTTCACCAGAAGACTCGTGGAGCCAGAAGACGAGGCGGAGGTGGCCCACAAGGGGCCCACACCCCCTAGCCGCGCGGGCCAGCCCAGGCCGTGCCTGGGAGGGTGTGACCCCCTCGGGCACCCCTCGGCCTCCCTCTTCGCCTATAAGTTGCCTTATGACCTAAAAACTCAGGGGGTTCGACGTTTTTCCAGAAAGAGTTCCGCTGCGCCGCCACCACCACCAGAAACCGCGATTTGGAACGAGAAACTCCGTTCTGGCACCCTGCCGTGACGGGGAATTTGGAGAGGATAATCTCCATCATCATCAACAACGCCTCTCCATCAACCATCCATGTTTCCCCCATCCATGAGTGAGTAATACCCCGCTGTAGGCTATGTGGATGGTAGGGATTGGATGAGTTTTTTCATGTAATCAAAAAATATTGTTAGTGCATGGTGCGTAGTATCTCTATTAGTGCTATTTGACTTTGTTGCAACTTGTTGTGCTTAATGCTTGTCACTAGGGCCCGAGTGCCATGATCTCAGATCTGAACTTATTATTTATTCATGATGATAGTATTGTTTGTGATCTTATCTACAAGGTGTGTACACATATCATTATCCGGATCCAAAGGCCCCGAAGTGACAGAAATTGGGACAGCCGGAGGGGATGGCTGTGATGTGAGGATCACATGTGTTCACGGAATATTAATGCTTTGCTCCGGTGCTCTATTAAAAGGAGTACCTTAATTGCTAGTAGATTCCCTTGAGGCCCCGCTGCAATGGGCTGGTAGGACAAAAGATGTTGCGCAAGTTCTCATTGCGAACACGTATGACTATATATGGAACACATGCTTATGATTGTTTAGTACTTGGATGCTTTACCTTATTTATCTGCAATTGCCCTAGATCTTGAAGTTACAAGAATAGTCTTGACCATGCAACGCCCGTCCATCCATCCCTATGCCTACCGCAGTCATATCCTACTGTTTGCTACTATTGTTACTACTGCCTTTGTTTTACTGCTGCTGTTACTTTGCTATTGCTACTACAAAACTGTTGCTATTGATAAACATATGTGAGCAATACTATTTCCAGGTGCAACTAAATTGACAACTCAGTTGTTAAGGCTTATAAGTATTCTTTGGCTCCCCTTGTGTTGAATCAATAAATTGGGGTTATACTACCCTCGAAGACTATTGTGATCCCCTATACTTGTGGGTCATCAGTGAACAAGATCGGCTTCTAGTGGTTGATGTAGTCGTTCACTTGTCAATATCAAGAGCACGAAGAAGATCCTTCTGACGCCACGTTCCGGTAGTGCTTCCGCAGTCGGTCACACATTCGGTACTCGATGAATACCTTCGTATCCCTTGTTCCAGCAGGCAGGAGGTTGTAGATCTCTCCTCGCAATTCAAACAGCACGACGGTGTGGTAGTGGAAGTAGAGGGGAAATCCCGTAGGGCTTCGCCTAAGCCGGAGCGAGTATGGTGGATTAGAA
Organism: Avena sativa; assembly: GCA_916181665.1. Taxonomy (NCBI): domain Eukaryota; kingdom Viridiplantae; phylum Streptophyta; class Magnoliopsida; order Poales; family Poaceae; genus Avena; species Avena sativa. Next base: position 58,577,615 of record OV702297.1, on the reverse strand, counting down.
GAGGGCCTTGGCAACTAGGGTTTAGAGGCCAAGGGGTGGAGGTGGCCGGTGGCTAGGGTTTAGCTAGGCGGCGGCGGTTTAGAGGATATCTAGGGCGGTGACAACTAGAGAGGGGGGCAGCCAACCTAGGGTTTAGGGGTGAGGGGTAGGGGGCGCCCTACCCCTACTTATATAGGTGGGGAGAGGCAGTTGAGGGGAGGGGAGTCCTCCCCCAACTCATCTTCATGGCCGGTGGCAAGGGAGGGTGGGGAAACCTTCCCTAATTAGGTTTCCTCTGCTCCCTCCACTAGGCAACCATGTTGGGATTTGACTTTTCAAACTGGCGTTTGACTTTTCAAACTAGAGTTTGATTTCTCTCTTCCCATTGCCCAGCCATGTGACCTAGGACATGATGGAACCATTCCACTTTGGTATGGCACATCCATGTACCCTTCCCACTCCGGGGTGGTGGACCTTCTAGACCCTTCTAGAAGATTCCGGTGAAAACACATAAAACATTTCCGCACTCTGGAATTGGACATTCCTTAAATGAATCATATTCTCCGGACCATTCCGGATCTCCTCATGATGTCCTAGATCCTATCCAAGACTCTGAACAACATTGGGTATCCAACTCATTACCATATCTACTTAACAACATCGAATCCTTAAGTGTGTCTCCCTACGGTTCGTGAATTATGCAGACATGATCGAGACTCTTCTCCGATCAATAACCAATAGATGAATCTTTAAATTCATATGGCTCCCACATATTTCTATGATTACTTTGTGATCGAATGAACCATTTACATATGATACCAATTTCCCTTTATCTCGCGATACTTTACTTATACGAGGTTTGATCGTCGGTATCTCTGCATACCTAGTTCAACCTCGTTACTGATAAGTACTCTTTACTCGTTCCCGTGATATGTGATCCCTTGTGAGCCAGTCACATGCTTGCAAGCTAATTGGATGACATTTCACCGAGAGGGCCCAGAGTATATCTATCCATCATATGGATGGACAAATCCCACTCTTGATCCATGTGCCTCAACACATACTTCCCGAATACTCAATGCCACATTTATAACCACCCAATTACGAAGTGGTGTTTGATGTCATCAAAGCATCCCTCCGGTGATGGTGATTAACATGATCTCATGGTCGAAGGATTTAAGTTACTATGTATCTAAAATCTTATAGAAAACAAACTATTGAAATGACTTGATCTTTATGCTACGCTTAACTATAGGAGTATGTCCATCACACCATTCTCCTAATGATATGATCTTGTTATTAATTGTAGGGTTTCGTAGCATGGAAAACAAAAAAATTCTATCGCATACAAAAAAACAAGCCAAGATCTATCTACTAGATTGTAGCAACGAGTCGATGGAATAACTCACCCTCGAAGATTCCAAAGCGTTTAACGAGAGCGGATTCTCGTGGGTGATGTAGTCGTACTCTTCCCGATCTCAAGATCGCGTAGACGATCCTTCCGGCGCTGCGTTCCGGCAGCGCTCCCGCAGTCGGTCACACGTTCGGTACTCGACGAAGACCTTCCTATCCCTTGTTCCAGCAGGCAGCAGAGGTTGTAGCACTCTCCTCGCGATTTCGGCAGCACAACGGCATGGTACCGGAAGTAGAGGGGAGATCTCGCAGGGCTTCGCCTTAAGCCGGAGCGAGTATGGTGGAGTATGAGAGAGTCCCTCGGTGTTCTAGGGTTTAGACACACCAAGGAGGGGCAAGCCGGCGGCTAGGGTTTAGCTAGGCGGCGGCTAGGGTTTTCCCTAGGGCCGGCGGCGGCTATGGAGGCGGCGGCGGCTTGGTGCTAGGGTTTGGAGGAGAGGATCTTGTGTGTCAAGGAGGGGAGACCTGCCCCTCCTTATATAGGTGGAGGGGGCCGGCCAAGGGGAGGGGAGTCCCTCCCCAAGTCGGCTTGGTGGTGCGCCGGCGGTGGGGAGGAGGGACTCCTCCCCAACTCGGTTTCCTCCTCCTTTCCCACTTCCCAAAAATAGCCGTTTGACTTTCAAACTAGCCGTTTGACTTTTCAAACTAGGATTTGATTAATCCCTCTATTTTGTTCAGCGATGACACTTAGTACATGATGCAATTATACCAACTTGATATAACACATCCATGTACCCTTCCCCTCCGGAGTGCCGGACATTTTGGAACCTTCTAGAATATTCCCGATGAAAACACCGGAACCATTCCCCAACTCCGAAACGGGACTTTCCTTATATGAATCTTATTCTCCGGACCATTTTGGATCTCCTCGTGATATCCCGAATCCCATTCAAGACTCCGAACAACATTTGGTCTCTTTCTCATCATTCCATAACTACTCAAACAACGTCGAATCCTTAAGTGTGTCTCCCTACGGTTCGTGAATTATGCGGACATGATCGAGACACTTCTCCGAACAATAACCAATAGAGGAATCTGGAAATTCATATGGCTCCCACATATTTCTACGATTACTTCGTGATCGAATGAACCACTTTACATACGATACCAATTTCCCTTTGTCTCACGATAGTTTACTTATCCGAGGTTATGATCGTCGGTATCTCTGCATACCTAGTTCAACCTTGTTACTGATAAGTACTCTTTTCTCGTTCCCGTGATATGTGATCCCTTGTGAGCCAGTCACATGCTTGCAAGCTAATTGGATGACATTTCACCGAGAGGGCCCAGAGTATATCTATCCGTCATATGGATGGACAAATCCCACTCTTGATCCATGTGTCTCAACCAATACTTTCCGAACACTCAATGCCACCTTTATAGCCACCCAGTTACGGTGTGGTGTTTGATGTCATCAAAGCATCCATCCGGTAAAGGTGATATGCATGATCTCATGGTCGAAGGAATTAGGTTACTATGTATCAGAAAGCATATAGCAATTGAACTATTAAAATGACTTGATCTTTATGCTATGCTTAACTATAGGAGTATGTCCATCACATCATTCCCCTAATGATATGACCCTGTTGTTAATAACATCTCTATGTTCATGATCAGGAAACCATGATCATATATTAACCAACAAGCTAGTTTAACAAGAGGCTTTACTAGGGACTCTTTTATGTTTACAAATCACACAAGTATTAATGTTTCCGGTTAATACAATTATAGCATGGTATGTAAACATTTATCATAAGTATGAAGATATGATAATAACCACTTTATTATTGCTTCTTGGGCATATCTTCAACAGTCTCCCACTTGCACTAGAGTCAATAATCTAGTTTCAAACCTTTGTGTATTCAACACCTATGGCTTTCCGGTGTTGTATGTACACGTTTGCAAGTGATGAACTGATATCCGGATCTGACACTTCCAGGTCCGTGTGTAATTGCATGTCTTTGCGTCTCTACGCATCACTCATTCTCTAATGAGATGGCTTTGTATAAATTTGGTCCTTTGGTGAGACCTTTAGTTCTTTGGGGTTAAAACATGTTGATAATATTGTCGTACAATATATCTTCATAGTATTATCCCGCTGTAAACTACACCTAGTTTGCTAACAAACTACTTTGACACAAATGCCCTCTTTAACTGCTATAGTAGCAGTCATATACTTAGCCTTTTGTTGTAGTATCTGTCACAATGTCTTAACTTTGGAACTCATCCAAATCCATTATGGAACTTACTTTCCATCACATTGTGCCACCCTTAGTTTAGATTGAGATAAACTTAATTTGCACTTCGTGACAAAACTAGTATCAATGTAGTACTTTTACAATGAACTAACCTTCTATTTGTCACTTCTACAAAACAATATATTCTTAGTTCTTCCAAAAGATCATAAGAATATCCTTACTATCGTCCAATGATCATCTTATGAATCATTCTGGTATATGCTCACATCATTTAGAGCATAGGACATATCTGGATTTGTACATATCACAGCATGATTGATATAAATACTCTTTGTGATTTCATACATCAAGTATCAATCTATACTTGAATCTTTGTTTCACTTATCAAGTGTCAATACACTAGAATATATCATCAATATTGAACTCATTCAATCCTTTCTGTGTGACAAGAACCTTTCTTGTAGTTTCTATATTGAACTCATTCAATACATCATCTATGTACTTTCGGCACAACCATATTAGCGTCTATTGATGCCAAATATTTGGGTTTTGCCTAAGTCTTTCATCGGGATGAAATTCTTAATATGTGTTAATAAAAGATACATCATTTCCAATCAACAATATGTCTTCCACATAATGTATTAGAAACATGTATTAGCGCTCCCACTTAATTTCTTGCAAATGCAAGCATCTTCATCGTCTCCGACGAATTTAAACTCCTTTAAAAGTTTCATCATGGTGAAGATTCCAACTCCGTAATACTTACTTCAACCATTGAAGTTTGCATATGCATTTAGCATCCTTTGTATTAACAAAACCCTTTGGACTGTTGTCATGCACATGTCCTAGGTAACCCTTCTATTAGAAGAACTTGTTTTGTTTATCCAACATATAACAAAATTATATGTCGTGGTTCCTACATTAATCCGTCTAGACTAAATATCGCTATGAAAGATCAAATCTTGTCATAGTCAACCTTTGAACATTGTTGTGAACTCTTTCCCAACATGTCGACTATTTCATAGATGTGAAACATCCATGTCTACTTCTTCATAGATCCAAACACAACTGTAAGGTCTTACACCTTTCTCGAGGGTCCTTCAAGTTTAAAACTTGATTTCTCGTGTATGGAACTATCACGGATTTTATGGCTTCAAGCCATTTGACGGAGTCAGGGCCCATCATCGCTTCTTTGCATGTAGTCCGTTCATTATTCTCAAATAATGATTGAACCCTCAAATCTTGGTATTTGATTGTTTACTCGACCTACTTGGTTCAATAGAAACTTAGACCTCCGTGACCGCAACCTTTGAGGCACGTGAGCCATGAGCATTGTTGCTGCCTCCGGAACACTTTTTGGCGCTGCGCAACTTTGCACATATAGGTAAGGTTCTGTTAACCTTATCAAAGTTCTATTTTCCTCCCACTTAACTTTTCACGAAAAATTCCTTCTCTAAGAAACTTGACGTTTTAAGCGACAAACATTTTTGCCTCCGATGTTATGGAGGAACAGTTATTTGAAATAACATACAAAGACAGGTTCATCCGACTTTGGTTGCAAACATCTTTCTTATGCATAGCATACCAATGTTTAAGAAAGGACAACTTGGGTTTTATCCCAAACCATAACTTTATATGGTGTCATTTCAACAGATTATGATGGAGCTCTTTTCAGTGGAAAAATGGTAGTCTCTCAAGCTTTTAATCTTTAAAATATAATGACAGTTTTATAAATTACACCTTTGATCTTACCATGTCAAACAAGGTTTAATTACATATCTCAAACGCTCCATACTCTTATGGTGTTTCGGGACATACAAATCCACGGAACGATTCCTTAAATCTTAGGTATTATGCTAAACTTGTAACTTACATATCTTCCTTTATGATCTTATCATAAACTATTTATATTCTTGTTACAATGATTTTGCACTTCATCTTGAAAGTCTTTGAACTTTTCAAATGTTTCATACTTCATCCTTATTAAGTAAATATTCATATATTCACTCAAATTTTCGAAGAAAGCATATGAAGTTGAAATCCATCGCTCTTGACTACACATAATGGACTTCGTACAACAATATGTACAAGTTCCAATAAGCTAGTCATTCGTTTCCTTTTGGCCTATGAACGAAGTTTTAATTATCTCTAGGAAAGTTCCACAAGCGTCATTTGATCAAAATCAAATAGACTCCAAAATTCCATCCATATGGAATTTCTTCATGTTTTCTTTCCAATATAATTTAAACGGCGATGTCACTTCCTAAGTGATCTTCCAATCAATTTGTCTTTCGACATTTTTAGCACTAGTTTTATGGATGTGATTTATCCAACGAGATTTGTAAATCATCCATCTTTTATGGATTACGACAATTATTTGAACAACCCTTTTGTTCTCATAATACCTGATAAAACAAATCTTGAAGGCAAGCTTTGATGTTTAACGAGCAACACAATAACCCTTTATTTGTTCTCGATGAACATCATCACATATTCTTTTGCTAGTTACTTAGGCCATTGTAGTTCATGAATTATGTTGTTTCGTATGACGATTCACACCAACAAATTCAGTATCAAATACTTAAGAACCACATTGTTTAAGAAGCAAAGAATATAGCCATAACATGTATATCATCTATATACTTAAGCTGAACAATTCTAGTCTTTTCTTTTCTGCCACATACTTATGAGATTCTCTTTCAGTATTTCCTTTTTAGTTTGAAAGAATCTATCAACATCAATAGTGGAGTCATACATATGAGACATAGTCCAAAGCGTGTATAGTTAAATACCAATGTCTTTGGACTTGCGATTTGAAGTAGATCACCATCATCAAATGTTTGGTGTTCTTTCAAATTCCTTTCTTTAGTAATCTCTTGGTGTAGTAAACATTTTACCTACATCAAATATTCACCCTCATCATGGAATTATCCATGATCAAGCTACTTTTAGCTTGTAATGGTGAATCGCGAGTATAATGTTGCTCTCCAAAACCTTTTGGAGGTTTAGGACAACTAGTTTCTCCAACCTTTTGCAAATTCTCATCAAATATGAGAACATGACTTTTGCCATATTATACTCTATCATGTTGCAACCAAAATTTCGTTTCAGATATCATAATATCTTCCACACATTATGGTTTCTGAAACAACTCTTTCAGATCCTAGATAACCTTGATATTAGGACAATCCTTTGAATATCAAGAATCATGGAGACAAACATGATACTCATACACTAACACTTGGAATTGTCACTCTTGTTTTTAATACCAATTATTAAACTTCATGGAGTAACCGGAACTTTACTGAAAGTTTGCAATAGGACTTTTAAACTTTAGATTAACACTTCAAAACAATACGATACCAGTTCGTAAAGTAACTAACCAGAATTCTATAGTTCTATCATCTCAATTAAAACTAAGCGCAAGGTGGTAAACGGATGCCAATGACTACAACAACTATGCAAATTCACTTTGATTTAAATTATGATAAATAGTGTTCAACTTTTAATCATATCGCCGTTGAACTCCCACTCAAAACAATATCCCTCACATTGTTTTAGTGATCACACGAACCAAATCCGCCACATCAATACCGATCATCACGAGAGTTGATGTAGCTTCAATGGCGAACAATCAACATGTTCATCATATCTACTATATGACTCATGCTTTACCTTTCGGTGATCCGTGTTCCGAGACCATGTCTGTACATGCTAGGCTCGTCAAGATCAAACCTTAGCTTCCGCATGAGCAAATCTGGCTTGCTCACGTTGTATACACTCGTAGAATCTAACACACCCGATCATCACGTGGTGCTTCGAAACAACGAGCTTTAGCAACGGTGCTTACTAAGGATGAACACTTTAAAACTTGAAATTGTGTGCTTGAGGGATCATCTTATAATGCTACCGTCGTGAACTAAGCAATACAAGATGCATAAAAGGATTAACATCACATGCAATTCATAATATGTGATATGATATGGCCTTTCTTCTTGTGCTTCCGATCTCCATCTTCAAGCACGAACATGATCTCCATCATCACCGGTGTGGCATCAAGGTCAATGACGCCGCTTCATGGTTGTCGTCCACCAGCTTCAACTATTACAACTACTTTGAATAGACACGCTGGTCTTAACAGAATTTAAATACAACCATATGGCTCCTGCCGGTTGCCAACTTACAATAAGGAACATTGCATACATCATATATAATCACAATCATGGCCATATCACATCACAGCAAAACCCTGCAAAACAAAGTTAGACGCCTCTAATTTTCTTTGCATATTTTACGTGGTTTGGGGCTTTCAATAAGTGTCGTTCTGACTTACGAACAAGAACCACAACATTGATACTAGTATTGTCAATCACCCGTTGTAAATTGAATCTTAACTATGTTGGGAGAAACAGGCACCCGCAAAGCCACTTATGCAATACAAGTTGCATGTCAAGCGTGGAGCAAGTCTCATGAACGATGTCATGTAAGGTTAGCCCGGGCCGCTTCATCCCACCATCCCGCAAGATGCAAAGTACACAAGAAGCAATCGACAACAAAAACATCAATGCCCACAATGACCATTGTGTTCTACTCGTGCAACAGATCTACATATAGACCTGGCTCTGATACCACTGTAGGGTTTCGTAGCATGGAAAAAAAATTCTATCGCATACAAACAAACAAGCCAAGATCTATCTACTAGATTGTAGCAACGAGTCGATGGCATAACTCACCCTCGAAGATTCCAAAGCGTTTAACGAGAGCGGATTCTCGTGGGTGATGTGGTCGTACTCTTCCCGATCTCAAGACCGCGTAGACGATCCTTCCGGCGCTGCGTTCCGGCAGCGCTCCCGCAGTCGGTCACACGTTCGGTACTCGACGAAGACCTTCCTCTCCCTTGTTCCAGCAGGCAGCGGAGGTTGTAGCACTCTCCTCGCGATTCCGGCAGCACAACGGCGTGGTACCGGAAGTAGAGGGGAGATCTCGCAGGGCTTCGCCTTAAGCCGGAGCGAGTATGGTGGAGTATGAGAGAGTCCCTCGGTGTTCTAGGGTTTAGACACACCAAGTAGGGGCATGCCGGCGGCTAGGGTTTAGCTAGGCGGCAGCTAGGGTTTTCCCTAGGGCCGGCGGCGGCTATGGAGGCGGCGGCGGCTTGGTGCTAGGGTTTGGAGGAGAGGATCTTGTGTGTCAAGGAGGGGAGACCTGCCCCTCCTTATATAGGTGGAGGGGGTCGGCCAAGGGGAGGGGAGTCCCTCCCCAAGTCGGCTTGGTGGTGCGCCGGCGGTGGGGAGGAGGGACTCCTCCCCAACTCGGTTTCCTCCTCCTTTCCCACTTCCCAAAAATAGCCGTTTGACTTTCAAACTAGCCGTTTGACTTTTCAAACTAGGATTTGATTAATCCCTCTATTTTGTTCAGCGATGACACTTAGTACATGATGCAATCATACCAACTTGATATAACACATCCATGTACCCTTCCCCTCCGGAGTGCCGGACATTTCGGAACCTTCTAGAACATTCCCGATGAAAACACCGGAACCATTCCCCAACTCCGAAACGGGACTTTCCTTATATGAATCTTATTCTCCGGACCATTTTGGATCTGCTCGTGATATCCCGAATCCCATTCAAGACTCCGAACAACATTTGGTCTCTTTCTCATCATTCCATAACTACTCAAACAACGTCGAATCCTTAAGTGTGTCTCCCTACGGTTCGTGAATTATGCGGACATGATCGAGACACTTCTCCGAACAATAAACAATAGAGGAATCTAGAAATTCATATGGCTCCCACATATTTCTACGATTACTTCGTGATCGAATGAACCACTTTACATACGATACCAATTTCCCTTTGTCTCACGATATTTTACTTATCCGAGGTTATGATCGTCGGTATCTCTGCATACCTAGTTCAACCTTGTTACTGATAAGTACTCTTTTCTCGTTCCCGTGATATGTGATACCTTGTGAGCCAGTCACATGCTTGCAAGCTAATTGGATGACATTTCACCGAGAGGGCCCAGAGTATATCTATCCTTCATATGGATGGACAAATCCCACTCTTGATCCATGTGTCTCAACCAATACTTTCCGAACACTCAATGCCACCTTTATAGCCACCCAGTTACGGTGTGCTGTTTGATGTCATCAAAGCATCCATTCGGTAAAGGTGATATGCATGATCTCATGGTCGAAGGAATTAGGTTACTATGTATCAGAAAGCATATAGCAATTGAACTATTAAAATGACTTGATCTTTATGCTATGCTTAACTATAGGAGTATGTCCATCACATCATTCCCCTAATGATATGACCCTGTTGTTAATAACATCTCTATGTTCATGATCAGGAAACCATGATCATATATTAACCAACAAGCTAGTTTAACAAGAGGCTTTACTAGGGAATCTTTTATGTTTAGAAATCACACAAGTATTAATGTTTCCGGTTAATACAATTATAGCATGGTATGTAAACATTTATCATAAGTATGAAGATATGATAATAACCACTTTATTATTGCCTCTTGGGCATATCTTCAACATTAATAACATCCAATGTTCATGATTAGGAAACCATAATCATCTATTAATCAACAAGCTAGTATTACAAGAGGCTTTACTAGGGACTCTTATATGTTTACAAATCACACAAGTATTACTGTTTCCGGTTAAGAAAATTATAGCATGATATGTAAACATTTATCATAAACACAAAGATATGATAATAAATACTTCTATTATTTCCTCTTGGGCATATATCCAACAGTCTCCCACTTGCACTAGAGTTAATAATCTAGATTACATGGTAACGTACCTAACACCCATGGCGTTCTAGTGTTGGTCATGTTTTGCCCTCAGGAGAGGTTTAGTCAACGGATCCGCCACATTAAGATCTGTGTGTACTTTGCAAATCTTTATGTCACCATCTTGGACATGCTCGCGAATAGCGTGAAAGCGTAGCTTGATATGCTTCAGCTTCTTGTGTGACCTTGGATCCTGTGCATTGGCTATGGCACCCATGTTATCATAGTAGATAGCCATTGGGTCCAACACACTGGGAACCACACCAAGCTCCGCAATGAACTCCTTCATCCTTATCGCCTCTTGTGAAGCCTCCGGAGCAGCTATGTATTCCCATTTAGTTAAAGATCTCGCCACCATGCTTTGCTTAGCACTCCTCCAGCTCATTGTTGGACCGTTCAAAGTAAATACATATCCAGATTGTGATTTAGAATCATCTAGATTGGTGTTCCAACTAGCATCGGTGTAACCGTTTACAACGAGCTGTGCATCACCTCCATAAGAATGAACCATATCCTTAGTTCTTCTCAAGTACTTTAGGATATTTTTTATCGCTATCCAGTGATCCACTCCTGGATCACTTTGATATCTGCTAGTTAAACTAACAGCATATGCAATATCTCGTCTTTTACATAGCATGGCATACATGATAGATCCTATGGATGACGCATAGGGAGTCTTACTCATCCTCTCTCTATATTTTGTTGTAGCGGGACTTTGAGTCTTACTCAAGGTTGTATTGGGCAACATGGGCAAGAACCCTTTCTTGATATCTTCCATTCCAAACCACTTTAGAACCTTGTCCAAATATGTACTTTGTGAAAGCGCTATTAAGTATGTCGATCTATCTCTATAAATCTTTATGCCTAATATATAAGCAGCTTCGCCAAGATCCTTCATTGAAAAACTATTATTCAAATAATCTTTGACACTTTTAAGAAGTTCTATATCATTCCCAATCAACAATATGTCATCCACATATAGTACTAGGAATGCTATAGAGCTCCCACTCACATTCTTATAAATACAAGCTTCTCCATAAGTTTGTATAAAACCAAAACTTTTGATCACCATATCAAAACGTTGATTCCAACTCCGGGATGCTTGCTTCAATCCATAAATGGATCGTTGAAGTTTGCATACCTTGTTAGCATCTTTAGGATCGACAAAACCTTTGGGTTGTACCATATACAACTCGTCATCAATGTCACCATTGAGGAACACCGTTTTTACATCCATCTGCCATATCTCATAATCGTAATATGCAACGATTGCTAACAAAATCCTTACAGACTTTCGCTTCGCTATCGGTGAGAAAGTCTCATCGTAGTCAACTCCTTGAATTTTTCGGAACCCTTTTGCGGCAAGTCGAGCTTTATAGACGGTTACATTACCATCAGCATATGTTTTCTTCTTGAAAATCCATTTGTTCTCGATAGCCTTGCGGACATCCGGTAAGTCTACCAAAGTCCACACTTGGTTTTCGTACATGGATCCAATCTCGGATTTCATGGCTTCTTTCCATTTATTGGAATCTGGGCTCATCATCGCTTCCTCATACGTGGCAGGGTCATCGGCGTTATCCACCAGCATGACACTCATAACAGGATCATACCAATCGGGAGTGGTACGAGTCCTCGTTGACCTACGAGGTTTAGTAGTGACTTCAACCGAAGTTTCATGATCATTATCATTAGCTTCCTCTCTTATTGGTGCAGGCACCATAGAAACATCTTCCGGTGTTGCGCTACTCTCAAATCCAAGAGAAGGTTCGACAACCTCATCGAGTTGTACTTTCCTTCTAGTCACTTCTTTCAAGAGAAACTCCTTCTCTACAATGGATCCATTCTTGGCAACGAAGATTTTGCCTTCGGATCTATGATAGAAGGTATACCCAATAGTTTCCTTCACGTATCCTATGAAGACGCATTTTTTTGCTTTGGGTTCAAGCTTGTTGGGCTATAACTTATTTATATAAGCATCGCAACCCCAAACTTTAAGGAACGGCAATTTAGGTTTCTTCCCAAACCATAATTCATACGGTGTCGTTTCAACGGATTTATATGGTGCCCTATTTAAAGTGAATGCGGTTGTTTCTAATGCATAACCCCAAAATGCTAACGGTAAATCTGTAAGTGACATCATAGACCGAACCATATCTAAGAGAGTTTGATTATGATGTTCAGACACACCAATACGTTGTGGTGTTCCCGGCGGTGTCAATTGTGAAAGTATTCCGCATTTCTTAAAATGCTCGCCAAACTCATATATTAGATATTTATCTCCACGATAAGATCGTACACATTTAATCTTCTTGTTATGTTGATTCTCTACTTCACTTTGAAATTCCTTAAACTTCTCAAAAGTTTCGGACTTATGTTTCGTGAAATAGATATATCCATATCTACTCAATTCATCCGTGAAAGTAAGAACATAAAGAAAACCACCGCGCGATGCCACACTCATCGGGCCACACACATCGGTATGTATGATTTCCAATAAGTCCGTAGCTCGCTCCATCATACCAGAAAATGGAGTCTTAGTCATTTTACCCATCAAACATGCTTCACATCTTTCAAGTGATTGAAAATCAAGTGATTCAAGAAGTCCACCGGAATGTAGTTTCTTCATTTGCTTCACTCCAATGTGACCAAGACCACAGTGGCACATGTATGTAGAATTATCATTCAACTTAAAATGTTTAGCATCTATATTATGAACATGTGTATCACTACTATCGAGATTCAATAAGAATAGACCATCTATCATCGGTGATGAACATAAAATATATTACTCATATAAATCGAACAACCATTATTCTCAGACTTAAACAAGTAACTGTCTCGCAATAAACAAGGTCCATATATAATGTTCATGCTTAACACAGGCACCAAATAACAATTATTTAAGTATAAAACTAATCCCGATGGTAGATGAATAGGGAGCATGCCGACAGCGATCACATCAACCGTGTAGCCATTTCCAACGTGCATCGTCACCTTGTCTCTCGCTAGTCTTTGTTTATTCTGCAGCACCTGTTTCGATTTACAAATATGAGCAACCGAACCATTATCAAATACCCAGGCACTACTATGATTACTAGTAAGATACACATCAATGATCTACAAGGTACTTGGGGAAATTCCGCTTCCAGTGACCTTCTCCCTTGCAGTAAAAGCACTCAGTATCATCCTTAGGACCATCCTTGGTCTTCTTTGCAGGTGCGGTAGCTTTCCTACCGCCCTTCTTGAAGTTACCCTTTTTCATAGGCTTGCCTTTCTTCTTGAATTTGGTGGTCTTATTGACCATCAACACTTGGTGTTGTTTCTTGATCTCCACTTCTGCAGACTTCAACATGTAGAAGAGTTCTGGTAACGACTTATCCATGCGTTGCATGTTGTAGTTCATCACAAAGTTCTTGTAACTAGGTGGTAGTTATTGGAGGACACGGTGAATCCCCAATGCATTAGGAATCACTATACCCAAGCTTTGGAGCTTATTGGCGTGCCCAGACATCTTAAGAACATGCTCACTAATGGAGCTGCCCTCTTCCATCTTGCAGTTAAAGAACTTTTCAGAAGCCTCATAACTCTCAACTGTCGCGTGAGCCTCAAATATCATTTTGAGTTCACGGACAATATCATGTGTGTCAAAGTGCTCAAACCTTTTCTGAAGCTCCAATTCCAAACCATACAAGATAGCACTGAAATGTGGAGTACTGATTCTTCCGAGCGAGGAAAACATTCTTCACCTCATTGGTAGCATCAACTGCAAGTGGGTCACCCAGTGGTGCATCCAGTACATAGGTCAACTGACCAGCATTGAGGACAATCCTCAAATTGCGGATCCCTACCTGGGGTCATCCCCCCAACATTAGTTCCCAAAGCTGGTGCGGTCCTGCCGGAAACTTTGGCCGGGCCATATCAGTTTCCAGACACTCATTCCTTCTTATTTCTCGTCCGAGGTATTTCTTATCTGACACTCTTTTTCAGCTATCCTTCTTCTGTTTATCCTCTCTTACCGAGGTATGAACTGTGTTCCGATTCATTCTCATTTTTTCGGGGTATCTACTTGGCTTCTTGAGTAAGCCTTGTCCTACGTGTACCAATCATTACTGCTGTCTAGTTTTTTGTTCCGCTATAGTGTTTGCTGACATGCTATAGTGATTACTGCACCCGTCGCATCGGAGCAATGACGGTTCGATAAACGCAAGGGTCAGATGGCCTGATCTCCTCTCGCACTGTGTGGCCCTTACTGTGGCACCACTCTCCGTCCGCGGATGAGTGATACACGCGATTATGCAGTTACCGCGGCACAGCCACGATCCCACTACCGCTCACCGTACGCGGTTATAAGGAGGGGAGTAGGGGTGGGTCGATTCACTTTTACCCTCCCCACACCCTTTGTCTTCCTCCCAGCGCCGCCACAGCCGTTCGTGCTCTAGTAACTGCGCCACCGCAGTTCCTCCTCGACGGGAACGCCACACCTCTCCTGCTCTCGCGAACTCGCCGCCACGCCCCTGCTTTCGTGTTTTCGCCGGTGTGCCTCTCCGCAGCGCTTTGCGGTGTTACCGCTAAGTTTCTGCCCTAGGTGCTCTTCTCGTTTTCCTCAATTTCCCGCGGCAGTTCTTTCTCTGCTCCGCCGCCGCGTCCGTCGCCGTCGCGACGGGGCCCTGCACTTCTAGGCCTCTCCCTTCTGCAAGTTATTCTTCCGTCGACTCCTCCGATGAACCTATGTCTAGCTCCGCCAGCGGCGCCCTCGTCGGGGAAAAGGAGCTTATGACGGGTCCAGAACGGGGTTCCTGGCAACATTCCACGGTCACTCGTCGAGAGGTCGAGTGGCTACGCAAGACTCGCCGCATCCCCGCCGAGGTAATCTGTCGCTTACCCGGCAAAGAATCCTCCCCCGTACTAGATGAGGGCGAGTTCGTAGTCTTCATTTCTCACTTTGCCCGAGGATTTGGCCTTCCTCTTAGTGATTTCGCTAGGAGCTTCTTAGATTACTTCGGCCTTCAGCCGCATCACTTGCCGGCTAATGCCATAGCTTCTCTCTCGGCCTTTATCTCGGCTTCGGAGGGATATTTCGTCCTTTGGCCTTCAGTAGATGAATGGTCTAAATTTTTCCAAATCCGAGCTTACGTTGTGCCAGATAAATCTCTTCAACCCTCCGAGAAATCTTTAACCCAATGTGGGGCCGCCTCCATTACACCTCAGAAAAACTTCGTGTTTCCCCGTGTTGCGGGTCTTGAGTCTTGTAAAAAATGGCATAGATCATTTTTCTATGTCAAGAATACCGGAGCAGAAGATAAGATTCGGCTCCCTGCTTTCTCGATCGGCCCTCCTTCGAAGAAGAACTGGCTCTATAACCCGAAGAAATCCCATGCTCTTGCCGAGGCATTCGAGCTTCGACTTAAGGAATTGACTCGTGTCGGTCTTTGGGGCCAAGATCTGATGACTGCGTTTATCAGCAGCCGGATTTGCCCCTTCCAACTCCGTTCAAACAAGCTTTGCTATATGAGCGGTCCCCTGGATCCCAACCGAGTTTCAACGGTCGAGCTTGATGACTACCAAATTTACAAACGTGTACGGGCTATCTTCAAGACTAAGATGGCCGAGGAATGGAAGTGGGGAATGAAGCAATTCTCCCGCGAGAATCCTCCTCCTCGGGTAAATTGGACATTAGTGGTTTCATCCAAGTTATTCTTTCATCATTATTTCACTAATTCTTGTTTGCTTTTCTCGCAGAGGTTTCCGGAGCAGACCATAGAGGACGACGAGGTTTTGGCTCTTCCCTGGACGGCTGAATGCAATACCCCGGACAACGGAGAACCTGACCTGGAGGAGTTCATTCCTAAGCCGGAAGCTACTCCTGTTCGCGCCCGGAGCAAGACCTTGACCCGTGCTGACGAAGGTGATTCGGACGACGTCCAAATTCTCAAGGTAGTTGCCGTGGTGCCTATCTCTTACGCATTTCTGGCTCCTTCTTTCCCAGCTAATCAGGCTAGCCAGGTTTACGAGGTCGAACCTCTCGCTTTCGAAGCTCCTATTGCTTCCAAGAAGCGTCCCACCTCGACGAATCCTTCTGATGCTGCCCCCAGGAAGCAAACTAAGAAATCTTCCCAGCACATTCTGAGGCGTAAAACTATACCTAGAGTTACTGGGTAAGTTTCCCTTTATATTCTCGTTCGTATTTCTTGTTTCTCTCTTTCTATCTCCGAATTAACTTTTACTTCTTTGCAGAGCTCCTCTTTCCGCCAAGCCTAGCGGTCCGAGTATGACATCTCATACTACTCGGCCGCCTTCACCATCTCCTCTGGAAGATGTCTGGGTTCCCAGTCCTCCTCATAATGAATATCCTCCAGAGCCAGCTAATGCATCTCCTCGGCGAGACGAGCCCATCGCTCCCCCTGTTGTCTGTGATGATACCCTGATGCGGGATCAGCCGACTGATTCGGCTGTTCCCGTCAAGGTTCCCGAAGTTATTTCCATTGATCCTTTGCCTTCTAGTTCTAGCTTCTGCGCCAATGTCTGCCGAGGTTACCACTAACTCGGCTCCTTTGGAGACTATCATTCCTTCTGCTGTAAAGGATGTCGCCCCCAGTTCAAAGGTCTTTGCTCCTGCCGAAGTTCCCGCCAGAAGCAAGAAATTCGTTGCCGCTAAACCCTTGCCATCTCAAAAGGGGCAATCAAGCTCCTCTGAGCCAAGTATTGCTGATATTCTTTGCAAGGGGGCTTCTACTGCTAAGCCTGGTGTTGCCCTTGCCGCCGACACGCAAGTTCTCCACAAGAGTCCGGCGGAGGCGGCAGTTACGCAACAGGCCAAAGGTAAAGTGTTGACACACACTGAGAGTGGGAATAGCCCCGGCTCGTTGGTGGAGTATGCTAACAATTGGAATGCCGCCGATCAACTTCAAGGCAATTCGAGTAGCCAGCCATTCTAGCTCTCCGACATCAGCAGCCACTTGCATATGGCTACTAAGATTGTCCTCGAAAGTGACAAGATGAACGAGGTAAGTGCCTCAATTTATACTTTGTCTATTGTCCATATGATATTATATACACACTAGTCCCCAAAGCTTGCAACCGAATGACTTGTTATGCATTTGGAAGCGTTCCTTGTTCCAAATATAACCACTTGCCGAGTCAAATTTCTTCGTGATCCGGATCTACTGCAGTTTTGAATATCCAGCAATCTAGATCCGAGTCAAGTTTTGCTTGATTCGGATCTACTTTACTTTCGAATATCCAGCCATCTAGATCCGGGTCAAGTTTTACTTGATTCGGATCTGTTTTACTTTCGAATATCCAGCCATCTAGATCCGAGTCAAGTTTCACTTGATTTGAATATTTTGTGATTTTCTTTGTGTAACTTGTTGTTATTTTAGGTTACTCTTCGCGCACAAGAAGCTTCAAGATAAATTCGAGCAAATGGTCCCTGTTGAGAAGAAAACTGGTAAACTACTCGGCTCTTAGTGTCTTCTATCTTTGTAGAAAATTCCATTTTTGTACTAATTTCTGATGTGCTGTTGTGCAGTTAATGTCAACAACCTGAATACCCATCTTACAAAGAAGGTTGGCGCTCTTGAAGGTTAGTTACCCATTTGCCCTTTTACTTATCCGCTTTTGTTTGAGGTAAACCTTGGGTATCTTATAGTGTCCCAGCTTTGGTATAGCCGAGTTACAAACAGTTGTAGTGTCGCATCAAGAATGCATATCTATGCGTGATATGATGCTGCATTTTTTAGAGCAAGCTGCCGCTCACCCAACACAACTTAAGGAAAAGGATGACGAGATAGCCCGGCTCTGTGTCGAGGTCGAATCTCTTAAATTTGCCCAGAAGTATGAGTTAGATAAAGTTGATCAGGAGTTCTCTGAGGAGAAGAACCAACTTAGTCTACAACTTCAGAAGGACAAGGAACTTCTTGATGCCGCCAAGATAAAGAACCAGGCGATGACCGAAGAAATCACTGGTTTCGAGAAGAGTAGGGCGAACTAGGCCACAGATCTCTAGAAAATGCTGCGATATATTCATCGTGAGTTTTCTGTTCTTGGCCGAGTTATTCTTTAGCTTGTAGCTTTTCTTGACTTAAGCGACGTTTTTTGCTTATAGACCATTTTCCAGAAGCCGAGTCCGTGAGTTCAAAAGTTTTCCTTGCTGCTCGCAGCCGCCGAGGTGTTCCCATAGTGCCGAACCAAGAATATACCATTGAAGATTTCCTGATTGCCGTTGCAGCTGCTATTCAACCAATGAAAGTCTTGGGAAAATATCTGGTGCAAGCAGCTATTCGAGCTTACCATGTGCTCTGGCCGAATGAGAAAAGATTAAGAAAGTTGAAGTGCTCATGGAGAGGCTGATGGAGTCTCAAACTCGATTGAATCTTTGGCGAGAATCCGCCGGACGAGCCGGAGCGGACATGGCTCTTACTGTTGTCCTGTCATGGTACGAGGATATATCCCTCGATACCTTGATGAACTTGCGCACTGGCTCTCCTTGGGTTGAAAATCCGGAGTATGTTGCCCGCCGCCAAGCCCGTGCCTATCAGCTTATCGAGTACACCGATGTTCATCATTGGAATGAAGGGCCGAGATTTTCCCTGAGGATGCTGAAGATGATGATAAGGCTGTAGATGAAGATGAAGATGATGGAGATTCGGGTGATGAGGGTGCCTCGGATGAAGATTCCGATAATGGTAATGGGTCCAGTGATAGATCAGGAGGAAATGCCGAGGCTCGGTCCTCCTCCAAGGGAACCGAAGCTTCTCAAGCCCAAGGTGGAGTCTCTCATCAGATGAACCCTTCCCGAGATGTTCCTGCAACCTCCGACGATGACGAAGTAACCTCTGCAGAGGCTCGAGCAACCACTGAGGCCCCTGCTTCTAAGGTCGCCCCTTCTAGCGAGGCCGGGGTAGCCTCGGCTCTGTCTGGGGCACCAACATCGGACACACCTGCTACCTCTACTATTCCTCCCATGGGTGATTCGGCAGTTGCCGATGCTTGAGCTTAAAAACTCTTATTCGTTCAAGTCCCCGGTATGCCGGGTGTATGCTATTCTTAAACAATCCTCCCTTTTGGTACTATTTGATCCATTTAACATTGTCATCATATGCCGTAGTAATATTGTTACTCTATCTAGTTGAATTTATGTGATCTGTATCTTTTTTTGCAAAAAATTTAACTTCGTAAATCCAAATCATGTTTCCGCATGTCTGATTCTCGTTTGGCATCCATCTTGTGTCTTTCATCTATTCTTTAGTCGCAAACTATTGGCTTTACCACTTTGTCTCAAAGGCTATGAGTCCTTAAGTTCATATATCTTTTAGTCTGATAAACTTACTACTTTTCCGAGTTTTCCGCCGGTAAAATAATATAAGTAGGGTACTTTCCCCATTATATCTTGAATTGCTGATGTTATTACTCGTGTGATTATGATAGTACAAATTGATGGTGGTCTCCCCCGAGTTATTGCTTGGGTTGCCAAAGTGATTATTCATATTACATCTATGATTGACGATAGAATAGCCGGGGCAGCCCCCGAGTCGCTGCTTGGGCTACCAAGGTTTCATATATAACCAAGTCGACGAACATTACAGGCTAGTCCCCGAGTTACTGCTCGAGTTACCGAAGTTTCTCACATACCTAGAAATGATAAATAACATGGGGTGGTTCCCGAATCATTGCTCGAGCTACCGAAGTTTAGTACATAGTTAAAAATGACAAAAACATGAGGCAGTCCCCGAGTTACTGCTCGAGCTTCCGAAGTTTTATACATAGTTAAAAATGAAAGATAACATGAGGCATTCCCTGAGTTACTGCTCGAGCTGCCGAAGTTCCATACATAATTGAAAATGACAAATAACTTGGGGCAGTCCCCGAGTTACTATTGATACATGTCTGATACATCAATTTGATACTTCATATTGCTGGATGCAATACGCCTCCTCTAAGTGTAAAACGGATGAAGTAAAGCCACGTTCCACGGTCTTTTTGATTCATCTCCGGATTTTTTTGCCTTGTTCTTTTCGGGTGTTTGAGCATCGATTAAGTAGTATGCATCGTTGTGTAATGCTTTTCTCATGATAAATGGGCCTTCCCATGGGGGTGGGAGCTTATGCATGCCGGCTGTGCATTGCACTAGCTGAAGAACTAGATCTCCTTCCTTAAAAACTCTTGGACTCACTTTCTTGCTATGATATCGTCTGAGGTCTTGCTGATAAATAGCTGATCTTGAGAGTGCCAACTCTCTTGCTTCTTCTAGCAAATCCACATCATATTGCCGTGATATCTCATTTACTTCGACGCTTGTGTACTGGGTCACTCTTGGCGAATCATGCATTATGTCGGCTGGAAGCATAGCTTCTGCCCCATACACAAGAAAGAATGAGGTATACCCTGTCGATCTATTCGGGGTGGTCCCGAGGCTCCACAGCACTGCTGGGAGTTCCTCAATCCAGCATCCTGCCGACCTCTGCAGCGGTTCAATCAGCCGAGGTTTTATCCCGGACAATACTAGTCCATTTGATCTTTCTACTTGCTCATTCGAGGCCGGGTAAGCTACCGAGGCAACATCTAGTCTTATGTGTTTCTCTTGGCAGAATCTAGCAAAGGCTCCTTCAACAAAGTTCGTTCCATTATCTGTGATGATACTGTGTGGGTAACCATATCTCAAGATAATATCTTTGAGGAATTCACCGCTGTGGGCCCATCACATTTTCTTATTGGCTTCACTTCTATCCACTTTGTGAATTTGTCCACCATGACCAGGATGTGAGTCATTCCGCCGCGAGCCGGCTTAAATGGACCTACTATATCTAAACACCACACAGAGAAAGGCCAAGTGATTGGTATCGTTTTTAACTAGGATGAAGGCGGATGTATTTTGCTGGCATATCTCTGGCAGCCATTACACTTTGTTACCAATTCCTTTGCTTCCTTGAGTGTAGTTGGCCAATAAAATCCATGCCTAAATGCTTTGGCCACTAGGGCTCTAGACGAGGCATGATGCCCACATTCTCCTTGATGTATATCCAAAAGGATTTCCTGCCCTTCTGCCGAGTCAACGCATCGTTGCAGTACATTTGTCACACTTCTCTTATAAAGCTCATTATTTATGATTGTGTAGGATTTTGCTCTTCTCATTATCTGCCTGGCCATAACCTCATCATCCGGCAAGATCTCTTCTTTGAGGAATGAGAATATGGGTTGTGCCCATGTTGGCGCGACTTTTTCCGGGAAAATCATGTTGTCAATTTCCATTATTTCCGCCGACATAACATATGTGGGATTTTCCAATCCATTCGTGGGTCGGCCGAATCAATCTCCGAGTAGTTCGGGTCATGTTCTTTGTCAATTTCCATTGGGACACACCCATCTGTCTGACCTGCCAAGATACGAATTGACTCGGATTCTGGCGAAGGTGTAATTGATGGTTTTCTTAGGTGTTCCAGGGCTATACCAGGCGGGATCGATTTTATGGTTGATCCGAGCTTCGACAGCGTATCTGCTGCATCATTTTCTGCCTGAGGTATGTGATGGAATTCACATCCATCAAAATAACCACTGATTTTCTGCACATGAAACCTATATAGGGCCATATTCGCATCTAGTGCATCCCAATTTCCCGACACTTGTTGTACTACGAGGTCTGGATCCCCGTAACACAGAATCCGACGTATGCCGATCTCTTTTTCCATTTTTAGGCCATGGACAAGTGCTTCATATTCGGCTACGTTGTTTGATGCAGCGAAATGTATCTGCAACACATATTTCAGTTGATCCTTTTTTGGTGAGGTGAGCACTATTCCTGCTCCTAGCCCATTTCTTAATTTGGACCCGTCAAAGTGCATCGTCCAATAATTCAGATCTGGCAATGGGGGCTCATACTGCACCTCGGCCCAGTCTATGAAAAAGTCGGCCACTGCCAAAGACTCAATTGCATCTCGCCTATCAAATTGCGGAGCATAAGGCGATAACTCAATTGCCCATATTTCTATTCGGCCACTCGCATCTTTGTTGCTTAGTATCTCGGATATTGGTGCTTCACAAATCACCTTTATTGGGTGCTCTTCTAAATAATGTTTGAGTTTCTTTGCCGACCTGTATACTCTGTAAGCCATTTTCTGGTAATGTGGGTAGTTTTGCTTGGAGGCCGATAATACCTCTCACAGGTAATATACCGGTCTTTGCGCTGACTTGCCTTCTTCGTTTCGTTCCATGACAACTACCGCACTCACCACCCTGTTGGTTGCTGCCACATAGAGTAGCATGGGCTCTTTTGACAATGGGGAAGCCAAGATAGGCGCCGTAGCCAGCATCTTTTTCAACTCATGAAAGGCGCTGTCGGCCTGAGGTTTCCAGGTGAACTTGTCGGATTTTTTCATTAATTGATATAAAGGAAATGCCTTTTCACTTATCCGACTCACGAACCGACTCAGGGACGCAAGACACCCTGTAAACTTTTGTACATCATTCAGGCATCTCGGCAGTTCCATTTTTTCAACTGCCCGGATCTTAGTCGGATTTGCCTCTATACCTCGGCTGGATACGAGGAAACCGAGTTATTTTCTGGCCGGGACACCAAAGGTACATTTATTTGGGTTAAGCTTCATTCGGAACCTTCTTAAGTTCGCGAATGTTTGCCGAATATCTTCTAGGAGTGTGTTGCTCTCTTTGGTTTTTATAACCACATCATCAACGTATACTTGCACATTTTTTCCAATTTGGTCATGCAGACATTTTTGCATGCATCTTTGGTACGTGGATCCCGCATTACGCAGGCCAAATGGCATGGTGCGATAGCAATAAGACTCATATGGGGTGATAAACGCAGTCTTTATTTGATCAGCCGGGTTCAACAGTATCTGGTGGAAACCAGAAACGTGTCTACAAACGATAACAGCTCACAGCTTGCTGTTGAATCAATGGCTTGGTCTATCCTAGGTAAAGGAAAAGGATCTTTGGGACACGCCTTGTTAAGGTTCGTGTAATCGATGCACATTTGCCAAACGACGGCTACATTTGGGTCGTCCTTTTTCTTTTCTACCAACACTGGATTCGATAGCCAATCCGGATGAATTACTTCCATAATAAACCCGGCTGCAAGGAGCCGAGCTATCTCATCCCCTATTATCTTTCTCCTATCTTTGGCGAAGCGGCGAAGAGGTTGCTTCACCGGCCTTTCTCATGGCCTTACGTGCAAAGAGTGCTCAGCCAACTCCCTCGGTACTCCTTGCATGTCCTGTGTTCACCATGCAAACATATCCCGATTCTCACAGAGGAAGTTGGTGAGCTTGCTTTCCTATTTGTCGTCCAGGCCGGCACCAATAGTGATGTTACACTCTAGGAATTGATCATCGATCTGGATCTTTTTCGTCACCTTAGTTGGCTGGAATGATACACTTCCATGCGGGTTGGCAAGTGCCGGCATGTCAAGCTGTGCCGACTAAGCCATAGCTGCTACCTCCTGAATTCTTCTTTTTTCTCTTGCAATTACCAAAGACTCGGCCAGTTTTGATCTGGCTGGGGCACATTCCATTCATTTCCTATAATCTCCAGCTACTGTTATCACCCCTGAGGTCTTGGCAACTTCATTTTCAAATAACTGATGTGACAGCTGCTCATAAATTTAGCCAATGCCGTCCGTCCGAGTAAAGCATGATAGCAACTTTCCAGATCCACCACTTCAAACTCCAGATTCTCAGCTCTACAATTCTCTCTTGTGCCGAATAATACATCTAGTCAGACTTTCCCAATGGGCTCGCACGAGAGCCCCGACACTATCCCATGGAACGTTGTCCTTGTTGACTGTAGCATATTCGGAGTTATTCCAAGTTTGTGCATTATGTCTTTGTACATGATATTGATGCTTCTCCCATTATCTATGAGCACTTTTGAGAACTTCACATTGATGCTAGGCCCGACAAATGTTGGATCCAGTATTAAGGGTTTAGGGTTTAGGGTTTAGGGTTCGGCATTATCTTGGGATGATCCCTTATGCTCCAGGTTATCTCCTGATCAGACCATGGCACATATCTCGGAACTACTTGCATAACTGCATTCACCTCCATATGTCGGTGTTGTACGCTCTGTCTATCTTGTTGTTCTATTGTGAACACACAGTATAATTGGTGATGCTCCCTGTAATCATTGCGTCCATTATTCCCGAGGTTTCCCCTTCCATCTTGATTATGATTTATCACTTGGTGCACTGTATCCCTCTGATCCGGATTCTCATATCTCAGAGGGGGTGGAGGTATCATCAGTTGTTGCGCATTTCCCCCAGTTAGCTATGGCTGTTGCTGGTGATGCGCTTGATGCGGCGGTGCTTGTATGGCTGCCGGGTTTCCCATTGCACTCTTCATCCAGGCGCATTGGAGAGTGGTGTGATTGGCTGGCTTGGCTGGGTTAGGCGTGTGGAATTTACACGGCTGATCCAACATGGACTCAAACGTGTACTTCGGCCTTTCTTGCCATTGTTTCTTCTGTTCAGGCGTCCACTTCTTCTTCCCCTCGGCGTCCACTGCTGAGGAGCATTCTTCTATCGTTGATTGTTCCCATGACTCGGCTGATCATGCACAACTGCTACCACTTGATTTGAACTGTATCTGTAATCCGGCCTCTCATCCCTTCTTCTACCTCGGTAATCATTGCGTCGCGATGATCCGTCTCCATCTTGGGCATAATGATCCCGTTGCTCGTGATGCTCTGCCGACATTAGCTCTGGTTGAGTCGGACCACCTAAGGCATATGAATCTGTTACTCTGATCATTTTGGCCAACGTGGTTGGCATATCTCTCTACAACCTCTGCCATAATACACTTCCATATCTGCACCCCTGAGCGAACCAGGCAATTGCTTGAGATTCTATAACCCCCTCACATGAGTTTCTGAGGTTGCACCACCGAGTCAAGAACTCTCTATCAGTCTCATTCGGCTTTTGCTTGCACATCGCGAGCTGTTGTGGCCTGTTTGGCCTCTTATATGTATTGGTGAAATTATTGACAAACATTTCCTCAAAATCTAACCAACAGTTGATACTTCTTGTTGGCAAATTATTTAGCCAAACTCTGGCCGGCCTTCCAACATCTGGGGTACGTATCTCACATCCCATCTCAGATTTCCCCCGGCTCTTTTCACGGCCGTGGCATAATCAATTAGCCAAACTTGTGGCTTCGTACTCCCATTGTACATTTTCGTTCCTCTTGCCAACTGAAAGTTCGGCACAGGCGGTTCGCCCATAATCCGAGGTCGAAAACATGCCGGGCCAGGCGGACCCTGTTCTTCCAACAGCTCGGACCGATACAGTCTGTCCAGCTTCAATCTTGCGTCAGTTGATGGCAAGTTTCTATAGATAATTCTCTCCTCTATTCCATAACGGTTTTGCCCACCATGCTCTGCATTTTCCACCTCCGAGTAACCATCATTGTATCTGTCATTTGCCTGATTATACGGAGCTTGTCTTGCTTCTCGTTCTTGTAGAGTTTCATGCCTCGGCTGATGACCTTGTGGAGGGTACCTCCTTCCTTCCGCAGGGTTATTGTTCTCGGGGTTTCCCCTTTCGAGATTCTCGTGCTCTCTGTTTACACGGCCGGGGTTTCTATCACCGCTGTTACCTCTGCTTCCATTGCCTCTATTTTCATTGATCTTCCCGGCCACTGCCGGGTCATACGGGACAATTTGCTTGTTTCTCTTTCCGGAAGTTACTGCTTTGTCTTTCCGTGCATTGTTTCCGAGTGAGGATGCCGCTGCGGCGGATAATGCAGGGGAAGCCCCTGCCGAATGAACCATGCGATAAGCTCTCGGCTTCGCCGGGTTAGCCCTAAGCATTTCTTCATTCTGCTGGTTCGCAATGCGTACCAGCTCATTTACTCTTCCTTGCTGCTTTTGCCGGCCTTCCCCGCTTAGTCCTTCCAATTCTAGGGCTGCTGCATTTGCCGCCCTAAGGTTCTTTGTCGGGGTACTATACCTCAGCAAACCTGGGTCAACCAAATCATCTGGTTGAGCTTCATGCTCTTTGTTGATATCATTCATGAGGTTCTTTCCTCTTAATCTCAGATCATCTACTCGGTCAGGGGCCGTATCTAGCTTGTTTTCCCTAGCATATTCTCGCAAGGTCCTGTTAAAGGACTCCTGCAAGGCCGACACCTTTTTTGCCTCCTCTAACATTATTAGCCTAGTTTCTTCTAATTCCGCCTGTGCGTTTGCCGGGTCAACTATAGGCGCTACAGGTGTGGTCAAGTTATCTATAGCTGACTGGAGGATATTCTCCGGCCTGTCCAGAGGTGGCCACCTTACCCTTGTTGCATTTGGAGTTTCCTCCTGCACCTCGGCTTCCTTGGTCACCGGAGGATCTGCTGCGGTTGGCTTTGGAGCTGCTTGCTTCGTCGTTACCTGTCCTCCTTCCACTGGGTCTTTGCTTGGTCCGACGCCTGCTCCTGCTGCTGGTGTTGGAGCCGTCATCATCACCTCGACGCTGCCTGCGGGGCGAACGCCACGCTGACCGCTGGCAGCACTGAGGGGAGGATCTCCTGCATTGATGACTCGGCGCGGATAGACGCAGGAGGTGTCGATGCCGACGTATATCTTGTTAGCACCTAGGTTGATAAAGACGCTGTTGCGTGGGGGCGCCCTCCTCCTGAAGCTGCCAGCGTTGTCGCTGACGTAGTCCCAGATATCAAATCTCTAGACTAGGCCAGAAACAACCCGCTCGCCGGTGTGGATGAAGTTTCTCGTCCGGATCTTGACTCCAGCTAGCACCGCTGCTGGCCCCATAGTGGGAGCCAACTATCGTGGTGGTGGCACGAAAGATGCCATGGTAGGCTAAAGTATGGGGCCAATGGATGCTAATGGGATCTGGGGAGGGAAGATGTAGTGATTTCTACACACAACTGACTAGAACACTGATCTTTATTTCTCTTCTAACAAGTTACAAGTGCTCCTTGAGCTGTATCAGAGAGAAGAGGAAGAAGATCACTACTACGCGAGCCCTTTGGTCTTGAATGAATCGATCCCCCTCCCAGGAAGCCTTGTCCCTCCTTATAAAGGGGTCCCTTGATTCCTCCTAGGGCTGACATGGCAAGCATATTCTTGGAATATGCTTGTCCCAAAGTGGTAACTCGGCGGATCTCTTTCCGTGTCTCCCTTATATCGACGAAAAAGATCCAGAACCCCACATGTGAGCCTCGGGCTTGCCCACTGTCACCTCCATGACGCATGTCTGCCCCTCTGCGGATCTGCTCTTTGTCTTTAGCGCTTGGCCCTGTGTAGATTCCTCCTAGCCAGTAGCTAGGGTTTGACTCTAGGATCCTTCTCCTTCTCCTGCAAGTTTCCCGTTACTCAGCCTTGTCTGGCATAACTCGGCTCGGCCCCCACCTGCATATAAGCTGATCAATCTTATTAGCTCACAAGTCGGCCGAGTAAGGTATTAATCACTCGATTCTGGCCAAGCCATGGCTTATTCGGCCGAGCCTTGCATGACTCGGCCAACTTAGCTTATAACTCGGCATATGGTAAGAAAGGTTCCTTTCTTCTTTCCGCTATCTTGACCCTACCTGGGGTCATCCCCCCAACATGTTACTAATAACATCTAATGTCCATGATCATCTATTAATCAACAAGCTAGCTTAACAAGAGGCTTACTAGGGACTCTTTTATGTTTACAAAACACACATGTATTAATGTTTCTGGTTAATACAATTATAGCATGGGATATAAACATTTATCATAAACACAAAGATAATATAATAACCACTTTATTATTGCCTCTTCGGAATATATCCAACATCTACATCGGGTGTTAGCTAGGTTATCCTACAGGATGGACCAGTGGGGTATCGCAACTGCTGAGCTCTGATACCACTCTGTAAAACCCTTATATCGGTCTTATGAAAGTTTTAGTGATTCCCGCCAAACCCGCATAGAAACGATTCAAAGGTGCCCACCAGGCACTTTCATGCGGGTGGAAAATGAAGTAATACCATTACACAATAGTCCATGATGGAACCCACAGAAACAGATATATACAACAGCGACTCAAAGAGTCAAGAATACAGATCTACAATACAAAGATCCAAATCACCTTAAAACGATACAACATCCGACTATGGACAATATGCAAATGGGGCTAAAAGCCCGAAAGAATAACCAATGGTGTCCATAGCCATGCCCAGGCCAAACCGAAAGGGTAACCTTGGTAACGACGCTGATCTAAAACCTGTTCAGCAAAAAGGGGTGCCGACAAAGGGCAAAGGAAAAGGGGAGCGGTCAGTACTGAGGCCAGTACACGGCGAGACTTACAATTTGGCAGTCCTCTCCTACATAGGTATGGTGGACTGAAGCGGCAGCGCAGCATGCACTAAACAACCTATAGAAACTCGATACAACTGACGGCTATCAGAGAGAGATAAGAAAGGCCTATGCGGAACGGACCTGCAACTAACACCAAACATACCCATCCTGGTATTCCCCTTCGAGACCAAACGAAGAAGTCATACCGAGGAAACTCACACTGTTGGCAATTTTATTCATCCGTTATAGGTGCATCGATTACTAGTGAGGTATAGATAGCATGAGTCATCCTGATAACATAAGTAGTGGGAATTTTTAGTTAACAATTCCGTTGTAGTTGCAATACTTACTAGTAATATACAAATACCATGAGACATCCCAAATATAGCAGTTGTTGGTATTTTTGTTTAGCCATTCCTTTGTAGTGAAGCTGACTACTAGTCATTCCAAAGTCAAATGTCTAGCACTACTTTAGTTATAGTTGTCTATGATCAAGATACCGTGCTCCAAGTCGTCCATAACCGTAGACATGGCTTTCAGGAAGATTTACCTTGCAGGCGCACAAATAGCAACACATACATGATCAACCTCGGAAAAACAAAATGAAAACCCAACAAGGAATCACGACAAAGCAATCACAAGATTCATATAATATTTCAGGGGGCCACCCCACTAAGCTACCCACTACGAAGTTGGCTGGCTCCGAGACGGACCCAGAGATTTGTGACGACGGCTGTAAACGACTGGGAACCCAAAAGTGTGACTGAGCTTGTCGATACCGCGAAAATGTGGCACGGGGTTCCAAAAAAGTATAGTAGTAAATTCTCCTCGAGCAACAGTAGTAAATAAGCAGTAGCATGGCATAAGTATAGGGTAGTAATAAAGCCCCAAACTACTTTGTGGCCCCAAGAAATAAGATATGACTCAAGATCTGGCTAAGGGGATTCATGGTCCCACATGCGGATAGTACAATAGTTAAGGAACATGTATCAAGCACTCGGGGTCCTACGAGACACAAGTAGGCGGTTAAAAACCCAATGTCAACTATTCCCAAAATTTTAATATCAGTTGTAATTTGAGTCATGATCGTCTCCAACATAAAGCATATGGAGACATTCCAAAAACTATGGTACTTGACGACATCGACAATACCTGAGAAACACTACGACTCGCAAGGCCATCTAGCTACCAAGTAACAGGAAAGAGGAGGTGTCCAAGGCAATTATAGAGGCTACAGGGAATATGACAGGTTCGGAAACTAAAGCATCGTAACACAGATAGAAATAGATCAATAGGAGAAAGTAAAGACTATAAAGACACAATAGGTAGAAATGGGGAAAATGCTCGCCTAGGAAACACTGTTGAAGGTTTATCTGAAGATCGGGTCGACACTCGCATCAACTCATTGGCCTAATCCATGAAGAACCAAAGCCCTAAAAGAAACACCAGATGCACTATTTAATACTACGGTTGAAGATCGGGCATGATGCATGTATGATGTATGACATGGCAAAGGTGCGATGCGACTAGGCAATATTAAGCGGAACCAGGGTCCCGACAATTAATTAGTAGGTTCATGTTATTTAGTTATCCCACAATTTAAATATTGTATTAACAAGGCAAAATATGTCACCGATTCACTACACCAATTTAATTGGAACCAATATAAGACTAGAAAAGGCCGCATATGGTCTCCATATTAAATTATCAGATGAAACGACATAAGGGCCCCAAACCACACAATATGTATGCGACATGAACAATTGTATGAAACAAGTATGTCATTTACAAAGTAGGAGTCTCAGGAAAAGGGTTACACATAGGGCCGAAGATCTTAGTTCGGCGTTGACGAGGTTGGAGGCTTCAGGGTTTGGTCTTCAGGGTCTTCAAAGAGGACGGAGAACACGCCAGATTTCGATCCTCGGCTCTCGGAACGGTTCATGTGGTCCATGAGGAAGATCTTGTCCTTGGTTTGTTGTTGGTGGTCTTGACGATGGTTCATCAACTACCACCTGGTTGGATACGGTCTTTAGGTCCCGGACATCAAATGACAGTCCTGAGGGAGATGGTGTTGGCCGTAATCTTGACTCAAGATTCGTGGAGCTTTACCTGCGGCAGCCGAGAAAAAATAGCCGAGTTAGTTTGCATGCACAAGTTAGTTAGCTGGATATGTACGTATGAAGTAGTCATGTGTTCGTGGCCTGACTTAGTGCGTGAGTGACACACGATTAGGGCCAGCTTGTTGCTTGTCTGATGGGTGCGTGCTCGTGAGGTTATTAAAGTCACTACGGTGTGTGTGTCCAGCGAGATGAGCCGGGATGTAGTCTCGCCGCGACCATGGTGTGTGCCTGGCCGGCCGGCATGAGAGTTCCCCTAGATAGTACTGCGTGTGCGTGTGTACCTCCATCTGTGTGAGCCGAGTCTAGTGAATAAAAGGCCAAGATACAGGCGTGTGTGCGCCGCGGCGTTCGTCGTCGGAAAATCTACCTCGTCTCCATTGTTGTTATGTGTGTCCGAAGGTAGAAGAATGGCGTTGAGAAATGCAGCGCCAACAGATGGAACTTCTTCGAGAATGCACTATGTAGTAATGAGATGACAGATACAAACATCTCCTGAGTTTTTAGAACTGGAATCCTCCAGAACGAACATGATGAATAAAAAATGCAGGAGGCTCTTGAACAACAACCGCGGGAGAGGATTAGGAGGCAATAACATGTGTCCATGGAACAAACCGCAACCTGGCAAGGAAGCATCACCACACGGGAACATGATCAACAACGAAACAACATGGAGGCAGGCAGACCGGCTAGAGACTGAGGCAAAGGCGTTTGTGACTGCATGGGCCAGAACATCAGTAGCAGAGAAACACATCGATGGTTGAAGGCTAGAATAGGCGACGTGCACACAAAGCGTAGTGAAGGCTGGAGCTACCGGGGCCCGTGGGCAGCGGCGACGCAACATGGCCAGAGGACGGGGTAGAGGCGACACACAACGATGAGGAGGGCCAGCCTCGGGGGTAGAATCAAGGCCGCCAGTGGCGCCCTCATGGAGAAAAGGAGGTCGTTGATCGGCAAGCTCGAGGATGGGTCAGAGAGAGGCACATGGAGGTGACCATGGCGCTAGGGAGGCAGGTGGAGGTTGGGAAGAGGCACACGCGGCGCAGCCTGAGGGAAGAGGAGACAGGGCGGCACGGTTTAGTGCAGAGTCGAGGGAGTTAGGGGAAAGGGCGGCCGTGGTGGCGGGGTCGAGCTGGAGGTCGGCGCTGCGGGAGGCGAGCTTTGGCCCGGGGATGGCGGAAGGCGGCCGGTGGAGGGGCACTTGCACGACACTGGTTCATGGAGAGAAGCAGGGTGAGGGTGCACAGAGAGGCACGATCATGCCGAAGGAGAGCAATAACGGACATGGTCGCGGGTGGGGCAAGAGGTGGGCGAGGTGGGGGAGAGAGGGAGGTGGCGGCGAGGATTCGGTCAGGGTGGGTGAGGACGAGGGGAAAACTTGTAAGAGAGAGGATGCGTCGGGTTGGGGCTAGGTCCGACGTGGGGATCCCGTGTTGCAGCGTGTCGTGTTGACGGGGAGTGTGCTGGGTGGGTCGGTGGCTGGTGCACTGCGGCTAGGGATAGGGTGAGTGCGGGCCATGTTGGGTGGTTCGGTAGGTGTGGCGTGTAGGTGTGCGTATGCAGTTTCCCACGTGCGGGAGTGGGTCAGCAGCGGCCCATGGGAAGTGGTGGGATTGGGTAGGCGGGTGGAGACTAGGGTTTGACTAGATTTAGGGTTTGGGGTAGTAGGTGGCTGGCTGGGACTTTTGGGCCTGGCCGGCTACCTCTCCGGGTTTGTAAAAAATGTTTTATTTATTGGGATTTTTATTTTCATGCCTTTGGTTTCTTAGTTGTACTCACTTTCCCTAGCCGCTTAACATTTCCTTACTTTTGGCCATCTCCTAGTATGAAACTCTCGCACGGTCTGAAACTTGCTGTCCGTCAGCATTGCCGTTACATGCCGACAAGTGGGGTCATATTTAGTCGGGTCTCGTAGTGGACCCTCACCATTACGTGCTGACACGTGGGGCTGCGGTCTGTCAGGTCCTATAGTGGACCCTTGACGTTACATGCTAACAAGTAAGGCCATGTTAAATTGGTTCCCGTAGTGGACACATCTCTCCACTTTTCCAGATTATCATGGGACCCACAGCTTATCCACGTGAGCGTCAGACCCATAGCTTATCCACGTTAGTCATCCCCGCGCCCGTGCCCGTGCCATTGCCTCCCCTTTCTTCTTCTTTTCCGGTGATGGCGGGCCTTTGTCGAGCTTCACTTTGGACTCCCGTTCGTCCTGGCCGCAGTATGTTGACGTCCCGTTGACCTATATGAAGGATGACAATGGCAACCGTGTGTAGAGAAGGTTACATCTCGCACCAAAATGTTCCAATTACACGGGATGCACTTGTTATGGAGAATGCGGCCGGCCAGCCGTTCCGATGATTTAATTGGTTTATTGAGTTAATGTTTCGGCTGCAATCAAGTAAAAGAGTGTTTATAATTAAAAAATAGGGAGATGGATGTATAAGAAATAAGAAAATGACACAACTCTTGGACAATTTCAAATTAAAAAATTATGCAACTGTTAATGTAAAAGAGTGTTTATAATTAACACAACTCTTGACCACTTTCAAATTAAAAAAATATACAACTCTTAATGTAAAAGAGTGTTTATAATTGACACAACTCTTGAACACTTTCAAATTAAAAAAATTATACAACTCTTAAGTCTTAATGTAGAAGAGTATTTATAATTGACATAACTCTTGAACACTTCCAAATTAAAAAAAGTATACCACTCTTAATGTAAAAAGAGTGTTTATAATTGACAGAACTCTTGAACACTTTCAAAATAAATAAAAATATAACTCTTAATTTAAAAGAGTGTTTATAATTGACACAACTCTTGAACACTTTCACGTTTAAAAAATTATACAACTCTTAATGTAAAAGAGTGTTTATAATTGACACAACTCTTAAAAACTTTCAAATTAAAAAAAAATTATACAACTCTTAATGTAAAAGAGTGTTTATAATTGACAAAACTCTTGAACACTTTCAAATTAAAAAAATATACAACTCTTAATGTAAAAGAGTTTTTATAATTGACAGAACTCTTGAACACTTTCAAATTGAAAAAATTATATAACTCTTAATGTAAAATAGTGTTTATAATTGACACAACTCTTGAACACTTTAAAATCATAATTTGGACATAATAATGTTGTCCTAAGAACATCTTGAGAGTTTACCATTTTCAGAGCATGAAAAGTGATCCCTAAACTTGCATATACGAAAATTATAAAACTTTGAACACTGTGAAATCGTACTTAATACGTGATAATGATGTGCTAAGAAAATCGTGAGATATTATCATTTTCGTAGAATGTAATGCATAAACTTGCATATGGCAAAAATTACACATCTTTGAACTCTTTGAAATCGCACTTAGGACATGATAATGTTGTGCTAATAAAATCCTAAAAATTAATAATTTTCATGGAGTGAAATATAATGCATAAACTTGCATATACGGAAATTATACACCTTTGAACACTTACCCTTCAAATTATATTCAAAATCATTTGTTTATGGAGTTAAAGTACCAGTGGCAAACTTGTTATTTTGAATGGATAGAGGGTGCCTCCCGATGGATATAGGGGTTATGCTGTCCGCTAGATCACGGAGGATCAATCAGAGGATCAATGGTTGGTGGGTACGATCCGCGTGACAACTATGTCGACAAATCAGTGCGTAGCAGCCAAGATGAGCACAGGTGTGATAGTTTGTGACTAAGAGAGAGGGGAAAACTGAATAGAACTTAAAAACCAAGGGCAAAACTGACAAAGGGGTTCAAATAGAAGACATAAAGAGATTTAAAAAAATGGCAAATGCTTCTTTTATACAATAAAATATATCTTGGAATACATCAAACTATTTGCAATTCAAATATATATCAGTTTGACAATTATTTCCTCATTCTGACAAACTATGTTTTGGGGAGGGATGTTTTGGGAAGAGGCTTGAGTAGAAAGCCATGAACCTTCATAGATAATAGGTGATTTGAGAAGTGGCGATTTAGGTTAAAACTTGATTTATATACATTTCTTATGGTGGAGGCCACATAATAAGACTCCATAGGTAGATTCCACTATGTTTTGATATTTTTGAATTTGTTGTGCATAAAATGACTCAATTAGCTAGCTAAAACCCATTCGTTGACTCTTTGTTTACCAGCCACCGGAGGGTAAATGTGAGTATATTGCACATAGCAGTGTTAGTACTGGAGGGCAAAACTGAGTACAACCAAACTGCCAGTGTTACACTTGAGGGTATAACTGAGCACAACTAAGTGGACAAGGTTAGACACGAGGGAAAAATGTGATGCACGGTACGCGTGTCACAGTGCACGGGGCGGTAGCGGACGCGTGTGTACGTGCACGGTGCAGTAGCGTACTTGGTTATGTGGTGCACGGTGGTGCAACGAAACGTCTCCTCCATTCACCTTTATAGAGACCTCCTCACTCTCACTCATCACTCGCTCACTCACTCACTAACCATCTCCACTGTCCCATCACCTTCTACAAACCCCCAAGAAAACCCCAACCATGCCGATGATGGAGAAGAATAGTGCGGTGGCCATCGTCACCTCCAAGGAAGCCGACGAGGAGGCTCCCGTCCCCGTACAGTCCCCTATCGAGGCATCGAAGGCAGCCGCCATCCCTGTCCAGACCCCCATCACCGCTTCTGCCGTAGCTGCCGGCGAGGAGGCCCGCGTCCCCGTATAGGCCCTCGTCGAGGCATCGAAGGCAGCCGACGTCCCCCTCCAGACCCTTGTCCCAGCATCCGCTGTAGCCGCCGACAAGGATGCCCCCGCCGGTCTCCGAAAGATCCCGCACAGCTAGGACCCCTACGAGGAGGAGGATTACATCAGGACGGATAACCCCTACGACACCAGCATCGCTGACCCTTGGTCGGAGGTAACTAGGGTTTTCTCCCCTTCCTTTGTTCTTCCCCCATTCCCATTGTTGGATGCTAGATCGTGTGTTATTAGGGTTCGGCTATTCATATTTTCAATCGTTGGATGCTTGGTATTTTTACAATAGCTAATCCTCTTGTGTTAGATCTCGTATTTCGATGAATGCCCATGTTCGTATTTCAAACCTATTTTATTGTTCCTCTGAGTCACAGTTAAGGGATTCCCTAGTTAGTACTAGCACCGATCTGTAGTTGGTATCGGTATTCGATTTGGTTAGAGATTTGGCGATTGGGGAATAATCAGGGGATCTCAATCGGTTAATTTATGCAAGTAATCAATCCAGATAATCAAGGTATCTCAATCATGTCCTTATTGCACTGTACTGTTTTTCCCAACAGGTGGATAGCAGCGATGTCTGCAGCGACGACGAGTCCACAGACACCAAGACTCGTCATGTGCTGAGGAAGCTGAAGTCCGGCCAGTATGACAACTTCTTCGCCAGCGGCGTCTATAGGTGCCCTTCTGCACCAGGAGGCTACATGACACCGACTTCAACTCCCTCATGAGGCATGCCGAGGACGTGAAGACCTGTGGCCCGTTCGTGAATGTCAATGGCTTCAGAGCCAAGCAACAGGCGCTCGGTTTTCACCTCCACAACCTCCAGAAGGCGTCCATCGAGGAGGGTCGCATGCCCCTGATCAAGCCAAACGCGCCCAAGGTCAAGGGACTGGGCATCAAGAAGTGGAGGAAGCGCCAGAGGGAGGAGGTGGAGGCCATCCTAGGGGAGGTTATGAGGGGTCGCTGATCTTGTGCTGCTGCTGTAAATAAGATTCATTTGTATTACTATCTGTGTTGAACTTGTCCACTGCTACTGCTGAGCAGCCTAATTGTCGAACCTCATTGAGTATCGTACTATATATCCTACATTAGTTGCTTTATCTACATCTTATCTGTTTATATATCCTATATTAGCTGCTTTATCTACATCTGCTCTGTTTACTGAATGTATTTATGGTGCTGGTTAGATTTGTTGCTCTAGCTCTGCTACCAGATTAGGAAAAAAGGAGGGCCAAAAGGAACCATGAATGCAGAGAGAAGCTGCTCTAGATTCGCTACCTTTTTGGGAAAAAAATTAACACAGCTTTTAACGACATAAAGGGGAAAAGGCGCTCTTAAAAAGGCCAATCATAAAAATAACAAAAAAGAAATCTTCCAATTTAGGCGACAAGGCACACGTAATTACCAAATGCTCCCCACATGGTCCCACACCACTAATGACTCCTTGTTGACGTGGAGCACTTCGTCGGGAAACCCCAAGAGCAAGGTGTGAAGCAGCACATCAGCAAGTCTTCCATCAGTAAGAAACCAAGGTTATCAAGCCAGTAGCAGGAAGGAAACGTCTCAAAGGTGTTGCAAGCAACGTGGAAACATGCACAACACAAACTCAAGACTTTGCCCCAACGAACAGTGAGGTTGTCAATCTCAACGGTTGCTGTAACAAAGGATTAACTGTATGGTGTGGAAGGTGATGGTGGTTTGCAGCAAGTAAACAGTGACAGTGGAAGATGTATCACTGGTAAAGATTGGACCAGGGTCCATAGTTCACTAGAGGTGTTCTCCTTAGATAAAAAACATGGCA
Organism: Avena sativa; assembly: GCA_916181665.1. NCBI lineage: Eukaryota > Viridiplantae > Streptophyta > Magnoliopsida > Poales > Poaceae > Avena > Avena sativa. The sequence continues at coordinate 58,540,283 of OV702297.1, read as the reverse complement.
TGCTGGGTAAACAAATTACAGTAGAGCAATTGACAGGACTGAGCAAGGCATAATAATGCAATAGTAGACAAAAATATCCTATGAGATTCGATTGGGCAATACAACAATATACATAGAAAACCAGCCAACTGCATCTATGACTAGAAGTCCACCTTCAGGTTATCATCCGAACCCCCTCCAGTATTAAGTTGCAAGCAACAAACAACTGCTTTAAGCAAACTGTGTAAGGTAAATAATCCACTTGTTCCATGAACAAGAGACCATTGTTTTCTCCCTAGTGGCAACATCCCATCTACAACCAAAGAGATTTCTATCACTTCCCTTGGAAACTAGAGGCATGAACCCACTATCGAGCATAAATACCCCCTCTTGGAGTCACTAGCAACTACTTAGGCAAGATAGCTACTAACAACAGAGAGCATGCAAGATCACAAACAACATAGACATGATAGAATCAAATAGACAAAACCATTAATCAATCTGACATAGTAATCTCAATATCCATCGAATCCCCGCAAACACAACATGCATGATACAAAAAGATTAGATCTTGATCATGAACGGAGCTCACAAGATCTATACATGAAAGCACAAGGAGGAGATACAACCATCTAGCTACTACATGGACCCATAGTCCAAGGTGGAACTACTCACGCTTCATACCGGAGGCTGGCATGATGAAGAAGAAGGCCTCCGGGATGATCTCCCCTCCGGCAGGGTGCCTGGAAGAGCTTTAGATCCCCCCAATCTAGGGACGATGGTGGCGGCGGCTACAGATGGTTTCGTGGAATTTTTATTGGGTGCCTAGGGTTTCTGCATCGAGGGGACTTTATCGGCGAAGAGGCGAGGCAGGAGGCCACCAGGGCGGCCGCACCCCCAAGGCACGGGGTGGGCCCACCCGCACGGCCAGGGGGTGTGGCCCACTGGTGGTTCTCCTCCGTCTCGCTCTCCGGCTTCGTGTTCCCCACGGTAGAATATGGACTTTGCCTTTTGTCCCGCCCAATTCCGAGAATATTGATTTTCTGCCTTTTTGGAACCAAAAATAGAAGAAAACAGGCAACTGGCACTGTGGCAACTTGTTAATAGGTTAGTACTAGAAAGCATATAAAAACACCTCAAAGTTTGGACAAAGCAAAGCAAAGTAGGTAGTAAACAAGTATGGAGCATCAAAAATTATAGATACATTTCTGATGTATCAAGCATCCCCAAGCTTAACTCCTGCTCGTCCTCGAGTAGGTAAGTGATAAAAGAATAATTTTTGAGGTGACATGCACCATCAGAACCAAGATCAAACCATTTGCAAGCATTGAAAGCTGGGATCAAAGAACTCTAAACATGTGCATGAAAGATGGAGTTCTAACAATAGGACAAAGTAACTTTGCGTGCAACATGAAAGGCTACAAACAAAGATCATGAATAACATGCATTGAAAAACGTTTGTTTGTTTCACATACAGAAAACATGGCATAGTGGCATTCAACTTGTCCCTCATAGAGTAGCAAATATATGGATAGGACACCTTCAAAGTTCATAAGAGTGACTAGATACAAGTAGCACAATAACAAGCAATATCAACAATATGCATCAATCAATAAGCTTTGGGACACTGCACATGGAACTAAGAATTACAACTATGCTCTCTTAATGGTGCCTAAAGGTAGAAGGCGGAGACTCAATATAATGGTGGAAGAAAGGCCCTTCATAAAGGGAAGCAAGGATTTCAAGTTTCAAAAAGAGCTTCCAAAAATTATGAAACTTGTTAGCTTTCATCCCTCATTGCCCCTATCATAAGCATCTTGAAGTGATTAAGGTTAAAGTGAACAAAGATGGAGTATATGCTTGACAAAGTATAAGTTGGCAATCTCATGTCCCTTGAATACGAGGGCCACACCTCATGCTACTCAACTTCAGTCACCTATAAGTTCTTGTCATAGTAAGTACATGTGTATCATAGAGAACTGCCAACGGGGTACCCCTTGCACATGGTACAGGAGCTACCCCATAACCAAAATGACAAGGCAAGCAGACAATGAGTATCTCAACGATCTTTTTATTTACTATGTGCATAGATTTTTATTGAGGAAGCTTCACAAATGCTCATTATGGTGATGCTCCAAGTTTCCACCATGATTAGGCATGGCTTAGGCTAGCGGCCCAGGCGTTTCTCTAACACAAAATACATAACTCCATGGACTTACAAGTTCCCTCTTTATTTCACACCGGCGACATCCATAGACAAAAGAGCATGATATCAACTATGTACAAAGTACAAGTGCAATGTTGAAAACGTTCCCCATGACAGCACGGTTCTGCTAATTCCAACGTATAAGTGCAAGCATATACAACATAGATGACACAATGGTTCAATTTTATTAGGGTCAATAAATATAAAGTGTGCCATCAAGTTTGTGAGGTCTTTAATCACTAAGTTTTCACATAACAAAATACTTTTAATTGGAAGATAGCTGAAAACAAGAATATACTTGGAATGATGTAACACACCATGCATAGGATTTTATAGTGGACACTTTGGAATAACTTGGTTTCTTGGGAGTTGGAAGCATGAGTAGAGCTTACTCATACAAGTGGAGGCTAGCAAAAGACTAGGAGGAACCAACTAAGAGAGCAATAATGGCCATAATCATGCAGGGCGACAAAACATTACTAATCAAACATAGTGTGGTACTACAAGACAAGGACTAAATGATCATATAGGCTATGGTGACTTGTTCATAGTCATAACATGGTGTGAGCATGTGCCAAGTCAACCCAAACAAAGCATCAAAGGAGGAATACCACAACACTATGCTTTTGTATGCTAAAACAACGCATGATTCTTTCAAGGCACACTAAGCAATCCCAATTGTTTGGAACAATACATGCTACAAAAATAATCACTAAGCATAAGGTCAAAACAACACCTAGCCTGTCATGCTAAAGTCTAAGTCACAGTCAATGCAAGCTCCTCTTGCACTTCTCAAGCAAGAACTTTCTACTCCTTTCCAACACCAATCAACTTATTTGAATCAACACAGCGAGAACGGGGGTCCAAACTACTTTATTCAAGCAAAATAAACAACTAATCAAAGAAAATAAAAACTAAGACGCTCCAAGAACAACACAACAGTGCATGAAACAATAAAAAAAGAAGTGTCTAGAAAGACCTGAGCTTTTTATTGATGAAGAAGGGGATGCCTTAGGCATCCCCAAGCTTTGACGCTTGTAGCTCTTGGATATTCCTTGGGGTGACACCGGGGTGGCATCCCCAAGCTTGAGCTTTTTTCCATTCTTCATCTTATTACATCATTTTCTCTTTACACCTAAATTTTTTCCTTCATACAAAACTTCGCACAATCTTCATTAGCAACATTAGTGTAATCAAAAGATAGTAGACCTTTTTGTTTAGCTATAGAATAGTAAAAAAAATTACTAAAAACACAAGATATTGTAGCAACTCCTTCAAAAATCTCAATTCTAAAAAAGAGAACTCAAAAAGGAATCAATAAGAAGCAAATGCAAATAATGGCAGAAATCTGTGAAAACAGACCAGCAGGTAGAAACCGATTTTTTTAGAAAATCTTCTGTTTCTCAAATAAAAAAGTGTTGAACTAACGAAAGTTAGCTAACATACTGGGGGATTTATTCGTACATTTTCAGCTCAATCCGACTTATAGAGACTCCTCACGAATTTTTATGGTGGAGGACAGCAACTCCCCAAATCTTACTTTCCTCTCATTAGAGGTCATTCTTGGCACAAAAAAGCAAAAAAAATGATAAAGGAGAGGTCATTACTGAAGTAATAACTTCCAAGACTCAATGAAACTCTTGGTTATCTCCCAACAAGTACTTTTCTTTAACGCCTTTAAGTTAGGCACAAGAAGCAAGAAATCAAGTATTTTCAAATGAGGAAGCATTAACATCAAACCTTGCTTTCAAAGGAGGAGAAAAAAGCAACTTCTCTCTCCTTATAGGGAAGTGGTCAATAACTTTCTTGAATGGAAATTGATATTTAATGGTTCCTTCTTTCATATCAATGATGGCACCAATAGTTCTAAGAAAAGGTCTTCCCAAAGTAATAGGACAAGAAGCATTGTATTCAACATCCAAAACATAGAAATCAACAGGAACATAAGTATTGTTAACCATAATGAGAACATCATTAAGACTTCCCATGAGTTTCTTCTTAGCATTATCATCAAGTGGGACATCCAAATAACAATCTTCCAATGGTGGTAAATCAAGCATTTCATAAATCTTCCTAGGCATAATAGAGACACTAGAACCAAGATCACATGAAGCTTTGAGGTCAAAGTCATTCACTTGCATATTAATAATGGGTTCCCAACTATCTTATACTTTCCTAGGAATATATGCTTTGTATTTTAAATTCTCTTCCTTAATCTTAACAAGAGCATCTGTAATGTGTTTGGTGAAAGCAACATGCATATCACTAGCACCAGGACTTCTAGCAAGCTTTTGCAGGAACAAAATCACTTCAGAAATATTGCAACCATCTATATCAAAATCAAACTTAGCATCACTAGCAGTAGACTCATTAGGCTTAGGCATTGTAGGAGGAGGAATAGGGACTTCTTATGGTTTAGTGGTATCCATTCTAGTGATGGTGCACACACAATTGTTTCTATCAATTTCAGCTTCCCTTTCCCACTTAGCATGAAGTTAGGCTAACAGTCTAACATTCTCATCAATAGTAACTTGTATGGCATGAGTAGCAGCAAAGGCACTTTCCATGGTTTCAGGTTTAGCAGCCATTTTTATTAATGAAAGAGGATCGTGCTTCAGACAAAGAGGAAATGTTTTTCTCAACACTCAAAATTTTTGACTGTAAACTAGGAATTTCTCTATTCAGATTCTCAAGCTGATGACTAATGTTTTTCAAGATAATAGATTGTTCTTCCATAGTTTTAGTGAATATCTTGTTTTGCTCATATTGCATCTACATAAAGTTTTTAGTGGATCTTTCAACTTCTAGAATCCTATCTTCACTAGGCATTCCAGATCTACCAAGATAAGCATTTCCATTATTAGGTGGATAAGGCCTATAGTTATTACCATAAGGATTGTGGCCAAAATTGTTGTTTCTAATTAAGTTCACATCAACTTGCTCTTCTTGAGCAACCAAAGAGGCTAAGGGAACATTATTTGGATCTAAAGGAGCTTTCCCATTAACAAGCATAGCCATAATAACATCAATCTTATCACTCAAAGAGGAGGTTTCTTCAATAGAATTTACCTTCTTACCATGTGGAGCTCTCTTAGTGTTCCATTCAGAGTAATTAACCATCATATTATCAAGGAGTTTTGTTGCAGCAAGCAAAGTGATGCCCATAAAGGTACCTCCAGCAGCTGAATCCAACAAGTTTCTTGAACAGAAGTTCAAACCCGCATAAAAAGTCTGGATAATCATCCAAGAAGTGAGTCCATGAGTGGGACAATTCTTAACCAAAGATTTCATTCTTTCCCAAGCTTGAGCAACATGTTCATTATCAAGTTGTTTAAATTTTATAATGTAACCTATCATAGATATAATCTTAGCAGGAGGATAGTATTTTCCAATAAAAGCATCCTTGCAATTAATCCAAGAATCAATACTATTTCTAGGCAAGGATAGCAACCATTCTTTAGCTTTTCCTCTCCAGGAGAAAGGAAACAGCTTGAGCTTAATAATATCTCCATTAGCATCCTTATACTTTTGCATCTCACAAAGTTCAACAAAGCTATTGAGATGGGCAGCAGCATCATCAGAACTAGCACCAGAAAATTGCTCTCTCATCACAAGATTAAACAAAGCAAGCTTAATTTCATAAAAGGTAGCATCAGGAGCAGGTGGAGCAATATGAGTGATAAGTAAATCATTGTTGTTTGTGCTAGTGAAGTCACACAACTTAGTGTTCTCAGCGGAGTTCATTTTGGCAAAAGTGGAGCAAGCCAAAAATAGTAGCAACAGCTAGAGAAGGAACTAATTTTTTTGTGTGTTTTTATAAGAAAAAGCAAACCAAACTAGACTAATTTTTTGGAGTTTTTGATAAAAAGAGGCAAACAAAACCAGGCAAAAGAAACTAAGCAAACTAAAAACAAAGTAAAGAGAATGGTTGAGGAGGACTCCCCTTGTAAAGACGTCCTTAGCCTCCCCGGCAACGGCGCCAGAAAACTTGTTGATGACTCCTTGTTGACGTGGAGAACTTATTCGAGAAACCCCAAGAGCAAGGTGTGAATCAGCACATCAACAAGTCTTCCCTCAGTAAGAAACAAAGGTTATCGAACCAGTAGGACGAAGGAAACCTCTCAAAGGTGTTGCAAGCAACGTGGAAACATGCACAATACAAACTCAAGACTTTGCCCCAACGAACAGTGAGGTTGTCAATCTCACCAGTTGCTGTAACAAAGGATTAACTGTATGGTGTGGAAGGTGATGGTGGTTTGCAGCAAGTAAACAGTGACAGTGAAAGATGTATCAATGGTAATGATTGGACCGAGGTCCATAGTTCACTAGAGGTGTTCTCCTTAGATAAACAAACATGACATGCTGGGTAAACAAATTACAGCAGGGCAATTGACAGGACTGAGCAAGGCATAATAATGCAATACTAGACAAAAAGATCCTATGAGATTCGATTGGGCAATACAACAATATACATAGACCGCCATCCAACTGCATCTATGACTAGAAGTCCACTTTCAGGTTATCATCCGAACCCCCTCCAGTATTAAGTTGCAAGCAACAAATAACTGCTTTAAGCAAAGTGTGTAAGGTAAACAATCCACTTGTTCCATGAACAAGAGACCGTTGTTTTCTCCCTAGTGGCAACATCACATCTACAACCGAAGAGATTTATGTCACTTCCCTTGGAAACTAGAGGCATGAACCCACTATCAAGCATAAATACCCCCTCTTGGAGTCACTAGCAACTACTTGGCCAAGATATCTACTAACAACAGAGAGCATGCAAGATCATAAACAACATAGACACGATAGAACCAAATAGACAAAACCATTAATAAATCTGACATAGTAATATCAATATCCATCAGATCCCCGCAAACACAACATGCATGATACAAATAGATTAGATCTTGATCATGAACGGAGCTCACGATATCTATACATGAAAGCACAAGGAGGAGATACAACCATCTAGCTACTACATGGACCCGTAGTCCAAGGTGGAACTACTCACGCTTCATACCGGAGGCTGGCATGATGAAGAAGAAGGCCTCCGGGATGATCTCCCCTCCGGCAGGGTGCCGGGAAGAGCTTCAGATCCCCCTGATCTAGGGACGATGGTAGCGGCGGCTACAGACAGTTTCATGGAAATTTGATCGGGTGCCTAGGGTTTCTGCATCAGGGGGACATTATAGGCGAAGAGGTGAGGTAGGGGGGCCACCAGGGTGGCCGCACCCCCCAGGCGTGGGGTGAGCCCACTCGCGTGGCCAGGGGGTGTGGCCCGCTGATGGTTCTCCTCTGTCTCATACTCCGACTTCGTGTTGTAGGGTTTCGTAGCATGGAAAACAAAAAATTTCTACCGCATACAAACAAACAAGCCAAGATCTATCTACTAGATTCTAGCAACGAGTCGATGGAATAAATCACCCTCGAAGATTCCAAAGTGTTTAACGAGAGCGGATTCTCGTGGGTGATGTAGTCGTACTCTTCCCGATCTCAAGATCGCGTAGACGATCCTTCCGGCACTGCGTTCCGGCAGCGCTCCCGTAGTCGGTCACACGTTCGGTACTTGACGAAGACCTTCCTCTCCCTTGTTCCAGCAGGCAGCGGAGGTTGTAGCACTCTCCTCGCGATTCCGGCAGCACAACGGCGTGGTACTGGAAGTAGAGGGGAGATCTCGCAGGGCTTCGCCTTAAGCCGGAGCGAGTATGGTGGAGTATGAGAGAGTCCCTCGACGATCTAGGGTTTAGACATGCCGAGGAGGAGGCAAGCCGGCGGCTAGGGATTATCTAGACGGCGGCTAGGGTTTGCCCTAGGGCCGGCGTCGGCTATGGAGGCGGCGGCGGCTTGGGGCTAGGGTTTGGAGGAGAGGATCTTCTGTGTCCTAGGAGGGAGCCCTGCCCCTCCTTATATAGGTGGAGGGGCCGGCCGGCCAAGGGGAGGGAGAGGAGTCCCTCCCCAACTCGGCTTGGGTGGTGCGCCGCCGGTTGGAGGAGGGAACTCCTCCCCAACTCGGTTTCCCACTCCTCCTCTTTTCCTCTTTCCAAATTTAGCCGTTTGACTTTTCAAACTGGCTGTTTGACTTTTCAAACTAGGATTTGAATTAATCCTTTATTTGGTTCAGCGATGACACTTAGTACATGATGCAATCATACCAACTTGATACAACACATTCATGTACCTTTCCCCTCCGGAGTGCCGGACATTTCGGAACATTCTAGAACATTCCCGATGGAAACACCGGAACCATTCCCCAACTCCGAAACGGGACTTTCCTTATATGAATCTTATTCTCTGGACCATTCCGGATCTCCTCGTGATATCCCGGATCCCATCCGGGACACCGAACAACATTCGGTCTCTTTCTCATCATTCCATAACTACTCAAAACAACGTCGAATCCTTAAGTGTGTCTCCCTACGGTTCGCGAATTATGCAGACATGATCGAGACACTTCTCCGAACAATAACCAATAGAGGAATCTGGAAATTCATATGGCTCCCACATATTTCTACGATTACTTTGCGATCGAATGAACCACTTACATACGATATCAATTTCCCTTTGTATCACGATAGTTTACTTATCCGAGGTTATGATCGTCGGTATCTCTGCATACCTAGTTCAACCTAGTTACCGATAAGTACTCTTTTCTCGTTCCCGTGATATGTGATCCCTTGTGAGCCAGTCACATGCTTGCAAGCTAATTGGATGACATTTCACCGAGAGGGCCCAGAGTATATCTATCCGTCATATGGATGGACAAATCCCATTCTTGATCCATGTGTTTCAACCAATACTTTCCGAACACTTAATGCCACCTTTATAGCCACCCAGTTACGGTGTGGTGTTTGATGTCATCAAAGCATCCATCCGGTAAAGGTGATATGCATGATCTCATGGTCGAAGGAATTAGATTACTATGTATCAGAAAGCATATAGCAATTGAACTATTAAAATGACTTGATCTTTATGCTACGCTTATCTATAGGAGTATGTCCATCATATCATTCTCCTAACGATATGATCTTGTTGTTAATAACATCTCAATGTTCATGATAGGGAAACCACAATCATCTATTAACCAACAAGCTAGTATTATATAGAGGCTTTACTAGGGACTTCAAATTAAGTTTACAAATCACACAAGTATTAATGTTTCCTTGTTAATACCATTATAGCATGAATGTAAACATTTATCATAAACACAAAGATATAATAATAACTACATTTATTATTGCCTCTAGGGCATATCTCCAACAGTCTCCCACTTGCACTAGAGTCATCTAATCTAGATTACATGGTAATATACCGAACACCCATGGCAGTTTGGTGCTAGTCATGTTTTGCCCTCGGGAGAGGTTTAGTCAACGGATCCGCCACATTCAGATCTGTGTGTACTTTGCAAATCTTTATATCCCCATCTTGGATATGTTCTCGAATAGCGTGAAAACGTAGCTTGATGTGCTTCAGCTTCTTGTGTGACCTTGGTTCTTGCGCATTGGCTATGGCGCCCATGTTATCACAGTAGATAGACATTGGGTCCAGCGCACTAGGAACCACACCCAGCTCTATAATGAACTCTTTCATCCATATCACTTCTTATGAAGCCTCCGAAGCAGCCATCTATTCCGATTCAGTTGAAGATCTCGCCACAACGCTTTGCTTTGCACTCCTCCAGCTAACTGCTGCACCATTCAAAATAAATACGTATCCAGATTGTGATTTAGAATCATCCGGATCGGTGTTCCAACTAGCATCGGTGTAACCATTAACAACGAGTTGTTCATCACCTCCATAAGAAAGAACCATATCCTTAGTTCTTCTCAAGTACTTAAGGATGTTTTTGACCGCTGTCCAATGATCCACTCCTGGATCACTTTGATATCTGCTAGTTAAACTAACATCATATGCAATGTCGGGTCTAGTACATAGCATGGCATACATTAGAGATCCTATGGCTGAGGCATAGGGAGTCTTACTCATCCTTTCTCTATCTTCTGCCGATGTCGGACTTTGAGTTTTACTCAAGGTCGTATTGGGCAACATGGGCAAGAACCCTTTCTTGCTATCTTCCATTCCAAACCTCTTTAGAACTTTGTCCAAATATGTACTCTGTGACAATGATATTTGGCGTTTCGATCTATCTCTATAAATCTTTATGCCTAATATGTAAGCTGCTTCGCCAAGATCCTTCATTGAAAATCTATTATTCAAATATTCTTTGACACTATTAAGAAGGTCTACATCATTCCCAATCAACAATATGTCATCTACATATAGTATTAAGAATGCTACAGAGCTCCCACTCACTTTCTTGTAAATACAAGCTTCTCCATAAGTTTGTATAAAACCAAAACTTTTGATCACCTTATCAAAACGTTGATTCCAACTTCGGGATGCTTGCTTCAATCCATAGATGGACCGTTGAAGTTTGCATACCTTGTTAGCATCTTTAGGATCAACAAAACCTTTGGGTTGCATCATATACAACTCTTCATCAATGTCTCCATTGAGAAATGTTGTTTTGACATCCATCTGCCATATCTCATAATCATAATATGCAGCGATTGCTAACATAATCCTCACAGACTTTAACTTTGCTACTGGTGAGAAAGTCTCATCGTAGTCAACTCCTTGAATTTGTCGAAACCCTTTTGCGACAAGTCGAGCTTTATAGACAGTAACATTACCATCAACATCTGTTTTCTTCTTGAAGATCCATTTGTTCTCGACAGCCTTCCGGCCATCTGGTAAGTCCACCAAAGTCCATACTTGGTTTTCGTACATGGATCCAATCTCGGATTTCATGGCTTCTTGCCATTTATTGGAATCTGGGCTCATCATTGCTTCCTCATATGTTTCAGGGTCATCGGTGTTGTCCACCAACATGACACTCATAACGGGATCATACCAATCTGGAGTGGTACGAGTTCTCGTTGACCTGCGAGGCTCGGTAGCAACTTCAACCGAAGTTTCATGATCATCATCATTAGCTTCCTCTCTTATTGGTGCAGGCACCACAGGAACTTCTTCCGGTGCTGCGCTACTCGCAATTTCGAGAGAAGGTTCAACAACCTCGTCAAGTTCTACTTTCCTTCCAGTCACTTCTTTCGAGAGAAATTCCTTCTCTAGAAAGGATCCATTCTTGGCAACGAAGATTTTGCCTTCGGATCTATGATAGAAGGTATACCCAATAGTTTCCTTCGGGTATCCTATGAAGACGCATTTTTCCGCTTTGGGTTCAAGCTTGTCCGGCTGTAACTTCTTTACATAGGCTTCACAACCCCAAACTTTAAGGAACGACAATCTAGGTTTCTTCCCAAACCATAATTCATATGGTGTCGTTTCAACGGATTTAGACGGTGCCCTATTTAAAGTGAATGCGGCTGTTTCTAATGCATAACCCCAAAATGATAGCGGTAAATCTGTAAGTGACATCATAGAACGAACCATATCTAAGAGAGTTCGATTACGACGTTCGGACACACCATTACGTTGTGGTGTTCCCGGCGGTGTCAATTGTGAAAGTATTCCGCATTTCTTCAAATGCTCGCCAAACTCGTAACTTAGATATTCACCCCCACGATCAGAACGTAGAAATTTAATCTTCTTGTTACGTTGATTCTCTACCTCACTTTGAAATTCCTTAAACTTCTCGAAAGTTTCGGACTTATGTTTCATGAAATAGATATACCCATATCTACTCAAGTCATCCATGAAGGTAAGAACATAACGATAACCACCGCGCGATGCTACACTCATTGGACCACACACATCGGTATGTATGATTTCCAACAAGTCCGTAGCTCGCTCCATCATACCAGAAAATGGAGTCTTAGTCATTTTACCCATCAGACATGCTTCGCATCTTTCAAGTGATTCGAAATCAAGTGATTCAAGAAGTCCATCGGAATGGAGCTTCTTCATACGCTTCACTCCAATGTGACCAAGACGACAGTGCCACATATAGGTCGAGTTATCGCTCGATTTCAAACGTTTAGCCTCAATGTTATTAATATGTGTATTTCCACTATCGAGATTCAATAAGAATAGACCATCTATCAAAGGTGCATGTGCATAAAACATATTACTCATATAAATCGAACAACCATTATTCTCGGACTTAAACAAGTAACCGTCTCGCAATAAACAAGATCCCGATATAATGTTCATGCTTAACACAGGCACCAAATAACAATTATTTAAGTATAAAACTAATCCCGATGGTAGATGAAGGGGTAGCGTGCCGACCGCGATCACATCAACCTTTGATCTGTTTCCCACGCGCATCGTCACCTCGTTCTTCGCTAGCTTCCGTTTATTCTGCAGCACCTGTTTCGAGTTACAAATATGAGCAACCGAACCAGTATCAAATACCCAGGCACTACTACGAGTACTAGTGAGATACACATCAATAACATGTATATCAGATATACCTTTCTTCTTGATGTTGCCGTTCTTCAAATCCGCCAAGTATTTTGGGCAATTCCGCTTCCAGTGACCTTCTCCCTTGCAGTAAAAGCACTCAGTATCAGGCTTAGGTCCAGCCTTGGTCTTCTTCGTCGGTGTGGTAACTTTATTACCACCCTTCTTGAAGTGTCCCTTCTGCTTAGACTTGCCTTTCTTGAATTTGGTGGTCTTATTGACCAACAACACTTGGTGCTCTTTCTTGATCTCCACTTCTGCAGATTTCAACATGGCAAAGAGTTCTGGCAATGTCTTGTTCATGTTTTGCATGTTGTAGTTCATCACAAAGTTCTTGTAACTTGGTGGCAGTGATTGGAGGACACGGTAAATCCCCAAAGCATTGGGAATCACTATACCCAAGCTTTGAAGTTTGTTTGCATGCTCAGACATCTTAAGCACATGCTCGCTGACGGAGCTGCCCTCTTCCATCTTGCAGTTAAAGAACTTTTCAGAAGCCTCATAGCTTTCAATTGCCGCATGAGTCTCAAAGATCAATTTGAGATCCTCGACAATATCATATGGGTCTGAATTCTCAAACCTTTTCTGAAGCTCCGATTCTAAACCATACAAGATAGCACACTGAACTGTGGAGTACTGAGTCTTCCGAGTGAGGTAAACATTCTTTACTTCATCGGCAGCATCAGCTGCAGGTGGGTCACCCAGCGGTGCATCCAGCACATAGGTCAAATTACCAGTTGTGAGGACAATCCTCAAATTGCGGAACCAATCTGCGAAGTTGCTTCCATTGTTTTTCAACTTTTCTTTCTCTAGGAACGCATTAAAATAGATGGTAGGGGCTGCCATTGATCTACAACATATTTGCAATAGTTTAGACTAAGTTTATGACAAATTGAGTTCAAATTAATAATAAAATTAATCTAGGTGAACTCCCACTCAAAACAATATCCCTCACATTGTTTTAGTGATCACACGAACCAAATCCACCACATCAACACCGATCATCACGAGAGTTGATATAGTTTCAATGGCGGACAATTGACATGTTCATCATATCTACTATATGATTCATGCTTTACCTTTCGGTGATCCGTGTTCCGAGACCATGTCTGTACATGCTAGGCTCGTCAAGATCAAACCTTTGTTTCCGCATGAGCAAATCTGGCTTGCTCACGTTGTATACACTTGCGGAATCTAACACACCCGATCATCACGTGGTGCTTCGAAACAACAAGCTTTAGCAACGGTGCTAACCAAGGGTGAACACTTTATGACTTGAAATTCATGTGGATGAGGGATCATCTTATAATGCTACCGTTGTCTACTAAGCAATACAAGATGCATAAAGGATTAACATCACATGCAATTCATAATATGTGATATGATATGGCCTTTCTTCTTTGTGCTTCCGATCTCCATCTTCTAGCACGAACATGATCTCCATCATCACCGGCATTGCATCAAGGTCAATGACGCTTCTCCATGGTTGTCGTCCACCGGCTTCAACTATTACAACTACTTTGAATAGACACGCGGGTCTTAACATAAATTAAAGACAACCATATGGCTCCTGCCGGTTGCCAACTTACAATAAGGAACATTGCATACATCAAATATAATCACAATCATGGCCATATCACATCACAGCACACCCCTGCAAAACAAAGTTAGACGCCTCTACTTTCTTTGCATGTTTTACGTGGTTTGGGGCTTTCAATAAGTGTCGTTCTAATTTACGAACATGAACCACAACATTGATACTAGTATTGTTAATCACCCATTGTAAATTGGATCTTAACTATGCTAGGAGAAACAGGCACCCGCAAAGCCACTTATGCAATACAAGTTGCATGTCAAGCGTGGAGCAAGTCTCATGAACGATGTCATGTAAGGTTAGCCCGGGCCGCTTCATCCCAACATCCCGCAAGATGCAAAGTACACAAGAAGCAATCGACAATAAAAGCATCAACGCCCACAATGACCATTGTGTTCTACTCGTGCAATAGATCTACATATTAGACACGGCTCTGATACCACTGTAGGGTTTCGTAGCATGGAAAACAAAAAATTTCTACCGCATACAAACAAACAAGCCAAGATCTATCTACTAGATCGTAGCAACGAGTCGATGGAATAACTCACCCTCGAAGATTCCAAAGTGTTTAACGAGAGCGGATTCTCGTGGGTGATGTAGTCGTACTCTTCCCGATCTCAAGATCGCGTAGACGATCCTTCCGGCACTGCGTTCCGGCAGCGCTCCCGTAGTCGGTCACACGTTCGGTACTCGACGAAGACCTTCCTCTCCCTTGTTCCAGCAGGCAGCAGAGCTTGTAGCACTCTCCTCGCGATTCCGGCAGCACAACGGCGTGGTACCGGAAGTAGAGGGGAGATCTCGCAGGGCTTCGCCTTAAGCCGGAGCGAGTATGGTGGAGTATGAGAGAGTCCCTCGACGATCTAGGGTTTAGACATGCCGAGGAGGAGGCAAGCCAGCAGCTAGGGATTAGCTAGACGGCGGCTAGGGTTTGCCCTAGGGCCGGCGGCGGCTATGGAGGCGGCGGCGGCTTGGGGCTAGGGTTTGGAGGAGAGGATCTTCTGTGTCCTAGGAGGGAGCCCTTCCCCTCCTTATATAGGTGGAGGGGCCGGCCGGCCAAGGGGAGGGAGAGGAGTCCCTCCCCAACTCGGCTTGGGTGGTGCGCCGCCGGTTGGAGGAGGGAACTCCTCCCCAACTCGGTTTCCCACTCCTCCTCGTTTCCTCTTTCCAAATTTAGCCGTTTGACTTTTCAAACTGGCTGTTTGACTTTTCAAACTAGGATTTGAATTAATCCTTTATTTGGTTCAGAGATGACACTTAGTACATGATGCAATCATACCAACTTGATACAACACATTCATGTACCTTTCCCCTCCGGAGTGCCGGACATTTCGGAACATTCTAGAACATTCCCGATGAAAACACCGGAACCATTCCCCAACTCCGAAACGGGACTTTCCTTATATGAATATTATTCTCCGGACCATTCCGGATCTCCTCGTGATATCCCGGATCCCATCCGGGACTCCGAACAACATTCGGTCTCTTTCTCATCATTCCATAACTACTCAAAACAACGTCGAATCCTTAAGTGTGTCTCCCTACGGTTCGTGAATTATGCAGACATGATCGAGACACTTCTCCGAACAATAACCAATAGAGGAATCTGGAAATTCATATGGCTCCCACATATTTCTACGATTACTTTGCGATCGAATGAACCACTTACATACAATATCAATTTCCCTTTGTCTCACGATAGTTTACTTATCCGAGGTTATGATCGTCGGTATCTCTGCATACCTAGTTCAACCTCGTTACCGATAAGTACTCTTTTCTCGTTCCCGTGATATGTGATCCCTTGTGAGCCAGTCACATGCTTGCAAGCTAATTGGAAGAACTTCTGCCTAGCCTCGCGCAGGCCTGCGGTTGTGGCCCGAAGAGACAGTTTTTGAGTGATGGTCATTCCTAGGGTCGGAGCGACAGTGCTGTTTTGGTTCCCTTTAGGGCCTTATATCAGCGTTTCGGTTCGCATCAGTGCGAAATTGTTCGGATTTCGAGGAGAGATTTGCACTAAAAGATGCGAGTGTTTTCTATTTCTCTAAGCCTTTGTAGAGTAACGTGATGCACTTCTGGACCTGTTCAGGAGATGGATTATTGGCAGGGATAGATCGAGCAGCTATAGCATTCTCCACCGGAGTAGACCCGGTTTCCGTTGCTATCGAGCGAGAACTGTCCTCCATCCTTTTCGTCGAAGATAGATTTGTGGACTTCCAGATTTATGTTGGCCAGAATCGGACCACCTCTAGTTTTGTCATATGGTAGTTTCTTGTAATCTGACTTGTACCAGGTAGGATTACTGTTGATGCGTTGTTTGACCTCCACAATGTGAGCAGCTTCTTTAAGCAGGATCAAACGTTGCTTTTCCAGTTCGTCTGTCCTTTTCTCTAGATCCTTTGGTGTAAGATCCAAAGTAGTTGGGATTGGTGTTGTTAATGCTTCTTCGTAGAGTTCACAATTGCTATGAGTAACCACATGACCATCAGCCGGAGGATCTTTCCAGTTGGGATTACTCGGGGTTCCTTCCGCTTTCTCCAAATCGAGTTTTTTGTCGACTTCTTCTTCTTCGACAATTTCCTCTACCAGTTTGACCGGTGTCGGAGTTTTCTTGTTTTTCTTACTATTTACACGACCAATAGCTTTTACATGCATATGACTGGCAAAGAAGGCTTTTGGTCTAGTACTAGGAGATAAGCTTCCATTAGTATTTTCGGCCAGGATTGGATCGAACTCTTGGACCTCGGCCAAATCTCCGGTGTCCATATCATCTTGCGAGGTTAAGTTATCTTTGCTGAAGTCCTCGTCCATGCTATCATACGTACTCGGGGTGTATCATCTTCACCTTGTACTGCTTTGGAGGTGTATTCTTCACCATACACCCCCATCTCCTTTTCGAACTCTCAAAGTTCTTCCAGCGTCGTTGATTATCAAGGGGAAGCAGGTAAGTCGGCATCATCTCTGATAGTGTCGAGAACCGAGCCGTTTTTGGCTCCAGCATCGGAGGAGCCAGATCCAGAACGAACGTAACCCACAAACAATGCTTCTTATTCTTGATAGATTTGAGGTAGTGGAACATACGGCTTTCAGCGTTGGCCTCCTCGTGACTTTGGATCATGCCCGAGATTTCCCGGAAGTCGACATATGAGCACTTCATCTTTTGATTTATCTGGTGCCTTAGGGAGGTCATATCCGGAAGCCGGATCCAGAGCGGTAGTATTCCTCATCCGTGTATCGGATCCCATAAGGAAGGACATATTCAGATTTTTCCTCCACCACTACTTCCGCTTCAGGAGCCGGTTGGGTGGGTTTAGGGTTTTCCACGATCTTGAACTTTCTGCCTCTATAGATATAGTAGATCCGGATTGTTCTTCTGCCATGATCGTCACCTCAGGGGGTGGTTGGGTGGGATCAGTGAAACCGAGATAGTTATCCATCTCACCAATTGGCATGATGGTGTAGGTCGTCACGGGATCCTTAGCCAGAATCCAAGTCTCGTCAAGAAGAACAAGAGGAACATCGTTGGCGTACAGAATGCGGCAGATGGCAAGTATTTCGCCGATTCCCACATGCGTAGATTCTGCCCGAAAAGAAGGTCCGAAAGTCACCTGCCCCATGGTGGGCGCCAACTGTCGTCAGATTGATGACAAGTATGCCATAGGGGGTCCTAAGAGTGTTGAGAAAGGTGGGGTGTGAAACATATGGTGTTTCGGGATGGTGAGGACACAAGTTTTCCCAGGTTTAGATCCGATAGCAGTGATCAGATCCTACTCCTACTAGCAACCCAGTAATATATCGACAGAGCCGGATGTTACAACGGATTATAAGAGAGGTTCTCCTATGCGAATTATGGTTGTGGTGTGCCCTAAAGGCTTGCCCCTAGGACATCTTATATAGTCATCCGACCTAGAGTTTATCGGTACAAGAAATCTGGTGATACATGACCCTCCATATTGGTCACTGAAAGGTCATAGTTTTTGATCTATGACCTTTCAATGACCAAATATAGTTGGTCAAAAGCTAAGCATTACTAGTTAAAGACGACAACCTTTTTTCTAAATTGGTCGTAGACATCTACGACGAAAATAGATGGTCATAGAATCTGCAACCGTTCATTTTGGTCACGACATATCTGCCCTGTCCACGTTAGAGTTTACGTGGCCGTTCCTACGTGGCAAATCGGTGACCAAATCAAATGGTCGTGGATCAGATTCAGCCTGATCTAGTTTGATGATTTACATGGGCTGAGCCCAACAGTTCAACATATTTACGTGGCCACTTGATTTTCAGACCATCTCTATATGGGCTTTAGTCTTTTACGGTTCATTTCATTTTTTGGCCTTAGCCTTTATAGAGTCCATTTTCAGCCTATTTGTTGTGCTTTCAAAAATATTTATGTCAATATATTATTTGGGCCGTAGCATTTTTACAGCCCAAAAAGTACTACGCCCCACATGTTAGTATTTTTACATGCCCTACATGTCAATATTTCTCCAACTGGTTCCACCCATCAGGTTTGGCCAGGTTTTAATTTCCAGATTATACAAACAATATTGAAGAAGGAAAAGCATCAAACCATAATCCATATTTGTGTAAAAGTAAGGTCACAACATAAACATGATTACACAACCCACGAAAAGCATCACTAGTAGAAGAAGAACTGTTTATGAGTACATTTGGGTTAACAACCAACATAACAAGGTAGAAAAAGTAGTACAAACAGTTCACCAAATAGAGCACCACTATTAATAGAGCATAGCAAGCAAAGCACTGCTCTTCCACACGTCGCTGGCCTTCTGCGTCATTCACCTCTAGTGGCTCCTCTCCTCAACAGCATGTCGTTTGTTGATGTAGCTTTTGTAACATAGAGCAACACTAGTCATTACTTGGTAACAACAAAGAACAAGTGAGTCTAGCATACATGGACCAAATTGCTCAAAAATATGCAAGGCCATCAGTTGAGAAAATGTGCAAACAGCAGTGTCAAGCATGTTACCTAAAAATATATATCATATTAACCATCGATAGTACATTGTAAGATACAACATAGTATAGCAAATCATCAACGGCTGGTCGATAGCTACTAATAAACATTCACAATATAAGAAGGAACTAGCAATACAAAACAAATTATTCCAAATATCAATCTATCCTAAATTAAAGGCATCCGAACAGTGCCAACTTAATAAGTCATGCTTTGTCAGGTATAAACATGAACCTAATTGAGCATGTAAAATGCATACATGATCTTTGTAGTTTGTTAACATGTTTTTCCACATATTTATATCATATATAATGTTATAGGGAATTCTATTTTCGTGCCCTTAGTTCCTTAGTTGTACTCACTTTTCCCCAGCCGCTTAACATTTTCTCACTTTTGCCTGTCTCCTATTATGAAACTCTCGCACGGTCTAAAACTCGTTGTCCGTTAGCCTTGTTGTGAATGCTTTGTCAGGTTTGCATTCAGTCGGGTTGTAACAACCCTAGTTTTATTAAATAATAACTAGGATTTGTTTGTGCATTCATGAGCATCATCATCATCATTAAAAAATGCATGCATGAAACAAAAAGGCTCACCAAACCCTAAACCCTAGTACTCCCCTCTCTATTTGCAAACCTTCAAATGGTTCCAAAATATTTGAAAACTATCAAAACAAATGGAGCCCAAATTGTTATAAGGGACCTTGAGTGTTTTCAGATATTTCATAAAAGTCTTTGTATTTTGAAAATATTCAAAACATATTTGGATTTAAAATACAAAAGAGAGAAAATAAAACAGAAATAGAAAACCAATTTTGCAAATAAAAACAGTCTCCCTCTCCCCCTGGGTCGTAGCCCATATCTCCCTCCCCCTCTATCTGTCGCCCAGAGCTTCCACAGCAGCAGCCACGCAACCTTCCGTGCAGCCTAGCACCCGGCCCACCTCAGCCCAACCGGCCCGTACCCCTTTGCTGTCCTTGTCCCCGTCATCTTCCTTGTCGGTGGATCGAGGAAGCTGCTCGCTGTCGAGCTCTGCCGCGCCGGCGTGCGTCAAGATTCCCGTCGCCGCTCGTCGATGCCTATATGATCCCTAGAGCAGCCGCGGATAAACCCTAGCCCTCAATTCCCTCCTCCTCGCTCTCTCGTGCGCAAACCCTAACACTAGAGCTCACAGACGCCGGCGAGCCCCGCCGTCTCAAGCCACCTCTCCCCATTCTGAACCCGCCTCTAAGATCTCCCAGATGCGCTGATTCGCTCTAGCTAGGTCACGCAGCCCTGCACGCTTGCAATCCTCCGAATCGATAGCTCACTCCCGCCGGCCGTTGTAGTCACCGCCATCGATTCTGGTGTGGTCCATGCACGCCTCTCCTCGCCGACCCCTTCGTCGCGTTCCTGGTGAGCTCGTGAGCATGCCAGTGCTCTCCCCTTCCTCCCTCACCCTCTGGTTCTTCTTCCCCACGAGCATCGGTGAGCACCGCCGACATTTGTCATCGTCGGCCAAGCTCCGATGACCATTTGAGGGCGGCGCCACCTCTACCCTACCCAACTCATTCCCCTCTCTCTCCAGCAAGCACAACCACGAAGCCCCGCGCGGCAGATCTATGGGGGCTTGCTCTGAAGGGTTTCGTAGCATAGTAAATCAAAAAAATTCTATGGATGTGAACGGGAAAGCCAAGATCTAATCTAGGAGATGCAAACAACGAGGGGGGGGGGTAGATGAGATCTTCATACCCTTGAAGATTCGCACAGCGGAACGTTCAGCAGAACGTGGTTGATACCTCCGAGAGATGCACACGTACGGCACCTCGACGTCTCCTCCTTCCTCGGTCCAGCAAGTGGGGTGGAGAGATAGATTGGATCTACAAAACGATGGTGCGGTGCAAAGGTGGAGAGTTTCTGCGGCAGGGCTTCGCCTATGTGCAGTCGGGAGAGAGAGAGAGATCTGGAGGGCAGCAGTATGGCGGCTAGGGTTGAAGGAGTGGGGGAGGAGGCGTGCGCCCCTGCTCTCTATATATAGGGGGCTGTCCGTCCCCCTTGGCCCCTCCTCCAAGCCCTAGGGCGGCGGCCCCAAGGGTTGGAGTGGGGGCAAGTTTTCCCCCTCCTTCTAGAAGGTTTCCCTAGGGTTGCCCTAGGGTTTTGGCCGGCTGGGCCTATGGGGCCTTGTTCCCCTGGCCCAATGCGACCAAGGCACTCCCTCATAGGCCCACGCCCCTCCTGACAAGTGGGGCCACGTTGGTCCCACTCCGGAAGGTTCTAGAAGCTTCCGGTACAATACCGAACAATCCAAAACAATTCCGAAATCCAAAAACTGCTTTCCCTTATATGAATCTTATTCTCCGGACCATTCTGGAACCTCTCGTGACGTCCTGGATCTCATCCGAGACTCCGAACAAAAACTCATAAACCAATTATCCATTCTATCCTAGCGTCGAGGCACGTTAAGTGTGTTACCCTACGGGTTCGAGAATATGCAGACATGATCTTCTATCAATAATCAACAGCGGGGTCTTGAAACCCATATTGACTCCCACATACTCATCGATGATCATATCGGATGAACCATGATGCCAAGATTCAATTAATCCCATATATATATTCCCTTCGTCACGCGATATTTTACTTGCCCGAGATTCGATCATCGGTATCGGCATACCTAGTTCAATCTCGTTCACAACAAGTACTTTACTTGTTCCGTAATCCGATATCACTTTGTGATTAACTCCTTAACCACGTGCTTGCAAGCGGTGTTGATATCGATTACTGAGTGGGCCCGAAGTATATCTCTCTGACTTGGGAGGGACAAATCCCATCACGATACATACAACCCAACAAGTACTTTTCGATCACCTAAGAGACACCTTTATGACCACCCTCTCATAGGATGACGTTTGATGACCTCAAAGCTTTCTTCCGATACCAGGGAGTTGCATTATCTCATGGTCTAAGGAATACAATATTTGACATAAGAAAAAGCTTCGCAAAGATGAACACGATGACACGATCTAATTGCTCTGCTTGATTTGGGTCTGTCCATCATATCATTCTCCCAATGATATGATCTCATTATTAATCGACAACTCATGTCTATGGTTAGGAAACCTTAACCATCATTAATCAATGAGCTACTCCATAGAGGCATACTAGGGACACGACGTTGTTCATAAACCACACAAGTATCAAAGTTTCCGCTTAATACAATTCTAGCATGGAATATAAACTTTATCATGAACAAGAATTATAATAATAACATCTTTATTATTGCCTCTAGGGCATAATTCCAACATGCTCAACCTGAGAGCAGCTCCATTGCTGACGTCATGATGACATCAGCACGAGGTCATAATCTCTTTTTCTTTTATTAATGTTTTGTAAATTCAATTTTGGAATTAATAAATACCCCATGGGCCTAGTCTGGCAGGGTTTTAATATTTTTGGAAAATAATTTTACAAATTGTTAAACTTATGACATGTGGGCCCAAGTTGGAAAATAATTTTAATATACCAAAAATAATTTAAAATGAAATAAAATGGAGAAATCCATAACTAATTCATTTTAAATCAAAAAATACAAATAATATATCAAAATGTTCAGAAAAATAAGATCTATACAATAGCATTATAATCATGCATTGTTAACCAACTCTCATGAAAAGTTTAATTAGAAGAACAAAAGGAACCCTCTCACAAGCTTCCGGAGTTTCTCCGAATTAGGGGTTGGACCCCTCGGACTCCATTTAAAATGACCAAGCATGTTTAGGGTTTCAATTTCAATAACTTTTAACTTGTCATATCATCATCCTTGATTGAGCATTGCATCGATGCCATGTGTTGATTGTTTCCCTTTCTTTCTGGTGTTTGGTTTTTTTCTCCGGTATAATACGATATCGGAATCAAGATCGAGATTGAAGCCCAATATCAACACCGTCGAAGATCGAAGATCAATACTTGATCAACTATGATCAAGTCAAGTACCAGATGTTCGAATATCTATTCTTGGGTATCAACTGGCTAAGGCAAGCAAAACCCCACACATGATATAATCCTATGTTTTCAAAGTATTCCATTCCTGCCATGTTGTCACATCCCAAAATTTCCCAAATTTTGAAATGTGAAAAATAAATAAACAAAATAAACAATTGTTGAAATTTAGGGTGAAAAGAAACTTTTTGCTTCTAAATGGAAACATCAAAACTTTTCTGTAACAAAATTTGAATGAAAAGGGCATCCAACAAAATTTCAATCAAGTGAAGTGCATTCATCAATAAATGTATCTTGAAATTTAAACATTCGGAAAAGTTATACCAAAACCCTAAAACCCTAAAGAAAGAAATCATTTCCAAGATCTCTCTAAGACTATGGATTTGTTCCATATAAAAATTTAGCAAAAAACATTTATAAATGATCAAGATTAATAAACAAAAATATTATAAAACCATGGGAATTGATTTCATTCAATTTGGAGCCATGGGTAAAAACTTATGAATTCATTAAAGATAAAAGGAAAATAATTTCCAAAGCTAATAAAGCACCTAACAAAAATCAATACCAAATTGCGAGCAAAATAATCTTAAAAGGATTTATAAGAATAAACAAATATTAAATAAAATTATACAAATTGGAATCACCAATTTTGGATCTATAAATAAAAAGATATGGATACTATAAGGCAAAGAAATAAATAAATAAATAAATAAGGAATAGTTAAAAGACAAATTAAATCTTGGCCAAATCCATAAACAAAGGAAAGTTTACTGAATAATAAAAAGGAATAAAAGATTATTTAAATAAAATTATATGGCCAAATCCATAAACAAAGGAAAGTTTACTGAACCATATTCAATTTTATTTAAATAAAGACAAATTGCCTAAACTAAATAAATAATAAATCACAAGAAAATTATTTAGAAGACAATTTAAAACTTGAATTAAATCCATAAGCAAATAGAATAAAGGTAATCCAAATAAAATAAATAAATAAAGATTATTTAAATAAAATTATATGGGCTTGAACCATATTTGATTTAAATGAAGACAAAATCCCTAATGAAAATGATTAATTAAATCATGAGAAAAATAATTGAAATTACAAAGTTGATTAAAAGTTATCTAATTAACTTAAAAATAATAAAAGAATTGTTTGAATAAAATTTATATGGTTTGGAACCATATTCAAATTATTTAAATAAAGACAAAAGGCCTAATTAAAATAAATAATAAATCATGAGAAAATATTTGAATATTTTCTAAAGTGGGCCAACTAATTAACTCCTAAATGATTTAAAACTTACTAAAAAGGTTTGGTCAAAATTAAATTCAAATTGAAACTTAAATAAAAAGGTTTGAATTGAAAACAGGAAATAAAAAAGGAAAAAGAAACCAAAAAGAAAAAATAGAAAATGGCCCAACCCAACTAAACCTAACCAGACCCCAGCCAATCTGGCCCAACTAAAGCCCACCTGAGAAACCCACTCTCACTCTCTCCCTAGGTTTTATCACCCGTAGCCCTACCCCTCACCTCGCTGACGACTTAACCCCAGGCCATGTAGACATCGTTGTCTCCACCCCGCGGTGACCACGCCCCTCTCCTCGCCGTTACTCGCCGTTGAAGACTGCTTCAATTCGCTTAAACGCCGCAATTAATCAGCCCCGTGACCCTGCCCTCTTAAGCGCCTCCTCCCCCTCTATCTTCCCCTCACTCGCCACTCCCTCTCCGCCACTAGGCTGCACGAATTCCTCGCCCAAACCCCGTCTGCTCCGACGAGTTGCATCGCCGATTCCGGTCAACTCTGGCCACCTCTCTGCCCCTAGCTTCCAGAAGCTTGACCAGCAACTCCGTATGCACCTTCCAGTAGCCCTAGCTTGGCCGCGCGTGCCCCACAGCCTCGGCAACAACCAAGTCTGAGCGCCACCGTTGTATTTTTCAACTCCGGTGATCTCTACTGGTAACCTCTGACCGTGCCTCCCCCTCTCGTTGACACTCGCATACTCCCCTCTCTCGTGCGCGTCTAACGAACCCCTTTCCTTGCCTGTACGAGCCTTGTAGCATCTCCCCCGTCGACGACAGAGAGTGCCCGATGGAAGCAGGAACTCCGGCGAACAATCGGAGTCGACCCAGTGCGCCCCTGTCCATCCTAATGCCACGTTGAGCATCTACACGCTTCGGCGAATTCGGTGACCCCTCCTCCCTCTCCCTCGCTTCCTAACTTCACTGGAATGCCTATGCCTGAGCGCCACCGCCGCGCGATGTCGAGCAGCGCCGCCAGTTAGTGGTCAAAATGCCCTGGATCGTTAGATCTAAATCCAGCATTTGAGTTAGATTTCTTAAGCGAACAGGTACGAGCTAATCTGCACCATGCGATCTCATTTAAATCATGTGGCCCATTTTGCTTGATCCGAACGAAGCGGTTCCGTCCAATAAGATCATTCCACGTGGCCAGACTCAGGATTTAAAACAGAAAATGAATCTATTAGAAGTTTGAATTTGTAAAATCTATAAATTTTGTTCTTCTTGGCCAAAACTTACAAATTTTATATCATTGGAATTAGGAAAAAAACCATTGCAACCATGCCCTTAGTTTAGTATTTTGCTTCTGGAAAATTAGGTGTTTTTGCAGAAACATTTGTAAGGCTATTTTGAGTATAAAAATTATTCTAAAAATGATTTTTGAGTAAAATCTTTTGAAAATGGTTTGATTTGAACTCTCTGACCCTAAACACTAACATTCGAATTTAAAAACATATTTTGTGACACTAAAGAATTATTCTTTTGAATAAAAGCATTTTTAGTAAAACAAAAATGTTGCTATTATTATAAAAATGATTTTTGAGTGAAACCTTTTGCAAATGGATTTGTTTTAAACACTTTGACCATAAACACTAACATTTGTGTTTAAAAACATATTTGATTAGCACTAGAAAATTATTCCTTTGAATAAAAGCATTTCTAGTAAAGCAAAATGTTGCTATGATTTAAAAATGATTTTTAAGTGAAACCTTTTGCAAATGGATTTGTTTTAAACACTTTGACCATAAACACTAACATTTGTGCTTAAAAAACAAATATGTCTAACACTATAAATTATTACTTTGATTTAAATCATTTCTAGCAAAACAAAAATGATTTTAAAGGGCCATTTTCACTAACTTGTTTTTAAATGATTTTGCCACATTTAAAAATGACCAGTAGGTGTTTTGAAATGTTAAACCTTATTAGAAACCACTTTTTCAAATAAAACAATCTTTTGCATGCTTGCATGCATTGCTTTGTTTTTATTATTTTATGTGGTGAATTGTTTGAATGCTAGTTTGAATTTGTGCCTTGATTGAATTGTAGTGAACTTTGAATAGTGTGACATTTGCAAGATCAAGGAGTGTATCTATATTCCCTACTAAAATGGAAAGTGGTGCTTCATATATTTTGTCGTATTATTTTCACTATGCATTAGTGATATTTTGAGTAGGACTTGCATGAAAATTTTCTAAGTATCTATACTATGCTATGCCTTGGGAAATTCTAGTAGATGATGCCTTAGTAGAATTTTTCCTAAGTTAAGATTCTTGCTACTATCATGCTTATATTAGCTAGTAGAAAACAAGGGTAGATTATTGGTGCTATGGTATTATGCAAAGTCTATGACTTGTGTTTTTTCTTAATAAAACTACTAAGTGAATGAATCACCTGGGTGGAATGGTGAGAATGAGTTATGTTGAGTGGTTACACAAGGCCCGGTGGATGGAGTACCTTGTGTATCACACTTGTGGAAATCCACCCAGGAACAAAGAGATTTGAGATGTCAAGTGTTGAGAAGCTTCTAGTGCAGCCACATGGAAATATGGGCTCTACCTGGATCATATAGGTTGCAATAACTTAGCCAGATGGACAGAAGTTGGTAGGGTGATAGGATGGAACGCGTCCATTTGGTCTAAGGGAAGGCTTCTGAAACATCTTGTCTCGATGCATGTCGAGTCTTGTGGGGAAAGTGCACCACCTCTCGAGAGAGTAAAATCTAAGTACTTAGCCGTGTCCCCGGCAATGGACAATTTGAGCATCAAGACATGGAAGCTATCAAGGATCTTCTCATCCCAATTTCTAAGTTAAAAGCTTATGGTTGAACAAGGGTTTAAGGTTCACCAATTTCTATCGGTAGTTCCTTGGTTGATTTTGACAAACAAAAACTTAGTGTTTTCAAATAATAAGGAAAACCTTATTTTGATCAAAGCAAGCCTAAGCTCCACTTAGCCAAATGCATACAGATGATAGATACCTCTATTCTACCATAGTATCACATGCCAATACAATTCAAATGTATTGACCCTTGTGGTTGTAACTTATTATATTGCAGGTTTGTTTGATGTTAGTGAAGTTTATTGAGTAGGGATTACAAGTCTACAACCAACATGATTCCCTGTGGCATATGAAGATGAAGGACTCCATGCTACTTAGTTATATCTGCTGCATTGTAAAGAGATAGCCATATGAGCTATGTAAGATGTAATGAATTATTTTATTCCTGGTTATAAAGTTGTAACATGACCATTGTTTCTTGATATTACATCTTAAACTGTGGATGCTAGCTATTCGATCCAGGGACTAGCATTGTAAACATAGGGATCTCTACCTTATCAGGTTGGGACCTCTACAGATGGTATCAGAGCACTGTGTTGCCTGTAGGATTGTAACCCTAGGATTGGACAAAACCCCTTAGAAAAATAAGAGTTGTATTTGTTCAAAACTTATTTACATACAATCTTGTAAACTCTTTCCTCAACCTTTTTGGTTTTAATTCTACATCTCTTCCTTTTCAACTTGTTGGGCAAAAACTTCTACATCAGCAAGACTTCACCATCACCAATGACTTCAACTACAATAACACGAAGGACTTCAATTTGGACATCACTAAGGACTACAAGTGAGACAAGAATGTTACTCAAGACTTGAAGACTAAGGAAACACAACCTAGAAGGAACCATCATCACCTTTGAAGTTTTGTGACCAAGATGCAAGAATTTCTCCCAAGGATACCATGATCTTATTCATGAAGAAACAACTAAGAAGAATGGAATGATCTCAAGTGAATCCTATAGTTGGACCACCATACTAGTGTTTAGTTTAGATCATATATTGTCCACACCAACTTATGTGGTGTAGAAAAAAATATTTTGGTGCCTAAAAATATGCTTGAATCTTGTTGTTTGAGTGGAATGCAAGATTGTGATTGCTTGCACCTAGCTTTGTGTGAATTGTTGTGTGTGATTAGGACTCTTCCTTTAGAAATCTTTTGCCTAATCTAATCCCAATCCAACCCAAGCAGATGACTCCACCAAGAGACTCCAACATCAAGGATGGTGAAAACAACAACCAAGAGATGCAGATGAGAGAACAACTACTAGCAACCCAAGCCCAGTTGAATCAAGTGACAACTCAGTTTTTAGCCAACAACATTGAGTTAGACCTAGCCATGCAAAAATTCTTGGAACCCAATCCCAATTGTTGCAAAGGATGACCAATCAGATGATCAACATGAGAAGCAACCTTTTCAAAAGATATTGTGACAACAATGATATCAAGGATGATATTATAGAAGGACCTCAATCTTGCAAAATTTGTGGAGACATAGGACACACTTATAAAGAGCATAAGGCTCAATGCCCTCATTGTGAGGAGAAACATCCAACTAAACAATGCCCCACATCTCAAGTTACTTGTTTCCTACGTGAAGGAAATAATCATGTCCCTATCCAATAGTTCAACAGATGAAACAAGATGGAATGCATTAAGTCTTTGGAAACTTCCATAAAGGAACAACTTCTACCAAGAATGATGAAGACAAAGTCAAGTCTCAGTTTGCACCTCCATACATTGTGACTCACGATGGTGGACAAAAGAGGAAACATGGACGGTATCCTACGAATCGTTCTAAGAACCGACGAAGTTTTCCCACATTCATGGTGAAATATGAGGAACATGAACTAAGAGCCCTCCTAGCCTTGGAGAAACCCAAGAACAAGAAGAAAATCCCCAACCCCATCAAGCAAGACATTAGTCAGGTGCAATGTTACAATTGCAAAGAGATGGTACACTATGCCAATGAATGTCCAGAAGAGATCAAGAACCAAGGAAACAAAACAAGAAATAATGTTGCCAAACATAAAAAGAGATATCAGCCAAGTGATGTGTCACAAATGCAAAGAGCTAGACCATTATGGATCACATTGTCCAGAAAAAGAGAAAGACAAGACAAGCAAACCTATGAGAGACATCAACCTTGTCACATGTTTCAAATGTGGAAACAAAGGACACTATGCAAACAACTGTCCAGAGAAGTTACATCAAGATCCCAAGTAAGCCAAGATGTAATCTAGTCAAAAATCTTTTGAGGATGGTAGTACCTTAGTTGCCTTGAAGCCAACTTGTAACCTCTAAACTTCCTGAATCTCATGATGAGATTCCTTTTAAAGGTGGTAGCCTGTCACATCCCAAAATTTTCCAAATTTTGAAATGTGAAAAATAAATAAACAAAATAAACATTTGTTGAAATTTAGGGTGAAAAGGAACACTTTTTCTTCTAAATGGAAACATCAAAACCCTTCTGTAACAAAATTTGAATGAAAAGGGCATCCAACCAAATTTCAATCAAGTGAAGTGCATTCATCAATGAATGTATCTTGAAATTTAAACATTTGGAGAAGTTAAACCAAAACCCTAAAACCCTAAAGAAAGAAATCATTTCCAAGATCTCTCTAAGACTATGGATTTGTTACATATAAAAATTTAGTAACAAACATTTATAAATGATCAAGATTAATCAACAAAAATATTATAAAACCATGGGATTTGATTTCATTCAATTTGGAGCCATGGGTAAAAACTTATGAATTCATTAAAGATAAAAGGAAAATAATTTCCAAAGCTAATAAAGCTCCTAACAAAAATCAATACCAAATTGTGAGCAAAATGATCTTAAAAGGATTTAAAAGAATAAAAAAATATTAAATAAAATTATACAAATTGGAATCACCAATTTTGGATCTATAAATAAAAAGATATGGATTCTATAAGGCAAATAAATAAATAAATAAGGAATATTTAGACGACAAATTAAATCTTGGCCAAATCCATAAACAAATGAAAGTTTACTGAATAATAAAAATGAATAAAAGATTATTTAAATAAAATTATATGGATTGAACCATATTCAATTTTATTTAAATAAAGAGAAATTGCCTAAACTAAATAAATAATAAATCACAAGAAAATTATTTAGAAGACAATTTAAAACTTGAATTAAATCCATAAGCAAATAGAATAAAGATAATCCAAATAAAATAAAGAAATAAAGATTATTTAAATAAAATTATATGGGCTTGAACCATATTTGATTTAAATGAAGACAAAATCCCTAATAAAAATGATTAATTAAATCATGAGAAAAATAATTGAAATTACAAAGTGGATTAAAAGTTATCTAATTAACTTAAAAATAATAAAAGAATTGTTTGAATAAAATTTATATGGTTTGGAACCATATTCAAATTATTTAAATAAAGACAAAAGGCCTAATTAAAATAAATAATAAATCATGAGAAAATATTTGAATATTTTCCAAAGTGGGCTAACTAATCAACTCCTAAATGATTTAAAACTTACTGAAAAGGTTTGGTCAAAATTGAATTCAAATTGAAACTTAAATAAAAATGTCTGAATTGAAAACAGGAAATAGAAAAGGAAAAAAGAAAAAGAAACCAGAAAGAAAAAAATAGAAAAGGGCCCAACCCAACTAAACCTAACCAGACCCCAGCCAATCTGGCCCAACTAAAGCCCACCTAGGAAACCCACTCTCACTCTCTCCCCAGGTTTTATCACCCATAGCCCTACCCCTCACCTCGCTGACGAATTGACGCCATGCCACGTAGACATTGTCGTCTCCACCCCGCGGTGACCACGCCCCTCTCCTCGCCGTTACTAGCCGTTGAAGACTGCTTCAATTCGCTTAAACGCCGCGATTAATCAGCCCCGTGAACTCGCCCTCTTAAGCGCCTCCTCCCCCTCTCTCTTTCCCCTCACTCGCCACTCCCTCTTCGCCACCAGGCTGCACGAATTCCTCGTCCAAACCTCCTCTGCTCCGATGAGCTGCATCACTGATTCCGGTCAACTCCGGCCACCTCTCTACCCCTAGCTTCCGCAAGCTTGACCAGCAACCCCGTACGCACCTTCCAGTAGCCCTAGCTTGGTTGTGTGTGCCCCACAGCCTCGGTAACAACCAAGTCTGAGCGTCGCCGCTGTCTGCTTCAACTCCGGCGATCTCTACTGGTAACCTCTGTTTGTGCCTCCCCCTCTCGTTGACACTCACATACTCCCCTATATTGTGCGCGTTTAACGAACCCCTTGTCTTGCCTTTACGAGCCTTGTAGCGTCGCCCCCGTAGACGACAGAGAGTGCCCGACAGAAGCAGGAACTCCGGCGAGCAATCGGAGTCGACCCAGTGCGCCCCTGTCCATCATGCTGCCATGTTGCGCATCTACACACTTCAGAGAATTCGGTGAGCCCCTCCTCCCTCTCCCTTGCTTCCTAACTTCGCTGGAACGCCTCAGCCTGAGCGCCACCGCCGCGTGACGTCGAGCAGCGCCGCCAGTTAGTGGTCAAGCGCTCTGGATCGTTAGATCTAAATCCAGCGGTTGAGTTAGATTGCTTAAGTGAACATGTACGAGCTAATCTGCATCGTCTCGATCTCATTTAAATCCTGCGGCCCACGTTGCTTGATCCAAACGAAGCGGTACCGTCCAATAAGATCATTTCATGTGGCCAGACTCAGGATTTAAAACAGAAAATGAATCTATTAGAAGTTTGAATTTGTAAAATCCATAACTTTTGTTCTGCTTGGCCAAAAATTATAAATTTTATATCATTGGAATCAGGAAAAATAAACCTTTCCTACCATGCCCTTACTTTAGTATTTTTCTTCTAGAAAATTAGGTGTTTTTGCAGAAACATTTGTAAGACTATTTTGAGTATAAAAATTATTCAAAAAATGATTTTTGAGTAAAATCTTTTAAAAATGGTTTGATTTGAACTCTCTGACCCTAAACACTAACATTAGAATTTAAAAACATATTTTGTGACACTAAAGAATTATTCTTTTGAATAAAAGCATTTCTAGTAAAATAAAAATGTTGCTATTATTATAAAAATGATTTTTTAGTGAAACCTTTTGCAAATGGATTTGTTTTAAACACTTTGACCATAAACACTAACATTTGTGTTTAAAAACATATTTGATTTACACTAGAAAATTATTCCTTTGAATAAAAGCATTTCTAGTAAAACAAAATGTTGCTATGATTTAAAAATGATTTTTAAGTGAAACCTGTTGCAAATGGATTTGTTTTAAAAACTTTGACCATAAACACTAACAACTGTGCTTAAAAAACAAATTTGTCTAACACTAGAAATTATTACTTTGATTTCAATCATTTCTATAAAAACAAAAATGATTTAAAAGGGCCATTTTCACTAACTTGTTTTTAAATGATTTTGCCACATTTATAAATGACCAGTAGGTGTTTTGAAATGTTAAACCTTATTAGAAACCACTTTTTCAAATAAAACAATCTTTTGCATGCTTGCATGCACACTACTGCAGAAAGGCTTATAGGCGCCAGGTGATTAGTGACAAGCAAAATTGTGCCTGTCACTAGTAAGTATTCCTAGCGACAGGCAAGAATAAACCTGTCACTAGTAGAGAACACTAGTGACAGACGCATAAAAATGACAGTCACTAGTATTTTTATAGAGACCGGCTGAATGAAAAAAATTACTTAGTGACAAGCACTATAAATACCTGTCACTAGGAATGCTTTGAGTAGTGACAGACTTAAACTATGTCAGTCACTAATATTTTTTGTGGACACTGACTAAAAGAGTCAAATGTCTTGGTGACGGGCATGTCTAAAGGTCTATTGCTAAGGGCACGTACAATGCGGTGACGTCAGCCTTCTCTTAGGCTCGCCGCGTTGGATTTTTGCTTAGTTGGAGGAGAGAGAAACAAGAGAGAGAGGGTTGTCTTCCCTTAGCTAAAGGATGATCTCTTAGCAATAAGAGAAGACGATTTTTCTCCATTGTATCATATGCCTTCTCTTAGTCAACCAATTTTTTACTAAAAATAGTTAATTCTTATTAATTGCTAGAGATAGCAATAAGAGATAATGCATTGTACAAGTTATATATTATGTCTTCTCTAAATAATATGGAGAGCTAAGAGAAGGCATGTCTTCTCTAGCATTGTATATGCCCTAATAACATTAGATAAGTCAACGGTGATAACTAGTCTTTATTATACTACTATTAAAATAAGTTGATGTTGGTAGTCGCACTTTGACATGATTGAAAGAATCACATCCATCGGATCATCCTCGACAAAAAAAATCCACTGTACGATGTCGGGCATCTCCCCGTGTGTGGAAATTACGCACCAATGCTATCACCACATGAGTTGCCCATCCCGATCCACATTAGTCCCTTTTCACCTGTGGCGGTGCCCTAGCATGGTCGTCGCCGCCGCCGCCCGCCCTCTTCTATCGTGCCATATATCCTCCGTGCCTATTGGAGCCACTGCATAAGCAAGGCGATGCAGCGGACGCCGAACGATGGCGATGGCCGGGAGGACCACGGTGAAGTTGCAGTGCGATCATGGCTTCCATCTCGGTAAGGGAGTAACACCAATGTTCCACAGATTATATTTTGAGATTCTCTTTTTTTCTCCGTCTACACTCTTGTCAACGAACTCACTGCCTTCTCCTTCTAGATCCATCGCGATTTTTTCTCGCCCTTCATAACACACCCATCTCATGGGAAGGGCGCTCGGCAATCTTTGTACAGCCTCAGCGACTCTGAACGCGTGGTGCCCCTCCGCGTCATCTGCACCTTTATTGCCCTTCTGACTCCCTCCCTGTCATCCTTCACGATGTGCAATCCATCTGGAGTCCCCTCCGCACCATTGGTGGCAGACCTCTGAAACGACACATCATGATTTGGGATTCCGTTTTAGAGGTGAGTTATAATTTTCCGAACTGTATTTTTTTACGTTGTAGCATCAAATTATGGTTGTCAGATGTATAAAACTTTAGGAGGCAACTAAACTGTATATTGGAGAATACGATATAGCATTGAACCGGTATTTCCCATTGAACGGACCAACATGTGGCTTTGTGTTCTCCAGTGCGCACCACCACCACCATCATGCGCTTCACCGTGCAGTGAAGCTGGTATGGGTGCAGCCCCAGCTGCAATAGCCACTGCACTTCAGGTATTCGTTCTCTCTCATTTTTTCATCTCCTACTTTCATGATTTTTTGGCATTCAAATCCTACAAGTAGAGCTGTCCAATCTGCTGAGCAACCCTCAATATGTATTGTTCCTCTTCAAGCACCATATCGTGCGCTGATGATTTTTTTTATTTTTCAATCGACACTAATATTGTTACCTGCATTCTTTTCTATTTCTGATTAATAAAATATTTCCTACTTTAGGAATAAATTATTCGTTCTTTGCACTTGCTATAAACATTGTGATGTTGGAATTATAACATTATACAGTTTATCAACTTCTTACTATTGCTCCTGAATAAGACCCACATGCTTTCTGTTCAAATGGAGCACATATTGAAACTCTAACAAAATTCAGCTGAAACCGCAGGCAACACATGGTAGGTTAGTGACTCCAACAAAATATGGAAGCTGTTGTCACTCCACCGCCACCTTTTACCACTTCTCGAGTGACTCCTCCTGTTATGTACTCCTCGCTGCGACAACAAAGTTACTAAAGTTCAACCCCACTCCCCTAAATTCCTTTAGATTTTGTTGTTTCGAAAAGTTAAAATATTCATTTTTGGCTTAGGCGGTGCCTCCAAGTTTAGAACTTAGTTTTTCCAGTTTGAAATGACAACCATATTTATACTACGAGTGGAATTGCTCTCAATTTTTTGGCAAGTGTGTTCAGAGTTATCATTCATTTCTTGAAGATAATTGTTGGCTAGCAATTTAATATTATCAAATTGAATGGTTGCCAATAATCAAAGTCTGCACCGATTAGTTTTATGAAACAAATAAGTTTGCTCTACTTTGTCAGATTTTTTCTTGATATCCTCGGAACAATCTCTTGAAATGGTAACCAATTGTTAATTTACTGTTGCATCTAATCTCAACCTGCATAAGAAATTCTTGATATACTTTGGTTGTTCACACTGATTGAATTGTGAAAACGTATGTATTTTATAACCAGTAAATATTCTAACATTCTCTAATATTCCAAGAGGCCCTAAGATAAATAAGAACTTTGTTTATGCACCTCTTTTTTCTGTGTTACCATGGGTGCCAAACTGGATGTTAAACTTCACTATAACAGAACGAATATTTGCTATATGCATTGTTAGTTGTCTACGTAATAACCACTATAGAGTATTTGAGCAGATGTTTCCCTAATCTCTTATTTTGCTGCCACGAATAGTACCATTATGTGAAAGCTAATGATAAGCCTCTCTCAAGTTTCTAGCATTTTAATTTCTCGGTAAAGATGTTGATGCTCTGTTGACTTGTACTGTTATGGCGATACTTATACGTCTCCTTTTCCCTGATTTTTCACAGGCCAGTGAGTTCTCAAATAGAATAAAGAGACTGCCTAACAATAGTACTGTGGTTGAGGGCGACTCATGAATTCCAAGGGTTTGGTTAAGCTATTCAATCTTGATGGATATTTGTTTGGTGGTCTGCTCGAGGGTACTAAAACATGCGTAGTTCTGTTCTTTGGAGTTCAACTTATCAAGAAACTATTCAACATTAACAATCGCGTGATTGTGTCCTGTTCTTTGGAGTTCAACTTATCAAGAAACTATTCAACATTAACAATCGCGTGATTGTGTCCTCTTCGGGCGAGGAAATAGAAGGCTCTGCATTTTGTTGTCTATGATAGATTGCAAGCTTGTATGCCATTGAGTTATTTGTGCAAATATTATGTTATATTGGGCTATATGAATATATCATTGGTACAACATCTTATTGTGCTATCTGAAATATCGGTGGTTAATTTGTTTATAATATCTTATTGTGCTATGTGAAATATTCTTGGAAAACACATTTAATTTTTTTATTACTAAAATTCAAACCAGTGACGGGCAGGATAATGGGGATGTCACTACAAAACACCACGGGCTGCAACCTTTGATCTCAACTAGTGACATGCATTTCTCTTGCTTGTCACTAGTATACACATACTAGTGACAGGCACTAGCATGTCACTAATAACCTCATACGAGTGACTAGTTATTAGTGACAGGTGCTTTGCCTGTCACTAATGGCCCTTTTAAGCCTGTCACCGATAGCCTATTCTGCAGTAGTGGCATTGCTTTGTTTTTATTATTTTATGTGGTGAATTGTTTGAATGCTAGTTTGAATTTGTGCCTTGATTGAATTGTAGTGAACTTTCAAGAGTGTGACATTTGCAAGATCAAGGAGTGTATCTATATTCCCTACTAAAATGGCAAGTGGTGCTTCATATATTTTGTCGTATTATTTTCACTATGCATTAGTGGAAGGAGTACCTTGTGTATAACACTTGTAAAAAGCCACCCGGGAACAAAGAGATTTGAGATGTCAAGTGTTGAGAAGCTTCTTGTGCAGCCACATGGCAATATGGGCTCTGCCTGGATCATGTAGGTTGCAATAACTTAGCCAGATGGACAGAAGGTGGTAGGGTGATAGGATGGAACGCGTCCATTTGGTCTAAGGGAAGGCTTCTGAAAGATCTTGTCTCGATGCATGTCGAGTCTTGTGGGGAAAGTGCACCACCTCTCGAGAGAGTAAAATCTAAGTACTTAGCCATGTCCCCGGCAATGGACAATTTGAGCATCAAGACATGGAAGCTATCAAGGATCTCCTCGTCCCAATTTCTAAGTTAAAAGCTTGTGGTTAAACAAGGGTTTAAGGTTAACCAATTTCTATTGGTAGTTCCTTGGGTGATTTTGACAAACAAAAACTTAGTGTTTTCAACTAATAAGGAAAACCTTATTTTGATCAAAGCAAGCCTAAGCTCCACTTAGCCAAGTGCATATAGATGATAGATACCACTATTCTACCATAGTATCACTTGCCAATACAATTCAAATGTATTGACCCTTGTGGCTGTAACTTATTATGTTGCAGGTTTGTTTGATGTTAGTGAAGTTTATTGAGTAGAGATTACAAGTCTACAACTAACATGATTGCCTGTGGCATATGAGGATGAAGGACTTCACGCTACTTAGTTATATCTTCTGCATTGTAAAGATATAGCCATATGAGCTATGTAAGATGAAATGAATTATTTTATTCCTGGTTATAAAGTTGTAATATGATCTTTGTTTCTTGATATTACATATCAAACTGTGGATGCTAGCTATTCGATCCAGCGACTAGCATTGTAAACACAGGGATCTCTACCTTATCTGGTTGGGACCTCTACACTTGTGCATACGATTCCAAAGTCTTTTATCGATAGACAGAGTAATCCTATCTTATGCATGTTACCTTTGAAGCCTATATTCCATGATCCACTTCTCCTAGCATAACTAGGGTTTGGCTTGTGAATTGTTGCTAGAGCTATTGTATCTGTTGTGCTTATCCATGCTTAGCTATTACCGTTGGTCCATCCAGTTGATGAATCAGAGCTGCGAATAAGCCTAGTATGACAGGATGACGTGGTATGATCAGAGATTAAAGTTAAACATGTTAAGGCTTGTATGGGAGGCCACGGTGGGTTGTGGTTTTGGCAGTCCCATACTTGGCACTACTAGGACCTGAGTTCTTGCCTATGGTCCAAGATGAGCGTACAGCCACACGAGGGCCTGGAAACCCCCTCGACCAACTAACTTGCCTAGTAGAGTCCATGAGTCACATAGTTCGGGCTTTCCATTCTACATACACATCTTGGATGTTCTTGAATGGAGGTGAAGGAGGTGCATTCATAACAGGTAGGTAAGCATGGCCGGGAACAAGAGATGCCCGGCATCCGTAATCTTGAAGCCTGCGCACATCATTAGGGACCGGCTTCGGGACTCGACCCATTACGACGGCATCTCCCTAGTGCGTGACTCATGGTCTCGGCGAAAGCAAGGTAAAGTTCATGTCTAACCACCCTCTGTCGGCCTTCCAAGCAAGAGGGATAATGTACTGGTATTAAGAGAAGGTTAGTACGTGTGGGTAAAGTTGTACACCCCTGCAGGGTTAAATCTTTTCGAAAAGCCGTGTCCACGGTTATAGACGACTTGGAGACTAGATTCTAAGATCATAGAGAACTTTAACCTAATCGTAAAACTGGGCAGATCAATGTGTGCTTAAGGATGCTTCCTCATGGGTACGAGGGGGTGATCCTATGTAGGTTCAGCTGATGATGATTCGGTGGATATCAAAAGATGATTAAAGCTAGAGATGTCGCTCTCTTATCCCCTTTTAAAATATTCTGATTAGTCAAGATTCTTCTCCCTCTTGTTCTACAAAACAAAGATGGCTTTATGCAAAATAGTTCCACCAGCCATAAGTCTTGCGGAGTACACCCTGTACTCACCCTTGCTTCGTTGATACTTTTGCAGCAGAGTAAGTGTTACCATAGAAGAAGAAGTTCTTTACGGCATCGACATCGACGAGTCGTTTGGAGTTCCTAGTCGGCAGTCTAGGATCTATGGATTGGACGTCATCATTATGCTTCAGGCCTCTTAGGCCATTTGTTAAGTTTGCTATACTTAATAGCATAATTTGCCTTCCGTTGTTTGATGTTTGTTGTTTGTGACCTCTGCTTGTAATATTTTGGTTCTTCGCTTAGTTATGAGTTTGCTGTAATAAATTTTGTGTCGTATGGTCACTGTTGTGTTATAGATTTTCTCTTTGTACGCTTTTGAGTTTTTGGTTAGGCTTATATCATACAAAGGTCTGGGATTTGTCTAGC
The DNA here is from genome assembly GCA_916181665.1 of Avena sativa. Classification (NCBI taxonomy): domain Eukaryota; kingdom Viridiplantae; phylum Streptophyta; class Magnoliopsida; order Poales; family Poaceae; genus Avena; species Avena sativa. Next base: position 58,501,134 of record OV702297.1, on the reverse strand, counting down.
CCTATTCCCGGGGGTGTGACAGGTTTTGGTATCAGAGCAGTACCGACTGTAGGAAACCTTTCTATTGGTTGATGATGAGTCTAGTACTTGTGAAACCAATTTTCAAAGATGAAAATTATGTGCAAAAACTCTGGTATGCTTCTTTTTCTTGTTATCAAGTTTCGCTCTATCTCTAGGTCATCTTACCTTGTGTTGATTTGTAAAAGTTTTGCTATCTCATCCCATCTTCCAAACTTAGGTGCCTTCTTGTCATGTCGTTTCTCAACCATTTGACCTAGTGTTAAGTTCTCTAGAGTATGGTGTGTGTGTTCCTTGATTCCCTTTGTTCTGTATCACTTGAGAGATTTCTTTCGATCATAATCTCTCTATTTTATGGGTTCACAACATCATGTCGATAGTTCCTCAATGTTTTGTTCTATGTCTCGAGGTTTCCTTTCTCCTCGTGTGGCTCCTTTTCACTTGTTCGGGTACTTCAGAAGTCGTTCCTTCTCTTGGAAGCTACCTCATGACTACTATCTTGTAGTGTACGCTTGTTTACTCAAGTAGTAGTTACTCCTTTCTTTGGGTTTTAACCCTTGGACTTGAACTTAAGATCCCCGATTGTGCTGGATTCTGGTGTTAAGAATCTTGAAAATGAAGCTGACCTTTAATCCAAGATCCATTTCTTTTACCCCTGTGGTTAATGTTTACACATTACCTCGTAATGGCTAGTACCTTCTAGTATAGCCTTCAAGCTCGTGGATATTGTCGCTACTGAACTGTGATGATAAAGGACTTCCCCTACCACATGTTATGGTAGATTTTCTTCAACGGAACCAAATAGATCACGACAAGAGATCTCCTCAAGAATCTCGCATCTACACTCGTGACTCTGCCACACCTTACTTTTTCTATGCATCGGTTTTCGGAAGATTGTTGACTCATGCATCCACATCTCAGGATTTTATCCTGGGCATGTTCTTTACCTTTGTTGCATTCTGGCCATTGCCTACCAGTTGGTTGCCAAGTAGTAAATGCATTGGTGTCTTTCGATGCCAGATACTCTGGTGGTCTGTCATGACAAACCAGTTCGGGATGTCAGGAGAAACAAATTCCAATACCTCGTCATTTCTAAGACCAGGTCAAAGTTTTGTAATCCGTAGATCAAAGAAGCATTGATTAGCTTTTGTCTGTTCTACCTTAAAGTGTCATACTCTTTTATACTAAGAGGTCGTGCTGATTTTCAGGACCTCTTAATGAAGTGATGCTCTTACACATTTTTAACCAACCTTCCTCTAAGATGTTCTCGCTCAGGAATGTTGCATCTGTGTGTTAATGTGGCCATCTGAGATTCTAGCAATTTTCATTACTTAGAACTCAAAGGACATTTGTGTCATTCTTGGCGTGATTGGTTAACCCTATCACAAAGCAAAGTTTGATTGTGCTACCAAGTCCACTATTCTAGTACACCCTCTTCAGTCAAAGAGTTAAGCTCATGCCGAGGCTCTGAGGTTATGTCTTCTTGCATTACCAAGCAAGTTTCCCTCTCGAACTAAGTGACATATCGGTGGATCGTGATATTTTAGATGTCCACTAGAAGTATCGCCATGTTGCCACATGACCGTGTTGTCAAAGTTCTTGAGTAAGTTGTTTCTTTAAACCGCTCCTTTCTCCAAGGATCCATATTGGATCCCCCTGAACTAGTTGGTTAAGCTTAAACAACAACTTGGAGAGTTGTAAGACAAAAGTTCTATCCAACTTTGTTCCTCCTTAAAGGGATGTCTAGTTGTGTTCGTGTTGAAGCAAGATAGTATGTCCTTTGGGGATATGTTATCTTTCCACGCCTTTGATTTGATCTGGGCAATCGTCAAGTCAAACTCAGTTCCAAGGACTATCATGTCGGTGTATCTACTCGTGATGTTTCACTTAAGTAGATCTTCATGTCCTCTGTTCTGACCAATGTCTATGCTTGTTCATACAACATGTGAGTCCGTCTTCTTGGAGTGTATAGATAATTTTGTTATTGAGCCCATCAATGACATCCTTACCTTCTCCATGTTATCTCGAAGTTGTGTGCTCTAGATGTTAGAAGTAACCTTCCCTGATTCACGTGCAAATGTCGAAAGGTGTCGTCGTGGATCTGAGTAGAGTTATCTTTGTTTCTTTGGGAATCATTTCAAATTAGTCAAGCATGTGCGAGGTATTCTTGATATGGTAGCTTGATACCTTCACATCTCGAGAAGATCCTCCAAGCACACCAAGCCACTGATTGATTTGTTCATGGAAGATAAGAAGTCCAACAAAACTTCTATGTCCTCCCAAATATTTCCAACAAGGATTCAGTTGTGTTTCGTTGCAAAAAACTCATGTAGGTGCAATTTTCGTATGATAATTTGCTATAACATGGGTTCTGAAGTCTAGCTCATCTTCTGGAGTTTGACATTGAAGTCCATGTCTTGAGAATCTAGTGACTTTACCTCTGTGGTAAATTTTGCACCCTTTCTATTCGGAGATGTTGGGTCTGAAGTATCTCTTCACTTAATCAAAGCTGAATCTCAAGCAGCAATAATGATTGGTGTTACTCAATGTTTTGACATAGGTCTCTCTATACATCTGGAAAGATTGATATAATGGTTGTCACAATCAGTCAGAAGACCTATTGCCATACTCTCTTGAATCAGCAATAACAACCACTCTTCATGAGACTTCTTCTATGATTTATAAAGGAGTTGTTCTTATGGTTTCCTTTGGATCTGAAGTCTGACATTTACTTGATGACTGATTGAAGGCTTGTTAAAAGTTTGATATCGGTATCTCGAGCATCAAGGAGAACATTTAAAGTAGAGTTTCTAAATGTCTCTCGGTCAATCTTCCAGACCCTTTTATGATGTCAAGCGTCTTGTTATGCCAAACTATTGGAGTCTGAGAATGAAGTTTCTTTCTTCTCGTGTCATCAGGAATCTTCTCAACTATTCATCTTGGTGGTGTAAAGTGAAGTCATGATCTTTGACAAAGATTTTGATAGACCTGGATGAATAAAGACTTCCTTTCTCTCTGTCTAAACATGTTCGAAGAATGATTATGATTTTACTAATCAATAGTTCCACTTGTTACATGTTCCTTGTGACTCTTATGAGTCCTCTCCACCAAAACACCTTTCTTCTTAGCCTTCTGTTGAATGAAAGAGTGACCCTTGTGTGTCAAAAGTAGTTCAACAGCTTGGTTTTGTTGGTATCTATCCCTTCCACCTGTAAAAGCTCTATTAAGCTGTTTAGTAGAGGTTTACCTCTCGAAGTATGTGGTCATGTTCTTTCTATTGGAAGTTTCTTCCCTCAGAAGTTTATCCTCTTATGCAAGATCCATGGTCTCAATTCTTATGAAGACTAGTTATATGTCACCTTGAAACCTTATCCTTTTGTTTCCTCCGCTACCTTGGTGTGTTTCATGTCTTTTGGCTTTAGATATGTTCAAAAAACATTTATCCATGAGTTGACAATGAGATACTCAGTTTGTGGTTCTGTTCCATTCCCTCTCTTCCTTAGTGTGAGTAGCCACCTCGAAGATTACGAAGCGCTTCGTCCATTCGTCATGGTGGCATGGATCAACCTCTTCGAGAAGATCGTCGAAGTTTAGTGCAACCTTGTTCCTTCTATCTTCCTACCTAGGAATCTCGGGACGAGATTCTTTTAAGAGGGATAGAATTGTAACAACCCTAGTTTTATTAAATACTAACTAGGATTTGTTTGTGCATTCATGAGCATCATCATCATCATTAAAAAATGCATGCATGAAACAAAAAGGCTCACAAAACCCTAAACCCTAGTACTCCCCTCTCTATTTGCAAACCTTCAAATGGTTTCAAAATATTTGAAAACTATCAAAACAAATGGATCCCAAATTGTTATAAGGGCCCCTGAGTGTTTTGAGATATTTCATAAAAGTCTCTGTATTTTGAAAATATTCAAAACACATTTGGATTTGAAATACAAAAGAGAGAAAAGAAAACATAAATAGAAAACAAATTTTGCAAATAAAAACAGTCTCCCTCTCCCCTAGGCCGTAGCCCATCTCTCCCTCCCCCTCTATCTGTCGCCCAGAGCTTCCAGCAGCAGCAGCCGCGCAACCTTCCGCGCAGCACAGCACCCGGCCCACCTCAGCCCAACCGGCCCGTACCCCTTCGCTGTCTCTTTCCCCGTCGTCTTCCTCGCCGGTGGATCGAGGAAGCTGCTCGATGTCGAGCTCCGCCGCGCCGGCGTGCATCAAGTTTCCCGCCGCCGCTCGCTGATGCCTATATGATCCCCAGAGCCGCCGCGGATGAACCCTAGCCCTCAATTCCCTCCTCCTCGCTCTCTCGTGCGCAAACCCTAACCCTAGAGATCACAGATCGCCGGCGATCCCCGCCATCTTAGGACACCTCTCGCCGTTCTGAAGCCACCTCTGAGATCTCACAGCTGTGCTGATTCGTTCTAGCTAGGTCTCACAGCACCGCACGCTTGCAATCCTCCGAATCGACAACTCACTCCCACCGGCCTTCGCAGTCACCGCCTTCGATTCTGGTGTCGTCCGTGCACACATCGCCTCGCCGACCCCTCCACCGCGTTCCTGGTGAGCTCATGAGCATACCAGTGCTCTCCCCTTCCTTCCTCACCCTCTGGTTCTTCTTCCCCACGAGCATCGGTGAGCACCATCGTCGTTTGTCATCGCTGGCCAAGCTCCGATGACCATTTGAGGGCGGCGCCACCTCTACCCTACCCAGCTCATTCCCCTCTCTCCAGCAAGCACCTTTGAAGTAATCCTATCTGATGCATGTTACCTTTGAAGCCTATATTCCCTAATCCACTGCTCCTGGCATAACTAGGGTTTGGATTGTGAATCGTTGCTAGAGCTATTATATCTGTTGTCCATAGCCATGATTAGCTATTACCGCTGGTCCATCCAGTTGATGAATCAGAGCTGCGAATGAACCTAGTATGATAGGATGACGTGGTATGATCAGATATGAAAGTTAAACATGCTAAGGCTTGTATGGGAGGTCACACTGGGTTGTGGTTTTTGTAGTCCCATAATTTCCACTACTAGGACTTGAGTTCTTGCCTATGGTCCAAGATGAGCGTACAGCCACACGGGGGCCTGGAAAGCCCCTCGACCAACTAACTTTCCTAGTAGATTCCATTAGTCATATAGTTTGGGATTTCCATTCGACATACGCATCTTGGATGTTCTTGAATGGAGGTGAAGAGCGTGCATTCATAAAAGGTAGGTAAGCATGGCCGGGAACAAGAGATGCCTGGCATCTGTAATCTTGAACCCTGCGCACATCATTAGGGACCGGCTTTGGGACTCGACCCGTTACAACGGCATGTCCCTAGTGCGTGACTCATGGTCTCGGCGAAAGCAAGGTAAAGGTCATGTCTAACCACCCTCTGTCGGCCTTCCAAGGAAGAGGGATAATGTACTGGTATTAAGAGAAGGTTAGTACGTGTGGGTAAAGTTGTACACCCCTGCAGGGTTAAATCTTTTCGAAAAGCCGTGTCCACGGTTATGGACGACTTGGAGACTAGATTCTAAGATCATAGAGAACTTTAACCTAATCGTAAAACTGGGCAGATCAATGTGTGCTTAAGGATGCTTCCTCATGGGTACGAGGGGGTGATCCTATGTAGGTTCAGCTGATGATGATTCGGTGGATATCAAAAGATGATTAAAGCTAGAGATGTCGCTCTCTTATCCCCTTTTAAAATATTCTGATTAGTCGAGATTCTTCTCCCTCTTGTTCTACAAAACAAAGATGGCTTTATGCAAAATAGCTCCACCAGGCATAAGTCTTGCGGAGTACACCCTGTACTCACCCTTGCTTCGTTGATACTTTTGCAGCAAAGTAAGTGTTACCATAGAAGAAGAAGTTCTTTACGGCATCGACATCGACGAGTCGTTTGGAGTTCCTAGTCGGAAGTCTCGAATCTATGGATTGGACGTCATCATTATTCTTCAGGCCTCTTAGGCCATTTGTTAAGTTTGCTATACTTAATAGCATAATTTGCCTTCCGTTATTTGATGTTTGTGGTCAGTGACCTCTGCTTGTAATATTTTGGTTCTTCGCTCAGTTATGAGCTTGCTGTAATAAATTTTGTGTCGTAGGGTCACTATTATGTTAATGATTTTCTCTTTGTACGCTTTTGAGATTTAGGTTAGGCTTATATCAGACAAAGGTCTGGGATTTGTCTATCCCTATTCCCGGGGGTGTGACACGGGTCCCGTAGTGTACCCTTGTCGTTACGTGCTGAAAAGTGGGGCTACGGTATTTCAGGTCCCATAGTGGACCCTTGCTGTTACATGCTGACAAGTGGGGTCGTGTTAAGTTGGTTCCCGTAGTGGACACCTCTCTCCACTTATCCAGATCAGCATGGGACCCACAGCTTATCCACGTGAGCATCGGACCCACAGCTTATCCACGTGATCCAGTCCCGCGCCCGCGCCCATGTTGTTGCCTCCCCTTTTTCTTCTTCTCCGGCAACAGAGGCCCTTCTCTGGCAATGGCGACCCTTTGTCGAGCTTCACTTCTTCCTCCCATTCGTCCTAGCCATAGTATGGTGCCATCCCATTGACCTATATGAAGGTTGATAATGGCAATCGTGCACAGAGAAGGTTAGATCTCGCACCAAACTGTTTCGATTAGACATGGCACGTGATTTGGAGAATGCGGCCGGCGAGCCATTCCGACGATTTAATTGGTTTATCTAGTTAATGTCTCGGCTGCAATCAAGAGAAAAAGTGTTTATAATTAAAATATAGGGAGATGGATGTATAAGAAATAAGAAAATGACACAACTCTTGAACACTTTCAATTAAAAAAATTATACAACTCTTAATTTACAAGAGTGTTTATAATTGACACAACTATTGAACACTTTCAAATTAAAAAAATTATACAACTCTTAATGTAAAAGAGTATTTATAATTGACACAACTCTTCCACACTTTCAAATTAAAAAAATTATACAACTCTTAATGTAAAAGACTGTTTATAATTGACACAACTCTTGAACACTTTCAAATTAAAAAAAATATACAACTCTTAATGTAAAAGAGTGTTTATAATTGACACAACTCTTGAACACTTTCAAATTAAAAAATATATACAACTCTTAATGTAAAAGAGTGTTTATAATTGACACAACTCTTGAACACTTTCAAATTAAAAAAAGTTATACAACTCTTAATGTAAAAGAGTGTTTATAATTGACACAACTCTTGAACACTTACAAATTAAAAAAATATATACAACTCTTTATGTAAAAGAATGTTTATAATTGACACAATTCTTGAACACTTTCAAATTAACAACAATTATACAACTCTTAATGTAAAAGAGTGTTTATAATTGACATAACTCTTGAACACTTTCAAATTAAAAAATTATACAATTCTTAATGTAAAAGAGTGTGTATAATTGACATAACTCTTGAACACTTTCAAATTGAAAAAAATATACAAATCTTAATGTAAAAGAGTGTTTATAATTGACACAACTCTTGAACACTTTCAAATTATAGCATCCTAAGAAAATCTTGATATTTTATTATTTTTAGGGCGTGAAAAGTGATCCTTAAACTTGCGTATACAAAAATTATAAACCTTTGAACACTGTGAAATCGCACTTAATACGTGATAATTATGTTCTAAGAAAATCTTGAGAGATTATCATTTTCATGGAATGTAATGCATAAACTTGCATATGGAAAAAATTATACACCTTTAAACTCTTTGAAATTGCACTTAGGACATGATAATGGTGTGTTAATAAAATCATGATCATGTATCATTTTCATGGAGTGAAATATAATGCATAAAATTGCATATATGAAAATTATACACCTTTGAACACTTTCCCTTCAAATTATATTCAAAATCATTTGTTTATGGAGTTAAAGTACCGGTGGAAAACTCATTATTTTTCATGGATAAAGGGTGCCCCCAACAGATACAGGGGTTATCATGTCTGCTAGATCATAGAGGATCAATGGTTGGTAGGTATGATCCACGTGACAACTGCCTCGACCAATCAGAGCATAGCAGCCAAGATGAGTACATGTGTGAGAGTTTGTGACTAAGAGAGAGGGGAAAACTGAGTAGAACTTAAAAACCACGGGCAGAAATGAGTAGAACTTAAAACCAAGGGCATAACTAACAAAGGGGTTCAAATAAAAAACATAAAGAGATTTAAAAAATTGAAAATGCTTCTTTTATACAATAAAATACATCTTGGCATACATCAAACTATTTGCAATTCAAATATATTTAAATTTAACAATTATTGCCTCATTCAGACAAACTATTTTTTGGGGAGGGATGTTTGGGAAGAGGCTTGAATAGAAAGCCATGAACCTTCATAGATAGTAGGTGATTTGAGAAGTGGTGAATTTAGGTTAAAACTTGATTTATATATATTTCTTATGGTGGCAGGTCACATAATAAGACTCCTTGGGTAGATGCCACTATGTTTTGATATTTTTGAATTTATTGTGCATAAAATGACTCAATTAGCTAGCTAAAATCCTTTTGTTGACTCTCTATTGACCAGCCACCGGAGGATAAAAGTGAATATATTGCACACGGCAGTGTTAGTACTCGAGGGAAAAATTGAGTACAACCAAACTGCCAGTGTTACACTCGAGTGTATAACTAAGCACAACTAAGTGACCAAGGTTAGACACGAGGGGGAAAACGTGATGCATGGTACGCGTGTCGCGGTATACGGGGCGGTAACGGACGCGTGTATCCGTGCACGGTGTAGTAGCGTACGCGGTTACACGGTGCATGGTGGTGCAACAAAACGTCTCCTCCCTTCACCTTTATAGAGGCCTCCTTACTCTCCCTCATCACTCGCTAACGCACTCACGCAACCATCTCCACTGTCCCATCACCTTCTACAAATCCCCAAGAAAACCCCAACCACGCCGGTGATCGAGAAGAACGGCGTGGTGGCCATCGTCGCCTCCAAGGCCGCCAGCGAGGAGGACCCCGTCCCTATACAGGCCCCCATCAAGGCATCGAAGGCAGCCGCCATCCCCGTCCAGACCCCCGTCCCCTCTTCCGTCGTAGCCGCCAGTGAGGAGGCCCCTGCCGGTCTACCGCAGATCCCGCACGGCTGGGACCCCTATGAGGAGGACGATTACATCAGGCCGGAGAGCCCCTATGACACCAGCATCGCCGACCCATTGTCGGAGGTAACTAGGGTTTTCTACCCTTCCTTTGTTCTTCCCCCATTCCCACCATTGGATGCTAGATCGTGTGTTATTAGGGCTTAACTATTCGTATTTTCAATAGTTGGATGCTAGGTATTTTTACATTAGCTAATCATCTTGTGTTAGATCTCATATTTCGATGAATGCCCTTGTTCGTATTTCAAACCTATTTTATTCTTCCTCTGAGTTGCAGTTAAAGTATTCCCTAGTTAGTACTAGCACCGATCTGTAGTTGGGATCAGTATTTCATTTGGTTAGATATTTGGGGATTGGGGAATAATCAGGGGATCTCAATCGGTTAATTTATGCAAGTAATCAATGCAGATAATAAAGATATCTCAATCATGTCCTTATTGCACTCTACTATTTTTTCCAACAGGTGGATAGCAGCGACGACGAGTCCACGGACACCAAGACTCGTTAGGTGCTGAGGAAGCTTAAGTCCGGCATGTACGACAACTTCTTCGTCGGCGATATCTACGGGTGCCCATTCTGCACCAGGAGGCTACACGCCACCGACTTCAACTCCCTCGCGAGGCATGCAGAGGATGTGAAGACATGCGGCCCGTCCGTGAACGTCCACGGCTTCAGAGCCAAGCACGAGGCGCTCGGTTTTCACCGCCGCAACCTCTAGAAGGCAGCCATCGAGGAGGGCGTGCCCTCGATCAAGCCCAATGCACCCAAGGCCAAGGGACTGGGCAACAAGAAGTGGAGGAAGCGCTAGATGGAGGAGGCAAAGGCCCTCCTAGCGGAGGCCATGAGGGGTCACTAATCTTGTGCTGCTGTTGTAAAGCAGCTTCTTTTGTTTTGTTGTCTATGTTGAACTTGTCCACTGCTGCTGAGCAGCCTAATTGTCGAACCTCGTTTAAGTACCATACTATATATCCTATATTAGCTGCTTTATCTACATCTTATCTATTTATATATCCTATATTAGCTGCTTTATCTACATCTTATCTATTTATATATCCTATATTAGCTGCTTTACTTACATCTGATCTGTTTACTGAATGTATTTATGGTGCTGGTTAGATTTGCTACCAGATTAGGAACAAATGAGGGACAAAAGGAACCATGAATGAAGAGAGAAGCTGCTCTAGATTCGCTACCTTTTTGGACAAAAATTAACACAACTTTTAGCGACATAAAGGGGAAAAGGTGCTCTTAAAAAGGCCAATCATAAAAATAACAAAAAAGAAATCTTCCAATTTAGGCGACATGGCGCATGTAACTACCAAACGCGCCCCATATGGTCCCACACCACATCCCCCAAAACATGTTCCCAACAAGTCGGCCCCATGCAGTCCAACATGGGGGGGGGGGTCCTACTACGGGACCCAACTGAACGTGGCCCCACTTGTCAGCATATAACGGAGGGTCCTACGTAGTGGCGAGAGTCCACTATAGTAACCGACTGAATGTGGCCCCACTTGTCAGCATGTAACAAGAAGGGTACACTAACAGGACCCGACTAACAGCGAGTTTTAGACCGTGCGAGAGTTTCAGACAAGGAGATGGACAAAAGTGAGGAAAAGTTAAGCAGTTGGGGAAAACTGAGTACAGCTAATGAACCAGGGGCACGGAAATAGAAATCCCAATGTTATATCCATGTTTTATTTTGATTTTTGGGGATTTACTAATGATCCCCTTTATTTTGGCTATAACCAGGCAAGGCAGGAAAACCCTGTTTTTAATGTATTTGATGTTTCAGGACCTATATGAAGTCAAATGGTCCTGCACTTTTCGGATGCCAATATTTATCCACGAGAAGCATTTGGAGCATAAAAATCCACCTAGGAGGGACAGGAGACAAAATTAGCATGGGTGGAGCGCCCAGCCCAGGTGGGCACACCACCTAACCTCATTTCCTCCTCGACCGTCCGATCACCTTGATTCTTTCGTCCACGGAGTTCTCTTGACCTAAAAATCCCTATATAAGGACTCCATGGAGTCCTCGAGATAGAGCACGCTAGATATGAAAACACCACCAAACAAAGTCAGATACAACAAAGATTGGAGGGGGAAATCTACTGGAGCCACCTCCGGGGAGATCTCCACCCTCTCCAACATCTCCAGCATCATCACCATGATGAAGAGGGAGTAGTCCACCTCCAGGCTATTGGTTTGTGGAAGTATCTTGATCTCTCTCTCTCTCTCTCTCTCTCTCTCTCTCTCTCTCGTTCTTCATAGATCTAGTACCATATGAGCTTCCCTACATGATTATGTTCATATTTGTAATTCCTATGTGGTGGATCTTTATTTTATGATATGATATTTGCGATTGGAATCTATTTTGTGTAAGATGTTTTGATATATGCATATCATGTACCCCGTTCTTAATTTCTTGTTTGTGTGCAAGAACTTGTATGGGCAGAAGTGTGTATTAGATGGACTAGCATGGTGCTAGAGATTGAATTATGACACATAATATTCAAGATTTAATTTGGTTTTTACCTTTCTTTTGCTACCTCACTAGGGATAAAGTGAAATAATGTTCTATAGTTATCATGTGATAACCTTGTTAGATCAAGGTAGTATATTTGTATTTCAAACATCATATAATATTGCTTAAAGCTATACTATGATTTGTTCTTAATTCAAGATTGCATGGAGATTTACCTTTCTTGAGGAGTATAAGAGAGAGATGTATTCCATCTCTATGTTAGAATGTGATGCCCATATTAATTCCTTTATCAAGCACATATAGAAAATCCATGAATCTGTATTTTATGAACTATTTTGTGATCACTACAACTTAAAAAGAGAGTAGTCAAGTGAACCCATGAACCCCGGTCTGATTTTTATCATAAGAAACACCTTTCCATTGCATCTAGTATCCTTTATAATTTCTTCAATTTATTATTTCTAAAATACAAAAATAATTTCCCTACTTGCAATCTCTCATAAAAACCCAAAAACTACTCTACTATCTTCCATATCATCTAGTTTGCATTTCTTTACTTTACTTTATTTACTTTAGTTTGTTTAATATTTTATTTCATGTTACTAATAGGAAACCTTGTGCTTGACAACCACTTGGTGGAGTTGGGGACACAACACAAATTATTTTACTTACAGGTTTCTTGAAGAGAAGACAAATATCCTTCCAATTCCCTGAAAGTTTGATATAAACCCTCGAGTCACCCATGTGGGGAAAAGAAGCTTGCTACAACACTCTACACTTGGAGTTCCAACAAAAAGTGTCCATGTTTATTGCCATCAAGACTATTTTCTAGCACCGTTGCTGGGGAATTGGTGGAGACATATCACAGTGGTTGCAGTGTGGTGAAACTCCCACGAGAATTGCCAGACTATTTTTTGGTACCATCATCTTCATCAACTTGTGCAACAACCCAATCTTGGGGAGGTTGCACAACTGTGAGATTTTTCTTCTCCTTTATATTTTTAAAGTATTTTATTTTGTCTTATTTTTAGTCTTTTGTTTTCCTTAAAACCCAAAAACACTTAAAATGGAAAAGAGATCTTATTGGCCCTTTAGTGTAAAGAACTTCCAAAAAGAAAGTGAGATACCATTTGAACCATTTGAAATAGACCCTGCAGCTACTAAAGCTATTTATAAAAACCATTTTTATGGGAATCCTAATGAGAACCCTACGCAACATTTAATAAATTTTAATGAAATATGCAAAGATCTAAACATGAGTAATAAAAACAATAGTATGATTAAAGTTAAAATTTTCCATATTCACTTGCTGGTAAGGCTTTATATTGGGTATTAAAATGGCCACCTGGAAATTTTAGCTCTTGATTTAATGTTAAAGCTACTTTTGTTGAAAGATTTGGAACCCTTGAAATCATAGGTCATCTTAGGGAAATGCTTATTATGTTTAAACAAAATAATGATGAACCTTTTATAATAGCTTGGGAAAGATTTAGTGAAATAGCTTTTGGAATAGAACATGGTTTTAGAGATTGGATGTTAATGCATATATATTATAGAGGTTTAACTAAAAGCTCAATGGCCTATTTATACAAATAAAGTGGAGGTTCCTTCATAAATATAACTGCCAACGACGCTTATATATTTTTAGATGGCCTTCTCCTCCTAGAAGTAAAAGTAAAAGAAAGCCTTGAAAAGGTTAAAATGCGAGAAGATGTATTTGATGATAGATATGAAATCTTCAACTTATACAATCGAGATAAAGAAGTAGAATAAGTTAAAATGATAAGTGGAACAAAATAACCTCTACTTGATCTTGATAAATGTAGCTTGCATAAACTCATTAACTTGTTGCAAAAAATTAATGATCCATCTTTAATGGTCATCAATCAGGATTTGGTTCTTACCTAGAAAATTATGTTATAAAAGAAAAGATTGAAATATATAATAGAGAAGCTATGATACAACCTAAGATTGGGGATGTATGGATACCCAAGATATTAATCACTATTGGAAAAGAGACACATCATGCTATTCTAGATTTAGGATCTAGTGTCTCAGTTTTATCTAAAGATCTATATGATTTATTTGATTTGAAACCTATGGAAAAATGCTCTATAGAGATTTTACATGCTGATGATTCAACTAAACTTGATTTAGGAAAATTTCAAGATATTATGGTTGAATTACGTATGACATTTGTACCTGTTTATTTTATTGTCATGGACATGGGGAGCAATACCTCAAGTCCTAAAATACTTGGTAGACCTTTTTTGAGAACCACATGTGCTGTCATTGATACAAAAGAAGGAAATGTGAAGTTTCAATTTCCACACAAGAAGTGTTTGGAGCACTTTCCAAGGAAGAAGTAGGTAGCAAAGAATCACAAGCTACCACATGAATTCCATATCACCTAAACCAAGTAAGTAAAGCCTAGCTATATGGCTATAAACAAAGCGCTTTGCGGGACGCAATCCGGTTATTTTATTTTGGATTTTTGTTTTGAACTCTTGCTGTAGAAAGAGAGTTTTTGTTTTGGTTTTATTTCTCTAGTTTTTAATAAAGTACGAATTGGAACCCATTTTAGATGTTTTAAAAGTTTCTAAACATATGGAGCAGCAAATTTCTGCAGAATAATTTCAATGCAAGAATTTTATAATTTTTTTATTAACTCTGATTGCTCTCAACTTTCTACAAAATTTAAAAAATTTCATCCTATGTATGCACAAAAATTTCCTAAAATTCCTGACATGTACAAGTGTGCGAAACAAATTCATTTTCTACTGCTAAAAATCTGGATAGATTATATCATGTTTTGTTTTAACCATTCCCAAGTGTCATAAAATGATTTGTATGAGTCATATTATATGATAGGGATATGTAGGAACATTATATGCTTGCTGAAACATTTAGAAAGAATTTTGTCTTTGATATATATGCATCAACTATTATACTCATGTGCCACTAATGTCACCTCTTAGAAAAGAGATTGGAGAAAAAGTTTTGTGTTCAAGATTTTTTGACAGCGAATAAAGGAACATATAACCAATATCAATTCAAGGATGGTGCAAACCATAATCTTAGGGATGACCAAGGAATCCCACTGGACCTACTCAACTCTTGGTTTGCAAACCTCTAAACTTTGTTTTTTGAGCAACATAGAACTATCGTAGAAACTTGGAGCGTCTGTTTTGTCATTTTAATTTGGCTTTGCATTAAAAATACCACCACCATTATTATAAATATTTATCATCAGATACTAAAAATAAACTTTACCTTAATGAGATTAAAAATTAAAAAAGAACACCATGGAATAAAAGAAAAGGGGAGATAAAAACAAAAGGTGAAAATCATGTTATGTCTAGTTCTTAAGATCAAGTGCTTTATATGAAGCATGATCTGTTATATGCCAATTAATTTGTATCCTTTTCTTGTGAATATTTATGTTCAACATTAATAAGCAAGGTGAAAAAATAAATGTTGACATTATAAACTAGAGGGTACACTCTTTAAATCTCTTTTTTCTAAGCCTTTTCTACACAAGCTAAGACTTGTTCCAGGCCCCTTAAAACTAGACTAGGCATATCCACGTACTTTTGGCAAAAGATAATTTCAAGTATAGTATGTATTTTAATCCTCCAAACATTCTTAAAACACCTTTTTAATGTATTTTAAAGCTCAGAAGAAAGTAAGGTTTGGGGTGATACCACTATGGAAATTTTTATGCTTCACATCTTATTAGTGGGTGTTGGCTAAACCATGATGGCATGGCACAAAGCGTTCAATATTGAATGTTGAATATTAATCATGTTTAATTTCTACCTATGGATTGCATCGATGGGAAATGAAGTGTGCACACTGGAGTAGGCATGTTGAGAGAAAACGCTCCTGGACCGCTAGTCAAACCCATGCATGACATGGTGGAAACTTATAGCATGATGATCCTTCTTGATATGATTCATATGTCTGTTTTTCTTGTTCTTCTGGAGTAGAGATACTTCCCCCTCCCACCTTGAACACAACCAAGGAAATATATTATCTCTTATGCTAAATGAATGAATATGAAAATAAATACAAAAAGGGGGCATATATATACACATGGGCAAGAGGTACTTCAGTGATGCGGTTTCAGATACCAACATGAGTACACAATGACAGGCCTAAGTTGAGTAGCATGCGGAGTGCAAGGTCATAGACTAGGTGCATGAAAAAATAACTTGTAATATGTTTAGCACATAGACCATAAGAAGCTTTGAAAATAAAATATACTTGGAACCCCATCCTTACTAGTATTGTTGACATGAACTAATATCTCAAAATCTTATTTTATATTCTTTATGTAGCACTAACATATGTATTCAATGCTTACCTTCGGTACGGGATGAAAAACATCTCAAGGGAAGACATAAAACTAAGAAGTGAGTCTTCCTGTCAAGGACACGAAACTAAGAAGTAGCCCAAAAATAAAGGCATGAAAAACCAATGCCAATCATGAAAAGAGTCTCTAATTCTATAGGTTCATCAAAGTGTGCTTGAAAGTTTATTTTGCTCATCATTTGTTTTATCACACCATCACTTACTGTTCAACATATTTATTTATGTGTAAAAGATACAACTTGATAGTACACTTGCATATTCTGTTTTATTGAAAGGAATTGAGCCTATGAACTCTACATGATCATGAAACAAGAAAAGGTAACAAACTCCAAAGTCGTGTTTAGTTTTATCACCTTCATCCTCGAGGACGAGCATAGGTTAAGCTTAGGGATGTTGATACATGTAAAATGCATATATGAACTTTGTAGTTTGTTAACATGTTTCCCACATATTTTAATCATATATAATGTCATATCCATGTTTTATATTGATTTTTGGGGATTTAACAATGATCCCCTTTATTTTGGCTATAACCCGGCAGGGCAAAAAACCCCTGTTTTTCATGTTTTTGATGTTTCAGGACCTATACGAAGTCAAATGGACCTGCACTTTTGGGAAAGCCATTATTTATCCATGAGAAGCATCTGGAGCACAAGAATCCACCCCGGAGGCTAGGAGGGCAAACGAGCCTAGGTGGCGCGCCCAGTCCTGGTGGGCGCACCTATGGCCGGGCATAAAAAACTGAGACCGAAGACCGAACCCGAAATAACCGAGACCGAACCCGAAATAGCAGGTAATTCGGTCTTCGGGTATAGCGTTGGTCCTGGGATACGCATGACCGAAATAATTTCGGTCCGTTCGGTTAGTGGCCAGTGAAGACCGATTTGCCCGAACAGACCGAAAATTCCAGTAGCACACCGAATATGATATGCCGAGCGGCAGCCCATACAGTCCCAGTAGTATCCTAGCTCTATATTCTCATCGTCTTCTCGTCTGACTCCCAGTCTTTTGACCTAGAGCTGCCGCCCGCTGCCACACACAAGTGAGCCAGATGACCTAGCCTTGCCGCCCGACGCCTGCCGCCGGACTGACGATAGAAGAGCCCCGCATCCGCATCCTCGCCGGTAGCTCGCGACTCCGCCGTCCCCAACACCCAGCGTGTCTCTGCCGTCCCCAACTCCCAACTGCATCTCCGACCTAGGGGCGCTTCGCCGCGTCCACATCGCCAGCATCCCATCGACGACAGCGGCTTCCAACCGGTTCCCGTGCACCTCCAACCCCGGAGCGCAGCCCGCCGCCACTTCTCCGACCTTCAACGCCAAGGTAAGAACCTCGCTGCTGTGCTACTCTGCTAGACACGTCCTGCTACTCTGCTACACGACTTTGTATTTTTTGTTAGATTAAGAATTGTATTTGCTATATGCCGTTGATAATCTGGAATGAATCACATAATAAGAGAACTTCCTGTTACAGTACACGGGAGATTACATATATAGTTCCTTTGAACAGGCACATGACCCGTGTGGTGTATGGATAGACTAAGACTAATTCTAGGCTACGTACAGAACAAGTGTAGTCTAACAGATATAGTGTAGTTCCTTTTTAAATATATATAGCTGATACAATTCGTACAGTGTAGTTCTTTTTTAAATGTATATAGCTGATACAATCAGAGATATATTTTAAATAGGAAATATTAGCTGATACTTATTTGCATGCTTCATGTGCAGAGTTGCTAGAAGAACTTGGCGAAAATAGTTGCTAGAAGTGCTTGTGATCTGTGAGACTTTGTAATTGTGCACTTGTGTGAGTCTAAACTGTGAGTTGTATTTGTCAATTGGAAGCTGAAAACTAGACTATGTACATGTACTGTGATGTGCTTATTATTTGTGAGTTCGTACTGTGCTATATCATGTATGATGTATCTATTCGGGGCTTGTTATTTGTAAGCGGTTATTTGCTTTGAACAATCAATTATGAAAATGCTGCCATGTTTTCTCTATTGGGTAATATGGTCATGACCGAAGACCGAATACCGAAAGACCGAAAATACCGAAGGTAATTCGCTTAGCATTTTTGGGTGACCGAAATTTTCACTAACTGAAAAGACCGGACCGTATAGACCGAATAGACCGAATGCCCGGGCAGAGGCGCGCCACCCATGCCTGTTTCCTCCTCGGACATCCGAGCGCCTCGATTCTTTTGCCCACAGAGTTCTCTTGACCTAAAAATCTCTATATAAGGACCCCCCAGGGCGTCCTCGAGATAGAGCGCACCTAAGATGAAAACACCACCAAACATAGTCAGATCTAGCAAAGATTGGAGGGGAAAACTCCGCCAAAGCCACCTCTAGGGAGATCTCCCCCCTCGCCAACATCTCCAGCATCATCACCATGATGAAGAGGGAGTAGTACACCTCCGGGCTATGGGTTTGTGGCAGTAGCTTGATCTATCTCTCTCTCTCTCTCGTTCTTCATAGATCTAGTAACATATGAGCTGCCCTACATGATTATGCTCATATTTGTAATTCCTATGTGGTGGATCTTTGTTTTATGATTTGATATTTGAGATTGGAATCTATGTTGTGTACGATGTTTTGACAGATGCATATCATGTACCCCGTTTTTAATTGCTTTTTTGTATGCTAGAACTTGTATGGGGAGAAGTGTGTGTTAGATGGAGTAGCATGGTGGTATAGATTGAATTGTGACACATAATATTCAAGATTTACTTTGGTTTTTACCTTTATTTTGCGGCCTCACTAGGGATAAAGTGAAATCATGTGCTATAGTTATCATGTGACAGTTGATAACTTGTTAGATCAAGGTAGCATATTTGTATTTCAAACATCATATAATATTGCTTAAACCTATACTCTGATGTGTTATTAATTCAAAATTGCATGGAGATTTCCCTTTCTTGAGGAGTATAAGAGAGAGATGTATTCCATATCTATGTTAGAATGTGATGCCCATATTAATTCCTTTATCAAGAACATATAGAAATTCCATGAATCTGTATCATTGATGAATTTTTTTGTGATCACTACAACTTAAAAAGAGAGTAGACAAGTGAACCCATGAACCCTGGTCTGATTTTTATCATAAGAAACACCTTTCTATTGCATCTAGTATCCTTTATAGTTTCTGCAATTTATTATTTCTAAAATACAAAAATACTTTCCCTACTTGCAATCACTCATAAAAACCCAAAAACAACTCTACTATCTTCCATATCATCTAGTTTGAATTTCTTTACTTTACTTTATTTTGTTTTATATTTTATTTCATATTGCTAATATGAAACCTTGTGCTTGGCAACCCCTTAGTGGAGTTGGGGACACAAGAATTTTTTTCTACTTTACAGGTTGCTTGAAGAGGAGAAGACAAATATCCTTCAATTCCCCAACAGTTCGATATAAACCCTCGAGTCACCCTTGTGGGGAAAATAAGCTTACTACAACACTCTCACTTGGATTCCCAATAAAAATTGGCCACGTTTGTTGCCATCACTAACCCAACTCCTCCTGATGAACACATGTTCTATCTTCAACACTGGGAATAGATGCACAAGGTAGCAAAAGAGAAGAGGGGAGGGTACCTTGGCTGTGAATTGTATGTTCTCGACCTGGTAGTCCCAGTATATTTTCGTTGCACTCGATCTGGCTGTGAAGATGATGCCAGCCAATGAATCAGAATCACCTCTCTAGACCAAAATAGTAGCTGGAAGTTCATTTTCCATCAATAAAATGCATAGCATAGAGAAAATTGCTTAAGAAATATAGCATACAAAAATACCTTGGCTGTAAGCATTTATACATGTATCATGCCATAGCGTGTGGCAAAAAACTTAAGAAATGCATACCAATCTCATTAAACCATTCACCAAGAAAACAAACAATAAGCATATTTGGCAAAGATACAAAGTAAAAAAACAAGACAAGCATAAAATGGGTGTTTTGTGAAGCAACCACAAAATGAAAGTTTCAAAATGCTACCACCCCATTTTTCTAAAATACTAGAACACCTTTCATAGACAATGTCCCAACCGAGGTAAGTAAAACCATTATGTCCACCCCTCGTGAGAAAGACAAATTCCTGCCAAATTGATATGAACTGGGTCCGATTTGAACTACAGGTACATGATTTAATACTCATTATTATTTGCAAAAATCATTTTTAGCATCACAATACGCTATTTTATCAGAGATCCAATGCAATTTTAGCGAGGATCATCCCCTAGCTAAGAACCTTCATGCCCGTCATTTTGACCTTAGTTTGAAACAGGCATAAGAAATTCAAAAACGGTCCAAACAAGGTAAATCCTTTGCATGGTGTCATATTATCTGACATAGTTGTAAGGAAAAAATACCAAACTTGGTATATTGTAAATATCTCAAAAAGCCTTCTTAGAAATGACCTATCATGTTCAAGGTTTCATGACTTTCGGGTCAAATGACCAATATATGGATAGAATCGCATCATAGTTTGTGAAAATGTGCTCATATTGTGCACGCATATGCATCTTGGAATGGAGAACAGTGTTACAGGAGGAAGTTTTGCCTTTTGTCGCTTAAAAAAGCATTTTCCATCTTTCGAGTACCAAAAAGAGGCGTTTTATTAAGCAGCCACCAAAGGGCTAATTCAAAACGCTACCATCCATTTTTATAAAATACAAGAACACCTTTCATGGACAATGTACCAACCAAGGTAAGTCAAACCATTCCGTCCACCCCTCGTGAAAAAGATAAATTACTGTCGAAACGATAGGAAGTGGGTCCGATTTGAACTACACGTACATGATTCGATGCTCATGATTTTTCGCAAAAATAATTTTAGCTTCATAATATGCTATTTTATTAGATATCCAATGCAAATTTAGCGAAGCTCATCCCCTAGCTAAGAACCTTCATGCCCGCCATTTTGACCATAGTTTGAAATGGGCATAAGAAATTCAAAACAGTCTAAACAAGATAAATTCTTTGCGTGGTGTCATATAATGTGATAGTGTTGCAATTAAAAATACAATACTTGGTAAATTGTAAATATCTCAAAAAACCTTCTTAGAAATGACCTATCATGTTCGAGATTTCATGACTTTCAGGTCAAACGACCAATGCTATGGCCAGATTCACATCATAGTTTGTGATAATATGTTCATATTGTGCATGCATGTGCATCTTGGGATGGAAAAATTGTTGCAGGAGGAAGTTTTCCTGTTCTTCGCTAAAAAATCCATTTTCCATTTTCCATTTTCCGAGTGCCAAAAAGGGGCATTTTGTGAAGCAACCACCAAATAAAAGTTTCATAATGGTACCACCCTATTTTTTAAAAATAATATACCACGTTGCATTATTAATGTCCCAACTGAGGTATGCCAAACCTTTCCTTCCACCTCTCGTGAAAAATACAAATATCCGCCAAATCGGTAGAAAGTGGG
The DNA here is from genome assembly GCA_916181665.1 of Avena sativa. Classification (NCBI taxonomy): domain Eukaryota; kingdom Viridiplantae; phylum Streptophyta; class Magnoliopsida; order Poales; family Poaceae; genus Avena; species Avena sativa. The sequence continues at coordinate 58,479,693 of OV702297.1, read as the reverse complement.
TCCAATTTGAACTGTAGGTACATGATTCGATGCTCATGATTTTTTGCAAAAATCATTTTCAGACTCACAATATGCTATTTTATTAGATATCCAATGCAAGTTTAGCGAGGTTAGCCCCTAGCTAAGAATCTTCATGCCCGCCATTTTGACCATAGTTTGAAACATGCATAGCAAATTGAAAAATGATCCAAACAATATAAAACCTTCGCGTGGCGTCATATTAGGTGACATAGTTACAAGGAAAAATAGCAAACTTGGTGTATCACAAATATCTCAAAAAAACCTTCTCAGAAATGACTTATCATGTCCGAGGTTTCATGACTTTCAGGGCAAACGACCAATATTATGGCTAGAATCGTGGCATCGTTTGTGATAATGTGTCCATATTGTGCATTCATGCGCATCATGGAATGGGGGATAATGTTGTAGGAGAAAGTTTTTATTTTTGTCGCACCAAAAACCCCATTTTCCATTTTTCGAGTGCCAAAAACAGGGCGCTTTGTGAAGCAACCACCAAATGAAAGTTTCAAAATGGTACCACCCCATTTTTTCAAAAATACTATACTACGTTCCATTAACAATGTCCCGAATGGGCTATGCCAAACTTTTACTTCTACTCCTCATGAAAGTACAAATGTTTTCTGAATCGGGAGGAAGTGGGTCCGATTTAAACTACATGTACATATTTTGGTGCTCATGATTTTTTGAAAAATCATTTTTAGACTCACAATAGGCTATTTTCTCAGAGATCGAATGTCAAACCTCTCTTTCCACCCCTTGTGAAAAAGACAAATTGATAACCGAATTGGGAGGAAGTGTGTCTGATTTGAACTATAGGTACACAATTTTTAAACTAACAAAATCACTTTTAGGTTCGTAATATTCTAATTTATCAGGAATCCGCTAAAAGTTTAGCAAGATTCAACTCCTAGATGAGGACAGTCACATCCGCCATTTTGGCCATGTTTTGAAAATGGCGTAAGTGATTAAAAAAATGATGTCCCTATATTTTTGTGGACTCAAACTCATTAAAACCTAGAATTCATACCAAAACTCTGCCTTCTAATAGTCCACAAGCCAATAGGAAAAATCAAAACAAAAGGCTGGGGCCAGGCCCAACATGGCATTCCCTTGTTAAAAACGTTATGTGTTGTTATATATGTGTGAGACCCTAGCGCGTGGCTTAATAGGATTGATAGTATACCCATACCAACAAGTTGCAACTTCTTTTTTGGAAGCTCGTCCAAAAAGAACTCTGGGGTTAAGAGTGTTTGGCTTAGAGCAATTTGAGGATGGGTGACCAACCGGGAAGTGGGTACCGAATGCGCACGAGTGAGGACAAAGTGCGCTCAAAATACTAGTGTTGGTCTGTGGCATTAGTCTGGAGATCCTATTAAGTTGCCAGGAGTGACAGGCTCCGATCCGGAGAGGCCGAGCTGTTACAAGTGGTATCAAAGCCGACCCTCGCAGTTACACGGGCGTGTGTGGGTCAGTGGTGGACATGTGGAGCATGGCGCGTGTGTCCCAGAGTGGACACGGCATGGCACATGTGCTGGCACTGGATGCATAGATGTATGCCAAGAGGGAACATTACTGGCTTGTGGTTGATCGATGAGGGCGTTTATATTCCAAGGGTGGGTGTATGTGAGACCCTAGCGCATGGCTTAATAGGATTGATAGTATACCCATACCAACAAGTTGCAACTTTTTTCCAGAATATCATCCAAAAATAACTCTGAGGTTAAGCGTGCTTGGCCTAGAGAAATTTGAGGATGGGTGACCGACCAGGAAATGGGTACCGGGTGCGCACGAGTGAGGACAAAGTGTGCAGAAAAGACTAGTGTTGGTTGACATTAGTCTAGAGAACCTATTAAGTTGCCAGGAGTGACAGTCGTCGGTCCGGAGAGGCCGGGGTGTTACAATATGCAAGTAGGATTGGTTGCTTTGGTGGTCAATATCGTTGTTCTACCGCAGGGGTGCGCCTATGGTCTTGATTTCGTTCCCTGTCGGCCTTTAATCTTTTTTTGTTTGGATTATTTTAAAATAATTGCGACTGTATTATAAAATATGGAGCTCCATCCTACACCGAAGTAGACTCCCATATAGCTATAGTAGTCTTCTCTCTCGTGCTGCTACAGTAGTCTTCTTCCATGAGAGTCCCCTGAGCTCTCCTGGCGTCTCCCTCCTCCTGTTCCCTAGCCTCGTCGATCGTAGAGGAGATGGGGGAGGTCATCGGGCTTCTCTATGTAGAATAGTGGTAGGGATTCTCGCCGTAGGTCTAGGGTTAGTTTTGTTTTCCTTCGTGGCGTTTGGCGAGATGTCGTGGTGCTTGTCCCCCTGTCATTTCCGCAGGAGGACGGACGGATGTCCTCCTCGTGCTCTGGCGAGTCCCTGAGGGTGGGGATTGGTGGTGGTGTGTCTGAGGGCAGGAGCCTCTTCAATAACTGTGGTTGCTGCTTCTTCGAGATCTGGAGGTTGCACGTGGTTCTTATCCCCCTGTCCGGCCATGGTGGCGAGGGGAGGGAGAGGGATGACGAAGTGCAGGCCAGATTTGCGGAGGAGCAAGGGATTGATCCACTAGATCTTTTTGACAAAATCTAGTGACTTTTGGATGTTATCTCCGATGCGGTGCTTCCATGGAGGAAGCCAGATGCAGTGTTGATGACCTCCATTTGTGGCTCCTCTCATAAGGTCAGTGGTCTCGGTACTATTGGTTCTCCAAAGTGGCCCCTTCGATTTTCTCTGGCCGGTCATGGAAGTGAGGGGAGAAGAAGAGATGGTGCCACTCTCGTTGAGCAGGATGTACTGAGGACGGAAGTTTCTGAAGCTGCGCCTGCGAATTCCTCTTCGCAGTGGTACATTGGTGGCGGTGATGCTGTGATGGTGCTGACGTGGAGCACTTCGTTGGAAACCCCAATGTAACACCCCAAAAATATTAAACTTGGATCATCAAACTCTAATCATCAAAATTAGGGTTAACAAAAACTTTTCTAACTAAAAATATGAAAACATTCATATGTATGTGTATTAAAATTTGGATTCTTTTGAATTGCCATGGTTTTATGTTTATTTTCTTGTAAAATGATTCTTAGGTGAAATAAACATCATCTAAACAATCCCCAAACTTTTCCCAAAGACAAACAACTCAAAATGAATAAATTAAGTGAATGGTCACTTTGGCCAAATTAACTCCCATGCCTACTTTGGCTATCCCTAATTTTCAAAACTCAACAGAAACATGTATGGATCTTTGCACCCCTTGTTAGTACTCATAATAAGGTACCAAGGCCCACTTTGTGATCATCCAAAAACATTTAAATGCTTAGTTTAAATGATAGTTTAAAATTGAATCTATCTCATATGGGAAGATCCCACTATTTCAAAAACCACTCAAACAAGATCAATTTTCAAAACCCAAGCACCCACAGAATCCTCAACACATGCCTAGCACACCCACCAAAAATCTTTTCAAAATTCAAAAATAAAGTTCTTGCGGCCATTTCATCAAACAGGTTGCAGATGCAAATCAACTAAATCAAAAACACTATGTTGAGCAGTGTCTTGGCCAACCTTGTTCCCTCTCTGGTTGCAACTAGCCTTAATAGATCATCTAGCTTATTTAACTAACCTCTAGCACCACTGTGAGCTTGCCAATGCCATCAATGGTGAGCAGGCCGAGCCTCACCATGTCACCCCAGTGTGGACAGCAAGTTAGGAGAAGAACTAGTCGTGCCCACCTTGTCTACCATGCAGCCCATGCCTCACCGCCCCCTCTCGACCAGCCCTAGCTCGAAGACAGAGACCAGAACCACCAGTAACGCCGTGCCCGCGCCGCTGTCGACCATGCCGACGCGCACCCCAGAGAACATGTCGTTCCCACGCAACCCGACCACCTCGAGCCCTTGCCACTCACCAGCATGCACCCTACCGTCCCAGGAGACCACCAGACATGTTCGTTTCATCGCCCATACCCTGTAGCCACCGCTCGCCGCGGAGTTTGCCGCCTCTGCCTCGCAGAGCACCGCACGTTCCCGACCAATTGCCACCACCCCTAAACTCGCCTTCAAGTTCTAGAGCATCGTCAGGAGACCACCCGTCGATCGCCAACCGCAGCCATGCCTTTAGCCGCCCGTAGCCATGTAGCAACCGTCGCTTGCCCATCCCTCTCGGTCTCGCCGTCGAGCCTATAAAAGGAGACGACCCCTGCTCGATTTCTTCACACCAGTTTACTCCCCTCTCACCCAGAACCACCCCACCTCACTCCCAGAGCAAGGCGAGTAGCGCATCGCCGGAATTTGTCCGGAGCCCGCCGCTGCTGGAGAAGAAGGAAGCCATCGATTGGAGACGCCCCAGGAGGAGCTGCCGGTGCCAGGAGAATCGCCGTCGTCGACTTCGTCGTTTGCCCCCATCGCCGACCCTCGCCTGAACCCCGGTGCGCCTCCCACGACCCCCACTGAGCCGCTAGGGTTTGATCTCGCCAGTGACATGGTCATCGTCGACGACAACCCTCAGCCGTTGATCTCACTTCTAATCCAACGCACCACATCGCCCCGTACCGCTTCACATGTTATGAGCCACTGACGTGTGGAACCCCCCTGTCAGCTGAGCCCCGCGCTGCGGAGTGACACTGGGCCGGCCCATTAACCTTTCCCGTGCAGCCAACCGTTTGAATTTAGATTTTTCTATTTTCATTCAAACTCAGTTCTGTACATAGTTTCAAAAATCAACACAGCTCGATTCAGTGAACCAAATTGCATGAAACCGATTTTGTTAGAAAGGTACTGAAATGCTTAATCCAAGCCCGTTGGATTCAAATCATTTGGATATGTAGATCAACATTGGTAAAAATAACAAGGCAGAAGCTTTTCTGCATTCAACATTTTTTCAAATTTCAACCATAATAGCTTTTGAGTTGATTCCAACTCTCAAAAATCACATTTGATCATACCTTTCAGAATATATAAAAATATATGGGTTTACTTACAGAAATAATGTTCAAGTAATAAAATAATGCCACATAGGCATTTCTAGTCACTTTATTTATTTAAAATAAAAGGTTAAACTTTATTAAATTGTGACAGCACTTTAAATCACATTACCATGTACTGAAATATGTGGTGATGACATGTGTTAACATGATCCCATGTTTGAGTTGGAGAATATTAAATCTTAAGTAGTTTTTCAATGAGTAGAAATTACTTTTCTAAAAATAAAATAAATAAAACAAAAGCTTTAATCTTGTAATGTTAGTGATGATACTAGATCATCTATAGTACCCCTTTTGTGTGATGATTGAAAATAGTTAAGTATTGTTTGGTGATTGTGTACCTCGTATTTATTTATAGACGCTAGTACCGACCAAGGATACGAGGAGGAAGGATGATACTACGAAGAAGAAGCCGAGGAGTACTTCAACCACTGCTCTGCACAAGGCAAGCCTTACTAACCAAGTTGACCTATGCAAGCCAATACTTGCAAGCTATTAACTTAGCAAGCTTATACTGATACCTATACAAGCAAATACTTGCTTGTTACCATGCCAACTATATGCCTTAAGCATATGTGATCATACCAACTTGATAACCCAATCCTAGTTTTACTTGCAAGCTTTATACTTTATTTCTTTACCAAAGCTTTCTCTGAGAGATTACTTAAGTAACTTGTAGATACTAGAAAGATAATTGAAGGTTGCATAAAGAGCATTAAATTTGGCCTAAGCTAGATAATCTTGATGTCATCCTAAGGCATGAGATTGAACTTAACTAATCTCCACTTGTTTACCACCCCTCATTAGTACTTACCCCCACTTGTAGATGCTAGTGCTAAGCATAAAATTTGATCAACTTTAGATGGGAATACTTGGTGAAAATGGTTATGAAAATCTTGGAATGATGAGTCATTCTACTGAAATGTTTTGACATGTGTTCCCGAACACCAGATGATTTTGATGATGAAAATGTTGAGGCATGAGCCTTAGCCCTTTATAAAACTGATGGTTGTCTGGATGCGATACCCTTCCAATGTTACCGTACAACCACAATACACTACTAGGAAAATGGCTATAGGTAATCAGCACATCCGTGGCTCACATGGTTGAAGTACCCCACGGCTAAAACAGGCGTGGCTCACCTATGAGCAGTGCCCTACTAGTAACTAGAACAACCGTGGCGCACATGACCATAGTGCGCCACAGATATGTGTGGGCCAGGGCCCTGTTGGCCGCACGCCAGACATCCGTAGCACACATAGGGTAGGTGCGCTATGGTTGTTAGTGTCAACCGTGGTGTACATGGAGGGGGTGCGCTACGCCTAAGCGCATGCCCCTCTCTGCTGTGAAACGGCCAGACACATCCGTGGCGCACTATGGCATGTGCGCCACGGATGTTAATAATCCCTGTGGCGCACTAGGGCCGAGTGCGCCATGGATGTGGCGATTTTTTTGGCAGCTCCACTTTATGTGCACATGTGTGATCATCCACCACCCCACATTTCACTTTCCCCTTCTTCTTCCTCCTTAGATCTAGTCGGGATCTTCTCCTTCCCACCTCAATTTCTCCACCCATTCACCATTTTTAGCATGTAGAACTTGCCTTGGATGTTACACAAGTAATAGAGGAAGGTCTCCGGTCTCTCATCTCCTTCTCCGGTCTCGCGCGCACCTCTCCTTTCCATCTTTCTCGCGATTGGTCTCTCATCTCGGTAAGTTGTCCATGGAAGGATGTGTTCATGTGTATATGGATGATATGCTCATATGTATGTAGATGATCGATGCTCATGATGTGTGTATGAGAGGATCGATGGTCATATGTGTGTGTATATGGAGAGTATAGATGATGCTCATGCATGTGTGTATGGAGAGGATAATGATATGTTCATGTGTGTATGGATCTCGGTCTCTCTCTCTCTCTTGTGTTTGTATGTGAAAAAGTTGCCATTTGTTTTGCCAAAATGTTGATTCATTTCCATTTTGGCAAGACTTTGGCATTTCGCAAAGGTCCTAATTTTAGGATAGGTCATGCCGAAATTTTCTATCAACCATTGCATGCATGCATTCATTATGTGGTTCTAATAGACTTCTAATTGCACCGTGTACACCGTGCAGGCAAAAATGGTCCGCATAATGAGCGAAGGCATTGTGGCTAGATTTTTGAAATGTGCGACGACCGACATGATACGAAATAACAAGACGGATATAAGATGTCCGTGCAGAAGATGCAAACTCAACTGGGTGATCGGCCCAGATTCTGGGAATCTGCAGGCGCACCTGCTCTGCCATGGTTTCATGGATGGATACACTCGTTGGATAAGCGATGACGAAGACGATGGAGACGGTGAAGGTGGGCAACATGACGATGATCATCATCACGGCGAGAACGGGCGAGATGATGAAGAGTCTCCTGGAGATGGTGAAGGTGCGGAAGCAGACCGGGATGATGATGATCTAGATGCCGGAGGAGGAGACGATGATGGAACAACGTCAGGCTGGGTGCGGGACCCTTATGTGCAAGAGCTGCTTCTCAAGCAGACGAGTAACGCCAGGGCTGCCGCTAGAGAGAAAGCCAAGCTTGCGCAACTTGAGAAAGACGCGGTTACTCCATTGTATGAAGGATGCAGGCCCGATGATACCCGGTTGAATGTAACGCTCAAGGCTATGGAGATGAAGGCAAAACACAAATTGAGCGACGCAAGCTTCGACGATATGATGGCATTCTGGCACGATCGTCTCCCGGAGGGGAACACATGTCCAACTAGTATCGAGGACGCCAAGAAAATCGTCTGTCATCTCGATCTACCGCACGTTAGATATCACGTATGCATCAAAGATTGCATCATTTATCGGGGCGAGGACGCGGAGAAAACCACATGTCCGGTGTGCGGCGTGAGTCGATACAAGAAAGGGAAGAAAGCACCTCGAAAAGTGGTATGGTACTTTCCTATCACTCCTCGTCTACTATTTCGTGGACCCTAAGAAAGCGAATCTCATGCGATGGCATGCGGAAAGTAAGAAGCCAGGAGATGATGATGATGACCCCGAAAAGGATGAGCTGCTGACGCACCCTTCAGATGCTAGCCAGTGCAAAGCATTGGACCTCGAATTCCTAGAATTCGGTGGAGATTCGAGGAACATCAGGCTTGGTGCAAGCACCGATGGACTCAATCCGTTCGGTAGCCAGAGCAGCACGCACAGCACTTGGCCCGTGTTTGTATGGATGTACAACCTCCCTCCATGGTTGTGCATGAAGAAGTACATACAAATGAGTATGCTAATTCAAGGGCCAAAACAACCTAGTACCGACATCAATCTGTATCTCGGGCTGTTGAAAGAGGAGCTAGCCACGTTATGGGAATCTGGAGCCAATACTTACGACGCCGTCGCACAAGATTATTTCACTATGAGAGCCGCATTGGTCACTACGGTGCAAGACTATCCAGGTTGCGGGTATATCTCGGGGCAGGTTATCCAAGGATTCTGCGCATGCGTTAGGTGCATGGATAACACAAGCTATCTCCAACTAGAGAAAGATCCAGGGTCATCGAAAACTGTGTTCATGGCACACCGGAGGTGTCTCGGCAAGAATGATCCATGGAGAAAACGTGGAGACCTGTTCGATGGCAAATCCGAGACCCGAGGAATCCCAGAGCGTAGGAGCAGCGAAGAAGTGGAAGAGTTGCTGAAAAACTGGAAAGATTGTCCTAAGCCTGGAAAGAAGCGAAAGAGGCAGCAACAAGGCAAGCCGCTGATGAAGGTATGGAAAACAAGGTCTGTTTTCTGGGAGTTGCCATACTGGAAGTTTCTCCGCATGCCTCATAGCCTCGACATCATGCATATCACGAAAAACGTGTGCGAGAGTCTGGTCGCCACCATAATCAACATGCCAGATAGGACGAAAGATGGTCCCAAAGCTAGGCACGACCTGATATGCTTGGGTATCCGGAAGGAGCTTCACGGAGGACGCACTACTCCTGATGATCAGGAAGATGACGATGATCATGAGTCAGAGACGACACAAGGTCGTCAGAAGGGTAAAAAGTTCAAGAAGAACGAATATTACTGCCCTCCTTCTTGCTTCACTCTAAGACAGGATGAGATCAAACAGTTTTTCAAGTGCCTTCTAGGAGTCAAATTTCCTTACGGCTACGCGGGCAAGATAAGCAGATACCTAGACGAGGCGAAGCAGAGGTTCAGTGGCATGAAGTCTCACGACTGTGCCATGCTAATGACGCAGGTACTTCTGGTCGCACTAAAAGGGATAATGGACGAGCACGTTCGTGAAACATTATTTGGCCTCTGCAAGTTTTTCGATGTCATCTCTAGGAAGTCGATTGGCGTGAATCAGCTTGGGAGGCTACAGGAGGAGATCGTGGTGATACTATGCGATCTTGAGGTCTACTTCCCACCCGCACTCTTTGACATTATGGTGCATCTACTGGTCCATGTCGTGGAGGACATCGTACAACTCGGGCCGATGTTCCTCCGCAGCATGATGGCGTTCGAAAGGATGAACGGACACATCAAAGGATACGTTCGCAACAGGTCCCGTCCAGATGGAAGCATAGCCAAAGGCTTTCTAGCCGAAGAGTGCATCTCTTTCTGCACGAATTATCTAGACATCGAGAACCCTGTCGGTCTTCCCGTCAACAGGCACCTTGGCAAGCTCGACGGATCTGGTCACCGAGAGGGTCGTCGCATACTACATGCAGACTTCGATTTTCGATGCGCAGACTTTGATCGAGTAAACCTCGTCGCGCTACAGCATTTAGAACTGGTCGATCCTTGGGTACAGAAGCACAAAAGGTTAATCGAGAAGAAGTACAATGACCGGGGCATACAGAGGACACAGGGAGAAATAATCAAAGATCACAACTTAGATTTCACACGTTGGTTTAGGCAGACCCTCCTTGATAATCCCCCGCGATCGCATTCTTCTGACACGGAAAAGAACATATTCACCTTGTCGCAGGGACCGATGCAAAACCTGGTGACCTATCAGGCGTATGATATCAACGGCTACACATTCTACATGGAGGAAAAGGACAACAAGTGTGATTATCAGAACTCAGGCGTAACATCGGAATTCTACACCGATGACAATGTGAAGGAAATATTCTACGGAAGAATCGAGGAGATCTGGGAGCTCGACTACTATGGAGAAAAGGTGCCGATGTTCCGTGTCAGATGGGCAAAGAGCGTTGAAAGAGAAGACCGGTATTTCACAACCATGGTTATACCCGAAGCAGCCAAATCCAAGGCCACCGGTGCAAACGTGGCCGCGAAAAATGAACCGTGGGTACTGGCTACCAAAGTGGACCAATGTTTTTTCATTTCCGACCCGACAAAGCCTAGCCGTGTTGTCGTGAGGAGAGGAAAAAGAAACATCATCGGAATGGATGGAGTCGCCAACGAGCAAGACTTCGACCAGTACGGCGATCCAAAGATTGAAGATGACGACGACTACAATGCAGCAACATACATCACAAGAAGAAAAAGGACAACCCTACCCAAAAAAGGTAGCCCGTTCGAAAGAAGAAACATTAAAGTGCCGGGGCTAAATTATTCAACCGCGGGAAAGAAGGGAAAAAGCTTGTAAAAGGCTAGCTCAAAAAATATTGTAAAACGCGTGGTCGAAAAAGATTGTAATATTCATGGACAAATTAGTATGAAATTTAGTTATACTGTGAATCATATTTGTAACACTTTTATGACATATATTATCACTTTTGGGCATTTTTGGAATATTTAAAAGTATTTTAAAAACAAAACAAAAATTGTATGGCATATATCACCACTTTTGTGCATTTTTTGGAACATTTAAAAGTATTTCTAAAATAAAAATAAAAAAGTGGGGCACCAGGATTCGAACCTGGGTGCTCACAAGTTTAGAATAGAGCAGTGGGCAGAACCAGTGGGATAGGCAAGTGTAGTTGCTAGAAGGAGTGCTGCAGCCTTGTTATAGAGTGGTTACAACCCAGATAGGCATAGCGCACTATGCCAGAGTGCGCTATAGATAGCGCACTCTCGCATAGTGCGCTACGCCTATCTGGGTTGTATCCACGTCATCGTTCCCAACCCCCCCATCTCACACACTCATCGATCCCCATCTCTCTCACTGCAGTGCGCTCGATCCCCCCTCCCCCGCCGCCGCTGTGCTCGATCCGCCAGCCGCCGCCACACTCGATCCCCCCAGCAGCCACCGCCAGCCGCCACCGCCACACTCGATCCCCCCAGCAGCCACCGCCAGCCGCCGCCGCCGCACTCGAGGAGGAGGAGGCCGCCCGTGTCCGAGAGGAGGAGAAGGCCACCCGTGTTTGAGAGGAGGAGGAGGAGGCCGCCCGAGAGGAGGATAAGGCCGCCGCCGCACTCGAGGAGGATCCCCGCCAGCCGCCGCCGCACTCGAGGAGGAGGAGGAGGAGGCCGCCCGTGTCCGAGAGGAGGAGAAGGCCGTCGTCATTCTCCCGCCAACGTCATCCTCGAGAGGAGGTTAACACCTCCCCTCTCTCCCTCTCTCCCTCTCTCCCTATCTCCTATAGTTGCCAACAGGAAAGAATCCTAGAGATCACTGGAGTAGGCAAGAAACCTCTCTCGCTCATCTCATCACTAGAGTAGGAGTAGAGATCAGATGGTAGGTAGTACTAGTGCCTGGGATCAATGATCATCTTAGAGTAGGATAGTTTGGCATATGGTGGTAGGCACTTATGTAAAACCAAGGAAAAATGGTTGTTGTTCGTGTAAACTGATGATGTGATACAGGGCAGGGTTTCTTCTGGTCCTGAAAATGGGAACATAAATTCAGTTAGTGTCATATTTGCCCACTGTCAATGTCAAGGTGAGACATTCAGAAGGCCCATGCTTTTTATCTTCTACCAGTAGTACTTCAAAACATACCAACTTTTTTGCAATAAAAAAAATGGTCTGATGCTAGAATCTCAGAATCAAGGGGTTGTACTCTGACAGTGAGCAAATTATGCCTCTAACAGTGATTCATTTTAGCAATGTACTAGATGGTTAGGGTTTGACAGTGAGCAAATTATGTTCTTGTGCATTATGGTTAGGGTTTGACAGTGAGCAATGTACTAGATGGCCATACTGTTATCTTTATTGTGACTTATCTGCAGATGTCATACTGTTATCTTTCAAAAGAAGTCAGTGCTACTTGTTTATATAAATGATTAGACAAGATAAAATCATCTCATGGATAGTCTATGTACAAGAAGATAGCTAGGGTTCACCCCCTAGCATCTGGTTTTGCACTCCTGGGTGCACCCCCTAGCTTCCCCCTGCCTAGCAGCCACAACAAGTTCTATAGTGGCTCATACAAGTTCTGTAGTGGCTGATACAAGTTCTTCCTAGCATCTGGCTTCCTAGCATCAAGTTCTCCTGGATTTGTTTAGCTTGATTCATTGTAGTGGATGTAGTAGCTTGCAGTTAGCTTGTAGTTGCTGTAGTAGGTTAGTGTTAGCAAATTTTATTGTAGTTGCTGTAGTAGTTGCCTAGCATATGGTTTTGCACTCCTGGATTTTAGTGTTGTTTGTGGCTAGGAGATATATGATCCTAGTTATGCTGATGATGATCCTAGTTTGTGGCTGATCCTAGTTTAGTGCTGATCTAAAATGTGTTGGAGATATGCCCTAGAGGCAATAATAAATGTAGTTATTATTATATCTTTGTGTTTATGATAAATGTTTACATTCATGCTATAATAGTATTAACAAGGAAACATTGATGCTTGTGTGATTTGTAAACATAACTTGAAGTCCCTGGTAAAAGCCTCTATCTAATACTAGCTTGTTGGTTAATAAGATGATAGTGGTTTCCCTATCATGAACATTGAGATGTTATTAACAACAAGATCATATTGTTAGGAGAATGATATGATGGACATACTCCTATAGATAAGCCTAGCATAAAGATCAAGTCATTTTAATAGTTTAATTGCTATATGCTTTCTGATACATAGTAACCTAATTCCTTCGACCATGAGATCATGCATATCACCTTTACCGGATGGATGCTTTGATGACATCAAACACCACACCGTAACTGGGTGGTTATAAAGGTGGCATTGAGTGTTCGGAAAGTATTGGTTGAAACACATGGATCAAGAGTGGGATTTGTCCATCCATATGACGGATAGATATACTCTGGGCCCTCTCGGTGAAATGTCATCCAATTAGCTTGCAAGCATGTGACTGGCTCACAAGGGATCACATATCACGGGAACGAGAAAAGAGTACTTATCGGTAACGAGGTTGAACTAGGTATGCAGAGATACCGACGATCATAACCTCGCATAAGTAAACTATCGTGAGACAAAAGGAAATTGGTATCGTATGTAAAGTGGTTCATTCGATCACGAAGTAATCGTAGAAATATGTGGGAGCCATATGAATTTCCAGATTCCTCTATTGGTTATTGTTCGGAGAAGTGTCTCGATCATGTCCGCATAATTCACGAACCGTAGGGAGACACACTTAAGGATTCGACGTTGTTTGAGTAGTTATGGAATGATGAGAAAGAGACCAAATGTTGTTCGGAGTCTCGAATGGGATTCGGGATATCACGAGGAGATCCGGAATGGTCTGGAGAATAAGATTCATATAAGGAAAGTCCTGTTTCGGAGTTGGGGAATGGTTCCGGTGTTTTCATCGGGAATGTTCTAGAAGGTTCCGGAATGTCCGGCACTCCGGGGGGGAGGGTGCATGAATGTGTTATATCAAATTGATATGATTGCATCATGTACTCGGTGTCATCGCTGATCAAAATAGAGGGTTTATTCAAATCCTAGTTTGAAAAGTCAAACGGCTAGTTTGAAAGTCAAACGGCAGTTTTTGGGAAGAGGAGGAGGAGTGGGAAACCGAGTTGGGGAGGAGTTCCCTCCTCCAACCGGCGGCGCACCACCCAAGCCGAGTTGGGGAGGGACTCCTCTCCCTCCCCTTGGCCGGCCGGCCCCTCCACCTATATAAGGAGGGGCAGGGCTCCCTCCTAGAGACACACAAGATCCTCTCCTCCAAACCCTAGCCCCAAGCCGCCGCCGCCTCCATAGCCGCCGCCGGCCCTAGGGAAAACCCTAGCCGCCGTCTAGCTAATCCCTAGACGCCAGCTTGCCCCTCCTTGGTGTGTCTAAACCCTAGAACACCGAGGGACTCTCTCATACTCCATCATACTCGCTCCGGCTTAAGGCGAAGCCCTGCGAGATCTCCCCTCTACTTCCGGTACCACGCCGTTGTGCTGCCGGAATCGCGAGGAGAGTGCTACAACCTCCGCTGCCTGCTGGAACAAGGGAGAGGAAGGTCTTCGTCGAGTACCGAACGTGTGACCGACTGCGGGAGCGCTGCCGAAACGCAGCGCCGGAAGGATCGTCTACGCGATCTTGAGATCGGAAAGAGTACGACTACATCACCCACGAGAATCCGCTCTCGTTAAACACTCTGGAATCTTCGAGGGTGAGTTATTCTATCGACTCGTTGCTACAATCTAGTAGATAGATCTTGGCTTGTTTGTTTGTATGCGGTAGAAAAATTTTGTTTTCCATGCTACGAATCCCTACAGTGGTATCAGAGCCGTGTCTATATGTAGATCTATTGCACGAGTAGAACACAATGGTCATTGTGGGCGTTGATGATTTTATTGTCGATTGCTTCTTGTGTACTTTGCATCTTGCGGTATGTTGGGATGAAGCGGCCCGGGCTAACCTTACATGACATCGTTCATGAGACTTGCTCCACGCTTGACATGCAACTTGTATTGCATAAGTGGCTTTGCGGGTGCCTGTTTCTCCTAGCATAGTTAAGATCCAATTTACAACGGATGATTAACAATACTAGTATCAATGTTGTGGTTCATGTTCGTAAGTTAGAACGACACTTATTGAAAGCCCCAAACCACGTAAAACATGCAAAGAAAGTAGAGGCATCTAACTTTGTTTTGCAGGGGTGTGCTGTGATGTGATATGGCCATGATTGTGATTATATTTGATGTATGCAATGTTCCTTATTGTAAGTTGGCAACCGGCAGGAGCCATATGGTTGTATTTAATTTATGTTAAGACCAGCATGTCTATTCAAAGTAGTTGTAATAGGTGAAGCCGGTGGACGACAACCATGGAGAAGCGTCATTGACCTTGATGCAATGCCGGTAATGATGGAGATCATGTTCGTGCTAGAAGATAGAGATCAGAAGCACTAAGAAGAAAGGCCATATCATATCACATATTATGAATTGTATGTGATGTTAATCCTTTATGCATCTTGTATTGCTTTGTAGACGACGGTAGCATTATAAGATGATCCCTCATGCACATGAATTTCAAGTCATAAAGTGTTCACCCTTAGTTAGCACCGTTGCTAAAGCTTGTTTTTTCGAAGCACCACGTGATGGTCGGGTGTGTTAGATTCTGCAAGTGTATACAACGTGAGCAAGCCAGATTTGCTCATGCGGAAACTAAGGTTTGATCTTGACGAGCCTAGCATGTACAGACATGGTCTCGGAACACGGATCACCGAAAGGTAAAGCATGAATCATATAGTAGATATGATGAACATGTCGATTGTTCTCCATTGAAACTATATCAACTCTCGTGATGATCGGTGTTGATGTGGTGGATTTGGTTCGTGTGATCACTAAAACAATGTGAGGGATATTGTTTTGAGTGGGAGTTCACCTAGATTAATTTTATTATTAATTTGAACTCAATTTGTCATAAACTTAGTCTAAACTATTGCAAATATGTTGTAGATCAATGGCAGCCCCTACCATCAATTTTAATGCGTTCCTAGAGAAAGAAAAGTTGAAAAACAATGGAAGCAACTTCGCGGATTGGTTCCGCAATTTGAGGATTGTCCTCACAGCTGGTAATTTGACCTATGTGCTGGATGCACCGCTGGGTGACCCACCTGCAGCTGATGCTGCCGATGAAGTAAAGAATGTTTGCCTCACTCGGAAGACTCAGTACTCCACAGTTCAGTGTGCTATCTTGTATGGTTTAGAATCGGAGCTTCAGAAAAGGTTTGAGAATTCAGACCCATATGATATTGTCGAGGATCTCAAATTGATTTTTGAGACTCATGCGGCAATTGAAAGCTATGAGGCTTCTGAAAAGTTCTTTAACTGCAAGATGGAAGAGGGCAGCTCCGTCAGTGAGCATGTGCTTAAGATGTCTGGGCACGCAAACAAACTTCAAAGCTTGGGTATAGTGATTCCCAATGCTTTGGGGATTTACCGTGTCCTCCAATCACTGCCACCAAGTTACAAGAACTTTGTGATGAACTACAACATGCAAAACATGAACAAGATGTTGCCAGAACTCTTTGCCATGTTGAAGTCTGCAGAAGTGGAGATCAAGAAAGAGCACCAAGTGTTGTTGGTCAATAAGACCACCAAATTCAAGAAAGGCAAGTCTAAGCAGAAGGGACACTTCAAGAAGGATGGTAAGAAAGTTGCCACGCCTACGAAGAAGACCAAGGCTGGACCTAAGCCTGATACTGAGTGCTTTTACTGCAAGGGAGAAGGTCACTGGAAGCGGAATTGCCCAAAGTACTTGGCGGATTTGAAGAACGGCAACATCAAGAAGAAAGGTATATCTGATATACATGTTATTGATGTGTATCTCACTAGTACTCGTAGTAGTGCCTGGGTATTTGATACTGGTTCGGTTGCTCATATTTGTAACTCGAAACAGGTGCTGCAGAATAAACGGAAGCTAGCGAAGAACGAGGTGACGATGCGCGTGGGAAATGGATCAAAGGTTGATGTGATCGCGGTCGGCACGCTACCCCTTCATCTACCATCGGGATTAGTTTTATACTTAAATAATTGTTATTTGGTGCCTGCGTTAAGCATGAACATTATATCGGGATCTTGTTTATTGCGAGACGGTTACTTGTTTAAGTCCGAGAATAATGGTTGTTCGATTTATATGAGTAATATGTTTTATGCACATGCACCTTTGATAGATAGTCTATTCTTATTGAATCTCGATAGTGGAAATACACATATTAATAACATTGAGGCTAAACGTTTGAAATCGAGCGATAACTCGACCTATATGTGGCACTGTCGTCTTGGTCACATTGGAGTGAAGCGTATGAAGAAACTCCATTCCGATGGACTTCTTGAATCACTTGATTTCGAATCACTTGATAGATGCGAAGCATGTCTGATGGGTAAAATGACTAAGACTCCATTTTCTGGTATGATGGAGCGAGCTACGGACTTATTGGAAATCATACATACCGATGTGTGTGGTCCAATGAGTGTAGCATCACGCGGTGGTTATCGTTATGTTCTTACCTTCACGGATGATTTGAGTAGATATGGGTATATCTATTTCATGAAACATAAGTCCGAAACTTTCGAGAAGTTTAAGGAATTTCAAAGTGAGGTAGAGAATCAACGTAACAAGAAGATTAAATTTCTACGTTCTGATCGTGGAGGTGAATATCTAAGTTACGAGTTTGGCGAGCATTTGAAGAAATGTGGAATACTTTCACAATTGACACCGCCGGGAACACCACAATGTAATGGTGTGTCCGAACGTCGTAATCGAACTCTCTTAGATATGGTTCGTTCTATGATGTCACTTACAGATTTACCGCTATCATTTTGGGGTTATGCATTAGAAACAGCCGCATTCACTTTAAATAGGGCACCATCTATATCCGTTGAAACGACACCGTATGAATTATGGTTTGGGAAGAAACCTAGATTGTCGTTCCTTAAAGTTTGGGGATGGGAAGCCTATGTAAAGAAGTTACAGCCGGACAAGCTTGAACCCAAAGCGGAAAAATGCGTCTTCATAGGATACCCGAAGGAAACTATTGGGTATACCTTCTATCATAGATCCGAAGGCAAAATCTTCGTTGCCAAGAATGGATCCTTTCTAGAGAAGGAATTTCTCTCGAAAGAAGTGACTGGAAGGAAAGTAGAACTCGACGAGGTTGTCGAACCTTCTCTCGAAATTGCGAGTAGCGCAGCACCGGAAGAAGTTCCTGTGGTGCCTGCACCAATAAGAGAGGAAGCTAATGATGATGATCATGAATCTTCGGTTGAAGTTGCTACAGAGCCTCACAGGTCAACGAGAACTCGTACCACTCCAGATTGGTATGATCCTGTTATGAGTGTCATGTTGGTGGACAACACCGATGACCCTGAGACATATGAGGAAGCGATGATGAGCCCAGATTCCAATAAATGGCAAGAAGCCATGAAATCCGAGATTGGATCCATGTACGAAAACCAAGTATGGACTTTGGTGGACTTACCAGATGGCCGGAAGGCTGTCGAGAAAAAATGATCTTCAAGAAGAAAACAGATGCTGATGGTAATGTTACTGTCTATAAAGCTCGACTTGTCGCAAAAGGGTTTCGACAAATTCAAGGAGTTGACTACGATGAGACTTTCTCACCAGTAGCGAAGCTAAAGTCTGTGAGGATTATGTTAGCAATCGCTGCATATTATGATTATGAGATATGGCAGATGGATGTCAAAATAGCATTCCTCAATGGAGACATTGATGAAGAGTTGTATATGATGCAACCCAAAGGTTTTGTCGATCCTAAAGATGCTAACAAGGTATGCAAACTTTGGTCCATCTATGGATTGAAGCAAGCATCCAGAAGTTGGAATCAACGTTTTGATAAGGTGATCAAAAGTTTTGGTTTTATACAAACTTATGGAGAAGCTTGTATTTACAAGAAAGTGAGTGGGAGCTCTGTAGCATTCTTAATACTATATGTAGATGACATATTATTGATTGGGAATGATGTAGACCTTCTTAATAGTGTCAAGGAATATTTGAATAATAGTTTTTCAATGAAAGATCTTGGCGAAGCAGCTTACATATTAGGCATAAAGATTTATAGAGATAGATCGAAACGCCAAATATCATTGTCACAAAGTACATATTTGGACAAAGTTCTAAAGAGGTTTGGAATGGAAGATAGCAAGAAAGGGTTCTTGCCCATGTTGCCCAATACGACCTTGAGTAAAACTCAAAGTCCGACATCGGCAAAAGATAGAGAAAGGATGAGTAAGACTCCCTATGCCTTAGCCATAGGATCTCTAATGTATGCCATGCTATGTACTAGACCCGACATTGCATATGTTGTTAGTTTAACTAGCAGATATCAAAGTGATCCAGGAGTGGATCATTGGACAGCGGTCAAAAACATCCTTAAGTACTTGAGAAGAACTAAGGATATGGTTCTTTCTTATGGAGGTGATGAACAGCTCGTTGTTAATGGTTACACCGATGCTAGTTGGAACACTAATCCGGATGATTCTAAATCACAATCTGGATACGTATTTATTTTGAATGGTGCAGCAGTTAGCTGGAGGAGTGCAAAGCAAAGCGTTGTGGCAAGATCTTCAACTGAATCGGAATACATGGCTTCTTCGGAGGCTTCACAAGAAGCGATATCGATGAAAGAGTTCATTACAGAGCTGGGTGTGGTTCCTAGTGCGCTGGACCCAATGTCTATCTACTGTGATAACATGGGCGCCATAGCCAATGCGCAAGAACCAAGGTCACACAAGAAGCTGAAGCACATCAAGCTGCATTTTCACGCTATTCGAGAACATATCCAAGATGGGGATATAAAGATTTGCAAAGTACACACATATCTGAATGTGGCGGATCCGTTGACTAAACCTCTCCCGAGGGCAAAACATGACCAGCACCAAACTGCCATGGGTGTTCAGTATATTACCATGTAATCTAGATTAGATGACTCTAGTGCAAGTGGGAGACTGTTGGAGATATGCCCTAGAGGCAATAATAAATGTAGTTATTATTATATCTTTGTGTTTATGATAAATGTTTACATTCATGCTATAATAGTATTAACAAGGAAACATTGATGCTTGTGTGATTTGTAAACATAACTTGAAGTCCCTGGTAAAAGCCTCTATCTAATACTAGCTTGTTGGTTAATAAGATGATAGTGGTTTCCCTATCATGAACATTGAGATGTTATTAACAACAAGATCATATTGTTAGGAGAATGATATGATGGACATACTCCTATAGATAAGCGTAGCATAAAGATCAAGTCATTTTAATAGTTCAATTGCTATATGCTTTCTGATACATAGTAACCTAATTCCTTCGACCATGAGATCATGCATATCACCTTTACCGGATGGATGCTTTGATGACATCAAACACCACACCGTAACTGGGTGGTTATAAAGGTGGCATTGAGTGTTCGGAAAGTATTGGTTGAAACACATGGATCAAGAGTGGGATTTGTCCATCCATATGACGGATAGATATACTATGGGCCCTCTCGGTGAAATGTCATCCAATTAGCTTGCAAGCATGTGACTGGCTCACAAGGGATCACATATCACGGGAACGAGAAAAGAGTACTTATCGGTAACGAGGTTGAACTAGGTATGCAGAGATACCGACGATCATAACCTCGGATAAGTAAACTATCGTGAGATAAAAGAAAATTGGTATCGTATGTAAAGTGGTTCATTCGATCATGAAGTAATCATAGAAATATGTGGGAGCCATATGAATTTCCAGATTCCTCTATTGGTTATTGTTCGGAGAAGTGTCTCGATCATGTCCGCATAATTCACGAACCAATGGGAGACACACTTAAGGATTCGACGTTGTTTGAGTAGTTATGGAATGATGAGAAAGAGACCAAATGTTGTCCAGAGTCTCGAATGTGATTCGGGATATCACGAGGAGATCCGGAATGGTCCGGAGAATAAGATTCATATAAGGAAAGTCCCGTTTCGGAGTTGGGTAATGGTTCCGGTGTTTTCATCGGGAATGTTCTAGAAGGTTCCGGAATGTCCGGCACTCCGGGGGGAGGGTGCATGAATGTGTTATATCAAATTGATATGATTGCATCATTTACTCGGTGTCATCGCTGATCAAAATAGAGGGTTTATTCAAATCCTAGTTTGAAAAGTCAAACGGCTAGTTTGAAAGTCAAACGGCAGTTTTTGGAAAGAGGAGGAGGAGTGGGAAACCGAGTTGGGGAGGAGTTCCCTCCTCCAACCGGCGGCGCACCACCCAAGCCGAGTTGGGGAGGGACTCCTCTCCCTCCCCTTGGCCGGCCGGCCCCTCCACCTATATAAGGAGGGGCAGGGCTCCCTCCTAGAGACACACAAGATCCTCTCCTCCAAACCCTAGCCCCAAGTCGCCGCCGCCTCCATAGCCGCCGCCGGCCCTAGGGCAAACCCTAGCCACCGTCTAGCTAATCCCTAGCCGCCGGCTTGCCCCTCCTTGGTGTGTCTAAACCCTAGAACACCGAGGGACTCTCTCATACTCCATCATACTCGCTCCGGCTTAAGGCGAAGCCCTGCGAGATCTCCCGTCTACTTCCGGTACCACGCCGTTGTGCTGCCGGAATCACGAGGAGAGTGCTACAACCTCCGCTGCCTGCTGGAACAAGGGAGAGGAAGGTCTTCATCGAGTACCGAACGTGTGACTGACTGCGGGAGCGCTGCCAGAACGCAGCGCCGGAAGGATCGTCTACGCGATCTTGAGATCAGAAAGAGTACGACTACATCACCCACGAGAATCCGCTCTCGTTAAACACTTTGGAATCTTCGAGGGTGAGTTATTCTATCGACTCATTGCTACAATCTAGTAGATAGATCTTGGCTTGTTTGTTTGTATGCGGTAGAAAATTTTTGTTTTCCATGCTACGAATCCATACAAAATGCTCTTGGTGATGGTCTAGTAGTGCTGAAATTGTGACTATATAATCTGACCATATTTGCTAGTGCTGATCTAAAATGCTCCTGGTTTAAAATGCTCCTGGTTTGAAAATACATGGTGAAAACTTGCTGTCATATAATCTGACCATATTTGCTGTCATATTTGCTGTCATATAAGTTATTTGTTGTCATATAAGTTACTTGTTGTCATATAAACTTGTATTTGCTTGCTGTCATATAATGACAGGTGCTATAATCTGCATGTATTTGCCTGCTATCATCAATGACAGGTGATATAATCTGTGGTGATATAATTGTAGCACTTGAAATTGTGCTTGTATGAGGCACTTTATTATGTCGTGTATGCAGGTTCTTGTATGAAATGAGTCCCGATTTTTGTCGGAATGTTGATTAACTTCCGTTTCGGCAGAAATCGGGCACTCCTAGTTTAAGAAAATTAGCAAAGGTCATGCCGGATTTTTCCGTGCATTTAACCAATTATTTATTTTTTATTAGTGCAAAGATGTGTGACAATGACGAGGCTGGATGTTCTAAGCGCATCAGCGCTGAAGGAGAACTCAGACCTCCGAATAAACAATTGACATTCTGGGAGGCGGCCTAGCGGCTAGAATACGATGAAGAATACCATCCTTCGGAGAGCGAGGATGATGAGATGGAAGACGTGGAGGAAGAAGCCGAAGGAACGGCGGATGATGAAACCACTGATGGCGGCGAGGGTACAGGGAGTGGTAGCAATCCTCCTAAGAAGAAGAAGAAGAAGAAGCCGAAGGACCGGCGCCCAAACACGAACGGCACCATCAGGGAGGAAATTACCAAAGTGAGCCCATCAGGGGTTCCTTTGGAGCCCGCCCTTGTCGCCAAAGGGTACGGTGGGCAAGTGGCGGCGATCACCCGGACAACCATCTCGATCAACACCGAGAATCTCCGGCATAAAGATAATGGCCACTTGCGCACACTCCTCTTCGAGAAGCTGCACGCAAGATACAAGTTCCCCGCTAAGTATCAGAACACAAATTATCATGGGAACAAAGTAAACAAATCCGCCCTCACAAAGATGAGCACCGCCCCGGCCAGCTGGAGAACCCGGATAAAGAAGAAGAACTATAAAGAAGGCAAAAGTCTCGAGGAGATCCAGAAGATTGACCCGCAGATCACCGAAGATCAGTTGCGGGAGTTCAAGGAGAGGTGTGAATCCGAAAGAGCCCTGGCCAATAGTAATCGGGGAAAGGTGCTGCAGGCGATGAATATAGGTCATCACCATCTCGGATCTGGTGGATACAGAACCGCGGAGGCCAAATGGAATAAGGAGGACGAAGAGTATAGATCCAAGGGGATAGAAAACCCCTTTGCGAAATTCGAACCCGGGCAGGTTCGAAACTTCATCAGGGCCCATTACCATGTGGACCCAAAAACCAAACAACTCACCGTGGATCCTGCGGTGAAGGAATTCGAGGAAATTGTGGTAAGTATAATCTAATTACCGCGGATCAACTCGATTGCAATCTAATCGATGATCTAAACGATTCACTGTTACTTCTTCTGCAGGAGGAGGAAATTGTTGCTAGTCATGGATCCCAGGGTTCCTCATCCCAGGGGTCGATGGCGGCCACCCGGTGGGATAACCCTTTTAACAGGGCGATGAACCGGGCCAAGAAAATAGAGCCGGTTACGAAGAAGCTGTCGTCGGCTGGCCGTCTGGCCGGCCTCGGGGGTAAGAATTGGGTGGATCATTTTGGTCCACCGCCGAGGACGCATGTGGCGCCGTTGGGAAGGAGCGAGGAGGAAAACCGCGAGGTTCAAGAACTTAAGGCACAAGTGGCGCGGATCCCGCAGATCGTCCAAGACAACCTGGCAATCACTATCACGTCCTTCCTGCCTACCTTGGTGGAGTCAATAGCGAACTGGAGTGCGGGTGGTCGAGTAGGGCCGTGCTCGATTCCAAGCATGGTCAGCAGCCACTCGAACAACGCGGCGCTGATGAATCAGGCGAACTACGTGTTCGTGACTCCGCCCATTAGCACCGTGGTGCCGCAAGTGTTGGTGACTCCCCCTGCCATCACCGCGGCACCGGAGTACATGTTGGTGCCCCCTGCCATCGTCGCGGCGGCACCGGAGCTCCAAGCACCCGTCGGTAGGGAGAATACACCGACGGCCAGCACCGCGCCATCAAGCAGCCCTTCCGTCTCTTGCACGCCCGTCGCCGTATGCGGTGCGTCGACATTAGCCGATCTCGACGCCATCACGGTAAACAAATTGATTTACCACCTTTCACGCCATCTATTACTCTTATGGCATCTTTGACGATGCCGTACATGTTTTCCGCAGACGGATGTTCCTTGCACTCTCTTATGCTACTGAACAACGAGCTGAGGGATGTTGCCAAGGGTACCATCGTTCAACCCTTGCAGCGCATGTTCCACTCAAGGACGATGCCAGATAGCGTGCACAGGTTTAAAATTAGTCGGGTGCTAAGGGGCTGCGACGACCTGGAACCTCCCATTCAACCCCCAGGAGCGGATGAAGAAGAGCCGGCTATCCTCAGAACTTGCTTCGGCTTATTCTTGCTATGGCCAAAGAGCATGATCCGTTTGGGGACGGCGGGGGCCATCACGCCACAGACAACAGCACCGCCTGTCGTGCCAGCGAAAAGCGGTGGCAAGGCCCCCTTACCGCCCTCGCCGTCACCTCCACGTGGTGGGTCGGATGATCATGTTGATGATATGCACATGGCGCAGGATCCGGCCAAGGACGACGAAGACTGGAATGATCACTTCTTCAACACTCAGTTTAGCAACGAAGACCTAGCTGGTGGCCCCACAGAGAAAGCCACTATCACCAAGCGTCTGTTTGGTTCTCAGGAGACGCCACCAGCTTGCGCCTTTACAGAGCCACCAGCTGATACAACCAACCGACCATTTATTCTAAGCCCTGACACACTACATAGGGCGGCCGGTGCTCAGATTGCGGTGCCTGCCCGCTCTCCAAAAGGAAAAAAGGGCAGGAAAAGAAAATCTAGCAGCTCGAGCCAGCCGGTGGCGTCAACAACTGCGAATCCGATCAGGTTTCGGGACGGGCCACCAAGACCCGAGGGTATTATGTGGAGGATTCATGTGGCGGGTGAGCCCATGCTACCTAAGAATTTGCGGAAGCTCGCCAGTTCGGAACTGCAGAGTGTGCATGACGGCGTGCTGACGATAGAGAGACGCCGTCTATCGGAGAAAGATCCCTCGCACCCGGTATTCGTGGTTAAGGTGCCACCAGGCTTGGGCTTCGTCGACAATGCCCCTGTGGAGTTGTTCTTCCTGCGGTTCGACGACATCTTCAATATGTTCCACCTATACCCGCTGCACTATACCATGGTCCGTCTGTTTTCTCTCAGCCTGGTCATGCAGATCATTAGAGAGAACACACCGGGCATCGCTATAGTGGACCCCTACTACATGCGTGACGGCTGCTTGGGTTCCCCCGCCGAACGACGTATCGTGGCCTCGTACCTAAAAAAAATCCTCGTGGCGAACAAGACAAAGGAATACATTCTCGTGCCTTACTTTCCCGAGTAAGTCGTTATTCACTCGCCACCGTCGATTGGCTTTATTAGATAATCATCATTCTTTTTCCAACACATTCCATTTGAATTTTTTGCGCAGAGATGAACACTGAAAGCTCATATCCTTATCGCCGAAGCATTCCCACGCCACGTATTTCGACTTGGGGAGTCTAGAAAAGAAGAAAAACTACGACAAGATCAAGGAAGTTCTGGATGATGCTCTCACTGGCTTTGCCTCGACGGAAGGCACCACCTTCGTGCGTACGAAGGTCAAGTTCGGCAGGCACGTCTTCAACCACGTAACGGAGTTCCCCTGCGTGAAGCAGCCAGAAAACAGTAAGAAGGAAGCCTACTACGCACTCCATCACATGAGGGCGTTCCTACTTGACCAGCAGAATTCTACGCTGCCAGATCATCTCAAACAGTGGGCCGAAGCAAAGGCCAAGATCACTGATTCAGATATTAGACAAGAGATGTATCGCATCCAGCAGCAGTGTGGGGCAATCATCTTTCGTGATGTCATGACTTCGGGGGGGATCTTCTACGGAGGAAATATCCCGAATAACCGTGACATAGAAGATCGCCTAGAGATGCAGGGTGACTATAGGAAGTTCATGACGAGACAAGGCGTCCTCCCGTTCCCTAAGCTGAGCCAGAAGGCTTGATGTTGGCCTAGTTGTAGCTACAAACTATAGATGACCTTTGTGTGTGTGTGGACAAGTGTACATGCTACTATACTTATCTTATTAGGCTTATGAATCATCGCTTACTTCTTTTGCTTATTATTATTATATATCAATCAATGCTTGGTTTTTTTGCTTACTCTTTGGTCCTTTGCTCACTTTGGTCCTTCTTTTTTTCCTTACTCTTTTTTAGAGAATAATGCCGATGATTGAAATGTCGTGGCACACTATATATGTGAATGTGCTACGATGGGATTGTGAGCCTTGTGATATGCACAAGTCCAGGTCTTGTGCATCCTACTTGGCCCACGGTTCCATCGTAGCATATTCCTGTGTCCAACGACCTATGTATATATATGAGGCATTCTTTTCGAGTTATTTTTGTCTTTTTTGAGAATAATGCCGATGATTGAAATGTCGTGGCACAATATATATGTGAATGTGCTACGACGGGATAGTTAGCCTTGTGATATGCACAAGTCCAGGAATTGTGCATCCTACTTGGCTAAATGTTCCGTCGTAGGATATTCCTGTGTCCAACGACCTAGCTAATTATATATGAGGCATTCTTTTCGAGTTATTTTTGTCTTTTTTGAGAATAATACCGATGATTGAAATGTCGTGGCACAATATATATGTGAATGTGCTACGACGGGATAGTTAGCCTTGTGATATGCACAAGTCCAGGAATTGTGCATCCTACGTGGCTAACCGTTCCGTCGTAGCATATTCCTGTGTCCAACGACCTAGCTAGTTATATATGAGGCATTCTTTTCGAGTTACTTTGGTCTTTTTCGAGAATAATGCCGATGATTGAAATGTCTTGGCACAATATATATGTGAATGTGCTACGACGGGACTGTAAGCCTTGTGTTATGCACAAGTCTAGATGTTGTGCATCCTACTTGGCTTACAGTTCCATCGTAGCATATTCATGTGTCCAACAACCTAGTTATATATGAGGCATGCTTTTTGAGTTTGGTCTTTTTGATTTAGAAGTACTTTCTATAAGTGTATCTTCATATGAGACTTTAATTATATATGATTTTTTTCAATCATCGGTTAATTATTATTGTCAACTTATAGATGACGTGGTACGTCGTGTACAAGGGACGGGTTCCCGGAGTCTACGATGATTGGGAAGACTGCTGGAGACAGGTGCACCGTTTCAGCGGCAATAGCTACAAAGGGTACAACACTATGCGGAGGCGGAAACTAGATACACGCGCTATCTAGCGGGAGTTAGGACAAGGAACCGGATGAAGACCTACACCTTCGTCGCGGCGGTGATCATGCTTATCTTCTTTGGTTGTTTATCCCGCATTTGTGTCTAGCTAGTTTAGATGTCTAGGCGAGCTTCCGAGCTCTAACTTGTTCGATCGACACATGTATTCGCATGTCACCAACTACTTTGTAACTTGATCGAAACAATGTAACTTATACTATGTATTCATGTATGAGACTTATCTATATGTATTTGTTTCAATCTTGTTTTTCAAATTGTGTATTTATATATATATAATTGTATATCTTGTATCTATGTGTATATCTGCCTGTAATATTGTATATAATCTGTATTGTATATAATCTGGCTCGGAAATTAAAAAAACAAAAAAAAACACCTGTGGCGCACATGACCTACCTTTTGTGGCGCACTACGCCTAAAGCGCACCTCAGAAGCTTAGTGGCGCACTGGGAAGTGCGCCACAGAAGACCCTACGCGTAGCGCACCTGCCCACATAGCCGTGACGCACTGGTAGGTGCGCTACGCCTATATCGACATAACCGTGGTGCACCAGGCAGTGCGCCACGGCTAGGAGATAGCCGTAGCGCAAGGCCCGTGGCGCACCCCTAGTGCGCCACAGATGATGTTTACCGGTGCGCCACAGTCGGCCATTTTCCTAGTAGTGATACCCGAAAATTGGGTAGGGCTTGACTGGAAACTTATATACCTTAGTATGGGTTCCCTCACGGCCAAGGTCTGAGCTGAGGCTACCTTGTGAAGATTTTCCACCTGTACAGTACCCAAGATGACAGTTGGTCATGGTTGGGAGGCCAAACTCACAGGAGAGGTGCCTATACTAGGGTGTGTAATCGAAAGGTTAGGATTGATTATCCGCATACTGAGTATGGTGAATTCAGGATTTGTTCCTGACGGATGTATTGAATGTTGTGGTGAAAGTGTACAATCTCTGCAGAGTGTCAAACTATTCGAATAGCCGCGTCCGCGGTTATGGACACTTGGAGTGGCCATACTGTTCCCCCGTCATATGTTTTCAAAATGACTTATGAAATGAATTGAGATTTTGACTTGACCACAACAAAGTTGTGATATGAAGTTCAAGTTCCCACTTAGGTGTTATAAAATTTCAACTAGCTTTTCTTGCTTCTGAACTTAGTAGAGGTAAATCTGGCTTTTTGCAAAACAACCCTAGAGCTTAGTGTCCTACTACAAAAACCCCCCATAACTTGTTATTATTAGTTTGCGAGTACTTAAAGATTACTCATGGCTTTGTCCGGCTATTCCCGTGGCCAGACTATGAAGAGGAGTACCAGGATGATGGACCCCGGGAAGGTTACGACAACTAGGATCATCTCCCATCGTCAGCATTGCATGTGACCCCGAAGATGGAGCTTCGCCTACGCTACCTTTATGATTACGTTATTCCGCTGCTTGAGTTGTATTAAGAATTGGATCATGAGATCCTTATTTGTGTAAGACCTTATGTATGGTTTGTAATGGATGATGTACTTTGGTATCCAAATCTGTTATGTCTCGCAAAAATGGTAATCCTAGGATTGCGATGTATGGAATAACAGGCATCTGGGATTAAAAATCTGGGTGTTGACAAGTTGGTATCAGAGCCATCCTGACCATAGGAGACCCTAGTTAGACTGGACGTTTGAATCAAAAACTTAGTTTCAAAACCAAAGGAAGTAAATATTTGCAAAAACTTATTCCCATTCTTATCACTTTGTTTCTTTCATAAAAAATCATGTTCCTCAAAAACTCTTACAGAATACATAAAATTTTACACACTTGATCACTCTACTAACTTACTCATTCTATACTCTTATAGATGGACATGAAGTACAACAAGTTTTATCAGTTGGGGAATGGAGGAGACCTCATCTTTGAGCGGGATTTGGACCAGCTTTCGAAACTTTGGAGCGTCCACACCCCGAATTCTTCAAAGCTCAGCTCAATGATCAAGGAGGAGAAGATCTACAGTGGCTAATTGTTGCAAGTCTCCGAGGAAAGATTGAACCTCCCACTGCAGAGGGAATTCAGTTCACCTTAAGAGAAAACAACTGGATCGATGGACTTGCTAGGTCCATGCAGGAAGCTCTTTCCCGTCTGTGTGGGCAGAGTATCAACCAAATTAAGGGTACCTTCTTTGAGTTCTTTCCAAGGTGTGATGCTATGGGACAGCCACTGGAAGCCCCATACAACCACGAGCTGAAGACTCAGTTGGACCACCTTAGCTTCATGATGTATGATCGTCAGTAGGAGTTGGACAATGCTCGTGACTACTCCAACCACAAGTCCGCCATCATCAAGACGAAGGATCAGACCATCGCCATGCTAGCAAAGGAACGCAAGTCGCCCCGCCGTCAGCTCGACAAGGAGCGCATCATTGCCCGTCTTTGCCACCGTATCTCAGATTTGGAGGAGACCATCCACGAGAGAGACATGCAGCTGGAGGAAAGGGAGAATGCCGGAGAAGATCTTCGTGGAGACCCCTACTCCTATCTCAGCGATGATGATGATTTTCTGGAGGATCAGGCCATGGACTTCTTCACCGATGAGGATGATTTTTCCTTCATCGATGACGATGAGGATGATGAGGATGACGACTACACCGACTCCGAGGAGTAGTAGCACCTGAGCACTAGCGTAGTGAGTTGTATTCGGTCCCACTGTATTGTAGTTTCCAGACACTACAAGAAATGTGTCAACTTATGACCTTTTGATAGTGACCGTGCATATTATCGTCATAGAGTTATGATGATTTCGCACCAGATGGTCGTAAGCTAGTTGGAAGAGTCAAAATCTTGATTTACTATGACGATTTGGCTAAAAACGTCATAGTTTTAATATGTAAAATCGTCACAGCCAGCGAGATATAAGAGAGAGCAATACCGGTCGTTGGATATGAGTGTGATAAACGGCTGAGATAGCGTTGTGTGGGAAGTTGCTGCGGATTGATGACCTGGCACCCATTCATCGCGGGAAGACCCGGGAGTATTTCCCTTTGCGAGCGACCTGGCGCCCAGTCAGGGAAGGGAACCGGGGAAACCAAATTTATGAGGCGCGATAGACCAAATTTTTCGCCAAGTCCCACTGCATCTCTGGAACCCTAGATATTTCTTCTCTACAGCGCCGCCACCCCCTCTTTCTTCTCTCCGGCGCCGCCACCCTAGATTTCCTGCCGCAACCACCCCTCACCCGCTGCATCCATCGTTCCCAGGTTGCGTGCTCTCCCAGACCAAACCCACATCACACCCTTCGCCCCACAGCCTCCACCTCCCGCACACGTAGAGCAGGAAAACCCGACGAGCACCCTAGATTTCCTTTGATGGGGACGATGCGGTCGATGCGGATGTCGCCTCTGTCTCCAGATCCCAGGCTCCCCGCTCGCCTCTGCACCGAGCCCTCCTCTCCACCAGGTCGGTGGAGCCTTGGGGCTACAGGATCTTGTTCTCCCTGACGACGTGCTGCTCCCCCTCTACGACAACGGCAGGTTCGTGCTTTTCGGCGCCTCGGTGAGCTCCGTCAACCCCACTCCACCGCTGCACCAAACCCTTGATAAATCAATGGTAACTGTTCTTCTTCTTCTTCTTCTAAATTAGTGGATGCCACATCTCCTGCTACTCTGCATCTTGAATCCGGCGCTGCCGCCATCTCCTGCTGCTGTTTTAAAATCTCCTGCTGCTCTGCATCTTGAATCCCGCGCCGCCGTCGAGAAGGACCCGATCAAGCTCTAGGACCGCTACGTCGAGTGGCTCTACCAGCACAAGGAGCTGGGCCTCTTCGTCGACGTCAGCCGGATGGGGTTCACCGACGACTTCCTCCACCGGATGGAGCCGCTCCTACAGCGGGCCTTCGTCGCCATGGGGGAACTCGAGAAGGGCGCCATCGCCAACCCCGACGAGGGCCGCATGGTCGGACACTACTGGCTCCGCGACCCCGGCCTCGCCCCAATTCATTCCTCCGAACCAAGATCGAGAAGACCGTCGACCACATCCTCGCATTCTCACAGGACAGCTGATTTATTTGTTCTATTTTCCCATACAGTTATTGCTACCCCAAATCCTGAAGGAGTAGAACTGAAGATTAGATGCAAATATTCGGGGTTTGTAATGCAACAGTATCATACTCTTCTATAATTATAGTCCTGTCATGATAATAAAACTTTAATCTAGGGGTTGAGTTGAGGAAATGCAATTGCTTATAGTCAGTCAGAGCAACGGTGGTAGTTAGCTTGAGTTGTCCACAAAAGAACACCTGGAAGCATTAGGGGATGATATTGTAAAGATAATTTGACTGTGCAGGTTTTGTTATACATTTCTATTACTGGATTTTCCATCACCAAGAAGGTTAGAGCAATGCATGCTCCATCATAGTAATACAGACACCCACACGGTTTGGTGATTGGTATGAATGGATGCTAGGGAATGTGCATTGTACAAATATATATGCTGATTATGTTTAGCCTATTCAGGCCTTTCCTATCTTCATTTTAATCATTACAACCTCTGGCATAGTAATACAAACACACACACACGGTTTGGTCGCTCACATGAATGGATGCTAGGGAATGCGCATTGTACAAAGATAGATGATGGTTATGTTTTCAGGCTTTTCCTATTCATTTTAACCATTACAACCTCTTATAAGCCAGTTTTCCTAAAAATGCAGATTATCATCTCAGGCTGGCCGTTTTACTCAAATACTCTCTATAGGCATTGGAGGATCATCTTTGGGGCCTCGGTTTGTTTCTGAGGCACTTGCACCTGATAACCCCCCACTGAAGGTATTGTCCCAAGTTGTCTAATCTGTGCAATGTGGTTTGATTGCATCTGTCCATTCCGTGGATCTAGGTGTCTATCATGCAAGTATAATAAGCTTTACCCTTATTATTCTGCTTGATATCAGATACGATTTATTGACAACACCGATCCTGCTGGAATCGATCATCAAATTTCCAGTAAATAAATTATCAGTACGATGGTGCAACCTCCCTTTATCTCGTGTTCGATCCTAGTGTTTGCAAGTGTTTTGTCCAGCAAGCTGTATCCGATCCATGTCTAGGGATGATTACTAGCTAACTTAGCCTAGCAATGCAAGTTTCTCTACATTTCTAGCTAGCTAGTTAAGTTTGTTTTATGTATTGCCACTACTGTTTCTGGAGAAAGTGTAGCATCCATATCGGTGCTGATTATGCTGTGATGTGTTCTGTGACCAGCCGCCACCAAGCATCGCCGGTTTGCTGCTGTTTCGTGGGAGGCTCCTTTTGCCACTAAAACCTGATGTTCCTATGCCGCCCGGAGGGAGTGTTAGGTACGTGGTCGAACTAGCAAATCTCAATCGGTTCTTCCTTTGTTGCCTAGTCCAGAGTTAGCGCATCGACTGAGGGCATTAGTTGGTTTGAAGGCAATTAAAGATCTGAAGTTTAAATCGCTATGGTCATGCTTATGAGAGAATTAATTTTTCAAAGATGATAACTGTTTCTGTTGAAGTGCTATTCCAGAAGCTAGCTAGCATCCTGATTCCTTGATCATTCTTTTAGCACCACGGTACGAGGGACAATTTGGTATTCAAGTTTTTGGGCATAGTATATATATACTTACACAAACAAAACTATCTGGTATTCAAGTGTTTAGGGGTAGTGTATATATATACTGACACAAGCAAAGAAAAGGATCGCACCTGGCTACTGTTGGTTCTTGTAGTTAAAACAATTTGAGGTAGAATACATATGGTCTGTAGACTGGTCACAGTTATTAGACCTTGATGATTAACAATTACATACTGATGCGGTCAAGTTTGATTTAGGAGTGTGTTGATCTTATAAGAATTTGTGTTCTGTGATAATTAAGGCGAGTTTTCTATAGGTTTTGGAGCTACAGGTGCCAGAAGCAGTTATGTTAGTTAAACGTTTTCTACTGTTTGAACATATTTCTAACAAAATTAAGTTTGAGCTAAATGTGATGTGTGAACCTAGTGATAAGAAACTTAAGTTCCATTCTAGTCAGGTTTGAAAAAAAGGTTACTTTCAGATACAAACCTTATTTAGGCTTGTAGCCATCAAAGACAACTATCAATTTCACTTATTCTTTCTCATGTTGTAGCTTGAAGACGCGAACATAGTCTGTTTCCTGAAGCCATCGGCTTGAAGACCTTGAAGATGGTGATACTCAAGTTCTCTATCCATATGTTCCTTCTTTCTTGGAGTATTTTCATAATAATTGATAGGGGTAGTAGGGCGTTCCACAAAATCCGATTTGATCAGTCATCCGATGTTTCTTGCTATATATATAACATTTCTTACTGTACAACTATCCATGTTTTTCTATATTGTCAAAACAGAGACATTTCTTGCTGTATATACACCATTTTCTGTCCAGATGTGCAACTATTACACTGATATTATTTTTGTTAATGTTGACATGCATCGTGGCATAGTAATAAAATAGTGGCTCATAATTCATATAGGTGGCGTCAAGGCCTTATTTGACTTTGGCTTTGCTTTTGTATATGCTTATATGAGATATAATATGAGACATAGGATATAGATTTAACTAGATGGGAGTTTCTGCAATAGCTAGTTTGCAATTTCTGTAGTTTAGTCCATATTATACATATAGAACTCTTTCAGGTGATTCTACTTGACATTCATGCAAACAAGAAAGTAAAACTTATGGTTTTTGTTTGTTAAACATGCTTGTAATAAACTAATTTGGTTAGATAAGTTAATTACTAATCCAGCCATAGTCATGCAATGCATTAAATATTTTACTTAAATGCAGCTACTCTTTGATACGATTATTGAGAATTCTTCATACTCATAGCTTTATTCATGCCTAAATACTCGCTCTCCAATATCTCAATGTCATTCATACTACATGTAATTTTAATGCAGGATTTTCTTTGGAAACACTTGTTCCGCAGAACCAAGATGCTGGGTTAGCTGAACTTCCAGCAACTACGGCTGCACTGAAGAACCCCAACTAAAAAGTGCTTTATGACCAGCACAACCATGAAAGATACCCTCCTGGAGATCCTAGCAAGCGTGCCTTTGCCTACTTTATTTTGAGTATATTAAACTGCACTTCTCAAAATTGATGCTTGGGTTATCTAGTATATGTGCATTCAGCATGTATTTCTAGGTCTGACATGAAAATATGAGCTACTGTTTCTACTGCTAGCATTGTATGAAATATCCTTTTAATCATGTTGACACTATGTTCAGGTTAAGATGTTTAATATTACTATTATTTCACGTTGATCCATGGTTAGTACTGTTAGCCGCACAGATTGTGTCGTCTTAGCCACACAATTGTAGGTAGTCTACCAGTTCAGCTGTTTAGTAGAGCTACATTCCAACATCCGGTGAGCTCCTTGAGGAGAAGCGTCGTCTGACATTGTCTGTGAGGAGTGGCCTGCATCAGGCTCTGTAGTGTGTACTACTGTCTAGTTTCTACTGTATTAGGATGTGTAACAATCCTAGTCTAATATTCTAAACTTTCTAGTTTATTTTGTAAACCCATTCTTCAGGCTTCAGTCTTTGTAGTGTGTACTGATGCATGTTAATGTATTGCTCTTCCTCAATTTGTAGCTAGTTTCTCATGTGCCCTTTATTTGCTACTTTGTAGTGTGTACACAGATGTTTTTATTTGCAGTGTGTACACAGATGTTTTTATTTGCAAGTATAATGTTTTTATTTTGTTGGGACTGTTGCAGATACCCTATTGTTTACAGGAGCTGCGGGCTGATCTGGAAGCATGCATAAGTTCGAGAGGATCAAATTGTAGCTAGTTTTTACACTTGCTCAGAGCTTTAGTTGTTGATTTGTATGTACCAGGTCATCGAAGATTTGATTTCTAAACTAGTTGTATTTTGAATGAGTGGAATTTCATGTGTTCCATCTATTCTGACCAGAATATTGTAATAAACTCATCTTTGCTGTGATGTGTATTTTCTACTTATTGGTACATTTTTGCTATTAATCTGGTGTGATTTGTTATTAATGTGACCCCCTGTCCAAAATAATCTTATTACTGGGACCCACTGTCTATCAGTTCTGACAATTTGGACCCGCATTTTCTAAACGGATCAGTCCAAAATAAAATGGATAGTATAATGGCTATTTACTAGTGTGACCAGCCCAAAATAAGAAGGCCCAAAGTAAGAATCTGTCCATATAAAAGACCAATGCAAAGAAAAACAATCCAGAATAGTTGGGCTGAGCCCATGTGGAACCTAGAAATGGGCTGGGCTGATTTTGATTTAAGACGATTTAATTTCTTCACAATTTTGCCACGTAGGATCGGCCACGTAGGATCTGACTTGGCCAGGCTAGATGGCCCATGATGATATTGGATCGTCATAGACGTTATGACGATCTAATATCGTCATATACGATTATGACGATTTTACCAAAAACGTTGTTATAGTTCATTTGCTACGCCCAGCTTTCGACGATCTCAAAATCGTCATAGAATCGTCATAAATGGACTACTATGACGATTTTGTGACGAAAATGGAGGGTCATATATAGCCAGATTCCTTGTAGTGAGAATGGTTCTTAAAATCATCTGTTTTTCCTTTGTTGTGGTGTGTTTGTATCGTGTGCTATGAATGAATGAATGAATGAATGAATGAATGAAAAGAAAGTTGCTAGAAAATCCGAGTCAAACTTTAAAAACTTTTCAAAGTCCCTGAACCTTAGAAATTTCCCTCTTTTCTCATGATCTATCTCAATCTTCAGATGCCACGCGGAGGAAGTGGTTCATCCCCGGACCCGATGTTGCAGATCCTGCAAATGTTGGTTTCTGAACGCGAAGCTGAAAGAGAGGAACGCCAAGCCAAACTAGCCACCCTTCAGCAGATAGCTCAGCTAGCCCACAACAATCAAGGCCAAGGAAATCAGGACAACCATGGATCTAAGCTCAAGAATTTCCAGAACACCAACCCACCTATTTTCACTAAGTCGGAAGAGCCCCTAGACGCAGATGATTGGCTGCAAACCATGGAGAACAACCTGGAAGTCGCCGGAGTGGAAGCTAACAAGAAAGTTTTGTTCGCCACCCACTATCTAGCCGGAGATGCAAGAGCATGGTGGAACAGCGTTCGTGCAATGACCGGAGGACAGATGATGACCTGGGAGGAATTCAAGGTCAAGTTCAGCAGAACCCATGTGCCACCGGGTTTGATCAAGAGAATGAGAGATGAGTTCAGAGAACTGAAGCAAGGAAGGATGATCGTAGTGGAATACCGTGATAAATTCTTGTCATTAGCTAGGTATGCCCCGGATGAGATCGACACTGAAGCCAAGAAGAAAGAGAGATTCTTGAATGGTCTGCACGATGAGATGCAGACGGTGTTGGTAAATATCCCCTTTGCTGATATTGAAGCCCTTGTCGACTCTGCCATCCAGATGGAAGGAAAGATCAACCAAGCCAATGAGAATCGCAAGCATCGCATGATGCATCAGCCAATGAGAATCGCAAGCATCGCCCTAACCCATCTCCAGGATTTGCCCCGAGACACAACAGACCCCCGATGAACCGTCCGACCTATCCCAACCGTGGAAACCCAAGGCCCGGAGGAAATCACAACAACCCTGGAAACCCTAACAATTTCAACTGTGCACCACCCAAGTTCAACAACAACAATGCTACCGCCAACACCAACACTGCCCCGAGGACTGGAAGCAATGTTGTGTCTGTTGTAGCAAAGGACAAGTCGCAAGTGACTTGTTATGACTGTGGAAATAAGGGTCACTACTCTAATGAGTGCCCCAAGAAGAATGCCGCAGCCCCCAATACAAATGCCCCAGCTCAGCAGCAGCGTCGTGTTCAGCCCGAAAGAAGATTTGCCCCAGGGAATTCGCTCAACCGCAACGGCCGTCTTTTTCTCATGTATGCGGAAGAAGCTCAGGAAGTGCCAGACGTCGTGTTGGGTATGTTTTCTGTTAATTCAGTACTCACTAGAGTGTTGTTTGATTCTGGTGCATCACATTCATTTGTCACCGAAGAATTTGCATGCACTAGTAAGATTCAACCAACCAAACTGAAGCATGTTATGATTGTTCAAATTCCCGGTTCAACCACCAAAGCTAGGCAAATTTGCAAAGCCGTCCCTATCCGAATCCATGGCAAGACTTTTATGCTAATCTGATAGTACTTGGAACTAAAGGTTTGGAAGTAGTACTAGGAATGGATTGGATGTCCAAACATAAAGGATTAATTGACTGTGCCAAGAAAGCCATAACCATGACTAGTACAGCCGGAATATCAGTCGAGCATGTATCTGAAACCTTACCTCGTCAATTCAAGTGCAACAAGAGTATAGCCCAACCTAGCATTGACCAATTCCGGATAGTCTGTGAATTCCCCGATGTATTTCAAGATGTTTTACCCGGTATGCCCCCAGATCGGGATATCGAGTTTATCATTGAACTAATCCCCGGAACAGGACCCATAGCCCAGAGACCATATAGTATGAACCCGTCTGAACTAGCAGAACTGAAGAAGCAACTAGATTCCATGTTGGAAATTGGATTGATTCAACCAAGTGCGTCACCATGGAGATCACATGTCTTGTTTGTGGATAAGAAGGATGGAGGTAACCGTTTGTGTACGGATTATCGGAAGTTGAATGATGTCACTATCAAGAACAAATACCCATTGCCCAAGATAGAATATTTGTTTGATCAGTTGAACGGTGCCAAAGTGTTTTCTAAGATTGATCTTAGAACTGGCTATCATCAACTCAAGATTCGCGCAGAGGATATTCCAAAGACTGCCTTTACCACCAGATATGGATTATACGAGTATACTGTCATGTCTTTTGGATTAACCAATGCCCCCTCTTATTTCATGAATCTCATGAATAAGATTTTTATGGACTTCCTGGATAAGTTTGTCGTTGTTTTCATCGATGACATTCTGATTTATTCCAAATCAGAAGAAGAACATGAGCTACACCTAAGGACCATTCTTGGAACCCTTAGAGAGCATTAGTTGTATGCCAAGTTTAGCAAATGTGAATTTTGGTTACAGGAGGTAGGATTCCTCGGTCACATTGTATCAGCCGGAGGAATTGCCGTTGACCCTTCAAAGGTGAAAGATGTCGAAGATTGGCAAGCCCCAACCACTCAAACCCAAGTTCGTGCATTTCTCGGATTGGCGGGATACTACCACAAGTTCGTAGAAGGATTCTCGAGTATCGCCAGACCCATGACCCAATTGCTGAAGAAGGACAAGAAGTTTGAATGGACGGACAAATGTGAAGAGAGTTTTCAAGAACTCAAGAGAAGATTGATTTCAGCCCCAATCTTAATCATGCCGGATATCACGAAGCCCTTTGACGTTTATTGTGATGCATCCAAGATCGGTCTCGGATGTGTGCTAATGCAAGAGGGCAAAGTTATATCTTATCTATCTCGACAACTGAATCAACATGAGCAAAATTACCCAACCCATGACCTCGAGCTCGCAGCCATAGTTCTAGCCCTGAAGACATGGAGGCATTACCTGATGGGAAACCGTTGTGAGATTTATTCAGATCACAAGATCCTGAAGTATATATTCACTCAGAAGGAGCTGAATATGAGACAGAGATGATGGATTGAGCTAATCAAGGACTACGACCTGGACATTCACTATCACCCCGGTAAATCCAACGTGGTAGCAGATGCCCTTAGCATATTTCCATCCCGCTTGAACTCCATGATTTTGAAGGAGCAACCAAGCTTGCACAAAGAGATGGAAGATTTCCGAATGGAATTAGTGAGTGAAGGATTTTTGGCTAGCATATAACTTCAACCCACTTTGATCAGCCAGATCAAGGAGGCGCAGAAATAAAATGCTAGTATCGACGGAATCAAGCGTCGTATCGGTACAGGCAACGTACCCGGATTCACCGAAGACGGAGAAGGAGTTCTGTGGTACAAAGGACACCTTTGTGTACCAGCAGATTCTGAATTGAAAGAAGTTATTCTCAAGGAATCTCATGATACTCTTTATTCTATCCACCCCGGAGGAACGAAGATGTATCAAGATTTGAAAGAGAAATTTTGGTGGCATAATATGAAGAGAGAAATCGGAAGCTATATCGCCAAGTGTGATATATGTCAGAGAGTCAAGGCGGGACATCAAAGACCCGCTGGATTGTTGCAACCATTGCAGATTCCGGAATGGAAATGGGATTCTGTTGGAACGGATTTTATCACCGGATTACCTACTTCTAGTAGGGGAAATGACTCTATCTGGGTCATAGTGGACATATTGTCCAAAGTCGCCCATTTCTTACCAGTCAAGACCACATATCAGAGTTCAAAGCTAGCGGAGTTATACCTCGCTAGAATCGTCAGTTTGCACGGAGTCCCCAAGAACATCATATCGGATCGAGGAACTCAGTTTACCTCGAGATTCTAGAAGAAAGTCCAAGAAGGTTTAGGAACCCGACTAGATTTCAGCACAACTTATCACCCTCAGACCGACGGAGAAACGGAGCGAGTAAATCAAATACTCTAAGACATGTTGAGAGCCTGTGTGTTAGAATATGGATCTAAATGGGAAGATTGTCTGCCGTTCGCAAAATTTTCATACAACAACAGTTATCAAGCTAGTTTGCAAATGGCCCCACTTGAATTCATGTATGGAAGGAAGTGTCGCACCCCTTTGAATTGGTCGGAAGTAGGAGAGAGTCAGATTTTTGGACCCGACATCCTACGAGAAGCAGAAGAGAAGGTTCACAAGATTCATGAGCACCTCAAGACCGCCTAGTCCAGACAGAAGAGTTACACCGACAAGAGACGACGAGACCTTTCTTTCAACATAGGAGATTTTGTGTATCTGAAAGTGTCGCCATTGAAGGGAATGCAGCGTTTCCAACTGAAAGGAAAGTTAGCCCCCAGATATATTGGCCCCTTCAAGATTTTGAACTGTCGAGGAGAAGTGTTGTAACAATTGGAACTACCCAAAGAGATGTCAGCCGTGCACAATGTGTTCCATATCTCATTACTTCGCAAGTGCCTCGCAGTTCCGGAGAAGACGGAAGTGTTCAAGAATATTGATCACCGGACCATAGAAATCAACGATGACCTGACCTATCCCGAAGTACCCATCCGTATTTTGGAAGAAGCTTTCAGAACTACCAGAACCCAAAGCATCAAGTTTCTCAAGATTCAGTGGAGCAACCACACAGAAGAAGAAGCTACCTGGGAGCGCGAAGATCACATCAGGACGGAGTTTCCCGATCTCTTCAAATCCTAGGTAATCTTTTTTGTCCTTTTTCAAATCTCGGGACGAGATTTTGTTTAAGGGGGAAGGTTTGTAACATCCCAAAAATATTAAACTTGGATCATCAAACTCTAATCATCAAAATTAGGTTTAACAAAAACTTTTCTAACTAAAAATATGAAAGCATTCATATGTATGTGTATTAAAATTTGGATTCTTTTGAATTGCCATGCTTGTAAAATGATTCTTATTTGAAATAAACATCATCTAAACAATCCCCAAACTTTTCCCAAAGACAAACAACTCAAAATGAATAAATTAAGTGAATGGTCACTTTGGCCAAATTAACTCCCATGCCTACTTTGGCTATCCCTAATTTTCAAAACTCAACAGAAACATGTATGGATATTTGCACCCCTTGTTAGTACTCATAATAAGGTACCAAGGACCACTTTGTGACCATCCAAAAACATTTAAATGCTTAGTTTAAATGACAGTTTAAAATTGAATATATCTCATATGGGAAGATCCCACTATTTCAAAAACCACTCAAACAAGCTCAATTTTCAAAACCCAAGCACACACAGAATCCTCAACACATGCCTAGCACACCCACCAAAAATCTTTTCAAAATTCAAAAATAAAGTTCTTGCGGCCATTTCATCAAACAGGTTGCAGATGCAAATCAACTAAATCAAAAACACTATGTTGAGCAGTGTCTTGGCCAACCTTGTTCCCTCTTTGGTTGCAACTAGCCTTAATAGATCATCTAGCTTCTTTAACTAACCTCTAGCACCACTGTGAGCTTGCCAATGCCATCAATGGTGAGCAGGCCGAGCCTCACCATGTCACCCTAGTGTGGACAGCAAGCTAGGAGAAGAACTAGCCGTGCCCACCTTGTCTCACCGCCCCCTCTCGACCAGCCCTAGCTCAAAGACAGAGACCAGAACCGCCAGAAATGTCGTGCCCGGGCCGCTGTCGACCATGCCGACGCGCACCACAGAGCACGCGTCGTTCCCACGCAACCCGACCACCTCGAGCCCTTGCCGCTCGCCAGCATACACCCCACCATCCCAGGAGACCACCAAACAAGTTCGTTTCATTGCTCGTACCCCGTAGCCACCGCTCTCCATGGAGTTCGCCGCCTCTGCCTCGCAGCCATGCCTCTAGCCGCCCATAGCCGTGTCGCCACCGTTGCCTGCCCATCCCTCTCGGTCTCGCTGTCGAGCCTATAAAAGGAGACGACCCCCGCTCGATTTCTTCACACCAGTTCACTCCCCTCTCACCCAGAACCACCCCACCTCACTCCTGGAGCAAGGCGAGCAGCGCATCGCCGGAATTTGGCTGGAGCCCGCCGCTGCTGGAGAAGAAGGAAGCCATCGATTGGAGCCGCCCCAGGAGGAGGTGCCGGTGCCAGGAGAATCGTCGTCGTCGACTTCGTCGTTTGCCCCCATCGCCGAACCTTGCCTGAACCCCGGTGAGCCTCCCACGACCCCCACTGAGCCGCTAGGGTTTGAGCTCGCCGGTGACATGTTCATCGTCAATGACGACCCTCAGCCGTTGATCTCACTTCTAATCCAACGCACTACATCGCCCCGTACCGCTTCGCTTGTTATGAGCCACACACATGTGGAACCCCCCTGTCAGCTGAGCCTCGCGCTGCGGAGTGACACTGGGCCGGTCCATTAACCTTTCCCGCGCAGCCCAACCGTTTGAATTTAGATTTTTCTATTTTCATTCAAACTCAGTTCTGTACCTAGTTTCAAAAATCAACCCAGCTCGATTCAGTGAACCAAATTGCATGAAACTAATTTTGTTAGAAAGGTACTGAAATGCTTAATCCAAGCCCGTTGGATTAAATTATTTGGATCTGTAGATCAACCTTGGTAAAAATAACAAGGCAGATGCTTTTCTGCATTCAAACATTTTTCAAATTTCAACCATAATAGCTTTTGAGTTGATTCCAACTCTCAAAAATCACATTTGATCATAACTTTCAGATATAAAAATATATGGGTTTACTTACAGAAATAATGTTCAAGTAATAAAAGAATGCCACATAGGCATTTCTAGTCACTTTATTTATTTAAAATAAAAGGTTAAACTTTATTAAATTGTGACACCACTTTAAATCACATTCCCATGTACTGAAATATGTGGTGATGACATTTATCAACATGATCCCATGTTTGAGTTGGAGAATATTAAATCTTAAGTAGTTTTTCAATGAGTAGAAATTACTTTTCTAAAAATAAAATATATAAAACAAAAGCTTTAATCTTGTAATGTTAGTGATGATACTAGATCATCTATAGTACCCCTTTTGTATGATGATTGAAAATAGTTAAGTATTGTTTGGTGATTGTGTACCTCGTATTTATTTATAGGCGCTAGTACCAACCAAGGATACGAGGAGGAAGGACGATACTACGAAGAAGAAGCCGAGGAGAACTTCAACCACTGCTCTGCACAAGGAAAGCCTTACTAACCAAGTTGACCTATGCAAGCCAATACTTGGAAGCTATTAACTTAGCAAACTTATACTGATACCTATACAAGCAAATACTTGCTTGTTACCATGCCAACTATATGCCTTAAGCATATGTGATCATACCCACTTGATAACCCAATCCTAGTTTTACTTGCAAGCTTTATACTTTATTTCTTTACCAAAGCTTTCTCTTAGAGATTACTTAAGTAACTTGCAGAACCTAGAAAGATAATTGAAGGTTGAATAAAGAGCATTAAATTTGGCCTAAGCTAGATAATCTTGATGTCATCCTAAGGCATGAGATTGAACTTAACTAATCTCCCCTTGTTTACCACCCCTTATTAGTACTTACCCCCACTTGTAGACGCTAGTGATAAGGATAAAATTTGATCAACTTTAGATGGGAATACTTGGTGAAAATGGTTATGAAAACCTTGGTGAAATTGGGTACGGCTTGATTAGAAACTTATATACCTTAGTATGGGTTCCCTCACGGCCAAGGTCTGAGCTGAGGCTACCTTGTGAAGATTGTCCACCTGTGCAGTACCCAAGATGACAGTTGGTCATGATTGGGAGGCCAAACTCACAGGAGAGGTGCCTATACTAGGGCATGTAATCGAAAGGTTAGGATTGATTATCCGCATACTGAGTATGGTGAATTCAGGATTTATTCCTGACAGATGTATCGAATGTTTTGGTGAAAGTGTACAATCTCTGTAGAGTGTCAAACTATTTGAATAGCCGCGTCCGCGGTTATGGACAGTTGGAGTGGCCATATTGTTCCCCCGTCAGATGTTTTCAAAATGACTTGTGAAATGAATTGAGATTTTGACTTGACCACAACAGAGTTGTGATATGAAATTCAAGTTCCCACTTAGGTGTTATAAAATTTCAATTAGATTTTCTTGCTTCTGAACTTAGTAGAGGTAAATCTGGCTTTTTGTAAAACAACCCTAGAGCTTAGTGTCCTACTACAAAAACCCCCCATAACTTGTTAGTATTAGTTTGCGATTACTTAAAGAGTACTCATGGCTTTGTCCCTGGCTATTCCCGTGGCCAGACTATGAAGAGGAGTACCAGGATGATGGACCCCAGGAAGGTTACGACAACTAGGATCATCTCCCATTGTCAGCATTGAATGTGACCCCGAAGATGGAGCTTCGCCTACGCTACCTTTATTATTACGTTATTACGCTGCTTAAGTTGTATTAAGAACTGGATCATGAGATCCTTATTTGTGTAACACCTTATGTATGGTTTATAATGGATGATGTACTGTGGTATCCAAATCTGTTATGTCTCGCAAAAATGGTAATCCTGGGATTGTGATGTATGGCATAACAGGCATCTGGGATTAAAAATTCGGGTGTTGACACCCAAGAGTAAGGTATGATGAGCACAACAGCAAGTCTTCCCTCAGTAGAGACCAAGGTTATCGAACCAAAAGGAGGAAGGAAACGTCACACAGGTGTTGCAAGCAACACGGAGACCTGCACAACACAAACTCTAGACTTTGCCCCAACGAATCAGTGAGGTTGTCAAGCTCATCGGTTTGCTATAACAAAGGATTAAACGTACCGTGTGGAAGATAATGGTTTGCAGTAAGTAAACAAGTAACAGTGGAAGATGTATTGATGGTAAAGATTGGACCGGGGTCCATAGTCACTTCAGAAATATTGGAAGATGCATATCACTAGCATCAGGACTTCTAGCAAGCTTTTGCAAGAACATAATCACTTCAG
The DNA here is from genome assembly GCA_916181665.1 of Avena sativa. NCBI lineage: Eukaryota > Viridiplantae > Streptophyta > Magnoliopsida > Poales > Poaceae > Avena > Avena sativa. The sequence continues at coordinate 58,435,055 of OV702297.1, read as the reverse complement.
AAATATTGCAACCATCAACATCAAAGTCAAACTTAGCATCACTAGTAGTAGGCTCAATAGGCTTAGGCATAGTAGGAGGAGGAATAGGGACTACTTGTGGTTTGGTGGTGATGGTGCACACACTATTGTTTCTATCAATTTCAGCTTCCCTTTACCACTTAGCATGAAGTTGAGCTAACAGCCTAACATTTTCATCAATAGTAACTTGTATGGCATGAGCAGTAGAAAACGTATTTTCCATAGTTTCAGGTTTAGCAGCCATTTTATTAACCAAGTAGGTTTGAGCTTCAGAAAAAGAGGATATATTTTTCTCAAAAGTTAAAAGCTTTTCCTCTATAGTCTTATTGAAAGTGGTTTGTTTACTAATAAAGTCCTTGAGCATGACTTCAAGTTCAGAAGGGGCACTTCTAGCATTATTGTAAGAGCTTCCATAGGAATTGCCATTATTAGGAGGATAAGGCCTATAATTGTTGTTGCTACCAAAATTATTCCTATAGGCATTGTTTTTGAAATTGTTGTTTCTAATGAAGTTCACATCAACTTGCTCTTCTTGAGCCACCAAATAGGCTAAGGGAGCACTTTAGGATCTAGAGGAGCTTTCCCATTAACAAGCATAGCCATAATAACATCAATCTTTTCACTCAAAGAGGAAGTTTCCTCAACATAATTTACATTCTTACCATGTGGAGCTATCTCAACATGCCATTCAAAGTAGTTAACCATAATATTATCAAGGAGCCTTGTTGCAGCACCCAAAGTGAGGCCCATGAAGGTACCTCCAGCAGCTGAATCTAACGGATTTCTTGAGGAGAAGTTCAAACGTGCATAAAAAGTCTGGATAATCATCCAAGCAGTGAGTCCATGAGTAGGGAAATTTTTAACCAAAGATTTCATTATTTCCCAAGCTAGAGCAACATGTTCACTATCAAGTTGTTTAAATTTCATAATGTCACTTCTCATAGATATAATCTTAGCAGGAGGATAGTAAAAGCATCTTTGCACTTAGTCCAAGAATCAATATGTAACATCCCGGATTCTATATTAGGATGTTATTAGTTCCATGCATCATCCTTGCATCATTGCATTCTACTAATGTTTTTTTTTCAACAAATCCTAAACACCTAAACCTAGCAAAGCAAAACCCTATTAGTGGTTGCCATATGTAGGCATCATTGTTGTAACAAGCTTGTTCCTTCTAAGAAGCTTTGTGAAACATCAATCCATGGTCCTATGTTGACCACCTTCCTTTTATAAAATTTTAGAAACAAATTTCATCAATTTTGGACCCCATTTGCAAAAGTTATGTAAGTTTTAGTAAACAGAATTTAATAAAACAAAATAGGAAAAAAAGGGGCTAACTAACCTAAACGGGCCAGTTAGGCCGGCCCGTGAACTACCTGCCGCCACCAGCCGCAGCAGCCGCGACGCAAGGGCCCAGCCAGCAGCGCCGGCCCACAACCCCCCCTCCACCACCGACACGTGGGACCCGCTCCCATCGCCACCTTCCCAGAGTCCATGGCGGACACAAGCGCCGCCGCGTCGGGATAACTGATTCGAGCGGGATTCGGCCACCCCTTCCCCAAGACTTTGGGAATATATAAGCAGACCCCCCCCCCTCTATCATTCCCCCCAAAAAACCCTAGCGCGGACCCTGCCGAAGCGCCGCCAGTAGCGAGGAGACATCGGAGCGCCGCAGACGGAGGAGGAAGCAAGGGGATTGGCCGAGGGGGCGAACGTGACCGCAAGGACCAGGCGAACCTCGTCGACCTCACCGCTGTCCCAGGGAACCATCGGAGCGCCGCCGCCCATTGACCACCGACGCCGCCGCCGCTCACCATCGTCGCCGCCACCGCCTGTAAGTCGCGCGCAATCCTAACCGTTTGACCTCAAACTCGCGCTACAAATTAGAAGTACCGCCGAAGCGGTACCAACCAACCGCGCCACGCCGCGTGGCAAACGGCGTCAGCAGCCGCGCACGCGCCACGTTTTCCCCAGCTGGACCAACCAGGCGCTGCCACTTGGCGCGTTTTGAATTAGGGTTAGGCTAGATTGGTTTGATTTTTGCAGATTGAGTTTAATATTGCGAAAATCATAGAAAAATAACTACTTGGCCAATTATAGCTTATAATATAACGTTGGATCCCTAATTTTGAGTAGAATCCAAATCTGCAATAATATCCTAGGTTCACAGTAAGGTTTTAGGTGTAGATTTTAATCATTAGATTAGAGTGTTTATCCTATAGAAAATTAATTAAAATTCTGTTTTAATTGATTCTTGTTGCAATAACTTTGTTTCCACAATACCTACTGATCCAAATCATTAAACTTTGCTTAGGATCATTAGATCTAGCTTGGGGCTAATTAGATGGTTTGATCTCCTCTAATCCTAGGAATTGTTTTAGTGTTTAAATTAGATCTATATCTTTGGGAAATCAATCCTAGTGACACCCTTACACTATCACAACACAAACTTGCTACCTTGGTCAATTTAGAAGAACCAACCTTGCATAAAATACCATGTGAATGCATGCATGTTTACCTCTGTGATATGTTTTGAGCAAGTTGTGATCAGATCTATGTTTGTGATTCGTTAGATTGTTCGGAGTGCGCTAAGGAGTGCTATTGTGTAGAGTGCTACTCGGATCAAGGCAAGTTACACCACTTGTTCATAACTTTTGTCCTAGTTTTGATTCTATGCATGTGATCTTCAAAATTCTGTAGTATGTATGTGTAGGATGTTCTAGTAGAATTTTTCCTTAGTATTATTTTTCAAGTGCGATGATTTTGTAGCATGCCATGAGTAGCTCTATACTTAGGATTTCCCATCCTAATAGGTTTCCCTTGTTTTTGCTAAGTATTGCTTGCTATGCTATATACAAAGTACCGTTGGGGGGGTTCGAAAGACAATGAATTTTTCTAAGTATAAAGGCTCTCTTGAGCAAACTTTTCTTCTCAAATCCACTTCAAAATAAAACTAAGTTTTCTTCTGGGCGGAATGGTTGTCGGGACAACGAGTGAGATTTTGGTGGAGGACGGCCGCCCAGGAATCAAAGAAGTCTGCCATGTTTCAGAATTCAGAAGCTTCTAGTGCAACCACAATACATTATGGGCTCTGTATTGGCCTAGTACTTAGTGGGAAACCTCACCTGGGTACCAACATTTGGAGGTTCTTGGCATGGTTGGATCCAGAAGGTAGAGGAGCTACTAAGGGAAAGCCTCGCCATGGTCTTGTTTGTAAAAGGACTTGATCGTGAATTGTGGGTAAAGTGCACAAACTCTCGAGAGTATTGCAATCTGATCGATCAGTCGTGTTCACGGAAACAGAACAACTATGAGCGACTGAAGGATGGACCCTCTGAAGGATCTTCCTCTCTCTTTTCTAAAACAAAGTTTTGAAACCCCATGGCGTGCGTAATATCGCCAATGGGTGGGATTTTGGGGACTTGGTGTGTAATATCCAAGTGTCACTTGGTGCGTAATATCCAAGTGTTTGGTTGGTTGGACACTTGGTGCGTAATATCCTCGTGTGCCACTCGACCTTATTTTATCTAAGCAAATGTTTACAAAGTAGGAAAATCCTCTCTTCTTCTCTCTACTTAAGAAAACTAGCTTTGAGCAAATGAACTCTACAGCCTATACCAGCCTTGCATGTAGAGATAGTCTTTTCTCTCCTTGGTGTAATTTGCCAATACATTCAAAGTATTGACCCAACTTGTTGGTTGCACGTCTTATGTGCAGAATCCGAAGATTTAAAGGTGCGTAGGGATCGCGGGTCTACACTCGACAAGCCTGGGGCATTGATGGACTTATGTTGCTTTTATGTTTCCGCTGTTAATTGAGCTAGCATAATGCTAATAAATTTTGTAATAAATTCATACTCTGGATTCTCCATGTAATAAAGACTTTGTGTTTTACATGATATTTCATCGACTATGAGTGCTAGCTATTGATCCAGGGACTAGCATGTTAATCACAGGGACTTAGGATCCTTATCGATCCGAGGTCACTACAGATGGTATCAGAGCACATCGTTGCCTGTAGGACGTGACCCTAGGATTTGAACCACCTCTAACTTTTGTACCTTACCTGTTTTTCTACTAAGTTATTTTCCGCACTTCTAGTATCTGCCTTCCTCTACTTGTTTAAGTATCTAACCTTCATTCTTCTAACTTAAAGATGACAAGCTTCCTCTACGACACCGTCGCGGACATCGAGCCCCTTCGCTTTGGTGGATGCCTCTTGGACCTACTCTCATGTTTGGACCTTCCTCTCCCAACAATCCAGGGGAGCACAATGAAGAAACTCCACAAGGACGGCTGTTGGGGAGTCAAGGTCATCCAGCCAGGAAAAGAGCGAGGCAAGAACCCGGAGGAAGACATAGCAATCCACATTGTTAGCGATTCCAAGGAGAAGGCCCTTAGCATCAGCTTGCAGCAACTCATTGGTCGCCTATGTGGACGTCATCATGAAGCCCTCCAAGGACACTGCGGCGGCCTCTTTGGGAGACGAGATGAGGAAGGAATTCCCATGGAGTTAACCTTTGAGGAAAGGATTTCTACCAAGCGCCGAAGAACACAATATCAAGACTTGGAGTGCCACATCCATGAACTTGAAAAGGGTACCTTCCTCGAGATGATGAAGAACGACGAGCTATGCGCCCTAATCAAGGAGAAGGAAGAAATGATCAAGCAGCAGGAGGAGGCAATGAAGCTCCAAGAGATAAAATTCCAGGACCAAGAGAAGAAGTTCGCTAACCAAGAGAAGAGGGTGATAAATAAAAACAAGAGAATTAGGGAACTCAACCAGCAGATCGATGGAGCTGAAGTGCAAACTGAAGGCCTTTGCAAGATAATCAATGATGTGCGTGCTTCCAAGAGGGACTTGGCAAAGCAACTTGAAGCCGCAAAGAAGTCAAGTTTAGTAGAGGAACTACAAAGCGAGAAGGAGGGACTACAGGAGCAGCTGGAAGCCACTACCAAGAAGCTGCAGGATGATATAAAGGACCTCCAAGAGAAGCTTGAAGCCACCACGAAGGAGATGGAGTTGTACAAGACAACCTTAGAGAAGGAAGGCTACTTGTTCGAGGACGAGGAAGAGGAAGGCGTGGAAGATGTGTAATAGTTGGACCACCTTTAATTCTATAGTAGAAAGTTATTCGCTATTGTAATAAATACCAAGACAAGTCTGGTTTAGTTAAACTTGGTTGTTTTCTGTGTTAAGTTGTGTTGTTATGTCTTGTGTGCCTTGTGTGCTTGGTGTGTTTTCATAAGGGTAGGAGTTTACTACTTAGTCTCTCTGTCTATTTCTTAACTATTCTCTTAAACCCCACAGATGCCGCCAAGACGTGCGAACTCCGAAATTCCGCCAGAAATAGCACAACTTTTGGCCACTCAGAACCAGCTGATCCAACTGCTCACTCAGAACATGCAAAACAACAAAAACAACCCGCCACCACCACCACCTCCGCCACCTCCTCAACAGGATCGCTTGACTCGGTTTTTGAGACTGAACCCACCTATCTTCACTAGCAGCACTGAACCAATCATCGCTGATGACTGGCTGCGTACGATCAACAAGAAGCTAGACACCGTGCAAGCTGTCGGAGCCGACAGGGTGCGTTATGCCGCACACCAGCTTGAAGGACCTGCTGCAGAATGGTGGGATAACTACCAAGTCACCCACCCGGATATTGATGCTATCACTTGGGAGCAGTTTGAGTTAGCTTTTCGCACTCATCATGTGGCTGCTGGTGTCATGACTCTGAAGAGGCGCGAGTTTCGCGACCTACACCAGCTGGACCGTTCTGTCACCGAGTATGGTGAGCTTTTCAATAAGCTAGCCCGTTATGCACCCGATGATGTTTCCAATGATGCCAAGAGACAGGAGGAGTTCTTAAGAGGTCTCAATGATGAGATATCCATTCAGCTTGTGGCTCAGAAATTTGACAACTTTCAGGAACTCCTAGACAGAGCCATTGTGGTTGAGTCAAAGAGGAAGTGCATAGAAAACCGCAAGAGGAAATCTAACCCTCACAAACACTCTGTTCCATACCAGAAGCAGCGCAATTCCTCACCACCACCTTATAACAATAATGGCCACAACCATAACGGTCATAACCATGGTGGCCACAAACACAATGGGCATAAGAACCGCAATGGGAATGGCAGTAATGGAAAGGATCTCAGTGAGGTGACATGCTTTAAGTGCAACAGGACAGGGCACTATGCAACATCTTGCCCCGAGAGGAAGAATGGCAATGGCAATGGGAATGGAAATGGACACAACCATGGCAATGGAAACGGGAAGAAGCCAAATCCGTTTGTCAAAGCCACGGTGAATCATGTTTCTATGGAGGATGCTTGTGATGCGCCAGACTCTGTGATTGGTAAGTTCAAACTCAATTCTATTCCCGCAGTTGTTCTTTTTGATACCGGTGCATCGCATTCATTCATATCAAGGGTATTTGTGGATAGAGGCAAGATACCATCGGAGACTATAAACTTTCCTCTAAGGGTAAGTTCTCCTGGGGGAGAAATAGTGGCAAACTCCGGTTGCCGGGAATTAGAACTAAGGATTGGGACACACATTTTTCCCACCAGTCTAGTAGTTCTAGAATCACAAGGATTAGACATAATCTTGGGCATGAATTGGATGACCGAATATGAAGGAGTCATAGATTGTGCCAAGAGAACTGTCATGCTCACAACACCGGAAGGGAAGAGGATTCGTATCAAGTCGAATTTCACACTTAAAGAAGTCATGGTGAACTCTCTTAAGGGGGTTAGCTTGGAGGAGGTACCTATTGTAAAAGAATACCCGGATGTTTTCCCAGAAGAGCTACCCGGAATGCCACCCGACCGTGATATCGAGTTCCTCATTGACTTAATGCCAGGCACGGGGCCGATAGCTAAGAGACCATACAAGATGGATGTGGACGAGTTAAAGGAACTCAAGAAACAGCTTAGGGAACAATTGGACAAGGGGTTCATTCAACCCAGGGCGTCATCTTAGGGAGCACCCATCCTATTTGTGGAGAAGAAGGATAAAACCAAGAGGCTGGTTGTGGATTACCGCTCGTTAAACGAGGTGACGATCAAGAATAAGTATCCCCTACCCAACATCAATGACCTGTTTGACCAATTAAAAGGAGCCAGTGTGTTCTCAAAGATCGATCTGCGATCAGGCTATTTTCAGCTGAAGATTCGAGAACAAGATGTGCCCAAAATAGCATTCACCACAAGATACGGATTGTATGAGTACACCATGATGTCCTTTGGTCTAACCAATACCCCAGCATACTTCATGACCATGATGAACAAGGTGTTCATGGAATATTTGGACAAGTTATCGTGGTATTCATAGATGATATACTCATATACTCTAAGGATGAGAAGGAACATGAGAAACATCTGCACCTTATCATGGAGAAGCTAAGAGAACACAAGTTGTATGCCAAATTCAGCAAGTGCGAGTTCTGGTTAAAGGAAGTGGGATTCCTTGGTCATGTTGTGTCAGCTAAAGGAGTTGCCGTAGATCCTAGTAAGGTAGCTTCCGTGATGGAATGGGAGTCACCCAAGAATGTGGGAGATATTAGGAGTTTCTTGGGCCTCGCAGGATATTACCGGAGGTTCATTGAAAACTTTTCCAAGATAGCAAAACCCATGACGGAACTATTAAAGAAGGAAAAGAAATTCCTATGGACCGAGGCATGTGAAGCAAGTTTTCAAGAGTTGAAGAAACGCCTTGTAACGGCACCAGTTCTGTGTCTGCCTGATATCCAGAAGGATTTTCAAGTCTATTGTGACGCTTCTCGACAAGGACTTGGAAGTGTATTGATGCAGGATGGGAAAGTGGTATCCTATGCCTCCCGACAACTTAAGAACCACGAACACAATTATCCCACACATGATTTGGAACTTGCATCTGTGGTTCATGCACTCAAGGTATGGAGGCACTACCTCATGGGCAAACATTGTGATGTGTTCACAAATCACAAGAGTTTGAAGTACATCTTCACCCAAAAGGAGTTGATATGAGACAACGAAGATGGCTTGAGCTAATTAAGGATTATGACTTGGATTTACAGTACCACCCCGGAAAGGCAAACGTGGTGGATGATGCCTTAAGTCGTAAAGTGTATGTGAATGGACTTGCCGCCAGGGAACTTCCAGAGGATTTATGCAAACAAATCAGGGATCTCAGGCTAGAGATAGTTCCGAAAGGGCACGTAGCGACTATGGAAATAGTGTCCACCCTCCAAGAGAGAATCAAGGAAGCACAGAAGGGAGATAAAGAGTTGGAAGACATAAGAATCAGGATAAGTGAAGGAAAGACTAAAGAATTTCGTCTGGATGAACAAGGAACCCTCTGGCATGGGAAGCGTTTGTGCGTTCCCAACGACCCCGATATCAGGAAGTTGATTTTACAAGAAGCTCATGATTCTCCATACTCAATTCATCCAGGTAACACGAAGATGTACATGGATGTGAAGGATAGATTATGGTGGAATAACCTAAAGAGAGATATTGCAGAGTATATCTCTCTGTGTGATGTGTGCAATAGAGTTAAAGCCGAGCATCAGAAACCGGCAGGACTACTTCAACCACTACCTATACCCGACTGGAAGTGGGACAAGGTAGGCATGGATTTCATCACGGGATTGCCCCGGAATCGTTCTGGATTTGATTCTATCTGGGTAGTGGTGGACCACTTTACCAAGGTGGCTCACTTCATCCCCGTAAAGACCTCATATACAAGCGCTAAGCTTGCTAAGATATACATGTCAAGGATTGTAAGCCTACATGGTGTTCCCAAGGGTATTGTGTCAGACAGAGGCACCCAGTTTACTTCAAAGTTTTGGCGACAACTACATGAGTCCCTTGGAACCCGACTAGAATTCAGTACTGCCTTCCACCCTCAGACAGATGGCCAAACAGAAAGGGTGAATCAAATTTTGGAGGATATGTTGAGAGCTTGCGCGCTGGACTATGGGTCTAGTTGGGACGATAACCTGCCGTATGCTGAGTTCTCATACAACAACAGCTACCAGACAAGTATCAAGATGGATCCATTTGAAGTTCTATATGGCAGGAAGTGTAGGACTCCATTGCTATGGAATGGAGTTGGTGAACGCAGTCTTTTTGGACCTGACTTGATAAAGGATGCCGAAGAAAAGGTACGACAGATTCAGGATAGGCTAAAGGTAGCCCGATCCCGACAGAAGAGTTACGCTGATTTCAAGCGCAGAGATGTGGCTTATGAAATAGGGGACCGTGCGTATCTCCGAGTTTCACCCCTACGAGGAGTTAAGAGGTTCGGGATCAAGGGCAAGTTAGCCCCACGATTCATAGGGCCATATAAGGTTCTAGCCCGTAGAGGAGAAGTTGCTTATCAGTTGGAGTTACCGGAAGGACTGACTGTTCATGATGTGTTTCATGTGTCACAACTAAAGAAGTGTCACCCGGAGATGGCTGAAACACCGCTAAGAGACACCATTCCCCTAGATGAGGTTCAATTGGAGAATGACCTTACCTATGAGGAAAAACCCATCAAAATACTAGAAACAGCTAAAAGTATTACCCGCACCAAGACTATAAGATTCTGCAAGGTACAATGGAACCACCACTCCGAGGAAGAAGCTACGTGGGAACGTGAAGAAGACTTGAAGGAAGAACACCCACACCTATTTGCTAGCCAACCCGAATCTCGGGGACGAGATTCCTCTTAAGGGGGGTAGGTTTGTAACATCCCAGATTCTATATTAGGATGTTATTAGTTCCATGCATCATCCTTGCATCATTGCATTCTACTAATGTTTTTTTTCAACAAATCCTAAACACCTAAACCTAGCAAAGCAAAACCCTATTAGTGGTTGCCATATGTAGGAAGCATTGTTGTAACAAGCTTGTTCCTTCTAAGAAGCTTTGTGAAACATCAAGCCATGGTCCTATGTTGACCACCTTCCTTTTATAAAATTTTAGAAACAAATTTCATCAATTTTGGACCCCATTTGCAAAAGTTATGTAAGTTTTAGTAAACAGAATTTAATAAAACAAAATAGGAAAAAAAAGGGGCTAACTAACCTAAACGGGCCAGTTAGGCCGGCCCGTGAACTACCTGCCGCCACCAGCCACAGCAGCCGCGACGCAAGGGCCCAGCCAGCAGCGCCGGCCCATAACCCCCCCTCCACCACCGACACATGGGACCCGCTCCCATCTCCACCTTCCCAGAGTCCATGGCGGACACGAGCGCCGCCGCGTCGGGATAACCGATTCGAGCGGGATTCGGCCACCCCTTCCCCAAGACTTTGGGGATATATAAGCAGACCCCCCCCCCCCGCTATCGTTCCCCCAAAAAACCCTAGCGCGGACCCTGCCGAAGCGCCGCCAATTGCTCGCCGGAGCGCCGCTAGTAGCGAGGAGACATCGGAGCGCCGCAGACGGAGGAGGAAGCAAGGGGATCGGCCGAGGGGCGAACGTGACCGCAAGGACCAGGCGAACCTCGTCGACCTCGCCGCTGTCCCAGGGAACCACCGGAGCGCCGCCGCCCGTTGACCACCGACGCTGCTGCCGCTCACCATCGTCGCCGCCACCGCCTGTAAGTCGCGCGCAATCCTAACCGTTCGATCTCAAACTCGCGCTGCAGATTAGAAGTACCGCCGAAGCGGTACCAACCAACCGCGCCACGCCGCGTGGCAAACGGCGTCAGCAGCCGTGCACGCGCCACGTTTCCCCAGCTGGACCAACCAGGCGCTGCCACTTGGCGCGTTTTGAGTTAGGGTTAGGCTAGATTGGTTTGGTTTTTGCAGATTGAGTTTAATATTGCGAAAATCATAGAAAAATAACTACTTGGCCAATTTTAGCTTATAATATACCGTTGGATTCCTAATTTTGAGTAGAATCCAAATCTGCAATAATATCCCAGGTTCATAGTAAGGTTTTAGGTGTAGATTTTAAACATTAGATTAGAGTGTTTATCCTATAGAAAATTAATTAAAATTCTGTTTTAATTGATTCTTGTTGCAATAACTTTGTTTCCACAATACCTACTGATCCAAATCATTAAACTTTGCGTAGGATCATTAGATCTAGCTTGGGGCTAATTAGATGGTTTGATCTCCTCTAATCCTAGGAATTGTTTTAGTGTTTAAATTAGATCTAAATCTTTGGGAAATCAATCCTAGTGACACCCTTACACTATCACAACACAAACTTGCTAACTTGGTCAATTTAGAAGAACAAACCTTGCATAAAATACCATGTGAATGCATGCATGTTTACCTCTGTGATATGTTTTGAGCAAGTTGTGATCAGATCTATGTTTGTGATTTGTTAGATTATTCGGAGTGCGCTAAGGAGTGCTATTGTGTAGAGTGCTGCTCGGATCAAGGCAAGTTACACCACTTGTTCATAACTTTTGTCCCAGTTTTGATTCTATGCATGTGATCTTCAAAATTCTGTAGTATGTATGTGTAGGATGTTCTAGTAGAATTTTTCCTTCGTATTATTTTTCAAGTGCGATGATTTTGTAGCATGCCATGAGTAGCTCTATACTTAGGATTTCCCATCCTAATAGGTTTCCCCTGTTTTTGCTAAGTATTGCTTGCTATGCTATATATACAAAGTACCGTTGGGGGGGTTCGAAAGACAATGAATTTTTCTAAGTATAAAGGCTCTCTTGAGCAAACTTTTCTTCTCAAATCCACTTCAAAATAAAACTAAGTTTTCTTCTGGGCGGAATGGTTGTCGGGACAACGAGTGAGATTTTGGTGGAGGACGGCCGCCCAGGAATCAAAGAAGTCTGCCATGTTTCAGAATTCAGAAGCTTCCAGTGCAACCACAATACATTATGGGCTCTATCTTGGCCTAGTACTTAGTGGGAAACCTCACCTGGGTACCAACATTTGGAGGTTCTTGGCACGGTTGGATCCAGAAGGTAGAGGGGATACTAAGGGAAAGCCTCGCCATGGTCTTGTTTGTAAAAGGACTTGATCATGGATTGTGGGTAAAGTGCACAAACTCTCGAGAGTATTGCAATCTGATCGATCAGCCGTGTTCACGGAAACAGAACAACTATGAGCGACTGAAGGATGGACCCTCTGAAGGATCTTCCTCTCTCTTTTCTAAAACAAAGTTTTGAAACCCCATGGCGTGCGTAATATCGCCAATGGGTGGGATTTTGGGGACTTGGTGTGTAATATCCAAGTGTCACTTGGTGCGTAATATCCAAGTGTTTGGTTGGTTGGACACTTGGTGCGTAATATCCTCGTGTGCCACTCGACCTTATTTTATCGAAGCAAATGTTTACAAAGTAGGACAATCATCTCTTCTTCTCTCTACTTAAGAAAACTAGCTTTGAGCAAATGAACTCTACAGCCTATACCAGCCTTGCATGTAGAGATAGTCTTTTCTCTCCTTGGTGTAATTTGCCAATACATTCAAAGTATTGACCCAACTTGTTGGATGCACGTCTTATGTGCAGAATCCGAAGATTTAAAGGTGCGTAGGGATCGCGGGTCTACACTCGACAAGCCTGGGGCGTTGATGGACTTATGCTGCTTTTATGTTTCCGCTGTTAATTGAGCTAGCATAATGCTAAGCAATTTTGTAATAAATTCATACTCTGGATTCTCCATGTAATAAAGACTTTGTGTTTTACATGATATTTCATCGACTGTGAGTGCTGGCTATTGATCCAGGGACTAGCATGTTAATCACAGGGACTTAGGATCCTTATCGATCCGAGGTCACTACACAATACTATTTTTAGGCAAAGAAAGCAACCATTCTTTAGCTTTTTCCCTCAAGGAGAAAGGAAAAAGCTTGAGCTTGATAATATCTCCATCTACATCCTTATACTTTTGCATCTCACAAAGTTCAACAAAGCTATTGAGATGGACAGCAGGATCATCAGAACCAGCACCAGAAAATTGCTCTCTCATCACAAGGTTCAACAAAGCAGGCTTAATTTCATAAAAGGTAGCATCAGGAGCAGGTGGAGCAATAGGAGTGCTTAGGAAATCATTGTTGTTGGTGCTAGTGAAGTCACATAACTTGGTGTTCTCAGCAGAGTTCATTTTGGCAAAGGTGGGCAAGCCAAAAACAGTAGCAGCAGCTAGAGCAGGAACTGATTTTTTTGTGTTTTTGAATAAATCAAGCAAACCAAACTAGACTAATTTTTTTGGGTTTTCTGTAAAGAGGCAAACAAAACCAAGCAAAAGAAACAAAGCAAACTAAAAACAAAGTAAAGAGAAAGGAAGTGAAGGACTCCCCTAGTGAATACGTCCTTAGCCTCCCCGGCAACGGTGCCAGAAAACTTGTTGATGGTGCTGACGTGGAGCACTTCGTTGGAAACCCCAAGAGCAAGGTGTGATGAGCATAGCAGCAAGTCTTCCCTCAGTAGAGACTGAGGTTATCGAACCAGAAGGAGGAAGGAAATGTCACACAGGTGTTGCAAGCAACGCGGAGACCTGCATAACACAAACTCAAGACTTTGCCCCAACGAATCAATGAGGTTGTCAAGCTCACCAGTTTGCTGTAACAAAGGATTAAACATACTGTGTGGAAGATAATGGTTTGCAGCAAGTAAACAAGTAACAGTGGAAGATGTATTGATGGTAAAGATTGGACCGGGGTCCATAGTTCACTAGAGGTGTTCTCCTTAGATAAACAACATGGCATGAAGGGTAAAAAAATTATAGCAGGGCAATTGACGGGAACTGAGCAAGGCATAACAATGCAATTACTAGTCAGAAAGATCCTATGAGATTCGTTTGGGCAATACAACAAGATACATAGACCGCCATCCAACTACATCTATGACTAGAAGTCCACCTTCAGGTTACCATCCGAACCCCCTCCAGTATTAAGTTGCAAGCAACAGACAACTGCTTTAAGCAAAGTGTGTATGGTAAACAGTCCACATGTTCCATGAACAAGAGACCGTTGTTTTCACCCTAGTAGCAACAGCACATCTACAACCGAAGAGATTATTTTCACTTCCCTTGGAAACTAGAGGCATGAACCCACTATCGAGCATAAATACCCCCTCTTGGAGTCACTAGCAACTACTTAGCCAAGATAGCTACTAACAACGGAGAGCATGCAAGATCACAAACAACACGGACATGATAGAATCATAAAGACAAAACCATTAATAAAACCAACATAATAATCTCAATATCCATCGGAGTGATGTGCGGAGTGATGCGAAAACGTATCTATAATTTTTAATGCTCCATGCTTGTTTAGTATCTACTTTGCTTTACTCAATAATTTTTTATGCGAAAACCAACATAATAATCTCAATAATTTTTGATGCTCCATGCGAAGGGGGAGGCTAAGGCGGCGGCCAGGGCCCGACACCCCTCCTAGGTGTGGGGTAGGGCCCACCCGCGCCTAGGGTGGGTCTGGCCCCCCTGGACGGCCTCTCCGGATCCGCTCTGGACTTCTTGTTCCCCACGAAAAGTAATTGACTTTGTCATTTGTTCCGTCCAATTCTGAGAATATTTCATTACTAACTTTTCTAAAACCAAAAACAGCAGAAAACAGGCATCTAGCACTGTTGCAACTTGTTAGTAGGTTAGTACCAAAAAACATGTAAAAAGCACCTCAAATTGTAGACAAGTAAAGCAAAGTAGATACTAAACAAGAATGGAGCATCAAAAATTATAGATACGTTTCCGACGTATCAACATCCCCAAGCTTAACTCCTGCTCGTCCCCGAGTAGGTAAGTGATAAAAATAATAATTTTTGAGGTGACATACACCCTCACAATAAAGATCCAACCATTTGCAAGCATTGAAAGCTGGGATCAAAGAACTCTAAACATGTGCATTAAAGATGGAGTTCTAACAATAGGACATAGTAACTATGCATGCAACATGGCAAGCTACAAACAAAGATCATGACTAACATGCATTGAAAAATGTTTGTTTGTTTCACATGCAGAAAACATAGCATAGTGACAATCATCTTGTCCCTCATAGAGTAGCAATATAGATGCATAGGACACCTTCAAAGTTCACAAGGGTGACTAGAAACAAATAGCACAAGAACAAGTAATATCACAATATGCATCAATTAATAAGCTTTGGAACACTGCACACAGAATGATAACTATGCTCTCTTAATGGTGCCTAAAGGTAGAAGGTGGAGACTCAATAATGGTGGAAGAAAGGCCTTTTTTGTAAAGGAAACAGGGATTACAAGTTTCAAAAAGAGCTTCCAAAAATTATGGTACTTGTTAGCTTTCAGCCCTCATTGCCCCTATCATAAGCATCTTGAAGTGGTTAAGGTTAAAGTGGCAAAGATGGAGTATATGCTTGACGAAGTATAAGTTGGCAATCTCAAGTCCCTTGAATACAAGGGCCACACCTCATGCATACTCAACTTTGGGTCCAGGTAAGTTCTTGTCACTGTGAGTATTTGCATATCATTGAGAACCGCCAACGGGGTACCCCTTGCACATGGTACAGGAGCTTTCCCATAACCAAAATGACAAGGCAAGCAGACAATGAGCATCTCAACAATCTTTTTATTTACCATATGGATAGCATTTTATTGAGGATACTTCATAGATATCTCACTATGGTGATGCTGCAAGTTTCCACCATGATTAGGCATGGCTTAGGCTAGCGGCCCAGGCGTTTCTCTAACACAGGATACAAAGTCCATGGACTTACAAGTTCCCTCTTTATTTCACACCGGTGACATTCATAGACAAAAGAACATGATATCAACTGAGTACAAAGTACAAGTGCAATGTTGAAAACGTTCCCCGTGACAGCACGGTGCTGCTAATTCCATCTTACAAGTGCAAGCATATACAGCAAAGTTGTCACAATGGTTCAAGTTTATTAGGGGCAAAGAATATAAAGTGTGCCATCAAGTTCGTAGGGCTTTAATCACTAAGTTTTCACATAACAAAATAGTTTTAAATTGGAAGATAGTTGAAAACAAGAATATACTTGGAATGGTGTAACACACCATGCATAGGAGTTTATAGTGGACACTTTGGAATAACTTGGTTTCTTGGGAGTTGGAAGCATGAGTAGAACTTACTCATACAAGTGGAGGCTAGCAAAAGACTAGGAGCAATCAACTAAGAGAGCAATAATGGCCATAATCATGTAGTGCAACAAAGCATACTAATAAAAGCAAAGAGTGGTACTATAAGTCAAGGACTAAATGACCATAGAGGCTAATGGTGACTTGTCATAGTCATAACATGGTGTGAGCATGTCCCAAGTCAACCCAAGCAAAGCATCAAAGGACAATACCACAATACTATGCTTTTGCATGCTAAAACAACGCATAATTTCTTCAAGGCACACTAAGCAATCCCAATTGTTTCGAACAAGACATGCTACAGCAATAACCACTAAGCATAAGGTTAAAATAACACCTAGCATGTCATGCTAGTCATAGTCAATGCAAGCTCCTCTTGCACTTCAAGCAAGAACTTACTACTCCTTTCCAACACCAAGCAACTTATTTGCAAAATAACACAGCGAGAACGGGGGTCCAAACTATTAAATAAAACTAAACAAACTAAGCAAAGCAAACGTAAACTAAGATGCTCCAAGAACAACACAACTATGCATGAAACAATAAAAACGAAGTGTCTAGACAGATCTGAGCTTTTTATTGATGAAGAAGGGGATGCCTTGGGCATCCCCAAGCTTTGACGCTTGTAACTCTTGGATATTTCTTAGGGTGACACCATGGTGGCATCCCCAAGCTTGATATTTTGTTCATTTTTCATCTCATTGCATCATTCTCTCTCTATGCCTGAAATTTTTCCTTCATACAAAACTTCACACAATCTTCATTAGCAACATTAGTGTATTCAAAAGATATTAGACCTCTGGCAAAGCTTTGGAACAGCAAGGATTTTCACTAAAAACACAAGATATGGTAGTAACTCCTTCAAAAATCTCAATTAACCTAAAGAGAACTCAAAAAGGAATCAATAAGAAGCAAATGCAAATAATGGCAGAAATCTGTCAAAACAGACCAGCAGTTAGCAACCGATTTTTTTGAACATCTTCTGTTACTCAAATCAAAACGTGTTGAACTAGAGAAAGTTATCTAACATACTAGGAGATTTATTCGTAAATTTTGATCTCAATCCGAGTTACACAGACTCCTCACGAATTTTTTTGGTGGAGGACAGAAATCTGTTTCGGGACAGCAACTCCCCAAATCTTACTTCCCTCTCATTAGAGGTCATTCTTGGCACAAAAACCAAACAAAAAGGATAAGGAGAGGTCATTACTGAAGTATTAACTTCCAAGACTCAAGGAAACTCTTGGGTTATCTCCCAACAAGTACTTTTCTTTAACGCCTTTAAGTTAGGCACAAGAAGCTAGAAGAATCAAGTATTTTCAAATGAAGAAGCATTAACATCAAATCTTGCTTTCAAAGGAGGAGCAAAAAGCAACTTATCTATCCTCATAGGGAAGTGTTCAATACCTTTCTTGAATGGAAAATGATATTTAATGGTGCCTTCTTTCATATCAATGATAGCACCAACTATTCTAAGAAAAGGTCTTCCCAATGTAATAGGACAAGAAGGATTGTATTCAACATCCAAAACATAGAAATCCATAGGGACATAAGAATTATTAACCATAATGAGAACATCATTAATACTCCCCATGAGTTTCTTCTTAGCATTATCATTGAGTGGGACATCTAAATAACAATCTTCTAATGGTGGCAAATCAAGCATTTCATTAAATCTTCCTAGGCATAATAGAGACACTAGAACCAAGATCACATGACGCTTTGAGATCAAAGTCATTCACTTTCATATTAATAATGGGTTCCCAACTATATTCTACTTTTGTAGGAATAGAACCTTTGTGTTTTAGCTTCTCTTCCTTAATCTTAACAAGAGCATCTGTAATGTGTTTGGTGAAATCAACATGCATATCACTAGCATCAGGACTTCTAGCAAGCTTTTGCAAGAACATAATCACTTCAGAAATATTGCAACCATCAACATCAAAGTCAAACTTAGCATCACTAGTAGTAGGCTCAATAGGCTTAGGCATAGTAGGAGGAATAGGGACTACTTGTGGTTTAGTGGTGATGGTGCACACACTATTGTTTCTATCAATTTCAGCTTCCCTTTACCACTTAGCATGAAGTTGAGCTAACAGCCTAACATTTTCATCAATAGTAACTTGTATGGCATGAGCAGTAGAAAAGTTATTTTCCATAGTTCTAGGTTTAGCAGCCATTTTATTAACCAAGTAAGTTTGAGCTTCAGAAAAAGAGGATATATTTTTCTCAAAAGTTAAAAGCTTTTCCTCTATAGTCTTATTGAAAGTGGTTTGTTTACTAATAAAGTCCTTGAGCATGACTTCAAGTTCAGAAGGGGCACTTCTAGCATTATTGTAAGAGCTTCTATAGGAATTGCCATTATTAGGAGGATAAGGCCTATAATTGTTGTTGCTACCAAAATTATTCCTATAGGCATTGTTTTTGAAATTGTTGTTTCTAATGAAGTTCACATCAACTTGCTCTTCTTGAGCCACCAAATAGGCTAAGGGAGCACTATTAGGATCTAGAGGAGCTTTCCCATTAACAAGCATAGCCATAATAACATCAATCTTTTCACTCAAAGAGGAAGTTTCCTCAACATAATTTACATTCTTACCATGTGGAGCTATCTCAACATGCCATTCAAAGTAGTTAACCATAATATTATCAAGGAGCCTTGTTGCAGCACCCAAAGTGAGGCCCATGAAGGTACCTCCAGCAGCTGAATCTAACGGATTTCTTGAGGAGAAGTTCAAACGTGCATAAAAAGTCTGGATAATCATCCAAGCATTGAGTCCATGAGTAGGGCAATTTTTAACCAAAGATTTCATTATTTCTCAAGCTAGAGCAACATGTTCACTATCAAGTTGTTTAAATTTCATAATGTCACTTCTCATAGATATAACCTTAGCAGGAGGATAGTAAAAGCATCTTTGCACTTAGTCCAAGAATCAATACTATTTTTAGGCAAAGAAAGCAACCATTCTTTAGCTTTTCCCCTCAAGGAGAAAGGAAAAAGCTTGAGCTTAATAATATCTCCATCTACATCCTTATACTTCTGCATCTCACAAAGTTCAACAAAGCTATTGAGATGGGCAGCAGGATCATCAGAACCAGCATCAGAAAATTTCTCTCTCATCACAAGGTTCAACAAAGCAGGCTTAATTTCATAAACGGTAGCATCAGGAACAGGTGGAGCAATAGGAGTGCTTAGGAAATCATTGTTGTTGGTGCTAGTGAAGTCACATAACTTGGTGTTCTCAGCAGAGTTCATTTTGGCAAAGGTGGGCAAGCCAAAAACACTAGCAGCAGCTAGAGCAGGAACTAATTTTTTTGTGTTTTTGAATAAAGCAAGCAAACCAACTAGACTAATTTTTTGGGTTTTCTGTAAAGAGGCAAACAAAACCAAGCAAAAGAAACAAAGCAAACAAAAAACAAAGTAAAGAGAAAGGAAGTGAAGGACTCCCCTAGTGAATACATCCTTAGCCTCCCCGGCAACGGTGCCAGAAAACTTGTTGATGGTGCTGACGTGGAGCACTTCGTTGGAAACCCCAAGAGCAAGGTGTGATGAGCACAGCAGCAAGTCTTCCCTCAGTAGAGACTGAGGTTATCGAACCAGAAGGAGGAAGGAAATGTCACACAGGTGTTGCAAGCAACGCGGAGACCTGCACAACACAAACTCAAGACTTTGCCCCAACGAATCAGTGAGGTTGTCAAGCTCACCGGTTTGCTGTAACAAAGGATTAAACGTACCGTGTGGAAGATAATGGTTTGCAGCAAGTAAACAAGTAACAGTGGAAGATGTATTGATGGTAAAGATTGGACCGGGGTCCATAGTTCACTAGAGGTGCTCTCCTTAGATAAACAACATGGCATGAAGGGTAAACAAATTACAGGAGGACAATTGACGGGAACTGAGCAAGGCATAACAATGCAATTACCAGTCAGAAAGATCCTATGAGGTTCTTTTGGGCAATACAACAAGATACATAGACCGCCATCCAACTACATCTATGACTAGAAGTCCACCTTCAGGTTACCATCCGAACCCCCTCTAGTATTAAGTTGCAAGCAACAGACAACTGCTTTAAGCAAAGTGTGTATGGTAAACAGTCCACATGTTCCATGAACAAGAGACCGTTGTTTTCTCCCTAGTAGCAACAGCACATCTACAACCGAAGAGATTATTGTCACTTCCCTTGGAAACTAGAGGCATGAACCCACTATCGAGCATAAATACCCCCTCTTGGAGTCACTAGCAACTACTTGGCCAAGATAGCTACTAACAACGGAGAGCATGCAAGATCACAAACAACACGGACATGATAGAATCATAGAGACAAAACCGTTAATAAAACCAACATAATAATCTCAATATCCATCGGATCCCCGCAAACACAACATGCATGATTAAAAATAGATTAGATCTTGATCATGAACGGAGATCACAAGATCTATACATGAAAGCACAAAGGAGGAGATACAACAATCGAGCTACTACATGGACCCATAGTCTAAGGTGGAACTACTCACGCATCATACCGGAGAGAAGGCCTCTGGGATGATCTCCCCTCCGGCAGGATGCCGGGAAGAACTTCAGATCCCCCCTGATCTAGGGACGATGGTGGCGGTGGCTACAGATGGTTTCGTGGAGATTTGATCGGGTGCTTAGGGTTTCTGCATCGGGGGCTTCTTATAGGCGAAGGGGGAGGCTGAGGCGGCGGCCAGGGGCCCCACACCCCTCCTAGGTGCGGGGTAGGGCTCACCCGTGCCTAGGGTGGGTCTGGCCCCCCTGGCCGGCCTCTCCGGATCCCCTCTGGACTTCTTGTTCCCCACGGAGAGTAATTGACTTTGTCGTTTGTTCCGTCCAATTCTAAGAATATTTCATTACTAACTTTTCTGAAACCAAAAACAGCAGAAAACAGGCATCTAGCACTGTTGCAACTTGTTAGTAGGTTAGTACCAGAAAACATGTAAAAAGCACCTCAAAGTGTAGACAAGTAAAGCAAAGTAGATAATAAACAAGCATGGGGCATCAAAAATTATAGATACGTTTTCGTAGTCGAAAGGTGACCCTAGGATCCAACATCCTCTAGAGGCCCTTCTTTGGAGTGATGCGCGGAGCTCGACGCCTCGCCCTCGACAAGTGGTTTGTCCCCAGAGAGGGTGAGATGGCCGGAGGCAGTGCTTCTTCTCCAGCTTTGGGAGTGTCACGAGCAAGAAGCCTCCACGATCTCGGCGTGTCCATTGCCTTGAGGTCACCGGAGAATGGTGGCAGAGGTTCCAAAGGGCTTGATTGCTTTTTTCGTTTTAGTTTTGAGGGGATTTTTGTAATTTGGAAGACCTAATCTTTAATTTCTAGGTTTCTTAGTGCGAATGTTGTTAAGGGCTTCCTTGTAATTTGTACCTGCCACGTGGTTACTAATGCAGCTTCTAGGTCTTCTAGATCCCTCTCCCGTTCAAAAAAATAAGCAGTGGTGGAGTGGTTCTCGTATGAATCCGTATATGGGTGGTCACTGGTTCGAGTACCCGGCCATTCCTTTTGTCTCATATTAATGTCAATGCGGGCCCAGCATATTAGATTGTTGTGGGGTCTGTAGGGTTCGCAGCATAGAAAACAAAAAATTTCCTACAATGGGAACAACTATATACCAAGATCTATCTACTAGATACAATAAACGGGCGGATATACATCCGTAGAGAACATGCCCTTGAAGACTGACAAAGCTTAACGAGTTAAACTCGTGGTTGATGTAGACGATCTCTTGCCGATCTCAAGATCGAGAGGAAGTCCTAGCACCGCAAATCAGCGGCGCGTCCGTGCTCGCACACACGTCCGAGGCACCGAGCAACCTCCGCCTACTCGCTCTAGAGATGTAGCGGAAGCACAACTCTTTCTTGCCGAATAGCCACCGAGAACATGTATCTCGCTAGTCCGAGACCATGGGGGATAAATACTAGAGGGGAGAGAGATCCTTCACGAGGAGGTGTGAGTGAGAAGTGAGGAGGGGGGCTACTTTTATTTATTCATAATTTTGTCGATTACTTTAATGACAAACATTCACATATAACCCCTTGCTAGTATTTCATTTCACATGCAAAAACACTTTCTGCAATTTTCACCCGAAAACCTGTTTCGGTATCTAGTGAAATAAATTCCTGCGCTTGTTATTCTTTCCGGCATGAAACTTTTGCTCCAGATGGATTTCGGTGTCTCTTAAGTGTGTCACCCTACGGTTCATGAATAATGCGGACATGATCGAGACCCCTCTCATATCAATAATCAGAAGTGGGACCTGGAGGTCCATACTGACTCACACACATTCAGCGATGACTTTCTTGTGATCACGAGAACCTTTTACGCTAGTATCTTAATCCCTTTGTTTCACGATATATTACATGTCCGAGATTCGATCATCGGTATCTTCATACCTAGTTTGATCTCGTTACTGACATGTACTCTTTTCTCGTTCCCGTGATATAACATTCTAGTGATCAAATCACTTTCTTGCAAGCTAACCTATGTGATATCACCGAGAGGTCCCAGAGCATATCTATCCGTCATCGGGATGAACAAATTCCACTCTGGATCTATGGGCCTCAACATAACATTTTAGTAGTACTGAACCCATCTTTATAATCACCCTGTTACGGTGTGACGTTTGATGTTATCAAGATACTCTTCCGGTGTTAGTGATTAACATGATCTCATGGTCTAAGGATTAGGATCACTTCGTATGATGTTATAGCAATATAAACTCAATGACTTTGATCATAATGCTATACTTCAGATGAATGTTCATCACACCATTACACTAATGTTGTGACCTCGTTATTAACAACATCCAATGTCCATGATCAGGAAACTTTGATCATTTTGTTAATCAACGAGCTAGTTTATGAGAGAGGCATAACTAGGAACTTTCTATTTGTTTATTAAACACACATGTATTAATGTTTTTGTATTAATACAATTACAGCATGCAAAATAAACATCTATCATATACTTGGAATACACATAATAAACACTTTATTATTGCCTCTCAGGGCATATTCCCTTCAGTCTCCCACTTGCACTAGAGACAATAATCTAGTTACATAGTGATAAATCTAACACCCATGGAGTTCTGGTGTTGATCATGTTTTGCTCTAGGGAGAGTTTTAGTCAATGGATCTGCTACATTGAGATCCGTATGCACTTTACAAATCTTTATATCTCCATCCTTGACATGCTCGCAGATGGAGTGAAACCGGCGCTTAATATGCTTGGAATTCTTGTGAGACCTTGGTTCTTTGGCATTTGCAATGGCACCATTGTTGTCACAATAGATCACCATTGGGTCCAACACGCTCGCAACCACACCTAGTTCAGATATGAGCTCCTTCATCCAAACCGCTTCCTGAGTCGCTTCCGAAGCAGCAACATATTCGGCCTCCGTTGTTGGTACCGCCACCACGGGTTGTTTGGAACTCCTCCAACTAACCGCTCCACCATTCATGAGAAAAACGTATCCGGATTGAGACTTAGAGTCATCTAGATCAGTGTCAAAGCTAGCATCGACATAACATTTAGCGATGAGCTCTTCTTCACCTTCGTACACAAGAAACATATCCTTAGTTCTTCGCAAGTACTTAAGGATATTCTTGACTGCTATCCAGTGTTCCGAACCTGGATCTGATTGGTACCTACTAGTCAAACTAATAGCATGTGCCACATCTGGTCTTGTACATAGCATGGCGTACATTATAGAGCCTATGGCTAAAGCATAGGAGACTTTGTCCATTATCTCTCTTTCTTCCGCCGTAGTCGGACTTTGAGTCTTACTCAATGTCTTGCCTTGCAACATAGGTAAGAACACCTTCTTACTTCCGTCCATTTTAAACTTCTTTAAAATCTTATCAAGGTATGTACTTTGCGATAGCCCTATTAGGCGCCTAGATCTATCTCTATAGATCTTTATGCTTAAAATGTATGACGCTTCACCTAGGTCCTTCATTAAAAATTTGCTGTTTAGATAACTTTTAACATTGTTTAAAAGATCTATATCATTTCCGATCAATAATATGTCATCCACATATAATATCAGAATGCCACATTGCTCCCACTCACTTTCTTGTAAATACAAGCCTCTCCATAAGTTTGGAAAAATCCAAACTCTTTGATCACCTCATCAAAGTGGAGATTCCAACTTCGTGATGCTTGCTTCAGTCCATAGATGGATCGCTGAAGCTTGCACACCTTGTTAGAATCCTTAGGATCAACAAAACCCTTTGGTTGTATCATATACAACTCTTCTTCAATATTGCCATTGAGGAATGCGGTTTTGACATCCATCTACCATATCTCATAGTCGAAATATGTAGCAATTGCTAACATAATCCTAACTGACTTTAGCATCGCTACGAGAGAGAAAGTATCATCGTAGTCAACTCCTTGAATTTGTCGAAACCCCTTTGTGAAAAGTCGAGCTTTATAGACGGTCACATTACCATTAGCATCAGTTTTCCTTTTGAAAATCCATTTATTCTCCACGGCCTTTCGGTCGTGAGGTAAGTCCACCAAGTTCCAAACTTGGTTTTCGTACATGGATTCCATCTCGTATTTCATGGATTCTAACCATTTGTTGGAATCCGGGATCATCATCGCTTCTTCATACGTCGCAGGGTCATCAATTTCATCAACCATGAAATTCATAACAGGGTTTCCGTACAGCTCGGGAGCTGCACGCATCCTGCTAGACCTGCGAGGTTCGGTAGTACTCTCTTTCGGAGTTTCATGATCATTATCATTAGTTCCCTCTTCAAATTGGTGAATCCAACTCCGGAACGACTTCCAGCGCTGCGCTACCCGCCATACTATGAAGAGAAGGTTCAATAACCTCTTTGAGTTCTACCTTCCGACTACTAACGCCTTTCGCGAGAAACTCTTTCTCTAGAAAGGATCCATTCTTGGCAACAAAAACCTTGCCCTCGGATCTGTGATAGAAGGAATACCCAATAGTTTCCTTAGGGTATCCTATGAAGACGCATTTTTCCGCTTTGGGTTCGAGTTTATCAGGTTGAAGTTTCTTCACATAAACATCGCATCCCTAAACTTTAAGAAATGACAGCTTAGGTTTGTTTCTAAACCACAATTCATACGGTGTCTTTTCAACGGATTTTGATGGTGCCCGATTTAAAGTGAATGCAGCGGTTTCTAGTGCATAACCCCAAAATGACAGTGGCAAGTCCGTCAGAGACATCATAGATCGAACCATATCCAATAAAGTACGATTATAACGTTCCGACACACGATTTCGCTCTGGTCTTCTGGCAGGTGTGAGTTGTGAAACAATTCCACACTCTTTCATATGAGTGCTAAACTCGTAACTTAGATATTCACCTCCACGGTAGGACCATAGAAATTTGATCTTTCTATTATGATGATTTTCCACTTGTCACATCCCAAGATTTTCCAAATCTTGTAATGTGAAAATAAATGAATAAAATAAAACTTTGTTTGATTTTCAAGGCCAGAAGAAACTTTTTGAATTCAATTGGGAATCTTCAAACCTATTTTTGAACAAATAAATCCTAAAGGGATTAAAAAGATAAATATTTAATAAAGGGAAAATAAAAGTATTTTATTACTACTTTGAAATCTTTTTATAAAAGGTTTTGGTTTTCAAAATGAAAAGAAATATTATAAATAAAGATTATTTTATAAAGCCAAATTAAACCTTGGCCAAGACTTTGAAACAAAAGGTTTTGCTTTGATTAAAATGGTAGAGGTTTATTTAAATAAAATATAAAGGATTTAAATATCCACGTTTTATTAATAAAGATTTTACTATTTTCAAAACATCAAAACTTATTTATTCTTTTAAAATAATTTTTCCAAGTATTTTGTTTTCTCAAATAAAACCTACTGAAGTGTTTTGGTTTTATTCTAGATTTTCAAAATAAAGATTTAATAAAACCAATCCTATTTGATTTAATAACTAAGGCCCATTTTATTTAATTGTTAATGGACCCTAAAGTAAAACATTATTTTGTTTTAAACAAATTTTTCCAAATACTCTTTATTTTCAAATAAAACCTACTGTTTTGGTTTTGCAAGTGTTTGGATTTCAAATGAAGATTTTATTAAATAAATCAAACCCTATTTGATTAAATAACTAAGGTCTATTTTATTTAATTATTAAATAGATCCTAAAATGAATAAAAATATTATTTTATTTTGGATTTGGTTTATGTTGATAAACAGAACCAAGTTCAAAGTTGTGAAGTGTGGTGTTTGTTTGAATTGTTTGAATTGGTTGAATGTTTGAATAATTGATTGAAATTCAAAACAGAAAATTAGAAAAGGAAAATGTTTCAGACAGAAAAAATAGAACAGCCCACCCTCTGGCCCAACTAGCCCAACAGCAGCCCACTAAGGCCCAGAAGCAGCCCAGTTATTCTCCCCGAACAAAAAACGTTTCGCACCCAGATTCTGACCCGCAAAGACAATGACCGGTGGACCTCCTCCTCGTTTCTTTTCCCACTGACTGGTAGGCCCACTATCCCTGTTCATCGTCTTCAACCCCCGCGACGACCATGCCCTCTCCTCGCTGCCGTTGCTGCCTTCAATCCACGCGATCAATTCGCCTTAATGCCGCGAGTAAAACCTGCAGTGATCACGCACGATAAAACGTCTCCCTCTCCTCTCTCGTTCCCCTCTGTCTCCTCCCCCAAGCACGCCCCCGGGCTGCAGTATTTCGCCAGACACTCCACTGTCTCCGACGAGCTCCCATCTCCGATTCCGGCCAAGCCTGACCGCCCCGTGCCTCCCCGAGCACGCTAGGAGAATCCCCACTCCCAGACGCTTCTCCTCGTATCCTCAGCTCGACCGCGGGCGCCCTAGAGCTTCGGCTTTGACAAGCTCCGTCCGCGCCGCCGTCTGCCTCGTCTCCGTCGAACTTCCCGGTAAGAACTGACCGCCCTGCGCCTTCTCATTCACGCGAGGAGCTTTTCCTTGGACTCGCGCATCTAACCGTGTCATCTTTTCGCCTTGGGGTGATCCACAGCGCCGTCCACGACGACCACCTGACGCACCCGACGCCGTCCTCCACTCCGGCGAGCAATCGCAGCTGCACCAGAGCGCCCTTGCCACGTCGACCACAAGACGAGCTTCCCCAGCCTCTTGCAAACTCGGTGAGCTTCTTCTCCTCCTCTCTCGCTTCCTCGAACCACCGTAGCGCCACCGCCTGGCCGTGCGCCGCCGCTAGCCACCGCCAGCGCCGCCAAACCCTGGCAAGCGTGCTAACAACCGTAGGATCCAGATCTGACGGATATGATAGAAGGTTAGCGAAGGGGTAAGTAGTAGCTCTGCACCGCATGATATCACTTGGATCCAACGATCCAGAGAGATCAATCCGAGCGAAACGGTACCAACGAATTAGACAGCGACGCGTGGCCAGGTTTGTTTTAAAACAGAATTTGAAAAACAGATTTAAGTGCCATTTTGAAAACCCTATAACTTTGGATCCACACGTCCAAAAATTACAAATTTTATGTCGTTGGATTCAGGAGAGCAATACCTAGCCAACCATGCCCTTAGTTTAGCAAATAGTATCTGTTAGTTTGCTTGTTTTTGCAGATTCTTTTGTGAGCTTGTTTAGATTAGAAAAATTGTTTCAAATGATTTTAGGGTTAAAACCTTTGCAAAATGGATTGTTGTGACCTTACTGACCCTAGGAACCAACCCATGGTTTGGAAAATGAATTTGGAAAAGTTTAGAATGGATTAATTAGTTTAGTCCATTTCTAGCCAAATAAAACTATTGATTTGTTTATGAAAATGGTTTTGAGTAAAAACTTTGGAGAAAATGTTTTGGAACAAACCTACTGACCTTAGGAAACACTTTGTGGTTTCAAAAATGTATTTGGTGAAACAAAATAATGATTCTTTGATTTAAAACCATTTCTAGTCAAATAGAAATGTGGTTTATTTATTAAAAATGGTTTTGGAAGAAAACCTTTGGAAAATGTCTTGTTTTAAACTCACTGACCCCAAACCCCAAGTTTTGTGATTTGAAAACATATTTGGTGAACCCTATAGGCTAATGCCTTAGTAAAAATATTTCTACACCACATAAAATAATACTTTGTTTTGAAAATGGTTTATGAAGTGAAACCTTTTGCAAATGATTTTGCCACTTGACAAAATGACCATTAGATGTACCCAAATGTTTATGACCCATTAGGAACCACTTTTTCAAACAAAACAAAGCTTGGCATGCTTGCATGCATTACTTTGACTTTGTCATTTTATGTGTTGTTTCGCTTGATTGGTAGATTGAGTTTGTGCCTTGCTTGATTGATTTGTAGTGACTTGAAGAGTGTGATTGTTGCAAGGACAAGGAGTGAACCCATACTCTACCAAAAAGGCAAGTGATGCTTCATACTTTTGTCCCATTATTTTCACTATGCATTAGTGATATTTCTAAGTAGGACTTGCATGGAATTTTTGCTAAGTATAAACTATGCTATGGGAAAACCTAGTAGATGAAACCTTAGTAGCAATTTCCTAGGTTAAGATTCCTATTACTTTCATGCTTATCTTAGCTAATAGAAAACAAGGGTGGAAAATATATTCATGCTATGGAAAATTTCTAAGTCTGTGGACTTATGTTTTGTTTAATAAAACAACTAAGTGAATGAATCACCTGGGTGGAAATGGAAAAGGAATGGTTTGTGTTGAGTGGTTCACAAGGCCATGGACTTGTCTTGTGTATCTCACTTGTGGATGGCCACCCAGGAACAAAGAGATTTGAGATGTCAAATGTTGAGAAGCTTCAAGTGCAACCACTTGGCAATATGGGCTCTGCCATGATCATATAGGTTGCAAGAACTTAGCCAAATGGACAGTGGGTGGTAGTGTTTGATAGGTTGGAGCACGTCCATGTTGGTCTAAGGGAAGGCTTCTGAAAGATCTTGTCTTGGGAAACCAAGTCTTGTGGGGAAAGTGCACCACCTCTGCAGAGTGTAAAACCTAAGTACTTAGCCATGTCCCTGGTAAAGGACAACTTGAGCATCAAGACATGGAAGCAATCAAGAATCTCATCATTCAAATTTCCAAGCTAAAACTTGTGGTTTGAACAAGGGTTGTTTGAAATCTTCAATCTTTGATTGAGAGATGCCTTGTAAAGGATCTCCAATCTTTGATTGAGAAAATGATTTTGTCAAAGCAAAAACTTAGTATTTCAAATGTTAAGGAAAAATCTATTTTGAGCAATGCAAGCCTCAACTCCACTTAGCCAAATGCATATAGATGATAGACTCCACCATATTACCATAGTATCACTTGCCAATACAATTCAAAATGTATTGACCCTTTGTGGCTGTAACTTGTATGTTGCAGGTTTGATTGTTTTAGAGATGATTGATTGTTTAGGATTACAAAGTCTACAACCAACATCTTCCTGTGGCACTTTGAAGATGAAGGACCCCATGACTATAGTTATTCCGCTGCAATGTAATGTAATAGCCAAATGAGCTATGTTTGATGTAATAAAATTATGTTATTCCTGGTTATAAAGTTATATTATGACCTTTGTTTCTTGATATTACATCTTAACTGTGGATGCTAGCTATTGATCCAGGGACTAGCATTGTAAACACAGGGGGCTCTATCTTATTAAAGATTGGGACCTCATAAGATGGTATCAGAGCATTGTGTTGCCTGTAGGATTTGTAAACCTAGGATTGGACAAAAACCCTTAGAAAACATAGGTGTTATATTTGTTCCAAAACTATTTACAAACAATCTTGTAAACTCTTTCCTCAACCATTTTGGTTTCAACTCTACATCTCTTCTATTTCAACTTGATGGAAAAACCTACCCCATGGCCAAAGACTTCACCATGTGCAAAGGACAACAACAACTCTAATGACTTCAACTTCTTCAACTCTAATGACTTCAACTCTAATGACTTCAACATCTTCAGCATATTCACCAAAGGACTTCAATCTTGGATGTCACTAAGGACTACAAGTGAGACAAGAAATTTTGCTCAAGACTTGAAGACTAAGGAAACACAACTTAGAAGGAACCATCATCACCTTGAAGTTTTGTGACCAAGAATTTTTTCCAAGGAAACCATGATCTCATTCAAAAAGAATCAACCAAGAAGGATGGAAAGATCACAAGTGAACCATATAGATGGACCACCATATTTAGTTTAAGTCAAACACACCAACTTATGTGGTGTAACAAAAATATTTTTGGTTGCCTAAAGATATGCTTGAAACTTGTTGTTTGAATGAAATGTTTGGTTTGTGATTGCTTGCACTTTGCTTGTGTGAATTGTGATGTGTGTGATTAGAATTGATTCCTTAGAAAAATCCTTTGCCTATTCTAACCCCAACCCAACCCAAACAGATGACTTCTCCAAGAGACTCCAACATCAAGGTTGATGACACCAACACCAACCAAGCTGACAGCATGAAAGAACTTATAGCAACCCAAAACCAGTTGAGTCAAGAAACAACTCAGCTTTTAGCCAACAACAATGGACTAGACCCAGCCATACAAAGGATTTTGAAACTTCAATCCCAATTGTTGCAAGGATTGGTTACTCAAATGATCAACATGAGAGAAAACTTTTTCCAAAGAGCTAATGACAACAAGGATGACAAAGATGTTATTCTAGAAGGAACCCAAGCTAGCAATACTTGTGGAGACAAGGATCATGCATCCAAGGATCATGAAGATCAATGCCCCAAGAAGAGAGAAAGATCTCCCACCTATGAAGAACATGAACTAGAAGAACTCCTAGCTTTGGAGAGACCCAAAAAGAAGAAGAAGGACATAAGCCAGTTGCAATGTTACAATTGCAAAGAGAAGGGACACTATGCCAGTGAATGCCTAGAAAAGAAGAAGAACCAAAGAAACAAACAAGAGGCAATGATACCAAAGGAAAAGAAAGATATCAGCCAAGTGATGTGTTCCAAATGCAAGGAACTAGGCCACTATGCAAACAATTGTCCAGAAAAGATGAAGAACAAGTTAAACAAGTCTATGAAGGATCTCAACCTTGGCCCATGAGTCAAGTATGGAAATAAAGGACACTAGGCAGATGGTTGCCCAGAGAAGTTTCCCCAGGATCCCAAGAAGGACAATGTGTAATTTTTGTTTGAAATTTTTTAAGGGTGGTAGTACCCTAGTTGTTTTGAACCTTCTTGTAACCCTAACCTTCCCAAATCTCGGGGCGAGATTTATTTTAAGGGTGGTAGCCTGTCACATCCCAAGTTTTTCCAAATCTTGTAATGTGAAAATAAATGAATAAAATAAAACTTTGTTTGATTTTCAAGGCCAGAAGAAATTTTTTGAATTCAATTGGGAATCTTCAAACCTATTTTTGAACAAATAAATCCTAAAGGGATTAAAAAGATAAATATTTAATAAAGGGAAAATAAAAGTATTTTATTACTACTTTGAAATCTTTTTATAAAAGGTTTTGGTTTTCAAAATGAAAAGAAATATTATAAATAAAGATTATTTTATAAACCCAAATTAAACCTTGGCCAAGACTTTGAAACAAAAGGTTTTGCTTTGATTAAAATGGTAGAGGTTTATTTAAATAAAATATAAAGGATTTAAATATCCACGTTTTATTAATAAAGATTTTACTATTTTCAAAACATCAAAACTTATTTATTCTTTTAAAATAATTTTTCCAAGTATTTTGTTTTCTCAAATAAAACCTACTGAAGTGTTTTGGTTTTATTCTAGATTTTCAAAATAAAGATTTAATAAAACCAATCCTATTTGATTTAATAACTAAGGCCCATTTTATTTAATTGTTAATGGACCCTTAAGTAAAACATTATTTTGTTTTAAACAAATTTTTCCAAATACTCTTTATTTTCAAATAAAACCTACTGTTTTGGTTTTGCAAGTGTTTGGATTTCAAATGAAGATTTTATTAAATAAATCAAACCCTATTTGATTAAATAACTAAGGTCTATTTTATTTAATTATTAAATAGATCCTAAAATGAATAAATAGATTATTTTATTTTGGATTTGGTTTATGTTGATAAACAGAACCAAGTTCAAAGTTGTGAAGTGTGGTGTTTGTTTGAATTGTTTGAATTGGTTGAATGTTTGAATAACTGATTGAAATTCAAAACAGAAAATTAGAAAAGGAAAATGTTTCAGACAGAAAAAAATAGAACAGCCCACCCTCTGGCCCAACTAGCCCAACAGCAGCCCACTAAGGCCCAGAAGCAGCCCAGTTATTCTCCCCGAACAAAAAACGTTTCGCACCCAGATTCTGACCCGCAAAGACAATGACCGGTGGACCTCCTCCTCGTTTCTTTTCCCACTGACTGGTAGGCCCACTATCCCTGTTCATCGTCTTCAACCCCCGCGACGACCATGCCCTCTCCTCGTTGCCGTTGCTGCCTTCAATCCGCGCGATCAATTCGCCTTAATGCCGCGAGTAAAACCTGCAGTGATCACGCACGATAAAACGTCTCCCTCTCCTCTCTCGTTCCCCTCTGTCTCCTCCCCCAAGCACGCCCCCGGGCTGCAGTATTTCGCCAGACACTCCACTGTCTCCGACGAGCTCCCATCTCCGATTCCGGCCAAGCCTGACCGCCCCGTGCCTCCCCGAGCACGCTAGGAGAATCCCCACTCCCAGACGCTTCTCCTCGTATCCTCAGCTCGACCGCGGGCGCCCTAGAGCTTCGGCTTTGACAAGCTCCGTCCGCGCCGCCGTCTGCCTCGTCTCCGTCGAACTTCCCGGTAAGAACTGACCGCCCTGCGCCTTCTCATTCACGCGAGGAGCTTTTCCTTGGACTCGCGCATCTAACCGTGTCATCTTTTCGCCTTGGGGTGATCCACAGCGCCGTCCACGACGACCACCTGACGCACCCGACGCCGTCCTCCACTCCGGCGAGCAATCGCAGCTGCACCAGAGCGCCCTTGCCACGTCGACCACAAGACGAGCTTCCCCAGCCTCTTGCAAACTCGGTGAGCTTCTTCTCCTCCTCTCTCGCTTCCTCGAACCACCGTAGCGCCACCGCCTGGCCGTGCGCCGCTGCTAGCCACCGCCAGCGCCGCCAAACCCTGGCAAGCGTGCTAACAACCGTAGGATCCAGATCTGATGGATATGATAGAAGGTTAGCGAAGGGGTAAGTAGTAGCTCTGCACCGCACGATATCACTTGGATCCAACGATCCAGAGAGATCAATCCGAGCGAAACGGTACCAACGAATTAGACAGCGACGCGTGGCCAGGTTTGTTTTAAAACAGAATTTGAAAAACAGATTTAAGTGCCATTTTGAAAACCCTATAACTTTGGATCCACACGTCCAAAAATTACAAATTTTATGTCGTTGGATTCAGGAGAGCAAGACCTAGCCAACCATGCCCTTAGTTTAGCAAATAGTATCTGTTAGTTTGCTTGTTTTTGCAGATTCTTTTGTGAGCTTGTTTAGATTAGAAAAATTGTTTAAAAATGATTTTAGGGTTAAAACCTTTGCAAAATGGATTGTTGTGACCTTACTGACCCTAGGAACCAACCCATGGTTTGGAAAATGAATTTGGAAAAGTTTAGAATGGATTAATTAGTTTAGTCTATTTCTAGCCAAATAAAACTATTGATTTGTTTATGAAAATGGTTTTGAGTAAAAACTTTGGAGAAAATGTTTTGGACCAAACCTACTGACCTTAGGAAACACTTTGTGGTTTCAAAAATGTATTTGGTGAAACAAAATAATGATTCTTTGATTTAAAACCATTTCTAGTCAAATAGAAATGTGGTTTATTTATTAAAAATGGTTTTGGAAGAAAACCTTTGGAAAATGTCTTGTTTTAAACTCACTGACCCCAAACCCCAAGTTTTGTGATTTGAAAACATATTTGGTGAACCATATAGGCTAATGCCTTAGTAAAAATATTTCTACACCACATAAAATAATACTTTGTTTTGAAAATGGTTTATGAAGTGAAACCTTTTGCAAATGATTTTGCCACTTGACAAAATGACCATTAGATGTACCCAAATGTTTATGACCCATTAGGAACCACTTTTTCAAACAAAACAAAGCTTGGCATGCTTGCATGCATTACTTTGACTTTGTCATTTTATGTGTTGTTTCGCTTGATTGGTAGATTGAGTTTGTGCCTTGCTTGATTGATTTGTAGTGACTTGAAGAGTGTGATTGTTGCAAGGACAAGGAGTGAACCCATACTCTACCAAAAAGGCAAGTGATGCTTCATACTTTTGTCCCATTATTTTCACTATGCATTAGTGATATTTCTAAGTAGGACTTGCATGGAATTTTTGCTAAGTATAAACTATGCTATGGGAAAACCTAGTAGATGAAACCTTAGTAGCAATTTCCTAGGTTAAGATTCCTATTACTTTCATGCTTAGCTTAGCTAATAGAAAACAAGGGTGGAAAATATATTCATGCTATGGAAAATTTCTAAGTCTGTGGACTTATGTTTTGTTTAATAAAACAACTAAGTGAATGAATCACCTGGGTGGAAATGGAAAAGGAATGGTTTGTGTTGAGTGGTTCACAAGGCCATGGACTTGTCTTGTGTATCTCACTTGTGGATGGCCACCCAGGAACAAAGATATTTGAGATGTCAAATGTTGAGAAGCTTCAAGTGCAACCACTTGGCAATATGGGCTCTGCCATGATCATATAGGTTGCAAGAACTTAGCCAAATGGACAGTGGGTGGTAGTGTTTGATAGGTTGGAGCACGTCCATGTTGGTCTAAGGGAAGGCTTCTGAAAGATCTTGTCTTGGGAAACCAAGTCTTGTGGGGAAAGTGCACCACCTCTGCAGAGTGTAAAACCTAAGTACTTAGCCATGTCCCTGGTAAAGGACAATTTGAGCATCAAGACATGGAAGCAATCAAGAATCTCATCATTCAAATTTCCAAGCTAAAACTTGTGGTTTGAACAAGGGTTGTTTGAAATCTTCAATCTTTGATTGAGAGATGCCTTGTAAAGGATCTCCAATCTTTGATTGAGAAAATGATTTTGTCAAAGCAAAAACTTAGTATTTCAAATGTTAAGGAAAAATCTATTTTGAGCAATGCAAGCCTCAACTCCACTTAGCCAAATGCATATAGATGATAGACTCCACCATATTACCATAGTATCACTTGCCAATACAATTCAAAATGTATTGACCCTTTGTGGCTGTAACTTGTATGTTGCAGGTTTGATTGTTTTAGAGATGATTGATTGTTTATGATTACAAAGTCTACAACCAACATCTGCCTGTGGCACTTTGAAGATGAAGGACCCCATGACTATAGTTATTCCGCTGCAATGTAATGTAATAGCCAAATGAGCTATGTTTGATGTAATAAAATTATGTTATTCCTGGTTATAAAGTTATATTATGACCTTTGTTTCTTGATATTACATCTTAACTGTGGATGCTAGCTATTGATCCAGGGACTAGCATTGTAAACACAGGGGGCTCTATCTTATTAAAGATTGGGACCTCTACACCACTTCACTCTGAAATTCCTTGAACTTTTCAAAGGTTTCAGACTTGTGTTTCATCAAGTAGATATAACCGTATCTACTCAAATCATCCGTGAAAGTAACATAATAACAATATCCACCTCGCGCCGACACACTCATTAGACCACATACATCAGAATGTATGATTTCCAACAAATCTGTCGCCCGTTCCATTGAACCGGAAAACGGCGTTCTAGTCATCTTTCCCATAAGGCATGGCTCACATGTATCAAATGATTCAAAATCAAGTGATTCCAAAAGTCCATCTGAATGGAGCTTCTTCATGCGTTTAACGCCAATATGAACTAGACGGCAGTGCCACATATATACGGATATATCATTATTAAGTTTAATCCTTTTAGCATCAACATTATGAATATGTGTAACACTATTATCGAGATCCAACAGAAATAAACCATTCATCATCGGTACATGACCATAAAAGATTTTATTCATATAAATAGAACAACCATTGTTCTCAGATTTAAATGAATAACCACTTCACACCAAACACGATCCAGATACAATGTTCATGCTTAGTGCTAGCACCAGATAACAATTATTCAAGTTTATTACTAATCCCGACGGTAAGTGGAGAGGTAGCGTTCCGACGGCGATCACATCAACACTTGATCCATTGCCGACACGCATCTTGACCTCACCCCTTGCTAGCGGTCGCTTGTTCCGCAGCCCCTGATTCGAGTTACAAATATTAGCAACTGAACCGGTATCAAATACCCAGGTGCTACTGCGAGTACTAGTCAAGTACACATCAATAACATGTATATCATATATACCTTTGTTTGCCTTGCCGGCCTTCTTGTCTGTCAAATACTTGGGGCAGTTGTGCTTCCAGTGTCCAGTCCCCTTACAATAATAGCACTCGGTATCAGACTTAGGGCCAACGCGAGGTTTCTTTTCAGGCACGACAACTGGCTTGCCGCCCTTGCTTCCCTTCTGTTTTCCCTTCTTGTCTTTCTTGAAACAAGTGGTCTTATTGATCATCAACACTTGATGTTCTTTCTTGATCTCCCACTTCTGCAGTTTTAAGCATTGACAGAAGCTCGGGGAGAGACTTCTTCATGCCTTGCATATTATAGTTCATCACGAAGCTCTTATAGCTAGGTGGCATAGGCTGCAGAACACGATGGATGCCTAAGTCAATGGGAATCGATATTCCCAAGGACACAAGCTTATCGGTGTAACCCGACATCTTGAGTACATGCTCACTTACGGAGTTGTTCTCTTCCATCATGCAGCTAAAGAACTTTTCTGAAGCATTGTAGCTCTCTACAGCAGCATGTGTGTCGAAAATCATTTTCAACTCACCCATTGTATCAAATGCATTGCCATTTTCGAAATGCTTTCGAAGTTCTGGCTCTAGCCCATACAATATGCCGCAATGAACTAAGTTGTGGTCCTCCTGAAGAGTTGATAGACATTCTTCTCCTCGTCAGGGGCGTCATCGAACGGCAGGGGTCCTAGAGGCGCTTCTAGCACATATTGCTTTTGTGCAGAAGAGAGGAGAATCCTCAAATTCATGGCCCATTTAGTAAAGTTGCTACCGTTCATTGCAAGTTTCTCTTTCTCCATGAACACATTGAAATTAAAAGTAGGTGGTGCCATATACAACAGAATTTGTAAAGTTTAGACTAAGTTTATGATAGATTGAGTTCAGCTAAGAATGAACTCTCACTCAAAAACGACATCCGTCGTGCCTTTTTGGTGATTACATGAACCAAATCCACTACACCAAGTCCGATCATCACGTGAGTCGGTGTAGCTTCAAAGGCGAGCATCAAATGGGCATCATATCTACCATATGACTCATGCTTAAACTTTTGGTCCGTGTTCCGAGGCCATGTCTGTACATGCTATGCTCGCCAAGTAAGAACCTTAGTATTCGCGTGTGTAACTGTCTTACACCCAAAATATGATCGTGGATCCAAGAACACCCGATCATCATGTGATGTCTTGGAGCGACGAAACATAATCGGTGCATACTCAAGGAAGAACACATTCTTATCTTGATATCTGAATGAGGGATCATCTTATTATGCTAATAAAACGCTAAACAAGAAATATAAGATGCAATCAAACATCACATGTTTGTAAGTGGAATGATATGGTTCTTGCACTCGATCTCCATCATGTGCAACGTGGTATGATCACTATCATACCTCTATGTGTAAGGCCAAGGTCTATGGAACTTACACGCTATGTGAGTTGTAAGAGTATGAACTCATACATCTACTTACAACATCACCATATCATGACATTATCCTAGCAACAATCTAAACTAGACGCCTCTAATTTATCCATTGCAACTTTTATGTGGATTAGGGCTTTCGAAGATAGAACCATTCATACCTACGAACATGAACCACAACGAGGATAACCAAATTGTTGACAACTCATTGCAAATTAGATATTGACTATAGTAGGAGAGACAGACACCCGCTAGCCACTTATGCAAAACTAGTTGCATGTCAAGCGTGGAACAGGTCTCATGTGCGAGGACATGTAAAGTTTGTCCGGGCCGCTTCATCCCACTATGCCACTAATATCCAAAGTACAATCAAGAAGCAATAACATGATCATCATCGCCCACATACTCATATGTGTACTACCCATGCAAAGCATTTATGCATAGATCCGACTCTGATACCACTGTAGGGTTCGCAGCAAAGAAAACAAAAAAATTCCTACGATGGGAACAACTATGTACCAAGATCCATCTACTAGATACAATCAACGGGCGGATATACATCCGTAGAGAACATACCCTTGAAGACTGACAAAGCTTAACGAGTTAAACTCGTGGTTGATGTAGACGATCTCTTGCCGATCTCAAGATCGAGAGGAAGTCCTAGCACCGCAAATCAGCAGCACATCCGTGCTCGCAAACACGTCCGAGGCACCGAGCAACCTCCGCCTACTCGCTCCAGCGATGCAGCGGAAGCACAACTCTTTCTTGCCGAATAGCCACCGAGAACATGTATCTCGCTAGTCCGAGACCATGGGGGATAAATACTAGAGGGGGAGAGAGATCCTTCACGAGGAGGTGTGAGTGAGAAGTGAGGAGGGGGGGCCCCTTGCCCTCCCCTCATTCATGTGGGTGGACACTCCACTCACTCAAATGCGTTTCAATTCCCTCCACTCAAAAACCCACTCAAATTCCCATTATATTTCCATCAAATTTAATGCAAACTCTCATTAAATAAAACTCCTTTTATTTATTCAGAATTTTGTCAATTACTTTAATGACAAACATTCACTAATAACCCCTTTCTAGTATTTCATTTCACATGCAAAAACACTTTCTGCAATTTTCATCCGAAAACCTGTTTCGGTATCTAGTGAAATAAATTTATGCGCTTGTTATTCTTTCCGGCATGAAACATTTGCTCCAGATGGATGTCGGTGTCTCTTAAGTGTGTCACCCTATGGTTCGCGAATAATACGGACATGATCGAGACCCCTCTCAGATCAATAATCAGAAGCGGTACCTGGAGGTCCATACTGACTCACACACATTCAGCGATGACTTTCTTGTGATCGCGAGAACATTTTACGCTAGTATCTTAATCCCTTTGTTTCGCGATATATTACATGTCTGAGATTCGATCGTCGGTATCTCCATACCTAGTTTGATTTCGTTACTAACATGTACTCTTTTCTCGTTCCCGTGATATAACATTCTAGTGATCAAATCACTTGCTTGCAAGCTAACCAATGTGATATCACCGAGAGGGCCCAGAGCATATCTATCCGTCATCGGGATGAACAAATTCCACTCTCGACCTCAACATAACATTTTAGTAGTACTGAATCCATCTTTATAATCACCCTGTTATGGTGTGACCTTTGGTGTTATCAAGATACTCTTTCGGTGTTAGTGATTGACATGATCTCACGGTCTAAGGATTAGGATCACTTCGTATGATGTTATAGCAATATAAACTCAATGACTTCGATTGTAATGCTATACTTCGGATGAATGTTCATCACACCATTACACTAATGTTGTGACCTCGTTATTAACAACATCCAATGTCCATGATCAGAAAACTTTGATCATCTTGTTAATCAACGAGCTAGTTTATGAGAGAGACATAATTAGGAACTTTCTGTTTGTTTATTAAACACACATGTATTAATGTTTCCGTACTAATATAATTATAGCATGCAAAATAAACATCTATCATATACTTGGAATACACATAATAAACACTTTATTATTGCCTCTCAGGACATATTCCCTTTAGAGTCTACGTGTCCAGGCCCAAGCGGTATTGTTTAAAGGAGGTCGAGCTCCATGCTTGGCACAAATTATCTAGGTGGTGCACTGGTTAAGATCCCATTGGGACTTCGTGAGGTTGTGAGTTTGATTTCCCACGGGTTCTTATTTTGTTGAAATATTTTCCACATGCTAGTTTCGCGTTGCGGTGGGTTCGGCTAAGTCCTGGTCACTCCGAGATGACACGTAGACACGAACGACAAGTAATCAAAAGTTGACACGTGGACATGACATGAAGATGATACTGCTAAGTTGACGATCATGTTATAGATTCCCGGGGTTCCTATTTTGTTGGAATGTTTTCCACATGCTAGTTCCACGCTGCGGTGGGTTCGGCCAAATCTTGGTCAGTCCCAGATGACACATAGACACAACAAGTAAGCAAAAGTTGACACGTGGACGTGACATGAAGATGATACTGTTGAGTTGGCGATCATGTTATATTTTTTTTCCAAAATTTAACCATAACGACCATTTAAATTGGTCATAGTCTGCCAAATAAAAGGCTTCAAACTAGTCCTATCTATCTATGACCATTTCGTGTTAGCAAAGTATGATCTTTTTTGACAAAATTGATCGTTATTTTTTAAGGTTTAGACCCTCCCAAATTCCGTACGACCAATTGGTTTAGAATGGTCATAGATCTATGACAAAAAAATCCTTGGTCGTTAAAAAAAGTCACTAGTCACCAGATTTCTTGTAGTGATCTATCCAGCTACGATACAGAGTCGGTACTAAGTACATCTTGACTACAACTAATAGTACATGCCTAAGTCGGTAAGTCTTCTGGGCTTTGACGTAGCCGGAAGTGACTCTGTGTTCTTTCCCTGACTGAGCCGCCCGTGGAGCAAAGATCTAACCCTTAATGGGCTACCATGGTCAGTAAGTCCTATGGGTATATCCGGAAAGTATATCCCGAATAATCGATTGAATCCAAGCTTGGATAATCCAATCCTCCATTTTGAATTCAAATACTTAAGTTTGTTTCAATTTCTCATGTCTTAAGTACTTTTGAATGGATATGTGTGGATGATTAAGTCTTTTTGGTTGAATAGTTTAGTTTGAGTGACTTAGAAATGCAATCAAACTCATATTTGAAATTTAAATTTCAAATTCTAGTATCGACTTGAGTCAAACTCAACACTAGAGTGTCAATTTAATCACTCATGCATTTAAACAACAAA
Source organism: Avena sativa (assembly GCA_916181665.1). Classification (NCBI taxonomy): domain Eukaryota; kingdom Viridiplantae; phylum Streptophyta; class Magnoliopsida; order Poales; family Poaceae; genus Avena; species Avena sativa. The sequence goes on along the minus strand of OV702297.1, from coordinate 58,393,999 downwards.
AGTTTCAAATTCCTACAGATTTAATATACATGAATGCAATGCATATAACTATGTTATAACCATTTCGAGCTACAGGATATTACATAATGGCCGGTTCTTTCGCCGCCGTGACTCTCTGATCCGTGTCCCTTATATGTTAGCTCTTCCCTATCTTCTAATTTTTTGTTCTCTACCAGTTCAATTCCAACATGTGAGTAACACGTTCTTAGCAAACTCGTTTTGTGTGCTGCCAGACCGGCTAACCACGCGCGGTTCTCAATTTAAAATTAATAATAAAGATTACCATGTCTAACTTTTTTGCCTTTTCTATTATTCCCATTACTATATGCTTGGTGTTTGTTTTCTATATTTTCTTTGGCACAATTGAATAATGTTGATCGCCAATGTTTGATGGGCTTGTTTGAGAGCAATTTGATTGTCTAGATTCTCCCTATGTTCTATGTCTAAAGTGAACCATTAACTTTAATTTAATACTACTAGTCCGGGAGGCGACATGGAGCTGAACATCGCGATGGAGGCCATGTTCATGACTTGTCTACCTGGCATTATGGTTGCAAAGTAGCACCCGATCCGTCCTGTTTCATAGATAAAATTTATTAGTCTAGTTTAAATATTTTCAACAAAATTATTCAGTTTTAAACTAAAATTTTCTTTCCAAACTATGCGGGTTACCGCTTACAACCCTACCTGGCACTACGGCTCGGTCTACACGGTCGTTGTTGAAGCTTCTGGAGCAAGCACGTGAGCGTTGGTGAGCACCTCGTCGACTGACGTCGTCTAAATCCTCCAATAACGCTCCCTTGTCACGGCTTCGGCCATCCTCTACTAGCTTTCCACGCGATGTCTATTTGGGCCAGCCGTGGCCTCAATCTCCCCATGCTCGCATTGGTTTCTTCTTCTTCACCTCATCTACTCCCTTGGTTTCATAATACAAGATGTTTTAGCTTTGTGTATGTTTCACAAAAGCTAAAACATCTTAAATTATAAACGAAGGAAGTATTTGCAAAATATGTTCTATTAGTCTAGCATTTTTGTTAGCACGTTTATTGTATACTCCTGTTTAGGGTAGAGGAAGTAGAACAAAACAAAGAGCTTGTTTGATTCAAAAGATTTGTATAGGAAATTTGTAGGATTAATCTTTTGGAAAAAATTTCTACAATGGTCATTTGATTTTTAGTATTGATTTCCGTAGGAATTTTTCCTAAGGATTCCTTTGCACTAGATTTTATAGGAAATCAAACATGTACTCGTACCTCTTTTTCAGAATCCTGTTTTATCTACGGTGAAGTCAAACAAACTTTGTTTCATAGGAATTTTTATAGGATTAAAGTGAACATGACATTGCAATCTTACAATTTTTTTCTATTCCTACTTTTTTATCCTATGAATCAAACAAGGCCTTCAGAGACGGGAATAGTAATCTAGGTGGCTATTAAGTGAGTTTTTTTTAAGAAATAACGTGTATTATTATTGGTGAAGAAATAAACGCGACTAGGAGTAGTAGCCCAAGCATCGCAACGCATTGACCGAAAATGAGTTTAAAACAAGTGACGTCTAGGTCTGATAACATGATAGAAGCGTTGAAAACTTTTTCTGGCCTGACCGGCCATCTGTGGCTGGGCCTCCTCTCTGCCTCTGTTCGCTGAGCCTTGAGCAGCAGAGCAGAAATATCGAGAGTGTTTTTATTCAACAGTATCAGTAGTACTACTGCTACTCGAGTGTTAAGTTCCACAAATACGCTGCAAGCTGTATGATTTGTGGGCGTTTATTAGTTTAGAGGCAGGCAGTCAGCAGCGCAACAGAGGCTAGTGCGTGCTGTGCATCATGTTTAACTCGGTCGCTGCAGCCGGCAGGGGCAGCGCGGCAGGGCGGGGCCCGCGACGGCAGGCCTGACACGCACGCACCGGATGGATGGATGGATGGATGCAAGTGCTGCGTGCGTGTCTCAGAGTCAGAGGGGTCCTCTCCCTCGAGATCTCTGCCGCGGCGCCGTGCCAAACTCCATTTTAATTTAATCGACTGTTTCCGATCCATAACCGGCCAAGATCTAGATGCGACCAGAATTACCGTGGATCCCTACGCTACGCGCACTCTTCACACTCGCAACACGGCACGCATAGACTTAGAGTACGGTATGTCCATAGTTAAACCAAAACTCAAATCAGGAATTAACTTTTTTTAATTGGATCAGGAATCACATGTTGGTAAATTGAAGAGTATTACTTTTAGTGAAATTCCATATTAATAACCATCAACGGTAGTATAAAAGAAACCATAAAAGTAATAAAAGTTACAAATAGGTCAAATGACCCCCTAACGACGACTACAACACTTGTGTGAGCCGAAGGCATGCCGTCGTCCTCGATCGTCCAACACCGGAGCCGGACAACGCTTATCATAATAAAGTTTGTTATAGTAGACTGACAGGAAGTTGTCGTACAAAAGCCTCAAAGAAGCATCACACTGGAGCAACAACCATCGATAATGATGATATCTGTAGATCGGAAAAGACTGGCCTAAAAACACATCAATGAACATAAAAATCAAACAGATACCAGGAACTTATTCTGACTTTAGGATGTAGTCATCTTCTCATCATCCCGAAAAAGACACAAAAAACAGTCTAACCAACGAACAGAAACCTCCCGCCGGCATGAAGCCGTAGTCCTCCACATCTCCAAGTCACCAAGGCCAACAGAGACAGAGTAGACCGGCAGCGTCACTGGTAAGAGTAACAGAACCCTAGATGGATTTCTTTTCAGCGCACCTCGGCACAACTATAACTGTCTTTTCTTTGTGAAATTTCATCAAATCTATTAATAATTATCAAACAGTTATAAAAAAGAACTAAAAGTAATAAAAATTATAAATAGATCATCTGAACGACATAGCGACGACTATGAACATCCCAACATTACGTACGATATGCTTTGATTGCTATAACGTGTACTTATACCATTTTAACGCCATCTACTACGTGTTAGATGCAGGAGTCCGTAACCTATACTAGTGGGTAAAATACGGAAGGAGGTGAGTACCGGTAAGATGCAGTGAGGGAGAAAAGGGACCCACGAGGCTGGTATTGTGTTGGTTTGTTGTTCTGCAGTGCAGCCGTGCAGAGGTCCCGGTGACAGACAGGACAGCCCCCACCCATTTGACTTGTGCAAAGCAAAAGCTTGGATGCGACAGGCGCCCAACCACGGTTGGCAACACAACAGAGGACGACATACTCTCCTCTGTCCGAACAATGCTACTCCAACTCCCATCCATACAGAGAGATTCCCCCTACGATGTCACTCCGAGCAACGCAAATTTCGCCAGATCGCAAGGCTCTCAGAGAGAGAGAGAGAGAGAGAGAGAGAGAGAGAGGAAACGAGGAAAGCGACAGGGTGTAAACAGCGTGCGTCGGCGTGTGTCTGCTTGTTGCTTTCCGTTGGCATTGTATCCTAGTGCATGTCTGCGTGCCTCTGCCTCTGCTTTTGCTTTACAAAGGTCAGCCATGGATTCATTCTCTCTATCTCTAGCCTTTGACATGAATCGCATATGTTGGCACGTCCCATATGTGCGTGCGGACGGCCGCAGAGGCCTGCGTCTGCGTGCCAGCCTGCCAGCGTGTACGTCCTTCATCAGGCCTCTCTCTATCTATCTTTTTCCATATTTGTTTTGTTAATTGTCTTGCTTCCCTACTGGCTCTGTTAATAAAAACTTGCGTGCTTTTGGGGGTGGCCTTTGTGCACTCTCTTGCCCGTCTCATTATTTTCCTGAGTCCTGACACTGTTGCTCGTGGGAAGCAAAGCGTGCGTGCGTGCAATGCTAATGTTCTTCCCGGTTTTTTTCCCCCTTGGTTTCGCTTTATTAGCCTTTGAACTTGAACTGATCTAGTCACGCTAGATGTCCTTTGCATTTTCTTTTCATGCCTAAGGCCCCCCCGCCTAACAACAAAGGAATCTTGTCAAAGTCTTCGGAAAACAAACACCTAGGAGTACTATACTAATTGATGATGGACGGTATACATCACACTAGAAGACTAGCTAGTACACTCCCTAATCAGTCATAGTCTTAGCCTACCATCAACGTGAAATAACAGCAAGTAGTAGCACGTACTGTTCTGCATATCAGCATATGTACGTACAGCGTTGAATATACGTCGATAAACAGAATAGACACAGCGGGGGACCGGCTCGGCCAAAAGGAAAAGTGACAGCTGAGAGGCCGGCTAGATTAGATCAAGATTAGAAGGAGACGGAGAGAGAACATGCATCTCTGTCCTTGCACCCATGTGTTCCTGTCCAAGTGTTTTTTCTCTTTAGCTGTTTTATACTTGGTACTTACTATGCTGGCTGTATTGACCTTGCTATTCACGCACAGGCCAAACCCTCCCGCATCTTATCTGTCGATATCCATATCAATAATCCAGTGCCAATTATCCGCCAAATGTCCTAAACGCAAACAACTAGCACGCGCAATATAGTGCACGTCCAGAATGCCTCGTCTTACATTTGTTCAAGGAAAATGTTTAATTGTTTCACTAGCATTATCCCGGAATGGTACCAGCTATCATTTGATTTCAAGCATTTTCCCGAAATGGTACCAGCTATCATTTTATTTCAAGCATCTTATATCGTATATTATATTTACTAATTGAAGACACCATAGGAGTCACCACGTTAATTCTCAGAGGTAGAAGTTTTTTGTCCGTCCGATCGTTCCTTGATGGTCGTTGAATAACCCAAGACAGACTTTCTCCTTCCGTGGTATGGACTCTTATCTTATCTCTTCCATAACGAATAAAATTACCTCCCTGGAATGGATTTCCATATTGAACGTCTGAATCCATCTACTAGAGTCTTCCATGCTCGATCGTGCACCTCCACGCGCGGCAGCAACGACCAAAGTTGGCGACATCCTCAACATCTGCCGGTGCTCGGATCACGTTCATGTACGCGGATGATCGGGTCTGAAAGCAGACTGTGAATTATACTATTACTCAACGATCTAGACCTCCACGGCCTGCTCGCTAAATTGACAGGTGCAGTGCATGTCACCAGCTGCCTCCATCCATGCATGTTGCTGGCTTCCATGATTGAAGGTTTTCTACGTAGTCCTATATAGCATCTGCCCTCTATAATTTACCAGGTGAGACACATATGCAAGATGGTTCTGGTGCGTACTCACCTGCAGTTAATCGAATTCAGTTGGCGCACGAAGACAGTAGCAAGAGCGCATCTAACTGCTGACGATCCGGAATAATATTTTGTCCACGACTCTACTATCAGCATTGATGCCTCTTGCCAGAAAAACGGTGGCAGAAACATCTTTTTGTTTGGTGAAGAACTGAAGATGACATCGTCCATGCCTTTGATGTGTTTGATATTCACCTGAGCTCCCAGGTAATCGCACAAATGTCCAAAACAGTGCATGTTCCACGGAGTAGATGGTAGAATTTATCCATCAGATCTTTGTCTTTCTTTTCATATGCTACTCGATGTGGTTGATTGCTTGAATAAAATGTTTCAAGACACACGAACTGATTAGAAGAGGAACTTTTCCCGCATTCTAATTTCTCAGTGTATTTTAGATCAATGTTTTCCAGCTGGCCACTTTCTATGATTTGCGTACATATACATGTTAGCATATTTTGTTTTTTCTGGCCAAAGGGATTTAAACAAATATAAAGCAATTTTTTGTTTGCATAGATTAATAAATTCCAAATGTATATTTGAGCTCGTGGCCAGCCCAGTACTTATTTTTTTTGTGTAACCTGCAGGGAAATATGGTTGATTTGGATGTGTATTATGAATTCATTTTTATACTCCACGTATAAAATTTTATACTCCACGTATTAAGAGGTGTTAGGATGAGTATAAGGTGTAAAGCATCCCCGAAGATCTCATCGAGACCGCACCTCTTAATAGTGCTACTAGACTTAAATAATAAAGAGAGAGAACAATCGACGAAAACACCAGCTAATTTCTTGAATAGTGAATGGGGGGTCTCACACCACCTCTCATCAGCACTTGTGGACTAAAACCTATGTATACACTACTAGATAATGGTAGTCCACACTTTAGCTCTGGTGTCAGCATTAACCAAAATAATGGATAACAGCATGTTCCCTTTCACACCGCTATCTCCTACATGGGAGGAGAAGCAATAAGAGAGAACAACAACATGAAGGAAGAAGTTGTTGACGTTGGGAGTAGTCAGCAGGAGGATGGTGACACAGGGAAGAAGAAAGGTGGGAAAGGGGGTTTGTGCCCTGAATACTAAGCCGAAATATCATCCTCTAGCCAAACCCAATTTATATGATTTACACTGCTAATTATCCGCAAATTAACCGAAAGTCACACTACTTCTTAGAGTAGAGGTAGTAGTATATCTTACACCTTATTTGCACCTGAAGGATATGATCAAGTTTGATTCATTAAGAAAGATTCCCAAATCCTATTCTGATAAAATAATTTGACTCTAAAAAATTCCGATTACAATGTTTATGTTTGGATGTCACATGGAAATGGAAGGTATTCAATCTATGTTTTTTTTTGAATTTGAGCTTCATGTTCACACATAAACTTTTGCTTGAAATCAACTGAAATTGACAAACCATTGTCCACATGCGAGAGAGCTGCTTTGATCTTATTGGCACACAAAACCGTACAAGATTTCCCATGCAAACTTTTACAAAACATTGGTGCTTAAGTTTTCAACCTAGTGTTCACATTACATTTTTTTCCATAGAAGTGTTTGAAACTTGATTGCACTCTCCACATGTTGAGGAGCAACTTTTAGCTTTGTGGATCAATTGGTGCAAGCGGGTTCCTCGTACTTGTATATTTTCCTTTTGTAAACTACGAATTGTTTAGTCATATTCTAACTTACGAGATTGACTCTTGGAATTTATGATTCTAATTCTTGTGTTAGCCAAACTATTCTAATTTTTCTGAAACCAAAAAAGACCTTGTAGCATAATTCCACCGTTTCCTAATATAGGATGTTTTAGCAAAGTAAATTAGTTCTTAGAAAATTTAGGAACCGACAATGTTTGCTAGAGTGAATGACATATCATCACTAAGAACAACCAAAAAAGGTCTTGAAAATAAGGGTGCATCAAAGAAATCATAAAGTGCTAACTTTTTCCGAAAAGTTTCTTAGCTCAAAATGGATGAGGAACGGGAGCCTATGGGCGCGTTTGGTAGCCTGCATACCCGAGGCCAGCGGGAGGCAAACTTAGGCCGTTTGGTTACCTGCATGAGGCATTGGGCTGTGCCAGTACGAACCGTAAAGCAGCCCAGGGCCAGGCCCAACTACTACGCTCGAATCGACCGTTTCCAGCGATCCACGCTCGTCGTGTGATATGTCGGAAACGTACCTATAATTTTTGATGCTCCATGCTTGTTTAGTATCTATTTTTCTTTGCTTTGTCTACACTTTAAAGTGTTTTTATATCTTTTCTGGAACTAACCTATTAACAAGTTGCTACAGTGCCAGTTGTCTGTTTTCTTCCGTTTTTGGTTCCAGAAAGGTAGAAAATCAATATTCTCGGAATTGGACGGGACAAAAGCCAAAGTCAATATTTTACCGTGGGCGACACGAATCCGGAAGATGAGACGGAGGGGCGCCACATGGCGGCTAGACCCCCCTAGGCGCGGGTGGGTCCACCCAGCGCCTAGGTAGGGTGTGGCCCCCCTGGTGGTCCTCCTGGCTCGCCCCTTCGCCTATAAGAAGCCCCCAATGCAGAAAACCTAGGCACCCGATCAAAACTCCACGAAACCTTCTGTAGCCGCCACCACCATCGTCCCTAGATCGGGGGATCTGAAGTTCTTCCCGGCACCCTGCTAGAGGGGAGATCATCCCGGAGGCCTTCTTCTCCGGTATGAAGCGTGAGTAGTTCCACTTTGGACTACGGGTCCATGTAGTAGCTAGATGGTTGTATCTCCTCCTTGTGCTTTTATGTATAGATCTTGTGAGCTCCGTTCATGATCAAGATCTAATCTATTTGTAATCATGCATGTTGTGTTTGCGCGGATCCAATGGATATTGAGATTACTATGTCAGATTGATTAATGGTTTTGTCTATTTGATTCTATCATGTCTGTGTTGTTTCTAATCTTGCATGCTCTCCGTTGTTAGTAGATATCTTGGCCAAGTAGTTGCTAGTGACTCCAAGAGGGGGTATTTATGCTTGATAGTGGGTTCATGCCTCTAGTTTCCAAGGGAAGTGACAGAAATCTCTTCGGTTGTAGATGTGTTGTTGCCACTAGGGAGAAAACAACGGTCTCTTGTCCATGGAACATGTGGACTGTTTACCTTACACACTTTGCTTAAAGCAGTTGTCTGTTGCTTGCAACTTAATACTGGAAGGGGTTCGGATGATAACCTGAAGGTGGACTTCTAGTCATAGATGCGGTTAGATGGCGATCTATGTATATTGTTGTATTGCCTAATCGAATCTCATAGAATCTTTTTGTCTAGTACTGCATTGTTATGCCATGCTCAGTTCCTGTCAATTACCCTGTTGTAATTTGTTTACTCTTCATGCCATGTTGTTTATCTAAGGAGAGCACCTCTAGTGAACTATGGACCCCGGTCCAATCTTTACCATTGATACATCTTCCACTATTACATGTTTACTTGCTGCAAACCATCATCTTCCACACCATACGTTTAATCCTTTGTTACAACAAACTGGTGAGCTTGACAACCTCACTGATTCGTTGGGGCAAAGTTTTGAGTTTGTGCTGTGCAGGTTTCCATGTTGCTTGCAACAGCTTTGAGACGTTTTCTTCCTCCTACTGGTTCGATAACCTCGGTTTCTTACTGAGGGAAAACTTGCTGCTATGCTCATCACACCTTGCTCTTGGGGTTTCCAACAAAGCGTCCCACGACAGTGCTGGGCGTCATCAAGCTCTTTTCTGGCGCCGTTGTCGGGGAGGCCAAGGACGTCTTCACAAGGGGAGTCCTCATCAACCTTTCTCTTTACTTTGTTTTTAGTTTGCATAGTTTCTTTTGCTTGGTTTTGTTTGCCTCTTTTTATCAAAAACTAAAAAAGAATAGTCTAGTTTGGTTTGCTTTCTCTTTTCAAAAATACAAAAAATTAGTTCCTACTCTAGTTGCCACCTTGTTCTAGCTCACCATGTTGCTCCCCAAGTTCACCCTGAAGGACCTTTCTATAGGTAGTGGCTCCATAATTGGGAAAGACGATATTGAAGAATTCTTTAATCATGTTAGCAAGCATGAGGATATTGAGGATAAATCTATAGCAGAACTTGATCCTAATTATGAAATTGTTGTAGCTTCTTTAGTTCATATGTTGGAGGATAGGTTTGTTAGCCTTAATCCCAAGATGCAAATTTTGTTCCTAAAACTAAAAGAAGAAAAGAATGTTGAAAAGAGAAAGTTCATTCTTGAAACTTTACTCAAAGAGTTCCATGATGTTGCTATGGAAGCTAAAAAGGTCTTTGAGCGTTTTAACATGCTAGGCTCATGTGTAGATGTTGTGGGTACTTCAGATAAAACCAAGCCTAGAGATGAATTTAAGATACCCATACCCTTTAAGCTTGTTGGGATCCATGAGGCCTTTGAAAATAATTTTGATTGGATTGTTCCTGAAAATACTTTTGATGAAAGTAGTAAACCAAAGAGAAATGAGAAGGGATCCTCCAAGACTCAGTTGGATGAGATACCTCTCATAGTTGAAGACTTTGCAAGTATTGATCTCAATTCCTCATTTGAAAATACTTGATTTCTTGCTTCTTGTGCCTAACTTAAAGGCGTTAAAGAAAAGTACTTGTTGGAAGATAACCCAAGAGTTTACTTGAGTCTTGGAAGTTATTACTTCAGTAATGACCTCTCCTTATCTTTTTGTTTGCTTTTTATGCCAAGAATGACCTCTAATGAGAGGGAAGTAAAATTTGGGGAGTTGCTGTCCCGAAACAGATTTATGTCCTCCACCATAAAAATTCGTGAGGAGTCTCTGTAGGTCAGGTTGATCTGAAAATTTACGAATAAATCCCCTAGTATGTTAGCTAACTTTCGTTAGTTCAAAACTTTTTGATTTGAGTAACATAAGGTCTTCAAAAAAATCGGTTTCTACCTGCTGGTATGTTTTGATAGATTTCTGCCATTATTTGCATTTGCTTCTTATTGATCCTTTTTGAGTTCTCTTTTGGGGAATTGAGATTTTTAAGGGAGCTGCTACAGTATCTTATGTTTTTAGTAAATAATCTTGCTGTTCCAAATATAAACTCAAAGGTCTATTATCTTTTGAATACACTAATGTTGCTAATGAAGATTGTGTGAAGTTTTGTATGAAGGAAAAATTTCAGGTGTAGAGAAAGACACTACTAGGAAACTAGCTATAGATAGACATACCTTCTGTGGTGCATGGTCAGGACCATGCGCCACAAAAGTTATCCAGTGGCGCATCCGGGGAAATGCGCCACAGAACCACCAAATTTCTGTGGTGCATCTTCCAGAGCCATGCGCCACAGAAGTTTGGTGGGACCCACACCAGCCGTTGGACCATGAATCTTCTGTGGCGCATCACTCCGTATGCGCCACAGAAGTTTGGTGGGACCACAGCAGGCGGGGTCTGACCGTGCTCTGACCAAACTTTTGTGGCGCATACAAGGAGATGCACCACATAAGTTTATACCTTCTGTGGCGCATATCGCAATATGCGCCACATAAAAATTATATGGGCCCCACTCTCTGGACACCTATGTACAAGCTTCTGTGGCGCATTGTTGCGTATGCACCACAGAAGAACAAACTTCTGTGGCGCATGTGTGCAGTATGCGCCACAGAATGCTTCGTGCTTCTCAGATTATTTGTTTCCTAGTACACACATTTTCCTCTTGTGCTTTTCCCAACTAAACAAGTACCAGTGGAATAGGTAGAATATACTAGACAATCTGGTAGATAGACATGTGCAGTGGCATACATCGTTGCAAAATGCACATGCGCATAGCCTTGAACAGTAAAACAACAATGCCATACATCATTGCAAATACACAAACTTCAACATTGCAAATCCCTTCAAAGAGCTGGTGGGTGCGATGGCGGTGGAAGATGCCAAACCTCCCTGTTCACGCGCGCCTGCAGCCTGCGGACGTGGTCCTCCATGGACACGTTGGGGTCGAGCACCGGCCGCCACCCGATTGGTTCCGCCATGCGCGCCCTCTCCTTCGGAGACGCGAGCACGGCGTACAACCTCATGGCCTTGTTGTAGAGGGCCTCGTGCCGCAGTCTGGCCTCCTCCTCGATTAGGTTGACCTCTGAATCCCGCGGCGGCTGACTCCAAGCACTACCCCTCGACCTCGCCTCTCCACTATGAGTAGGCTGCAGGGAACGCGAGTGGGCTGTGCTCTCCAGCGAGTCTTCCGACGAGTTGTGGGAAGAAGACATGAGGGCAGGTATGTTGCTTTGGACAGGGAGTGTGGCATATATATAGAGGGGTGTCATTAAAGAGCTCTATCTGCCATTTATTTGGTGCAGATTTGTGCCCTCAGTGTTTTGTAGCGCATAGGTCAGATATGCGCCACAGAAGTTTAACCTTCTGTGGCGCATAACCACAGTATGCGCCACAGAACACTGAGTGCCGGGCCCACAGTGTATGGCCACTGGCCAAGGTTCTGTGGCGCATTCGTTGGCCATGCGCCACAGAACATTGAGTCAGGGGCCCACATGGCCCACTTCACCCTATGGCCAAGGTTCTGTAGCGCATGCAGCCTGTATGCGCCACAGAAGATTGAACTTCTGTGACGCATACGGCCTGTATGCGCCACAGAATCCTTCGACCAGATCTGCACAAAGGTGGAAGCTTTGCACCCCTCTATCTACCACCATCTATTTCACATCCTTCTTCCCCTCCTCCCAGCTCGTCTTCCTCCTATCTCCCACCCCATTGTGTCTATACTTTTCTACATTTTGTTGTATTTAAACCTACTATAGTTGATAGATTGGCTAGGGAAAGCCTTTCTCCAACTAGTTTATCTAAAACACACCTACTTTTCTCCTCCATATCTCTATTTGTGTACTATTATCTCTCTATAGATCTATTGATCCACACTCTCTCACATCGCGCTCTTGACTCGGTATTCTATCTACCCGGTGAGTAATTGGCCATGAATATGCATGTTTTATAGGTGTAAAGCTTGTCGCACGGGCGGTGTGTATATGCGATGCATGCATGGCGCGAAGATGATGTTTGTGCATGAAGCTTGTGTGGAAAGCTTGCATGGGAAGAAGATTCTTGTTTTTGCTTGTCTCTGTCCCGGTGTGGTGCATGGATGTTTGCCGAAATGTTGATTCATTTCCATTTCAGCAAATTTTTGCACCACCCATATGTCCTACTTTTAGGAAAGGTCATGCCGAATTTTTCCGGCAACAACCATGCATGTGTGTTTTGTGTGTGTATATTTCTAATTAACCTACTCTCTGTCCTTTTGCTCTATATGTGCATACCGCGCAGGCTACCATGGTCGTCAGCATGAGCGAAGGTCGAGTTACTAGGTATAAGAAAGACGCTAAGGCGGACATGATTCGGAACAACAAGACCCAGATAAGATGTCCATGTCGAACATGCAAACTCCAGCGTTGGATCGACCCTGATTCTGGACAATTGGAGGATCACCTGCTCAGGCACGATTTCATGTGCGACGACTTTGATGAGGAGCTGGCAGTAAATGGTGTTGGTCATCATGAAGACTTGGGCGAGCGAGAAGACGAAGAGTCTCCCGACGGGCATGGTCATGATGACGAAGAATATACCGGCGATGGGCATGATCATCATGACGAAGAAGGAGATGTCGACGGGCATGACCATCATGAAGAAGGAGAAGAAGCGAACACCCAGACGCTGCTAACTTCGGTGTTAAGGGACCCTCATGTTCAGGAACTACTTCTCAAGGAGACGAGCAACGCCAAAGCTGCAGCCAGAGAGAAAGCCAAGCTGGCGCAAATGGAGTTAGATGGGATGACTCCATTGTATCCTGGGTGTCGGCCCGAGAATACACGCCTGAGTGTAACGCTCAAGGCTCTAGAGATGAAGGCGGAAAACAAATGGACCAACGTGAGCTTCAATGCTAACATGGAATTCTGGCACGATCGTCTTCCTAACGGGAACACATTGCCAACAAGTATAGAGGAGGCCAAGAAAATCGTGTGCCCTCTCGACCTACCGCATGTTAAATACCACGCATGTATCAATGATTGTGCACTTTATCGTAACGAGTACGTGGAGAGAACCACATGTCCGGTGTGCGGCCATGGACGGTACAAGAGAGGGAACAAGAAAGTTCCTCAAAAAGTGGTATGGTACTTTCCTATCACTCCCCGTCTACAAAGATATTTCGTAGATCCTAAGGAAGAAAATCTAATGCAATGGCACGCGGAAAGGGAGAAACCCGAAGATGATCTAGAGAAGGGCAAGATCCTAACACACCCTTCAGATGCTAACCAGTGGAATGCATTGGACATCGAGTTCGAAGAGTTCGGGGGCGATGCAAGGAACGTCAGGCTGGGTATGAGTACCGATGGACTCAATCCTTTTGGCAACCAGAGTAGCACGCATAGCACCTGGCCCGTGTTTGTATGGCTGTACAACATCCCCCCGTGGCTCTGCACAAAGCAAAGGTACGTACACATGAGCATTCTTATTCAGGGGCCGAAACAGCCAGGTGTCGATATGCATCTTTATCTTGGGTTGTTGAAAGAGGAGTTAGCCACGTTGTGGGAGACGCCAGCCCATACGTGGGACGCCTACACTAAAGAATATTTCCCTCTGAGAGCCGTGTTGCTCACGACGGTGCAGGACTATCCTGGTTACACATATGTATTGGCCCAGGTGAACCACGGACACAATGCATGTGTCAAGTGCATGGATAAGACCCCGCATCTCCAGCTACCCAAGGATCCCGGGTCTTCGAAAACCGTGTTCCAAGGGACTCGAAAGTGGCTTCGCATGGATCACCCGTGGAGAAAACACGGTGACCTGTTCAATGGTAAAGACGAGCTCGAAAGAGCCCTGCGTACGAGGAGCGGCGAAGAAATCGAGGAGCTTCTGAATAATTTGGATGAGTTCCTAGCGCCAGGGAAGAAGCGACCAAGGACAAAGCCGCTTCTGGGTGTATGTAAAGCGAGGTCTGTTTTCTGGGACCTGCCATACTGGAAGGTCCTCCACACGCCCCATAGCCTCGATGTAATGCACATCACGAAGAACGTTACCGAGAGTATGCTTGGCACTCTCCTCAACACCGGAGAGTACCAAGGATGGGCCGAAAGCAATAAATGTCCTGAAATTGCTTGGCATCAAGAAGGAGCTTCAGTACCCTGATAGTGATGATGATGATCAAACGGAAGGGACTCAGGGTCGCTGCAAAAGGGTTAAGAAGAATGAGGTGGTTGTGCTTCGCGCTGCCTGCTTCACTCTGTGTCAGGAGGAGATCGAGCAGTTTTTTAGGCGCCTCCTAGGAGTCAAAGTTCCTCACGGTTACTCGGGCAAGATAAGCAGGTATCTTGACGTAGCGAAGAAGAGGTTCAGCGGTATGAAGTCCCACGACTGTCACGTGATGATGACACAGATACTTCCAGTTGCCATACGAGGGATAATGGACGAGCATGTCCATGAGACGCTGTTTGGCTTGTGCAACTTTTTCGACGTCATCTCTAGGAAGTCGATCGACATGAAGCAGCTCGACAGGCTACAGGAAGAGATCATGGTGATACTATGCGAGCTCGAGATTTACTTTTCGCCCGCATTCTTCGACATCATGGTGCATCTACTTGTCCATGTCGTGGATGACATCATCCAGCTCGGGCCGACATTCCTGCATAACATGATGTCGTTTGAAAGGCTGAACGGTGTAATCAAAGGGTTCATTCGCAACAGGTCCCATCCAGATGGAAGCATAGCCAAGGGCTTTCTGATCTACGAGTGCATCTCTTTCTACCAGAACTATCTAACCACCGAGAACGAGGATGTTGGAATATCCACCAAGAAGCACCTCGGCAGGCTAGCTAGGTATGGTCACCGCGAGGGCCACGCTCACTGCATGTCGACATTGCTAATCGACGCGCCGACTTTGCCAGGGCACACCGAGTCGCACTACAACACATTGAATTGGTCAGCCCTTGGGTGGAAGAGCACAAAAGCTTGATCGAGCAGGAGTACGTGGACCGGGCCCGCCCAAGGAAGAAAGGAGACGTAACAAGCGAACACAACTCCACCTTCACGGGTTGGTTCAAGAAAAGGCTGCTGGACAATCCCCCGCAGACGCCTTCTATGGAAGATCAACAACTCATATTCTCCTTGTCACAGGGCCC
Source organism: Avena sativa (assembly GCA_916181665.1). Classification (NCBI taxonomy): domain Eukaryota; kingdom Viridiplantae; phylum Streptophyta; class Magnoliopsida; order Poales; family Poaceae; genus Avena; species Avena sativa. The sequence goes on along the minus strand of OV702297.1, from coordinate 58,378,675 downwards.
AGCGCATAACGTAAAGACCTATCAGTCATACGACATCAACAGTTACAGATTCTACACCGAGGAAAAGGACATGAATTGTGAATATCAAAACTCAGGAGTTACTATGATGTCTTTCGCCGATGACGAGACTACTATCAGGGAAAGATTCTACGGAAGGATCGAGGAGATATGGGAGCTCGACTACTGTGGAGAGACGGTACCGATGTTCCGTGTTAGATGGGCCAAGAACATCGAAAAAGAAGGCCGATATTTCACCACCTGTGTTATACCAGATGCCAAGTCGGCAAAGAAGGCCTCCACGAAAAATGAGCCATGGATACTCGCTAGCTAAGTTGATCAATGTTTCTTTATTACCGACCCGTCAAAGCCCAGTCGTGTTGTAGTGAGGAGGGGCAAGAGGAGCATCATCGGAATGGAAAGATCCGCCAACGAGCAAGACTTCGACAAGAATGGCGATCCGAAGATCGAAGAGGAGTTCGACAAGTACTTCAACATGCCTACTACTACAGTAAGAAGAAAGACCACACTACCTACTAAAGGTTGTCCGTTCACGAGAAGAAATCTCATAGTGCCCGGGCTAAAGTATTCAACCGCGAAGAAAAAGGCAAGAAGATTGTGAAGAGAGGCTAGCTAGCTCGAAATATCACACGACGATGTGTGACCTTTTTTGTGTATTAGTTCGAGACTAAAATATATCGTGATATTCGTGTGGGTATACAAATTCACATGTGTTTTTTACAAGCACAATATATACAATAATTCGGAGAGTGTTTTTTAATAAATATACATGTGTATGTGCTTGGTTTTAAATATATTAATAACATATAATTTTGAAACAAAGAAAAAAAAGTGACCCAGCCAGGATTCGAACCTGGCTGGGAAAGGTTTGTCAATGCATCATAACCACTGGGCTAATCTGTGTTTGATGTCCAACTACAGCCTCACGTTTGTTTTGACTAAGTGCCAATGTTCTGTGGCGCATATCGCTCGCATGCGCCACAAAAGTTTCAACTTCTATGGCGCATTCAAGCGATATGTGCCACAGAACATTGGCACTTAGCCAAATAACTGTTTGCCCCCTTCCCCTTTCTTTCCCCAACTTGCTTACCTCTCGCGCCCGACGAACCCTAGCGCCGCCCGACAAACCCTATAGCCGCTGTCGGAGCCCGTGGAGGAGGGTGCCCGAGGAGGAGCAGGCGCAGGAGCCCGTGGTGGAGGAGGAGCCACCGCCGGAGCCCGTGGAGGAGCAGGAGAAGCCCGTGGAGGAGGATCCGGAGCCGCCGCCCACGCCACCTTGCCGTCCACGCTTCCTCGCCGTCTACCCCTTGGTGAGCATCGCCGTCTCCTCTCCTCTCCCCTCTCTCTGTTCTTCTCCGTTGAGAATCTGGCCGGGAGCATCGCCGTCTCCTCCCCTCTCCCCTTTCCCCTCTCTCTCTGTTCTTCTCTGTTGAGAATCTGGCAGGGAGCATCGCTGTCTCCTCCCCTCTCCCCTCTCCCCTCTCTCTCTGTTCTTCTCCGTTGAGAATCGTTGTATGTATTTTGCTATGCTTTGTTGAATGATAATAAATAAATCATGTGTGCATCGAGTGATGTAGATGCTAGGGCATCGTTCCCCTTTTCAGTAATATTCGTGTGTTCAAGGTAATATTTAAACTGGCCAGAGTTTTTTCAGTAAAATTTAATGATCTAAATCTCATATGATCTAACTGTCCTGGTATTATCTGTTAGTGGTGTCTTAGTAGCACTGTTATATTTATCTTTGGCTGCTAGAGACTGCTACTATGAAGATGTTGCTAGTGACTGCTAGTGACTGCTACTATGAAGATGTTGCTAGTGACTGCTACTATGAAGATGTTGCTGTTGGAGATATGCCCTAGAGGCAATAATAAATATAGTTATTATTATATCTTTGTGTTTATGATAAATGTTTATATTCATGCTATAATAGTATTAACAAGGAAACATTAATACTTGTGTGAATAGTAAACTTAAATTGAAGTCCCTAGTATAGCCTCTATACTTCACTAGCTTGTTGGTTAATAGATGATTGTGGTTTCCCTATCATGAACATTGAGATGTTATTAACAACAAGATCATATCGTTAGGAGAATGATATGGTGGACATACTCCTATAGATAAGCGTAGCATAAAGATCAAGTCATTTCAATAGTTCAATTGCTATATGCTTTCTGATACATAGTAACCTAATTCCTTCGACCATGAGATCATGCATATCACCTTTACCGGATGGATGCTTTGATGTCATCAAACACCACACCGTAACAGGGTGGCTATAAAGGTGGTATTGAGTGTTCGGAAAGTATTGGTTGAAACACATGGATCAAGAGTGGGATTTGTCCATCCATATGACGGATAGATATTCTCTGGGCCCTCTCGGTGAAATGTCATCCAATTAGCTTGCAAGCATGTGACTGGGTCACAAGGGATCACATATCACGGGAACGAGAAAAGAGTACTTATCAGTAACGAGGTTGAACTAGGTATGCAGAGATACCGACGATCATAACCTCGGATAAGTAACATATCGTGAGACAAAGGGAAATTGGTATCGTATGTAAGTGGTTCATTCGATCGCAATGTAATCGTAGAAATATGTGGGAGCCATATGAATTTCCAGATTCCTCTATTGGTTATTGTTCGGAGAAGTGTCTCGATCATGTCCGCATAATTCACGAACCGTAGGGAGACACACTTAAGGATTCGACGTTGTTTGAGTAGTTATGGTATTATGAGAAAGAGACCGAATGTTGTTCGGAGTCTCGGATGGGATCCGGGATATCACGAGGTGATCCGGAATGGTCCGGAGAATAAGATTCATATAAGGAAAGTCCCGTTTCGGAGTTGGGGAATGGTTCCGGTGTTTTCATCGGGAACATTCTAGAAGGTCCCGGAATGTCCGGCACTCCGGAGGGGGAAGGGTACATGAATGTGTCATTGTAAGTTGGAATGATTGCATCATGTACTAGGTGTTCTTGCTGTCCAAAATAAAGGGTTTATTTAAATCCTAAATTGAAAAGTCAAACGGCTAGTTTGAAAGTCAAACGGCAATTTTGGGAAGTGGGAAAAGAGGAGGAGGTGAAGCCGAGTTGGGGAGGGAGTCCTCCCCAAGCCGGCGCCCCACCCAAGCCGAGTTGGGGAGGGACTCCACTCCCTCCCCTTGGCCGGCCAGCCCTCCCACCTATATAAGGAGGGGCAGGGCTCCCCTCCTAGCACACACAAGTTTCCACCTCTAATCTCCGGTTTAGAGCCGTTTTGGTTTAGAGCTTCTAATTGCTTTAGCCAGCGGTTTAGAGCCTTCTAATTGGTTTAGAGCCTTCTAATTGGTGTGTCTAATTACTAGACCACTAATAGCCTCTCTCATAAGCTCCACCATACTCGCACCGGCTTAAGGCGAAGCCCTGCGGGATTTCCCCTCTACCTCCGGTACCACGCCGTTGTGCTGCCGGAATCGCGAGGAGAGTGCTACAACCTCCGCTGCCTGCTGGAACAAGGGAGAGGAAGGTCTTCGTCGAGTACCGAACGTGTGACCGACTACGGGAGCGCTGCCGGAACGTGGCGCCGGAAGGATCGTCTACGCGATCTTGAGATCGGAAAGAGTACGACTACATCACCCACGAGAATCTGCTCTCGTTAAACACTTTGGAATCTTCGAGGGTGAGTTATTCCATCGACTCGTTGCTGCAATCTAGTAGATAGATCTTGGCTTGTTTGTTTGTATGCAATAGAAAATTTTTGTTTTCCATGCTACGAACCCCTACAGTGGTATCAGAGCCGTGTCTATATGTAGATCTGTTGCACGAGTAGAACACAATGGTCATTGTGGGCGTTGATGCTTTTATTGTAGATTGCTTTTTGTGTACTTTGCATCTTGCGGTATGTTGGGATGAAGCGTCCCGGGCTAACCTTACATGACATCGTTCATGAGACTTGCTCCACGCTTGACATGCAACTCGTATTGCATAAGTGGCTTTGCGGGTGCCTGTTTCTCCTAGCATAGTAAAGATCCAATTTACAACGGGTAATCAACAATGCTAGTATCAATGTTGTGGTTCTTGTTCGTAGGTTAGAACGACACTTATGGAAAGCCCCAAACCACGTAAAATATGCAAAGAAAGTAGAAGCGTCTAACTTTGTTTTGCAGGGGTGTGCAGTGATGTGATATGGCCATGATTGTGATTATATTTGATGTATGCAATGTTCCTTATTGTAAGTTAGCAACCGGCAGGAGCCATATGGTTGTCTTTAATTTCTGTTAAGACCTGCGTGTCTGTTCAAAATAGTTGTAATAGTTGAAGCTGGTGGACGACAACCATGAAGAAGCGTCATTGACCTTGATGCTATGCCGGTGATGATGGAGATCATGTTCGTGCTTGAAGATGGAGATCGGAAGCACAAAGAAGAAAGGCCATATCATATCACATATTATGAATTGCATGTGATGTTAATCCTTTATGCATCTTGTATTGCTTAGTAGACGACGGTAGCATTATAAGATGATCCCTCATGCACATAAATTTCAAGTTCTAAAGTGTTCACCCTTAGTATGCACCCTTGCCAAAGCTTGCTGCTTCGAAGCACCACGTGATGATCGGGTGTCTTTGATTCCGCGGGTGAATACAACGTAAGCAAGCCAGATTTGCTTATGCGGTAGCTAAGGTTTGATCTTGACGAGCCTAGCATGTACAGACATGGCCTCAGGAACACGGATCGCCGAAAGGTAAAGCATGAATCATATAGTAGATATGATGAACATGATGATTGTTCGCCATTAAAACTATATCAACTCTCGTGATGATCGGTGTTGATGTAGTGGATTTGGTTCGTGTGATCACTAAAACAATGTGAGGGATGTTGTTTTGAGTGGGAGTTCACCTAGTTTAATTTCATTAATTAATTTGAACTCAATTTGTCATAAACTTAGTCTAAACTATTGCAAATATGTTGTAGATCAATGGCAGCCCCTACCATCAATTTTAATGCGTTCCTAGAGAAAGAAAAGTTGAAAAACAATGGAAGCAACTTCGCGGATTGGTTCCGCAATTTGAGGATTGTCCTCACAGCTGGTAATTTGACCTATGTGCTGGATGCACCGCTGGGTGACCCACCTGCAGCTGATGCTCCCGATGAAGTAAAGAATGTTTACCTCGCTCGGAAGAATCAGTACTCCATAGTTCAGTGTGCTATCTTGTATGGTTTAGAATCGGAGCTTCAGAAAAGGTTTGAAGAGTCAGACCCATATGATATTGTCGAGGATCTCAAATTAATTTTTGAGACTCATGCGGCAATTGAAAGTTATGAAGCTTCTGAAAAGTTCTTTAACTGCAAGATGGAAGAGGGCAGCTCCGTAAGTGAGCACGTGCTTAAGATGTCTGGGCACGCAAACAAACTTCAAAGCTTGGGTATAGTGATTCCTAATACTTTGGGGGTTTACCGCATCCTCCAATCACTACCACCAAGTTACAAGAACTTTGTGATGAACTACAACATGCAGAACATGAACAAAGAGTTGCCAGAACTATTTGCTATGTTAAAATCTGCAGAAGTGGAGATCAGGAAAGAGCACCAAGTGTTGATGGTCAATAAGACCACCAAATTCAAGAAAGGCAAGTCTAAGCAGAGGGGACACTTCAAGAAGGGTGGTAAGAAAGTTACCATGCCGACGAAGAGGACCAAGGCTGGACCCAAGCCTGATACTGAGTGCTTTTACTGCAAGGGAGAAGGTCACTGGAAGCGGAATTGCCCAAAGTACTTGGCGGATTTGAAGAACGGCAACATCAAGAAGAAAGGTATATCTGATATACATGTTATTGATGTGTATCTCACTAGTATTCGTAGTAGTGCCTGGGTATTTGATACTGGTTCGGTTGCTCATATTTGTAACTCGAAACAGGAGCTGCAGAATAAACGGAAGCTAGCGAAGAACGAGGTGACGATGCGCGTAGGAAACGGATCAAAGGTTGATGTGATCGCGGTCGGCACGCTACCTCTTCATCTACCATCGGGATTAGTTTTATACTTAAATAATTGTTATTTGGTGCCTGCGTTGAGCATGAACATTATATCGGGATCTTGTTTAATGCGAGACGGTTACTTGTTTAAATCCGAGAATAATGGTTGTTCGATTTATATGAGTAATATGTTTTATGCACATGCACCTTTGATAGATGGTCTATTCTTATTGAATCTCGATAGTAGAAATACACATATTAATAACATTGAAGCTAAACGATTGAAATCAAGCGATAACTCGACCTATATGTGGCACTGTCGTCTTGGTCACATTGGAGTGAAGCGTATGAAGAAACTCCATTCCGATGGACTTCTTGAATCACTTGATTTTGAATCACTTGAAAGATGCGAAGCATGTCTGATGGGTAAAATGACTAAGACTCCGTTTTCTGGTATGATGGAGCGAGCTACGGACTTATTGGAAATCATACATACCGATGTGTGTGGTCCAATGAGTGTAGCATCGCGCAGTGGTTATCGTTATGTTCTTACCTTCACGGATGACTTGAGTAGATATGGGTATATCTATTTCATGAAACATAAGTCCGAAACTTTCGAGAAGTTTAAGGAATTTCAAAGTGAGGTAGAGAATCAACGTAACAAGAAGATTAAATTTCTACGTTCTGATCGTGGAGGTGAATATCTAAGTTACGAGTTTGGCGAGCATTTGAAGAAATGCGGAATACTTTCGCAGTTGACACCGCCGGGAACACCACAGCGTAATGGTGTGTCCGAACGTCGTAATCGAACTCTCTTAGATATGGTTCGTTCTATGATGTCACTTACAGATTTACCGCTATCATTTTGGGGTTATGCATTAGAAACAGCCGCATTCACTTTAAATAGGGCACCGTCTAAATCCGTTGAAACGACACCGTATGAATTATGGTTTGGGAAGAAACCTAAATTGTCGTTCCTTAAAGTTTGGGGATGCGAAGCCTATGTAAAGAAGTTACAGCCGGACAAGCTTGAACCCAAAGCGGAAAAATGCGTCTTCATAGGATACCCGAAGGAAACTATTGGGTATACCTTCTATCATAGATCCGAAGGCAAAATCTTCGTTGCCAAGAATGGATCCTTTCTAGAGAAGGAATTTCTCTCGAAAGAAGTGACTGGAAGGAAAGTAGAACTCGACGAGGTTATCGAACCTTCTCTCGAAATTGCGAGTAGCGCAGCACCGGAAGAAGTTCCTGTGGTGCCTGCACCAATAAGAGAGGAAGCTAATGATGATGATCATGAAACTTCGGTTGAAGTTACTACAGAGCCTCGGAGGTCAACGAGAACTCGTACCACTCCAGATTGGTATGATTTCGTTATGAATGTCATGGTGGTGGACAACACCGATGACCCCGAGACATATGAGGAAGCGATGATGAGCCCAGATTCCAATAAATGGCAAGAAGCCATGAAATCTGAGATTGGATCCATGTACGAAAACCAAGTATGGACTTTGGTGGACTTACCGGATGGCCGGAAGGCTGTCGAGAACAAATGGATTTTCAAGAAGAAAACAGATGCTGATGGTAATGTTACTGTCTATAAAGCTCGACTTGTCGCAAAAGGGTTTCGACAAATTCAAGGAGTTGACTACGATGAGACTTTCTCACCAGTAGCGAAGCTAAAGTCTGTGAGGATTATGTTAGCAATCGCTGCATATTACGATTATGAAATATGGCAGATGGATGTCAAAACAGCATTCCTCAATGGAGACATTGATGAAGAACTGTATATGATGCAGCCCAAAGGTTTTGTCGATCCTAAAGATGCTAACAAGGTATGCAAACTTCAACGGTCCATCTATGGATTGAAGCAAGCATCCCGAAGTTGGAATCAACGTTTTGATAAGGTAATCAAAAGTTTTGGTTTTATACAAACTTATGGAGAAGCTTGTATTTACAAAAAGGTGAGTGGGAGCTCTGTACCGTTCTTAATACTATATGTGGATGACATATTGTTAATTGGGAATGATGTAGACCTTCTTAATAGTGTCAAATAATATTTGAATAATAGTTTTTCAATGAAGGATCTTGGCGAAGCAGCTTACATATTAGGCATAAAGATTTATAGAGATAGATCGAAACGCCAAATATCATTGTCACAAAGTACATATTTGGACAAAGTTCTAAAGAGGTTTGGAATGGAAGAAAGCAAGAAAGGGTTCTTGCCCATGTTGCCCAATACGACCTTGAGTAAAACTCAAAGTCCGACATCGGCAGAAGATAGAGAAAGGATGAGTAAGACTCCTTATGCCTCAGCCATAGGATCTCTAATGTATGCCATGCTATGTACTAGACCCGACATTGCATATGCTGTTAGTTTAACTAGCAGATATCAAAGTGATCCAGGAGTGGATCATTGGACAGCGGTCAAAAACATCCTTAAGTACTTGAGAAGAACTAAGGATATGGTTCTTTCTTATGGAGGTGATGAACAGCTCGTTGTTAATGGTTACACCGATGCTAGTTGGAACACTGATCCGGATGATTCTAAATCACAATCCGGATACGTATTTATTTTGAATGGTGCAGCAGTTAGCTGGAGGAGTGCAAAGCAAAGCGTTGTGGCGAGATCTTCAACTGAATCGGAATACATGGCTGCTTCGGAGGCTTCACAAGAAGCGATATGGATGAAAGAGTTCATTACAGAGCTGGGTGTGGTTCCTAGTGCGCTGGACCCAATGTCTATCTACTGTGATAACATGGGCGCCATAGCCAATGCGCAAGAACCAAGGTCACACAAGAAGCTGAAGCATATCAAGCTGCGTTTTCACGCTATTCGAGAACATATCCAGGATGGGGATATAAAGATTTGCAAAGTACACACAGATCTGAATGTGGCGGATCCGTTGACTAAACCTCTCCCGAGGGCAAAACATGACCAACACCAAACTGCCATGGGTGTTCGGTATATTACCATGTAATCTAGATTAGATGACTCTAGTGCAAGTGGGAGACTGTTGGAGATATGCCCTAGAGGCAATAATAAATATAGTTATTATTATATCTTTGTGTTTATGATAAATGTTTATATTCATGCTATAATAGTATTAACAAGGAAACATTAATACTTGTGTGAATAGTAAACTTAAATTGAAGTCCCTAGTATAGCCTCTATACTTCACTAGCTTGTTGGTTAATAGATGATTGTGGTTTCCCTATCATGAACATTGAGATGTTATTAACAACAAGATCATATCGTTAGGAGAATGATATGGTGGACATACTCCTATAGATAAGCGTAGCATAAAGATCAAGTCATTTCAATAGTTCAATTGCTATATGCTTTCTGATACATAGTAACCTAATTCCTTCGACCATGAGATCATGCATATCACCTTTACCGGATGGATGCTTTGATGTCATCAAACACCACACCGTAACAGGGTGGCTATAAAGGTGGTATTGAGTGTTCGGAAAGTATTGGTTGAAACACATGGATCAAGAGTGGGATTTGTCCATCCATATGACGGATAGATATTCTCTGGGCCCTCTCGGTGAAATGTCATCCAATTAGCTTGCAAGCATGTGACTGGGTCACAAGGGATCACATATCACGGGAACGAGAAAAGAGTACTTATCAGTAACGAGGTTGAACTAGGTATGCAGAGATACCGACGATCATAACCTCGGATAAGTAACATATCGTGAGACAAAGGGAAATTGGTATCGTATGTAAGTGGTTCATTCGATCGCAATGTAATCGTAGAAATATGTGGGAGCCATATGAATTTCCAGATTCCTCTATTGGTTATTGTTCGGAGAAGTGTCTCGATCATGTCCGCATAATTCACGAACCGTAGGGAGACACACTTAAGGATTCGACGTTGTTTGAGTAGTTATGGTATTATGAGAAAGAGACCGAATGTTGTTCGGAGTCTCGGATGGGATCCGGGATATCACGAGGTGATCCGGAATGGTCCGGAGAATAAGATTCATATAAGGAAAGTCCCGTTTCGGAGTTGGGGAATGGTTCCGGTGTTTTCATCGGGAACATTCTAGAAGGTCCCGGAATGTCCGGCACTCCGGAGGGGGAAGGGTACATGAATGTGTCATTGTAAGTTGGAATGATTGCATCATGTACTAGGTGTTCTTGCTGTCCAAAATAAAGGGTTTATTTAAATCCTAAATTGAAAAGTCAAACGGCTAGTTTGAAAGTCAAACGGCAATTTTGGGAAGTGGGAAAAGAGGAGGAGGTGAAGCCGAGTTGGGGAGGGAGTCCTCCCCAAGCCGGCGCCCCACCCAAGCCGAGTTGGGGAGGGACTCCACTCCCTCCCCTTGGCCGGCCAGCCCTCCCACCTATATAAGGAGGGGCAGGGCTCCCCTCCTAGCACACACAAGTTTCCACCTCTAATCTCCGGTTTAGAGCCGTTTTGGTTTAGAGCTTCTAATTGCTTTAGCCAGCGGTTTAGAGCCTTCTAATTGGTTTAGAGCCTTCTAATTGGTGTGTCTAATTACTAGACCACTAATAGCCTCTCTCATAAGCTCCACCATACTCGCACCGGCTTAAGGCGAAGCCCTGCGGGATTTCCCCTCTACCTCCGGTACCACGCCGTTGTGCTGCCGGAATCGCGAGGAGAGTGCTACAACCTCCGCTGCCTGCTGGAACAAGGGAGAGGAAGGTCTTCGTCGAGTACCGAACGTGTGACCGACTACGGGAGCGCTGCCGGAACGTGGCGCCGGAAGGATCGTCTACGCGATCTTGAGATCGGAAAGAGTACGACTACATCACCCACGAGAATCTGCTCTCGTTAAACACTTTGGAATCTTCGAGGGTGAGTTATTCCATCGACTCGTTGCTGCAATCTAGTAGATAGATCTTGGCTTGTTTGTTTGTATGCGATAGAAAATTTTTGTTTTCCATGCTACGAACCCCTACAGTTGCTAGTGACTGCTACTATGAAGTGCTGCTGATTGAATGTTAGTGGTGTCTTAGTAGCACTGTTATATTTATCTTTGGCTGCTAGTGACTGCTACTGTTAGTGGTGTCTTAGTAGCACTGTTATATTTATCTTTGGCTGCTAGTGACTGCTACTAAGTTCTAAGTGCTAATGTGTCTTAGTAGCACATGGCTGCTGATCTTTGGCTTCATCTATATTTATCTTCTGCTGATTCATATAAGTGACTGCTACTAAGTGCTAAGATCCGCCACTGTTATATTTTATATCTCTCATATAAGTGATGCATCAGGGCTGATGGCTATCGCACACACATATCAGTTCATAATCATTTCAGTAAAGTGAGCAAATTAGAGTTGGTACTGGTACTGTTTTTTATATGATGATCTGGTTGTAAATGATCTGGTTATATATGATATAAAAAGAAAGCAATAAATGATCTGTTTATGATCTGTGGTGTTGTTGATCTTGTATATTCATTTGAATCTGTGAATGAGATGGTGCTGCATAGGTTTGTTTATTTTGTGAATGAGATGGTGTTGGATGATGATGGATGGTGTCAATGGGGTTGTCAATGGGGATGGGGTGTTTTTTCTTGCAGGGATTTCAATTGAGTTGCCCGTTTCTCCCAAAGTGTTGATTCACTTCCGTTTTGGTTGAGAAATGGGCACTCGTAGGTCCAAAAATTAGCAAAGGTCATGCCGAATTTTTCGATCGATATTTGTGCTAACTTTTTGCTTCTTTTTTTATTAATAAAGCGCAAACATGTCGACTAACGACGAGGCCGGTCCTTCTAAACAAATGAGCATCGAGGATCTAGCCCGAGAGGCCAACAAATCATTCTGGGGGCCGTCCCAAGAGCATGAGGAGGCGAAGGAGATGAGAATGACACCACCACCAACGACCGTCGTCGGAGGTGCTGGGGGCGAGGAAGATCCAGATTACGAGGGGGCGACGACGACTACAATGGAACTAGTGAAGGCGGGGAGGAGGGTAACACCACCACAGATGGTGGCTAGCGCACAGATGGTGGTACCGGCAACCCGGCCACCATACAGAAGAATAAGAAGGATATTAAGGATCGGAAGCCGCAAGTGCTCGCCAACGTCTGTGATGAGTTCACCGAGGTCACAGAAGGTGGCCAACCCATTGCGCCTTCATCGATTGCCTGCAGGTACGGCATGCAACTCGGGTGCATCGTCCGGGAAAGCATGTCGATCAACACGAAGTACATCCGACGTAATCATGCTTTGGTCGAGAACCTCTTTAAGAAGCTTCACAAGCGATACACATTCCCAGAGAAGTTCAGAAACCTGGAGTAATAAGAACCCGGTGAACAAACTAGCACTTACAAAGATGAGCAACACCTTGAGCAGCTGGAAAACCCGGGTAAAGAACAGCATTGACAAAGGTGAAAGCTGGGAGATTATAAGTAGGAAAAATCCGATGCTCGATGAAGAAGAGTTCAAGATATTCAAGGCGGACTTAGATAATGCTGCCTCTAAAGCATGGACTGAGTGGGGAAAGACTATGCGAGAGAAGAACATAGGTAACCACCGGCTTGGAAGCGGCGGATACAGACGGAAACAGCCCATTTGGGACAAGGAGGACGCCGAGCTTGAACGCCTGGGTAAAGAGAACCCATGGCATAAAATTACAGACCTGCAGATCCGACAATTTGTCCGGGCCCGCTACTACCTGGACCCTGTTACAGGGGAGTTCGTCACCAACGACCCGGATGTGAAGGCCTTTGAGAATGAGCTGGTAAGGAATTTACCATGGATCTCTCATTAAAATAATTAAGCCAAGAATCTAAATGCATGCATGGGTTCACCTCTCCTTGTATCTCTGCAGGAGAAGGAATTGAACGCTAGCGAGGACTTGTCGTCCCAAGATTCGGCGGCGGAGCCATGGGACACTTTTTTAACAGGGCGACGAACACTTACAAGAAGAGGGAGAAGAAGTTGCCACCAAAATCAGCTGGCCGGTGTCCGGCTTCGGTACAAGCATGAAGTTTACCGAGTACTACAAAGAGGACGCAAAGAAGAGGAGGGAGAGGAAGAACCAATCGGTGGCTAAAGATAAAGCCGAGGTTGAAGAGATGAAGTTGAAGGTAAAGACATTAGAGGCAAAAGTGGACGAGAAAGCAATGGACAAGTTATTGGAGGAGAAGCTTCGTGCGATCATCCCCCCTGGGTTGATGGAGGTGCTAGCTGTTTGGAATGCGGGAGGTCGACAGGGGCCGATAAACGTGCCCAGCTTTAGCGGCAGCAACTCGAGCATCAACGTTAACGCGTCACCGGACTTGGTGACCCCGCCGGCCACCATCGCCGTGGCGCAGCCGCAAGAGCTTGTTGTCGCACAACTGCCCCCTGCTGCTCCTGCCAAAAATACCAGTATCGCACAGCCGGCGGTGGCACCAGTACCGCGGGAGAATGCTGATGATAGGCCTGCCGCCGGGATCGGCCGTGTGTCGACATTAGCCGAGCTCAACGCCCTCGCCAAGGTAACTAATATCATACTCCGCTTCATCTTCTTTATGTGCCTTTGGTGATTGCCACCTCGATCATGATGCCCAACACATATGTGTCGGTATTCAGGACGCTGCTTGCGTACTACTCCACAAAGTTGCCGACAGCGAGTTGAAGGATGTTGCCAAGGGCAACATCATACAACCGGCGAACCGCACGATGCACAACAATGCAATGGACGATGCCATGATGAGGGTCTGGATTGCTCGGGTGTTGCCAGGGTGCGACGACATGGACCCCCCTTTCAACCTCAAGGAGCCGACGAACACAAGACCCTTGCAGAATGCCACGGCTGTCCCTTGACATGGCCGAAGACTCAGATTTGTCTTACGGGGCACCTAAGCGCCACCTCGATCGCCCGGCCACCACCTCGGATGCCACTTGTCACCGGCGCCACCTCGATCGTCCGGCCACCACCTAGGAAGCCACATGTCGTCTTTGCCACCACCAGTCGCCACCAACAACTGTTGGGAGCATGTGGGCCGCCCCAAGGCGATGACGCCGTCACAACGCAACCGCCGTCGCCCCCGCCACCACCATCATCACATGGCGGCAACAATGATGATGATGAAGAATTTGTCAACATCGACGACTACATCAACACCGGCGCCGGCATAGGATTGTACATGCCTGCTGTGGATGAAGAACCCTTCGTCGCTCGCGAGGGTCAAGGTGGGCGTCCCACTACATGCACGCAATGCCTGGTCTTCGGAGGTTTATCTCAAGAGACGCCTCCGGCCAACGATCAACAGGAGAAACCAGTTGGATTCGTCTTTAGCCCTGACACACTCCAAAAGGCGGCCGTTGAGCACTTAGAATCCCCAGTGGAGGAGCCTTCCCAGAAGACGAAGAACCACAGGAAGAGAGGTAAGAAAGCTGAGAGCCAACCTCCTCCGAAGAGGATACGAGCTAAGGATGACGTCGTACCAGCCCGCGAGGATGGCTTGCCCAGGATACATATAGCCGGTGAAGCGATACTGACTCCGGAGGTGCTTCGCCTTGCTGGTGGACATATGCTCGCTTTGAGTGATAGTATCAAGACACTATAGGGCATTCTTCTTAAATACAAAGATCCAAATTACCCGGTTTTCACTGTCAAGGTGCCATCGGACGTGGACTTCGTCCATGAAGCCCCTGCGGACGTGTTCTTCATATCGTACGAGGACGTCTTCAAGCTGTTTCTTTCGAAACGGCTGGACTATAACATGGTCCGCCTATTCACGCTCAATCTGGCAATGAATACCAAGAGAGAGCAGACCCCCTACATCGCGATAGTGGATCCCTACTACATGCGTGATAGCCAGTTGAGGGAAGGATCTGAGACGCGTGCCAAGGCGATGGCGTATCTCAAGAAGTTCATGGTGGACCACAAGAGGACGAACACGCTTCTTTTGCCTTTCTTTCCTGAGTAAGTACACACACCCCCTAGCATTGTTAACTTAGGATTTGTTATAGGTTTCTTCCTTTGCCCTTTTCCAACATCCCGTTTCAATCGTGTTATGCAGAGACAAATACTGCACACTCATCATCATTTGCAAAAAGTACTCAATAGCATCGTATTTCGACTCGGCGAGTTAGAAGAAGAAGAAGAAGGACTACACTAGAATAAGGGGTGTTTTGAATGAGGCTCTCGAGGGCTACGCTAAAAAGGGATGCCCCTTCGTCAACAAGGGGGAATGTATCAAGGATGACAACGACGTGTTCAAGCACGTGCTCGAGTTCCCCTGCGTCAAGGAGCCGGCTACTGGCGGCGCCAAGGAGGCCTTCTACGCCATGCATCACCTTAAAGGGTTTGTCCGGGATTGCTACAACCTAACTCTGCCATCTAGTTTCCGAGCATGGGCCGAAAATTTGGCGCGAAGGGACGATGATGATCTTAGAGAAGACTTCCATCGCATCCAGGTTAAGTTGTCAGAAATCATCGTGGAAGATGTCAACACGAGGGGAGGGGTCCTAAAACACAACATAGGGTTAACTAAGAGGGAGATTGAAAATATTCTTTGTCAATAGGGTGACAACAGGACGTGGATGACGAAGGATGGCTATCTACCATTCCCGAAGCCGAGCGTTAGCAGTTCTCAACATTGATCGATGTGTGCGCCTAGAATTATCATAGATGTCTGTGTGTAGTGTTGTGTCACAAACTATATACACCGTGGGCGTATGTTGTAAACTTCACTATTGTGGTCGTTGTCGTCGAAGTCCTATGATTATGATCGATGTGCTATCTTCTATGTTTACTGATCTTTTGCTTTAGTTTATGTGAATATATATGCATTTGAACCAATTTAGTTCTTTATGTTGCATGATTTACTAATATGCCTTATCTATAGAGATGACGAAGTGGTATGTGGTGTACAAGGGTTGGGTTCCAAGAGTCTATGATGAGTGGGAGGACTGTCAGAAACAGGTGAACAAGTTTAGCGGCAACAGCTACAAAGGATACGCGACTCGAGAGGAGGCGGTAGCCAAGTGGAGGAACCACCTATGGAAGGAGAACCGGATGAAGATATTGCTAGTGCTCTTTCTCTTGCTCACCGTCATCATAGTTGTATTTTGTTTGATTCTAGTGTAGGCGATGAACACTTCATTTGTAATGTGATGAGATGGTGAACTTTGTAACAAACACTTGTAACAAACCACTTCATTTGACTTGTATTGTAATGTGATGATCACTTGTCTATCTCGTTCGGGCTCTAAGTAGTGTGATGGCACTATATTCATGTTTGTATTATATTTGTTTTCATATACTAAGTCAAATATACTATTTTTGTATAATACTGTATAATACTTTATATTTGGACAAGTTTCAATTTTTTTAATACCTGATATTCAAACCAGTGGCGCATCGTTGTAACCTTCTGTGGCGCATAGTGGTTCAGTGGCGCATTGTCCATAATGCGCCACTGAACAGAGTCCTGTGGCGCATCAACAAAAATGCGCCACAGAAGTATCATGACTTCTGTGGCGCATTTCGGAATGCGCCACAGAAGTTTTCATCAGTGGCGACGTAGTCCCTGCCATGCGCCACAGAAGACCAATACAGATGCGCCACTGATGAAGGATTTCCTAGTAGTGAGAATGATGTAATGAGATGAAGAATGGACAAAAGCTCAAGCTGGGGGATGCCACCCCGGTGTTACACCAAGAAATATCCAAGAGGTACAAGCGTCAAAGCTTGGGGATGCCCAAGGCATCCCCTTCTTCATCAATAAAAAACTCAGGTCTTTCTAGACACTTCGTTTTTATTGTTTCATGCACTGTTGTGTTGTTCTTGGAGCGTCTTAGTTTTCGTTTTCTTTGCTTAGTTGTTTAGTTTGCTTGAATAAAGTATTTCGGACCCCCGTTCTCGTTGTGTTGTTTCAAATAAGTTGCTTGGTGTTGGAAAGTAGTAGAAAGTTCTTGCTTGATAAGTACAAGAGGAGCTTGCATTGACTGTGACTTAGACTCTAGCATGACATGCTAGGTGTTGTTTTGACCTTATCCTTAGTGATTATTGCTGTAGCATGTCTTGTTCCAAAAATTGGGATTGCTTAGTGTTCCTTGAAAGAATTATGTGTTGTTTTAGCATGCAAAAGCATAGTATTGTGGTATTCTCCCTTGATGCTTTGTTTAGATTGACTTGGCACATGCTCACACCATTTTATGACTATGAACAAGTCACCATATCCTCTATGATCATTTAGTCATTGACTTGTAGTACCACTCTATGCTTTGATTAGTAATATTTTTTTGCTCTGCATGATTCTGGCCATTATTGCTCTCTTAGTTGGTTGCTCCCAGTCTTTTGCTAGCCTCCACTTGTATGAGTAAGCTCTACTCATGCTTCCAAATCCCAACAAACCAAGTTATTCCAAAGTGTCCAATATAAACTCCTATGTATGGTGTGTTACACCATTCCAAGTATATTCTTGTTTTCAGCTATCTTCCAATAAAAAAGTATTTTGTTATGTGAAAACTTAGTGATTAAAGCCCTCACAAAATTCATGGCACACTTTATATTCTTTGCCCGTAATAAAATTGAACCATTGTGTCATCTCTGTTGTATATGCTTGCACTTATACATTGGAATTAGTAGAACCATGCTGTCATGGGGAACATTTTCAACATTGCACTTGTACTTTGTACACAGTTGATATCATGCTCTTTTGTCTATGGATGTCACCGGTGTGAAATAAAGAGAGAGCTTGTAAGTCCATGGAGTTATGTATTTTGTGTTAGAGAAACGCCTGGGCCGCTAGCCTAAGCCATGCCTAACCATGGTGGAAACTTATAACATCACCATAATGAGCTATCTGTGAAGAATCCTCAATAAAAAGCTATGCACATAGTAAATAAAAAGATCGCTGAGATGCTCATTGTCTGCTTGCCTTGTCATTTTGGTTATGAGATAGCTCATGTACCATGTGCAAGGGGTACCCTGTTGGCGGTTCTCTATGATACGCATGTACTTACTATGACAAGAACTTATAGATGACTGAAGTTGAGTAGAATGAGGTGTGGCCCTTGTATTTAAGGGACTTGAGATTGCCAACTTATACTTTGTCAAGCATATACTTCATAGTTTGTTCACTTTAACCTTAATCACTTCAAGATGCTTATGATAGGGGCAATGCGGGCTGAAAGCTAACAAGTACCATAATTTTTGGCAGCTCTTTTTGAAAATTGAAATCCCTGCTTCCCTTTATAAAGGGCCTTTCTTCCACCATTATATTGAGTCTCCACCTTCTACCTTTAGGCACCATTAAGAGAGCATAGTTGCCATTCTGTGTGCAGTGTCCCAAAACTTATTGATTGATGCATATTGTGATATTGCTTGTTCTTGTGCTATTTATATCTAGTCACTCTTATGAACTTTGAAGGTGTCCTATGCATCTATTTGCTACTCTATGAGGGACAAGCTATGCCATTTTTTCTGTATGTGAAACAAACAAATGTTTTTCAATACATGTTATTCATGATCTTTGTTTGTAGCCTTTCATGTTGCATGCATGGTTACTTTGTCTTATTGTTAGAACTCCATCTTTCATGCACATGTTTAGAGTTCTTTGATCCCAGCTTTCAATGCTTGCAAATGGTTTGATCTTGGTTTTGATGGTGCATGTCACCTCAAAAATTATTCTTTTATCACTTACCTACTCAAGGACGAGCAGGAGTTAAGCTTGGGGATGATTGATACGTCGGAAATGTATCTATAATTTTGATGCTCCATGCTTGTTTAGTATCTACTTTGCTTTTATTTGTCTACACTTTGAGGTGTTTTTATATCTTTTCTGGAACTAACCTATTAACAAGTTGCCACAGTGCTAGTTGCCTGTTTTCTTCTGTTTTTGGTTCCAGAAAGGGAGAAAATCAATATTCTCGGAATTGGACGGGACAAAAGCCAAAGTCAATATTTTACCGTGGGTTACACGAAGCCAGAAGACGAGACGGAAGGGCGCCACAGGGCGGCCAGACCCCCTAGGCGCAGGTGGGACCACCCAGCGCCTGGGTCGGGTGTGGCCCCCTGGTGACCCTCCTCGCTCTCCCCTTCGCCTATAAGAAGCCCCCAATGCAGAAATCCTAGGCACCTGATCAAAACTCCATGAAACCTTCTGTATCCGCCGCCACCATCGTACCTAGATCAGGGGGGTTCTGAAGTTCTTCCCGACACCCTACCAGAGGGGATATCATCCCGGAGGCCTTCTTCTTCAGTATGAAGCGTGAGTAGTTCCACCTTGGACTACGGGTCCATGTAGTAGCTAGATGGTTGTATCTCCTCCTTGTGCTTTCATGTATAGATCTTGTGTGCTCCGTTCATGATCAAGATCTAATCTATTTGTAATCATGCATGTTGTGTTTGCGGGGATCCGATGGATATTGAGATTACTATGTCAGATTGATTAATGGTTTTGTCTATTTGATTCTATCATGTCTGTGTTATTTGTGATCTTGCATGCTCTCCATTGTTAGTAGCTATCTTGGCCAAGTAGTTGCTAGTGACTCCAAGAGGGGGTATTTATGCTCGATAGTGGGTTCATGCCTCTAGTTTCCAAGGGAAGTGACAGAAATCTCTTCGGTTTTAGATGTCCTGTTGCCACTAGGGAGAAAACAATGGTCTCTTGTTCATGGAACAAGTGGATTGTTTACCTTACACACTTTGCTTAAAGCATTTTTCTGTTGCTTGCAACTTAATACTGGAGGGGGTTCGGATGATAACCTGAATGTGGACTTCTAGTCATAGATGCAGTTGGATGGCGGTCTATGTATATTATTGTATTGCCCAATCGAATCCCATAGGATCTTTTTGTCTAGTATTGCATTGTTATGCCATGCTCAGTTCCTATCAATTGCCCTATTGTAATTTTTTACCCTTCATGCCATGTTGTTTATCTAAGGAGAGCACCTCTAGTGAACTATGGACCCTGGTCCAATCTTTACCATTGATATATCTTCCACTGTTACCTGTTTACTTGCTGCAAACCATCATCTTCCACACCATACGTTTAATCCTTTGTTACAGCAAACCGGTGAGCTTGACAACCTCACTGATTCATTGGGGAAATTCTTGAGTTTGTGTTGTGCAGGTTTCTACGTTGCTTGCAACACCTTTGAGACATTTCCTTCCTCCTACTGGTTCGATAACCTCGCTTTCTTACTGTGGGAAAACTTGCTGTTGTGCTCATCACACCTTGCTCTTGGGGTTTCCAACGAAGCATCCCATGACAGTGCTGGGCGTCATCATCGTGCGCCCAGTGGATGCAAAAGCGACGCTCCCCTACACGAGCTCGACCGATGATGGCACAGGCAGGAGATTACCGCTGTCCTGGAAAAGGGGCGGGATCCTTTCCCTCACCTCCCGCATAGACACAACCTACCCGCTCACCGCCGAAACCAGATCCACCTTCCCCCTTCTCTTTCCCCCGGTCAAATCCGACCACCAGGGGCGATAGCGATGATGCCCCTGTCAAGACAACACCGGCAGAGCGGCCGCCATGCTAAGATGGAATGACAACGATAGCTCCTGCCAATCGTATCTAGGGGTAAGTCCACTTTCCCCCAATTCTTTCATAGGGTTAGGGTTTAGTAGCGAGTTGGGAATCCTTGATTTACAATTAGATGAACTCGATTTGGTGTGCTAGGACATCACAGACATGTACTATTCTCCTGACTCCTACGAAGATCTTAGCTTCTGCGGCATAGCGAAAGATTGTCCTAAGGTCTGCTGCATCCACAAACTCGAGCATGTCAGGCGTGCTGTATTTGAAGTAACCAACATAGGCCGCATATTCTATCTCTGTCAAGTTCAGAACGTAAGTGCTTAGCTCCTTGTATCGCCATTCACTTGTCTGGCAAGCAGTAGGTCTATGCCAATGAATTTCTGACCTGCAGAAGGTCGAAAATTGTGGGTTTGTGGCTTGGGTGGATAATGAATGGCCATATGCTACAAAGAATGCACTTGCGAATCTATTCGGGATGTATTATGACACAAAATAGTGCAGGAATCAACAAAAAGGTTGAGAATGCAAAACTGGTGAAGCAACTGTCTGATGACAAGAATAAGCTTGACAAAAAGTACTCAAGTTTGCTGGTTTATGTGAAGAAATTCATCAAAGAAACAAAGAAGAACGAACTGGAGGAGAACTTGTCTAGAATGAATGACAACAATGAATGGTTTAGGAATGATGTTGAGATGTTGAAGACCATGTAGAAATCCTAGGCTGATGTAATCAAAGAGAAGCAGAAGCAATGGCATAAGGACCGGAGGATCTTCAAGGAGTAAAAGAAGAAACTATAGTACACATTGTATGAACTGTTCAAAGCCAATGACGCTAACAAGGATAAGTTGAAGAAGATCAAGGAAATCTGTGATGGTTGACTCTTTTGTTGCACCTTGTTGCACTGCTCACGGTAAACTGGTGGTGATGGTGGTAGGATGACACCCAGTTTTGATGTGGTGGTAGGTTAACACCATGGTGGTATGTTAAACCGTGATCCCCTTTTGCTTGTGTTGTTCATGCTTGTGTTATTCATGTTTTGTGTTGTTCATGCTTGGGGGAATCATGGTTGTGGGGATCATGCTTAGTGGGGATCGTTCTTTCTGCGGATCATGGTTGTGGGATCATGCTTGTGGGGATCATTCTTTTGATTATGTTGTTCCAGATTGAGTGAGAATCATGATTTGTATTTCTTAGCTGCTCCTTTTTTCTGTGTGTTGTTCTCATGTGTATGGTCTTCCTCTCCATCCAATGATGGTAACTTCACCATATGAAAGTGCAAAGTGACCACAATCAGTGTTGTGGTGAACCAAACAAGATGAAAATGCATGACATGGGTCAAAAGGGTAATGTGTAGGCAACCAAATAATATGGTCCTAGTTTCCCAACGTAGGCTACCTGACGAGGGGTAACCTCGGCAATGCCCATGGTTATGGACTTAGGGTTTCGTGGAAAAAGAGTTTTGGGTATTTCGTCGGCTGATCAGACAAACAAGGAAGTTGATGTAGTCTAATTATGGAGAAAGCTCGGTTACAAGGTCGCCGATTCGCTAGATTTGATTTAGCTTATGGAGGATTGCTAGAAAACTAAGGTGCCCTCTCCATCGGGTCCTCCCAACCTTTATATGAGAGGCTGGGTCCTGGATCCGTAGCCGGAGAGGTTACAAGTTTATGATTACAATGGGAACTCTATGTCGGTTCATGATTATCTCTTGATCGGTAAGGCAAGTATTTATTCGTCGGGTGCCTCTTGGACTTCGTTGGGCCTTTGTGGGCCATAAGCTTTTAGCGCCTAGGGGAACTAATCATAGGGACCCGGTAGGTCATACCCATGTCAGTAGCCCCTGAGACTCTATCTGAATCGTAGATTCGAGTCGAATCTCAAAACTCTATTTAGTTGTAAGCCGAAGTTTTGCTATAAGCAGATATTCTTTGTATGTTTATTCAATCATTGTAGGGATTTGGTATAACGAGTCTAATGCATCCGACGGATCGGGAATCAGTTAATTGTGCTTGGGAAAAAACAACGTGAACCTACATCAAATTCAAGTCCCCAGGCTTGAACTCGGTATTTGCTGGCGTAATTAAGTTCGAGGCACGGAGGTCTTATCGAGTACTAAATCCCAGAGCTTTTATATCGGGTACACTATGCGTCCATCGGTATATTTCATCGTATCATGGATACGGATTTGATACTGGAAGAGCGCATTCGTGTGCGATTACCAGGCCGCATAGGATAGATCCTGGGGTCTTAACTTCATGTCGTGGACACAACATTCAGACATGTTATCGTGGCAGCCCCGGTCCGAGAAAACTTATCGACTTCCTTGTTTGGCTGTTGGAATAGTTGAAGTTGTCGACTTCATTTGTATTTTTATCGGGTGCTCCTGATGGGAGTAGCTATATGAAGATACAAGCATGTAATACTCATAGGTTTGCTTCTATTGACCTTTTCTATCGGTTTTGCGATAGAGCTCCCGATGGGAGTAGCCCCCGAGGCTACAGACGAATACTTGGATTTGATTGTAGGCTCAACTTTTATGCTCTATTCTTTCTGAAATGTTGACTCTGTAATGTTTCTTTCTTTCCTTCTTTGTGGCTTGTCTCTCCCCACCCACAAGTTCCTTCGTGGTATTTTGTTTGTTTACGGAGTGTAGCTTTATCAGCTCACGCCAAACTCCATCCTCCATATCGCTTTCTTCATCACCCTCTGTGAGTGTTTCCTCAGGATCCATCCCCATTGGGGCTTGTGGAAACACTTTTTCTTTGTTTTCCATAATGCCTTTGACACTTTCGTCCATGAAATCGGACGCGCAATTATCTTTGTACGCTCTGATGTTAACTACTTTGACTTGAAAAGTACGGATTCCATCCAAGGTTGGAAAACAAAGTGGTTGTACATTAAGGACCGGCAAGTCAAGGGTCAGAAGGTTGGGTTAGCCCCTTTTGACTTGAAGAAAACTTGCCGGAGGCTTAGCTCTTTTGAGCAACGCCCGTCTACTAAAGAAATGAAGGAGGTCTAGCCACATTTGGACCAGATCGAAAATTTGTGCACCGCCCAATTGTTGGTTCTTCAAATCCTGGCCTATTTTCTATGGATTCGTGTCTAGACCCTCCAAGCGCGGCTGGCTGGCATGTGGAACTATGCTGGCAGGAAAGATCTGATGAGGATTTCACCCAAGGATATGCCAGTTAAAGTTTTGTAAAAGAGGGTGCACTCCACAACTTTGACGAAGAAGAACCCTGTTCCCGCTGACTGTCGAGTGAATCCCTTTAGCAAGAATTTTTTTGTTCCCGAGGTAAGATTCTATCATGGTCCTATACTTCGTACTTTGTCATTCATCGTGTCTCGTTTTGTAGTTTCTTGGCTTGACCTTTTTCTTGCGGTTTGCCTTGCCGACAGGGCCATGATCATTTGTTTTCTCTACCTCCCTTTCCCGAGGCTGGTGAGCTTCCCGATAGGACCACTATATCCGAAGGATATGTTGAGACTCCGGCCACAGCCTAAGATGACGAGGCCTCCTCCGCCAACTTTTCTCTTGACACTACGTCTGTTCCCTTAGCTCATTCTAAAGATTTTGAAGTGGTCGCTGCTGCTGGCAAGAGGAAACACGCTGGGCCTGTTGAAAGGGTCGAAAATTCTAACGATTCAACAGGCTCCAAGCGAGAAAATATCAAACTTGTTTCTATTTCCCTTCCTTGCAAGGTGATATTTCGGATGGCGCAAGACATCAGCTTGTAAGTGACTTGCCCTTTTATCTTGTGTGTATTGTTGAATTGAAAATTTTCACTCAAAAACTTTGTTGTTCCTAGGAGTGAAGAATATGAGGACATCTCTCCAAAGTCGCCAGTTGGTGCTTCTGCTCATTCCCCTCTGGCTACATCCAGGGTCAGCAAGTAGGCGCAACCTATTTTTCGAAGTAGGCTGCCACAAAACTAGACCCAAATGATACGGTGTCGTCACCTCCTGAGGCTCCTTTGAATAAGAAGAAAACTACGGGAAACGATGCGGCAATCTTTTTTTCTATTTCCCACTATTAGATAGTGGGCATAAATCTCATGATAAGTCCCCAAAGATTCATATTGAACTTCAATTGGAACTTCTCTTGACCCAACGACGCGTTGATCCAGTTTCCATCGTAGCTAGCCGAGAACCCCTCAGAGCCCGATATGAAGGATGTGAGTACCTTACTTTTCCTTGTTTTCCTGAAATTTCAATCTGGAGCAGCTCCCGAGTAATTTGCTCATTTTGTGCAGCCGTTGATGCGCGAGATGGTTGAAATGGCCTCTTGATTCATCAAGATCCATCATGAAGCCAAAGAATCCAAAGGTTTTCCCTCTCCCTATCCTTATACCTATATTCTTTTGCCAACATTTCACTTATCCAATGATCATGTTTTACTGTAGTTGCTGCAAAGGAATCTGCGGTAATTCGGGACCAAGCTCTGTAGCGGTGGACGAACTGGAGGCCAAGCTTAAAAATGCAAAGTCGTTGCTCGAGAAATCCAAACAAGGCACCACTACCGAAGCTGAATCATTCCAAAAGAAAACCAAAGCTGCAGCTGCACGAGACGAGGATCTTCGCCTTCGCATTGAGGCCTTGAATTCCTCCTTGACTAGTAAGTTGGACCATACATTTCTTTGTTATATATTTTTCATATATTTTCGCTTTATCATGTCCTAAATTGTTGTCTCTCTCCACAGAAACAACTGGCCAATCTTTGGATCTAGAAGAGGAACTACGATCTGATCCTTTGTGGATGTCGTTGGTGTCTTGGAAGCAAATAGCGTGCGCGAGCACAATCTTTTGGTTCGCTCACTCCACGCCTTCAAAGCTCTATATGCTAAAATCTTCCCTAAAAAGGAAGTACCCGCTGATCTAAATGATCTGGTGACCATCTTCAATGTTGATACTAACCTGCTGATGGGGTATAGCTTGACGCAGTCGAAGAACGGCGCGGAGATATCAATGGTGCTGGCGATGGCCCACGGCGAGAAGATCGGCTGTAAGACGGTTAGCTCTTCTTTTCCACTCAATGACACTGGCAAGGATATTGACCTCAAGCCTTATATAAAGAAGGCGAGGAAATTTTCGTGGCTGCTTCTATCGATTGGCATGGGTCAAGAAGTTTCTGATGCTAAGGCCTTGGTTGGTACTCCTTCTACCAGTGATGTTTCCCCTTCAAAGCCCATGGCTAACGCTCCTTCGGCTAGAATCACCGCTTCTGTAGAAAAAACTACCTAGCTCTATATCTTGTTAGATTTACTATTTTTGTGTTGTAAAAGACTTCTTATGCTACCTACTGCCTATCAGGTTATGATGCAAAAAAACAATGTTTCATCCTTGTATATATTGCTCTCATTTTGTCAAATCCTTGCCTAGTATCTGAATATTTGTACTTTGTGCATCTTTCCATATGATGTATGATTCTTCTGGTCCTTCCACTGATCCATATGTGCCTATTGTATGTGCGACGTCACCCGGTAATGTGATTACGCGAGTTGTTGATCCTCCCTTGTATGCTGAAAAGATTCAACATATAAAACGGCTAGAAACTGATCTTTGGGATGTCCAAGCTATAGTTGATATTTCTCAGTCGAAGACGCGGAAAACTTTGGACCGCGAAGACTTTCTTTTGGAGGAAATTTCCTGGGAGAGAAAGAAGATGCTCTATAAGTATCTCACGCAGAACCCTCGATCCTTTTGTATGTCGCTGAGAAAAATGACTTTGAATTCTGACTTGACTATTCATCCGATAAAGCGAAGTGGAGGAGAGTCATTGACTGTGTATTTGGATGAACACGCTGATAGAAGCCTCTCGGGGTACTGTAGGGGTTTCGTAGCATGGAAAACAAAAGAATTCAACCACATGCACACAAACAAGCCAAGATCTATCTACTAGATTGTAACAACGAGTCGATTAGAGTAATCACCCTCGAAGATTCCAAAGCGGTTAACTAGAGCAGATTCTCGTGGGTGATGTAGTCGTACACTTGCCGATCTCAAGATCGCGTAGACGATCCTTCCAACGCTGCGTTCCGGCAGCGCTTCTGCAGTCGGTCACACGTTCGATACTCGATGAAGACCTTCCTCTACCTTGTTCCAGCAGGCAGCGGAGGTTATAGTTCTCCCCTCGCGATTCCTGCAACACGACGGCGTGGTGTCGGAAGTAGAGGGAAGATCCCGCAGGGCTTCGCCTAAGCCGGTGTGGGTTATGGTGGATCTAGGGTTTCCGACGATCTAGGTTTAGAGGGCCGGAGAGTAGGAGGTGGAGTCGGCGGTGTCTAGGGCGACGGCGACGGGCCGGTGGCGGCGGTGGCGGCGACACGGCTTGGACGAGGGGAGGGCTGGTTGTAGTGCTTTGGGGCAGCCCCTCCCCTCTATTTATGAGAGGGGGGCAGCTTGGGAGAGGGGAGTTTGAATCCTTCCCGAAACCCAAGTTGGAGAGAAGGAATGACTCTTTCCTTCTTCCACTAGGAAACTATTGTTTCAGTTTGACTTTTCAAACCTCCCTTTTGACTTTCAATTTAGAGCTTTATTTCTCTCTCGCAAATGCCCAGTCAAGTGACCAAGGACATGATCCAATCATTCCACTTAACCATGACACATTCATGAACCATTCCCCTTTCGGTCCGGTGAACCTTCTAGACCCTTCTAGAACCTCTCCGATGAAACATCGAAATCATTCCCAAACTCCGGAATCGGACTTTCCTTATATGAATCTTATTCTCCAGACCATTCCGGATCTCCTCGTGATATCCCGGATACCATCCGAGACTCCGAACAACATTCGGTCTCCCTAATTACATTCCATATCTACTAAACAACATCGAATCCTTAAGTGTGTCTCCCTACGGTTCGTGAATTATACGGACATGACCGAGACACTTCTCCAATCAATAACCAATAGAGGAATCTGTAAATTCATATGGATCCCACATATTTCTACGATTACTTAGCGATCGAGTGAACCACTTACATATGATACCAATTTCCCTTTGTCTCGTGATAGTTTACTTATCCGAGGTTTGATCGTCGGTATCTCTGCATACCTAGTTCAACCTCGTTACCGATAAGTACTCTTTTCTCGTTCCCATGATATGTGATCCCTTGTGAGCCAGTCACATGCTTGCAAGCTAATTGGATGACATTCCACCGAGAGGGCCCAGAGTATATCTATCCGTCATATGGATGGACAAATCCCACTCTTGATCCATGTGCCTCAACACATACTTTCCTAACACTCAATGCCACCTTTATAGCCACCCAGTTACGGTGTGGTGTTTGATGTCATCAAATTATCCTTCCGGTGATGGTGATTAGCATGATCTCATGGTCGAAGGAATTAGGTTACTATGTATCAGAAAGATTATAGCAAACGAACTATTGAGATGACTTGATCTTTATGCTACGCTTATCTATAGGAGTATGTCCATCACACCATTCTCCTAATGATATGATCTTTGTCGTGGTGGTGGCATGGCAGATGCCATGGGTAGGCTAAAGTTTGGGGCCAATGGATGCTAGTGGGATCTGGGGAGGGAAGATGTAGTGATTTCTACACACAACCAGCTAGAACACAGATCTTTATTTCTCCTCAATCAAGATACAAGTGCTCCTTGAGCCGTATCAGAGAGAGGAGGAAGAAGATTACAACATGTGCCCTCTAGTGTCAAATGAGTCGATCCCCTCTCCAGGAAGCCATGCCCCTCCTTATAAAGGGGTCCCTTGGTTCCTTCTAGGGATGACGTGGACAAGCATATTCTTGGAATATGCTTGTCCCAAAGTGGTAACTTGACGGACCTCTTTCTGTGTCCCCCTTCTATCAACGGCAAAGACCCACAACCCCCACATGTGAGCCTCGGGCCTGCCCACTGTCACCTCTGTGATGCTTGTTTGCCCCTCTGTGGCTCTGCTCTTTGTCTCTAGCGCTTGGCTCTATGCAGATTCCTCCTAGTTAGTAGCTAGGATTTGACTCTCGGATCCTTCTCCTTCTCCTGCAAGCTTCCTGTTACTCGTCCTCGCCTTGCATAACTCGGCTTGACCTTTACCTGTGCATGATCGGATCAACCTTATTCGGACGACTTAGCCCACACGTCGGTCGAGTAAGGTATTAATCACTCGATTTTGGCTAAGCCATGCCTTATTCGGCCGAGCCTTGCCTAACTCGACCGAATCAACTTATAACTCGGCATATGGTAAGAAGGGTTCCTTCCTTATTTCCACTATCTTGACCCTACCTGGGGTTATCCCCCAACAATCTTGTTGTTAATAACATCTCAATGTTCATGATCGGGAAACCACGATCATCTTATTAACCAACAAGCTAGTATTACAATAATTTAGTTTACAAATCACACAAGTATTAATGTTTCCGGTTAATACTATTATAGCATGAATGTAAACATTTATCATAAACACAAAGATATAATAATAACCACTTTTATTATTGCCTCTAGGGCATATCTCCAACGGTCTCCCACTTGCACTAGAGTCAACTAATCTAGATTACATGGTAATATACCGAACACCCATGGCGGTTTGGTGTTGGTCATGTTTTGCCCTCGGGAGAGGTTTAGTCAGCGGATCCGCCACATTCAGATCTATGTGTACTTTGCAAATCTTTATGTCACCATCTTGGACATGCTCTCGAATAGCGTGAAAACGCAGCTTGATATGCTTTAGCGTCTTGTGTGACCTTGGTTCTTGCACATTGGCTATGGCGCCCATGTTATCACAGTAGATAGACATTGGGTCCAGCGCACTAGGAACCACACCCAGCTCTGTAATGAACTCTTTCATCCATATCGCTTCTTGTGAAGCCTCCGAAGAAGCCATGTATTCCGATTCAGTTGAAGATCTTGCCACAACGCTTTGCTTTGCACTCCTCCAGCTAACTGCTGCACCATTCAAAATAAATACGTATCCAGATTGTGATTTAGAATCATCCGGATTAGTGTTCCAACTAGCATCGGTGTAACCATTAACAACGAGCTGTTCATCACCTCCATAAGAAAGAACCATATCCTTAGTTCTTCTCAAGTACTTAAGGATGTTTTTGACCGCTGTCCAATGATCCACTCCTGGATCACTTTGATATCTGCTAGTTAAACTAACAGCATATGCAATGTCGGGTCTAGTACATAGCATGGCATACATGAGAGATCCTATGGCTGAGGCATAGGGAGTCTTACTCATCCTTTCTCTATCTTCTGCCGTTGCAGGACTTTGAGTTTTACTCAAGGTCATATTGGGTAATATGGGCAAGAACCCTTTCTTGCTATCTTCCATTCCAAACCTCTTTAGAACTTTGTCCAAATATGTACTTTGTGACAATGATATTAGGCGTCTTGATCTATCTCTATAAATCTTTATGCCTAATATGTAAGCTGCTTCACCAAGATCTTTCATTGAAAAACTTTTATTCAAATAATCCTTGACACTATTAAGAAGGTCTACATCATTCCCAATCAACAATATGTCATCTACATATAGTATTAGGAATGCTACAGAGCTCCCACTCACTTTCTTGTAAATACAAGCTTCTCCATAAGTTTGTATAAAACCAAAGCTTTTGATTACCTTACCAAAACATTGATTCCAACTTCGGGATGCTTGCTTCAATCCATAAATGGACCGTTGAAGTTTGCATACCTTGTTAGCATCTTTCGGATCGATAAAACCTTTGGGTTGTACCATATACAACTATTCATCAATGTCTACATTGAGGAATGTCGTTTTGACATCCATCTGCGATATCTCATAATCATAATATGCAGCGATTGCTAACAAAATCCTCACAGACTTTAGCTTCGCTACCGGTGAGAAATCTCATCGTAGTCAACTCCTTGAATTTGTCAAAACCCTTTTGCGACAAGTCGAGCTTTATAGACAGTAACTGAAAGGATCGTATGGGCACCTAGAGGGGGGGTGAATAGGTGCTACATCAAATTTTCTTCTTTTTCAAATTAAGGTTTGACAATAAGGTAAATTCTCTAGATAATGCAACTATGGTGAATTTACCTATATGACAATTATGCAAGAGCTACCACAACACAAAGTAGTAACAAGTAAGTAAGGTGCAGTAAAGGATAGGGGTAACCGAAAAGTGGACGCGGAGACACAAGGATTTGTTTCCCGTAGTTCCTTCCTTTTGAGGGGAAGTACGTCTACGTTTGGAGAGGGGGTGGTTTCAAAACACCAACGCCACGAGAGGCCTCCCTTGTTCTCCGATGAATCTCACCCCAACGGGATCGATTCACCTTCCACTAAATCGGCAACCTTCAAGGTGGAAGCCGGCACCGTTACAAGTTTGGGGCACACATCCACAACTTAATCGGAGGCTCCCAAACACAAGCAAGATGTCAAAGCAATCAAAGACAAGCTTGTAAGAACCAAAACAAGAACTAGGGTTTCCAACAAAACACTAGAGCAAAGGGGCCCTCAATGAAATGAGGGGGAAATGAAGATCTCTTTTGGTGAAGTAGTAGATCGGGGCCTCCTCCTTCGATTCCCAAAAGATCAAGGACTTTGGGTGGTTGGATGAGGAGATCTTGAGGATTTGAGTGGCTCCAATGGTCTCCAATGGTGGGCAATGACTTTAATGTGCTGAGCACTTTGTCCCAAGGTAGGTGGAGGGGTATTTATACCCCTCCACAAAATCTGACCGTTGATGCATTTATTGCAGCGGTAGTACCGGAAGTTCAAGCGGTACTACCGGAGAACTCCGGTACTACCGGACCTGGTACCGGACCACCCTTTTTCAAACTGCATCAAGTCCTGCCCCTAGTGGTACTACTTTTGCTGCTACCGGAAAGCGGTAGTACCGCTTGAGGCAACCGGTACTACCGGACCTGGAGAGATCAGCACTTTTCCATACAAAAAACTCTCTGTCACGCCAGGTAGTAAAATGCGGTACTACCGCATTTTGCTACCTGCGCAGACAGAAGCTTTTTGCAACATACAAAAAGTCTCTGTCACGCCAGGTAGTAAAATGCGGTACTACCGAATTTTGCTACCTGCGCAGACAGAAGCTTATTGCAACGTCAAAAAAAGGCTCTGCGCAGACAAAAGCATTTTGCTACCCGCATTTTGCTACCGGAGCAGGCAGAAGCTTTTGACAAGCTGTAAAAAAGCTTCTCTCGCGCTAGGTACTAAAATGCGGTAGTACCGCTTTTTAGTACCTGGCACGGAAGAGACTTTTTGAAAGTTAGTCACTTGCTTCTGTCTGGTCCGGTAGCAAAAAGCGGTACTACCGCTTTTTGGTACCGCGCCAGGCAGACAGTTTTTGAATATTTTCAAACCTTCTTAATGTACATGCGACACACTTGGTAAATCATTAGTCCGATATGTGTGTTGTTATCAAACACCAAAATCACTAGGGATAGCAAATGCTCTTTCAATCTCCCCCTTTTTGGTGTTTGATGACAACACACATTTTTCAGGGAAATCTAGTGATGACAAGATGTAGATGGGGCTCCCCCTAGATATGTAGAAACAAGCCCCATACAATCTAACAAGCTAACTGGGAGTATAAGTCGCACATAGAGGACATACCTTTGCTAAATAACATGTGATGACCAATATTGATTAGGAATGAGGAATGTCGTCACATAGGATGGATCCAACAAGAATAGCCATATTACACACAAGATGGATCCATATGATAACCACATAGTCTTATCATACATAGCACAAATAGTTAGGTTCACACATAGTAAGTGACACATAATAAGAGGCAACCAAATAAAGTTCACAAGCGAATAAAATCAAAGGCAAGAACGAGCTTGTGACTTCCCCTCGCAAATCTCCCGCATACCTAATGTGCAACTTCTCCCCCTTTGGCATCAAGACGCCAAAAAGGGACAAGAGCAACACTAACGCCCTGGAGATCACTCATCATCATCATCAACGTCGTCCCATGCACCGCCATGAGGTGGAGGGGCACGGAAGGAGGAGGTGGCATCATCTTCCCAGTTGCTGTGCTTGGAGATCCATTAGTCTTTAGGGGTAATGTTGTTCTCGGAGCCCTTGGAAGTAGTCAAGCCTTGAGCCTCCATCATTTCCTTCTGACGAGCACATGCCTTCTTGGCATAGACATGGGCCTCGTACAGACGTTTCTGATTGTCCACTTGGAGGCAGAAAATCTTCTTGAGTTTGGCCTCAAACCTCTTAGCCCAAGATGGCTGTGCGGGCTGGCGACGAGAGACCACAAAAGCAGCACCTTGTGGTGCATCAGCAGCATCACCTGAGTCCTCCTCAACCGGGTTCCCATCCTCATCAACAATCTGACCATCCGCATTGCGGGGTTTGAGATGGGTCTTGATCAACAGATTCTTGTGGCGGTGAGTGGCAAGACGAAGATTAGGCAAGTCACGGGCAATCACAGGGCAGTTGCTAATGTGAGAGCCATGATGTATGGAGCAAAAGGAGGCACCCTCCTCTAAAAAGTGGCGTAGACCATCTCATTCCAGATAACATCCATCACATCCATAGGTAGGCCAGAGTCATGGTGGTGATAGGTGGCCATCATAATATCCACCATGTAAGCATGAATCTCATCAACATTCCCAGCACGAGGGGTGATGGTCTCGCGAAAGATGCGGTGCAAGATGTCATAAGTAGGAAGGAGCCCTTTGATCTTTCCAGGGATTCCGCGCCCCCGGATGTACAGTGGGGCAAGCCTATCTTTCTTCATGGGATAATCATTGGCATGGCACCGAAAGCCAACAGGAACATCCTTGCCACGGTCTTCATACCCGAGGATAGCCCCAAACTTAGCCAATGTTGCTTGCTTGACAACACCCTCGGTCATCCAAGTGAGAGTCCTATTATCATTCTTGGCAAAGTGAACGGTTGCAAAGAACTGAGCAATGAGCATTGGATCATAGTTGCACCGGAACTCCATAATAGGAAGCAAGCCAATGTTGGTGCAAATGTCAAGGGCCTCACCAAAGTAGTTCAGATTCTTCCTCACATGATTCATCTCGATCCATTTTTGAGGAACCACAATTTTGTCATCTTTCATGAGAATCTCATGGTACACCCGCTCCTGAAATTCCGTGTAGAAGAGGCTGTTTTCTCGAGCATAAGCGCGAGCTGCCCCATACGGACTGACCACCCGCAGAGCATGAAATTCTGTCTCAGAGATATCAGACAACAGCTTTGGCCCAGATGGCCCGGAACTTTGACTCTTGCGAGGACCAGAGGGAGGAGGAGGTGGAGGAGCTTTACCACGACCAGCACTTTGCTTGACCCCCTTACCCCCACGACCACGAGTTGTTGGCAGTTTCAGACGGGCACTAGGTTGAGGCATGACCTCCTCTTCAGACTCGGTCTCAGATTCTGACTCATAGTCCTCGATCTCATAGTGAGCTTTGGAGCGCTTGCGCGATCCCCGGGAACCCCCTGCACCTGTGAAAGAACGAGGGAGATAGCATAGGGGTAAGGGCACAAGAACCTGGGGCAAACAGAGGATGGAGCTTAGTGTTTTAAAAAAAATTGCTGCCAGTACAGGGGCGGTAGTACCGGATCTGCACTAGCGGTAGTACCGCCAAGCGGTAGTACCGGAAAAAGATTCCCGGTACTACCGGCCCGCGACTACAGTGCAGATCTGAACTAGAGATCCAAGTACGGGCAACAAATTTGTTCTAAAACACGATTTCCATCGGGCCAAGTGATAGATCTAGTAAATAACACACGATACAACCTCAAGAATGCGAGTTTTAACCAAGAATCGAAGTTACCCTAGATTCAATGGAGAAAACAAGTAAGAAGATGAGGAGGGCGGTAGTACCGGTGTCCATGACGGTGGGGAAGAGAGAGGAGCCTGCAGGGAGGCCGAATCCGGTGTGGATCCGGGAGAGGGAGGGACGGGCGGGCTTCCTCCGGCGTCTTCTTGCTCTGGTGGTGGCGCTGGTGAGGAGTGGAGACAAGGGATGAATGAGGCACTAAGGGGTGCCTCTCCCCCGTCTCCAGTCTTAACCGACGCGCGCAAGCGGTAGTACCGGTTCCACGGGCGGTAGTACCGCCGAGCGGTAGTACCGGAGGTACAGGCCGGTAGTACCGCACCTGGGAAGTTTTTAGGGAGGAACCTGGAAACACAACCAGGGGCGGTAGTACCGCAGGTAACTTCCGGTAGTACCGTTAGGCGGTAGTACCGCATATGAGATCCGGTAGTACCGTTACCATCAGGACAGAGAGCCAAGATACAGAAAAATGGAAGGTTCTTGTGCAGAGTAGATGGGTTTTGTTGGATAAGAGTGGACTGGGTTTAGAGAGACACGCGGATATGGGCCAATGCACTCAAAAGGAAAAACACTAAAAAACATATGGAGAGCCAAATATGAGTGCATGACCAAAAGAATCAACACCAACTAGAGGATGACAAACATGAGTAAGAACCAATTTAAAAGGTGACAAACACGAGTAAGCACATCAACCTCTCGATTGAGAGAGGGGGCGGTGGCCTAGGCCACCATATTTGAGTATACTCGGCTTGGCACCACGAAGATATATCTTGGGTCCATTACCGAAACTCATCATTGAGCTCACATATCACAACATGATATTAAGAGGAATGATTTTGTTTAATTTGCGCATAATGGGGGGAGGGATAGTCCAATCAATTAGGACCGCACTCCCCCTATGTCCATGCCTACATCTAAACCAAACAAGGGTCGAGTATTAGGTGAGAGTGCAAGATAATCAAGTCAAACTCCTAGAATCTACGATATTTAGTTCATTCCTCAAGTAGCAAAACCTTGCTTCATCAAGTGGCTTCGTGAAGATATCGGCAAGTTGATCTTTGGTGGATACATAGGATAGATCAATATCACTCTAGCAACATGATCTATAATGAAGTGATGTCGAATCTCAATATGCTTTGTCCTTGTGTGATCCACCGGGTTGTATGCAATCTTGATGGCACTTTCATTGTCACATAGAAGAGGCACTTTGTCACACTGGACACCGTATTCCTTTAAAGTTTGCCTCATCCATAGCAATTGGGTGCAAGCACTAGCAGCAGCAACATACTCGGCTTCGGCGGTGGAGAGAGATATACAATTTTGCTTCTTAGAAGACCAACATACCAAGGACCTACCAAGAAATTGGCAAGCCCCGGATTTTTATTTTCTATCATCCTTGTCTCCCGCCCAATCCGAGTCCGTGTATCCACAAAGAGCGAATGTTGAGCCTTGAGGGTACCAAAGACCATAAAATGGGGTATGAACTAACTATCGAAAGATTCTCTTGACCGCCATTAAATGGCTTTCCTTAGGAGCCGCTTGATATCTTGCACACACACCTACACTCAACACAATATCGGGTCTAGATGCACAAAGGTAAAGCAAAGAACCAATCATAGACCGGTATACCTTTTGATCCACATCTTTACCATTTGGATTTTGTTCTAGATGAGTCTTTGTTGCCATGGGAGTTGGGGCTCCATTCAAATCTTGCATTTTGAATCTCTTGAGCATATCTTGAGTATACTTGGCTTGATTGAAGAATGTTCCTCCTCTAACTTGCTTGATCTCAAAGCTAAGAAATACTTTCAACTCCCCCATCAAGGACATCCGAAACCTACTAGTCATAAGCTTTGAGAATTCATCATTAAACGCTTTGTTAGATGAGCCAAAGATAATATCATCAACATATATTTGGCATACAAAAAGCTCCCCATTGACCCTCTTAGTAAAAAGAGTGGGATCGATTTTCCCAATCTCAAAGCCACGGTCAAACAATAACTCTCTAAGGTGCTCATACCACGTGCGTGGGGCTTGCTTGAGCCCATAGAGCGCCTTATCAAGTTTGTAGACATGGTTTGGGAAGTTGGGGTCCTCAAATCCCGGGGGTTGCTTAACATATACCAATTCATTTAAAGGACCATAAAGGAATGCACTTTCTACATCCATTTGTTGCAACTTAAAGTTATGATGTGCCGCATAAGCAAGAAGGATACGGATGGACTCAAGGCAAGCCACGGGTGCATAAGTCTCTCCATAATCAATGCCTTCAATTTGGGAATAACCTTGTGCAACCAATCTAGCCTTGTTCCTTACAATAATCCCATGCTCATCTTGCTTGTTCTTGAATATCCACTTTGTTCCAATAACATTGCGGGAATCCTTTGGCTTCTCAACTAACTTCCATACTTTGTTTCTCTCAAAGTTGTTGAGCTCTTTGTGCATAGCTTCTAACCAATCCGAATCTTCAAGAGCTTCCCACACTTTCTTTGGTTCAATCATGGAAATGTGAGCTTGATGTTCACTGAACCTCTTCAATTGTGCTCTTGTGGAAATTCCTTTCCTTAGATCTCCAACAACATTTTGGAGGGTGTGGTCTCTTATTTCCAACATTCTTTCCTTTCTAGCTTCGCGACGAGCATGGATCTCCTCATTGTTTCTTGGAGGTCCCTCTTCATCATTTTGATCCTCGTCTTGACCATCAACTTGACCTTGATCATCATTGGAGTCATCCTCTACATTGGGAGGCACAGATTAACCTTGGTCTTGATCAAGTGCTCTTCTAGCCTCAATTTGAGCTCGTCTCAAAACATTTTGGATGGATATTCCTTGACAAATTGACTTGGCACCACTTGACAACCCATCGAATGGACCAAGCTCCCTTTGATTAGAGTTCACACATTGATCACTATGTTGAGGGTCCACATCTTGTCTTTGTCTTGAGTCAATGTCCTCATCGGTAGATGGAGCATGTTGAGGTTGTGTAGATGAGGGCTCCACTCAAGTGGAGCATAGTTCTTCTCGATCTGCCATAAGGGGTTCCTCAACGGGGCGGATATAACCCACACCCATTCTTCCTATGGCATCCTGAGGCATTTCATCATCTGCATCACAAGCATCAACACGCCCCCCTTGGGGACCATCATATTCTTCGAAGGTCACACTACAAGATTCTATGACGGCTCCGGAGAGCTTGTCATAGATTCTATAAGTGTGAGATTCGAGACCATAGCCAACAAAAATACCCTCTAATGCTTTAGACTCGAATTTAGACAAATGAACACCTTTGATGAGATAGAAACACTTACAACCGAACACCCGGAAATAAGATATGTTGGGCTTGTTATCGGTGAGTATCTCATATGGAGTCTTGTTGATTTTCTTGCGGAGGTAGAGCCGGTTTGAAGCATGGCAAGCGGTGGAGACGGCTTCGGCCCAGAAGTTGTATGGAGATTTAAACTCCGCCAACATGGTCCTAGCCATCTCAATAAGAGTCCGGTTCTTCCTTTCGGCCACACCATTTTGTTGAGGGGTGTATGCAGCGGAATATTGATGTTTAATCCCCTCATCACTAAGAAAATCATTCAAGGTGTAGTTCTTGAACTCGGTGCCGTTGTCACTTCTCATAATCAACACGGGAACATTGTGTTGCCGTTGAACCAAGTTGATGAAGTCGATAAAGGTCCTTTGAGTTTCACTCTTCAACTTGAAGAAATAAATCCAAGAGTATCTTGAAAAGTCGTCAACAATCACCAAACAATATTTCTTCCCACCAAGACTTGAATGATATGGAGCACCAAATAGGTCCACATGGAGGATTTCCAAGATCTTGTTAGACTTGATTTGGTTCGTGGGCTTGTGAGGAGCGTCATGCATCTTCCCTAGAACACATGCCCTGCACACACGGTCTTTGGCAAAGGAAACATTTTCTTTTAGTCCAACAATATGGCCCTCTTTATGGAGACTTTGCAAAGTTCTCATATTGACATGGGCTAGTCGGCGGTGCCATAGCCAACCCACATCATCCTTCCCGTATAAGCACATCGGACCTGCAGTGGCTTGCCCCGAAAAGTCCACCACATACAAGTCATTTTCGACGTACCCAACGAAAGCGACCTTGAGAGACTTGCTCCACATGAGGACCACAATATCATTATCAATAAAGACGGCAAAGCCCATCTTTCCAAGAGCACGGACATAAAGTAAATTGTATCCAAGGGTTTCAACAAGCATGACGTTCACGAGTGTAATGTCGTGAGCCACCACAACCTTGCTGAAACCCATTACGGTAGATTTTGACTTGTCGGCATATGTGACGGTGATTTGATCTTCATTTGACACCAAGTCCTTGACCAAATAAGAGCTTCCGGTCATATGATTTGTGCAACCACTATCGATCACCCATTTTGACCCTCCGGAAGCATAAGTCTACAAAATATCAAGCTAGTTTTTAGGTACCCATTTTTCAATGGGTCCTCTTTTGTTAGCAACAAGGGTCTTGGGAACCCAAATAGACCAAGCAATATAACCATCATAAGGGCCAACGTATTGTGCATACACACCACCATAATGATCACGCATTAGAACATAGTGAGGGTTAGCACTACCCGCAAAGTCATCATGAGACATGGTTTTACCACTTGAGGTCTTACTCTCCACAAAGGTCTTGTTGGTCTCTTGTGTGGGCATGTCCTTCTTCTTCTTGTTGTTCTTCTTCTTTGTTTTAGAGACAAAACCAATGCCCCCTTTATCACCACTACGCCTTTGCTTGCTCAAAAGATCATCAATAGACTTGTTGCCTTGTGGAAATGTGGCCTTAGCAGGCTCTCCCTTCAACCTAGCATTCTCTTCAAGAATAGTTGTTCTACTAGATGGAATGAAGTTACTAGGTGAAGGAATATTGGCCAATTGAGTTTCAAGTGTTTCATGGGACTTTGTGAGTGACAAGAGTTCACTCTCCAAGGCCTTGTGGGCCTTGTTGAGCAAGCTAAAATCCTCGGCAAGTTTTTCATGAACCACACCAAACTCAATCTTGTCCTTTTTAGCACGTTTGTATTTAGCAATAGCATGATCACGCTCTTTGATGAGTTTGTTAACAATGATGTCATTGGCCTCATCAAGCCCTTCAAGTTTTGACTCAAGAGACAACCTAGTCTCTTGTTCTTCTTCTAGAGCATTGCTCAAAGTCTCTAGTTCAATCATATGTTCATGCCCAAGTTTACATCTAACATCTAGAAGCTCTTGAGTATGGGAGAGTTGATCTAAGATGTTCCCAAAATGTAGCTTAGCATCACCTTCTAGGTTAGTCATGAACTCATCAAAGGCAATTAATTCCTTTTTAACATCAAGAGACATTTCATCATCACATTCATCATTATCTAATTGAGTAGAGTGGGATGATGAGGATACCTCCGTTCCTCTTGCCATAAGGCAAGTGACGTTCTTGGTGGAAGAGTTCTCATTTGGAGAATCGAAGAGTGAGAGTGTCGGAGTAGAGGTGGTGGCTAGAGCAGCCACACCATGCGAAGTTTCATCTTCCTCATCTTCATTGTCGGAGGAGTATTCTTCATGAGTGATCAAGACAATTTCTCCCGACTTCTTATTGACGGGATTATTCTTGATGAAGGGTTTCTTGTAAGGTGCCTTGAGAGTCTTCTTCAACACAAGCTTACCACCGTTATCCTCTCTCTTCTCATAGGGACAGCTTGCCACAAAGTGATAGCGGTCACCACAATTAAAGCAAGTTCTCAACCTAGTGGTATTCTCTCTTTTCCCATTTGGATTGCTTCTTCGTTGCATTTCCATCTTGGCCTTGGCGGGGTTCTTCCAAAAGTTCTTTGCATAGAAAGCCATATATTGACTATGAGTAATCTTGACGTCATCGGGATGGTCCAAGGAGAGGCCTTCATCACTATCATCTTCATCTTCAAAGTCCACAACTTTGGCCTTCAAAGCAACATTGACCACATTGCTCATACCGAGGGCACGATCACGGGCATCTTTGGCATTCTTGGCGGCGACCTTGAAAGCGGCCATCTCTTGCATAACTTCATTTGAGGTCATGAGATGATAGTTGTGTCTTCCCTGTAAGCTCTTCAAGTTGGTGGGCTCAAAAGGCATGAGTGCACTCACATATTTCCATTTTATCCATGCATCATCCACATGTGAGGCACCCACATTTCTAAAAGCGATGGCGGTGGTCTTGAGCCTTCGATACATGTCTTCGTGATCTTCACCTTCTTTCATGTAGAAACCTTCGGCTTCATTTCTTAGAGCATCATATCTGTTCCTCCTCATACTCTCATTTCCAACAAACAACACAGTGAGAGCATCCCAAGCTTCCTTGGCAATGCTAAAGTGATCAATGTGTGGGTAATCCTTTGTTCCCAATCCTTGTTGAATCATATGCAAAGCAGTGGCATTGAGTTGACTATTGACAACCTCTCTTCTTGTCAAGTTGTTTGGATCCCCAATAAAGAGTCCATGCTCGATGATGTTCCATAGTTCAATGCAAGAGCTGCGCATATGAGTCCTCATTAGTGATTGCCATTGAGCAAAAGTAGCAGACTCTTCTAGCTTAGGTGGGTCACCTCTATTGTACACATGAGGGTGAGGGATGGGAGGATCGGGGGAGTACCAAGAATCACGGTGATCACCCTTCCCCCCATCAAGTCGTGTGGAGGAGTTAGCATTGTCTAGTTTGTCCCCTACCACCATACCCTCGGGGGATACCGGAGTATTCCCTTTATGTACAACGGATGGTAGCTCCTCTTGAGGAGATGGGGGTGATGAGCCATATTTGTCTTTAAGAATTTGCTCAAGCATCTTCTTGACTTTGTTGACCAAGGAAGAGCTCAATCTTGTTTCCAAGTTTCTGAGATCTTCCATGGTCACCGGAGTCGACTCACTACCACCATCCCCTTCTTGGCTACCCATATTCTCTTAGGCGGTAAAGCCCGAATAAAGAGCCGAGGCTCTGATACCAATTGAAAGGATTGTATGTGCACCTAGAGGGGGGTGAATAGGTGCTACTTCAAATTTTTCTTCTTTTTCAAATTAAGGTTTGACAATAAGGTAAATTCTCTAGATAATGCAACTATGGTGAATTTACCTATATGACAATTATGCAAGAGCTACCACAACACAAAGTAGTAACAAGTAAGTAAGGTGCGGTAAAGGATAGAGGTAACCAAAAAGTGGACGCGGAGACACAAGGATTTGTTTCCTGTAGTTCCTTCCTTTTGAGGGGAAGTACGTCTATGTTTGGAGAGGGGGTGGTTTCAAACCACCAACGCCACGAGAGGCCTCCCTTGTTCTCCGATGAATCTCACTCCAACGGGATCGATTCACCTTCCACTAAATCGGCAACCTTCAAGGTGGAAGCCGGCACCGTTACAAGTTTGGGGCACACATCCACAACTTAATCGGAGGCTCCCAAATACAAGCAAGCTGTCAAAGCAATCAAAGACAAGCTTGTAAGAACAAAAACAAGAACTAGGGTTTCCAACAAAACACTAGAGCAAAGGGGCCCTCAATGAAATGAGGGGGAAATGAAGATCTCTTTTGGTGAAGTAGTAGATCGGGGCCTCCTCCTTCGATTCCCCAAAGATCAAGGACTTTGGGTGGTTGGATGAGGAGATCTTGAGGATTTGAGTGGCTCCAATGGTCTCCAATGGTGGGCAATGACTTTAATGTGCTGAGCACTTTGTCCCAAGGTAGGTGGAGGGGTATTTATACCCCTCCACAAAATCTGACCGTTGATGCATTTATTGCAGCGGTAGTACCGGAAGTTCAAGTGGTACTACCGGAGAACTCCGGTACTACCGGACCTGGTACCGGACCACCCTTTTTCAAACTGCATCAAGTCCTACCCCCAGCGGTACTACTATTGCTGCTACCGGAAAGCGGTAGTACCGCTTGAGGCAACCGGTACTACCGGACCTGGAGAGATCAGCACTTTTCCATACGAAAAACTCTCTGTCATGCCAGGTAGTAAAATGCGGTACTACCGCATTTTGCTACCGGCACAGACAGAAGCTTTTTGCAACGTACAAAAAGTCTCTGTCACGCCAGGTAGTAAAATGCGGTACTACCGCATTTTGCTACCTGCGCAGACAGAAGCTTATTGCAACGTCAAAAAAAGGCTCTGTCCTGAGCGGTACTAAAATGCGGTACTACCGCATTTTAGTACCGGAGCAGGCAGAAGCTTTTAACAAGCTGTAAAAAAGCTTCTGTCGTGCTAGGTACTAAAATGCGGTAGTACCGCTTTTTAGTACCTGGCATGGCAGAGACTTTTTGACAGTTAGTCACTTGCTTCTGTCTGGTCCGGTAGCAAAAAGCGGTACCGCGCCAGGCAGACAGTTTTTGAATATTTGCAAACCTTCTTAATGTACCTGCGACACACTTGGTAAATCATTAGTCCGATATGTGTGTTGTTATCAAACACCAAAATCACTAGGGATAGCAAATGCTCTTTCAGTAACATTACCATCATCATCTGCTTTCTTCTTGAAAATCCATTTGTTCTCGACAGCCTTCCGGCCATCCGGTAAGTCCACCAAAGTCCATACTTGGTTTTTGTACATGGATCCAATCTCGGATTTCATGGCTTCTTGCCATTTGTTGGAAACTGGGCTCATCATTGCTTCCTCATATGTCACAGGGTCATCGGTGTTGTCCACCAAGATGACACTCATAACGGGATCATACCAATCAGGAGTGGTACGAGTTCTCGTTGACCTGTGAGGTTCCGTAGTAACTTCAACCAAAGTTTCATGATCAGCATCATTAGCTTCCTCTCTTATTGGTGTAGGCGCCACATGAATCACTTCCGGTGCTGCGCTACTCTCAAGTCCGAGAGAAGGTTCGACGACCTCGTCGAGTTCTACTTTTCTTCCAGTCACTTCTTTTGAGAGAAACTCCTTCTCTAGAAAGGATCCATTCTTGGCAACGAAGATTTTTCCCTCGGATCTATGATAGAAGGTATACCCAATAGTTTCCTTCGGGTATCCTATGAAGACGCATTTTTACTCTTTGGGTTCAAGCTTGTCGAGTTGTAACTTCTTTACATAAGCTTCGCAACCCCAAACTTTAAGGAACGAAAATTTAGGTTTCTTCCCAAACCACAATTCATACGGTGTCGTTTCAACGGATTTAGATGGTGCCCTATTTAAAGTGAATGCGGTTGTTTCTAATGCATAACCCCAAAACGATAGCGGTAAATCTGTAAGTGACGTCATAGAACGAACCATATCTAAGATAGTTTGTTTACGACGTTCGAACACACCATTACGTTGTGGTGTTCCCGGCGGTGTCAATTGTGAAAGTATTCCGCATTTCTTCAAATGCTTGCCAAACTCGTAACTTAGATATTCACCTCCATGATCAGATTGTAGAAACTTAATCTTCTTGTTACATTGATTCTCTACTTCACTTTGAAATTCCTTAAACTTCTCGAAAGTTTCGGACTTATGTTTCATGAAATAGATATACCCATATCTACTCAAGTCATCCGTGAAGGTAAGAATATAACGATAACCAC
Organism: Avena sativa; assembly: GCA_916181665.1. Lineage (NCBI taxonomy): Eukaryota > Viridiplantae > Streptophyta > Magnoliopsida > Poales > Poaceae > Avena > Avena sativa. The sequence continues at coordinate 58,334,954 of OV702297.1, read as the reverse complement.
CGCGCGATGCTACACTCATTGGACCACAAACATCGGTATGTATGATTTTCAATAAGTCTGTAGGTCGCTCCATCATACCAGAAAATGGAGTCTTAGTCATTTTACCCATCAGACATGCTTCGCATCTTTCAAGTGATTCAAAATCAAGTGATTCAATAAGTCCATCGGAATGGAGTTTCTTCATACGCTTCATTCTAATGTGACCAAGACAACAGTGCCACATATAGGTCGAGTTATCGCTCAATTTCAAATGTTTAGCTTCAATGTTATTAATATGTGTATTACTACAATCGAGATTCAACAAGAATAGACCATCTATAAAAAGGTGCATGTGCATAAAACATATAACTCATATAAATCAAACAACCATTATTCTCGGACTTAAACAAGTAACCGTCTCGCAATAAACATGATCCGGATATAATGTTCATGCTCAAAGCAGGCACCAAATAACAATTTTTTAAGTATAAAACTAATCCCGATGGTAGATGAAGAGGTAGCGTGCCGACCGCGATCACATCAACCTTTGATCCATTTCCAACGCACATCGTCACCTTGTTCTTCACTAGTTTCCGTCTATTCTGTAGCACCTATTTCGAGTTACAAATATGAGCAACCGAACCAGTATCAAATACCCAGGCACTACTACGACTACTAGTGAGATACACATCAATAACATGTATATCGGATATAACTTTCTTCTTGATGTTGCCATTCTTCAAATCCACCAAGTACTTAGGGAAATTCCGCTTCCTGTGACCTTCTTCCTTGCAGTAAAAGCACTCAGTATCAGGCTTAGGCCTAGCCTTGGTCTTCTTCGCTGGCGCGGTAACTTTCTTACCGCCCGTCTTGAAGTTTCCCTTTTTTCTTAGACTTGCCTTGCTTCTTGAATTTTGTGGTCTTATTGATAATCAACACTTGGTGCTCTTTCTTGATCTCCACTTCCGTAGACTTTAACATGGAGAAGAGTTCGGGCAATGACTTGTCCATGTTTTGCATATTGTAGTTCATCACAAAGTTCTTGTAACTTGGTGGTAGTGATTTGAGGACATGGTGAATCCCCAAAGCGTTAGGAATCACTATACCCAAGCTTTGAAGCTTGCCTGCTTTCCCAGACATCTTAAGCACGTGCTCACTGACGGAGCTGCCCTCTTCCATCTTGCAGTTAAAGAACTTTAGAAGCCTCATAACTCTCAACTGCCGCGTGAGCCTCAAATATCATTTTGAGTTTACGGACAATATCATATGGGTCATGGTTCTCAAACCTTTTCTGAAGCTCTGATTCCAAACCATACAAGATAGCACACTGAACTATGGAGTACTTCACCTCATCGGTAGCATCAGCTACAGGTGGGTCACCAAGCGGTGCATCCAGCACATAGGTCAAATTACCAGCATTAAGGACAATCCTCAAGTTGCAGATCCAATCCGCAAAGTTGCTTCCATTGTTTTTCAACTTTTCTTTCTCTAGGAACGCATTAAAATTGATGGTACGGGCCGCCATTGATCTACAACATATTTGCAATAGTTTAGACCAAGTTTATGACAAATTGAGTTCTAATTAATAGTTAAATTAATCTAGGTGAACTCCCACTCAAAACAATATCCCTCACATTTTTTAGTGATCACACAAACCAAATCCACCACATCAAAACCGATCATCACGAGAGATGATGTAGGTTCAATGGCGAACAATCAACATGTTCATCATATCTACTATATGACTCATGCTTTACCTTTCGGTGATATGTGTTCCAAGACCATGTTTGTACATGCTAGGCTCGTCAAGATCAAACCTTAGCTTCCGCATGAGCAAATCTGGCTTGCTCCCATTGTATACACTCGTAGAATCTAACACACCCGATAATCATGTGGTGCTTAGAAACAACGAGCTTTAGCAATGGTGCTTACTAAGGATGAACACTTTATAACTTGATATTTTGTGAGAGGGATCATCTTATAATGCTACCGTTGTGAACTAAGCAATACAAGATGCATAAAAGGATTAACATCACATGCAATTCATAATATGTAATATGACATGAACTTTCTTCTTGTGCTTCCGATCTCCATCTTCAAGCACGAACATGATCTCCATCATCACCGGCATTGCGTCAAGGTCAATGGCGCCGCTCCATGGTTGTTATCCACCAGCATCAACTATTACAACTACTTTGAATAATATACACGCATGTCTTAACGGAATTAAAAACAACCATATGGCTCCTTCCGGTTGCCGACTTACAATAAGGAACATTGCATACATCATATATAATCACAATCATGGCCATATCACATCACAGCACACTCCTGCAAAACAAAGTTAGACGCCTCTAATTTTCTTTGCATATTTTACGTGGTTTGGGGCTTTCAATAAGTGTCGTTCTAACTTACAAACAAGAACCACAACGTTGATGCTTGAACTATCAGGTGCCCGTTGTAAATTGAATCTATACTATAATTGGAGAGAAAGACACCCGCAAAGCCACTTATGCAATACAAGTTGCATGTTAAGCGTGGAGCAAGTCTCATGAACGATGTCATGTAAAGTTAGCCCGGGCCGCTTCATCCCATCATACCGCAAGATGAAAAGTACACAAAAAGCAATTGATAATAAAAGCACCACCACCCGCAATGACCATTGTGTTCTACTCGTGCAACAGATCAACATATAGACACGGCTCTGATACCACTATAGGGGTTTCGTAGCATGAAAAACAAAAAAATTCTACCGCATGCACACAAACAAGCCAAGATCTATCTACTAGATTGTAGCAACAAGTCGATTAGAGTACTCACCCTCGAAGATTCCAAAGCGGCTAACGAGAGCAGATTCTCGTGGGTGATGTAGTCGTACACTTGCCGATCTCAAGATCGCGTAGATGATCCTTCCGGTGCTACGTTCCGGCGGTGCTTCCGCAGTCGGTCACACGTTCGGTACTCTATGAAGACCTTCCTCTCCCTTCTTCTAGCAGGCAACGGAGGTTTTAGTTCTCCCCTCGCGATTCCGGTAGCATGGCGGCGTGGTTTCGGAAGTAGAGGGAAGATCCCACAGGGCTTCGCCTAAGACGGTGTGGGTTATGGTGGATCTAGGGTTTCCGACGATCTAGGTTTAGAGGGCCGGAGAGTAGGAGGTGGAGTCGGCGGCGTCTAGGGTGACAGCGACGGGCCGGCGGCAGCGCGGCTGAGGTGGGGGGCGGCTTGGGAGAGGGGAGTTTGAATCCTTCCCCAAACCCAAGTTGGAGAGAAGGAAGGGCTCTTTCCTTCTTCCACTAGGAAACTATTGTCCCAGTTTGACTTTTCAAAACCTCCCTTTTGACTTTCAATTTAGAGCTTTATTTCTCTCTCGCAAATGCCCAACCAAGTGACCAAGGACATGATCCAATCATTCCACTTAACCATGACACATTCATGAACCATTCCCCTTCCGATCCGGTGAACCTTCTAGACCCTTCTAGAACCTCTCTGATGAAAACATCGAAATCATTCCCGAACTCCAGAATCGGACTTTCCTTATATGAATCTTATTCTCCAGACCATTCCGGATCTCCTCGTGATATCCCGGATCCCATCCGAGACTCCAAACAACATTCGGTCTCCCTACTTACATTCCATATATACTAAACAACATCGAATCCTTAAGTGTGTCTCCCTACGGTTCGTGAATTATGCAGACATGACCGAGACACTTCTCCAATCAATAACCAATAGAGCAATCTAGAAATTCATATGACTCCCACATATTTCTATGATTACTTTGTGATCGAATGAACCACTTACATACGATACCAATTTACCTTTGTCTCGCGATAGTTTACTTATCTGAGGTTTGATCATCGGTATCTCTGCATACCTAGTTCAACCTCGTTACCGATAAGTACTATTTTCTCGTTCCCGTGATATGGGATCCCTTGTGAGCAAGTCACATGCTTGCAAGCTAATTGGATGACATTCCACCAAGAGGGCCCAGAGTATATCTATCTGTCATATGGATGGACAAATCCCACTCTTGATCCATGTGCCTCAGCACATACTTTTCGAACACTCAATGCCACCTTTATAGCCACCCAGTTATGGTGTGGTGTTTGATGTCATCAAAGTATCCTTCCGGTGATGGTGATTAGAATGATCTCATGGTCGAAGGAATTAGGTTACTATGTATCAGAAAGCTTATAGCAAACGAACTATTGAAATGACTTGATCATTATGCTACGCTTATCTATAGGAGTATGTACATCACACCATTCTCCTAATGATATGATCTTGTTGTTAATAACATCTCAATGTTCATGATCGGGAAACCACGATCATCTTATTAACCAACAAGCTAGTATTACAAAGAGGCTTATCAGGGACTCTAATTTAGTTTATAAATCACACAAGTATTAATGTTTCCGGTTAATACTATTATAGCATGAATGTAAACATTTATCATAAACACAAAGATATAATAATAACCACTTTTATTATTGCCTCTAGGGCATTTCTCCAATAGGTACTAGTGTTGATTTTTGGACTGACCATAAACATGCCTTCACACTTGCTCTTATCTAGGATCGGTTATCCGAGGTGGAGGAATTTGTGGAGTGTTGCCATCAAGAATTAGCTCGAGTATATAATGCAATGTTTCCTCAAGATCCACAGCCTCAGGGCCTTGCCGCGTTGATGGAGAAATTTCAGCAAGGCAAGAGGATCGACCATAATATCAAACTTCAACTTATTGCTGGTGCTAAACTAGCATTAGCTTGGGTGCACGCTCATTACCCAACTCTTGACTTGGATTACATATCTTGGCATCTTCCTTCTCCACCAGGTGGTTTTTACCATGGCTCCTCATTAAGAAGTTGTTCGTCGCCCTGTTATTCGTACCATCCGAAGAATGTTGGACAAAGACTAAGCATTTTTCCTTAACTTTGAGGTATAATCTATTGCTTGTAGAAATTCCTGCACATAAGATGTAGAAATTTGTACGTAAATTCTGTCCTTCTATGTATGTGATGTAAACACGTGTTTGTGTGTTTTTCTACAAAAAAAATTCTATGGGTTTGCCCTGTGCGAGACCCTTTCGTTTTCCTGACGCCCTGGGGCCGAGTCAGCTATTTAGGTCAAGGCTTTAAGCTGGACGGCATAGCCGGATATATGTTGCGCTATGTAGCGAAGCCCCTGAGTATCGGGTGCCAATTTTTTAAATACTTGTGTTATGATGATCCCCTGAGTGTTGGGTGAGTTTATAAAAGACAATAGCAAACTATGGAGGGTGTAGACTACGTTTCAGGAACTTAGCTTTGTTGATCTTCGGGTACGAAGGTGCATGTGGCGTAATCGCCTGGTCGTAGGCCTTATTGAATATAAAACACGAGTCTTTGGCTAAGAAGCCTAGCCTTAGGACTTATTGAATGTAAATTGCGTAAAGTAAAGGATCTTAAGCGTAGAAACATTATAGTTGCGCAACGTTCCACGGGTTGGAGTACTTGACTCTAGTCTTATTGTCTTGTAGCCGATATGCCCCGCTGGGGATTACTTCAGTGACGATGAAAGGACCTTCCCACGGGTATTCCAGCTTGCGATGGCCATATTTCTTGAGGCAAAGGACCAGGTCCCCCATGACGAAGGATCTAGGACGCAATCGGTGACTATGGTAGTTTTGTAGGTTCTGCTGATATGCTATTACTCATTGCAAAGAGACGTCCCTTACTTTGTCGAGTGCTTCGACGTCATCTTCGAGTGCTTCTTGTGAAGCTTCTTCATCGTAAGTGACAACCTGAGGAGAATCGTGGGTTATTTCGACTGGAAGCACAACACCAGCGCCGTGGACCAGAAAGAAGGGAGTCTATTGCGTGGAAGTATTTGGGGTTGTGCATAAACTCCATAGGACGGAGTGCAGTTTTTCTACCCAGGCGCCTTCTGCTCTATCAAGGGGGCCAGCAGTCTTTTCTTGAGACCACTGGTGACGAGGCCGTTGGCTTTCTCGACTTGCTCGTTTGTTTGCATGTGGGCTACTGAAGAGTAGCTGATACTTATGCCCATCTCCTTGCAATAGTTCTTGAATTCATTGAACATGAAGTTTGTGTCGTTGTCGGTGATGATGTTGTGGGGCACCCCGAAGTGGAAAACTATTGACTTGATGAAGTTTAGGCCGAGGTTGCGTCTTGGTTGGTGATGGGTACTGTCTCGATCCAATTGGTTAATTTTTTGACTGGCTAGAAGAAAGATGTGGCTGCCAGGCGATGATTTGTGGAGTTTTCCACCATGTCGAGGTTCCATTGAGCGAAGGCCAAGCTAGTGGTATGGAGGCCAGTTCCGCTGGTGGTGCGTTGGGCTTGTTTGCGAAGCGTTGGCACGCTTCACATGATCTTATGATATCCTTCTCTTCCTGGACCATTGTAAGCCAATAGAATCCTCCCCGGAAGGCTTTTGCAGTGATTGCTCGGCTGCTGGCATGATGCCCGTAGATTCCCTCGTGTATATCCTTGAGTATAAGCTTCCCTTCCTCGGGTGTGACACATCGCTGCAACACTCCTGAGATGCTTCTCTTATAGAGTTCGTCATTGACAATTCTGAAAGCCTTGGAGCGTCCGGTAATACGCCTTGCCTCAATTGTGTCCTCGGGGAGTTCTCCAAGCATCATGTATGCTACATATGGTTGCATCCATGTGGTGTCTATCATCATTAATTATCCGGGTTCCTCCTCTTCCCCGGGGTTTTCCTCCTTGGATTCTTCTGTTGGTGCAGCACTTGGGCCCTTTGTAGGTTTGGCCTTCTTGCCTCTAGCTTTTACCGCAGCATCCGCAATTTTCTTGGGTTTGATGGAACGCTCTGCTATTTCTTCCCAGAATACTCCAGGTAGCACGGGGAGACATAAGGATCCAATGTTTGATAGATTGTCAGCTTCCTCATTGCTTGCTCAGCTAACATGGGACACCTCGCACCCATCAAAGTGGGATTCCATGATGCTATACATGTCCTGATATGCGATAATGTTGTCTCTAACAGCGTCACACTTGTTCATTACTTGTTGCACCACAAGGTTCGAGTCGTCGAAGTTTTTGAGGCGAGTAGCGCTGCACACTTCGGCCATATGCATGTCGTTTAACAAGGCCTCATATTTGGCTTCATTGTCAGAAGCATTGGGAAAACTCATCCGCAAAACATACCGCATCTTGTCGCCTTGTGGTGAAATTAGGATTACGCCAACACCTGCTCCTTCTATCTGTTTGGACACATCGAAGTACATCGTCCACGCACTGGATAGGTCTGGGGGACCCGCGCACTGAAGTTCTATCCACTCCATGATAAAATTAGGCAACACTTGGGATTTTATTGCCTTTTTCTTCTCGTATGTGATATCTCGAGGGGATATTTCGATGCTCCAAAGAGAGACACACCTTGTAGCTTCTAGATTATTGAGTATACTGGAGAGAGGGGCCTCATTGACTACCATTATCGGGTGCTCCAAAAAATAATGACGCAGCTTGCGTACTATCATGAAGACGCCATATGCGAGTTTCTGATAGTGCGGGTACCTTTGCTTGGATGGCGATAGAATCTCACTAAGGTAGTATACCGGCCTCTGGATGCCGTGGGTTTTCCCTTCCTCGGGTCTTTCGACGACCAAAACTGTACTCACCACCTAATTTGTGGCGGCTATGTAGAGAAGCAAAGGTTCTTTTTCCTTGGGTGACAGGATGACATGTGATGTCGAAAGTGTTTTCTTGAGTGCTTCAAACGCTTGCTGGGCCTCGTCGGTCCACATGAGGGCGTAGAATGGGAGCACCTTTTCTCCTAGCCGAGCAATGAATCTGCTCATTGCTGCTACGTGTCCAGCCAATTGCTGGACACCCCGGAGATTTGTCGGGTTCTTCATCGTTAGTATTACTTGTATTTTCTCAGGGTTCGCATCTATTCATCTTGCCGCTACCAGGTATCCAAGGAGTTTCCCCATTGGGACTCCAAAGGAACACTTTAGTGGGTTGAGTTTAATGCGGTACTTGTCGAGATTATCAAATGTTTCCCGTAGGTCACTTGATACAAGTTGACTCTTTCTTGGTGGTGATGACGACGTCGTCGATTTAGACTTGAACATTGTTGCCAATTTGGCTTCCGAGGAAATTTTGCATCATCTGCTGGTACGTAGCACCCACGTTTTTGAGGCCGAAGGGCATCGTCGTGTAGCCGAATACACCATATGGTGTTATAAGTGTTGTTTTATCTTTATCCTCTACTTTCATACGAATCTGGTGGTATCCGGAGTATGCACCCAGAAAGGAAAGACGTTTGCATCCGGAGGTTGCATCGATAATTTGATCGATTCATGGGAGTTGGAAGTGATCCTTTGGATAATGTTTGTTGAGCCCGGTGAATTTGATGCATATACGTAGCTCTTTATTAATATTTTTCTTCGGTACGCATACGGGGTTGGCAACCCACAATTCTTGCTTGATTTCCTTGATAAACTTGGCATCCATGAGGCGATGGATTTCTCGTCCAATGGCCTTTCTTTTTGGTTCCGCAAAATGGCGAAGTGATTGCTTCATTGGTATGGCGTCATGATATAAGTTGAGTGAGTGCTCAACGAGTTTCCTCGGGATTCCTGGCATGTCCATTGATACCCATGCAAAAATCTCACAGCGCTCACGGAGGAACTCGATGAGCGTGTTTTCCTATGAGAGACTGATACTGGTGGATACCAAGGTCGTGTTCTTCAGATCAGTAGGGTGGACTTGGATATCCCTTGTATCATTTGCAATGTCGAAAGCTAGGTCAGTCATAACCCGAGATTCTGGCAGGAGCTCTGTGTTTGTTGATACCCTCATCTACTCGAACTCTGTCTCCATCCCGAAAGATTCAGAGATTTTGTTGAATTCTCGACCACAATTGTCGGATCGGGTGAAGCTTCCTCTAACTGTGATGATCCCATTAGGCACTGGAATTTTCATCACCAAGTAAGCGTAATGTGGTACTGCCATGAACCTTGCGAAAGATGGGTGCCCCAGGATCGCGTGGTACTGTGAAAGCCAATCCATAACTCCGAACTCGAGTTTCTCCCGCCTGAAGTTATCTCGCAATCCGAAGGAAACATCAAGGTAGATTTTTCCTAAAGGAATTTTGGGTTTACCTGGGACTATTCCGTGAAAGGACATCTCCGTTTGTGCTAGATTCGTCAAGGAGATGTTCATGGCTCATAGAGTTTTGGCATAGATGAGGTTGATGCTGCTACCGGCATCCATGAAGACCTTGGTCATATCAGACCTGCCAATTTGTGCATCAACGATGATATTTGAATGACCCGGTCGAGGTACTCGAAGCGGATGATCAGCTCTGCTAAAGGTGATTTCCTGTTCTGACCAGTGGAGAAATTCAGGAGTTGGGGTGGCGCTGTTACCGCCATATTGAATTCTCGTGTGACTAATTCTTGAATCCTGTTAAATGGGCGCCCCTTCTGGATCATAGACATTGCTCTTCTGGATCTCGAGTACTCCTCCTCTTGGTTTCTATGTCTCGCGGGCTACGGCTACCCTGCTGGTGCTGGCCCTGGTGGTGACGGTGCCGCAAGAGCAAGTGTTCCTGGTGCTGAATTTTACCCGCGGTTTGTTGCATCGTTCATATTTGCATTGCATACTGCCTGCATCCCGAGGAATGTGCGGCAATCTTTCATAAGGTGAGTTGATCGTCGCCTTCCCTCGGAGTCGACATAGAAGTGCATATTCCATGGTTCTTTCAGCATCTGCATTGGGGACATCGGGGGCTCCCTTGGCCGATATGGCTGAGCTGGCCTGATTTTTCCTACTTCCTCTCGTCTGCCACGGTATCCGCCACTACGGTTATCACTTCTCCTGTTATCTTCCCCGACGAAGCCAGTTCTACGTACCTTGGTCTGTTGTAACCATCGAAAATGTTCTTCTGTTATCATTGTTTCGCCTATCGCGGTCTTCCTCGGGTGAGCGCCCGCGTTTATTCTGTACGACATCTCCACCATCAGCCCATCGGTTTGCCATATACATCAGTTGAGAGATTGTTTTTGGCTTCACCTGTCCCAACTCTTCAATGCAATCCTTCCTTTGCAAACCATCGTTAAAAGAATATATTGCCCTCTCGTCGGAGATGTGTTCTACAATTTTTTTTATGATGTTCCACCGTAGGATGTATGCTCTGATAGATTCTTCGGGTTTCTTCTTATAGGCCCACAACTCCTTGATAGATGCGGGTCGCTTGAATGTGGACTTGAAATTTCGGATGAACTTGTCGTCCAGATCGCTCCAGCTGCTGATGGATTCTTCGGGCAACTGTATGAGCCTCGAATGCGCCATGCCATTTAAATGTAATTGGAGGCTCTACATCATGTTAGCCTTTGAATCACTCTGAATTTTGACGGTTTGCAAATAATAGGATAGCCACGCCTCAGGTTCTTGGATCCCATCGTATTTTTGGCGGTCATGAGGGAGCTTGAAATCCTTGGGTACCGAAGCCTTGCAAACCCGATAGGTAAAGAAGCTGGGGCTGCAAGGTTCACACTCGTCATCACTTTCTCCATAGGAATATCTTCGGCTACTGCGTTCCTCCCTGGATCTATCGACCCTTCTCCGTGTGATGTCGTTTCTGGCATCATCCCCACGCGAAGAATGTGTAAATCGTACGTGGTGAGGGGAGCTGGATCGTCGGGTGTTCCCATGTGCCGAGGGATGTTGTGATGGCGTGGTGATTTATCGGCTCGCTGCACGATTCCTTGTTCTCCCTGCGCAAGAGTTTCGCCTACCATACCCAATCCCATGAGGGAGGAGCGGTGAATGGCTTCCCACGGTTATTTGGCTGCCGGTTGGGTTGTTAGGAGGTAGGTTTGGGCGGCAACGAGGGCGGCCTGTGCTATTTTTTCTTCAGTGTTACCCGCAGAATCTACTGACATAAATGAAAGATCTAAATCTCTGGCCATCTCACGCCTTTCGGCCTCTGGGATACGCTGCAGCCGCGAAATGCCTCTCTTGGGATGTGGTCCTCTAGTGACACTGTCCGAATTTTGGGTGGAGCTAAGCTATGCCTGGCGGAGGCTGGATTCATCGGCTAACCTTTTCCTCGGCTAACCTTTTCCTCTCATCTAGAGACCATTGTAGTCGGAGCAAATCCCTTCTCTTCTGGTGTAGCAAATATTGGTAAGCCATCAGTTCCTTCCTTGTAGCATCTGCTGTCATGGGCACTACACCCGATACGGCGTCCCGAGCCTTCTGCCAAGTTGCTGGGGGTCGCCGAAGTGCTATGCGCTCACCATTGTGTTCTTCATCTCTTCGTATGACACGACGGTCCCCCTCTAGTGGGTCTTGCCTGTCCTCACGATGTCCTGCGACATCATCCGACAAAATATCACCAGGGTAAATGATCGTGTTACCATTGGAGTCCACGGGTGCCGAGGTTTCTATTTCTTCCAGTATGGCGCACACTTGGTGGTGCGTGAGGTATGTTTGGTTGTCATCGCTGTTGTACCCATAAGAGACGCTAATTTGCAAACCGGCGAAGTCCCAGGGATCTTGCTTTGGGTATGATTCCCCCTTCCTGATTCAGGAGTCGACACTTTCCTCGGCTTCGTTGGGAACTTTCCTTGATGGACCTAGACTGTGCTGCAGTGTTGATTGCGAGTTTGAACCAAAAGAGAGGCTGTCGTATAGATCATCCAAATCTTCCAGATCTGTGGAGTTTCCGCAAGTTTCTTTGATGTTTGTTGGATTGGATGCGTCTTATCCAGTTGAGCCGATGGATGACGCTGGTGTCTCCATAGGCGATGTAGGTGTAGCCGACGGGTCCAAATAGACCGGAGCCGAAAGGCAGAGATTCTCGGGTTCTCCCACGCAAAAGTGGAAACTTCCGATCGCGAGAGGGGTCTCCTGGTCGAAATTGACAAGAGACGACAAAGGGGTGGGCGGCGAGATCATAATGGACGTCACCAACCTGGATCGTCGGGTTGCTGCTTGGTGAAGGGGAAGCCACTAAATCCATGATTCCAACGCTTAGATTTCCCACAGCGGCGCTAATTGACGAGGGGTAACCTCGGCAATGCCCATGATTATAGACTTAGGGTTTCGTGAAAAAAAGAGCGTTGGGAATTTCGTCAGTTGATCAGACAAACAACAAAGTCGATATAGTCTAATTACGGAGAAAGCTTGGTTGCAAGGTCGCCGATTCACTAGCTTTGATCTAGCTCACAGTGGATTGCTAAAAACCTAAGGTGCCCTCTTCGTCGGGTCCTCCCAGCCTTTATATGAGAGGCTAAGTCCTGGATCCGTAGCCGAAGAGGTTACAAGTTTATGATTACAATGGGAACTCTATGTCGGTTCATGATTATCCCTTGATCGGTAAGACAAGTCTTTATTCGTCGGGTGCCTCTTGGACTCCGTTGGGCCTTTATGCCATAAGCTTTTAGCGTCTAGGGTAACTAATCATAGGGATCCGATAGGTCATTACCCATGTCACTACCAAACAACTTGCGCAATGTGGCTTTTGGTTGTATGAGTGTGACACCGCTGACCCTGGATATATGTCCTAGTGATCTTCAAAATGGAAGCAGGCTACCAAACACGTCCTATAGATATATAGCATAATTTTTTTTGGAACACCGAAATACTCTAAAAAAAAGACCTGAGTGGGTAGTACGGAATACTACTAAGTGCATGTTCGTACGCTGGGTAGTATTCCGTACTATCCACTCAGGTCTTTTTTTTTGAAAAGGATCATATATTAATATCAACGAAGATACCAATTACATAGCCTCTGCAACAACACAGTATCCTAGAGGCATTTCAGACACACGGCCAAAAAAGAATAAGAGAAATTACAAAAAGAAAGCCCCGCTACAACAATCTATTCCTTGTAACAGCAGTACTAATACCACCGGTAGCCTCTGCAACAACACAGTGTCCTAGAGGCATTACAGACGCACGACCAAAAAAGAATAAGAGAGACTAAAAAAAGAAAGTCCCGCTACAATAATCTATTCCTTGTAACAGCAGTACTAATACCACCGGTACAACACCAGAAGTTCAGCTTCTCTAAAAGCGACGTCTCCAATAAGGAAACAGTGCACAAGCGCCGTTGCTGCCCGATCATAGATCTTAGGTTTTCACCTTAAAGAAAGTCCTTACTCGTAAAACAATGCCTTCAGCAAGGCTATTGCCAGACACAACCAATTAAGGTCAGACCTTAGATTTTCACCCTATAAGATCAGACAATGAACGTCTCCTGTGCTGCCGCCTCCACTAACAAGCCGCTGCTACAAATCACAGATTACCAAGCCAGTTACTCAGCGCTGAAGAATCAAACTAACTGTGCTAGCCCTCAAATCTCTGTTTTTATAACATTCTCCACCACTGACTTTATCGTGGATCCACAAAGAAAATGTCTAATAATGATAACATGCAACAGAGCTTCGCAACGCTTCATCTAAAACCAAACGGTCAGAAAATACATGAGTGCGTACAACCAAATCTCATTCGATAAGCATTCTCTAGGCATGATCGCCCACTCGGGTCTAGATATTTTTTTTTATAAAGCTAAAACATCTTATATTTTAAAACGATGAAGTATAAATAGGGGAGGCAGGAGGTGGTGGTGGCTGGCCACGCTCGCATGCTCAACGGAACTCCATTCCTTCCACCACGCTTGCTGCTCTACTTCATACCTCCTCGTTGCTCGTCGCACCACTCCCCCATTCATTCCTGCTCTCCACTGAGACAGCGGAGTGGAGTGGAGTGACACTCTCGCTTCCTCTCTTTCTTTGCATGTCAACGCGAACAAAAAGTGTGCTCCCATCCATCGCCTTCGCGCGGATATAAAGCCTACCCCAAACATACCAAATGCTGAGGACTGAGAAGGAGACTTAACTGAGAGGCGCAAGGCCAAACATTCCAAGAACACACTCTACTCTACCTGAGCCAAGAGCAACCCTGAGGTATATATGCGGCAGTCTCCGATTCTTTGCTCGTTTCTTGTTGCAATATTTGGTTCTCGGCTGCAATTCAGTTTGTCTTGGGATTTCAAGCCAAGATTTGGTCCACGATTTGTAGCCCACCAAAGAAAATAAATTTACTTGATGCACACTTGTTTCCTGTAAGAGGAATCTGAACGAAATCCGAACTAACTTGCTTCGATCTCCTTGTCCCAAATGCAGCGACCTTGTGGATTAGTCATCGCCGAATGGAGCTGAGCACAGAGATGTCAATGGCGCCGCTGGCCAACTGCAGGAAGCGCAAGTGCCCACCGCCCGGCCTGGGGGACATCCACGAGGACATGCTGGAGTGCGTCCTCGCGCGCCTCCCGCCGGCCAGCTTCTTTCGCCTCCGCGCCGTCTGCCGAGAGTGGCGTGCGGCCGCCGCGTCCCCGACATTCCTCGACGCCTGCGCACGCGTCCCCTCCCGCGACCCGTGGTTCCTCATGCTGTCCGAGCGTTCCTGTCCTACCGTCGCCTTCGACGCCGGCGAGCGCTCCTGGAACCCCTGCCGGCCCGCGCCAGGGTCCATGCCGGTGGCCGCGTCTGGCGGCCTCGTCCTCTACCGCGCGCCGGCCACTGGCGCGCTCTCCGTCTCCAACCCTCTGACCGGCGCGTCCCGCGCGCTCCCCACGCCGCCGCACGGCCAGGGCGTGCCGCAGCTCCACGCAATTTCCATGTACGGCTCTCCCTACCGTGTGGCGCTCTTCACGGGCGAGGTCCCGGACCTGTCCATGACGGTATTCGACTCCTCCAAGGACTCGTGGGAGCCCCCCCTGGTGCTCTCCCGGAGGCACGAGGCCTCCTACGCCGACGCGCCGGCGCAGGGTGGTCGCGCCGACGACACCGTCTACTTCCTGAGCAAGTCCGGCGACGTGGTTGCCACCAACATGCAGCGCAGTGCGTCGAAGCAGTACTCCTCGGTGGTCGTACCCTCCGAGCGGGGCGCCGGCGACGCCGTGGCGTACTTCCTGAGCCACTCGGGCACGGTCGTCGCGTGCGACACGGCGAGCCGCACTTTCGCCGAGCTGCCACGGATCCTCCCCGTGCACTTCGAGTACTCCATCGACGTCGTGGAATGCAACGGCGCCGCCTACGCCGTCGTCCTCTCGGAGTACCTCGACACGGCGAGCCTTCGGGTGTGGCATTTCGCGGACGGTGCGTGGAGGCAGGTGGCCGCCATGCCGCCCGCCATGTCGCACGGGTTCTACGGCAAGAAGGCGGACATCAACTGCGTCGGCCACGGCGACCGCGTCATGGTCTGCGTGAGCTCGGGCGACGTCAACGGCTGCTTCATGTGCGACGTCGGGAGCGACCACTGGGAGGAGCTGCCCAAGTGCATCAATGGCGATGGAGAGGTCAACGAATTCTTGGCCGCCTTCTCCTTCGAGCCTAGAGTGGAGATGAACGTATAAGTTGTGCGTGTGCGCGCGCCCGCGCTTATTGTGCTGATTAATTAGTTAAGGAGCACCCTTTTGTTTTGCTTCTTTGCTTGTTTGTTTGATTTCTTCGATCATGTATATGAGTGTAGCCATGGCTGTTTGTCTTTGCGTCGCATGGGCTTTTCGGTGTTTCTTGGTTATCAAATCGAATTCTTGATTCTTGTGATGATGGCGAAACACACTAGCAATCTAACGCAAAATTTATATTCGATTGGGAACCTTCCCTACAGGGAAAAGGTGAAGAAAGTTTAATGCAAAAGAAAAGATTTCATTCTTGATTTACGTTCTAGAATAGGTGACAGCAATTTCGCACTTCCGCAGGTTCTGCTCTGGCTTGAACGATATAAACATAGTTGGGTGGAATAAAACATCTGATCTAGGGTTTTCGCCACCGCCGCTGGAGCGCCCTAGTCAAAGCCCGGGCGAGGGATGATGGCGGTGGTGGTGCATTCCTTCGCCGTGGCTACGGTCCACTATTGTCGCGGATCCTCTCACATATTCCATTGGCATCCGCGCGGTCTCGCGTCGAAGACTCAACGATGTGGTCTCTTCAGCCATCGACGACTCACCCAGGCGATGCGGGTCTCTAGAAGTGGTGGCACCGCTGTTGCTTCAAGCGTGTGCGGTTGTTTCCAACGGCGGGGATGGTCCCGTAGGGCGTGGCGAAAGAAGGTGGAGGAGGATCCGGTGGTTCAGGCTGTGCCTGATGCGAGTATGCCAGCGGAATCTTGTCTCATCAATGGCCGAAACTATCAACGGCGGCGCTTGCGGGCATCATTACTTCATTGGAGTGTTGTGGGGGCATTTCTCGTACCCTGTGTGCTATGGTGGAAACCGTGGAATTCGAGCTTCCTGGATCGTATGATGGCGATGCTCCTGCATCATCACCCCCATGGGGGCATCATCTTTGGAGACGTTAATCAGCTAGAGGGACAAGTGGTTGGCTTTGGTCACTGGGCGCCTATCTTTGCATTCTTTTCACGTGATGACAAAGGTGGATCAACATGGAATCTACCATATTGACGACGACGAGTATCAGCGGCATGGTGCAACGGGTCTCGGTGGCGGACATGGCGTGATGGACGCGTGTAGAAATTGTGTTCTCTAGCATCATGGTGTCATCGGCGAAAAGCCTAGCAAGGGTAATACGTCGATATGTGTCCTAAAGATAGGTTGGCGAAAGAAGGTGGTAGTGACTTCTAGAGAGTGCGCATGTGGTACACGCTGAAAGTCAGCCGGACCGGTTTGTGCTCCCGAATCACCGTCAGAAAGCTTGGTGACACCTCAGATTAGATAGTGTGGGTTGGTATGAGGTCAGGGAAAAGGGCCCGACCATCACCCCCATCATCAAGCGTGTAGGTGTAGCAATTGTAGTCAGCAGTAATGTGGCTTTGGGTTGATCAATATATTTTTTATTTAGGTTTTGTTGAATAATATAATAAAAGGTTGTGTGCATTATTTCAACGCAGACGCCAGTAGTTTAAACCCCCTTATCAAAAACAAAGCATCTAATCTCAAAGAAATCACTCTAGCAACTTGTTTTATAAATTTACTCATGTGAATCATCTAGGGACCTAAATACCAGACCAACTTCCAAAAATCATATTTCTAAGCTTGTTAGCGTATCCTTCTCATGTAGGCTACAAGGAGATTGCATTATGAATCCTTTTAGGTAGCCCAACCAGATGCAAGAGCCCACCAAACTTTAGGGTAATGACCGAGGGTCATTTTGGACATTGCACGTGATGGAAGAGAGAGGATAAGCCTCCCATCTAGCCACCACTAGGTAGTGTGACGAAAATCAAGTTAACCTTTATTGGAGAAGAAAACAAAGATAGAAGAAAAGAGGAAGAAGCTGAAATCAAGCACTGGGCGCTACACACAAGCTGAAATCAAGCACCGGGCGCTACACACAAGCTGAAATCAACTACCTTGTCTCCTACAAGATGTGGTTTCACTATCTTTGGTGAGATTTTTTCCAATTTCTAACTCTCGTGTCTCAAATCTTATTGTTGGCATCCAAGATCCATATGTATCTTGATGTATGAGATCCTCTAGTGCTTTTTAAGAGGAACAAGTTGTATCCCATTTGATAATAGTAGAAGGAGATTTTTGTGGCTTCGTCCAGCGGTTTTTTCTCTCAAATTAAGAGGTTTTTCATTTAAAAGGATTGGTGTCCCTGTGTGTTGATTTTCTACTCCATTTCTCAATTTTGAAATCCAAAGCACTATTTTAGACATTGGCTCTAGGAGCGGCTGGCAAAGTTCTTAGACAGTTTCTCCATATATGATGCTACATATGTTTTGTACTGTGAAGAGCAATGATCCATGAGTTAGCATACAAGTTGTGCTGTAGTTTACATTAATTCCGTTGTGTATAGTTAGATCACGTTTAAAAGTGTGTTAATCAACCTATGTTATGGTTTTTTTCCCAACAAAGCTTCAAAATATGACAAAACAATCACGCTTGTAGGTAGTGGGAAAATTACTCTTGCAAATTTATGGAACAAGTTAAGAAAATCCATGGATTGAATTAGATGACCGTGTCTATGTTTTAGATTTTAGTTGGTATGTTAAAACTGTGATCCAAATTCACAAGAAGGCTAAATTTTGATAGAGCCGTCTGTTAGGGTTTATTGCTTCATTAAAAAGCCGTGGAGTTGTGTAAAAACTCTCATTACATTAAAGTTTTCCTGCCTAGCGTCCGTGATTTTTCTCCTTCTCATTGGAGACGTTTTTTCATGTTAAAGTTTTGTGTCACTGTGTTTGGTTTGTTTGTTATTCATTATTCTCCTTGTCACGTTTATAATATAACATGGTACACAACTCGTATATTTTTGTGATTTTATACATATAAAATGGTCATGTTTTAGTTTAATGTTTATACATGTATCCATTCTCTAAATGGATGATCGTTTCATAATTTTCTGAAACTTGTAAATATGATTTGCTACAAGCTTCAAAGATACTAGAAATACACCCACGTGTTGCAGCAAGTATCTCTTTAAGAAATCTAATAATATGCATGAAACTAAAAATTGTATACAAAAATATACAATATTCAGGTTGTTATAGTGGTCTAGATGCTTAATTTAGTTGTCCTGAAATTGATCTATATATGAGAATTTAAATGTCGGTATGATTAAGGGGTATGCTTGATTGATTTATATAAGGTAAAATAAGAAACATATACTGTGGATGGCTTGCATGAAGATGCCATGCACATTGCCACATAATCTTTTTAGAAACTTTTTAGCGGTTATATATAGAAGAGCACATAATCTAAAATATTTGTTATATGATTTTTATCAACTAAAAATACTCGGCAAAAAGTTCACTTTGTAGGTGAAAGTGAAACTAATCTCAGTGTTCTAGTTGCACATTATTTACATGAGATGTTGTGATCTTATCAATCAAACGGCAAAAAAATAATGATGTGGAGAATTTGATGGATAAATGAATAGATTAAGTGGATAGCTTGCATGTAGGAAATAGACAATAAGTAATGAATGTTGGTGGGATGATGTGGACAATTGGTTGGCTAAAAGAAGTGATGTGGATAGCTTTGTATGTTGTGATATACTAGAACGTTAATTGCAGTTATTGTTTTTTTTTTTGGGTAAGAAGTATAGATTGGCTCAATGGGGTTCAGCGGTACACCCAGGTTCCGAAAATCCTCTAACTCACTCCGAAACGTTTCCTACAACAAAATCTTACAATGTAGGTTAAATCTCAAGTCAATGTTTTGTTCTACTACGCCCGCGAGTAGCTATTTGTGTGGTATGGAAGATCGATCTCATGCGCTCAGTGAGTCGAGTCTGATCATCTAAGAAGCTAGCTAGCGCAAGATGAAAAAGGGAAGAATAAAGGAAGAAAAACAAAAAAACTGAGGGACACTTTTTTTTTCGAGGTATGAAGGACACTATATATTGTATCATAAGTAAAAAAACTTTCTCCATCTTTGTTCCTTTCTTTTCTTCCTTTCTCGCAAGTGCAGTGCAGCAGCAGCCGTTTGCCCATGCAACAGCAAAAGTTGCATTGTCACCTTTGCTTTGGAAGGAGGCAGTGTGGCTTCCACTGAGGCGAGCGAGGAAAGAGTTATGATAAGAATTCCGTAGAAAGATAGAAAGAGAATCGATGTAGGAGTATGATGCCCTGTACTGCATGCTGTTGGGTCTCCTTCTTCTGTCTTCCCCTTGCCCCCCCTCCTCCCCATGCTTACAGCTGCAGTGCACAAGCTTATGTGCTGCATTTGGTTGTGCAGTGGAGAGTGGGAGAGAGAGTGAGAGAGGACTGGAGACTTGACATGTGAGTTGTGGTATAGCAGATGCTGTACGAGATAGATGGATAGATATTAATGTTGCTTTCGTTTTAGCTGCTTTGATCTGGGGATCAAGAGGGTGGCGCTGCTTTAGCGAGTGCAAACAAGGCTCTTAAAGCATGCTTTACTAGTTTTTTGCAGGCGCAGAGAGCTAGCGAGCCTTCTTTTGCAGCAAGCAGCAGCTTCCCTTTGGCCGGCCTAGCAACGCCAAGTAATAAGATGGAATCTCCAGCCAGCTCGCTCCAAAGATACTAATTAAGTGCGAGCAGGATTTAGTTCCTGTACAATTGCACGCCATGGTTGCGATCGAGCAGGATCGATCATGAACGCTGAGGAGCCTGATCAGCGATGCCGGCCTGCTGCTGGATGGAAAGATTGAAATGATGGCGCGCGCGCGCGCGGTTGCATGATGAAGTGGTTGACAAATGCCATAACAGAATTGCTACACAATCATCACGTACGTCGACCCGTGTCCGTTTTCTGATTTTTTCCGCTCGACATGAAAAGCTGGCGTGCCCGGCCCTTCTCGCGTAAAGGAGAAGGGAGAAGGGAAAGGTGGCCATGCCTTTCAGTTTCAGCCCTGCATGCGGCCGGCATCGCGATACCACCACCGCAATCAGCTGGTGACGAACGCTCCGGATCTGGATGTCTTTAATTTTTATATACTACTGTAGTACCTGTGCAAAACCCCCCTACGCGACTATATATGCTTTTACAGAGACGGTACTTCTGTTTTTCCTCCAAGAAAATTAAACTGCTCGACAGGATGTTCTACTGCTCCACTACATCGATACGTCGAAGCCTGCCCGAGTTTGCGTCGTTAATCAAACTATAGTACTATCCCTGCAAAAAAAAATCAAACTATAGTACTACTAGTAGAAAAAGCTTCCCCAGATGGCAAAATACAGAAACAGTCGTACGATGATATAACTATACAGAGACAGCACTGACTGGCGGTGGCGTCTCGCTGCAAGTAAACGGCGAATCAAACGAAATGGTGGGTTCGTTAGAATTAGATGGGCAGAGCTGGGCCAGGTCGCAGGCTGGCGGAGACACCTTCGGGCCCATCTGTTCTGCGCATGGATCTGGTCCCCTCACATACTACTATACTATAGTCCCATGGCACTGCTATATAGCTTGGCGCTCCAAGTCGATGGCCACCGCTCCGCTCCGTACACAAAAGATCACTTATTACTAGTACTACTGTCTGATAAAAAGAAGAAAACAGATTTACTTATTACTGTCTGGTAAAAATAATAAATCATTACTGTCTCATACTATTGACTTTCATAGAAACCTTACCCATTTTTTCGAAAAAAAAATGGAAGGCAGCGTCGGGTAGTTCGTATAGTACAGGAGAAGAGTAATCAGCACAGAATTGCCACCAACACATCGCTGGCAAGGCATGTCCGGCGTGGGCGAAAATGAGATGACAAGGTTTGGAGCACGACGAGTAAACTAGTATAGTAAATCGTTCGTTTTCTTTTCTGTTGTTTTGGTTGAAAATACGGCGAATCTCCTACCCTGCCGCCCCCAAACTGTCGAGTCGTCAACGGAGCAGAAAGCTGAGCCCAGCCTCTGGGCGGCCGCTCGTGCTCCTGCCCAAACGCGCGGGTACACAGCCCGTAGCACTGTCCCGCAGTCGCAGTCCGGCATTGCACACCACATAGAGCACTGCTGTCTGCCAGTCTTGACTTGCCATTTACTCCCTTTTTATCTCAAGTCAAGAATCACTTGATTGTTTAAAACGGAAGAATGGAACTGAAATTGCGCGGAAATGCAAGAAGATCTGGGTTTCGATGATCTACTAGTGGCAACCTATGCTACTGTGTCCTCACAGCACGTCCAGCTTGTTAGAGTTTGTAAACTGTACGTATATTGGTATGGAGTAGTATTCCACTCGGATGCGTCTTGCTTCTGTATTTGCTACGCAGGAGACTTTTTCCTGCCTTATTAACATGCAACTGATGCCTCCTGGAGACAACCAACATCGTTTCCCAAACCCTATGACAACCAACATGGTATCGAGAGCTACCCTCTTCCCTTCGAGCTGCCGCCGCCGCCGGTGTTGATCTCCACCACCGCATGTCCTCCTCTCCTTTCCAAAAACAACGAGATCATCTCCCACTCAAACATCAACGATCCGATCTTCCAATTCCCAAAGTTCTCTAATCTAAACAATCTCCTCACAGCCCACCCTTCCCTTCCCTAGATCTCGCCATGTCTACATCCTCCAACCCTATCTCTGGCTCCTTTGGACCACCGTCGACCACAAAGCTCAACCGCGAGAACTTTCTTTCATGGCAGGCACAAGTGATGCCTTCTCTTCATGGTGCTCGGGTCCTGGGCCTCCTGGAAGGCACCGATCTTGCGCCGTCGGAATTTCTTGAAGCTAAAGACGAGAACAAAAAGAAGATCTCTGTCCCTAATCCTGCTTATGATGTATGGGTCACAAAAGATCAACAGGCGGTGAGATTTCTTGTCAACTCCCTTGCCGATGATATGCTCTCCCATGTCTATGGTCTTGTTCATGATCGTGATGTGTGGAACGCCATCACCACTCTTTTCTCCACCCAATACAAAACCAGAGTATCGACTCTTCGTGGTGCCCTAACCAACACAAAAAAAACTTGATATAACTGCCTCTCAATTCCTCACAAAGATGAAGGGTTTTGCATCTGAACTTGCTTCTGCAGGAAAGCCAGTTGATGATGATGAACTTAAAGACTATATCCTCAATGGTCTTGACGGTACCTACAATCCCCTCGTTGCCTACATCAATGCAATTCCTTCTACCACTCTCAGTGATATGTGTTCCCAGCTTATGTCATATGAATATCGCGAAAACATGCTTGTTGCAACCGGACAAAACACGGGTACATTCACATCCTCTGTCAATGTTGCTTCCCACCGTCCTAATGTTCCCTATGGGGGCGGCACATCCAAACCACCGCTCCTGCCATCTCCACCTACCTATGCTCCACCACAATTTCCATCCCACCAATATGCCCCTCCACCCTATGTCGCACCAAAAAAAACCCAATACCCCCCACCTTCCTATGATCCACCGACCTACCCGTATCCACCACCAGAGCCACATCACCCTCCTCATTCGATGCCTCCCTAGTAGCCACCATGCCAGGGCCAGGATCTGGGGTGCCAGGACCGTCGTCCCAAAGGGGGGTGCCGTAAAAACAATGGTCGCAAGGACCGTGTTGCCTCTCCTTGGCAGCACTGTGTTTATTGTCAAATCTATAAAAATGAGGGACATCCTGCTGATGAGTGTTGGTGGCGATATGGGGATGATGATGAGGATGATTACCCCCACAACACCAGAGGCGCATAGGAAGCCATCCCAACAAACTAGTACATGGACACCGGTTCTACAAACCATGTTGCAAGCCAGCCCAACAAACTTCAAGTGCATGACAACTATCCAAGGCATGATCAAGTCCACAATCTAGTGGTCAAGGTATAGAAATTGCTCATATTGGTCATTCAGTTTTGCACACCCCACATAGTTCCATTATGCTCTGTAATATTTTACATGTTCCTAGTGCTTCTATGAAATTGCTCTCTGCTCATAAAATTTCCCTAGACAATAATGCCTTCATTGAAATTCACCCATTTTTTCTTGATTAAGGATTAGGCCACGCAGCAAATCATGTTTAAAGGTCCATGTCGTGGTGGTCTTTATCCTCTTGTTCATGTGTCTTCGGGTTCCTCCAAGCATGCATTGGTCATTGCCAATCCTACCTCCTCCACATGGCATCGTTGTCTAGAGCATTCTTCATCGTTTATTGTTCAGCAAGTTCTTAGGAAAAACAATCTACCACATGCTCTAGAAATAAATTCTTACATATGTGATCTATGTCAATAGGCTAAGAGTCATCAGCTACCCTATGATGTGTCCACTAGTGTGTCCACAGTTCCCTTGGAACATACTTTTTCTGATGTTTGGGGCCCTGCTCCCTTGTCTGTAGGAAAACATGCATATTATGTAAGCTTCATTTATGAGTTCAGTAAATTCACTTGGATCTATCTTCTCAAAAAGCGTTCTAATGTGTACCAAGTGTTTCTTAATTTTCAGCAATTTGTTGAGTGTAAGTTTGGTAAAAAAATTATTACTATGCAAACTCATTGGGGTAGTGAATATGAAAAACTCAATGGTTTCTTCCAAAAGGTTGGAGTTACTCATCATGTATCATGTCCTTATGCTTACCAACAAAATGGATCAGCTGAACGCAAACACCATCATGTTGTTGAAGTTGATCTTTCTTTACTTGCCAATGCCTCCATGCCATTAAAATATTGGGATGATGCCTTCCTTACTCCACTTTTATTATCAATATTATTACATCAAAAGTGCTCAATTTTGAGACACCTACTGAGAAACTTCTTCACATCACACCTAACTATGACTCTCTCCATTTTTTTGTCTATGTATGTTAGCCTAATCTTCATCCCTACAACAAATGAAAACTATCTTATCGCTCCAAAAGGTGTGTTTTCCTAGGTTATAGTCCTCTTCATAAAGGCATAAAATGTCTTGATGTGACAACTGGTCGTATGTCTGTCTCACGTGATGTTGTTTTTGATGAAAACGTTTTTCCTTTTGCTTCCCTTAATCCTAATGTTGGACGGCATCTTCGAGAAGAAATTCTCTTACTACCTCCAGAAACATCATCTTCGGCTTCACAGGATAGCGGTGTGCATTCTGACGATCATTATTTGCACATTGTACCTATTGTTGATCCTCCACAGGTCACAGTCGAAGACACACATACAAGTTTAGCCAGAGATGCTACACAAAATTATGCTGAAAATGATACACACAACACATCAAATGATAGTGTTGAAGAAGGCCGCGCTATAGGACAAGAACACACAGAACCCGATGTTGATTTTGGGGCAACATTCGCCTCAGATCCGTTGCGGTCAGCCTCTGACGCGTTTTCTCCTGCACGCACTGGCTCTAGCCCGTCGGATGACGCCACATCGCTGGTCCATGGGGACCGCACTGCACCTGCCCCCGCATCCCTGCATGCGTGCTAAGGGTCTATCGTATCAAGAAAAATGCTGATGGTACCATATACAGGTATAAATCTTGATTGGTTTCTAAAGGATTTAAACAAAGGTATGTCATTGATTATGAGGATACATGCAGTCATGTTGTTAGGAGAAAGGGCATGTATGCCCCCATGTGTGGTTTTGGTAATTAATGACAATCTCTATGGACTAATGTGTAAATTGAGTTTCACTTGTAGGTTTGTCCATTGGCATCGCTTGGGCCTTGTGTTGGTCTCAAGGTTGGAAGATGAAGAAATATCCAAGGGCTTTGTGCCCATTGGAATCATGAAGAAAGAAGGAGCTTGAAGGTTGATCAAGACATGTGCAAAGAGTTGCATCAAGATGGATCAACCTCAAGAAGAGATGATGAAGGGCGAGCTCAAGATGCGCAATCTCTATAAGATCGCATGCTTGAAGCTTTCCATCCTCATGATCATGGGGTGATGAAGACAAGTTCAAAGAAGAGGTTTCCCCATGGAGTATGGGGGAGCAATTCGCAAGTCTTCATCTTCATCAAGCAAGAGCTATGGTGTTCCCACTATAGAAGAACAAGACGGTCTACATCAAGTTCAAGTGTGTTGCTCAAGGCAAAGGTATGTTCTTGATAGGGCTTCTCTTTTTCCGGTCTCATGTTGTTATTTGGGAGACCGGGTTTAGGATAGATAGCCTTACTATCAAGAGGGGCTCTCAAGCGGGTGTCTTGATTGCATCGTTCGGAGAGAGATCAAACCTTTGCATTCATAGCATCATCTTTCTTGGTTTTTATTTGGTTCTTGTCCATGAGAGGATCTAGAGCTTGTGGTCATCATCATAACAAGCTCTAGTTCATTGTCCAAGGATTTCCCTTGCATATCTTATTGCGGTTTTTTGATCTTGCGAGTTTTCTAGGTCCACACCTTGGGGGATACTTCACATATATATAATTCATATTTTCTCCCTTGGTGGTATCAAATATTTAACATTTTGTTGGGTTCTCTTGGTTTTATATTCCCAACAAAATTGGTTTCATCCCAATCGGAGTTTCCAAGCTCATCTTCTTGTGTTTTGGGTTTTGGAGGTTTTACCGGTTCATCGCTTCTAGAGAGGTCATAACTTTCTAAATTTTGTTTTATCCTTCCATGCTGGACTATGATGTTTATTTTCATAATCTTATAGAGATTTTCGTTCTCTTCAAAACGATCCCAAGATCATCAAAAACGGAGTCCGGAATCAAAAGTTATTGAAGTTTTCGTGCAATGCTATCCTCGTTTTTGCTTGATCGGAAGTTCCGGCCCAAGTTCCGACCCAAGTTCCGGTCAGGATCAGTAACTTGTGTTTCAATTTGCCGGAAGTTCCGGTGGGGGCTCGAATGTGGCCCAAACGGTCAGTTTTTCCTCGTCCTATTTAAGGGGGGCTTCTTCCCCAATGGTTCCCCATCTTTTGAGCTTGTTTTTGCCCACCATTGTTGACCTATTTGAGCTCTCTTACTCCCTCTCCCTCCAATGATTCTTACATATTTTTGAGGGAAAAGTGAGAGGAGATCTAGATCTACAATCCCCCCAAGTCAAATCCCTTCTTTGTGAAGGAATCATTGGGATCTTGATCTTGGAGAGTTTTGTGTTCTCCTCTTGTGTTCTTCCTCCCTTATTCCCCCAATAGCTTTTGTAGTTTGTTGGAATTTGGGAGAGAAGGACTTGCCCATGCATTTGGTGCATAGGGTTGAGTTCTCCTCTTGTTTTGTTCCTCCCTTATTCCCCCAATAGCTTTTGTAGCTTTGTTGGAATTTGGGAGAGAAGGACTTGCCCTTGCATTTGGTGCATAGGTTTGAGTTCTCCTCGGAGATTCGGCGAGTTAAAGCTTGTGGGCTTGTTTCTCTTGGGTTCCTTGGAACCCTAGACGGTTGTGTGATTAGGTTGTTGACCTTTTGTGGTATTGTTGACCTTTTGTGGTCTTGTAGCCTTTTGTGGCTTTGTTGGCCTTTTGTGGCATTGTAGCCTTTTGTGGCATTGTAGCCTTTTGTGGCTTTGTTGTTGGGAGCCTCCAATTGAGTTGTGGAGTTAGCCCTAATCTTGTATGGGTTCGGTGACCGCCCTCAAGCGTCCCATAGTGGAGCAAGTGCCCGCCTTTTGTGGTGCGCACTCGGGAGAATAGGGTGAGCCTTTTGTGGCGTCGATGAGTTGCGTGCTTCCGCATCCGGGATGAGGCCTTGTGTGGCGTTGGGTGAGCATCAAGCCACCACACCTCGAGGTGAGCCATTTGTGGCGTTCGGAGAGCATTGTGCCATCGCACCTCTCCAACAGAGACGTAGCTTCTTTGGAAGTGAACTTCGGGAAACAAATCTTCGTCTCCACGTCTATCGGTTATCTCTCAACCGAGCCCTTTACTTATGCACTTTACATTCTGATAGCCATCGTGCTTGAAGTATTTATATCTTGCTATCACCTTGTTTCTTGTATTGCTTAGCATAGGTTGTTGGTGCACTTAGGTGAACTTAGTGGCTAGGTTTTGTGCTCAATAAATTAAACGGTAGTTTTATTCCGCATTTACTTGAGCCTAAACCATAATATTTTAAAAACGGCTATTCACCCCCCCTCTAGGCGACTTCCTTTGTACTTTCAATTGGTATCAGAGCAAGGTCTCTCTCTTTTAGGCTTCACCGCCTTGAGAGTAAAGATGTCTCCTAGGGGTTTAGTGCACTCTCACACATTTATATTTGATGGCACACATTATGATGTTTGGAGTACTCGCATGCTTAGTCATTTCCGGGCCATTGACCCAAACATTGAGCGAATTCTAGATATGGGCTTGTCTCCTCCTAAGGATCCCCAAAATCTATCTTTGGAGGAGAAGACAAACTCTTATCTCGAAGCTCAAGCATCTAATGTGCTTGTTAATGTTGTGAGCTTTGTAGTTCTTTCCTCAATCATGCTTTTCCGGAATGCTCATGATATTTGTACCAAGCTTCAAGCAAAATATGATGTGTCCAAGCTTAATGAGGATGATTGTGTTCCTTCCACCTCCGGCCGCAATGAGTTCTCATCTTCTTCCACTACACCAACATGTTAATTTTCACAAGGTAATGATATGGTGAGTGGTGATAAAACTTGCAATGTAGATAGTGAGATTTCCATTCATGATCCTTTGTCTCTATCTCATTGCAATGTTGTATCTTTGGGCATGAACACTTGTAGGACTATATGTGATTTACATCCTAGTGTTGATTGCCCTTGCATATCATGTAGAAATGTATTGAATATATCGCATGATGATATGCTTGCTTTGCCTTGTTGCCATGATAAATGTGCTTCCATTTCCTCTAGTACTTGTGTTGCTAACCATGTAGAGGTAATCGGAGAATGTGTGTTGGACAAGGCAAGGTTTCAATTGGAGCTTCATGTGTTCCCCCATCATCATCTTCTCCCAATGTTCACTTATGCCTCATGGCTAAGGGTTCAAAGGTAACCTCTCCTTTGGATCCCAATATATCTCAGGATGGTGTGAATGTTGTTCATGATGAAGTAGATGATGATGTTGCTTCTTTAAAAGAGAAGGGGGGGCTAGTCCTTCATGCTCTTCATCCTAATAAAAATGCTTGCTCTACTTTCATTGAGATATTAACTTTTGCTAGAGAAAGTAGGCAACTTATTGATGAGCACGAGGATACTATTGACAAAATGAGTTGTCTTGAGCATGAGTATGCTAATGACATTGCAAACCTAAATGAAGCTCTTGAAGAGGAACAAACCACTAAGGAATCTCTTGAGGAGACCTTTGCTCTTGAGCTATCTAGAGTGAAGAAATCTCATGATAGAGATCTCGAGGTGGCACGTTCCCTTCAAATTAAAAATGATGAACTTGAAGTTGCTTATGCTAAACTCCTTGAGGATTTTGAGCACCTCAACAATGGCTCTAGGGTCATCAAGGGTGAGCTCATCAAACTCACCGAGTCACATGAGCAACTTAAAGCTTCTTATTCTAAAGAGCTCTCCAAGTTGACCTCACCTCTTGCCTTAAATGATGATGCTTGTGCTACTAACTCTATTTCTTGTGAAGCATATATCTTGAAGGAGAATGTTGAGCTAAAGGCTCAACTTGCTTTGCTAACAAGCAACTATGGGAGATTAGAAGAAAGTCATGCCAAGCTCTCAAGCTCGCATGAGGATCTTCTACTCTCCCATGGTAGGCTAGAGTTAGCTCATGAGGCCATTGTGTCAAAGGTAACATCTAGTGGGCCTCATGTGGACGTTAGCACTATATCTACTCCCAATGTTATATTGCCATTTGCTAGTCCTTGTGATTCATCCACTCATAACCATGTTATATCTTGTGATGAATTGCATTCCATGCCTTGTTGCTCTAACAAATCTTCTACTTCCTCTAGTGTTGTTATTGATACTAACCATGTAGAGGAAGTCAAAGAGCTCAAGGCTCAAGTCACTTCTTTGAAGAATGACTTGAAAAGGTGTCATGAAGGGAAGACCACACTCAAGAAGATGTTGAGTGTGCGACGTCCCCCAAGTGACAAGAGTGGGCTTGGATTCAACTCCAACACCAAGAGCAAGCCCACTAACTCGTTGAAGCACATGGGCAACAAGAAGAAGGGCCAAGGACAAGTGAAGAATCCGGCCAACTTTGTGTGCTTCAAGTGCAAGGAAGAAGGGCATCATGTGAGGGATTACCCATTGAAGAATAAGCCTCTTAGTGGGAAGCAACGATGGAAGCGGCCTCAAGCTCCTCCACAAGCTCAAGATGGGCCACTTCCCAAGAAGCCTCAAGCTCTTCTTCATGGTGCAGCTCCTCCCAAGAAGAAAGATGGCAAGAGAAGAACTTGCTACATATGCCGTGAGAAAGGGCACCTTTCTTCCTCATGCACCATGGGTATCTCCTTATCTCATCCTATCTTGATTGATGATGCTTATTTTCTTCGTAAGGATGAGATGGGAAATGTGTTTGCCAAATTTGTTGGTGCCCAAAGTGGTGTCAAGAGAATAACCATTTGGGTGACCAAGCCTATTGTGACTAACTTCTTAGGACCCAACTTGGTTGGGGACCAACAAGCTAAAACTTGATCAATAGGTGTTTTTGGAGGGCATTGGAGACTTGGCTACCTTATGAAGAATTGAGGGATCTTCGTTATATTCTTGTTGTAAAATTCAAGTCATTGGTTATCATGCTTCTATTCCTTATACAATTTTCCTCCTTCCGGTAACTTGTGCTAAAATCCTTTACATTTATAGTTACTTGCTCCCTTGTCCATGTGTTGGTTTTGTATCTTGCATGTGTTTGTACATGTTGTGCTTCCCACTTACTTATATTTACCTATGAATTATCTTTGTGTATGTTGGTTTGCACACCATGTATTTGTGTTTCTTGGTTTTGAGCCTTTATTGTTTCTAGTAGGTATCTTATTTGGCTCTTGTGAGGGATTAATGGACTATTCCCTTTTGGGGGAGTGTCATGCTTGGGCATTCCACAATCCTAAAATGTGTGTACATGAGAAAAACCACTTAGTAGTCATTTCGTTGTCTCTATGTGGTTTGTCTCTCTCATGAGAAACTCAAGTTTCCCTAATGTCCATTAATACCTCTATTTTGATCTTTTTGCCTCTTGTTGAGATTTCTTGGTTTATCACATTATGGGGGAGTCATATGCTTTGTGCATATTACAAACCTAGAAAATGTGGACATTTGAGGTAGTGCCACTTAGATTCGATATTGAGAATTATCTAGTTCCTTTGTGGCACATTTGCTCATACAAGTTCCAATTTACTTAAATGTTTTTATTGCTCATCTTTTGGATCTTGTTTGTGAGAGTGATTTTTGGTATGTGTTTCCTCATATTTGGATCTACATATCCTCATGGGAACCACTTGCTTCTATTTAATCCAATCACTAGTGATTGTGTGACTATTTGAAGCAATCAAGAATCTCTTTCGAAGCATCAAGCTTAATTCCTATCTTGTTATATGCTTCTTTGTGTGAATATGATCTTGGATATCCTTGCAAACTACCTTGGGAAAATTATCCCTATTACTTGTTGTCCTTGGATAATTAGTATTTAATATATGGAAGAATTCATTGATCATGTTTGTTTTAGCATTTTCTTATTTATCTTATCTTTGGCCAATAAAATGTTTGTCTAGTTGCTCCCAAGCTTTCCTTGCCTCTTGTGTATCTTCTTATTCTATTTATTTCCCCTTGTGTTTTACTTAGTGTAGGTAGTAGTGATGATCTCATTTGTGGGCATTTTGCATTCAAAGGCAAAATTATATATAATGCTCTACTTATGGGGGAGCTCTCCTATATTATCTAGAACATTGTTTTATGCTTCTTAATTTGATCCGTTTTTTGCTTGGAAGCTCGATCCTTTTTGTGTTGGTACTTTTTGTGCCATCATGAAAAGTGTGAAGAGTTTGTTTTGGTTATTATTTCCTTGCTCTCGTTGGGAGTTGGCTTTATCTCATTCCGTTTCACTTGTTTTGTTCTTTTAGGATGAGATAAATCCTTGAGCCTTGGTATTTTTCTTATCCTTTTTCTTTGGCTCTTTCGAGTTCATTTGTTGAACTTGTGTTCTTTCATGTGTTGATTTGGCTCTTCGATACAATTTGGACACCTTTTGTCAAGTCACGCTTTTGTGTGTGTCTTATTGGTTTACTTGGTGTTTTTGTTCAAATTGTATCTCCTTTTGGTTCTTGAAAGCCTATGCATGCATATTTACTTCTTGTATATATTATGGCATGCTTGCTTTCTTTGATCTAATATATAGGGGAAACTCCACCAAATCCTAATGGGCTAAGATGTGCATGAAATTCAATTTCATATCAATATGCACATATTTGTTTGGGGGCTCTCCTATGTATTGTAGTTTCACTAACTACTTTGGACCCAATTTGTTTGGGGACCGTAGTGTACTTATTTGTGTTTTAGGTACATTGGGATATATATTGGGTTCTTGTATCGTGAACAAGGAAGAAGTGGCGTCTACATGTCAATTGGATGCAAGCTAGGACAATCAACGAATTCATATCTTCTTCATCCTACCAATTATATCTCGATAACAAGTATCTCTCACTCATGCATACATGTCTTGTTCCCAACCTTGTGTAGGTTGCTTGTTGGCATGAGTTTGTGTTCTTCCATATGTTGGATTTCTTGAGTTGGCTTTGAAGAGGTATTTCTATTGCAAATGTGTGTACGTTGAGATGAGTGCATATAATGGGGACTATACTAAATCATGCTCATGATTCACTAATCCCAAATATGTCAATCTAGCAATTTTGTTGCATATTGTTTCCTCAATATCTCTCATGTGCAATAGTGAGTATTTTTGATACTTGTTGATTTCTATCTTGCCAAGTTGATTTATATGTTGTGATACTTGTTGACTTTCTCCATATATTCCTTCTATGCCCTTCTTCCCTTGAGAATAGTTGTATTGTATGGAGTTTGTTGGTGTTTGAAGCTCATCGATGTACAATAAGATATATTTGAGCCCTTGGGCATGCTTTCAAGCAAAACATCTTATTGGTATATTCTATGACTTCCTCTTTGGCTTTCAATGTGCTTTATTGAGCATCTATCTTGTTTGTGCATATTTCTTTGTGGTCATATGTCTTTGTGATATTTTCCACCTAGAAATTTATACACACAAGAGAATATCAATATTTGGTTGTTTTTGCATTTTTTGGAAATCACCTCTTACTTCATTTTGATTCTTCGGTGGCTTCCAAATTATTGTATTTTATGTGCATTGTTAAATGGTTTTGGAGGAGTGAGGATTCCATGGTTGTGCACGTTGTTTCAAAATACAATTACTATAATTGGTGCACAATCTTTGGGGAGCTTCTCTAATTCATTTAATAATGCACATTTTCCTTCCTTCTCATTTCTTGTGGTTTAAATGCTTATGGGAGAGCGAGGACTCCATATTTGTGCATATTGTATTCAAATACAAGTATTCTAATCTTTGCACAAAGTTTTGGGAGCTTCTCTATTTTCATTTAAACACTCTTTTTGTTGATTGTTTCCATTTGACATCATCTGTTGGTGTTTCAATTGTTTCGTTTGGATCTTTTGATTGCTCGCTTCATTTGTTGAAGCTTATTTCTCTTTATTTTCTTTTTGATTTCTTTGGGTCCTCAATATAGTTTTACTTCGTCCCAAGTTCTCATCATTTGACTTGTGCATATGCACACCTTTGGAGGAATTCTCACTATGTTGGTCGTCTAGAACTTTTTACCCATTTTGGCAATCGATGCCAATGGGGGAGAAGTTTTGGAGGGTTTAAGGGAACTCGGCCTTTGATTTGGGTGTGTTATTAAGCATTTG